>OX638362.1:1425715-2851430 GCA_951812935.1 Hermaeophaga mercurialis | reverse complement strand
AGTTTGACCTTTTTAAGTGTTGTATTTATATATTTTTTGTCCAAGAGGCCCACTTAGAAGTTAAAGTTTCGTGCTTATCAAAGTTCTTTTAGTGTTTCTGTTTGTACTTTATTCTAAAACCGATGTAAATATATTGATTCATAACTTTTTCAATAATTCTTAATTGAATAATTTCATATTTTTAAATCCATAGATTTTGAAGTACACAGAGTAGGACAACTCAATTTTTATAAAATTGTGCCTTAACCACATTGAATTTAATTTTGCTGACAGTTCTGTTTTACATTTTTCAACCAATATATTCACCTCCAAATTTTAATTAAAATATTTAGGCTACCTACTATCATAAACCGAAAATCCCTGTGGAAAAAAACGCTGACTTAAATCCAAAAATGTTATAAAATATTCTTCGAAATGAACACCACCTACTTGTATCTAATTTGTGTAATGGAAAAAATCAGTTTGACTGGCAATCTTCTAAACCCAGCCTCTTATTATATTTTACGACTATTGCTTTAATTAAGTAGCGCCTCACCCCACTGAGGGGCCATCGGGTGCTCCCCCGCATAACCTAAATTAATTCTCGAACTCAGATGAGCAACGTTGACCACCGTTTGGTCTCTCGAGATGGCGCTGCGTTCGTTATAACGATCAAGAGAAGAAATTAAATTATTCTGATTCGTTAACATAGTGTTCTCGTTTCAAGCCTCTGTAAAAATTCGATTTTTGTTCGTTATTTTTGTAGTGGTGTCGAAAAAAATACGATATTTGCTTTATTAACTCGTCCAAAGTTAAAGTGTCACAATGACAATTCATATCTGAGATCATTATTTTAATAAGATTATAATAGTTAATGAACAATATTTTCTAATTATTGTCTTAAAGTTAAATTTTTTTTGTTATTTTGATTCCGTATTTAATTTTGTTTAAATAATAGATAAATTAAAATAAATAAATTATCCAAAATTTACTATTTTTAAAATAGTTCACCAAAAATAAAATGTTGCTTAGTAATTTTAAAATATTTTCTCTATTTGTGCAATAGATTTTTATGTACTATTTCAACAAAATGAAAAAAAGTGTGTGAAAATAATGTAAAACTATTGATCCAGCAGGAATTTTGAAAATATAAAGTAAAAACTTACTCTAACTTCTTGTAATCGGGAAAAAATAAAAAAGTAATTTTTCCATAAGATGTATTTATCACTAATTATTAAACTCTTAAATAAAAATTTTAATTTTTTTTAACTTTACTTATTAAATATTAAAATTGATGAACCTAATTTTGTTAAATTTCAAAAATAATTAAATTTGATATACATTTTAAAACCCTTCATCATTTTAATTGTTTTAATAATAGAATTCTAAATTAATTTTCCCAAAATTTTACAACTAATTTCAAAAATAATTTTACCATATATAAAAATGATATTTATTGAATCAGAGACGGACTGTAGCAAAATTTTTATTATAGGCTAGCTCAGATTAAAATTCTAAAAAAGATTAACAAAAATACAATACATAAATTTTAATAATTTTCTGTTAGAGGTAAGTAAATTGAAGGAAGTAATATTTTCATGATACATCACATTAAATAAAAAGTGTAAATGAAAATTTATTACATCGATACCAATATATCTCGTCAGAGGCGGGTGTGTAGGTAATAATATTTTTATTATTAGCGACAACATTTTTAAATTGGATTAAAATTACAGTAAGAAAGCTTGTAATATAACTTGGCCAATTTTTAAATAAGTTGTCGATTTAAAATTATTTAAATTAGTTTAAATGACTAAGTCAATAATTTTTCTTATAATCAGGCCATAAATGCTGCAACACTTTGTGAAATGGGTGCTCACTTACAAAATGTGAGGTTAAGTTTGGAATCATGACATAGAAACCTATTTTTTTTTTGGAAAATTCCGCACATTAATTGGAAACCTTTCACTTATTATTGATAAAAATTTTGAGGTTAGCTTTTATTATGAATGTGATTACCATTTTCCACTCATTTAAATCAAAATTTTTAATCTTAGGATGTGGACTCTCTGCAAGGTCTTAAAAATTACAATATGTTTTCATATTATATAATTATTACAAACTATCCTCCCTCTAATCAAATCTTCATGATGATCATATAAATTACAAAATTTTCCCACCTTCTTTAGTAGTATTACATCAAGATAAAAAGCTGTGGTTTCTTATATCAATACACCGAATAATAAGTCAGCAGAAATGCTCAAAAAGACTTTAACTAAATGCGGTTACATATCAAAAAATGAATAAAAAGCTCTTAGAACTGAATTAAATTATAAAAAATTAAAATTAGTTTCATTTGATGTTAATTGTATGTTTGCAAAAATCCCTCAATGTGAATGTATATCCATACTAACTAAACTCTTAGAAGAAAAAAATATTAACCAAGTTTTAATTATAGTAATTATAAACTTGTTTAATCTTTGTATTGATGACAATTTTTATATTCAAAATGAAGAATTGCCAATGGGTAGTCCAGTATCAGCAATTCTGGAAAATGATTTTATCATAAGTTCGAACAAAATACTCTTAGGAAGAGTATGTACTAAATGTTTCTAATTAAATTTTTACATTTTTTTATCCCTTTTATAAAAATATTCATAGAATTACGCAAAATATTCAAAATATTATTTGTAGAGGTTTTTTTTCAACTGCTTTACAATTATAAAAAATTACTATCTGAACTTTTCTTATAACTATAGTTTTGATACTATTTAAACACACCACAAAATATATCTACTGACATACACAGACTAAATCTTAAATACTTAAATCTTCTCATATTTTCCACTTTTCTTTCAGCTATTTCGATTCATTTAATCATAAGCAACGGCAAACATTTTCCAAGTTAAAAAATTGTAGTAAATCTATTCAAGCGCAACACCAGAATGATTTTCGTGGAGAACTATTGCGGAAACGTCAATCGTAAACTAACTTCCAGATCACATGGCGGCTCGTTTCGTGATAAAAAGGCATTCCGGAATGGAAACACAATTTAGAACAATCTCGAAATGTCCGTTTATAAGCTGATTAAGGAAGTGAGTAAAGCAAACAAGGGAATCCCTACAAATAGGCCAAAGTTAGGCTTCATAACCGCAAGTTTTGTTAATCGGTGCACTGAATAAACAACGCGATGTTTTGGGGTAAATTCTACGTTGTGGAACGAGTCGATAACTTTGAAACAAAGCGATACTGTTACTAGATTCTCGATTTATTAAACTTCTATTAGTAACGGTATCTGAGAAATACTAACCGTAAATGTTAAGGTTGATCAAAAGCTATTTTTCTTGATGATACGGACGAAAGGAGCAGTTTAGTAATGTTTTTCTATCTAGAAAGAGGAAGGAAGAATACGTAGCTATTTTGGTAAAAAGGGGTTAGAATTACAATTTTAATGCAAAGTCTAACAATATTTTTGATAAAATCTAAGTAATGGTTATTCTTATATTGATATTTTTTAATTAATATAATTAGTAGTTCATTCACGTTTTAAGTTGAGTTCACCCAGTACGGAACTGTGTATTTACTAATAGAGACTAAACTATAAAGTATTGTGAGTTTGTTTTTTCTGCTCGTTATAATATCAATGTTGATACATTTCAATCGGACCACTAATAACAAAGTTAGATAGCTGAGTTCCTTTTGATAACGCTATTTCACATAATTTTTCTCTAAATTCTTATTGTAATGTCAGTTGTTGCGTTTCTATTGAAGCACTATTAACAAGTTAGTTTAGTTAGGTGGGGTGCTTTTGTTGTTAGGTATGTGCATGTTTTTTCTTTAAATATTAGTTCTATTTAGAACCATTTTTCCGTATTCAAATCCGACCACTAAATGATCAGGCGATCAGAATGAAACTTAAATTGGAGAAAAAGTAAATGTCGGTTCAGATATCTTGCAGGTTTTTACTCTACATTTACAAAATAATCCCGAGTATTGGAATGCCAATACTTGTTAATAATGACATTAAGTATCACTTCAGAATTTCAAAAAATGGCAAGCAAATTTCGACAGTACTAACTTGATGACAAAGCTCAAGAGAAAGAAGTCTTTAAATAAGTTATTTAACATTTAGTATTTACATCATCTTCAACTATGTTTATATTATCTGTTATTTTCCACATTTTTACTGTTCGTAAAATTTAATCCTAGATTTTTATTTAACAGTCTCTATCAGCTGCGTCAATTTCAAACTTCTTAATCAATCGAAAGTTATTACAAGGACGGTACGAAGTTTTTTGAATAATAAAGAAACTCGAAGTAGAAACTGTCATAGAATATTTTTACATTAATGGTTTTTGTCTAACGAAAATTAAAATTGATCTGGATTCTACTTTAGACTCTATTATTTTAAACTGTTAATATATAAGTTGCAGATTTTAGACGTGACCGTACAAGATGTGATTCTAAAAGTTCTTAAAAATTTTTTGAGGATCAATAGATTGATTCTGGTGCGGATTTTAAAAGAGACAACATACCATATATTACGCGAAATTTTGGACATGAAGAAGCTCTCCAAGATTTTGTTATGTTTGTAATTAAGAATTCTTGTGTAACTTAAAAACATTTTTGAAATATTTCAATTAATGTTTCGTTTGGTTAGGTATCAATAAACTTCAATTAGATTTTATCATGGTACGTAGAATTCTAGGATAGCTTTAGCTTTTCGCAAAAAGAAGTCTAAACAAGCAATTTCAGCAAGTACCATTTTTTTAAGAACTACTTGACTAGCCACAGTGCAGTTAAGCACATAACCAGGAACCAAAAACTTTTTTTTGTACTTTATTCCATGTGCTTTAAGAACATCAACTGCCTTAATAGGATACATTACATAACCTTTTGCATCTGTAACTTCTACAGCATCAACAATCATTTGCGAGAAAAAGTCAGCATCAGCTCAAATAATTTTAAACTCATAGAAGTTTTGGCAGCTATAATAATGAATTATTTTCCTAACTCTTCCATTGGTTCAGTCAAAGGATCTTAAATATATCTGCATGTTTCTTTACAGGCCAGCCTACATCCACCAATAATATAAATGAAATGAATTTGTTGTTTTACCATATCATCTGCATTCTGCTGCAATAATTACAACTGATGTCGTACCGTCTCTTTTTAATGTTGTAACTGGTTAAATTCAACTAATATTCTTACTGTGCGGTGTTTAACTTCTGGAAGATCACCAATATTATCTACCAACATTTAATCTAATCCTTGTGGTTCTAAGAAATTCTTTACGATATTGGCAAATGTAGATGCCGCCAAAGCTCCGGTACTTTTTGATCCAACTACTGATGAAGAACAAGCTAAGATCGATATTTTTAACACAAAAGTTTTCAGAACCCAAGTAGAATAAAAATGTAATGGTAGTTATTTATGAATTCTAAACTTTTTGTTTTCCTTTCTAAAATTTATGAGTAAATAACACTTTTTTATTACAATCGATATATGCTTTCCCTAGTGTATACGTCGACATAAAGGTAAGCCTTCCCTGATCTGTAATAGATTCGGGGTAGTGGCTATATCCTATTTAAGTCCCGAATGCACCAACTGAAACAGGAATATATACTGTCATCAAGTTACCGTAATTAATTGAAACTATAATTGATTAATTGACTGGTAATTCGACTTACTGGCTGCGTTTACCAGAATCGGATGTAGAGTGCCGGGTTTGTAATGGTATTATCAGTTTCAACTAAACTGTAGAAAAAGTTTGTTTTGTAAAATTTACTTCACCTATTTTTTTCTTTTTGGGAATTACGCGTGGAAATAGTAAATTTTAAATGGCCCAGAATTTGCTGTTGGTTTAGTATCGTATACTAAATTTTATTCCAGTTGGTTTGTAAATAAACGAAATATGTACAGAGAACTGATTTCATCTTGATTCTGTATATAGCTGGTTGTTCAAACTTACTTAAAACTTATAAGTAGTATGTACTTACTAGTAAAATTGAAAAAAACAACAAAACTGTTGGTGGTTTCCCACATTTATCCTAAAAACTTATCAGCTCTACTGCATTTCTTTGATTAAATCCTCTTAAATTTCATACTTCGTGACGCATGTTGTATAGAAATAAGTATCAGTAGCGTAGCTTAATTTCTACAATCTTAATACTCTACTTTTTGGTGGGGTTGACGGTAAAACTCTTGTTTACAGCACCCTGACAAGTATTAAACCGGGCAGTTACGTTAGACTTTATTGTTCGAACGATCTAAAAAGGCAAACGTATGCTTTTAACGATTGACGTGCCAGGCGGAATAAAACCTACTCAACAAACCTCCGTTTTACTTTGGAACCGCCTCAGGTATTACTTCACATAAAACGAAGTCTTGTGCTCTTTTAGTTGAATTGTCTTCTACTATTTTGGTTTCAATGGTGGTTTTTATCATTTCGAATATTTTCTAGAACTTATCACTTCCTAAAAATAGATGTAACACTCTGTCTGTAGTTTGATCCCTCTCTTGTCTTTTTTCTTGGGCTCAATTTGGGCATCTGGATATTGTGTTCTATACGGGGTCTATATTTTTGCGGTACCACTCAGAATGATTTTCAGCTTTTCCTCTTCTCTGTAGATAGTCACTAAAGACATCGTGACTTGTAAAAGCCTTTGTAAATGGTGGTTAACTTCACCCAATTTTTTTTTGCTGCGTTTTTAATAAATGTTTTCGTTGTCTTTCCAAGTATTTTATCCATGGAAATGTTTATTGCTTTCTTGATATATAAATCCTTTAATTTCTAAAGTTCTAATTATCCATAATATTGCCTTATGGAATACTGTCTTCTAAACGGAGGTTCTCGCTTCTCTGTTAACTACTTTTTTCTTAAATAAGATCATAACTTTGTACCATGTGTGCATTTACTTTTCTTTGTCAATATTGTTTCCTATTTGGTTTTGGTGTGCCATAAGTTCTTACAGTGTCTCATTTGGCTTTTCCAGAAATTTTTGCTAACGGTTATTTCTTTCGTTTTCATGGTAACAGTAGAGAATGTTGTGAATTTTTATTTTCCTCATCTATTTTTCCATTTCTTCTTTTATACTTCCTATTTTGTTACTCTTTTTAGCTTTCAATCTTTTCTCTTAATTTGTTGATTAATTTATTCGTTTATATGTTTCTCAATTAATCATCACTTTGGTTTTGTTCTTATTTATTTTCATTTTCGTTGTATTTCTAACATTTAGTAGTTTTTACAATTTGATATTTGATTTTGCTATCAGTATGTCATTTTTGTTTACTAATTATTTGTTCCTTTTCTTCTAATTACATTGATAAGCTATTTTAGAGCTTCCAGAATCTTTCTGCAGTTTGAATGCTGATCTAAATTAATAAAAGTTAGACACACTTTTTCTCTTATTTCATTCATGCTTTTTAGGATATATTTATTTTAATTTGTTACTTCTGTCGTGTGAAAAAGATGTTTGTAATTCTTCTAATTTTGTTTCTATATGTTTTGTCTTTATTATTATTATTATTAGAAGATTTAATCACAAATATGGTAAAACATGAATGGAAACAGGAACTAAAGAAATTAACCACGTATTAATTAACAATAATAAGAAACAATGTTATTTAGAGCAACATTTTCTAATAATAGAAAACAGCAAGAAATAGAACGACGAGGAATTAAGAAACGAAAGATTAGTGAGTTTTTCTAGGGAAGAACTAAAAAATATAATAGAAAACCAAGAAATAACAAAAAAAATTAGAATTAAAAATGACTTTATAAAACCAGTAGAATCTATAAAATAGTTAAAAAAAACTTGATAAAGAGAGCGAAGAAGGATTAAAAAAGGAATTAACAGACAATCGTTATGTCCAAGGAGACAACAAAAAAATGGAAAGAATTAGAAAAATTATTTAAAAGAATAAGACTAAATAGATTGATAAAACAAGGAAAATAACTGAAAAATATAATTAACAACTATCTAAAGCATATAAAAAAATGAAAAAATTGAGTTTTTCGGAGAATTATATAAAAAAACATCATAGAAGAACATGGACATACTAGAAGAAATACAAAAATTTGAAGTGTAATAAAAATCAAAAAACAAAAAAAGACATATTTAATAAATTGATATAAACATAATCTAACTCTTTGCAGATAGTTCGGAATTTAAAAAAATTCCATTTCCTTGGTTCCTATGCCCCTAAAATTTTATTATTTGTACGTCACGAAGGTTTTTTTTTCAAAACAGTACTTACTCTCTAGATAATCTAATAAAATAAGTTAATGGGGAATTCTTCCAAAACCATTTAAATTTAAAATTGAATTTTGTTTGATGAGGTTTAACCATTCCCTATATCAAAGGTTAATTGTGTAATCATTAATTTTACACACCCACGCAATTTCGTTAGGAAGGATTGCGAATTGTTCGAAGAAGCCATTAGAAGTAAAATTTAATTAGAAATTTAACAACTTTGCACTATCTTAGAGATAAAGATCTATAACAGTTAAATTTTTAATCAAGTTTCCACAGTATGTGGCTCTATAAATATATATTGTTCGTTTGGATGAAACAAAAATCAGAATCAGGTTATCAAAATAAAAAAGACGACATTAAACTTTGGTTTTTAAAATTTTGTATAGAATAAATAGAGTTAACAGAAAAGGGGGAATGATAAGAATGAAATAAGAACATCAGACGTTCTTTCTTTCTTGTTAGAGTTAGAGATATTATTTGAATCAATCAGTTAATTGTTCCAAATTGTTGCTTTTGATTACAGCAATTAAAAAAAATAATGAACGCTAACATTTTATAAACAAAAATAAGAATAGCAATTGTACGTATTTATTGTTAACATGGAGACCTGCTTATTAGTTTAAATTTCACCTTAATTTTCTCGAAAGATGTCTAGAGCTACACTATAATCCAAAAGACATTTTCGAAATTACTCCATTGGATTGTGTTGCACATTATTAGATTGCATCAGGTGTACAGCGTCACCGTAGGCAGGATACCTTCGAAGAAGAAAATGCGCACAAATAGAATAGAAGGAATCCGTTTCTATTATTGCTCTTTCCAACTCAATTTAAAATATTGTTACAAGTTAATAAAGCGAAGTTAGCTCTGAGGGTTCCGAACGTTTATAAATTTCGAGAAATTCCCTGGCCGTTGCACTGACGAATTAAACTTGTTTTTCTCTGTCTCTGTCTTCTCCTTCCTTCTCGAGAAAAAGTTTTCCAATCAAAGTTTTTTTGCTCGGGCTTGTGAATCGAATATATGCACTTGTATCAAAGGCATTTAGATGAAACTTATGTGTTCTGATAGAAATATCCTCTTAAATTTATTACTTTTTTAGTAGTTAGAGATTGCCAGTTTTGAATACTGGATGGAGTATATCATTGTTTTTGTACGAATTGAATGCACAGGACAAGACCAAGGAAAGTAAAAAAAGTAAACTTAACTTCTGACATTCATCAAGAATTATCTGGAATATTCGAGAAGCCAAGACTTGTATATAAATAGAGGGAATTGGCAATGAAGTTATACTGATATACTGAAATTAATTCATTGTAATTTGAGTTGTTTATATCAAAGTAAATTGACGTTGTTTCAATCTGATTTTGGCTTTAAACAATTTTCGAGACTAATAGGTACATTCAAATTTTTCAATATTGCAGATTGATTTAGTAATAAAAATACGATTAAAATGATGTGCCATTTGACTCTACTTCACTTGCACAACATTTTTAAACTTAAACATAAACCTTTCATTTTTATATTAAATGTTACTGTAATATAAACACCTCAAATGTTCATTTAAGAGTAATAATAATAATGAATTCTTGATTTTTAGGATGTAGAGGTTGTAGGAGAAAGAGAAATAATTAAGCCCCTCAGGTACCAGGGCTATTCGTCCTATCTATATTTTTTCTATTGGTTGTTGACATCATGTCATTCAAAGAATCTTCTTTTTCTTCTTTCTTTATATGTGCTTAGCCTCTTTGGACTATTTACCTAGTACAATATTTTTTTTGCTTCTAAAACAACAGGATTAAGATAGTCTGGTACTCATATTGAAGAGAAGATTCCAAAAAAGTGATTAATAATACCAGAGAAATGGCAAATCTAGCAACATTGCAAATGTCAAATCTGGAATCTCCGTATCCCAAATTTTGTAGAATTCGGACCAGCAATTTACGAGATAATTGGACGTTTACAAACATTTGTATATTAAAATGTTAAATGATTTTTAAAAAACCGCGAAATGTTTGGCAATACTTTCATTTATTTGTCTAATAAAGTTATTAAAGTTCAAAGCAACATGCAATGGGTAAGTTCTTGCTACCATGTAATTATCCAAATACTAATGTTATGCGATTTATTAGAATATTCCATTTTTCGCAGTAATATTTTGGTCCATTACTCCTATTCTTAATAGATCTTCTGCTATTTTACAATGACCAATTCTAATTGTATTTATCGTGAAAATGGATTTTCCGTTTTCCTCTACAATGAAGTATTGCTTTGATATGACTTTATAATCGATTTTGAAATTTTCTGCCTAGTTGTTATTTTTCCTTATGATATTTATTATGTCACCATATTCCAGATAATTATAATCTATGTAGTTTTTTGCTGCTATATTTTTTCCTAAATTGTCCGCTATTTTATTGCCTTTTATGATCGTGAGATTTGGAATCCAAGTCTAACTATCTATTGGTCTTGTGTTAAATATTCTAATGTTAATTTCTTCATTGCAAGAATTAAGCAGTCGGTTTTTGGTCAGTTATATCAGGAAATGATAACTACTGTCATAAAAATTGTACAAAAAAAAAACAATTAATAAAATCAGTCTGGTAGAATAAGCATCTGAAAAGCATGAGAGTTGAAATGTGGAAGTAATCCAAACAGACTAAAGATTGAGACCAATATACAGTCAAAAAAAGTAGAATAAAGAGACTAAAAGGCAAAAAATACACCAAGAAAGAAGTTCTGTGCTTTCTAGCAAACCACTAAAGAATAATGAGGCCAAATTCTAGATACATTACCTTAGAATAACGTATTTATTAACCTTCAGTCTAAAATTAAAATATAAATCTTGAAGAATGTTGTCGATTCCTATACAAAACAGCTCTAGTAAACATATTACCCGAAAAATATTTGATCTAATATAAATAATCCAGGTGTTGAACATCCCGCCGTTGTTATCCGCGAAAACTTTTTCAATTTAAATTTTTATGAGACGCCATATCTAGTCCATAACGGGACCTTAACGGCCGCACAACATGCAACTTGTAATGATTCTTAACGGCGTTTGTCGTCGACATAATTGTTAAAGTTGCACAGGGGCCGGAAATAAATTTCGAAATCAAGTCGTTTCGTCTTGCATTTTCCTGTCGTGTCTCGTTACAATTTGACTGCAACTTTTTCAACGATCCTGGCTCCGTGATTGAAATGAAAAATGTACACTCGTTTATTTTATGTTGCGATATTTCCTCATTGCTTTCCTTTAGAAAACCACCATTTTCATCGAGATTGCCTGCGATATGCGCATATTTCAACGTTGAAGGGGTTTACAGGAGTTATTATTTAACAATATGTAAAGAATGATTAAAAATTATGGAGCGTAATTACTGAAAGATGAAAGAAGCAAAACTACTTCTACTTCTGAAATTAAGTTGCTACGAAGTCACAGAGCAAAGCACACATTCACTCTCCGCTCTAAAATACATTTTTTATCGCCCCTCACACAATTTAAAATATAAATTGTCACTCCAAGTTCAAGTTTAAAAATTTAATGAATTTTCAGACCACAAATTATTTAAAATTAAGTTTAGCTTAAATTGTGATTATTGAATCAGTGAATATTTGTGTCAACGTCAAAGTTATTGTTAAAGTGTATATTTTGAACTTAATAATTTTCATAAAAGTTGTTAAAAAAGAAATCACTTTATCAGTTATATCATTGAAAGGAATTGATTTGTTTAAGAAGATAAGTACATAGAATTTACGTATAGATAATTCGTTTAAAAATACAGTCCATTTTTGAGTAACAATCAATTATGTTATGCATAAAATTCCACAATTTGCCTGGTTCGTAATAGGAATGAATATATTAGTATTTATTTACATTAAGTATTCATATTTTTACTGACACATTTTTTTTTCAAAAACAAAGTCTACTCTTTGGCCGTAAACACAAAACAAAAAAAATCCCTAGAATATATATTTCATAATTTACGGTGGTTGTTACATCCGTGTGTTGGTATCGGTACATGACGCGAATTATCCTTTACATCGTTTTCGTTATGACACCGTAATTGACGGGTAACGTGAAGCCTGCGATGATACAATTTATCGTGATGGTTTTGAATTATACACTTTGGCAATCGAACACGCCTTAAGAAAATATTAACAAGCTAAATTGTGACTGACGGAAATTTCTCTGCTAATGCCACTTCAACTGTTTAATGAACTATTATTTTCTACAAATGGGTGGTATATTTGGGATTGAAAAATAAAACTATTATTAGATTATACATATCTACAGACGAATAAATTAGTATCCTAATCTCAATCCTGTCATTATTAACCCTGTTTCTGTCATTTCTGTCAATTTCAGACCTATTTAATATATATATTATAAATTGTATTTATTTTTTATTTTGATATTATTATTTTTTTAATACTTCAAGGTGTGTTCAAAAAAAATATAAAATGTAATGTTAATGTTGGATATCACAATTGAACTAATTTAACTTATAATAATGAAATTACAATATATTCTTGTTTTTTATATTAATAAATGTTAAAACTCAAAAATGTTATACTTGAATTCCTTAAGTAGGTTTAATTGTCAATTGTCATATGGAACACACATTAGTTCTTCTTCGAATGCAAATGGAAATAAAAATATTACAATGTTCTTGTAATTTGGAGCACTATCACTATTATATTTCCTTATTGGGTTTACTAGGAAAATATTATTAAATGTTTATACTTATTTTAATGGATTAACACATCTCCAATTTCTAGATTATGGATTACTTCAGAATGTGTACAATATTTACATAAATCCTTCACAATAATAAACAAAATAATGTTTAACGAAAATTAGAGATGAAAGTATATATATTTATTTTTCCTTTCTATTTTTATTATACAATTATTAGCAAATAGTGCTTTGATTTCAAATAATTTTGACGATGTTTACCCGCAGGTCAAAAATTAAATCTATTTATAGGTTTTATAGGTTTTTGATATCACAGTACTCAAAAAAAAACGAATATTAACAATTTGTCTGATATTTTAAAGAATTTTACAATATTCCCACATCTTAACTTATGACATCTTTACATATATAATAGTTGACAAAAAAATTAATTACTTTAAGATTGATTAGTTACCTTTCTTTTATCTATCATAGTGAAAATACAGGCAGTAAAAGCAATTCATATTTTATGGAAGTAAAAGATCCCAAATAGTTTCTGATATATTGTTTTTTAAAATATCCTGTATACCCACTATTAATTATATTAACTTTAGGTTCATATACATTTAAACGAATCATAGACATTAGAATTTTAAGTTAATTAATACACTTTTGCGGATTAAACGAATAAGAGCTAAAAGGAAAGATCAAGATAACTCTGGTTAATTAAAATAATAGTTTTCCAGGAATAAACTCAGAATCGGACTTGTCAAAATGTCCCAAATGACTTTTCCTACTAAATTAACAAGTAACTAAAATATTTAGGAAATTCTCTTTTTATAATTTGCTTTGTTACTAACTTCTTTTATTTATTTGATTATGATCCTCTTTTCCTAACATTTTTTTATTCATCAAAGGAAACTTTGTTTATCTATATTATTATTTATTCTTCATTTATCAGTTCTTTTACATATCTTTCTTTTACACTTTCTTGAATACACTTTTTGTTATCTAAATTAGCGTTAACGTGCAGCTCCTGTATGTTATATAATATTTCTAAAAACTGTATGAAAACTAAATTTTCGGCCACACGGTATTTTTTACTAAATTTAAAGAATTATGTGCCTTCATTTATTTTATTGTATATATTATATATATTAATACCTTAATCATTGATCACGCACATTTTGAGTAATATATTGAAACACACCGAATTTAATTTTATCCTAGAAATAGATAATAACTTTATCTAACTATTTTATCACTAATTCTTGCTTCTCAACTCCATCCGATATATAAAATATGTTTTAATCTGGCCCTGTTAAAGGAAAGTAATTATTCAAGCTTTAAGCATTTTCAGTAAAGAGTTCTCGCAATTTTTAGATATTTTTCATTTCATAAAACTTTTTGTTACCTGTTCGTTTACCATAAAGATCTTTGATGAACAAATAGAAGTAAAATTAGTTTTGTTTCGAGTTCCAGACTTGAAAACCAACTTATTGCTTTAATTTGATTAAAATTAGGTAAAAATAAATCAAGACATAATAAAAATAATATTCTTTAAAATATCGACACATACCATCTAACCTTGTTTAAAATTCAGCGAATTTTAAATAGGAAAATTATTAAATAAAATTTCCTAACAATTCTAATTCAAAATTGATGTGGAAATCCTGGTTTTCATTTCCTTCCTAAGTGCCTGCAATTAATATGAACACGACCTGAAGCATTCAATTTCACCAAACACATTTGGAAACCCACCATTTGCGTTCAACCCTTATGAACTTATGACGTCCTCATAAAAAACTTTGGCATTTTTTCTTTTACCACTTTATCTACTGCCAAAAATACATTGGGCCAATAATAATTTCTAGCAAAGAGAATTTTCGCTTTATTTTTATTTAAACTTGACTTTACACTAATTAATTGACTGCAGTACAATTGAATTATTACATTGTAATATCGAATGTATCGACAAAGTTTGCGTGCCTCATTGTTGACATTTAGAAACAGCACGTTATGTTCTACCCCATTAGCTATTCTTCTGGAACTATAATATTTTTAAACAAATAAGCACGTTAAAACAACAGTCCATATTAGTCTGTCAATATTGATTTAAAGCACCCTAGAGTATGTTTAATGCATACGAACAAAAACAATTCTACACTAAAAATAAAATCACTAAATACTAATCTAAAAATTTATGAGAATCACATCAAATCGCATCGAAACCATTAAATATTTGAAATTCAATAATTATAATATACGGAATGCATGTATCAAAATACTGTCATTTAATAAACACATATAATAAAATTATTTATGCAATATCATTGTTATAGAAATAAAGTAATGATACCATGTGGAATAATTAATTGCTCTATGTATAGTGCACTACATAACTTTATGAAAATTTAAATCATGTTATTAAATTTAGTTGACTGTGAAAATTAGTAAATAGAATTTAAAATATGAGCCAATCTAAAACACAATGTTTCTCATGTTTTAATATAAAATAAATAATGAAATATAAAAAGCTGTAAAATTATTTTGTGTTGCAAAATATATTTTAATATTTTTATAACATGGTCTGTTTTTATTTTTATAGTCCTGGATGTACCTTACAAATTATTTTAGAATTTGATAAATTAACCACTTTCTACCTACTTTCAGGTTTAATTTAAAAACTTCTCCAAGTCGCCGGTTTTATAATAAATTATTAAAAATGTGTCTAGACATTTTGTAAAGAGCATCACTGACTATTACATCTTAGATTCAGGAGTCCAAGCAAGAAAATAATTCAATAATTTTGTGTTTGAAATTCCGACGGTGAACTTTCGAACACGATCATCACAATGTAGAACTATCAAATTTTCACCTCAATTGCTATTCTCTTATACCTCATAAACCCAATGTACCTAAACGTTATGTAAACTAGGCCACTCTCAGAATAAGGAGCTCAATGAACTTGAATTTGACTGCTAAAGCAACATTATCATCCTGAAATTAATTTGAAACTGAAACGATAGTATTCGTAATGAACCTCAATTACATCTAAAGCAGTTTTTTTAATTTTGTTCTTGTTAATTTAAATGAAATAACTCAAGTAATAAAACAATTATTTTTTGTGTGATTATGCAAATTGTTCGTTGGCCGCCAAATTATAAATTATTCAAATAAAATTAAATATCCCTAATAAAATTGAATAAATGATTAAATAAATACGGCTAAACCTGTATAAATAAACGAATGAATGAAAATTATTATTAAAATTAAAAACTTATTGCTAACAAAACATTATTAAATTAATTGTTTCAACTCTTACTTTATGGAAATTAATCATAATAAATATGGAAAGATAAATAATACTTATTATCAATTTCCATAGTCTTCCAAAGCGTTTTAATATACAGGGTTTCCCAAAAGTCTCGGGACAGAGCCATAAGTTTCTAACGAGTGAAGAAAAAAATTCTGAAAATTTGAAGATTACTAAAGGGCCATAACTAAATTTTTAGATGGTATAAAACCTTCATACACTGGGTATATTTTTAAGAGAGTAAAAACTCCAAAAATTGTAAATTGCAGTTCCTGTCGAGTTTCGTCTTTTTTTAAAGCCGACTTCTAAAAACTCGAGTAAATCATAAATAAAAAGAATTAATGTCGCTAATCAATAAGAAATCTCATGTGGCAAGCAAAGAATTATTGTTAAAAGTCAAGCTCAAAGTAAAAGTACATTTTTGAAAGAAATTGTTTGCAACTGACACCTAATTTAGTAACGGCATTGCTATTATATATATTTTTTTAATAAGTTATAGCTTGTTTTTATTTTTTAAGTTAATCAATTAATACTCTCAAATTATTAATGAACTCATTAATTTCATTTAATTTTTCATTGTTAATTCCCTTGTATTTTTTCCTATATTTTATTGTTAATTTTATCTTATTCGTGCTCGTATAATTATGACGGTACAGTCGATTGTTTGACTTTTATTAAAAGCCTGGATGAATTTGGTATTTTTTCGTTTTTATTCATTTATTTTCCACGATATCTTTATCTGTCCATCTTATTTTCAAAATCAAATCGACCTGAACAGGACTTTAACATATGTATGCCCATATAGATGTGTTTGCTGTCATTTTATCTCTTCATCTGTTTTCTCCATTGACAAGGAATGACGGATAACGGCGATACATCGTTCACAGGAATGGATCGTCGATTGAATCAAAGACCTGGGGAGTTTCAATAATTCATCAATAGGAATAATGCGATATTAATTTCCTTTCGAAGATACCACTTTCTGTGCGATTTCCCTTTCATTTGGAATTGATAAGCTATCGTTAGAGTTGCGGTTGAACGACTCACCGGCGGCATATTGATCGTTTTGCACAGTGGCAGAACGCAATGTTCTAAGTTCTGTTAAAACATTTGGTATTAGACGTTCCAGCTTAAATTTCGTTTCCAATTGGAACTGATCAGAAACCTCTGTACCGTAATTAACCATTTTTTCATGAATCAACTATTGAAATTGAATACGTTCCAATAAATAAAATAAATGTAGAAACAAATGCATGAAAAACATTTATATATAAGAACCAAAGAGGGAAGAACCAAGAAGGGAAGAACCAAGAAGGGAAGAATTAAGAAGGGAAGAACCAAGAAGGGAAGAACCAAGAAGGGAAGAATTAAGAAGGGAAGAACCAAGAAGGGAAGAACCAAGAAGGGAAGAATTAAGAAGGGAAGAACCAAGAAGGGAAGAACCATAAAGGGTAGATAAAAATTTAAAACTGTTCAATTATTTCTTCAGAAAGAATAATGAAGTAGAAAAAAGAATAAGAAAGTATCAAGGGACAATAAAGCTGCCAATTTTACGATAAAACAACGGAATCCAAGTGTACGTTCTTGTTGAGATCTTTTCAATATATTTTTGTATGTATCAGAGGCTGTTCAAATAAATTTAATTTATTTGTTACTTCCTAATCTTGTTTTTGTTCTCCCTGAGGATGATTGTGCCGAGAGAAAACACGTGGAAATCTTACGAGCTGGAATTCGCCAGTAAATTGATTTTAAGTGTTACTAAAATTCCAAAACATTTGATTGACCAATTTAGATCTTAACGTCAGTAATTCCATTTACATTTTAGACTATAGATGTTGGCTCGATTTTTAATTATTACGATATAAAATAAGGAATTACTAATATGAAGTAAAAAAAAAGCTTGTTTTTCCTATTTACTGAGAACGATCACTTTTACATTCACGTTACAAAAAACTTAGGAAAAATAATAAATTATATATGTTTCAATTGAACTCTAGAATTATTTATTTTCATTCTCAGTATAACTTTAACTCGTGCCTGTGCCCAAAATATAAACTAACAGACCGAATTTCTACTTACTTTTATACAAAAGCAAAAGCATTGCACAATACGAAACTATGTTGCTAATTGAAACTGCAAAAACTATTTTTTCTCGATTATTTTCTGGCACCAATTTCATCTTTAAAGTCCATAATTTATCTACTTTTCTTCTTAACAAAACTAGACTTTACCGTCTCTTAATTTTGTCGCAACTATTTTTGCCTTACTTTAAAAATTTATTGCTTTAAAATTTTTGCTATATTTTCGTAAAGGATTCATTACAATCTCTTATTGGTAAAAAATTTTCAGACCATTTAACAAATTAAGACATACATTTTCATGTTTTCAAGATTTTACTAGATTGAACCATTTCCCATAATTTTAGCATATGTTTTTAGACACCCATGTCGACTTTCTATTTCTGATAAATTATATACTTGGTGTCCTGTTACAGAGTGTGAACACAAAATGACAAGTACATTTTTTAAGAAAAAAGAGGAAAAGGGTGACTAAGTGCACCAAACAATCTTCGTCACAGTATTTTTTACTAAAATATTTATACCTCTATAATAATATTTACCAGTATGTACTTTAAGTTCGACTTTGATCGTTCTTCCCTTCAACCAAATATTTTCGTTTACTTACTTCGTTTTTCCTTTCAACGTTTTTTCTGTTAGTTGTCGTGTTCATTTCAACAAGCTTCCTTCTCTTAAAACCGATATTTCTTCAAAAAACTTTGTAAACGATAAAATAATAAAACCAGATAGGAAAAATGCAAGACGGTTAAGCCACTGGTTGTGAAATTCTACGATTAGAGGTCCGCCTGTTCCGACGAACATAATTCATGAATTTTTTTGCAGGTGTACGATAAATTGTCGGCGATTGTTCTCTCAGTATCTGGAATCTTTTGCGGAATTAGTCTTTTCGTTTATTTTCGCATTTAATGGAAAGCTCTCATTCTGAAATGAATTAGATTATTGTTAAATTTCGATATTCTTATTATCACTGTGTTAAAAAGTAAAGATTGGAGATTTATGTGTTTTCAAAACCAAAATGAAAAATAGTAGAAATATATAGTTTCCCATAATCTTTCGTCTTCACTACTTGTATTTCAAGAGTCATAAGAAAGTTTTTTCTTTCTTGGAAAACCATGTGCAATAAAATTATTTTGAGATAATAAAAAGGAAAAGTTTTGTCTAACAATCGGAAAACAGTAATGTACTTATATTTGAGTTATATTCTTTGATTTTTCTACGCGGTATATGGGGAGATATTGATAGTTGATTCCAGATCCACCGAATTTATCAGAAAATGGAACTTGACAAAAATGATACACAGATGGGGTTCAGTAGGGAAGGAATAATAGTCAACGGAGAAATTATTAATAATACTCGTTATGCTGACAACAATGTTCTATTAACAAGAACATCGGAAGACTTACAACATTTGCTTGATACACCGAATACGTTATGCAACAACTACGGTATAAAAATTAATGTCAAGAAAACTAAATGTATGATATTCATTAAAACGCTCAATAACAATTCAAGTCTTAAAATAAAGGACGTACCCGTGGAAAAAGTGAGAAACTACAAGTATTTAGAAACTATAATAAATGAAACAGGTCATCAAAATCATGAAATAAAAAGACGCATTGAAAATGGAAGGGCTACTTTCAAAAAAATTAACAAATTATTATATACTCAAACAAAATAACATAAGAAATATTGAAAGCTTCGAAATGTGCTGCAATCTCCGGATATTAAAAATAAAATGGTGATAAATATGGAAGTGCTTCGTCAAGTAAATAAAGTGCCACAACATGTTATTAGTGTTAAGAAGAGAAAACTAGAATGCGAACTAGTGATGCGAAGCGACAAATATGCATTACTACAGAACATCATACAGGGTAAAATTGATGGACGAACAAACCCATGTATTTCCCAATTATTTGGATCAGCTGTCAGCAAAATTAAGATAATGATTATATACTTGATGGAAGGGGTACCTGGAGAAAGATATTTGTGTAGTATTAGATTTTGGAATGTTTATTTTTTTAATTTGGCGGGAAGTGAATAAAGTAGTACTAATTATTTTCTTCATCTATGATTTAATAACTTTTTAAAAAATCTAATAAATAAACGTATATTTAAGTTTTCTTAATAATTCGGTATAAAAATGTATTCTTTAATTTACTTAAATAAAAAATAATAAGAATTTTTATCACTTGCCCTTACAAACGCAAATAAATCTCAAATAAATAGTATTTTTAATTTTTTTAATAATATTCGTAATCTTCTAGTTGCCTTTAGAAAACAAAACTTTAAATTTAAACACTTTGTGATGTATTATTATTAAAATAGTTTAAATATAAACAAAACAATATACTTCATTTGAAGATAAATCTGTTTTGTTGCAGTTTAAGGTACGAAATTATAAATTGTTATTTATAGCCACAATTTTTTATTTTAAACAATTCTAATACAACTTCAAAATGAGTTTGACATTTATTAATTTTATCAAAACGATAAAAACAAATTGATACCATACTTAAATCTATAATTTAAATGGTTAGATTTCTCCAACTTATTTTTGTGGATTTTTTTAAAAACCAAGTTTTTTTTAATTAAATGTTCAATCATTATTATAAATTACTTAAAAGATGTTGTATTATTTGTACCACAACACAATAAAGCATCAAATTTTTTTGCTGCTGATGAGTTTGTATAAAAATAAAATATTACAAACTTCAGTAGAATCGCAGAGAAAAAAATGTGTATTACGTATTTTTGGTTTCTTTATAGATTTTTCCGAATTACTTTTCCTTCCGTAATTTATTGCTGCATTTGTAAGCAGACCTTTTCGTGCATTTTTGAGGTTAACTGTAAATCGCTTTTCATATTTTCCTGTCAAACTCTAATACCTTTTCGACATATTAAGTGTATTTCCACACTAGTGCTTCCGCTGTACCTGAAACTTCACATCCTAATCGATGGCATGTCACGTACGTAATTTGAATTTCTTGTATTTATTCAACATGTATCTATTCGGCATCCTTTGGCGGAGGGTACAATAATGAAGTAAATTATTGCCGCTTTAAACCCCTATTTATCGATATACATTGTTCGAACGTCAAAGTACATCTACAAATTCAACCCTTTCGGCCATTTACGTTACGTTGCCGTAACGTACGCTGGATGACGAAATCAGGACCGTCTTCAGGATTATTGCAGATTTAAATTATATTTTCTTTGAAGAGATTCACTCGATCTGTGTTTAATTTTATTTTAAATTGTTATTTTTAATTTATTTTGTTATAATGTTTGTTTTTGGATGCTGATTACAATTTTCTAATGTACTCTAATGTTTTTTTAAAAAGCAGAGAACAAATTTTCGAAGTATCCTTTCTCATTTTTTTTTAATTTTTATTTTTCGAAAATCAACAGTTTACAACTTCTTATATATTATTATATTGTAATAGGACTTTTATTTCTATAGAAATTGAAAAATTTATATGCCGGATTGATTTCATTTGGTTATTATAATTCAAAAGAAAGGAATTCTGATTTGCCGGCAGTTAAAAAAAACTGAAATTGTGTGAAATTAAATTATCATATAATTGGATTGGAACGAATTGTAGAAAACATAATTCAAAAATAAGAATACATTTTAATTCAAACATAGCAAATAACATCAAAGTAATGATGACTTTTTTTATTTTTCTGAATGAGCATACAGAAAAAGAAATATTGGAAACTTGTAATATAATCATTCAATATTAAATATAAAACAATGTTCTAACTAGAAATTAAAAATAAAAAAAAAGTTACACAGTGAATTATAACATGATTTTATTTGGTTAGTTTACTCGAACATCAAAGTATATTAACATTATTTTAAAATTTTAAATTATAGCAATGCAAATTTTGAATAAGATTAAAATGTTAATCAAATTATTATTGTTGAATTGAGTGTATAAGAGATTTCCAACAATTTATAAATATAATTGAAGATATTTACGAGTTGAAACAACAAAAAATCTGATACAGAACTATTAATAAATTTTAACAAAGAATATATTGTATAAAAAACCTATTATTGGTGTTGTAAAAAAAATGAACTTTCTTAATTTATAATAATTTTTTTGTCAGCTATTATGTGTGTAAAGATAACATATATTAAAATGTAGGAATGTCATAAAATTCTTCAAAATATCAGACAAATTTTTAATATTAGTTTTGTTAAAGTACTGTGATCTCAAAAACCAATCAAAATTTGACAAAGGAGACAATATAAATACTTAAATATAAATAGTAGTTTATATTTATTGTTAGAGACGGCCCTGTTAGAAACTCATCTTCATTAAAAAAAATGAAATGGAGTCTATAGTTTTTTTAACCCATACGCCTGTTCGGTGCCAGGATAACACGGATGTGGGTGATTGTGATTGAAATGAAAAGTCCTCGAGGGGTTTTCCACACTTTGAGTTCATCACTGATTTACTAAAAACAGAAGTCATTAATTAATAATAAAAAAAATACAGTCTAATAAATTTGGACGGTCCTTAAAATTCCTAAATTCCATTAGAGGTCAATAAACCGTAAATTAATCTGCCTTTTTTGGTCGATAAGACAACGGCGAAATTCCATTTTTCATTCGATACATTTGACTCTAACTCTTATATTTTTCAGGGTGACATTATCGAATATTTGTCACCCTCAATCAAATGAAAATGATGGATTGTCTCGGCTGACGACGACTCGAACTTTTATCCCCTGATTAGAAAAATTGGATTAGCAGAATTTACTTAACCGGTGCTCCGTCAAGTGACACTTTCGGACAAAGCCCAAAATGTATGAGGATAAAAGGGTATTGAAAGGATTTGCTTTTTATGATTTTCGTTTTAAAAGCGAAGCTTAATTTATTAGCCTTTAAAACGATAATATTTCACTTCCAAGACAACCATCATAACAATTAAAAAATATATTTGTTAACGTAATATGGAGTCTAAGTGAATATGTGTGATTTTTGATTTTGATGCTCTTCTTGTTGGGGTTTTTAATTAATTGTACCGATAAAATTTTATAATAAGCGTGGAAAGGGGGGGGATGCGAGGTTGTTTACCTTCTCCTTTCTTTGGATAAAGATTTTTCGAAACAAGTTCCTGGATTCAAAATATCTTCAAAATATCCATGTAATACAAAATTTAATATTCCAAAATCAAGTAATTCACAACATTGTGAACGTATAAATGTTATTTTGCACAAAATAACAAAGAATATTAATATCACACAATATCAAATATTGTAATATAATCAAAATCTTTGCTAGAAAATACCACATGAAACTGATGATCTTCGAATTATTTTAGAGTTGTTCCCTGTTGTGTATAAAACTTTAAGAGGATTTTATTTCAATTAATTAAATTTTTATGGAACTTGCATAACCTTAAAAATGAACAAACAATTTTTAAGTACATAATAATAATCACATAAATTACTTAATTGTGACATGAATGGATTTTCTTGAGTGATAAGAAAATAATATTTTCAAAATAATAGTCTTCACGCTGATGCTGATACTTAACCATCAGTGTATCGGGAAGTGAATAATATTCTTGCCTATGATTGATATATTTCAAAAGTACCATGTTTTATGTTTTTTTTTGATAGGTTCAATGTTTATTGTTTAATTAGTTGTAAGAAATATTAAGAGTAAAGCACTTGTGAAAACTTATGTACCAGAAATATATTGGATTTTAAATATCATTATTAATGTTAAATGAAATCAACATGAATCTAATAGAAAATATACAAAATGCACCCAACAAAATTTGTTCATTTTCTTTTATTCTTTATTATGTGTATTAAATGTTAAAAAATTTTTTTTCTTTCATAACAGAATATAATGCGATAGTTGGTGTGTTAGCAGCTTTATACAGTTTTTGCTTGTATGTTTATCTTTAAGCTATTTACAATATTTCCAGTACGCTTAGTTTTTTGATTTTACTCTTTCTGCAATCTCCATATTTGTGTTTGTGTCGAGAGTAATTTTGAAAAACGTCAATAGCCAATAATATTGAAAAATATGCTAGTAAATATTCTATTTTTAGTTGTTTCTGCTGCTTAATCGGAGCAAATGACAAATAATTTCCACAAAAATTTAATATCCTTGATCTAAAGCGCATACAGATATTTAGTTCCTTAGTAAAGAAAATTCGTCCGATACTTTTATAGTGAGTCACTGGCGTCTAATTTATATGAGGAATGCCTCCTGATACTTGAAATCAGCATCAGTCTATTGTCAAAACACCCCTGTGTGACAAACGTGAAGGCACCCGAAGCATCCACTCTTGATAGATTCAAGTATTTCCAACCTCGGAATCGCGTTTCCTTTATTGTTCCCGCACCATTTCTATTTACCCTCCTACCACTCTGTTGTTACTTTCACTGTGTTATACGTAGAGGACGGGAACATTCCCTTCATATTGGCTGGATATCGGAACCGTGCCAGATTTTCTGCACTCAAACGAAGATTAATTGTAGATAGTTGGCATTTAAGTACTAAAACACTCACTTAGTTAAGTTACTTACGAAAAATTGATTTTTTTTAAACTAAGCAATTTTTTACATTAAATAATTTATTAATATTGGGCTGTTTTTTTTCGAATAATAAATGTATGAAAGAATCTACATGTTAAATTAGGGGGGTTTTTACCCATTACGTAACTTGGTTAATAAAAAGGCTGAGTAAAAACAATAACAATTTATTTATCTAATTAAAACAACTACATAATGAGGGCAACTTACACATTAAATAACTAATACACTTAATAGCAGGGATAGGCACTATCAACCTCTCGATCATCCGAGAACCCAAACTTGACTCCCGATCTTCTTTTATTTTACTCACCAAGAAGACACTAATGTTTATTAATTTTGATGACTACTAAAAATATTTATTTAACATTCGTTGGCGGACTTGTCCCATAACTCCCGCTCACGTAATGTTAAATAAATAGTAAATATTATAATTTGGGAAATAAAAAATAAGTTTTATATACAGGGCGATATTTAACTAAATCCCTGTACATACTATCGTAACAATATTACAAGTGTACAACATTTGGGATCTTATTATTAAAACAATCAATATGACGAATGATAATCAAATTATAAATAAAAGATAATTATTTGTGAAAGTTTAAAAGAATAATAAATGCTGATTCGAAAGGTCGAATTTTCCAAATATACATTAAGTATATCAGCTTGTATTTATTAAAGTTATTTCTATAGAAATCTAAAGTGGCATTTTAAATATTAGCATATCTTAGAAACTTCTTAAATAATGTAAAAATAAATTTAAATTTCAAAGATTTGAAGAATTATGAAGAGAGTGGTTATGGAATTATAAAGTTAAAAAAATCTAATAATTGTCTTACTTTTGAAATATGTCAACCATAGGCGGGAAAATTATTCATCTTAAAGTCCTTCCCGATACATTATGATGGACCAGCATCAGCGTGAAGAAAATCCATTCATGTCACAGTATTTTAACTAATTTTATGTCACTATTATTTGTAACTTTGTTTTTATAATACTTTATGCACTTAGAAATTATTTGTCTTTTTTTAAAGTTATGCAAGTTCCATAAAAATTTAATTAATTGACAATAAAACACATCTAAAAGTTTTATCAAAAAACAGGAACAATTGAAAAATAATTTAAAGATTACCATCACTAAATTCAATTTATTTAACTTTTTTTTAAGGTAATAAAATATATTTCTTCAAGTTCAATAACGTGCTCTCTAGGCAAATGAAAATTCTAAGAAAAGTGTCAAAAATCTGAGCCAGTATTTATAGCTTTGCGATGCACAGTACAAAATTTTATGAAAATTTGACATTTTTTAACAAATATGGTAGAAATTTCAATAAAGTACCTAGTATTATAGTTTGAATATTCTTAATTACTATTATTTACATGGATATGATTATTTTCTAATAAAATTTAATCTTTTTTCTTTAAATTTTGTATAACAAAACGTTGTTTGCGTAATAACTTTTTATGTGAGATTTTATTACATGTCTGTGAACATGTTTTTGAATTTCTAGGTATAATTGGTATCAAAGATCATCAACATTTTGTTTTGTTTTGATAATGATTTTTTAAAAATTTTGATACATTTGGATTTGTAATATTACATGTACTCAATTTTATATGCTATACTTCAGAAATAATACAAATTATAATTTGCTTACAATAATTAGAGAAATTATTATAATACATTTTTTACATTTTATATTATTGCACATACATTACTATTCATAAAAAAATATGTTGTCATGTGTCATTCTACTGCATGAAAAAAAATTAATATTTATGTAACTTTAATTAAATTTCTTTATTATTATAATTACAGTCAAAGATCTGAACCTTCCTGCAATATATTTTAAATGTTTCTAATCCATGCTATTACAATATATCGACTTATGCTATATACTTCTTTTGTGCAGAAGACCCAACTACCCTCGCCCTGGTAAGCCCCTTGGGGACTTTAACTAGCGGTTCTATCGTCTCATCTCTCACGCCTTTTTCAAATCCAATTATCAAATACATGACACGTCCGTCAAACGTCACCGGTCTATTTACTGTCTAATTAAAAAGTAACCAAAAAGGGGCCGAAGATAAAGTTCCCCAAAATGTAAATGAATTCCCAGTGGTGACGAATGTCATTGGCATACTTGAAACGAGTTAACATTATTTGTTTGTTTCGTTTGTTACGACTGTGGATTCGTCCTTGGGGAATATCGTTTTGGTTTTTTTTGTGTTGAGGGATATTGCGTAGAGTCTAATTGCTAATGAAGAAAAAGAAATAAATCTATTAGTTGTGTTTGTATATTTTGTACAAATTATGTTACTTAATTATTATACATAATCTTTATTACGAAATATGTACGCATTTTTATAAGTTCTTTTATTAAATTAAATTGTTTTTAAAGTTTTTTTAGAAGTTTTTCGTAACTCTCAGTTCAAACATAATCAAACAAATAAAAAACTTCTGATTATACTGGAAGTAGATTCTAAAACTTTAAGTGAAACAAGAATTTTTTATTTTATTTTTGAATTCTTATAAAATCTTATATTGATACATTTTTTTAGATTTTATAAATTTAATCATGTCGACTTGTAACTATACTTTTCTGTAATTATTTTTAGTTTCAGAATATTTTACTTATAGTTTTTATTTTAAGTTGTTTCTTTATTTTATGATTAATAATAAACAATCATATAGCAAGGCTTATTTTTACTGGTTTGATTAAAGTCTTTGTTATTTTTAACGGTCGAATATTTTTATACAACATCGTCAAAATTATTATACGATTCAATTATGTCCGGTTAGAAATTCATCAGAACCACTCAAAAACTGTCAACCTTAATACTGTGATCATTAAAAAAAACAAACAAACAAAAGCAGATTTTTAAAAATAGGAATTTAATGTGAAATAAAAGGGAACAAATAAAAAATAAGGAAGATAAAAAAAGGACAAAAAGGAAGCAATGGAAGTATGGAGTGACCAATATACCAATATGAAAATAATTTAAAAGGAAAGAGAATTTAGTAGGAGTAAGAAGAAATAGAGCCAAAATCATAGATGAAGAAATATCAGAATCCATAAGAAGTATTAAAATATGAAGAGCAGAGGAAAGTGACCAAATAGAAATAGAAATGATAAAATAAAAACTAACCAAAATACGAAATGAATGCAAGGGCAATATAAAAAGCAGCTTTCAGAAGGAAATAAACGTGCTAAGAGAACAGCCGTGGAAATACTTACAGGAATAGAAGATAAATCAAAAAATCAAAAAAATAACAACAAATAGCATATAAAAAAGAATTATGGTCCAAGTTAGAATCAATGGAAAAACATATAGCAATTTCGGACGGAGAAAGGTATAAAATAGAACGACAATTCAGCTTATAATATACATTAATAGGCTATTAAAAATATGTATAAGCAACCAAATTAACAATTGGATACTAAAACTTAAGACCACTAAAATTCAGATGGTGGAAGGGAAGAAGAACACACAAAAGAATGATAAAGAAACCAATAAAAGTCATGGGGCTGGAAACAAGTACAAAGAAGCCAAAGGTAATTAGGAAGAAATATTGCAGGGAAAACAAGAAGAGCCAGACTCAGACATGAATGATTAGGAACAGCCTCAAGCAAAATAAAACAATTGAAAGGGTTTGGTCACATCCAAAAAATTACATCAAAAAAGCTAACCAAACAAGTAGCAAAAGAGGTGTAGAAACAAAAAATGAGAAACCGAGATAAAATATGGAAGACATTACAAACGGAATTGGTCAAAAAAGAGGAAAAATAGTACAGCAATTGAGACAGACAGAAAGTACAAAATAGGAAAGATTGGAAGAAATGGTTTGATAGTGTGAGGGCAAAAGGCATGAGATAATAAGAAAAAAAATCAACAAGCCCATTTTTCAATAAATATCGACTTTTTACTAGGAACAAAAATACATAGTGTTTTGTTTTAGTTTATGTTTTACAATTTTAAAGAAAACGTTCATATAATTACAATCTGTATATTTGAATAATAAACCACGTTCTTTATCAATTTTCATTTTCGATCGTCTGTGTTGATTCTGTCGGCCGCCAAATAAAAAGTAACCTCGAGATTCACTTACCAGTTTTATTGTAAAGGAGAGATCGAAAGCAAATACCAATTTCGAAGAACCGCTTCCGTAGTGGTTCTCATGTTATACGTGCAAAAGTGGAATTATTCGCCAAATATTCCACCAACAAATTTTATGGCGTCTACATATCACTTTTACTAACAGTCCAACCCAACTTTTATTCAACTTATGAAAACCGGCTTCACGGTATCTGCAGACGGATGATACCGGGCATGTTGGGAATCAATACAAACACGGGAAAAGGATGTTTACATTCATTTTAATTCTCTACTAGATATTTACAGATTATTCTGTTATGATTATATAATTTGGTGTGTTCAAACAAATCATTTTAGGTTCGTGCTCTCCACACACCTTTATGATATTTCATTTTTACACTTTTTAAAATTATAAAGGTAGACCCTGTGTATTGTTACCTTTTGGTTTGTTTTCTTTCAATAAATATATGAAATAATCTAAATACTATTTTCAGGGAGGTTTTGACGTATTGCGTAACTTGCTTAGTGGAAATTAAAGAGGCAGAGTGAAACAATTACAATTTATTTATGAATAAAAACAACATAACATCTTTAAAAAAATAACTCATTTAATCGCAGGGGTAGGCACTATTAACGCCTCGATCATCCGAGAATCCAAACTTGACTTGTCAATCTCTTTTTTTTCCAACCAATAAAACCCAATATTTATTAATTTTGACGACTCCAATAAAAATGTTTATTTATTTATCCGATGGCGATTTACCCTAAAACTTTCGATGGCGTAATATTAAATAAACATTTCAAAAGATGGTGAAGGAATAGATAGTGAATAACCAAAAGATTTATTTAAAAATTGGCGCATGCCATCGTTAGAATTAGTGAATAAATAGAAAAATAATATAAATTGGAGAATGATAAGGTGAAGTTCTGAGTCAACCCACTTTAAGAGCTGCTTCAAATATTTTTTCATGTTTTGGATATCGAGGGTTCCATATCTTCAACTTTTTAATTTATCCTTGGTTCATATTTCCCCAGAACCTTGTTTGAAATTTTTGAACAATGATAAAATTATGTTAAATACCAACACCTAAGAGCCAATGATAGTGCATGAAATCGTAAAAATTTCGAAAACAGATTGAGATAATGATATGATTCAAAAAGTGAGAGATAAAAAAAGAGACGTATCTATTTTTTAAATACTTTTCCGCAGGAAAGGGCAAAAGTGATCGAAACAAAAGAGAGATACGTCTTTCACTTTATGCAGATTTTTTAAATTAAAATTTTTAATAAATTTTTTTATTTCAACCGGTTAGAAGCGAACTAACTTTACAAATACTGGGAAAAATTAAGGAACAGATTGCGCCTGTACCTCAAAAATATACAAATCTATAATCTGGCAACAATGTTGATATATTTTTACAGGTTGAATTTTGAGATTTTCATTTACAACATTATAATTTCTCTAATTTCGAGTGCGTTTATTTTTACCTCGCTCTATTCACCTCTATCTCGCCTGACATTCACTACGGCATAACAAACGTTCTCTATAGTACTTGAGTTACTAATTTGAGTAATCGTGGAGGGTGTAATAAAAGTACTTGCATCGAGAATGATATAAAAAATAAAATCAATATATATATATTTAAATATTAGTGTGTTTTTTTTAATGCTTTATACTCAATTATTTGCTTAAATAATAATAAGTATAGTCGAATTTAAAAACATATTATATTATGATTTTTTTGAAAGTAAATAAGTAAGAGGTTGATTTTTTCATTAAAATTTCAATTAACAATGAATTTTTGTTTTCCTAAAAATATATGAAAATATTTTCAGACGAAACCAATCGTCCTATGCGTTCGTGATTTTGTCATAAAAATTAATTCATACATTTTTTTAAACCATGTGTTAATTGTTAATTGAAATTTAACTGGAAAAAACCGGCAAATATTTGTTGTATATTTTAATATTTTTTTATTATTATTAAGGTTGTGATTATTTAGCTCTTTGAGTTCCTCATCTTTTTCCTCGAAACCAGGAAGGAATCCCCTTTTAATAATTTTCCTATGGTAATAACTGTTTTAAATCAATTTTTGTACTAGTTCTAGTGGGATAGAAAAGGATTTTATTTTATTGCTTTTACATATTTTGTTGTGTTAATTAATTGTTCTTTTATTGTTTCATATATTTCGTTGGTGATTGCAGACCACAGGACTAGTATGTCCTGTATTTCAAGCCAGGTGAAATTTCATCAACATGTGGAGAAAACCTCACTTAGCCTTATCACTCTAAAATCTATGTCACTTTAGAATAAAAAAATCATGATTTAAGATTGTGAATTACATTTTTTCAAATAGTTTATATGAATATAGACCTTCATGTTCATATCATATTTTGTAACTATTTTTTGAAAGAGTTTGTTTCATATAAAACCTAAATGAAAGCAATATTGTGGTTTCCAAACATAAATATATACAATAATGGCTAACCCTCTTTATGAAGCATTAGCCGATTGCATATTTAACCAAACAGACCGGACAGCGTAAATCTCGTTTAGTTTACAGTTCAGACTATCCCGCAGTTGGAAAACCAAACCCAAAGCAACCGGCGCGTTTCGTTTATTTTCCATACCCATCGTTTTCCATACACATCGCCAGCCGAAATGAATGAAAACTAACGGCTGTTGCGTAATAAAGATGAATTATAGCGCGATCGAGAAGCTCTGGAGGTGAAACATCGAAATGCACTCAGCTCAAGCCTCTTCTGATCCCGGTTGAACATGCGATTATAATGACAGCGCGGTCGGTGCAATCGCAACTCGTTCGAATCGCTCGTCGCGCGACTACGAACTCAACTCGGTAGACAGTCGGATACCGGAACAACCAATACAAGGAACGAACTCTGTTCTACTAGTTTTATTTCTTCGATAAGCTGATTAACTCAAACTTGGTCGGTCTAGTTGGAACCGATGTCCTTTTGGGGTAAGCCGCCCATTCATGCCGAGTTATTGTGGACGGTAACAAAGAGATCTTAGCGACTTCCCAAACAAGATTATTTTAGTCATATTGAGAGTCTATTAGGAGTAGAGTACATTTATAGAGACATTTTCTCTAAATGTTTTCAGAGATAATGTGAATGGAAGTTCGCTGTTCAATCATACTTGACGACATTGTATTTTAACGAATTGAAAGAACTGTTCTAGAATAAAGCATCACGGTTGCTACAATAGTTTGAAGTGTAATAATCACATAATGCGGTTTACTGCGACATTCCAGGACCGAAGTTAATTACAATTTAATAAAGATAGAAAAAGTGCTCAAAAACATTAACAAATATATAAAAATTGTATAAAATCAGTTCTTACCAATGGATGCTCTTGAGGTGACTCATGGCGCTTATAGTACTTAGGCGCTAAAACTTCCCGTAGCGTATTTTAACAACGACACGAGAACCGCTAATATTACTACTGCTTAGATCCCCAGACGGGGACCACTGAACTCTTTGATGAGAGGTGACTCGCTTTGTAAATTAAGAGGTTTACGATCTGATTTGGTATGACCTCGTGTAATCTTTGATTTACAATATCACATATTGTGTTTATGTTACGTGTTTTAAAATTAGATTCTTGTCCTGGCGGTTCTTTGACCGAATTATATCTAGTGGCTTTTTGTATATGACAATATACAAGATTTTTATGATGAAAGTATTAGTTCTATTTCAATTTTTTTAATAATTTTTTGAAGAATTGTAATGAAAAAAGCGTTGTGCCGTTTGGGAGTTTTTTTTTACTTGAATTTTGAGTTTATCATTGTTAATTTTGAAAATCTTAATTATATCTTTTACTTTAGAAAATTGTTTTCCAATTTCTGCAAAAAACTTAGTTACTATATAAAATAGAATCCAGCTCTTGAATTGTACTATTTTTTAAAGAATATTGCAGTGCAGGTAAAAGTAACGCTTCAAGAAGAGAATTCTTAAAACAGTTTTACAATCATTTTATCAAATTATGTCAATTAAATCACACTATGCTATTTTTTATAATTCTAATTTTTAAATATTCTAATGACGATTTAACAAATCTCTTGTTTTGTCTGATTTTTAGAGACAAATTTCTATAACATAAACTACAACTAAAATAATAGTGATTTCCTTTTTCAAATCTCCTGAAAAATGGCTATTTCAACTCTACTGAAATGACAATTTCCTCGCCGAAGTGTGATATACTTGTTTGTCTGTTCTTATGAAATACACCTCGTTCTTTTCAATCTAATTCCCAACTAAATTTATTGGGCTAATATTTTAACCCAATACAATACCTCATTTAACATCCGCTGCATTTTTTCAGTAATCTATTACGATTCTTATTAGAATAACTTCAAAGCGTGGGAGTCAACACGAAACCTCTATAAAAGGGGGAAAAACACAATTCGTGCGTGACAGAAGCTATGCTGTTTTCACATGTTTACATATAATATAATCTTTATTACTTCTTGTTCTCAAAAGGGAGATTAAATTACAAGTAGAATGTCAAAGTTAATTTACAAAAGTACATAGATTAATGAAAATTTTTGAAGTAACACGTACCTGTCTTAGATAGTTAATTTTATAATTTTAGAAATACCTGTGAAAAATTTGTATGAGGAAAATAAGGAAATCTTTAGATTAAATGTAGATATTTAATATTATAATTAACATTGATTGGATATATTTTAAATTTAATATAAAATACGTTCAAATCTAAACATGTCAAATGTATGCCAAGGATAAGCAAAATGATGAATTTTTATAAAATAATTGAATGAAGATTATGATTAAACAATATTAACTATTAAGCAAATATAGCAAATTATTTAAATATTTTCATTTAAATTTATGTAAACTCGATGTTAATATGTAAATATACTCAAAATATTATTATTGTATGATGGTATAAATAAATGAGTTTGTTATAGATAAGAATTAAAATTTAAAAAATTTGAATTTAAAAATTTAAAATATAGGATCCATTTATTAAGAATTTTTGTTCAAATATTGTCTTGTACTAGAAAATAGTATTATCAGTTTTTAGAGAGAAGTTTAGGCTTTCTAAAGATGTAACTAGGTTTATAGCCTGAAGGTTATCTTTAGGTGAAATGGTGATATTTAGCAGAATATTCTGTGTATTGATAAAAAAAATATATGGATTGTCTGTTGTAATTAGAACTTTTTCACTGAAGCATCATCACAATTGGAGGAGTATTTATCAAGAGAAATAACATTTATGGAACTCTTTGGTACAGAGCCGCTTTAAGGGTTAAAATGTAAAATTTATTTGTTTACTTAGTTGTCTCCAATTTACTTAGTATTACTTTTTTTATAAATAGCTGCGCCCCATTTTAATTTAATTTTAAACTTAATTTGTTTAATTTGATTATTGAACTTCACGTAAGATTAATTTAGTTTCTATATTTTAAAATTTTTATAGCGATCACTCAAAATTTTATGCATTTAAAGAACTCACAAAACCAAAAAAGCTCATTATAGATTGATAACCTTTTTTAGGTATTGTAAATTTTGATTTGATAAAATGAACCACATTTTCAACATCCCATTGAAAGCTCCATTATTTCTTAATAATTAAAAATAATCACGCTGTTGTGTGACAGTAGTACATTATAGAAAAATGATAATTTACACAACTTGAAGAAAATATAATCCTACCTAGCCCTCTTCTTTCATAGTTTACAGCTTTATTTCTCTCTATTTTAAGCATCATTACAAGTGTTTCACGTAGTAATCCTCATTGGACTTGCCCCGTACCGAGATCCCTTAAAACCCATTCCCGAGGGATTCCCATCGCTGTATTTCATCTTCTCTTGACCCAGTCACTACATATCTCAGGTATATAATTGAGTTTCGTCTGTCGACAACTGCTCACACAGATGTTCAATCGAATTTAGCAGGGCATTCTTTCAACCGGAAAATCTATTGGCTATATACTACGAATAATAGATCAGAAGGTATACGCAATAAATTATTTTAGAAAATTTTATTACGATATGCAACTTTAGTTGATGACGAAATGAATATTAAAATGTATTATAAGACTTTAAATTTATAATTGGACGCATATTTTACATAAACATAAAAATACAGAAATTCAAAAATAAATAGATATACGTAAATCTGAGGGTGGGTTTTCCAAGTATTAAATCATCGTAAAATTTATTTTACATATTAATTATATCTTTTACAACTTATATATGATTGATTCTAAATAATTATTGTATTTATTTTAAGACATGTTTCCCCATTACACAATTACATCACATAAAACATTATTCTTTGTTTTTTAATATACAATAGATCATTTTATTTACAATTAATTTTTTTCGAATTTTATGGAAATACGTTTTATAGCTTTAATTAAAATTTTCACTGATTTTAAAAAAAATGTCCATCAGTTTTTAGTATTACCTAAATTATTTAATATACCCTTTTCCAATATCAAATTAGATTTCAAATCAATACTTAGACGATTATTGATGTGCAATTTGAAAATTAGACCATGAGACAAAAACTAACTTGAAAAAAATAAAAAATTTGTCGAAAATTATTAAGAACTTTCAGTTTCTTTTTTTTTCTTTTTTGCCAAAACATGAATAAATTTTAATTTTCTGAGAAAGCTTTAAAACAGACTGCGTTTATTTTTGTCTATAGATTTTAAAAAAAGGGACTTTTTTCTAATAATTTAAATTCGAAATATTTAATAATATTACGATATTTTATTATAAGAATTTAAAAAATTATAGAAGAAATATCAATTTTTCATGAAAAATTTAGATTTGAATTTGAACAAGGAAAATTGATTTTCCTTGTGAAAAAAGATATTTCAATCGTATGAATTAACTTTGATTTTCTCCGAAAAATCCAATAAGAATGACTTTCTCAGAAAGATTTAAAATAAAATGTGATTTTGCCTATGAAACAAAAAATGTATAATAATTGGGATTTTCTTTAGAAAACCCAAATAATGTAACTTTTTTATAACCATTTGAAAAAGTTGGGGTATTCTCGAAAAAACACAAAAAGAGGATTTTAGATAAAAATTTTAAATCAACTAGGATTTAAAAATGAAAAAATAAATTATTTTTTCAGAAAATAAAAAAAAATAACGTAGAAGTAAAATTTATAAAAGTATTAAAACTCATCTGGTTGCCTACCAGTTTTAAAAAACTAAGATTTACACTAAAACATACGAATATTTCAGATTTTCCCTGAAAAAATTCAAAAACACAGACAGTTTTATAAAAAGAATTTAAATTAAATTTTGTCTATTCCCAAAAAAATTGTTAATTGCGCGGTTGATTGTGACGACTTAACTTCACTTCCTGAGATATCAAGTGATTCTACGTGGTGTATATAATATTTAAATGTCCATTTCTTCTAAAGTTCTTAACACTTACAACTACTTATAGTGGATGTACCTCGTAAATGGAGTTAAAATGTAAGTTTTTGCAATTTCGAACAGAAATACTATACAAAGCTTTAATTTTTAGTTGAAACCTTTTGTATTCATACCGCGAGTACTAAATTTTAGAGGTGGAAATTCCATCGACCCGTTTCGGTATGAATCGGCATCCGCGACCCGCATTGCTATTTTCTTCCAGGTTAATGACTGGAATACTCCTGGGACGCACCTACTCCAATCACCTCGCAAACAATCTAATAACGAGATCAAACCAGCCGAAATTAGGTGATTAGAAAACGAAAAGTGTCCTCGATTTAAATTTTCACGGTTTGACTATTGCACTAAATCTTTGTGTTAAAGATAAAACCAATCAGGGTCGACTTGGTAATCTAGGACCTTTTATCATAGTAAATAGATAAATAATTTATGTATAAGATTTATATTTATTTTCTTTCAACTGAATTTTCAGAAAAGTTTTTTTTTTATATATTTTCTTAGGAATACCCTATTTTTTAAATTCTCTTCATAAAATTGCCAGCTTTTTGGAAATAGTTCAGGAAAATCCCATTTTTGAGTAAAATCTTTATCCCCTTTGTATTTTTTTAAGGAAAAGCTTAGTTTTTATAAACTTTACCTGTAGAAGGGCTTCGTCCGGCTTTACAAAATCGTTATATGTAAAAAAACTCAAATTAAAAAATTTATACATACTTATTCAATTTTTCAAAAAAAATATCAATTTTAACATTTTATGGAGAAAATCAATTGTTATATAAAAATATAAAATCCTAGTTTATTTAATTGTTTTATTAAATTTACCAGTTCTTTAAATTCTCCTCCGTTTTTTTAATGTTTTTTAAAAAATTGCACTTTTCGTGTTTTGTTTTTTTTTATTTTATAGAGAAATTCACATTTTATTTTAAATTTCTCTCAGAACATGTTTTTTTAATTTTCCTTAGAAAATTAATGTTTAGTCATATGTTTCGGAGAAAATTCGAAATTTTCAAATTTCTTCAAGAAATCTCATTTTTTCGTTATAAAATCTATACTCTTTCGTAGAAAATCGAATTTTCATATTTTTAGAAGGAAATCCAAATTTATTTTAAATTATTGTGATAAAATTGCAATATTGTAAGTTTTTCGAAGAGAAATTCCAAATTAATTGATAGATTTTAACAAAAAAAGTTTGATTGAAAATACTAAATTTTTCTATTTTTATTTTTAGAATATCTCAGTTTATTTTAAATACTAATTATATAATTTCTAGTTTTAATATTTTTTCTTGCCATTATCAAAGAAAATCTTAGTTTTTATATTTTTAGGAAATAATCCAAATTGCTTTTAAATTCTTGTGAAAAAAATCCAATTTTTTAAAGATAATCCTAATTACATTAAATTTTTTGGAGAAAATTCCGTGCTTTTAAATGAAATTGCATTTTATTGTTTACTTCTTTGAAAAAAAAAAGGATTTAATAAACCCTTTGCAAAAAATCACTGTTCTATCAAATTTACATTTTTGAAATTATTTAGTAATTTTCGGAAAAACTCTTTTTTTTTTATTTTATAAGAAAAATCACATTTTATTTTAAATATTTCTGAGAAACTTATGTTTTTTTAAATCAACTAGAGAAAATCAAAATTTATTCATACATTTCGGAGAAAATTCGAGTTGTTTCAAATCAATATTTTTTACTCAAATTTTTGTTATAAAAAGGAAATATTTTTCATCTTCAGTAGATACCAAATACAATTTTTCCATATGTGAATGTTCTTCAAAATAGGATATTCAATCAACTTTTAAATATTTTCTGAAATCATGTATTTACCACATTTATAAAATTTTGTATGATTTATAGTTACCAATGATTATTTTTTTATGAGTTATAAGATTTTGTAATAATTCGTTTATTTAAATGCTCGCATGAATTCATAATTCTGTAGATATTTAAGAATATGTTCCTGTTCCTTGTTCTTGTTGGTAATTTTAAATTAAAATCAATAAAAATTTGCTTGTTTGATTTTCAAATAATATCTATATAATTAACGATAGTACTAATAATACGATTTTTATGTGAAAATAAGAGGGAAACTACGTGATGCAGGTAAAAACTAAGTTTATATTTTCTGCGTTAACCAACCTAAAACCGTAAAGAATCGAAAATCGCTAGTTTATAGCCGATCCTAAATCAATTTCAGGTGGGAAATGAAAATAAGTAACCTGAGAGGTCTGAAATATGTGCCCAATTTGGGGCGAGATTGCGATCTGTGGTTTTAAATTAGCCTACATTTACCACACGGGCCAAAGTTATTGAATTTTTTTGGCTCTCTCAATTTACACCAAGAAAATACTTTAATAGACGATAATTTACAATAATTTCTATTAAAGAAGATCCACATTGAATGGATTTATAATTAATATTGAGTTGGAACTAATTTTTTTTTAATAATGTTACTTTAGGGTTCACAGGCAAAAGAAGGTTAATAGGTTATTGTTAAATATTTAATTAAAAGTAAAAATTGTTTCAATCATGCTTGATACTTTTTTTGACTCGCTTCAATAAAACTGTACAAAGTGTAAAAGTAAATTCGATATTTCATACGTAACACAATTTTAACTATTAACAGCATTAACAAGCATTTTATCTTTTGTTTCAGGTAAGCCGTATTAAAATGTCAAATCAGAGGCAAATGTATTGAAAACGGTGAGTTATAAACGTATCCATAATTCAATTTTCACAATTTGTTAGCTTTATCAATTCAGTCACATAAATCAAAAATTATATTCGCAGCCTTTTTCATAAAAGTAAATGTAATCGAGATTAGAGATAACGCGACGAATGCCGATATGTGATTTTCCAAAATCCTCATTGTTAATTGATTTAGTAACAAGCAATTTTCGCATTTCAACTTTTTTTTAAATCATTGTAAATTGTAAAAACGAGTCCATTATTATTTGGGTCGAGCTTTTTTTGTAATGTGTGCTTTATTCTGAACATAGTGAGAAATTATTTAAAACAGTTTATTTGAATGAAAATGTTCAAAATTGTAAATGGAATTATTTCTACTACTGATTATTTAATAGCTGTAAGTTACCAAAATGAAGCCATTAGGAATTTTTAGTTTTAAGGACAAATTCAACCCAAATACGTGATAAAATATTTAAAGAATACGTTTTATTAAATGTCGGAACTTTAAAAAATGTAAAGGTCTAAAAAAAGGGAACCAAAGGAATTAAAGTACCCGATTTTACAAAATTTTATCTTGAATAATTTAATGAAACTGAAAAAATAAGATTCGCTTTTACCTAAAATATAGAAACAAGGAATTTTCTTCAAAAGATTTACAATGATTGTAATCATCGTTGAAAAATTTGATAAAATTGAAGAATTTGGAAGGAATATGGATTTGATTTTATAACAAAATTTTAAAAAATAGTTATTTTGTGCAAAAAATTTTTCTGAAAAATATAAAGAAACTTTGATTGTCTCGTAAAAATTTAAAAACTGGCAATTTTATGATTAGAATTTCAAATAAATTGAGGTAAAAATAAAAATATAAAAAACTAGGTTTTTCAATGAAAAATTTAAATAGGTAAATATTTTATACAAAAATTTAAACAAAATAGGAATTAAACAAAAAGAAATGAAAATATCCATATTTTCTTGATAAACTTGAAAGAAATATTGCTTTTTCTAGAAAAATGTACTTTATAAAAGAATTTAAAAATGTATAATATATAATTTCATCGAAAAATATTAGGAAATTAAAATTTGCTCCAGAAAATATTATTAAACTTTGGTTTATCGCAAAAATTTGAAACGAAATATGGTTTTGTTTAAAATGTAGAAACAAGGAATTTGCACCAAAAAATTTTAAAATAATTGGTATTATCCTCGAAAGAATGGATTTTTATTACAATATTTTGATAACATTATCGATTCTATCACAAAAATTAGAACAGAAATTTTCTTTAGCAATGTTAAAATTTATTACAAAAATTTAGATTTTCTGTAAAATATTCGATTTTATAATAAAAATTTAAAATAACATTCATTTTCTACAAAGAATGGAAAACAATGAATTTTTTCTGAAATAACTTCTCTTGTAAAAATTTAGTAATTACCAATTTTATGATTAGAATTTAAAATAAATTGAGGTATTTCAAAAACCAGAATACAAAAAACTGGGGTTTTCAATAAAAAATGTACGTTGGTTAGTATTTTATTCAAAAAATATTGGGATCTCCCTCTAAAAAAATTAAATAAATTAAAAAATACTGATTTCAAAAAAAAAAATGAAAAATATATATTATCTTTGATGAATCTAAAAAGTTATTGTTTTTTCATGAAAATATAGAATTAATAAAAATATTTAAAAAATAGTAATTGAACTTAAAAATTTAAATCAGAATATGATTTTTTTTAAATTCTACCATTTTCAGAAAATTTTGTTTAACAAATCTTTCAATAAATTTCCTTAAATAACAAATTTTCTACTTTTATCTCTCATTAATATTGACATAATTAGAAAAGCTTCAGCCGCTTTCTATTTGTTGAAAACTATTTGGCTACTTTCTCTAACAGCAAACAGTGCCCATCGTATTACACAAACACAAATAATTACATTTATTACAGCTCTTCTATTTGTCTACGTGATGACAAATTCATGAGTTCTATATATGTACTTATGCACCAATGTTTACTATTAAATTTGCTTGCCAAATTCGGAAAATATACATCATGTATTTGCTCAGCACTTACTTTAAGTGACTCGGAGTTGAACAGTGGAAGACACCTCGAACATTGTGTGCTTATTCTACATATTTAAACCCTTAAGAAATCTTCAATCTAAATTTAATAAAAAGAGAAGTAGTTTCAAACCGAGTTTTAAAATATCTGTTTCCAAGCGATTATTTTTTTTTTACTTAATTTTGTCTAATAAAATGTTTATTTAATCAATAAATTCGCTTATTTCGGTGATGTAACATTGGTTTTTGTTTTTATATTTTATCCTGACTTTTGTGTGTTATGTATTTCAAAATGAAAGACTTTTAAAATGAAACTGTATGGAAAGAAGCCAATCTATATCGGCGACATTACGTAGAATATTTCAAAGACAACCAGACAACTTTGAAGTTGAACAAGGAATGGTTAAAAAATGGAAATTATATTGGAAGAATAAGGAATCGTTGAATATTTAGATGAAGTTGTGAATTTTTCGTCGAAAAATACCAAACCAGGTAAACATACAACAAAAGTAAATGATGTATTACAGAAGGAATAAAAAATTTAATAAAACGAAAAAGGAAGATGAATTTTGAATAAATCAGAATTTTGTGCAGAACGCCAATTTCCTTAAACCAAAATATTAAATACCAACTCTTTTGGATCAATATGAAATTTTACAACACAATTTGTAGCCTATAGATTTTTTCTTAAAATCATGGCTGATGAAAATGTTGCGGAAAAGTTAAACGTTAAAAATTAATTTAATTCTACAGCTATTACGAGAGTTGCTATATATCTATTGAGAACTGGCAGATGAAATCTGTCATTGCCATCTTAAAGTTTGACATTTTTGACAGTATATGTACTCAGAACGTACTTTTTGTGTTGTTTCATTTGTTTGTTCTTTCTTTTCTCAATTCATAAATAGCAACCCTCGTAGAATACTTTTTCTTAATTTCAGTACTTTTGAAATTGCACTTACTAATTTGAATCAAAAAAGAACATCACACCCCAAATCCACAATAATTGTCTGTCCGGTTTGCGCCTCGTCAAAATTGTAACCCTTTACTTATTCACTAAACTAGCTATTTAAAATAATGAAGCAGCCATTCCGATAAGCTTTTACCCTCTGGAAAATAACGCCGCTTTCAAAGGAAACAAAAAACTTTCAATCTGCAAGTAGCCGTAGGTCGTATTCGGGATAATGAAAACATAAAGATAATCTGTTCAAATTGTTTTGATTATTCTCACAAGCCGTTTATTGCAGAGAAATGATGAAATAAAATTAATATTACACTTATACTATGTTTTTATTGCGATAATGAGAGGTACGTGACTTCCACGTACTAAAACAGGAAAAGAAATAATTTTGTTGGCACCCATCTATTTTACAACAAATTGGTAAGTTTCATCAATTATGTTTACCGCTGATTTTTATCAAAATCCGGTACAACGAGCAAAAATGGTCTCCCTGTAGGGTATTTTTGGTTTAATTTCCTATCATTACTATCACAGATTCTGCTTCTTGTTATGACATATTTAATCTCACAACATTTTTTGATAATCCTGTAGAATTTTAATGCTCAGTCTATTTGAACACTGTACCTTTATTCCTAACTAACTTTCACTTCATTTAAGATTTATAACCAAAACATGTGAGGAAACCCTGCAAATTAAAATACTCAAACAAAATAAACAAAAACACATTGATATTGACAAAACACACAGCCAATTTGTAATCTTGGGACTACCTAGGACCAATGGTGATTGTGTATCTCCACTTACTAACAGGAATAACAAAACAAAATAAAAAACAACTTTTTTATATTTTTCCATTTTAATTCTCCCTTTATCCCTTGAATTCCATCGGTAACTCCTGTTTATTTTCTTCGTTTTATAGTCACGACACGGAATTAAAACTAAACAAGCCCTAGCTACTCACAGTAGATGACTGAAGCCAATTTTTGTTACAAAAAAATGTCCAGCTCAGAAACTGGACTTGATTTCAAAATTTATTTTACAGTTGCGGTATTCGACTTCAGTCGCGTTTTTTTTCCGGAGACCCCGAACCGATTGACTATTTTTTTCGAATTCGCATACTGATCTTATTGAAAATCCTCTCCTTAATGGTTTCTAAAACGTTCTATGACCTTAGCAGGAATTAAATTGAAATTAGCGACCAATGGTAATTTACAACTTCAAAGTATGTCATTTTCTAAACACGTGTTTAGACTGGCTTCTGATATCTTTTTAAACTAATACATGAGCAAACTTATTTTGAAAAATATAATTAAAAAATATAGATACGCATTTTTGTCAGCCAATGCTCAAATTTGTAGCTCGTTTTATTAGTTTTTGGATATATACTTCTTCAGTATCATCTTTTTATAGCAAAGAACTATAGATAGATATATATATATATAGAGAGAGAGATAAATATGGCTTAGGAGCTAACTATATTTCTTTACTGTCATAAAATGAAAAACTGTTGCCATAAAGATCTTCTTTTACACTTTAGTAATCGTATAACTTTTTTCTTTTGTAATTCTTGTTCTATTTACAGATTGTTTTGAAAAACAATGTAATACAAAATTTCATTGGAAATAAACAAATTAAAAAAAATAGTAAGTGGATAATAAGTTTTATTTACTTTAACTAATGTAGACATAAACCTTGATCTTCAGTAAAATGTTGAACTGAATGTATTTGCTTAGTACTTTCTCTTGACCATACAATTTACAATTTTTTTTGGTACAATCGACCATAAAGAAAAATCGTCATCACTAGATTATCTAAATTTTACCTCGCGTCGAACCACTTGAGCGCCATCTAACGCGGTTCTTTACCCTAGTTAGTTAGTTAGTTATGTATACACAACCTAAGCTAATAACAAAATGTTCCTAGCACAGAGGACCGACCCACTGGATACAAAAGAATTAATTTAATACGATCTAATTCATAATTCTTCCTTGATGAATGGCGAGCAGACATTCCAACGATCGTCGCTTTGGCCCGTTCTTCCTGCGGTTGCAGTTACCGGGGGATCCCCGATTAATTCCCCTGTCTATTTGCGGAGTGCGTTCCGAATCGGTCCAATCAGTTCGACCAATATTTGCGACGGGTTAACGGCGGTGCGTCCGAACATTCGGTCGATGGTGTTTGGACGAAGGCTTTTGCATTATTAACGACGTCGAACGCGATCTATGCCACCGTCAATAATTAATGCCGGTTGATTAGATCATATCCAACGTTGGCCGGCTCACGTCGGGTCGGTGAAATAGACAGTTCTAACCCACGAACTTATCTTTAGGATTATAAATTAATATGTATTTTGTAATTTGGATAAGTGGATAGATATCTACGGAATTTATAGAAAAACCACGAAGAGCAGTGAAATATAATTACACCCTTGTGTTGACATTTTACCACCTATTCCCTGCTAAATTAAAATAACTAGAAACAGGTTATTCTCTTCTTAGAACTTGACCACAGATAGCCCCAGGACTTGTCAAGGACTAGGAACCGGAGTGTTATTTAAGATTGTCCTCTTCTATTGGTAGTATTTTGGATAAAGAATTAAAAAATACTTAAAAGTTCAAAACGAAATTTAAAATAATAAAGAAAGCTAGCGCAATATATGCGGCTTTTAAAAAAATCTAAACATTTAGATCAATTTAGAAGGTGTAATACCCTTGTAGGTGTAATTCCAGCAATCATTTTTGGTAATGAAGCTGTGGTTAATAAGCAATAATTGAAATGTTGACTAGCCGGGATATATTGAGGTATTGATGGTACTATAAAAATAAAAAGCTAAGTCTAAGCAGGTGTCTACTTTGTGTTGTTATATGTATGGTTTTACTAGACTTTTCTTGGAATAAAACAATTTTATAGTATCAGTTCATATACTAATATACAGAGTGGACGAAAAGTCTGGAAATGGCCAATTATCTCGTAAATTGCTAGTGAGAATTCTACAAAATTTGGGATAAACTTATTTTGAGATATGGAGATTCCAGATTTGACATTTGCTATGTTACTAGAATTGTCGTTTCTTTGATATTATTAGTCACTTTGGTATCTCAATTAGATTATCCTGTATATTCACTCATTTTTGGAATCTGGAATCTTCTCTTGAATACAAGTTCAACCAGATGTAGCACTTATGATTTTTTGTAGTCTAGAAGATCTTAAATAAATAAAACAGAAGTCTGGCAACGCCTAATTGTCTCAATATTTTTTTTAATACAAACTATTTTCAACTACATTAAAACGTAACAATTGAAAAATTACAGTTTTTTTAAAATAACGATTACTTAATCATGTGTTCAAAATGTGCTCCATTTGTGAGTTGACAGTACCCGAATCGATGGTAGAATGCGTCTACCACATTTCTTCATGATTGTCTAGAAATTAATCGAGATTAATCTATAATTCGTTGCCTTAACTCTGCAAGACTTGCTGGTTTAGTTTTGTAAACTGAATTATTCAAATATCCACAATAAAAATAATCTTTAGGATTCAAATCAGGTGAACGTGGAGGCCATTCAGTACTACATAAAATCATAAGTGTTACATATGGTTGAACTTGTATTGAAGAGAAGATTCCAAAAATAACTGAATATATAGGGTGATGTATTTAAAAAACCAAAGTGACTATTAATATCAGAGAAACAGCAAATCTAGCAACATTGCATCTCGAATCTCCATATCCCAAAATAGTCTTATCCCAAATTTTGTATAATACGGACTAATTTGATGTTTAAGTTTCATTTACATTTAACATCGATCAGTCTAATTAATTAAGCCCTTTAAATAAAAAAATAATAAAGGAATGCCTAGTAACTCAAAAATATAGCTCTAATTCATTTTTCAATATTGTTAATAACAAACTAGTTACAAACAAAAATGAAAATTTCGAGCTTTCTCTTGAATCTTCCATTCTATAGATTAAGCAAAAATCTTGAATATTTTAAAAATTCCTTTTTATTAAACCCACATTTAGCCGTATGTGTTTATAATATAATAATTAACAACTTCGTAAATTATATCATATCATGATACATGCGAATTACGAATCCTAAATGTAACCTATTAATTAACAGTAATCATCTAAACATTTATCACCATTTAATAAATATTTAAGGAAAACATTCACTAGACAAATCAACGAACTTTAAATAAATAGAGTAATAGAAATAAATCAGAGACTCTACACGAAGATTTGGACATTCAATCCGTTACAGCGTTAATTCGAACACAAGTATTAAAATATTTTAGTTCCATGAGAAACCATCAAAGTGAACTCGCGTCATGGATCTAACCAACCAGAAAGTAGATGGAAGAAGTTGAAAGAAAAACTTGCTAGAAGACCTGTGTTACATTTGTAGTAGCAAAAGTCCACAAAATTTAACATCAAAAAACAGATATGTTTTATAAAATAAAGTTTTCTTCAGTAATCCAATATTTTTCACTTAACATCCGGTACCATGTTTCAAATCTTCTCAGCTCCAGTGTATAAATGAATTCCATCATTATCTAACTACTCTCTCCCTAAGTTGTGATTATTACTTTGACTGAATATATATTTTTTTAATACGTTAAACAAACATGCAATTCGCAAGCAAATTCGCAAGTGGACATAAGTTCTCTCTAAGAATTTGTCATGTCACCAATCAACAATCAACTAAGACGAGAAATCTAAAAGTTAGCCCCAAAGCAGTGTTTATACAAAACATTCTCTAATAAAAACTAGCGACAATGACTATATTTATATTTATACTAAATTTATTTATATAAAACACTCAAGCTCAAAACATGCATTATTTTCAAATAATTGCGAACTCATTGTATTTTTAACATAAAATCATTGTTTAGTGTGTTAATAAATTTATTTTCATTTTATTGTTCTAGTTTTCTGTAAACTGTTCCTAAAAATATTATTAAAAAAGTGTATTTTTTAATGAAAAAACACTTTTTTTAAAATTATACTAGGATTATTCTCAACAAATTGTTTTTGTTTTTTTATATGAAAAAATACCTTTTTTTTAACTTATATTTGAATTAATCTCAAAAAAGTAGTCAAAACAGTTGTTTTGTTTCTTTCAGTGAAAAATAAAACTAAAAATACATTTAGATTATTTTAAAAAGTTCTTTTTTTTAGTGAAATTTTTGTTTTAATTTATACTTAAATTATTTTCAAAAAATGATCTAAAAAAAATTCTTGTTCTTTGTTTAGTGAATGATTTTTTTAGTAAGCTTTTATTTTATATATAACTCATGATTGTTATACAAAATTGTATTAACATTTTAAACAAAAAATCTGGCAGCGTATGGTTTAATTTGCACCATTCCTCTTTTTTGTTACTCTTAGTTGTAAATATGATTTCATCAAGTAGTACGAATACGTAAACTAACACTGTCATATAATAAAATTATACAAAATATTACGAAAATACCATTATTTTTTAACAATGGAAATACATCTCGAAGATTATATTTTAAATGATAATAAATGAAGCAAACGATGCAACTTCGCAAATTATGTTTATGAAAAGAAGTATAATCATTATATTTCGACATTAGTTAATATATATGGAATATTTCAGTTCTCATTGAGTACGTACAAAAGGATAGAAGTGCATAAATTACACATCGAGGATAATCTAAGGAATAAAACGAGAAACATCCAGAAGTTGGCAACTTTACCTCTCGTGCTCTTCATTTGAAACATCACTAAATAAAATAAAGAACGACGCCCCTGAGAGTCCTTTCAATTAAAATGCTCCGCTGGCGCATCATCCTGTCATGTAAGTCTGAAAAGCCGGAGTAGCTGAAGCTTTACCCTTGTCTAGCGCTAGCCATAGGAATTTTACATGGGGTGCATAGAGATGGATTATGCGAAATTATTTCGTTTGCTTTTATTGCACGAATAAATCTTCTCTCTCGCCGAATCGTTTTGGGATTTTCGTCCTCCGCTAGTTCCGGTGCATTATTTTCAATACGAATTGATAGTAAAATGGATTCGTAGAAAACGAAAAGCGGACACTGAAAATTCATTGCAGGTGCGATTGTCTTCTTTGAGTCGGAAAATTTCTGGTTCGAAAATCGCTCGTTAATGGAAAATTTGTGGGAATTGCAAAAAGGAATAATTTATGCAGCGCCCGTCTTCATTGTGTGTTATTTTGTTATCAATTGCGACGTTTTCCCAGCCATTTCTTTGAAACTACATTTTGCACAACAAGCATTTATGGCAAAATATTTACGAGAATTGGAAATTTCGCAATTGTAACTATACAAAATATATTTGTCACAAACGAAACCATAATAATATACCGAAAGTTACGACTTTAGAATCTTAAAAATACTGATAGTGATATCGCATGTTAAGAAGGAAAAGCAAGAACTCACATAGAGAAAAATGGACTGGCTCTTTGGAAGAAAATTCACTATGTTTCTAGAAACGTTTATATTCTAAAAGTAGACACTTAAACCTGTTTGGTCTTACACCATACAACTTTTGTGATGTACCAAAAAGTTAGAATAAGTAAGTAAAAGATGCAAAATAGGCAGTTTTTAAAGGACCTTAAGGTCGGGTTTCAAGCAATTGTTTATACAATCGAAAGATTAAGTAAAAGAGGGGACGATTTTGCGAGCAAAAAAAAATTTACAAATGTGATGGAAGTCTAGTTTAGGTCCCTAAACTTCTAGATTCTAGAAAACATCAAGAATATTCTGGAGAACGACTAGATTCTTATAGATATAACGATAAACCAAAAAAAGGATATAACTAGGACGAACTAACAGGAGGAAGGACACTAAATTATCAAAATATATCAAAAGAGAAATAGTGACATTATAATTCAAGTTAGTTTGTATTTTTAGGTAGTTTTTCTTCAAATAAAGTAACAATATTATTATTTTTAAACATTTTAAATTCTTCGTAGCATAAAAAATTCGAACAATTCTAGATAGTTAAAACTTTTATAAGTTATTTGAACTAATTGAGACAATTATTCCAAATGTAAGTACGATTTTTAGTCTCTGGCGTTGATACCATATGAAACAAAATTTACCTTAACCCACTGAAAAAACTACCAACATCAAAACCAATAAAATAACGCAAAATTATATGTCCCTTTCGAATGATTTTCCGATTTTCCAGGGTACATTTTTGATTTAGTTAACTAACTGGCAGCATGTGCTATTGTAGAAACGGAAATGGAAGAGCAGGACCTACACATTCATCATAAAACGACATCTGGACTTTATATGGAGGGTTCCAAACTATTCTGAGTAAGGAGAGCAGACAAAAAAAAACGGCGATAGCTCTAATTACCAATAAAAAGAAAAATATTTAAATAGTAACCAGTTCAACAATTATAATAACAGACATTAAGACAAAATCAAAATTGGGCGGAGACGTTTTTTATATTTTATTTTGAACTTATTTTTATTTCTATAGATTGCGAATTTTTATATAAATCTGTATTTCAAATATTTATGATTAAATACATCACGTAATTAAAATAAAAGAAAACTTTAAAACATTTTCTAGTTTTAGGAAACTTAGTTGACCTTTTCACATATAATAAAAAAATGAAATTAATTACGAATTACGAATTATTTTTCTTTCTTTTCAATTAGAAGCATTTTACTTTTTATATTTTGGTTAACAATATAAAGAGAATAAAATATTATTAAATATGTAAAATAAAATATGACTAAAACATTTTGTAATTTTTGTTATACATTTTTACAATTTTGAGTCATTTATGTTTTCCAAACTCCAAATTCATTGCTTCCGATTTGTCAAACTGAAAGTAAATTGTCTTTAAATTTTTATATTGAAATTCAAAAAGGATAAATTAATACATATTATCTCAATATTATTTCTATTATAATTTATAGTCAAAAATTTATTAATATTAGAGAAAAATATAACAAAAGTTGTAGAACATATCTTCATACAACAAAAGAGAAATTAATAAACTGTTATTGACAGTTTAAAGACAGTTGTAAAAAAATATAATGGCAAGATATTTCGATTTTCGATTTCGTTTGTTGTGCATTCTTTTATTATTATTATTATTATTGAATCAATCATATGTTAATCAGAAACAAGTATTTATCTTAAAAAATAATATAAGCTTTATTTCTTTATCTCTTTTAAATTAATGTTATTTGTTTTGTCTTCAATTTATATTGTTTCGTATTTATTTATTTAATTGGCACTTAATTCCAATTTCCTATAATTAATTTGATACTAATATTAATCTGAATGTTCAATTACAGAACCTCAAATTGTAAATTCAACAGAGGCTTTAAAAAAATACATTATTTCCGAGTCATCCTGTAGATAAATATATAAAGAGTAAAATGGACTTTTATATATCCATAAAATGCATTTCTAGAAAATTATAATATGTCAACTGCTATATGTAGCCTTATTAACTTTTATCTTTTGCAATCATTCCCATAAAACGAGAACCACTCTTAATATTATTTCCTAAAGCAGAATTTTTATTGTTCAATTTCAAGAAGAACAGCTTTTGCTTTTATTTCTTCTGTATAAATTTCGAAATTAATTTAGAGAGGTTTATGCCGCTAAAGAGTAACACGTATATATTAAATTCTATCGAAATTACTGAAACTCAAAGAGAAGGGTCTTAATTGAGAGCTATTAGGGTTATATTTGTCAATGTTACCTTTCCCTTCGTGTTCCAAGTTTCAACTGTCCTTAATAACAGTGATTATATGGAATGACCGATCTACGGAGAAATCATTTGTTGAATATTGATGGCATTAGTATCAGTCAGTTCGATTAAATGTGTGATATTACTACAAATGTTTCCTTGAATAAAACAGGAGAAGTAGAAAGTTCTGTTTTGGGTCATTTATTATCTTCGGCATATAAAAAGGGACCAACATTTATTTTTTCTCAAAGTAATAGCCTTTAAATGCGATTTACAAATAATTCGTTCTTTAATGGGATCATAGCACATTTATTAGTTTTATTAGTGACGTTAGACAGAAACTTCTCTTTTAGTTTAGCGATCTTTACTTTAGTTTTCTTAATGGTTTAATGGTTTTTAAATTGGTATTGGTGCACATATACTTAGTAAATTGTTTACAAAGAAACTATTAGTTCGAGCTAAAAGTAATGACCTAATTTTAAGTCATATGGGCTTTAAAGATAGCTGATATGTAAGCTTAACTAGAAATAAAGTTAAATATTAACTACAATAATTGGAATGGATATTGGTCGTTATTTATATCAGCTTTCTCGGTCAACGGAATAAAATATTCTCTCAAAAATGTCTAGCTAAGATACCAAGAAAAAGAAAAAATGAATAAAAGAAGTTTAATTGTAATGTTGGCTCAAAACATCGGCCAGGCGTTACTCAGTTTGAACACTAAACCTTAATTCCCAACTAACTTTAACTTGATTAAAGATTAATAACCAAAAAACATGTGGGGAATCCCAGCAAATTAAAATACTCAAATAAAATTCTCTCTTGTTACAAGAACTCTTTATATTATGAAAAAATTACCATTCAGCATTAATATATTTTTTGTTTCGTACGAATCTAAAACAATTGTGAAATTTAAATTCAATTTCCTTTTTCCTACATGTAGGAATAATGAAACAAAATTTATGTGAAACTCAATACAGAATGAAATATTGCCAAATATTGTCAATGAAGCCTTAGGCCTGCAAGTTCTGTAAAATAGGATTTCGACATTTATGTTAAATTATAAGAAAATTAATTTAGGCTATTGTTATTATTACAATCAAGATGATGATAATGATAAATTTAATAATATTCAAGATAAAGAACTTTGTTTAAACTAATAAATTTGTGTAGTGAAGTGTTTTCTACTCACTTGAACTGATAATAATTAGCAAATTCCTTCATTTTGGACTTAAACACCCACTTATCTTTAATTTCGTTGGTTAAAAAATTTATTATTTTAGAAGACAATAATCAATATTAATTTTTAATAAAAATTTTCCTTGTGATAATTTATTGTTGATTTTCGTTGAGAATCTCTATTGTTAGTCTAATTTTAGTTTTTTTCCATTGAACGTTTTTTACGGTTCATGAAATGTCCCGAATCAATATTGACTGAAAATTTTATAGCTTTTTTATATTTGTGGTTCTAGTGTTTATACCAACTAGTCCGTCATATTTTCCCCGCATATGAATTAAAAAATGCAACCGCAAATTTTTCCTGGTAACCAGGAAGTGAGCTTTTTTAGTTCCGGTTCGATTTTACAGGGATTTTAAAATAGCCCGAACAAAACATTGCGACGACCTATTAGACGAAAGTATTTTGTTTGCGAAGTTTGTAGTTTGAAGGACTTTTCAATCGAGTTTACGTATTTCACGGATACTGATCCCTGATACCAAATAGGATCGATTAGGTTGTTCAGTACCGGACTTTACGGAAAAAAAATTAATAGTAATAGTCTAATAAAACGATCGTCACCATTCAGAAAAAAATTATACCACGAGTTTCATCGGTTATTTCTAGGTAATTTAATAGATATAAATTAAGTTAGTTAAAAACTTTTTTTATTGTAAAAAACCAGATGGCATTACAAGTGAATTTATAAATGTATTGTGACGATATTAAATAGATTAATGAGATTTAACACAATTATAATGAAACAACTTTTGTAATGTTCAATCTAAAACTAAAATCAAAGGTCTAATATCCCTAAATATTACAGTAAATTTTATAAATGATCATAATGATATTTTCTAAAAGTCACAGAAAACTTGTTAGTAAAATCTGAATGCACATTAAAATTGCATGTAACAAATTAATGTACAATATTAAATAATTGCACATATTTTAAATCTAATAAAAAATAAGGTCAAATCCAGACATGTCAAATGTATGCTAAGGACAACCAAAATGATGAATTTTTATAAAATAATTGAATGAAGATTATGAGTAAAGAATATTAAAATTATAGGATACGATCATTCAAGGTCAGGATTAAAAAGGAATTTGTTCTTCAAACATAAAATAAAAATTATATGGAGTAAATATTTACAATACAAAATATTATTGTTGGATGTTATAAATAAATAAGTTTATCAGAGATATAAATTAAAATTTGAAAAGTTTGAATTTAAAAATGTAAAACATATCTGTTTATTAAGAATATTTTTGTTATATTCTCTTGTACTAGGAAAGAGTATTTAAGTTTTTATAGGAAAGTTTAGGCTTTCTAAAGATATTACTATGTCTATGGAAACATCTATGACTAGAAGGTTATCTTTAGGTGAAATGGTAATATTTAGTAAACCTAAAAAGATGAAAATTTATAAGGAGAAATGAAATTGATCAAACTCTATGGTACAGAGACTCTTTAAGGGTTAATATCTAAAATTCATTTTTTATCATTTACTTAGTACTATCAATTTTATAAATAGTTGTACACAATTTTAATTTAATTTTCAACTTAGTTTGTTTAATTTAATTTTTAATATTATTAAGATCATTCAAAATTTTAATCATTTAAAGAACTCTCAAAACCAAATCAACTCAATGTGGAATTTTTAAATAGGTAGAACTCCTGGATTTTCTATCTTTATACAAATGACTCAGATAACAATTTTTGCTATGTAACTGTTCTACTTACTTCTCATGGAAAACCGTTGGCTGAATAATGTTGGACTTGGTATCCGTATTAAATTTGGCACAATGAAAGAAGAATAATGATGTGCCATAAACTTCAATTTAAAAACAAAGAGTACAATCTCTAATAGCCGTTGCATGTCCCGCATTCCCGGGTTCGTTTTTTTTGGAAATAATAACATAAGCTGTATAGCCAAAAGCTAATCAGGAAATTAAAGTAGTCCGATTTAGGAAGGCATTCATTTATTTTCATTTGAATTATACGAAGGATTTATTTGGACATCCTCCTCGGCCCGACTCTAATTTCGACGTTTCAATGGATCCTAATCCTGTTACGTTTCGGCACCGTGACATCCATAGAAAATTAAAATCAGGTTTACTAGAGCAACAGGAAAGCTATTTTCCTGCACAATACAATAATACTAAAGAAAATAAAGTACTACATCGTGGAGAGTTTTTTATTATTTCCCGATTTGTTACATGCACGTACTGTAGGAAAATAGGAAAATGTAACACAAAAATTGAAAATTGTAGAGTATTTGAATAGAAAATTTCAATATGTAAACATGAAGCCAAAACATGATTCTTCTTTATAAGAATTTTTTAATTAATATTAACGGTAATAACATTGCAACGAATTTTAGATTCAACATCATTTTAGAACATACTATTCATTTCATGTATCATTTTAATTTGCTAATAATAAGGAATAATTAGAACAAGAGGGGGACAAATTATAGCATATGCAGACGACATCGTACTAGTTACAAAGAGAAGGGAAATAATGGAAAAATGTTTAGGGAAATTATAATGGAGGGAGAGAAAATGGGACTGCAACTAAATGAAGAAAAAACAAAGATAATGATCTGTGGACGAAGGAATGATAGTAGTGTAATCAAAATAGGAAATACTATTTTTGAAACAGTAAATAAATTCAAATACCTGGGAGTGATGATATCTAGTAGGGGAGAAAGAGATACTGAAATTGAAGAAAAAATCAAATCAGCCAACGGAGCTTTCCATGACAACAAGAACCTACTAAAGATTAAAATCCTATCGAAAACACTATTGTACGTAGCGGAAAATATGACGATGAAGAAAAACTAAGAGTGGTGGAAAGAAAGATTTTAAGAACTGTATTGGGGCCGTTGAAGGTAGATGGGAATTATTACCGAATCAGAACTAATAATGAAATACTAGAAGAGCTGAACGACAGAGATATAGTAAAGAAAATAAAAGAATAACGAGTAAAGTGCTTAGGCCATGTGTGGAAAGCAGGAGAGACAGCGACGATATTGTCAATGTTAAAGTGGAATCCTGGTGGAAAAAAAGGATAAGAGGAAGACCCAGATCAAGATGGTTGGAGGAAGTTAAAGAAGATGTAAAAAAGGCAGGAATCGTAAACTGGCAGGAGAAAACAAGCAAAAGAAAGGAGTGGAAAGACATCAACAGAAAAGTATAATACATGAGAAATTGGGACTGATCCACCTGGATCCAAATGGATCTAGGGAGGAGCGACGCAACTCCGGTAGTTAGGAGTGTTAAGCCATTATATATATATATATAATAATTTCCTTTAATGTTTAAGTATTCCTATTTAGCAATTGCTAATAATAAAACCTTCAATTCCCTCTATTTGTTGTGCCAGATCATTTACATTCCAAAGTGTTATTTTTTTAATTTGCAAGTGTAATAAAGCCAAGATTGTATAATATATAATATAATAGTTTTCATTTTTTTGCAATTTATCTTTAATAGAATATCCTGTTGCCAATAGAACCAGTTGTCTTGTATATGAAAAACATGTGAAAAATTAGCTCGATCTGTTTACAACAGTTGCGATTTTTTACTGCCATTTCTTTCAATATAACTATTAGCTGTGCTAAAAAAAGAAAAATCTGTTCGATATTTCAAATGGACTAAAAAAGAACAGAACTGAAACCGTCATCCTTATCCTCCTCCCTTTTCATTTTATCTGACACACCACTTATTTCACGCTAAGAACATTTTTTGGCCTGTGTTTAAGTGGCTCTAAAAGAGGACGTACATTTGTTTGGTCAGACAGAACCGGTGTTCACTTTTCATTTTCATTTGTATTAAATGTATTTCATAGAATATGCCCAAACGTGTGCGTGAATATTATTTTTAATTTGTGAGACACTTACGACTATAATTAAAAATATTTATACACGTCATATGATTGGGTATACACAGGGTGTCCCAGCAGTTCGACCCAAAACTTTGGAGGTGATAGAAGGGCTAAAAATAATGATATAGCACTTCATATAAAATTTCTTAACGAATTATGGGGTTCTAAAGTTAGAAATTGTTTTTTATTTATAATTATTAAACAACTTATTTGAACTGAATCAAAAATTAACCATTTATAACCACCATAAATGCGCACTTAACTGCAGTTATAAATAAATCTGAACTAAAATTATGAATTCAGGTAAGGTCAATGGTTAATGAGGAATTTTTTTCATTTATATTTTTTTTCACTTCTACACATGACACCTAAATTTCTTAAACATTTTTAAACGCAAAACATTGTGAAAACTTGATAAAATTAACGCTTTAAAAGATATGTACAATTTTATTATCGCAGTGCATATCTGTTGCGCATTCACCATTTTTTAAAAGATACCATATGAAACTATCTTGAAGTACTATTAAATTATTAATAAATCTAAATATTAATTATTAATAACAATATCACTTTTTCAAAATATTTAATATAATAATCTGTATTTACTTGTTTTATTATTTACCATGGTTACGTAAAAAAAAATTAATGAGCCGTTTAATCTTTCTTTAAGTAAGCATTCTTTCTACTGAATTTGTGGATTTTATTTGTCAAAATTCGATCTAGAATTGTTTTTAAAAAGTGTAATAATTTCTCTATTTGAAAGAATTTTTATAAAGTTACGGAATTGAGTTTTTGGGGACTTTTAAAATATAAATTTTGTATTAAATATAAATTTGTCTAAAATCACTAAATAAATACATTTTAAACTAACCCTAGAAAAAAAAAATTAAATATATGTGACTAAAATAGTAGATTTTTAAGTAGTTATATCAAACATTTTCGTATTTTTTTGTTATTACCGCATTATTTCTTTATAAAACGTCTGTTATTGTTGTTGATTAATTCGTTGAGTAAAAATATAAATTGTGTTTCTGTTTTGTTATTTCATAGTATTACAATTAAATAAAAACAATTTTTTACGTTTTCCTCGTTCATTTTAATTAGACAAACATTAATCAATTAAATTTAAAATTCAGAAGTAAATCGGAAAAATAGAATTTGCATCAACCTATAAAAAAACTGACTCTTCCAACCCAGAAATCGTGTAGAAATACAAAAGTGTGTCTATCAAATTTTCACGTTCGTCGAAAAAAAAACTCCAATCTTCCACGCCCTTTCACCTCCGGCTGCACAACTCAAACATTTATTAAAGTTCGCCCCTTCCGAATAAAAAAACGTCGATTGGGGCCTTCCCAGGGGATACCGCACAATCAGTGTTGCGTGTAAATTTTATTGAGAAATCTTTGTCCCATTGACCCTTAATGTTGCAGAAAAATGTCCTTACACACACGTCACCAGGACCGTTAATTCCCATTATGAAATCAATGGAGCGAAGCTAATTTGGGGGGTGTTATATCAAAATTATGAAGGTCCAACATTTCTTTAATATTTTATTTGTTTGAATAATCTAGAATCTTTTATTAAGAATAGAATATTCGAATGTTAATTTTGGTTACAGAGCAACATTTTTATAAATAATTTTTATTTTTTATGGAATATCATAAAATACTCCAAAACATTTCTCAACAAATTCTGGAATGGAATGTCAACTTAAAATATACATTTTTACAAAATTTCTACAATAATTTTGAAATAATCCCAAATTTGAACATAAAATTTTTGTAAATGGCAAAATCTTACTTTTTTATTAAATGTCGACATAAAAAATGAGTTCACAGTATCTAAATTTAGAGTACTAATATTTATAAAATGTTTTTTTAATATAAATTATTATAGAATCCCAACTTTACATATAAATTTCATAAAAACAACATTTTGCAAAATTTCGACTTCAAAAACAAGAATCTTATTATTTGTCAATATTAAAAATTAAATTTATGAAATCTCAAGTTAAAGTATAAATTTTTACAAAACTTCTGCATTATTAAGAATTTTTATAGAATTCCAACTTTAACTATAAAATTTTTATTAATCTGAAATTTTAAAAACAAAATATTGCAAAAGCCTGACTACAAAACTAAGACTTTTATTAAATGTGTACATTAACAATGAAATTTATTAGATGTTAAGTAAAAGTACAAATTTCTACATTATTTCTCCACTAATAATTATTTTTTTAAATTCTAAACTTTGAACATAATTTTTTATAAATTTCTAATTTCAAAAACAACATTTTGAAAAATTTCAACTTCAAATACAAGATTTTTATTATTAGTCGATATTTCTTCTAATTAAATCCGAACATTTTTTTATGTATGCTTAAAATTGCGATGGTAAGCAATACAAATTTTTATAAAATTTTGATATCAAAAACAATATTCTATAAAATAAAAAACTGCAAAAAAGGGATTTTAATAAAAATTAAATATTAAAAGTCTCAATTTAAAAATTTTTCCTTGTTTGTCATAATCTAAAAAATATATTGCCCTCTGAATAAAACATTAAACAGAAAAAACATCAGAAGAAAAAAATAAACCAAAATTTATCATTTTAAGGATACGAGTATGTTGCCTCAATGGCACTGAGAAACGATCATCATTTCTTCAATCAATTTTTTCCATATTAATTACAAAATCATCATCTTAAAAAAGATTAGCGTAGAAAATTAAATCAGTAACACATTTATTTATTCTAAAAATTGTGTATCTGATCACCAAAAATTTTGAACATTATTTTAAGTTGATACATTGTTACAAAAAACAATTATTTGTCGTCATTTTTTAATGCTCAGAATAATACAGAAGAATAATTAATTGATTATATTGAAATATATAAGTAAAAATATATTTTTTAGTAACAACACTTTAGGCAGTAATAAAAATTGTGAATATATGGATCAATTTTTTAATATTATAAATGGATTTAATACAATTTGATTTAATTCAATTTTTAAACACACATTGTAATGCAATGAAAATAATTCATTTTAAACGAGTAGTTATTTAAAAAATAATAACAAAAGTGAAGAATAAACAGGAAAAATAAAAAATAAAAACGGTCCAACCATAACTGTGAATATCTCATTTTCGAATTTTAATTTTAAAAATCCACCACGAAATAATGGCACACACTGTATTTAATTTTACTGCGAATGATTATAACTCGTTGGACGTGGTGCTGCCATCTAGTTAGTTCCTTTTAAGTTGGTAGTCTGCAGGACTAGGAAGCTGCAATGGCTTGCAGGATTGTAGAAAATTTCAGAGAGAAGTTGTTCTGTATTGATCCGCAAACGTAGGGTTTCGATTTGATAGCAGATGTCGCTAGGGGAATCTTTAGAAGTGTATTTTGTTCCACTTCTGATTTTATACAAGAGGAAGAAAATTTCAAAACTCACCAGGTTGCCAATGTGTAATTTCGGATACTTGATAGGGAAAATATGTCAACAAAAATGGGTGACGTTCATTATTAATTGTTTGTATAAAAATAGATTTTTGTACTTGTATAACCGATTCGCCTCAGCAAAAGCAAGATTAAATCTGTAATTTTTATTTTTCTAAGAATATTTCAATAAAAGTACTTAGAGGTATTTTCAAATTTACAAATGCAACAGTTTAATACCAATTGTAAAATATGTGCTTATAAGATGTTTCAAATAATGTTTAAAAATAGCAAGTGCTGATATGTAAATTCACAGAGGAAATAGATAAATAGAAAAATAAGCGATTAATACTACTTTTTTTTATTAATTTACCCGCACTAATAGTAACAGGTTAAAACAATAATAATTAAGTTAGTTAATTAGGTCTTAACTAATTGATGGTACAAGGGAATCTTTATGGAGTTTCGACGGAATCTAATCTTACAGTACATTGCGATAACAAAGAAATCTTTATTTTAAGAGGGCCATACTCGAGATTCTTGTTTTAGGTCCCAGGAATTTGTCACATAAACAAAAAGGGTGATGTCAATTGGTCTAAAATTAAGATAATGAGTTTGTATTCTAGAAAATCGACACAATATAAATATAAACTATATTAAGTTTTTACAAAGGAAATGTACACAGAGTACAAACTTAACAATGTATTTAATTACTTTAGATAGTTACCTGGTAAAAGATTTCATTGATTTTTTATTTAGATTTTTTCTAAATATTCAAACACTTTTCAATCAGTTACATTAAACAAATAATGACGCTTATATTTGATAATAAATTTAAATAATTAGTAATCTAATTAAATTGTTATGAATTAAAACAAATCCAATTTTTTGTATTTTATCACTTCAAGATAGTTAACGTATATTTTAGTATTATTTTTTTTACTACTACAATTTATACAATTTTCACATCTTCAAAACTATACCATTTTATATATTGACTGCATACATTAATTTCCCAAAACCTAACACCCTTATTTTCAGTTTAAGTCATTCTAGTATGATCTTTTTTTCGATATTGAAATTTTAATTTGGCGGGAGTAACTTCCGCGTCGATTTTATATAATACGTTTTAACTAATACGGGCACTTTAGCTTACATTGTCGTAGGTTAATTTCGTAGTTGATTCATTCTTCGACGATGTAATAAATAAGCTCTCGAACACGTGTGCCTCTAATCTCACATGAGTTTCAATCATGGCATTCAATACGATCGCGTCTACTTTATCGCCTTCAACACCCCATATCGAAGGACCAAAGTGCCAAACACCATTTCATCTCCCTATATATTTATTGCTTACTTCGACGGACCCTTCTATCTCTGGTGACAGGTATCTCAGCCGCAGATGAAACAGATATATACACTGTTATTGATTTTTTGCTGTTTTTCAAGTAATGTGCCTTGTTGAAAAGAAACGCTACTACTTACTAACTTTATTAACTACTATTAACACTAGACGTTGGATAGAACTGGCTTACAAACAATATTAAAGTTTACTTCTTGATGCTTAATTGAATATGAATTGATTAATAATAATAATAATAATAACGAATAATGAATAACGATGAAAGAATAAAGAATATTGGATATTAATTGAATGCGCTGGCCAAGAACAATATAATATATAGACTATTTCTATCAACTATTCGTTCATAATATTTGAGGGTAAATAATAGATACACTCAAAATATTACTGATAGTTTGGAAATTCACGGAACGAAAAATTTGATAAGTTGTTTTGAATAATTGTTTCAATACAAAAGCAATTATTTATTAACTTACGTAAGACATCTATTATTATAAAAAAACTTAATAGTGTGTAAGGGTACATTATAGTAAAAACGGTTGCTTGTATCACGTAAAAATTAATTAATGTATAGTTATATATTTTGTCCTAAATTGTTGTAAAATCTATACAGTATGCATACGTTTTCTTATAATAATTAACAAATGATTAATAAAATAATTACTGACTAGACTATAAGGTTAAACTTCAAAGTAAAGCTTCAATTTTGCACATACATAATAAAAATATGCTACGAAATAAATTTAATGTCACAAACTACCCTTATTATTAATATAATTTGCCGTGTGGAATATGTGTCCAATTGTCTTAGGACTGACTAAGTTCAATGGTTGAAGCAAATTTTTTGATTTTTTCACTTCTAAACATAACACATAAATTTCTGAAATATTTTTTAAATGAAAAACATCCTGTTGGGAAAACTTGATAAAATTAACGGTTTAAAAGATATGTGCAATTTTATTAACGCACCGCACTTCTATTGCGCATCCACCATTTTTAAAGAATATAATAAAGGAAAATATCAAGTATTACTATTAAATTAATAATAAATCTGAACATTATGTGTTAAAAATAATACCATTTTAATTTCTTTTTATTTAATAATGTTTTTTGGGGTTTTTTATATCTTAAGAGATTTTAGTACATAAATTGCTTAATTAATCTATTTGTATTAGCAAATATATGTAAATTATTAGGTAATTTGTATTTAAAATACAATCATTGATAAAACATTCACTCACAAAACAATCCTTGGTTGTAGTATTGATAAGAAACAATAAAAAAAAATAAGTTATAAAAATTTACCCAAATAAAGAATACGCTACAAAAATACCTCATTTTAAAGTCATACTTGTATTTTTTTAACAGCTCTTTATAATTTACCTAATCCATAGTCTTTTATTAAAAAATATTTATTGATGTTTCAATATAAAGCTGTATCATGAAAAATTATCTATATTTTATAAATTAGGTGAGTCATTATTGTAATTTTCATGCTTTATGTCCAAATTGCATTCTAATTAAGTTCTCTAGTCAAATTATTGTTTTCAATTTTACAGTTTTGTTTAAAAATATTGATTTTAACCCATCTTTTTCCTTGTTAGTATATATTTATCCGTATTTGCTACGAAAAAGTTTAAATATATTAAAAAAAATAATGGCTCAAGATTGTCCTGTCAGATGATGAAACATTGTTATACTATACTTTAATATACAGGGTATTTCAGAATAGTATGTTATAAATTTACAGGGGTGATTCTATGAGTGATTTTGAGAAAAAATGTTTATATGAATCTAGGTCTGTTTTCGCTTTCTGTATGAAATACAGGGTGTTAAAGTTTGCTATATTTTTTTGTGTTTTTTTTTATTAAGTCCGGACCTGCATGAAATATTTTTATCGAACTTGATGGGCGTAAGTTAGGTATAGACACATATTTTTAAGTGAAAAGCGAATATTTAAATTTAAACAGTGGCACCCCCAAGGCCCTAACCTTGATAAATATGTTATGACATACTATTCTGAAACATTCTGTGTAGAAATCTGTACCAAGAAGTTATATAACTGATGGTCATTCAAAGCATAATAAAAAAAATCATGTTCAGGCTCTTCAGCCTCGAATTCCTTCATGATATTCCTCCTACAAGTCACGTTATCTTCGTAGATAATCAAATAAATGGTATAGTGGTTAGGGTTCACCGTAGTGTAAGCAGCACTCAATTTACAGGGTCTTCTCCACTTCGTTTCCGTTTGATATTTTCTTAAATTATGCTTGTAACATTCTACGTAAGTGTATTACTACTCTAATCTAAATAATCACAGAAAAAAAGCAAAGAAATTCATGCAAATTATCTTTCGTAAAATTTCATAATAGTAAAGTTAAAGTAATTCCAAAATTAATAATTGTACAAAAATGTGGTTTTCTTAAAAAATTAAATACAATGTAAAGTCTAGTCGAGGGTTATAATTATACAACACTATGAAAAAATATTAAAAATATTATCCATTTTAAATATTTAAAATGATTCATTACCAAAAAATTCACCAGGGGAGTGAATATCTCTATTAAAACATCAATACCAATTTATTAACAAAAAACCGTATCAAAAACCATAAAAAATTAATGAACTACCCCTATCGACTTTCTCTATAAATGACATTGCAGTATATTCTCTGACAAATTTTAATAGAAAGATACATAATAAACCGGGTACCCAGTTGATGAACATCGGTATTAATTAAATTACATATTTATATCGAACACAAAGCTACAATAAATAATTTGCAGTACATTTATTTGCTGTGTTAATAGACCTCAGGATAATAGTGCACTCATCGATTGACATTCAAAGGGGTTCAGGAATTAAATATAAATTAAATGATTTATTTTAATCGTTGAACATTTTGAGAGTGGTTGACCGTACTAGTAACGGTTTTCATAAAAAAATGATGAACAAAAATGAATATATTTTAATATTATTTATTAGAAACATTTAAAATTCATTGCAGAAATGTTCTGATTTTTCCAGTACTAATACAATAATAGAAATTATTAATAAATAAACAAATTTCATTAAAATTATACAAATATCAACAATTTTTCAGACTAAAGAATGACACGTGGAAACATATATTTTTATGAATAATAATGCATGTGAAATAATATAAAATATGTTGAAGTGATCAGAATACATTTAATATTATGCATGTAATAAAATAATTTCTCTAATTAATGTTTTGTAAATTAAAATTTGTATTATTATTGTCTAGCATATAGAATTACAAATCTAAATGTGTTAAAATTAAAAATAAGGATTCATTTCATGTGTAATAGTTTAAATTAAATTGTTTTCTTTATTAAAATTACCAAAAATATTTTGATTTTTGATAATAATTATACCTAGATATTCGAATAAATGTATTTGATAAAAAAATAAAATTATTTCTTTCATGTCAAATACAATTACAATATTTATGAAAACAAATATGAACTTTAGAAAACTCATAATCAGTTAACGAAGTTTTTGATTACATTATTTGTTTCAACTCTTAATTTGTGGAAACTATAATAAATATCAAAAGATGCATTATACTTCTCTTATATTTCCACAGTATTACAAAGCTGTTTAAGTTATATTGAATAGCGAAAGCTGTTGTTGCATTTTCTAGATTTAATAGAAGATTGACAGATTTTTTAATAAGCGTGCTTAACTTTATATCATAAACATTTTAAACAATATGTACAATATTATTCTTTTATTAAAATATTTTATAGTTATTTATCCAAAAAAAAAATAAGATAATAGAACGTCCCAGGTTTAATTGTTCATTTGAGTTTAATGCCATCTTAAAGTGAGAATTAATTAAATTTTATTTGGTATTATTTATTTTAATTAAAATTTATTAATTTATGCTTCTGATATTTCAAGAATTACGCTTGACACGTCTTGGTCGCTGTCAAAATTATTAAATTCTTTTAGGTATTATCTTGAGCTTTCTCTTTAAAGAACGTAATCCTATTTCTTGACATCCATGTGTTCTAAAAGAACAATTTGTTATTAATTTCTAATAATAACAGAAATTTTTTTAAAACAAATTAATACAGCTTTTTTGAATACAACAGTAATATTTATCAATGTTATGCAAACGAAGGAGAATTATATGCCAGCAATATCTGCCAGTCTTTTGGGTGTGCTGTTAAATTGTTATTGTGTGAATAATAATCAAATTATTTCTCGTTTTTGGTTTACTAGCCATCACTAATAATATAATGAAGTCGCACCGCGAGAATTTCGTTCATTCGGTGTTATTATTTCATATTATATATTTATATGTATGGTTTATCGAAGTACAAAATTATAATTACGAATCCATTCAAATTCATAATTGCTTTTCGATTATTTGTATCTGAATTGAAAATAATTAGCGATTAGAACGGTAACACGCGTGATGAGATTTAAATGGATATTTTAGCGTTATATTTGTTAAATCGATTTGATTTTGTGACATATTATTGTTGTCCAGATTGAATAATCAACCATCAAAAATATTGAAAAGGCCGTCTGGATTTTAAAGCACCCAGTGGAAATGTTGATTTTTATATGAAAATTCAATTTTAAACAAGAGAATATATTAAGATATCGGTTTTGAAAGAACCGGATGGTAGAGTTAATGTAATTTGTAAGTGTTTTAAGAATATTTTGTTCTCAATTTTGATGTATTAGATTTAAATAACTATCACGGGGTACCTCGAATACTGAGAATCGAAAATTGAATATATATTCGATTTTTATTCTCGATTCTCGAAGTTGCAAAGTATTCGAAAATCGGTTTATATATTTAATCAGTCGAATCTCGAGATGTTGTACCTAAATCAAATGAAATGCTAATACTTCACTATTGTTTGTTCGACTAGTTACGGTTAATAAATTGAATATTGATTTGATTTCAAATATGTTAAAATTATCTTTTCCTTTCCGAACACTTAAACCCATCATCTTAAAACGAATTATTTTGAAAATAATATTTAAAATTATTAAATGGAAATCATGCAACACATTTTTGAAAACTCGACACATTTTAACATAGACAATTCATTCGATCTTCAGCTGTGAACCATAAAACATCTAAGAAACTCAATTGTTAACTTTTAAAATAAGAACAACTACGAGTAGTAAAAATACTTAAGTACGCTTATTAACTTGGAATCGAATTGTATTAAAATCTTCTGTATTAAACACTTCTGGAGAAATTCTAAAGAAACCAAAGAAAAACTATTATTTTCTGCTCTACCGAGAACTGGGGTACCCATATTCCTGCATAATGATTCACATAAAACGATTTTCAGAAATTTTATGGTCCGCGTAAATTATTTTTACGTACATTTTAATTTCGTATGATTTTGTTCTACATGCAGAATTATTTCGACCGTCTCCAAATTAGAATATAAAATCTGTTTTCACTATCCAACAATAGCAATACTGGTACGAAAATTAATATTCAGTTTTCGTTCCAAATAATTCAAATATATAATAAATATTTTCATAGATTTATTAGTTTGAATGTCAAAATTTAATTAAAACTAAAAACAAAAACTTTGTGGGAAATGCAGGATGGCGGAAAATGTTTTTATTCATTATTTTCTTTAAAAAAAAAAACTGACAATTGTAACGCAACTGTTGATATACACAATTAAAAGTTTAATATTTGATTATATTTGCCTTTATGGTAACACAAATGAAAACCCGTGTTTTTATTCAATTGCATATAAGATATTTTTTATGATATGACAATCCAACATATTGTGCAATGCGGCCCAAAAAATTGGTTTTTGCGGAAATGAATTTTATGACTTCTTTAAATTTGTTGTACCATATTTATAGTAGGACAGTGGCAGTTGCTAATAATGATTATTACATAAGATTCGACTTTTGTAAAATATTTTTCATGTAGAAGTACAACAACAAACTAGACTATTAGAAAATTGTTTATTTCGATTAATTATAAAAATATTAAGTTTAACACAACATTGTTAAGACCTGAAAGAATGTTAAATATATTTATTTGATAATTGTTTTCAAGTTGTTCCTGTTGTTTGAAAAAACCTTTCGAGGTATTTCATTGTCGATTAATTAAATTGGTATGGAACTTGCATAACCTTAAAAAAATGATAAACAATTTTTAAGTGCATAAAGTGTTATAAAAACAAAGTTACAAATAATAGTGGCATAAAATTAGTTAAAATACTTAACTGTGACATGAATGAAGTTTCTTGAGTGATAATAAAATAATATTTTCAAGAATTCAAAGTGAATAATTTTCCCGTCTATGGTTGTCATATTTCAAAAAGTAAGACAATTTTTAGCGTTGGCGTTTAGAAAATCCCAAGTTTTATGTTTTGATGATTTTTTTTGATAAGTTTAATATTGAATTAGTTGTAAGAAGAATTAAGAGTAAAACACTTGTGAAAACTTGTGAAAACAAAAAATAGATCAGATTGTAAATATCAATATTAGAGTTAAATGAAATCTGAACCCACTTTGAGATCATTTTTGAACAAACATGAATCTAATAGAAAATATACAAAGAGAGCCTATAACAAAATTTATAAATTTTCTTTTATTTTTGATAATTGGTATTAAATGTAAAAAATAAAATTTATAATTTTTTTTTCTATTTATCTGTTGATAAAATTTTCTTGTTCAAAATTCATTTCAATTTTGACAATGTTGCTAACTGTAGCATATCTATGAGGGTAACACACAACACATTCTTTAACGCATTAGATTTAAATTTAATTTTATTTACTTTTATTTTTTATTGAGATTGAAAAGCACTCTAAAAAAATATGTTGTATATCAGCGCTATTCGGTGAGGATTTGTTTTGACAACATTTTTCTTTATTTATGAGTTACTCGAAAAACTTTCCAGTGTATTTGATTTTTTTTGTAAATCTGGCAATGCGCATCGCCAATCTGGCATGGCCGACGGATGCCCTATTCAAAGCTAGCGGGCTAGAAACATTTAACGGGCTAACTTTTTGGATATTCACTAATGGTGGAGTGGAAATAAATCATGGCAATGCAGGAAAAAGAAGATAAATATACGGCCGACTGCCGGAATTCTCTTCTCTAGTTTAAAAGTTATCCTCTGTAAACACAAAGAAGTTCCTCGACTAATGTAGGATTTGCAACGACTGGACATTTGACTTGTTTAAAATAGAGCTTTCAGCAGGGACTAATTCTCTTTCTGAAAACAATTTTGTTCTCATGGAATATACGAAATACCCGGAAAATTCCTCAATATATGCAAACATATCATTACTATTCATATTACGACACTTACATATTATTTATCACTAAAGACAACACCAAAGAATAGAGTAACACTTAAAATAAATATTATTATAAAATACAGGATGTGAAAAATTATTCATTCTGGAAATAATTAAAAACAATAAAATATTGTGAATTTTGCTGTTTTCTGAACTGCCATGAAAACTACCAAAATGTTCATACGGGGTTGCGGGGTAAAGTATGGAACCAAGTAAGTGTAATGGGGCAAAATGCAGCTGATGTACATTTTTTTGTTAATAATCTACTTCCGGTTCAACCGGAAATACCATCAACTTTTTTAATTTAAAAAGGACACCCTGTATATTTTTGCAGATTAGGAAAGATCTTGTTATTTCGAATTCGTACATACTGGGTTTAGTGTAAAAATCTGTAAACACGAGGAATACAGCACTTTAATAAAACACTTTTAAGTTTTTATACATTAGAGTAAAATACCATTTAATTAAACAAATTAATATTGTTTGTATTAATAGTAAGAAATAAACGAGTACTATCTAGTAGGTAATTGTTTCCAAATTGTCAAATTGTAATTTACGGAAATAAATAGTACGATTAAGAATGGTTCATTTAAGTGAAAAAATCGTATTGAAATATTAATGATGATCGGTTATGGTGATCGATTCATAGAGTGGCCTGCTCGTTCTCCGGATCTAAGCCCATTTGATTTTTTTCTTTGGTGTTATCTAATATCACGTGATTACATTAAACAACCAACACGCTTGCAGGAATTGAGACAACGAATTATTGATGAACGTGAACTAATACGTGGAGAAGTTTTGGAAAGAGTGACTCAAGACTTTAATAGACTGGATTATTGTCAGGAGGTGAACGGAGAGCAGTTTGAACATTTCAATTAATTTTGTTTAAATTATTATTCTCATTAGTCTTAAGTAAAAAAAAAAAAACTTATTCTACAACTAGTGAGTTATTTCTCGTTTTTACAATTTATTTCCACAAGACAAAGCATGTACAAATTCGAGAAATAACAAGCGCTTTCAAAATCTGCAAAAATATACAGGGTGACCCATTTAAATTAAAAAAGTTGATGGTATTTCCGGTTAAAACGGATGTACATTATTAATAAAAAAATGTACATCAGATGCATTTTGCCCCATTCTTGAACCTTTAGTTATTATTTATTATTGTATATCGGCGAATTCCATTGGTCCCGATTCGACAGTGTGTTCCCTAATGAGATCTCATCAAACCATATTATGGATTCTTGAGATTTTGCGTTTGCCGGAGATTTTGGGAAACTATGTCTGACTGGAGCTGGCCTCTTGAGTATTGTTCAACCTAATAAAACTCACTCGACAAAGGATAACAACCCTCGTTCAGAAAACACTATACATCGTTCGAGTCACTGTTTCAAATTCCGGATGGATTTCAATCTTCTGCGTGCTTTATTTGCCGTCGAAATTCGCGGGTCTCCGTTTCGCTACTTCCTACTAAATAATATAATGGATTAATTCCTTCTTTCATTCGAAACTCTGAAGTAATAATAGTATGAATATTTACTAAAATATCACATGATGCCTTTATGTTTGCTTAATATGAGGGTTAGTATCATAAATGACCATGAATTTTTGTTTTCACGTACCTTAGTTGTATTTTATATACAGGAGGATTCAACTATTGGGACATAGGCTAAGGGCAGGTTATTTGGAAAAAACATGGCGATAGGACCAAATATACATTAGTAAAATATTAAAAATTATTTAAAAATATTGTTGATGGAAAATTCCTAGAGGCATACGAAAATTTACAATTTTGTATTTTTGTGATTTTTCGTAGAAAAAAAATTTTTTTTTCAAGTAAATATTCAATCATTACCAGAAATTACTTAAAACATTTTGTTTTGTTTTTATTTAAACTATTATGATAATATAACATCACAAAGCATTAAAATTTTATTTTCTAGCAGTTTATCATTCTTGAAGAAAAAATTTTGAAAAGAAATTAAGTATAATCACATGACCTAAGAACCACCCTGACATTTATTCGTCTATGCTTTTTAAAAATAAGGTTTTATTTCTTATATAATTTTTATTGTTGGCCCAATTTAAAATTTGAATGATTTATAATAAATTTAACTTATCTTTTAAATCTTAATATTATCTGAAAATACATAATCCTTTAACTTTAAATTTAGTTTAAATTCATTCATATATTTGTTGATTATATCAGATGAATTGGATTTAATAACCAGTCAAATAAAATACTTGTAATGCGTTTTCAACTTTGTGACGGAGAATTAAATAAAAATGTCACTACCTTTTTTATTAAATGTCAAAAAATGCTTAAATGTATTTACAACAAGTGTTGCCAGATTGAATCTAATATTACGTTAAACAGCCTGTACCAAAACAGTAAATAATTAAATAGATGTTGCAATAACCAACTATATTCTCGTAAAGTATGATTTTTATAAAGAAGCTTACTGAAACGTTAGTTTTCATGTAGCTACGTAACTATGTATATATTATTAGATTACTACTAATTTTTTGTATTTTGTACAACAAGATATTTTCCTGTATAAACAGTATGTAGAATATTAAGTGGAGCCTCCCTTGCGTGAATAAATATCAGCTGAAATAGCTGAAATTAGAGATACTTTCGTAACTGCTGAAATAACAATTGACGCTTCCCAATTATTTGTCTTAGTCAATGATCTAAATTGCTTCGAATATCCTTATAAGTATAAATAATGTAAATATTTTTGCAACAGCAACAAACATTTGTTTTATTTATTCTTTCAAGGCATGATCGTTTCATTTTCTCCTATTGATTTCAAAATGCAAAGATCTTGATTATAATACATTTTTTGACATTGCTAGTAATAAGTTTAATATACATGGTGATTTTTTAATTATTTTAAATGTTCTAAATGAAAAATTTGGATATTTAATCAATTATTGTTTTTGCTATAAATATATGTATATTTTCTGTTTGAATTAGTTATAAGATAAATTTTTAATTAAAAAGAAATTGGCTACTAGTAATAATTAATCCTTAGTGACTGTATAGATAAAAAATATATCGTAACTGAATTCTGCTGTTACAATTAATAAATAATTGGGAGCGACATTATCAAATATTTATTATAAGTATTAAAAAGAAATGCAGTATTTGTTTTGGTTTTAGAATTTTTCATCTAAGAATAATATTATTTGAGCATACAATTTCATATTTAACAAATTTTCGTCCGATTTTAGTTTTTTTCTTTAGCTTTTATGTCGTCCTTATATGAAGATATTTTTTCCAAATTTTAGGAATTTTCATCCTTTTCATCCTAGATCAACATTTTTTTCTTGTTTCATAATTTTTCGTGTTTATTTGTCAATTTTTAATCCTAATTTTAAGGTATTCATCCAAAATAAATATTTTTGTCTCTTATGAGGATTTTCTCTATACATTTTTAATATATTGACGTACAAAATTTTCATCCTTTGTTGACAATTTTTTGCCCCAATGTACTGACTTTTCATTCTAACGTTAAGAATTTTTAGATTAACATTTTTCCTATATGATAATGCTTTTCTTCTGAATTTAACAATGTTTTGTTCCAACCTAATGATTTTTCCCCCCAAGTTTAATATATTTTTGGTTCTAATTTAATAATTTCTTTACAATATTTATCATAAGCAACTGTTCTCGTTCTAGTTTATTGTTATTTTGTTTTTTGCCTTTTAATGATTCTTGTCATAATTTATAAAATTTTGGTCCTAATTTAATGAATATTCATTTGACATTAATTATTTTTTTGTAGTTTTGTGATATTTCGTTTTAGTTCACCAATTTATTGATAAACGGTATTTTTGCCGAATTTTTTTATCAACTTTTTGATTTTTTGACCATTTTTGACGATTTTGCGCCTCAACTTTTTTCATCCTTATTTTCGTCATAATTAACATTTTTTCTTATAACGATTTCCTTTTCAATTTAACGCTTGTTCGTATTTCCACAAAGAATGTTACTTCCTGTTTAACCCTTTTTTTTTGGTTAAGAGTAGTAGAGGGCTCTTTTATTAAATACATCTTCTCCTAATTACTCTTAGGAAAATCTTCTATGACGAACTGAAACTTACTTTCGAATATATGAGAGTATTTTAGAATTATTTCCTAGGAAAAGCCATCGAAACTTATGCTTAAAATGAAACGAACAAACATCTGGAAATTCAGCTACGAAATGGAACATTATCTAAGAACTCATTTACATGAAAATTATATTATTCAACGCATCTCATCTCTGTCAGAACCAACATTTGCCTCAACTTCTCGCGTATGCAACCAAAGAAACCGACATATGGAACTAGCAGGAACAAATTATCTGTTCTCTCGCTAAACAATGGCACCAAATATATGCATATACTGTGCGCACAAAAAATATGAATAAGTAACACTCACTGTTATTCTAACTAATGTAATTAAAACTAATCGATTTTCATTTCCTTAACTTCCCTTAACTGTTTCTTAGTCCCACTGGTAGATTTAGAAAATCGCAACTTTTTATCTACAGGATACTATACAACTTCTGTAGATTATAGCATCAAATAGTTCAAAATTGAAATCCATGGTTTCTAATTAGATCTTTTTTTATATAATTCTTTCTTTACAACTTCAAATTCTTATAAGAGTTAACATGCAAACAATTTCTTGGGAGCACAAATAAAGAACAAACAAAAAATGTGTATTCTTTTTTTATTATGAACTATAGTTATTTAATTCTGATTTCCAATTTTAATTCTACTAGTATTGTCCTCTCATGTCTTTATTTAATTCACCAAAATTCTTTACAAACAGAAAACTAATTTTTTTTATAAAAAAATCAGTAAAATATATTCTACAAAATTATACATTAGACAAATTAAAATAATCAATCTCCAGATCTTGGTTGTAATGGATAATGGCTCGAAAACGATTTTCTGAAAATAATTCTCGAATGGACTAAAGGTTTCCATTGCATAATTATTCAAAATCTTAGCAAGACTGATAACGTAAAATGAATTTAGAATTCGTACTTAATGAAAAAAAGAAAAGAAGATCGACGGTTATCTATATCAGAAACATAAAGAAAACTAATTGGAAATGGATTACTGCAAGTAGTTCACGTGTAGAGCTGGAAATGAATAAGTAAATAAAAGTGGTGCAAATAACTATATAGCGGATGCAATGGTAAGCAACATTTTTAATCATACAGAAAATGAAATTGGATCTATTACTATCAACTATTACTAACACTATTCTCCAGTTTAGTCAATTTATACCTGAATCGCTTTCAAAAATGACCAGTTTTAAAAGAATAATAAGGCTTGCGCGGAGTAAATAATAAAAAAGTTCATAGAATAGACATTGTTTTTCCAGAAGAGTCTAAACTAACAAAAATTCTAGAACAATTTTTTTCGGTCAATTTTTGTTCGAGCAATTGTTTATTCAAGTATTTGTCCATTCGGGCAATTATCTGTTTGGTCAATTGTTATTAAGGAATTTTCTTTCGAGAAATTGTTTTTAGACAGTTCTCTATAATATCTTAAGGTTTATATTTTTTTAGAAAAAGATACACTGTATAATAATTGTAGAACGTAAAAAATTTTGATTTCTGGCATATAAAAAATAATTTTTATATATAACCAAAGTCTCAAGATATGTATGTGTAGGAAATGATGTTTTAGGATTTGAAAACATTTTGCTGTCTAAACTAAGCCACGAAAGAAAACCTTGTGCAGTTTAGTTTATGTAGGATTTAGAGTTAAGTTTTCAGCATACAAGATTATTTTTGTGAACTAATTATTTAATTTTTATTAACGTATAAGGTGTCAGCAAAAATAATGCATATTTTTAAATGTTTCATTTACAACAAAATATTCTAATAAAATTGTTTTCAAACATTAGTTTACACAAAAATTCACTTTAAACATTTACTGGAAAATATATACGTGGCAACACCTCTCACTTTTAATAAAAATACGTGACATGTAACCGAGAAATATCTACCTGATGAATTATAAAGTTGCGTTAGTTTGCAAAAGATTCGGATCGTTTAATCGTTATAAGTTAATCGTTTGGTAAAGTAGTTTCAATAATTCATTGATAAATGGCATTTTATTTAAATCAAGAATATCACGACATATTAATTAATCTAAACCGCGATGTTTTGTGTAACGTATTAAAAAGAAGCGGTAAAAATTGTTCAGATGGTGTAATAATTGCCGATAATATATTTTTCACACTTTCACATCCCCTGTAATCGGATATTCTAAATATCCAGGTGTACTAAGATAAAGAAACTTATATTTAGAAAATTTAAAAATCATTGATTATACTTGACTGAGTTTTCGGTGTTGCCGGCTTTAGTTGCTTGTTGGTAAATAATATTCGAATAGATCTAAAACACTAACATTTCTTGCTTTGAAAACGGCTGAATTTAGAAAAACTACTTATAAGACATTTTTACTCTGCATATCTCATTCATAAATATATACATTATTTTCTAGGAAATCCTGTATAAATAAAAATGTAAATGTTCGTTTTTTCAAAATCTTAAATCTTCAAAAATTCTTCACCGATTGCTTTGAAATTTTGTGACAAGTGAAAACACGTTTTTTTTTAAATAAGCTGTTTAAAGGCATAAAAGCATGTTTTTCGATTCCATTTCAATCTTTCCAATTGCATTATTGAATTGAATTTTTATAGATTTCGATTTATTTTCATTTTGATTTAATTATTTCGTTTAGATTGTGAAATGATACATATTAAAAACGTGCGCTTTCTCTTTTCTTTTTTAACCAGACTGAGACGCAACATCATGTGACTTCGTACACCTATTTATAAATAAAGTACTAAATTTTATATAACAACAAAAATAAAACACACAAGTAAAATTATACACTAAAATATCGATTCACGGAAAAGTCTTGTTTTCAGCTCGACTACCCTGTAAGTTGTGAATGTGCGACCCAAGGCCTTTCACAACTTATGTGCTTTACACAAACTGATGTTGTGACACTCAAAGAGCACGTTGAAGCATTCGTTTTCAGAAGTGTTCGGTATTTATCAGAGGCATCAAACAAATTGTTCCAGTATGCGCTGGCAGACATACATTCTTTACCTAACGCCACTTTAGGTTGGTTGTTTATTCACCGCCATTTATTTCATTCTTCGTACCACTTTACACCTTATGTTTTAAAAAACTAAGCATAAACAACACAGAAATAATATACAGAGTGGGCCACAGAAAACAGTCCACCCCGATATTTGGCAGTATTCATTAGATTTTAAGAAAATGCTGAAACACGTCGATTTTTCTTCTAGGGGGGACACATTTTTACGATACAGACATCTGCCATTTGTCAACCCCCTCCCTTCCACTTCCCCAACCCCTTAATTTTAAATAGGGAATATACCGTGTGTGCACGTCATTAGAAAGGCATTTACATGGAGAATTCAGCCATATGATCATCACGATACTGCAAAATATCCGGGTGGACTGTTTTCTGTGGCCCACTCTGTATACATAATGTAAATGATCGTATATTAGTGTTAGGATATGCAGGGAGCGTAGTGTAATAAAATAATAATAATGATAATATTAGTTTTGGTCTAGTATAGTTTTGGTTTAAGATTACAGTCGATGTAGCTGAACTACTTGAAATTATCTTTCTTTGAACTTTGGAAATGTGTGTTTGAATTGTTACGAAAACATTCCCATGGAATTATTTTATTTAATTAAGGATTTGGATATTTACACCAGATTTTCCTCTCCAGATTTCTTTATTTAAAAAATACATATAATAATGGTGTTTAGCTACTTTACGGTAGTGTAAAGAAAAAATCTTTTTTAATAAATTGAAAGTAAAAAATAAATTTATATCATAAATGATAGAATCGTTAAAACTCACATACATTTTGTGAAAAAGAATGAACGCGATATGATGAAATAAATAGACCATATTTATAACAAAAAAAAAATCTGTTGAGTTACTTTTTCTGTGCGTTAATCCAATTTTAAGTAAACTTTTACGATCGAGCGTTTTAAAATTACGATATAATAAAGAAGTCATATTTTCATTCCTAAAAAGCGTCTGTTATCTCCTGCAATAAAACTGGAATGTATTTTAAAATTAAAAATTTGAATTTCATCGGTCAATTTGAATGTTAATGCACTCTATATGCAATACATTTGTAAGTTTAGTATTTTATTATTAAAAACTGACTGCAGTTTATGTCTTTTTTATTTTTCTTTATTATTGAAATAATTCCGATTTTTGTGTTTATATTAGTTTTGAAAAGAGTGCACTATTATCTTTATAAAGTTTTATAAGTTACTTTTAGGTCCCCTTTCGAAACATACGCGGTGTTAAATTTTTTAACAGAAATTAAATTTACATTAAATTAAAAATATTCACAACATTAGTAAAAAAATATAGTGATCTTAACTTATAAAAAGCAGGAATTTTATTTTAAATGGATCTACTTTACCTTAACCTTCATCAGAGGGTGATTTTTTAAGTGCAAAAGTACAACCAAATAACAAAATGTGGGCGTTGTTTGAAATTAATTTATTTTAAACAAGTTAAAATAATATTCAACGCAATTTTAATTGCACCCGAAATAATTCTCCCAGAAATTTCTATCCAGAATCTAATGGGTTTTTTATTTTTAACCAATCGAAACATTGACTAAGATTAATTGACCAATAAAAATTGATCACTCTACGATTCTTCAGGAACATAAATTTTTAAAGTTAAGTCACAAATTCTCCACTCTCAGATAAAGTTGTTGCTCTTGGAAAACTAATAAAAGCCGATTAAAGTTTTTTGTAATTAATAATGTTTGTCCGATTTGACATTTTTGTATCTTATTGTCTCAACAAAGATTCGATAATTTTTAGCCCTAAATATAAGTTGTGAATTAGTGCAGCGTGAAATTTTATTGAAAATAAAAAATAACGGAAAATTACATTGTAAATTTGGTAAATATTTGTAAATTAGTATGTTTTTCTAGTCATTTTCTTTAGTTACTGACATATCCAAAACATTTGATCCATAGTAATTTTAAAGTACTCTAATCTAATCCCCACATTACAGTCCACTTATTTATAACAAAAGGTTATGCTGTGTATTAAATCTTTCAGACAATAATATTTCTAAATGGTTTTTGGATTTAGTCTTTTACGCGTTTTATTTTTCTTTTTTTATAATTTTGGCTTAAAAATTTCTTATGCATGAAATTATTTGATGCTTGATACCAAAAGCATATCTCTCGCCACATGGAGCGTGCTTAACTTCAAAGACGTATGAATTGCCAAGAGTGTTAAGTGTTCGTTTTTTTTGATAGTGGTTTGTCGTCAAGTGTAAATATAAACACAAAAATGATATGGGTCTTGATTTATCGGCGGTATCTGAGGCACGTTTAGAGGCTTTCTCCAGTGGCTCACAAAAAAAACGTAAGGCGGGTACTGTTTCTTACCTTTTTTTTTCTATAATTAAACTGCTTTTTTTGTGAAATCAAAATCCAGTGAGGAATTTTAGATTTTGTTAGTGTCAAGATAACCTAACCTATCTTATGTTAGCTATTATGGTATTTCTATTCTAAATTGCAAAACTTCAAAAAAAAAGATAAAAATCCAAGAAACAAAGAAGATCCATGGACGTAAAACCATTAAGAATTTGAATATTCAAGAAGTGAAGAAGAGTATATAAATGAGGATAATTTGGAAGCAATAATAGTAGTGAAATGTCAATTTGGATTAAAGTTACTTAAATCTACAGAAGTCTTACTGTTATTTTAATTTCACAAGCACGCCCATTAATTATTGCCAGGAATTCCTATATCGTTCTCTATTTATTAAAACATAAAATATACTCATTCTAATTTTTTATTTAAATCCCAAAACTCCTAGTTTTCTTTAAACATTTATTTCTTTTTGACCCTACGAATCTTCTTTTGCTTTATATTCTCTGTATACAGTTTCTACTAAAATAAATTACCCTTTATATCCAATCTTCGTCCCTTATCATCTCGTGGTAATGTTAGACATTCCAAAATGAGTAAAATCTCGTTACTCCATCCGAAAAAATATATATCACGCAATTTGTTCAGCTCACATCAAAAGAATGCTAGTTTTTGCCATATATTCCGCCTTTTATGCGGCAATTTTTTTCTTAGAATGGAGGTCACAAAGAGGTAGGTTTTTGAGTTATGATATCTATAAGGAAAAATTTTGCTTTCAACGATTTCTGGAAACATATGTAACTTTATATAAAAAATATGTATGTATTGTTTCATTTCAGTTTATAAAATTATATATATTGTCGTGTTATCTTTTCTGGATTAATTGGTTTTAGAGAACATTAAAAACTTTAGATAGTACTATAATAAATTACAATTTTTATGCTCACCACACTTTTTTCTTTTATATCAGGATTTCTAAATAGATTTTTTTATTTATCAATAATTCTTTCGTTACAATTTCAAATTCATATTAAATTTAATATGAAAACAAATTCTTAGGGGTGTAAATAATGAAGTAACAAAAAAAAATTCTATTCGTTTATTTTCCATTTTCAATTTTATTTCTACTACTATTTTATTTGATTTTTCAAAATACCTCACAAAAAGTAAACCAATTTTTATATAAAAAATAAAACAAAATTATACACCTGTCTCTCAATAAATTAATGTTATAAATTTTCCGTTCTTTATTTGTAGAAAATTGATATTTATCTTTGTATAGTGCGATGGCTAATATAAATATATTTATTAATTTAGCAAAATGTATTTTATTTTAAAATACAAAAATTATGGAAAGAAAAGAATAAATCTTACTTGAGATTAACTGACATAACTTATCTACATGGTAACAGACAACGGATATTCCTTTATTTAAAAAAAAAAAGGAATTGAATTATAAAACTTTTTAATGCAAATAATCACGCATAAAGCATAAACACGTCATCATGACAGAAGACGAACCGAAAAATTACAGTCCTACAAATTTTAAAGAAATCATTAATAAAACAATAATAAAATACGTGAAATAAAATCATAAGTGAACATTTGCGACAAAATGTAAAGTCTGCAACTGAAAAAGTAGCAAAAACTGGTACAGCTGTAAAAAAAATACCAGAAGAAAAGAATTAAACAAGCAGAACCATATCAACATGATTCGAAGTAGCTAATGTATAGTTAATTGAGGAACTAAATGAGAAAAATCACAACTAAGCACATATGAGAACTAAAGGGAAATAAAAATTCCAAAGGACAGACTTAGAACAATTCACTAATGGTATGTTTACATTGACTTTCTTATTTTTAAGTCTTTTTAGCAACCGAAAACTTCCAAAATAAAGTGTTGGGATCAATGTAATTGCAGCCTGTTATTTTAGGACTTTCACCAATATGAAAATACTGAAACTATCCAGCTCCTGGATCAATCAAGCGAGAGAAGAAGAATGAAGAGGATCAAACTTTACGATTTAGTGTAATATGCAAAAAGGGAAATAAAAAAAATAGGATCCTCTTGACTGCTTTAACCGCTTTTTTACTACTAAAAGAACACTGAATGAGCTCGCAGGAGGTACACGACAAGAAGTGGAAACAAACCTTCGAAGTAGTATACTTCCGAGCGAAGACATAACTTCTGTAATCATGATTTTTGGCTTTTGGTTAATAAACGTCTTTGACGCTCGGAACGATACTATTTCGAAGGTTTTTTTCCATTTCTTGTCGTGCGTCTGCAGCTAGTCCATTCCGTCTTATTTCTCTCTTTTATTCATAGTAAAAAAAACGGTGAAATGGTTGAAGGAAACAAAGTAACAGACGGACTAAAACTTGTTCAAAAAACGGTAAAAATAAAAAAAATACTGAAAATAGTAAAAAAAAGTTGAACAATCTTTTTTTGGTCTCCAAGGGTGCCTTTCTGACTAGAATTAACTATAAAAACACCGAAGGAAGCCTCTTTACATTGTAAATAATAGTTACCATATGTTGAGATTATAATATAGTTAGTTATTGTTCCCTGATTAAATTATAACAGAATCATATATTGTAACCGAATTTTGTATCATATGTGATAAAATATCATGTTAACTCTTGGCATGCTGACTAATTTGAATAATGACTGTTTATATTAATTCTAAAATTACAAATTTACAAATATAATAAAAAGTATTTTTCAAAAAAATTATTCTATTTCTCAGAATTGAATTGATTTTGATTTGTGGAATATTCAAAATAAAAATATTACATGTAAATCAATCATTTTTTATAGATTTTTAATATCAAGAAACTTGTAAATTTAAAAACAGCTTTTTGCTTGTCTTTTACGAATCTACCCTGTGAATTATTTAAAAATAATTTAGTTGTATTTTTTTGTACTGTATTTTTATTTTGTTTTATTTTTATTCAAATTATTTATTAAAATTTTCCATGTTGGTTCCCCCTAGTATTTTAAAATATTTCGTTGGAAATATAATAAAAATATTTATCAAATCCTGCAATAAAATTTTGCAACAAAACAGAAATAAATACAAACATACTGAAAATATAAAAACAAAATTTCCAAAAAAACTCATATCTGTGATAAATGAAATGACGTCTAAATATTGTTTCTCACAGGAAACCTCGGGAATTTTTAACGAAATTGGTATGAAAGTCTTGGGCATAGTTACCAACTAATGTAAATGCATATTTGAATATTTTTCCTTCAGGTAATCTTTTGTGAAATTAATTATTTCATTAGGGTTCCCCAATTATTTTTAAGTTCAAATCCCATTATCTTAAAACTTTTTTTTAGCCGAGTGAATATTTTTAAACTTATAGTTATAATTAACTTTCCAGAATGTAGAAATAGCTAGAACGTTTACTTCGATTTTTATATAAAACCTAAATCTCTAACACAACCTTCAGTAATTGGTTCGTTTAATGTGATCTCTTCGAATCATAAACCTGCACTAGTCAAGTATCTCCATTTTATGGGGCTTTTCAAATTTTATTTTACTGCCGTGATTTCCTGTCTCGACAATGCGCTAGTTACGAATACATGCATCCCTTAAAAAAACGCATTTCCTCCATAGTAAAACGCAACTGTGAATTTCAACAATTACTTTATATTTCAAATTGCATTGTTATCCTTCGAACAAAGCCTTTAATGTGAATATGACTGATGAAAATATGAGTATAATTCGGTAAAGAATAAAAGGAAGCTCGAGTCACGGGGATGATTTAAAAGAAGGTCGCGAAGAGGGACGAACGCGTCCTTTCTGTTAGGGATGTTGCCACATTTATTCGACTCGTTCATAAAGAAAATTTTTATGGAAAATTACAATGTAGAGCATACAGGCCGTAATTTGTTTTTTTGAATCTTCAAACATGATGTAACCGATTACTCAAATCACATATTGAGATAAATCAATTTAAAAAAAAGAATATTTTTTGCATCCCGGAAAAGCGATACTATTTATTGTCTTTTCAGCGCTTTGTTGTTTGATTACTGATTTTAGAAGATTCTTTCAATATATTTGGTGTTTTCGAGATATATCGTAATATATTCATTATTGGCATTCACCAGATTCTTAGGCCTTCAGTCCTGGGGCTCCGATTCTTGGAGATGCCCAGTATATAGGTATACTTACACGTCACTCAATCACAATGAAACTAACTGAACTTTTCTAGCTTATTTATTGGGCGAGAAAATGGTGAAAATTACAAATTAGAATTAGATGAAACCAACGAGTGACTTTACAATAAAACAAATTCATTTAATGCTTTGAATAAATTATTAGACCTCGCCGAGTTCTTTAATAAACCGTTTGACATTATTAAAAATTAAGAAAAGTACCAGCAAATTATAACTAATTATTAAGATTTGACAAAGACTTTACTTTTGATTTTCATAGATTTTTTATGACTTTCGGTTTATTAAGGAAATCGGCTTTTACAAAACTAACCATGTACATCAGTTCGGAGAAATATTCTTAAATACAACTTTCTGTACGAAAGGAAAATGCCGAAAATCTTTTAGATGTAATTTAAAGCTTTCCGAACTATGTCCATTATTTCGAAATTACAATCATAAAACTCATATCATTTGAAGCGCCAACTCATATTTTTAGTATTAGGTCTTTAAAAAATCAGTTTGAATTTGAAATTCTTTGTATATTTCCTTAAAAGAACCATTGAAAAATTATGATATTCATGCCTGCATGTTCTTTAATAATCACTATCTTTCTAGATTTGATTTTGCTTTATACAGGTGGCTCTGTTACATTATGAATAAATTTTAGATTTACAATGTTTTCCATTTCGCACTATCACATAAAAGATTTATCTTGAAATAACTCTATAATACCAATTTTCTTTTGAATGACTTAAAACCAAATAGATGACTGATAATTTTTTACATTTTCTTTTCTATTTCATAACAACAAATCAAAACTACTTCCATGGTGACATCATATTAACACTCTCTAAATGTATGCCACTACTAATGACATAAGTATCGAGTTTCAGCTACCGGATATGCACGATGGAAAACCTGCTCGTTACTCGAATCTGGAAACTAGTACTTAAGTTAATTAACGTAACAGTTAGAGATTACTCATTAGACAACACAAACGAACGGTAATTTGGTAGCTCTATGCACTGCGATGCGTTGGGAATTGCGTCTACGTTAACTAAAAGCGAAATATGGCATATTCGAAAGAATATCTACTGTATAATTAACTAAATATTTGAATAATTTGCGGTATGTATGCAAATCATTTGTGTCGTAATTAGCAGGTGGTTGGATTTTTTTTTATTTATATCAGAGATCAGAATACATAAATCCTTTTTGGAACAGATCCATTATTTCAGGAGGTAAAACTATATTTGCCATTCGCAACGGTCGTTAAAATGTTTGTAGATATGAATTAATAAAAAATAATCAAATTATCGATTAAATAATTTCAGTTTAAATAAAACAAAATCTTGATAATACTCTGCTGGACAATTTAAACAATAAGTTATAAAATAGATTGTAAAAAATTCACTTTGAATTCACCTAAAATTTGTTATGGATGAAGACCTTATTTCCTTTTTACTATAATCTGTTTTTTTTATATATTTGAAATAGTTGCCATATTTATTTGATATTTTAGAAATATTTATTATTAATCCGAGGAGTAGGTATTACCACGTCTCGATCTTTCGTGCTCCCAAAATTTTAATTTTCAAACCATCAATTCAAAGAAACCCCATTGCCTATTAATATTGATCATTCTACTAAAAATATTTCTTTATTATTCGATCGCGAACTTGGCCCATAACTGTCGCTCACGTAATATTAAAAAAAATAATAAATTTTAAATAAAAAATAAGTAGTAGTATATACTAAAAAATGTAACATGGGTATTTCATAGTTTTAAATCGCTCTCGTCTAGTTAATGTTTCGTGTATGTGTAAATTTTTACTGGAATGCTATACAAATTCACAAATAAACTATTAATAATTACTTTAGAAGTTTAGAATAAATATGGTTTATTCAAAACATTGTTTGAATAACCCCAAAAAGTACACTGTATAATTCTATTTTTTGTTCTATTTTGGATTATTTGAACAAATTTTCAAAATACTACTTTGTATAAATCAAAAGCAAAAATGTATCAATTTCTCCATATTCTGTTCTGAATTTTTTATTTCCCATTTCCATCAAGTATTTGGTCCACAAAAGGAAAATAGGTTTATCAAACATCAAAACTCACTGAGTGATTAGCTACTTTAGAAATGAGCAAAATCTAAAAACACGCTGTGTCTTTTTTGAAATGCATACATAGAAAGGTTTTTAGATTCTGGGTTTCTCAAAAAATCTTATTGACCCTATTCACAGTTGTCTGTGTATCAATGTAGCAACACTCTATATCAAGAAAAACTACATTTTCCAAACTTTTAGTTTAAAAAGCGTCCCTTTTAAGATCGTCATTAAAATTAATATTCGTATCAAAGACTTATAATTTGTCTAAATAATTACCTTCAGCTTCTTTTTCTTCTTGACCTCAAAGTTCACACAATGTCTTGCAGTTCTTTTCAAATCTGCAATTTGTGTGACATAGTGACACTAGAACCCTTTAAATTTGATTTAAGAGGAACAATTTTGTTATTAATTAATAATTCAAATACAGACATCTCGTTTAATTTCATTCACATTTTTCCAGTCTCGTCTCTAAAAATCTGGTCTTAATCTTACTTGTAATATATCCTGTTAATTAATGAATTCATTGTTAGCTACATTATGTTTTTTTTAAATAACCGGAATAATAATATTCCTCCTTATTTTGTGGTCCTTTTATTTGAATTTATTCTCGTTAGTATTTTTCTTTCTTAAGTTTACAAGATCTTTTCTTTAACTTAATTTACTCCAATCTGGTAGCAACTTCAAACATTCCAATGGAACATTTAGTTCTAAATCTTTGGGATAAATATATTCGTTATACGTTTAATTCTAATCAAAACAAACAGTGCTTATGCCGGCGGTTAGAAAGCCGCAGGCAAAACACGGGGAATCAATGAATCCAGAAGGCATCATTTCAAAAAGGGAGCGCGAAAGTAGACTCGGGGGAGAAGTTATTTATTTGGAATGATATTTTGAAAGAAAATTGAAAATAACTGGCCTGGAAATCGGCAAATGAGATAAAATGAAGACAGGCCCTGGTGCGGAAGGAAAATTATGTTTTTTTGTAAGAAAGAAAATGATTGATATTAGAAAATATTTATATATTTTATAAATGAAAATTTTATATCCGTCACTTAAATCCCCAGGGTTAATTAAAATTTGAATAGCAAATATTTTTCTTATATACAGGATTTATTTGCATGTTTCGAGCAATTAATTTTTATACTGCTGTATTAATATTTGTATCCATTATTGTCAATTCATCATCCAAGATATTAATAACCCCGAAATTTTTTCAGGAAGCTGCATTTAATAATAACAAAACAATAACCCATATCACAAAAGAAAAAAATTATCCAATTGAATCAAGAAACTTGGTCAATGGTAAAAGATCAGCAGAATGGCGAACACACTCAAATGACAAAACCGTTCTAAATAACAAAACGGAAAATACGCAATAAAAAGATAAATATAAAATTATTTCATAACGAATTTAACAACTGATGAAGAAACTTACAAACCGATTCTACTTTTACCAGTAATAATCTAAATAATTTGAAAAACTGTTGCTTAAAAGATGAAAGCCAAAATAATGTCTGATCCTTTTATTACAGATCATATTTCTAAATTTAATATACCACAGATAAATATTTACGAATTATTGTAATTTGTAACATTAGCATCCGCTTTTGCCTTAAACATGGTTATTATTCTGACTCGAGCGTCTCCATCAAAAAGGGTTTCATTAATTAAAACGTGTCTGCTGTTTTTCGAGTATGGTTGGGAAGTTGACAAATTATGCGACATTTAAAAAACAAGCAAACAAAAGCCGACTTTGAAGAGTTCCAGTAAGACCATTGACATTGTTTGTTAAAAACATTTTTGAAGTCCTTCAAAGTGTTCAGTTAAAATCATTGTGAAGTGGATTTGGAACTTCGAACGAGCAATAAATAAACGTTTCAACTCTAATGTCCTCACGTTGTTCTTTTATGTTGTTTCATCGAGTTCCATTTAATAAATCTCGTTATTGGCAACTGGATAAATAGTTTACGTGCAAATTAGTTGTAATTATAACCAAAAAAAACCAGCAACCTGAAGTAGTCCACTATTATCAAACTTTAATTTGTCCAATGAAAATAATTATTTTATGGAATCAAATTAAGACAGCGAGCCACTTGTGTCCTCTGGAATTAATTTGAAGGAGTTAATACCGAAAATTTGAAAACTATCAATGCTGACTGTAATAAACTTTGAGTTGGACTAGATCACGTTTTTCATCTTTGATGTCAAAAAAGGGCAATTGTTCCCCGCTCGAAGTCTTTTGTGTGGAGTTAATGAAGAAGCAATGAGCGAATAATTAAAATCTGAGAGATAAAGGGATGTACTAATAGAAGAACAATTAAATTATTCAGTGTAAGAGTGTTGTTCAATGCATTAGAAGGGGAGGAAACTAAAGAATATATGAGAGCTTGTTTAATTTATAATTATTTTCTTGTCAACTATTATGCATGTAAAGATATCATCAGTTAAAATGTAGGAATATTATAAAATTCTTTAAAATGTCAGACAAATTGTTAGTATTGGTTTTGTTAGAGTGTTGTGATCAAAAAACCTATAAATAGACTGTCAAATTTTGACAAAAGAGATATAATTTTTGAGCCGCTAAGGGCGAACAAAATTGTTTAAAATAAAAACACCCTTTGTTAATAATAGTGTAATAGAAATAAAAAATTTGTACATAACTAAAAGAGAAAAAAAATTGAATTTAGTAATAATTTCATTACAAGAGATGAATAAATAATGCATTCCTGATTTTCTTTGAAAATTATGTTGTATATTAATGTGAAGAATTTATGTAACTATTCAACACGTTCCTGAAGTTAACCATAACCTAGAAGTTGGACATGTGTTACTACATTAAAATAAGTATAAACATTTAAAAATACTTATCTAGTAAACTCTTTATAAATAGATAATAGTGATAGTGCTCCGAATTACAAAATCATTGTCATATTTTTATTTCAATTTCCACTCGAAGAAGAACTAATGCGTGTTCCATATGACAACTGACACATAAATCTACTTAAGGACTAATTTTAAAATGTGAATCTTAAGACTGTCTACACTTTTTGTAAAAACTTTTTTTTCGTAACTCCAATAATAGCCGACTAATCGTACTTAGACGCACTAATATCGCACTTTGTATATACGAGTATATACACTTTTATTTATTATTATAACATTTTATTTATTGTAATTACATGATTATAAGTTAAATTATTTAATTTGTTGCATCCTATATTGTCATTACATTTTACTATTCTTAGAACTCACCTTGAAAGATTAAAAAAAACTAATAATCAAGATATAAAAAAATTTAAAAATAATAAAAAATTAATACTATTTACAATAGTAATGTTAGTTTAAAAAGTCCAGTGTATACAAAAGTAAAAAGTTTTTTGTTGGTAATTTGATAACAATGGACAGATATAATTTTATAATTAAGTGGCTACCTTTAGTGAGTCGATAATAATTCCATGGTTAATTAACCATCACCCAACATGAGACTAGCGTAGATTAACCTTTAGCGCAGCGGAAATGAAACGAGCCCTTTAAAAAGTTTCTGTCCGTGCGTCAACCCAAACCAACAAGGTGCAATTTCAATATTCCGTATGAATAATCACCCGCATAATCTACAGTCTAAATTACCATTGCATTATGCCCCTTCATTAATTAGTTGCGACACTATCACGATGATTCCACCGAGCTATCTACGGCCGTGACCTACCCCTATTTCCGTCTAGAGTCTAGGATTATCATTCTCAACGCAAATTTATCGCTACGTGGCCCTGACTACCTTGTCAAACTTTAAACTGACTTCACTAATCACCTATCAGGTATTGATGATGTAAAATTTCCGTATTGGTCTAACTGCCTCGTTGAACACTTAATTAATTTCGGTTCGAAATCCTCGTAGATGATTAGCAAACAGAAGCGCAGCTTTACTCAGTTATCATGTTTGTAGTTAACTTGTTTGGTATCTTTTATTTGAGCTGTTTGCTGTATGTTTTATTTAATTTTTTTTCACTGTAATTAGCTACAATAAGCGTCATTATGGTACTAGATTATAATGTTGTTACTAAGATGTGCCAGCAAAATATATTACAGTCCATACGTTTGTCTGCTTTCTGTCTAGTATTTCTATTCTACATTGCAAAACTTAAATTTTAACTCCATTTACGAGGTTCATCCAATATAAGTACACGTAAAAGTTAAGTACTTTAGAAGAAATGGGAACCGTACACGAATTTTTAACTATTTGACTGATTTTCTATGAGAGTAAATAGTTCCCCTTCTAAGTTCTCATGCAGTAGCGCGTGTTAGTGATTGTTTTCTTAAAATTTTAATTTTTCTTTTCTTTAAAAATATGGCGTTTTGGAGATCGCAGCCAAATAGTGAAATATCGCAAAATTAAGAATTTCCACAAACAAGTAATGACAATTATGTATTTAAAAATAAAGATTTACACATATAAAGGTAACAATTTATTTTAAATATGTTCGAATGTTTAAACAAGAGGATAGTTTAAAATTGGACAATGAAATAATTAATAGAATTTCAGAACTAATAAAAAGAATTTCAGAACTAATAAAAATAAATGAGCATGTCATAAAAAAGAAGACCTTACAACCCATCATTATTAGACTAAATGATAATTCTTCTTCAGAAAGAAGATTTATAAAATATATTTTTAAATAAATAATCAAAAGTTTTTTTTAATTTTTCCATTAAAGTTAATTTGTAGTTTTACCTTCTTTCAATAATTTTAATATCATCTGATTGGTGATTTAGCAAAATACCTGTATCAGTACTGCCAACCCCGGAAAAAGAAGGAGGATTTAAAAAGACGATCAAAACATTAAAAATGATTGCTATTAACAGCAGCACAGTTTAGTTCTTAAAAAATTGTTCTTGGGCAATAATTATTTTTTATATGTACCTATTTCATCATCGAAAAGTATGTTTAGAATTATTATTTCTTTTACAAACTAGACTGAGCGAATTTCATTGAGTAATGATATGTCTGGTAACATAATTACGAAAAATGTTGAAACTTTTCCAGCATAGAAAAAATTAAAAATTAATTAGTAAAAACTAAAAGTGAATTTACTATATATTGGGTCTTTTTTTTATTATTTGCACGAATATCAAGTTTATGTAGATACTTAAGCACCTACGCCCATGGATCTTCTTTGTTGCTTTAATTTTTATGGCCTTTTTTGAGGTTTCATGAGCACTTTTTAATTTAATACATTTGGAAAACCACCATTTTTAGCAAGTAATACACAAACCAATCACATAGTTGAAAAAATAAAAACACCATTTGTGCAAGAATGTGTGACATTTACCAATTGTAACAAAATTGACCAATGAATTTGTAAGAATTTTTAACCTTTCAACATTTCAAGTAAAAACCATCATTTGCCTTCAAAAGGAGCAGAACACAAAAAATACAGCTCGTCGCTTTAAAAATATCCTGTATTTACCTGTTTTTTACATCCAATTTTATTTTGATTGATTGCTTTGATAAAAGAAATTGAACATTCTTAAAAATCCTCACCTAATTAATTCCGATATCTCTGTTAAAAAACTTGGAAGTTTAAGATTTTCCTTTGGTATAATTACAAGAAATAAAATAAGCGTTGAAATTATTCATTCAAATTTCAGCTGAATAGAAGAACTTTCAACCAATCACCCAAATTGGAACAAACTCGGTGATTTCCATTGAAATCTTTCAAATGTCTGGAGCAAGGGCGCGATATCGAATGGAAGAAATGAAATATTAATTGTCAGCCGGTGATGAATTTTCTTGTGGCTTTTCGTCGTAGAACGAGAGTTTCTGACAGAAACATTCATAATTCATACAGCAATTTATAAAATGTTCTTAATGCTCATTATCTCGGGGCTAGAATGGCGTTTCGGTAAATGAATCCTAAATGCCATCGTTCGCGCAAAGACGGATACTTTCGAATTTCAGGATTTCTTAGTACGTTTGCAGAATTTGTCACTAGCAGTAACGGGTAATTAGTCTTTCATATTTAAAGACTGGGCCAAATCAATTAAAATTTGTACGCACTGAGCGATTCAAATTTAAATGTACGTAGGTTAAATAATTACGATCTTAAATCGCTTATAATTATTGAACTATAGTTTACTGTTTACTATTCCGGGAATATTTAAAATTAAAATTAAAAAATAGGTTTAAACTTCAAATTTAGTTAAATTCCGACTTCAAATTCAAGATTTTATAAAACCATGATTTTATAAGAGACATTTAGTATTAAACATAAAATTTTGTAAAATGTGAAATTTAAATTTAGATTTTATAAAATTCCGACTTAAGACAATAAATTTAAAAAAACCGTTATTAAAATCGAGTTTTTCAATGATATATTTTGTAAAAACTCGACATCAAAAGATACATTTAACATCAAACATACCAATCATTTTATGAAATGTCGAACTCAAAAACGGGGTTTTATAAAATTCTGATTTTTTAATTTTAAGCCTTACATTTTATAAAATCTCGACTTCAATAGAAGATTTTTATAAAATCCCTGACTTTCAACATAACAGTTTATAAAATTTCAACTTCAAAAGAGACATTCAGCATCAAATTTTGTGAAATGTCAAATCAGAAAATGAGATTTTATAAAATTCTAACATCAAACAAGAAATTTTATAAACTAATTGCACAATACCGAGTTTTTTTCTGAACTTTCTGAACTTACAGCCACCATTTTATAAAATCTCCACTTCAACACAATATGTTTATAAAAAGTAGATATATTATGTACGAAGTAGAAAAAAATTTCAATTTTTTAATTTTAAATAAGATATGCAAATAACTATATAAATATAAATAAGTGACTGCCTTTTTTTATTCTCAGTATTCTAAATTCCATAAACAAAATTATGTGAAAAGTTGTGGTAATTTTCTTTATAATTTATTTTATGTGATACTATAGAAATAATTTTAACCATTGGATATAAATAGCCCTTTCAATATTACCTATACCATTATTTGAGAAATCCTTTTGTCTTTTCATATTCCGCTATCTTTCCTAAACATAACAAAGCGATCCTTGAAGATCAAACAACGATGTTCTTTGAAATATCAAAATAGTGAAATGAGAAAAGAAAACTGTCCAAACGAAAATTGTAAATATTTGAGTGTCTCCTCTAAAACGTTGGAGAACTTTTCCACTGTCATTGGCAAATGGTTCCTTATTCTTCAAATACGAAAATCAATAAAACAAAGAACGCAAGTTCAATTTATGGATACGAAATATTATGATTAAAAAAATTATTTTATTGTTTATTTTTTTATCAAAAAAATGCTTTAACATGAATAGAATGAAAATTTTAATATTGTCGATTTTTGTAGTGTCTTTGTCTCACATTTTCGAATTAATAAAACCTAAATACGATTTTTTTTTTGTAAAAAGTCGCGATTCAATCCAATGTAAAAAAAAGTGGAAGAAACAATAGACATTATAACGACAGTGATAATATTATTTATTGTAGTTATTTTTGTATGTAATAATTTTCTCCTCCCAAGGAACTAGTTGATTGAAGAATTGGTAAATTTAAATATTAAATTCAACGTTATAAATTATTTTGGTTCGGTTTAGTGCTGGTAAGTCCCTTTTCTTTAGTTGAAAAGGAGGAAGGTTTTTGTAAATAAAAGGCAACAAAAACTAACAAATTCCGGCACCTACTTTCTCGCTTCAACCCGACCATTACCAGATTAAATTGAAATGTAAGTTTTTTAATTTGGAAATTTCCTCTGCCTGCCACCAAAAGTACATTTTAATCATTCTGGCGAGAGAAAAGAATCAACAAAGGGGCTGGTGACTAACGCAAATGAGAATTATGTGGCTTTCGCCATTTTGGAGAATTAAAGTGGCACAGGCCCGTCGTTTTTTAGATTTTGGCCTAAAAAATTCCTTGTTATAATTACAATAGACTTTTGGAACAATTATTTGTAGGAATCAACTTTGTTGATTTCAATTTCTTGATTTAAATTTTTTGATTTAAAAAGCATCTTGACCGAGGATTTTTAAATAGAGTAGCCCTGGAACTGCCTACTAGATGACCAGATCTTTATCCAATAGACTTATTTTTCATGGAAGTACTTAAAAATGAGTAGATAATAAAAATATCGATTAAGTAAAATACTAAAATATTAAGTTCCCATAACCTATATGTATTATTACAAAGTTTTAAAATTTCATTTAAATTATTACACCCCAGTTTACACAAAAGTATTCATAAGCATAACGAGCAAAAAGAAAAAAAATATATTATTTATGTTGGCGCATATCCCGTTATTTCCTTTCCGTTCCACCCCTGTAATTGTCCCGCTGCGAAAACGGACGGAAGAAGAGCAAAATTACTTTTTCATTTTTTTTCTCTGTACGTCGGTTTAAATAGTCATTATCTCATTATTCTCAATTCTTTTTCAAGTAGTTTTAACGACATGGGCGTATATAACTTTCCACTTCAAGGGAGATATAAACTTTTTTATTAAGACATCAAGTTTTATGAAAAGGTTTTTAAGTTTTGTCCGCCCGAAAGAAAAGGATTTTATTAGTTTCACTACTCTGAAAGTTTCGGAGCGACCTCTGAACAAAAGCAATTATTAAACTTTTTTACATCTCGACGAAATATTTCTGTTTTAATATTTCAAATGAAAATTAAAAAAGTATTTCGGTTAATTATCAAGCTAAGGCACAAAAGAGGACAATTGCAATTTATTTTGTTTGTCATATCTGAAAAACCTTCATTAAGCAAAACTAATTGATTTTACTTTTTAGTTGAAGCAACTTTTTGACCTATTAATAGAATCAAAGCTAAACTTACAAGAATCATGTAAAATAAAGTTTTGCTATACAAAGAATTTTAGGTATTGTTAATTACATTTGTAGATTTAGAAAAAGCATTTGATCCTGCCAAAAAAATATGGGACACTCACTGTAAATGAAAAGGGAAATTTTAATAATAATAAAATCCCTATTTCAAACATTACATTTTATAAAATATTGACTCCAAATAATAAATTTTATGAAATCAAAATGTATAACTAAAGATTTTATAAAATGTCGTCTTTATAAGTAGCATTTAGTAAAAACTCGACATTAAACATCAGAGTTTATAAAATCTCGAATTTAAAATCGCGACGTCATAAAATTACGACTTTAAACGAGAAATTTTATAAAATCTTGACTATAAACATAAGATTTTATAAAATTTTGACTTCATGAGCGGCATTTAGTAAAAACTCGGCATTAAACATAAGAATTTAGAATATCTCGAATTTAAAATCGTGACTTTATAAAATTACAACTTTAAACGAGAAATTTTTTTAAAATTTTTAATACAAATATAAGATCTCGACTTCAAAAGAAGCATTTATTTAATAAAAACTTGACATAATCATAAGATTTCCTAAAATCTCGAAATTAAAAACGAGATTTTAGCAAATTTCGATATGAAATCAAACTTTTACAAAATATTAACTTAAAAAATGGACTTCAAAAAAGATATTTAGTAAAAATTTAATATTAAACATAAGATATTATAAAATTCTAACAAGAAATTTTATAAAATTTGGACTTCATACACAAGATTTTTTTAAATCTTGATTTCAAACACGATATTTTCGACTTTAAGAAAGTTTTAAACTAACTTCAAATAAAAAGGATTTATTTTAATTTAGGTTAGGCATGCGATTCTGAAAAATATTTTTTCCGATAATTATTATATATAGATAAAGGAACATGGGATTGGTATAAAAATATTTAGGTACTGTTTCAAGCAAAAAAATATCCCTCACAATGACAACATCCTTGTTAACTTCGTGTGCCCAGTTTTGAAGTTTGTGAAAATCCATGACCAACCTTTTCTTCTATATTACCACATACAAAAACGATCACTATAAGTTTTTGGAAAATTGATATTTTAAAATGAGGACTAAAACCGCATAAGATAGCAGAAGTGTTTAGTCATATCTACGTTTATTGTTCTGAAAATCTTTGACTGGAAACGGCTTTACCTCTACAAGTATTTCATCTCGAAAATGAATAGCTTCCATGTATACTCTCTAATATAAGCTGATTTCCATCATCACTAATTGGTCTCATACTTTTGACTGTCATGCATAAACTTAATTCCAACTTGGCCCAATTAACTAGTTAGCATTCAAATTTATTATCCCATATTTGGGGACTCTGCTCGGGGATAATTTATTAAGACGACGCAACATCGTCGCAAACTTGTTCCGCCTTAATAACTCTTAGAAATGTACAACATTAGCTAATGAAAACTTTACGGTTCGGTGTCAATTAATATTTCAGTGATTCCGCCTTCACCTCTTACTCCGATTGAATATAGACACGCGGTATTGGAAACTTCAATTGACTCGAGTTTGGGTCACCAGATAAGCACCTATTATCAAATTCCCCAATAAGACTCAGGATTTAATCTCTATAAATTATCTTATATCTGAAAGAAAAATAATGAGTTATATCTGCAACTAAAAAGGCCACTTATAATTTATTGATTGCATTTTTGTATATTGTAAAAGCTGAGAAAACATTTTTGAGGTTAAAATTATAAAACAAATTTATTCTACATACCATTTTTAAATCATTCTTGTACCACGGAGCATTCTAATAAAACAAAATTATTTTGTAAATGTTCATGAGCATCAAAAACAAAAATAATACCGTTTTCAAATATGTTTCAATAGAGCTAAAGAATTTATAAAAACCATATATGTTTTATTTCAAAAAATATTTATTGTGACGTACATAACTTATCTATAGTGAATTTTTCTTATTTATGAACCAATAGTAAAAAATATCCATGATTTACTAAAAATTTTAATTCATTGCAAAAAATCAAGCTTTACATTAACATTAAAATTGGGAATATAAACAATCAAAGAATTTTTTAAACATAACCGAGAAAAATATATTTAACAGATAAATTTCAAACAAACACAAGAGAATAAAAGCAGAAAGAGTTATAAAAATACTATTAGTAAACACAGATAAATCGAAATTCTATCATTTCTAAAGACAATGGAAGAAAATAACTACTTTATTATTTAATCCTGATGCTTTGAAAACTTATTATTATTTACGTATTTAAAATAAGATAAAATTGAATGTCAATTTTGGTATAAAACTTACGATAGTATGTACAGGGATTTAGTTAAATATCGCTCTGTACACCAAACTTATTTTTTAAGACCGCCAACGAATATCATATAAATATTTTTAGTAGAACCATCAAAATTAATAAAGATTAAGGTCTTCTTGTTGAGTAAAATAAAAGATGATCGGAAGTCAAGTTTGGGTTCTTGGATGATCGAGAAATTGATAGTGCCTACCCCTGCCATTAAGTGTATTAGTTATTTAATGTGTTAGTTGCCCTCATAATTTAATTGTTTTCTTTAGATAAATAAATTGTTATTGAATAACTTAATCTTTTCCCAAACTTACTTTTAACAACATCAAAAGACGAAGCATGGTTCAATCAATGATTTTGTAAAATGTAGTGTTTGTTTGAAGTCGTGATTTTATGAAATTTAATGTTTAAAGTTGGTATATTATGAAATGTAGGATTTAAAGTTAAGAGTTACTTTTTTATTGAGATTTTATAATATTTCGCCTCAAGCAAGAGACTTTTTAGTTGGGATTTTACAAAACTTATGTTTAATGCAGAGTTTTTGTGATCAAATATTACTTTTACACCGACCAATCACTGTTGGGAAAAACTGAATTATGTTATAGATATACATATATTGTAAAATAAGGGATAAGCCAATGCCTTCTCAAGTTTTTCAATCATAAAAACAAGGGGAGAGATCGATTTCCTTAATTTATAGAGACCTTTTTATCGTGAATCCTTATTCTTCCAGAAAATGGGTGCTCCAAAAGGAGACTGCCGAAGATGTCAACACCAGAAAGGCCAAAAGTGGTTGATGACTGATACATCTCACTATCTCTAATGGCCCTCTCGGCCAATAAGAAGTGAGACAGTTTAATGAGATCTAACAGAGTCGTCAGAGTTAATTTTACCTATTGGAATTAATTATTAAATATATGATCATTTGTAAAAACTTAATAATAATAATTAGCATAAATAAAGCTTAAATATTATTTTATATTGTGTTTGAAGTAAGCACGAGAATAGAAAATAATTTTTGAATAATATACGAAGAGCGAGAAAAAATAAAAACATCAAAAATATTTAAACAAACATATAAATATATAAATCTCAGAATCAGAAAAAAACAATTATTGTAGGAGAAATAAAAAGTTGCTTAAAATTTAACGAATTTAAACTAAATATGCAATTAAGAGAAGTAATTTTTATTTTATATATAGAGTTTAAAAAGAACTTTTATAAAATGTTTAAGGAAATTTACAGATTTTACAAATTTTAATGTTGAAGTAAAATTTTACAGTTTGAATCGAGATTTTACAAGATTTTCAATTTGATCTAGATTTTACAGATTATTTAGTTTGAAATAAAGATTTTATAAAAATTGTGCTTTGAAATCTAGATTTTACATTATTATTTTATCCGTAAAGAGATATAAACTCGAGGTTTTATGGAATTTCGACTTTTGATTTTGATTTCAAAACAGAAATTTTCCGAAATCTTGAGTTTCAATTCAAAATGTAGAGTTTAAAATAGAAATTTATAAAATTTTTTAGAAAATGTTTATAAATTTAAGTTGAAATCAATGTTTTACAAAACCTGCAGTTTGAAATCCAGGTTTTATAAAATTTTCAATTTGAAGTCCAGATTTTACAGAATCTTGAGTTTGAACTTAAGATTTTATAAAATCTGCACTTTGAAATCGAGATTTTACATTATTCGAGATTTTATGGAATTTCGAGATTTTATGGAATTTCGAGATTTTATGGAATTTCGAGTTTGAAGTAGGAATTTTGCTAAATTTTGATTTAAAAGAAGACATTTTACAAAATTTATATGGTCTTACATTATACGTAGTAATTAATAATATGATTTCTCTACTATTATTTGAATGAATAATTATAATAAGATCTATAATTTTTTTAGTCCAAAAAATTTTTTGTGTTACTAATTTACTAGAAGTATTGACATCGTCACTAGTAGAAATGAAAAAATTACAATTTATTAAAAGTATTTACCAACTACATAAAGTTCTTAACGGAAATTTTCACATTACAGGTAAAAATAAAACAAATATATATCAATTTTCCTAAATTACGCTTTCCTAAACCTCGCACCTAATTCTAAATTCTCGAGACATTAGCATAGAGACATTCATTCTCTCATTAACTGTTGACCGACAAACATCTCTCTAATGATTGATTTACTGATTGATTGATTTATATTGTGTTTGAAATATTCGCGAGAAGAGAGAATGATTGAATAATATATAAAAAATGAGAAAAAAAACAAAAACATATAAACATAGATCTCAGAATCCCCAACTAAAAAATGTTTACAATTATTAAAGGATTAAAAATGGTTAAATAAAAGCTTGTTGCTTTAAAATGAAAAAATTCAGTTAAACTAAATATGCAATGAAAAGAAGCAAACAATTTTTATTTTATAAGATTGATTGTTGGATAAGTAGAAGTATTATTTTAAGCAGGGAATTTTGAACGTCTATGAAAATAATGACTAATCATCCATCTACTTCCCAGATGTATTAATTGAAGCGTTACATAACGACGTGTGTTGGACACGTGTGCTCTTTTACCACGCGACACCGAACAACAATTTACTTACCCGTGAAAGTGAAGAACGGAATTCCCTTGAATTTTTTCCAACTAAGCGGCATTTCCTGTTTCCCGACAATCCAGGAAGAGCAAGAACAAAGGGGAGATAAACAATTAGCGAGGTTCCAACTAAATTTCCTAAATTTCTATTTATTATTTATTTAGTTTAAGGGTGAGTTCGTTTCGAAGTTGGGGTTTTACTCTTAAATGTCAAATTTGGTATATGTGTTTCCATTACTACAAAATTTAACAAGGATGGAGAAGTATGGAAATAATGAATATAAACAAATGAAAGAACACCAGTCAAAATCTTTCAAAATCAACCAAAGAAGTTAAATAATATTCATAAATAAATTAAAAGTCGAGATTTTACAAATTTTCGTATTGAAGTCAAAGTTTTATAAAACCTGCAGTTTGAAATCGAGATTTTATAAAAAATTTAATTTAATTTGAGGTCTAGATTTTACAGAATCTTAAATTTGAAATCAAAATTTTATAAAACCTGCCCTTTGAATTGGAGATTTTACATTATTATTTCGTTCGTGACGAGATATAGAGTTGAGATTTTATAGAATTTCGAATTTGAAGTTATAATTATATAAAATATTAATTTCAAAATAAAAATTTCACGAAATCTTGAGTTTCAATTCAAAATGTATGGTATTTCGAGTTTGAAGTTGGGATTTTACAGAATTTCAATTCAATTCAAAATATAAAGTTTGAAATAGACCTTTTATAAAAATTTTAAGGAAAAGTCGAGATTTTACAAATTTTCGTATTGAAGTCAAAAATTTTACAAAACCTGCAATTTGAAATCGAGATTTAAAAATAAAAATTTCACAAAATTTTAAATTCTCAATTTTCCCATTAACTTTTGACCGATAAATAACTCCTCGCTAATGATAGATTTATGAAACATCGAACAGTATCATTTTTACATTTGATTATTAACAACATTGTAAACTGTAATTAAGAAGCGTATGAAAGTAATCAAAAATCTTTTAATTATGCAATAAACCATTAGTGGTTTAAAATCCTTGACTTTTTTGCTAATCTTAATTTCTACAAATAGTTTAAAAACCAGTGACCAGTTCATTTGTATGAAAAATTTTTTGGAAACCACTTAAATTTCTCCAAAATGATTGTTATAGACATATAATTCTCGAACATATCAATATGACAAACATTCTTATTTTTTCTAGTCTAAACTAATCAATTTAGAAAGTTTGACAAAAAAATAATTGCCAGATATATTTCACGTTGGCAGTTAGAAGCTTCTCTGCCAGACGAGAGTGATAAAAAGCTATTTTTCTCATATTTGTTTTACAAAATATTTTATTTTTGTGTACGATTTGTCAACGAGGCTTTATTTACACATCCACACTTCCAGCCACTTTACGAGTAATTTGTAGTCATAAAAAAGCATCTCCTTCAGAAAAAGAACGTCGTATAGAAATGTAAATTTAGAATTTCGGGATGTGTGGGGAAAACGAAAATTAGTTCTTGTCGGAAATAATCTAAATTTTAAATGAATCATAGGAAATAATGCTATTTTATTATGTTTGTTTCCAAAATATATGTAGCACTGTCAACATGTGTATAAATATACCGAATGGAAATCGGAAATGGCGTAATTCTTTTCGTTCTATATTTTGTAATGGGATAGATATTATAATTCCATGAAATTTTAAAAAAATTGAAAAGATTTAAAAAGGATGTTAGAAATTTGACTTTCTCTCTTCCATTTTAGATAGCATAGAAGCCATGTCGTTTAATTCTTGCTTTGATGTAGTTAAAAGTAAATGAACACTAACTAAAATAGAGGCATCAAGAAATAATAATAAAAATATTATTAGAACTGTAAACAATCAACAAAATAGAATAGAAAACAATTTTGTAAAACAGAGATTATCCTATAGCCAGATTACAAACACAAAATAAATTGATAAATAACAACGTTGATAACCAAATACAAGATGTCCAAGGATTATTAAGAGAAATAAATAAAATGGTAGATTTAGGAAAAATGATCAAAATCTTAAAATTAATTAAAGAACAACTAAAAATGGCATGAAGCTTTATACAAAAAGCAAACATTTTTTTAAAATACGATGAAATTTATAGTGCCAATTAAGTAAGAAAATAAAATCAAAATTGCAAAGTAAAAATGAGATAGATCTTTGATCAATAGAAACTATCTAAATTAATACAAGTACTGACAAATGCCGAAAAATTAGCAGATAATTAAAATAAGATAAAGAAAACATAATTGGAAAGTTAATAAATAAAAATAAGATATTTTGGAGATATTTCGGAACAAATAATAAGAATAAATTATAAAAGAGAGAATAAACTCAAGAAATTAAAATGTAAAAGGGCAAACCCTTATTATTATTATTAAACGTCGATTGGTTGGCGTTAAATAATAAAATATTTCGTATTTATTGAACTTTAGGGAATTTTTAGAACGTTTTTTTTTAACAATAGATTAAATAACGTAAGTGTAGACAATTCATTAAAAACAAACAGCCGATGTAACTTATTGGTGTTCGTAAAACTGCGTTCATGCCGAATAAAATGATTACGATTGAAATCAATAAAGCAAATTTTTGTTCATTTTGAGTGTAATAGCATTAGTGGGAATTCATTGTTCTCTAAATTTGAAGTGGATAATTGTGACGAATATAAAGAGATTATTTTAATTTGGTCTCCCCCGGCATTTTGATAGTCGGGGATTTGTGGCATTGAAGCGGCGGATTCTTCAAAGCGCTTAATTGCATTGCATTTGTGGATGAAAAAGCTGGGGACTAAAAATAATGAGCCATCAATATAAAAATTATGCATAGCTTTCCGTGAATTTTTTCTCCTTCAGTTTGTAGTTAAAAAAAATTAACCAAAGGATTTTTTCTTAGTACAAGGAAGGAATATTACAATTATTAAATAGTACATAAATTTAACACTGACATTTTTATAATCATAACTGCGTTCATCACCAAATTCTCATTACCTCCATTTTTATTTATTTTTTAAATTGTTTTAGTTCCATTTCGAAACTTATGTTATGGACAATATTTCTTCCATGAAAATACAATGACTTCTTTGAGAGTGTGCTAACCCCGAAATAACACTTAATACAAAAATGTAGACGTCCCTTCAAATTATGGTCTTGATCCACTCACTGGTCACGACATAATTTTCCTTTCCCGGAAAATAGTTGCTTGTCCGCAGCTCCTGCAACTAAGACTTACGTGTCTATTTCAATCCTTCGGAGAGTTAATGCTTCTATCCCCCTGCTTTCAGTGGCGCCCACTAAGAGAATATCAAAATTATTTTTGAATGATTAACTGTTTTAATTTTCTATTTTTCAATGGTAAATAAAATCAGAAGTGTATTTTATGAAACCAGAAAATGGCTTACGTACTTGAAAATGTTGAGGTGGTTATTTATAATTTTCATGAGGGATACAACAGTCGTCAAAAGGTCGTTTTTGGTTAAAACATTATTTTATGTATCGCATTGTACTTGTATTTTTATTACTTTTAATAATTGTAGTTTTATATTTGGTAGATTTGATATTGAAATTCTGTCTGATTTTAACTATTTTATTACAATATTTATTATTTAAGATCCTTTTTTTGTATTATAGTAGTTCAAATTTTAATATTTTAATTAATGAACATATTTTGGTTATTGTCGAAGCTTCGTAAAAAATTTAGATAAAATTCGGAATATCTTAAATTGTAATATGTTATTTTGTTATTTATGGTTTTTTTAAGTTGCAACTTCTTTTTCCCGAGTTCCCATCCACAGGTAATATCTTCATTATTTGAGAAAATAAAAAGATAAATGACATTAATATCTCCTTCTCATAGAAACGTCATACGTTTTTAAAATTCCAATTTACTTTGGGAAAACTATATCTGTCTTGTTTGTTTCACGCAAATGGGTAAGTGAAGTAGATTTTCAATCATGAATAGAAAAAAGTATTTTTTATGCTGCTGTATTGATAAAAAATGTTGAAGGTAGTTTCCAAAGAGTTACGAAGAGTAAATTAAATTGTATAAATACTATATTAGGAGTAGGTTTAAATACTATTTAAAATAGCCTTTAATCAAATATAGCCTGAATATTATTAAAAGATTTGTCACACTGTTTAGTATATTTACGGATTAAAAAATGTATAAGAAGAACTCTGTAATATAGGGATTTTTTGGATGAATTCTAGATTTTAAAAGAGGCATTTAAATAGTACAATCTCGGCATTAACATAAAATTCTGTGAAATTTCGAATTTAAAAACGAGATTTTATAAGACGCCGACTTCAAACACAAAATATCGATTTCAAAACATTAATTTTTACTTCAACATCAAATTTTTATAAAATTTCTGCTTCAAATACTACATTTGATAACATTTGGATTTTAAAGGAGCCATGTAATAAAGTTTCAGTATTAAACATAAGATTTTGAGAATTCTCGAATTTAAAAAGTACACATTATAAAATTCGAAATTTAAACACAAAATTTTACAAAATGTTTTGCAAGCGTTACATTTTGTGAAATTTCAATTCCAAACAAAAAATTTGATAAAATCCAGTTTTCAAAAGAGGTCTTTAGTAAAAAGTCAGCCTTATCCATAAGATTTAAAAAAAATAGAATTTACAAACGAAAATTTTTTAAACTTCCAACTTTAACTACTATATGTTATAAAATCCCAACTTCAAATACAGAATCCCGACTTCAAAGAAAATCTCGATATAAAATACAAGATTTACAATGAGATCTTTTCTTTAAACTCTTCATTTTATAAAATCTGTAGTGCAAACATATTTTATAAAATGTAAAAAACTTTAATTATAGTGAAATATAAGAAAATAGCCATTTCCAAAAATTTGTAAGGACCCACTTTGTAATGTAGGAGCTCATGCGGTATAAATAACAGAAGCATTTACAAAAGTTTCCAGATTTTTAATAACAACACCAAATAAAACAAAATGAAGAATTGACCTATTTTTTCATTTTAGATGATATTTTATTGAAATCAGATTAATGGGTGGATTTAAAAAACCAAATAAAAAATAAAAAAAATATATTCGATATAGCAAACTTTTTCGGAATATCCTGTATACTAAAAAATATCTATAAAAGTTTATACGTCCTGTTATAAGTGAAACACCCTGTATTATCGTTTATTATTTTGCATAGTTTTACTTATTCAAATTTTCTTTTCAGGTAAATTGAGATCTATAACTTCAATAAAAAATTTCTTACCATGGATGGGTAAGTAGTTTGATAAATTATTACCATATTATTCTTCAGATATAAATACACTGAATTTTACACATAAAAAATATTTTCAATAACAAAATTACCTAACGTTTTCAATTTATTGAACTTTAGGCAACCTCACAAATTTATGCCAAAAAAACTTTCACTTCACACTTAAAAAACACTTTCCCTTATAATCTTTAATTGTAGCAGAATTCTCAAGTGAATTTGGAAGAATTTGGAATCTTTTAATATTTTCATGGTCCTAATTCGAGCCGGATATAGAACTTAGAACTTAGAAAAAAAAATATCACTTGAGTTACAGTGTATGACATTTAATAATTCTAACAGGATTCATTATGAATTTGTAAGACTTTGGTACCTTTCAATATTTTAACTGTATAATAAATCAACATCGAGGTACAAATCTTAAATTTTATTTCCTTTTCCTGTCTCTGAAATTAGCAAAAACTACGAACTAAAATAGTTCATTTTACCATACAGATTTGGAAAACTTTATATTCAATCATAACGAATGGATTCAGAAATATAGGAAAAAAATGGTTGTTAAATATCAGATACGAGAGATACTTGAGAATTTTTGAATATCTTTTAGTCGAATAGTAATAAATTTGAATAAAGATTTGGATTTTCTTACTGATTTTTTCAAATAAACTGTTTTCGAGAAGCCAGAACAAAACTATTCACTAATCTAACATTTGGTCAGATTATAAAGATATAATTAGAACATCAAAGGAGTTATTTTTACAACAAAAATTCTGGTGTTTTTGTTTGTCCCGTTTCTACATAAAGAGAATAATAATTTTATAGAAAATTCAGTTACGTTACTGAGTTTTAGCAGTTAGGAAGAATAGTATTAATTTTGAAGAGTAACAAAAGGTTACGTGTTTGGTGCGTACACACTATGTAATGAAAGAAAGGCTGAATAAGTTGTATTTTAAAGTGTGTAAGATTCTTTATTTAAAGATATGTGTAAAAGAAATATATATATTTCTCAAAGTCAAAAAAGTGTCAAGCGCTTTCGGCAAAACAATGCCATCATCAGGACAAAAAAAAGTGCAAAAAAGTAGAGAAGGTTGGTTATAAAACAAAAGTAGAGAACATCAACGCAGTAACAATACATCTTAAATTAACTTTTTAAAAAACGACATTAATATAGTAGAAAACAGTAACATTTTTAAAAATTTGGTTTTTAAAGGCCCAGGCCTTTAAGTGTTTTTTAAAAAACACTTGTTGTCTTTTATTGGGACAACTTTCAGGCCTGGGCCTTTAAAAACCAAATTTTTAAAAATGTTACTGTTTTCTACTATATTAATGTCGTTTTTTAAAAAGTTAATTTAAGATGTATTGTTACTGCGTTGATGTTCTCTACTTTTGTTTTATAACCAACCTTCTCTACTTTTTTGCACTTTTTTTGTCCTGATGATGGCATTGTTTTGCCGAAAGCGCTTGACACTCTTTTGACTTTGAGAAATATATATATTTCTTTTACACATATCTTTAAATAAAGAATCTTACACACTTTAAAATACAACTTATTCAGCCTTTCTTTCAGAATAGTATTAGGTTGAGTGACATATGTCTGTGGTTCTGTCGAGGCATTATCGGATGACGTGAGATTCTTTGTTACAAGGACAATGCCGCTAAGACAGAACAAAATGAGGTGAACGTCGCCGATGAAAAGATTCGGATAAAATATATCCCAGGGCGCACTCAGATCAATGTGACAAGTGCATTTAATTCCGAACAAGGTGCAGCCCAATCTATTGTAGAGTTTTCTAATTGAAATTACAGAACAGACGTTCGTAAAAACATTAACCACTTACTTTATTACTAATAAAAATTTTTTTTGATAACTTTTGATAAGTTATTGACTAGAGAACTGCAGACCTGAAAGGGATAAATGCCAATCACTAACCTCTATAATAATTTAGATCAGCTAATATCTAGTTGAATCTAATCCACAAAGCCAGTGATTAAGTCCAGAGTTTGTGGTGTAAATTGACAAAGGAAAAGAAATTAAATTAATGTATTGAAGCTATCATATAACTCACCAGAACATGTTTTGGCAATCGCGTAACTATAGTATCATTCGAAAAATGGGTAAAACTTCAACTGATTTTAAAAATGTACTTTTGCTTCAATCTTAATTTTTGTCACTATTAGTACTGATTCTTTGAAGTTTCAGCTTTTAACAATTCTAACAATTTCCCTCTGTGTTTGAAGAATGTTACGGGGTTGCAATCCCTAACGAGAAAATATTTTGCCAGAGGAAAACCCCCGAAAAATTTTTGAATTCTTGTCCAGACTTCAACAACACGGTCTTGTTTTCCATATAAAAATTACAATTATTAAACCAATAGATTTGGTTGTTAGTAGATATACGTCATCTAAGAGCCCCCCCACCACTTTTTAAAGCTATGGTTATTGTTTCCAATATATATTTAACACTTTAACTTAAAATGCCATTTTTAGAAGGTTTGTTTTAAAAAGAAGAAGAAATTAAGTACAGAATATGTTTGTTTCCTTTTTACTTGAAAGTAAAAGTTTATTTGTCATAAATTTGTGATGTTGCCAATACATTAATACATTAAAAAAAAGGAAGTTATTTTACTTATTAGTAATAATTTTTCTTTGTAAAACTCACAGTATTTCGAATACTACTTAATTTTGAATGCAAATATAAGTAAATAGTTTACCTTTAATCATTTTCTTAAGATAGGCGTTTCTCGCTTATTGGTTGAGAACCGACAGTTAAGCAATTAAAATTGGTATATACACTTCATGTTGTCATTTTATGTCATCATCTAAATTTTTTAGTTCTGAAATCAATTAGTAGATGTATTTGACCCCTTTTTCAAAATCCCTAGTAATAAAAAATACAGCATATTCCCGTTTAATTCACAATTCCATTAGAAACTCATCAAAAAAAATAATCCAAGAACCGATAAAAGAAGTAACCAATCCATATATACTTCCTGGTATAGTAAAACAGTTAACACAAGATCCCATAAAGGCAGTTACTAATCCCTATGGATTACCTGGATTAGCTAAAGAATTTCCGGAGAATCCCATAAAGTGTCCGGCGGTTCCAGGATGGTATCCGGTTCTAGCAGCAAAAGCGGACAAAAAGAAAAAGAAAAAGGAGAAGAAACCTAAATGCAAGAAAAAGAAACAGAGATGCGTGGATTTGTTTGACAAAAAAGTTGATTCAAGGGTATTCAGACCTGTAGGAACATTTCTGACCAACGACGAAGAGACCTACTCTAAGAAATTCTACAACAAGCAAAGAAAGGAGGAGAAAGGGGCAAAACGCAAAAAGTGAGGGGGACGTAGACGAAGTAGTAAACCCAATAGGATAAGAAAAATGAAGAAGAAAAAGGAGGAAAAAATGTGTTAAAATCTAACTAAAATCATCATCTTGATAAACAAACACTTCATATAACTAACTAATTTAAACAATAAACGTAAAAATAATACTATGACATCAACAATTACTAAAAGACGAAATAAAAAATAGCTCAAAAATCTTTTTCATTTCGTATTTTTTGTGATCCCACAAAAAAGCTCCTACTCGTTTCATTTTTTGCAAGTATCGACGATGAGATAAAAATGAAGGAATAGAAGTACGTTGGCGTTAAAAAAGTCAGGTTTCCAATTGATTCGAATGCGAGCGCTACCATTTGACTATAACGAAATTTATCCTGGACTAATTAATTCCAAATACAAACCCGAAGCACCAATTAATATCGTCGATGTCGACGCCGAAACTTGAACGTGGCGTCGCGGCGATGAGCGCTTGAGCGTCCTCGGAAAGTATAGCGTCGAGTCGAGGGCCATCGGCATTTGTAGCGCGATGGATTTACGACGCCCATTTGCATTTACTATAATGTTATTGCCTTCGTTTGCATACGAGGCGATTATTTACAGCGACGAATTTTCCCAGTCCTTTTATAATTCGCCTTTCGGCGAAAGGTGCCTAATAATGACCATATTCTCTATTCTGTGTTCGAATTATTCTGCTTTGAGTTTTCAGCACAATGAGAAAAAAACTATGTGCGTCTATATTCTGCGTACGGTATTCATAAATAGTTAGTCCAGGATCTACCGTGCCATTTTAAAGGTAGAATTTTTGTTAGTAGCTTCGTCTTAACGAGACGCCCAACTTTTCTTCTACGAAAACTCTGGATAGTGGTAGCTAATAGAGTGGGCAGCTGATAAACATTTTCGTGATTGTCCAAATTTTATTCATAACAGTTATTTTGTTTTAGTTGAATCTTGAGATAATATAATTTGATAAAAAACTCGAAAAAACGTTTGTCCTGTATGGTTTGATAGGAGCGTCACCCGCTTTCAACATGTCTTAAGACCAAGGTCATAAAAAGTTGTTACTAACAAACTGAACAATCTGATTTTTTTAGTGTTATTTAATAAATGTTTATATATTTTTATGGTCACATTGTCCTACGAACTAAATGGTACGTTTTGGACAATGACCAAAACGAAATGTTTAACAGCTGCCCACTCTATAAGCTACCACTATTGAGAATTTTCGTAGAGGAAAAAGTTGGGCGTCTCGTTAAACCGAAGCTTCTAACAAAAATTCTGCTTGTTAGTTAAAAAGACACGGTGGATCCTGGTCTAAGTGGATTATTTTTCTCAAAAGATATGGGTACATTTATGCTTTATATCTTTTTGTAGCTGGTCAGGCATAAAACTTTATTTTGAAATGAGGAAACTAAAATCATCTTATCACAGGTAAATGATCATCCTTTTCCCGTATTTGGGGCAGTTTTAGTAATTGTGATCGGAGACAATAAGTGAAGATAAATTCGGTAACAGTAAAAATGTATCACGACAATAAATAAAATGGGCAATAAACAAAAAGCAAACCATAAACAATAACAAAGTCAATTCAAATTCATCTAGTACATTAAATATTGTTTTGGTGTTCTTGAATTTTGACCTTGCATATGCAAACCACTACACTACACAAATAATTATCAAATACGAAAAAATTTATGAAATATTGAACGAATTCTTTTGGAGGAATATATAAATTCCTTCTTCCTATTTGACAATATATAAATTTAATTTAAGTTTTAGACAGCCACCAACTATCACTCAAAAGGTGGACTCACTTTGGGTTTTATTTTAACATGATATGTTTTTACTTTCAAATATTAAATGACTATTAGTTTGTTAAGTTTATTACTTAATTGTTCTTATTATTGTAATTTATTTTCACGTGTAACTTGGAATGTACTTTAACTTCATATGTTAATTTTTATTGAATTTGTAATTTTGCTGAGTAAAAATTTTTTGGTAAGTTTTATGATGTTTTGCTTGTATTTGTTATTTTTATATGTCTTCTCTTTGTAGACCTGATGATGACTGGTAACAGTCGAAACTAGTAGTCAATTTTATTAAGTGATGTGGTAAGGATTTAGAGTTTTCTTTAGTTTAATCCTACATACCACATTTGAGATTTATAGAGAACCTTCTCTAAGTTATTAAAAAGCCGATACTTCATTACCAATCAGATAGTCGTAAAATAGGACGTAACAACGTCACTGACCAATGAGAATTTTGCGTTTGGCCAAAACAAATTTAGCGCCAAAATAGTTGAGATTAAAACAAAAGCATATTTTTGAAATCAGTTGAGGTTTAACCCTCATATTGATTATAATACCTCTCTATGCAGATTACATTAATATTATTTTAATAAGTTATAGCTAGACCGGTGTTTTCTAAATTAGTCGGTAAATAGTGCGAGGTTTAGTAATCGTTGTGTTCAATAATTTAATTTAATTTTGCCTTGTTAATTTAATGGTAGTAGAAAAAACTACTTTAATAAAATTATTTTGGCATAAAATATACATCCAGTTGGATATTACTATTGATAAACATATACAAAACTATTTCAAAAAACAAAGAAGCTAGATTTACCCGTCAGATTCCATTCTCAATAATCCAGATCTACGTCAGATTGACGTGGGCGCAATTAAATATCTTTAGGCACCTGAGTCCTCACTTCACTTTTGTGACCATGTCACAATCAATACTCTGATTGTTTTCTGAATGCGGAGAGAAATCGTCCCGAGGGTTGTTATTCATTAATTGACAGATTGGATTGAGATTCGGTAGTTCGCCCAGACTTTATTGTTGGATTTGATGCAGAAACAATAAATAACAGTGTTTATTTTACGAACAAAGTCGGTTTCGGGGTTGTTGGTAAATTGCGATGCCAGTTTTAGAAAATTTTTGTGTGTAATGTTTGTATTTAGTTTTTTTGTTGTTAGTAAAAAAATTAAAAATAGTAATTATTTTATTATTATTATTATTTTTGCCCTTAGATATTTTGTTGTTTTAGTTTTTGAGTTTTTTAAATGATTAAAATATTAAATAAGCCTAACAGTGTTTATTATAAAAAATTAAACAATTTAGAATCTCAAGGGCGGTTCAAAAAAATCAAATTAAACAAATTAAGTTGAAAATATCATTATAACCATTTATAAAGTTGACAGTAAAAATTGGGCATATTAAACCTTTGATTTTAGTTTTGGATTCAAGAAAAAATTTTTAATTATAATCGTATGAAATATCGTTAATCTATTTAATATTGTCACAACATAATATTTTAAATAAAAAACAAATTTAGTTGATTTGTTTATTAAAAATTGAATATTAAGATTACATGTTTTTAGTTCTTTGCTACTTAGTTTATCTTTTGGCGAAAGCACCGATGATAGCATAGTTACCATAAATGCTCCAAGCTCTGACAAATAAAATTAAAGAAAATATGACAGAATTAAAGTATTTTTTCTTTTCCTAGACAAAAAGCACCTTTTTTATTGGTTTCCCCAAGATTTATTTCTTTCATTCTGGTTCCTTTAAACACAATTATTTCGGACCTAATAAATATTAAAATGTTTAAAAACAACAAATAAATAAAAAACCCATAAAACAGTAAATTTCCATTATATTCATACTAAAAATTTAAACATGGTGCCTAGTTAAAAAGTGCGACATTTATTTTTCATAATTCAGTTTCAGATGTCTCGCTGAATAGCTACATTTTCCAGACCTTTTTAAATACGCTGCGAATTTTAATTAGTAGGGCTTTAATTTCCGTCTGTTTAAGGTCGACTTGTTGATGAGTAAAAAATATTCATAATTAAAATAAGTGGATTTATTTGAGGTTGTGATTAAAAAAGACGATGCTAATGTTTTAATTTCATGAGGAAATAAAATGCGAGAAGATGATATTTATAATGATCGTTTTATTGTATTTTCAATATAGGTTACCATTTTTTAATAAATTAATAAAAATCGCTTATAATTATAATAATATATATGTAATAATAATAAAAGGGTGGAGAATTCATTAAATATTGAGCAAATCGTAGAGAGATAGACTTGTCAATTATTTATTATATCTGTAACTGGAAGAAATACATAGAAACAAAACAATAGGAAAATAATACCATCACATAAGGATAAAAGTCAAAAAAGAAATAAGGAAATCGTTGAAAATATGTTGAAGAAAATTTGGAGAAAAATACTGAATTTAAAGAAAAAAACAGAACATTCTGGAAAAAGGTAGGTAAGACCGATGAAAGGAAAAACGATAGCAAAGAAGAAACACAAATAGAAGACTTTAACAAAATAAAGATAGAAGAGCTTGAAGAAGGAATGAAGATTATTATAACAAAAACGACTTCTGAAAGTAAAACTATAGAACCCGAAATGATAAAACAAAAAGGCAGACAAGGAAAATCATGGCCATTAGATTGTTAAAAAAAAAATTATAGATGAAAGTTGCAGTTTAAAGAAAAAATATTCAGCTATAGGTTTATATATTTATTATTTAACTAGTTATTTTTTTCAACTTATTTTTACCAATCGCATCCATCAGAAAATATGAGGTTCAAAATGAAATTTCATAGTTGAAAAATATAAACTCACTTAAATGTAGAAAATATCCAGGGTTTGATCTCATAACTCTGTAAAAATTCTAAAAGTTTACATTAGAGAAAAATTAAATGATACATGTATATAAAAACAAAAACGAAAAAAATGAAAGAAAATACAATCACATAAGAAGAAGAGGCAATAAAGAAATTAGGAAATCAAAGAAAAAAATTTGAAAATAATTAAATATTGAATTTAAAGAACAAACAAAATACCTTGGAAAAAGATAAGAGCGATAAAAGGAATAATAAAAAGAGATCTGAAGTATAAATGACGTGAATGGTTAACTAAAATGACAAATCAAGAAAACCTATAATAGGATGCAAAAATTATAACATTATTATTAGTATTATTATTTTTGCCAAAAACAAAAATTTAGACAAAACAATAGCCAAAAAGAAACACGAATAAATGATGTAGAAATAGTAAACGAAGGACAATACCAGGACAAAATAAGAATGGAAGAGCTTAAAGAAGGAATCAAAATAATTAATAAAATAACAACATAGATCTCGAAATGAAAAAATACAAAGACATAGTAGGAAAAACATGGCTATGGAATATTCTAGAAATGGAGTGGGAAACAAACAGAAGATGGAAAATGGATAAACAAAGGCAAACCAAATATAATACTCACTAAACAAAACAATATTAGGCAAAAATGAAATAGAGACTAAAGTAAAGCTCAGAGTATAACATAATAACTGCCCCAATATTAATTTATGACAATGATATATGGATAATAAAAAAAAATAGCAGAGGGTAAAATAAACTGAGTAGAAACGAAATAACTACGAAAAATAGCAGAAAAAACAGCAATAGCTAGAATTAAAAGTGTAGACATAACATATCAACCAAACCAAGAACAAATAACAGTTAAAGTAAACCAAGAGCAACTAAACTGGTATGATATGAAAAAAGCAAACCTAAATATTCAAGTCAAAAAGATACAAAAAAGAAGAAAAGGAATGCTAAGGAAAACTTGGCTGAAAAAAGTGGCTGAAAAAGAAAGGCAAAACAGGAAAATTAACGAAACAGCCGGAAATCGCAAAAATGAAAGAAATGGGCAGAAAGAGAAAACCAATTATCAGACACCCTATCAGGTTATTAGATGCAACAAGAAATAAGAAGAAAAGAAAAATAATTCGCCAAGGAAGTGTATTCGGTCCTGCTTTGTAAAATCCATTTTCCAGTAATCATAAATAATAAGTTTAAACAAGATATATCTTAGCAGGCTAAAAAATTTGCATTATTGATGTTACTTTCGAATTAGAAATTGTTTATAACATTTTATGTAAAAATAATACCTCACCTAGTTCAGAAAATTTGATCTAGTAAATAATGATTATAAGAAAATTTTATTATTAAGAACCAATTAAAAGCTTGTTAGAATGGTACATATGTATATAATATTTATATGCTTCAGTGTGAAGAACTCAGAATAAGCTATAGATTTTTATATTTATTAAGTAATTCTTGGACAATCCAAATATGAAATTTTCTGAAAATATATCGGAAACCAATTGCCAAATTTTATTTTTAATTTGTTGGTCGCATCTGATTAATTTGTTTTTGTTCCGAGCAATAAAAATTATAAAAACACCCTCCGGCTTTAATCCGGCCGTTTTTTTAACCGTTGTTCCCCATTTAATTCAGTTTCAGCTGTCTCGCTGATGTCGCTCCATTTTTCCGAGTTTATGAAAATATAAATACGAAACACAGAGCGACTTTTAATTAGATATTGGACTTTAATTTCCGGACGGTGCCACCAAAGCCGGTTTCGAATTTCCGCATGTGGGACCGATTCTATCAAGTCCACTGTGCGTTATTACTTCGACCATAAGTTTGCAGAAATTCGGAGCTTTGTTGTTAGCCTAATGTCATTTTAAATCTACTGGGCCGTTCGACAAATGGATGACGTATTGGCCTTTCAAATTTTACGCTTAATAAAACCGAACGGGGTTAGTTTTTTAATAATTCACTCATAATTTACTTTTCTTACTTTCCTCACTTTTCATTACTGTACATGTTAAAAAAATATACATAAATTCAAATCATACAATGGCTAATGATAGCCAATTATATGCTTATAAATTAAAATATGTAACATATCCAGGAGGTCTGGAAACTTATATTTTTGCTGCTCGCGGTTAACGTGTTAAATGATGAAATATTATTCACAACGAATTAAAAACATAGTCAGGAAGTTCTTGCAATTTTGTTTTAAAACTAGATAAAAAGGCAAAAAAATTACGATTTCTTAAACGAATGGAGATAAACCTGATTTACCTTTTTTTTTTTCCAAAAATAAAGAAAGAAAGGAAAATTACCCATTTGAGTTTTCAACAGGTACCTTCGTAAGAACAAACGATTATCTTTGTTTTAATCAGCACTCCAATATGGAACTATTTTTCACATAAAAGAATTCATATTTACGAGATTGCAATGCAAAAATTTTCACCTTGTATATTTGACAAAATTTTCATTTTAAAAAAGTCAATGTCTTTCTATAGTAAATGTATGCACATTAAATTTAAAACACCATGCATTAATAGAGAAGCAAGTCAAATCATCATAAAATATTTTGTGGGTACTAAGATACTTTTAGCCGAAATTGATAATTTTTTAATATCGTTTTGACAATAAAGTTTTTATTTTTGGCAAATAATAATAATAATTTACGATTAAAAATAAGGTTTTTTCTTGTCTTTGCATTCTTACCGATTTTTGTTTATTATGTTTAGTATTCCAGTTACAAGTACATATTAGGTTTAATTTATAAGTACTGCTACTATTGCTAAATTCATATTTTATTGAAACACATACATAACTAAAAATCTATGGCGTGTCGTTTAAATCTACAAATTTATCTTTAACTGAATCGCTGTTAAATAACGTTATTTCTAATTTGAAAGCATGAGATGCAGTAGTCACTAACGTTTGATCATTCACCAATTAGAGATAACAGTTTTATAGGAATTGCAGTAAGACGGGTTCATTGTTTTTTTAATTGAAACATCAAAGGCAGAAATTGAAATGCGATGGTAATTCGGTAATGTCAGTAATGATACTGGGATACACGTCCTATGATAATTTCGTCACAGGTCCTACCCTCGAGGGACGTGAGGCAGTCCCGGCAAGGGAAATATTTATATGGTCCGTACCAACCAAATTTTCTGAAAATTTCCCACTTATACGCCTACTTAATTTAACAAGAAAATTATTAAAAAATTTTACGTGTCTCGTCACTCGACGTATTTTTAGCAATATATGTTAGCTTCATTGCAATAATAAATGTAAAGTAAATAGTCTTAAATACCCAATAATTCCTTAGGACCGAAATCCATAACAAATACTTTCTCGTTGGGGATACAAGAAAACTGTTTTTTATACACTTAAATTTGCCATACCCCAGACGCGATAGATCTATTTACGTAGCTAGAAAAATAAAAATAAGTCTAGCACTCCAAAACTCGATCATTAACTGTTGCTGCTTGTATTGTAATATCGTGCAATAAATTGTTATTCCTAGTTATAACTTCACATCAATAAATTTGTCATTGGCTGAAGTTGTTAAATTGTAAAACTCTTTGAGTTAAGAGAAATATCAATAAACAAAATCATAATTTATATTTTCTTAGTACACTTATAGTCGGAATAATTATTGAAATATTAAAATTACATTGCACCAATTTTTTTAATGGATGTGGCTTACCTTCCTCAAGTTAACCCAAGAAATAGAACTGAACCAAGTTTATAATAGACCCACTTATTGAAACAACATTAGAAAATGTCAAATTACCTAATAAAATCATGTGTGGATAGATCTAACTCTTGTTATGGTCGCAAATTCATTGAAAACAAGAAAATCCTTGCAGAAGTCACTAAGCTCCTGAAGGAATCTTCAAACAGTTAAAAACTTAGAACATTTTCCCGTTTTTGAAAAGTTGCTCAACATTCAACACTACTACTCATACTTCAAGATTATTATTACAAGAGTAAAAGTAAATAAAATATTTTATGTGCAAATTTTCAATTTCTCATGCCTATATGTACAGATTTAAGTAAAGAAAATTTAGAAGAAAATTAAAAAGATATAACAATGTCTACTTCACTTGAAATAGTTGAAAAATTGTTAATAAAAGTTGACGGTACAAAATGAAAACAAGAAATTGTGACATGGCAACAAAACTAATTAAATCAAAATATAAGGATATTTCATTTTCTGTAATTCTTACTAAACTTGAAGATGACGCAATAATCAATACTAGATAATTTTCTGGCAGACCTGAATTAAAATCACATCAAATTTATTCCGAAAACATTGTCACAGTGTCAATTAGAAATAACTTCGTGTAGACAAGGAAATAGAATAGAATATAATCGAAAATATTTACTTTAAAATAACAAATTCACTTGATTCTAGTTATAATTAAAGAAAAGAAGATTTAGTTAAATTAAGTGACCTAATAAATGCGGCCATTCAGATTAAAATAGCCTCCTAGCTTCAGAAAAATTTTAATGCTTTCTACAACATAATAGAAATAGTAAATCTACTCAACTAAAAAGAAATTTATTGCTAGGGGATTTGTCGATTTGATAAACATTTCAAATTTATATTTGATATTTGCGAAATGGCGTATATCTGCAACTTGGTTAGACAGCTACTGACACGAGATATAGTAAATATTTTTCGTAAGCAAAATATTTCAAAAAGTACGATGTATCGGACAATTCGAGAATTTGAATGAAGAAGGAAATGCATGTATAAATCTTCCAAACACAGAACGTCAATAGACTCGTATTAACATAATATATAAAAAGAAAGCTACATTTTCTGACAAAATGTTGGTTTGGTGTGCCATTTCTGAGGCGGGTATATCTTGGCCATATAAGAGGCCAAGTAGTAAATTCTGAAATATATTCCGAAGTTGCCTATCAAAATTGATTATTTTTACGAGTCCCCAAAAATGATAACCCTCCAAATGTCTCTGAGACAAAGTCAATTGAAAATTTTGGTATATGGTAACAGTTGGAAAGCCCAAAATGAGCAAGAGTGACGGTAAAACATTTTTCGAGAAATTAGAGAAGTGGACTTAGAAACGGTTCAAATCCTGATACAACATATCAGACACAAACTTCATCTTATCGAGGATAGAGGTCCCCTAGGTGTTAAAATCAAAGATCCATTGATTATCGTTATGCTATATTTATTTAATAAAAGTTTCTTAAGTTTAAACAATACTGCTCTATGTGTTTTCCAAAACTTATTCAACAAATGTTAATTACCTGTGTATTACTTTGAACGTAGATCATCGCTGGAAAGCACATGTTAAAAAAATGGAAATTACTCGGGTTCATAGAAAAATGTACTCATTGACTTATTATCACTGTATCTATCTGTATGCAATAAGCTTAGCTTCTATAAATAAATACTTAACCTTGCTTGGTCTTACCGTATCTTACTTTGAGGATGTATTAAACAAAGGACTTTAGATATACTCCAAAGATTGCTAAAAAGAAATATTGTAGAGGCCACTTGGTATGTCACAAACAGAGACCTCAATCGGGACTTGGAAATGGAAGCTATTGGCCATATCATCAAATTTTTTTCCACAAGTTTCTAAGACGCCTTCAACTATCATGTGAATGTTAAGGCCATTCAACTACTTACTTGACCACACTGGATTAAAAAGAAGACACAAAAGGACAAAGTCCTTTGAGCTAGTGTAGTGTAGTGACAGTTTAAGTTTTAAAATTAGTTATGTTTATGTTACAATTAAACTGCTCATTAGTCATTATTGGCTAGATTATAATTATAATAATAACCCGCAAGGGGTACTCTTAAAAAAACTAATTTTTTAGATTCTTGGTTGGTTTTGAACTAAAAGTCCGACAGTCTAACAGCACTCCATCAACATCAATCTCTTTTCAAAAACAAACAAGCAGGGTCTTATTGTTTTCTCATTCCCAGTACTATACAGAAAAACTTTTAAATCAAATTATAAAATAATCATCGAAAAATAAAAAAGCAACGAACCGTAACTAATTTTGTTAATGTATTGGTAAGAAAAAACAAACTGTTAAAGTATAATACATCAAAAGTAAATAAGAAACAATTTTGTCAAAACATTTTTTAATGTGTTTGAAACAATTTTCTTTTGCGAAAATTTAGTATAGATCGTTTTACCATTTTGAACTTGTCTGAGGTCCATTTTCAGATTGAGATCTGTCTATGTTTCTAATAGATCTCACCAGAAAAAGTAAGTTTTCAGAAAATATACTTTACTTACTTATTGGTCAATTAGTTTAAATGGTAAATTGGCTCATTACGCAGATTTAATTTATAACATTGTTTTGTAAATATAAATGTAAATTTTGTTCAACAATTTTAGTTATCTGGACATCGGTAAGTCGTCAAACTAATTTTCTTACTTTTAAAAACATTTTTTTTACATATTTGTCTATTTATTCGACATGGTAGGCTTTTTCTTTAAGAGTTTCCCTTCTTAAAAATATGTACATACCATCATTTACTATCAGTCCTTCTCTGTTTGAAACGAGGGAAAGAACATTTGCAACCCCAATCAAGAAAATTATAATGGGTGCGTCATAGTAATGTGGATAATACTGATAAAGCTGACCCCTCTGAAGGTTTTTTCTATTTGCTTTCGGATTAGTATATTTTAAGATAGGATAAGAACTTAAGTTCATTAGGCTGTGTCATTTCGGTTTGAATTTGAGATAATCTCATTGCATATCGATATATTTTGAGAGTTGGAAAACGAGAAAACGTGACTCATGCGGTTCTCGTACTGCTCGATTTTAAAGAGGGCTTTTATCTTTTTGTGAAAATCTTTTAAAATGCTTGATTTATAGTTAAATAGTTTGGTGTTAAAAAATCATAATTATTCTTTATAATGTGACAAAAAAGTTAAAAATTAAGTCAAATTGTGACAATCTATGTATAGGATTTTGAGGTCACAGCAATCTAAAAACTAATATTAATAAATTGTCTGATATTTTGAAGAATTTTACAACATTCCTACATTTTATGGATTTCTTTACGTACATAATAGTTGACAAAAAAATAATTATAAATTAAAAAAGCTCATTCTTTCTTCTCTACAATACCAGTAATAGTTTTTTGCAATATATTCTTTGTTAAAATTTCTTAATAGTTCTATATCAGTTTTTGGATATTTCGACACATAAATATCTTCAATTTTAATTATAATTTGTAGCAAATCCCTTATAGACTCAATTGAATAATAATAATAATATGATTAATATTTTAATCATATTCAAAATTTCCATGGCTGTATTTTAAAATTTTAAAATAATGAATAATATACTTTGATGTGAACTAACCAAAAAAACATGGGGTAAATATTTTTTATTTCTGATTTCTAGTTGAAACATTATTTCATGCTTAATATTGAATCATTATATTACAAGTTTCCAATATTTCTTTATCTCTATCCTCGTTCAAAAAAAAATCTTCATTTTGATTATTCCTTTGATTATCTTAAAATTTTCTATTTAAATTAGTTGAATTTGGTATGTTTAAATTAAAATTTACTCTTATTGTTGAATTCCAGTTACTATAATTTGTTCCAAACAACTATGTGATAATTTTGTTTCACTTAATTTTAGATTGTTTTTATCTACTGCCAAATCAAAATTTCTTTATTTTGAATTGGTATAATTATATGCATTCAATCCGGCATATCAATTTTTAAAATTCTTTAAAAATAAAAATCCTATTACAATATAATATTTTAGTCCTGGAATATCGGTCAAGTTTTGTCTTTAATTTTAACAACTCTTTCTCTTTTTTATAATAAATACTGTAAATTCCCTATTATCTACATTGTTATTAAATCTAAACTAAAATAAATTTCTGTGCTACTTTTTTCGTGGATTAAAGAAATGAGCACCGTGAGAGCCCGCAACATTTCAGAAATAAATTCCCGCCTTCCTGAAGATGATTTTTATTGAATTCTACTTTTCACGCGAATTCCTTGGAAAAGTTCGCTATGGCACGAAACAATTTTGCAAAAATGTTACTAGAAGAATAAGGCAATAAATTACCGAGTGCTTAATTGAAGAATGCTGTACCGAAATTGCTCAAGAACTCGTCGAAACTTTTAATTAAGTGGTAATGAAAAAACTTTTTTGCAAAATGCTTCTCTATCTACTATGCGGTCTTTTACTTATTTTTGGTTAATTAATATTTTCAGATGATGAGCCATTATCTTTCAACTTAGAAAATGATAAAATAATAAGCTCGTTCATTTTTAATTCAATTCCGCGCTAAAAACTTCACAAATGGCTTTGGATGAGTATTACATTGTTTTTTAATTTCTCGAGCCGTTTTTCTTTGTAGACATTGACATAAGGAGAGAATGGAATTTCTAGGCTACAATAAAAGCGCATCCAGAGTGATTGTAACAATCAATTTAGGGGATTTTAAGATTTTAAGAGAGCGCACGTTGACGACACTGACACTTCAATAAAAATAAAAGAATCGCTGCATTTGCGGTTGGCAAGCCTCAGACGTAACTGTTTCCACGGAAAACTTTTCAAGAGATCTCTTTTCTGTTTCAATTTGAAATCGAGGCCGAGAATTGCGATTGTATCCAGTGGTGGGACCACGTTTTCAACTAAAAATCCAGGATTATGTTCCTTTGGGGCCTTTATGGGTGTAAAAATGATTAGAAATTTTCTTCAGTATCTCTTCTTCAAACTTTTCTTCATTTTTACGAGCTTTTATTTTAAGAACTATCTCAAATAAAATAATGTAATTTTAGAAGATATGTAAATATTTCTCATCATTCAATTAATAATTATGATAAAAATCCTAAATTATAAAACTAATTATTCCTACAATTGAGTTTCACATAAATTATAACAAATTTTAGAATCAATTTAGAACTTTTTCAAAAACAGAATGATTCTGAAGTAACTTTTAAGTTTACGAGTCTAGATATATGAAATATAATCAAATTTAGACGTTAAACTTAAATAATAACATAGTTAAATTCGAGAGCCAAACGGAAAATTTAGTATTAATTTATTCACCTTGACTAGATGCTTAACCATTTTCAATAATAATTTTTCAAACTTTCATATTTGATCTCCAGTTTTCGGGCTTTGGAATATTTGAAATTAGGAAAAAATACGTTAGTGTAAGAATTTTATTAAATTTGAGCTTTGAATACAACTTTTTTTTAATGTCTGCCTAAATTCAAGTCTAGAAATATGAAATTAAATTATTTATAAACACTAATTAATAAGTTCATACAATATGTCAACTTCTAGCATACTGACTAATTTCAATAAAAGGTGTTTCATTATTAATTACAAATTTTACACTAACTTTTATTTTAATAATGTAATGGAAACAAATTTAATATTAATAAAGGGTAGATTAAGTCATTTATATAACCATATTGGTAAGTTAATGAAAATGAATACCAAAATTTATAGAAAATAGTGAAAATTGCAACATAAACTATGGAACATGTTTCCATAATATTGAAGAATTTAAATTGACTATTCCAGATTGAGGAATAAGTATAAAATTTATTTAAAATAATTATTTTAGGTCGAAACATATTTGATATGAAAATCCAAATTATTTCAAAAAATAATTATGTATTTAAATTAAATTTAGGAAATGTTATATCATAAATTATAGTTTTCAGAAATTTGTCATTTCCAAAATTCATAAGTTGTTGTATTTTAAAATACATATCGTAAAATTGTAAAAAAATGGTGGCTGTTTAAATTAATTTAGTGAAATTTTAATTAAGTACCTTTAAAATGTATTAAAAACAAGTGATGGTATCGACTCGTTTATTATCTTTTGTATAACATAATCTTAATTTTCATGAAAATGCGAAAAAAAAGAATCTTTACCTGGTTAATTTTTCACAAATATTTAAAATCATACATTTGGTCTTAAATTTATTCAATATATATGAGTTGATTTAGTGAACTGATGAACATTTAGTAATAGTTTGGTGAAGGATTTTGATAAATTTAATGGCGGTAAATTTAAATATAGAATCAGTTGTTTGTTTGTTAATAGCTTTTAAGTCAGTCAAATGCAAAAAAAAATATTTAATACATGAACTCTCTCTGGGATTTTACTTATTTTTTTTAATTTATTTACTAACAATTATTTGTTTATATTTTTTTTTTGTTTTAAATCTGTATACTTTTTAAAACCTCCTTCCTAATTTGGTAATCAATTTAAATTGTAATTATATTTACTACAATTAAATTTCCTTTTTAATTCAAATTTTCGTTTTATTTAAAAACCCCAATATATTTTCTCAATTAAAATCTAATATTAATATTATTAATTCTGTTATAATATCTTGGATATAGTTTAATTACTATATATTTTAGAAGGAGGTACTTTCTTACTTTTTTAGTACAAATAAATCTAAAATGTTAATTAATTTATTTTTTTCTTATTTTTTTTTTAGCTTGGCCATTTATTGGGTTTCTTATTATCATCTTTGCTAGGCATTAATTCGGTACAATTGCCACATTTAAAATATAACATACCTATTTAATGTGTATGAAGGTTGCTTAATATAAGTGGATTAATTTACAAAAATATTAATATGAAATTTATGAAATTTCAATCCCAGATAGAGCTATTCGTAGAGTAGTAATTCATAACTTTGATCAAGTAATTTTTATAAATGCTCCCACATCTGCAAAGAATTCTGAAGAAAATCTTATTAATTTCAAAATGATTAATTTGATTACATTACTTATTAGACAATTTTCTATTACCATGCATTTATATTTTAAAAAAGTCTACTTCTTCTACATCACCTTGTATAAGTCCTATAACTTGGTTACTAATTAGATTTTCGTTTGGTAATTTGCAAATAATTTAGTTGGAGATTCGCCACTGGCAACTTACATCCGAATATTACATTTGTGTATTTTAGTGAAGGACCTGTTCATGCTTGTTTCCTCGATAGAGTGCATGCGAAACAGACTTTTATAAGTACGTCGCAAAGTTTCGTAGAACATTAAAACTATGGACCGTATTCTTGTGTACCCATAGAAAAAGTTCTTTCTTTTTTGGTGGCAGAAGCGAAATACTAAATTTAGTTAAGGTCGCGTGCTACATTCAAAATTTAATTAAATTCTGATATTAAACTAAAAATTTAATCAAAATTGGACTTTAAATTTAAATTATTGTTAAATTTTAGCTTTAAATAGCAAAATTTAGTTATATCCGGAATTTTGTTAAGTTCGAGCTTAAAATACATACTTTTTCGTGAATTCGGCAGTAAGCTAAAAATTTAATCAAACCTAAGATATCCAAACTTTGAAATTAAAATTTTAAATAAGTGTTAATATTATTTTTTTTGCATTCAATACTTATAATTTTAACAAATTCGATATTTTAACTCATAATTTAACTATATCCGGACTTTAAACTTAAAATGTAATCAAAATTGGACTTAAAATTTTGTTTCATTTAAAACTTAAATACAAAGACTGGTAAATACAGACACTAAATTGAAAATTTAATCAAATTTGAACTTTCAGCTTAATTCAATTAAATTTTATTAAATTTTGACGTTATACGAAGAATGTTTTAAATATCAAATAAAAAATTAACTAATTTGAAATCTAATCTAAAAGTTTCATTAAAATTGGACTTGTAATAAATTCGGATATTACACTCAAAATTTGAATGAAATCTCAGAAATGTAAAATTTTAATTTTAAACTCAAAATTTACTCAAATTCGGGCTTAAACTTAAATTTTTGTCATATGTTGAAATCAGGAGCTAAAATCAAAATTTAATTTCGGAATTAAGTTTATTTCGGGAATTAATACTCAAAATTTCGATTAAATTCTTATTTTGAACTCAAAATTTAATACTTAACACTCAAAATTCAAACAAATTCGGAATTTAGACATAAAATTTAATCAAAATTGGAATCTGACCTAAATAATTTTACTAAATTTTAACTTTAAGCTCAAAATTTAATTAAATTCGGACTTTAAACTTAAACTGATAAATTGAATTCAAAAATAGGGACTAAACTCAAAAATTGACTATATTTCTACTTTATACTCAAAATATAATCAAAACTGCGCTTTTTTAATTTAATCAAACTCTGATATAAACTTGAAATTATTTATCAAATATTTGGGCTTTGGATTATATGATTGATTATACGGATATGATGAATCTAATAAATTCATAAAACTGTTAAGAAATAACCGACGCAAATAAAACACGTAATTATTTATCCTTTTATTCCAAAACATCGATTTAACTTCATGCAAGAGTAAAAAAATAGCGTTTATTCATTGTCGTACAGATTTAATTGTGTAAATTGTGCTGTTCTTGGTGCCAATTAATTACGATTTCCAATCACGGATTCAGTTGAATTTCACCCTCATCAGTGAAACAACTTAAATTGTGAACTTTTCAACGATTAATTAGAAAAGTTTACTGAGCATTCAGTCACCTTTTGTGAGAGATGTTGGTTGCCACCCGAACTCCTGATCTCTGATGCTTCACTCTGGTGCATTGCAGCATCGTTTAATTTTAATTGGAAAATTTCGATGGTATTTCACAAAAAAAAATTAAGCGTATTCTTAAAAAGTTCTATTGTTTTTATATTTATTATATAATCTGTCGATTTTGCGTCATATAAAAGTATATTTGAGCTAAGTTTCAGGAATTACATATAATACGTGATTATTATAAATGAATGATAAGTGGTATTTTAATATCGCATAGGACCTAAAAATATGATCAATTAGCTTAACTGTTTTAATGAGAACTTGACGACAAACTTTGTCAAACGTCTGAGTAAAATCTTTAAATATGGTTGAACATATGTCCTTTTCTTTTAAAGGTTTTTTTTATGTAATCCGTGATTCTAAGCATATATTCTATATATTTGATTAATTGGTATTAATTTATTCATGTTAATTAGAGTGTTCAATAATCATTTTGAACTCAGTTTTCCTGGTTTGGGGATTTTTTCAGCAATAGACGACTGAAATATTGAGGATTACAAGAAAAGTAGATCAGGGAAAGAATTTTGATAAATTTGAACAATGAGCACTTTTAAGTATACCTAAAGTTTAAACTTACACTTTAATTAAATTTGATCTTTGACAAACTCAAGAATATTATTAAATTTGAGTAGCAGAGTTCACAATTTAACAACATCTAGATTTCAAATACTTTTATAAACTTTTGACTTGCTATTAAGTATTTTTTTAATTTAAAACTTCCAAATCAAAATTTAATTAAATGTGAGCTAACTTAAAGTCGGACAATAAATATAAATTTAATCAAAAATGGACTTTAAACTCAAAATTTTAATTTCATGAAACTATGCATACAAAAAATTAGTAAAATGCTTTCGCAAAGTTCAACATTTAATTAAATGAAGCTAAAAATTCGAATGAATTTTATAAAATCTTAACTAAAAATTATGTTAATTCAAAATTTATCAAAATTTTTATAAATTCGACCTTTAAACTCGCAATTTAATCGAAATTAAACTTTAAATTGAAGAATATTGTTAAATTCTAACCTTAAACTCAAAATTTAATTACATTCGGATACAAAACTAAAAAAACTCAACTTTGATCTTAAAATTTTGAACATAAAATTTAATCGAAATTGAACTTTGAACTGAAGATTTTGTTAAATTTTGATTTGACACTTTCTATTTAAAAAAAATCGAGCTTTAAACTGAACATTTAATGAAAAATTGATTTTAATTGTAAAACTTTGTTAAATTTGAACTTTGAGTACGAAACAATTTGGCCCTAAATTAAATATTTAATCAAAATTGAACTTTAAATTAAAGAATTTCGTTAAATTCTTCCTCTAACTCAAAATTTAATTAAATGCGGGCCCAAAATTTAAAATTTAATTTAATTCGGACTTTAAACTTAAAATTTGTCTACTAAGTTCTAAATTGACTGTCGTTAGCTAAATTTTTCCTTTTTGTCTACTCTCTAAAAATTAATAATAAAATGGATCATCACTTAATAAATTACCAAACTAATTTTATGAGGGGGAAGGGGCCTTGTCAATAATTTTATTGATATATAAATGCGTTGTGGTGTTGCCACTAATTCAATTGATTATTCCGTTCCAGAAGCATTATTATATCTTCATTCATTGCTCTTTGTTATTGGCCGAAGAGCAATGAACAGAGTCTCTCTTTAATTGAGGTAATGAGTCTGCTGCTCATCATTATGACAATCAACGAACTATTTATATCATTGGCTTTAATAGAGGAAGCTCGTACGTGATTTAAATTGAAAAATCAACTAGAAGTCTCAAATAGAAGTAGATAGAAGCACAACAAGTGAAATAACTAATTATACTATTTTTTAAACAATTTACTAAAACTAATACTTATCCATATAATATATATTATATGTATATATACTAAGAGGGAATTTTGATATAATTTATAAATGAGAAAATAGGTACAGGGTCCCACTACTGAATCAAGAGAAATAAAAAGTTTCAAATAATATATAAAAATATATTTATTTGATTTTAATTAAATTTTAAGTTTAAAGTTAGAAATTAATTAGATTTGCAGTTTAGTTCTCAAATTAAACCACATTTTTGTATTCAGAGTTCAAATTTAACAAAAGCATAACAGAATTTGTTGTGAGAGCAAAGAATTAAGTCAATAATCTGGTTTTATTAATTTAAAATCAATATTAAAAAACTTGATAATTTTGTAGTAATATTGGTAGTTAGAAATATGTATTGTGACCCCCAAGTTTATTCGCTTTATTTTTGGGTTTTTTACTATGATTTATCTTTTTTTCCCGCACTACATGTCAATGCTATGAACGAAAATAGAAACATCGTTCAAGAAAAAATATTTTATTGGTCTTCCTAATTATTAAGATAAGTAATATATTTTATTTAGTAATAACCTGAACAATCGAGAATGTTTATATTGTTTCAGATCTTTCTATCTTTTTACAAAGACTAATAAAATAACCATTTTAATAAAGCGAAGAGATCGTTTTATTTTAAATTTTACAACAAAAGTACTTTCCTTTTCCAATCCAACGATGTTAAATGTCATAAAATTATGCTTACGATTTTTGTTATACCAGAAAATTTATTATCGAATTTCTCGATTCAACTCTCGTCTTGTTCAAAATAAGCCTCCATCCACTTCTCTCTATGTAGTTTCAAAGTTTTCAAAAGTATTATGAAACAGGGTCTCCCCTCTCGAGTACATAATCCACATGCTTCGTTACTTTTGACAGCCGTAATTGATTTATGGTGATGAGTTATAAAAATACGTAACCAGGAATAGTAGCACGTTGCACACATATCAAACGAAAAGGGTTGATAATTAAAAATAATGCCACAAATAAGTGGTAGTAATGCACGATCTCGCTTCCTCCTCTCTGGAGTTATTGAAAGGAATTCGGGACTGAATCGTGTCTGACATATTAAGATGGATTGGAAACTAAGTGGATGCTGATGTGGATTTTCGTGGATTGATGTATTCGTTTTAGGGAAACACCAACGGATGGTTTATGACATTTTTGATACAGCGTAATTCCAATTATATAAATATTACTTCCTCATAAGTAGGACCAATTTGATCAATGTTTCGGTTTTGAACAACGTCTAATATTGCTTCGCGTACATCGTACGTGTCCACTGTATCTTATTTCGAAATTTCTAAGGATCTGGCCAAAATAGACGGCCTTACAATTTGGACAATTTAGTTGTTCATATAGATATAATTTTTGATATTTTGTTTGAAACATCCTGAAAATATGTAATAATTCTGATCTGTCATCTCTAGATTGCTTCGGAAATATAAAATCATCTCAACCTTTTCTTCTTTTTTATTAATCAATCTACGATTTGTTTTATTATATTAATTTCTCTTTTAAAATCATCCACACACATTGATACTGAAAAAGCTGTTTGCATCATTGAATTATAAATCGCTAATTTATTTGATACAGGGTGATTCGAGTTATAAGGGACAGTCATATATGTATGAGTTGGTTTACAATAAAATGAATATTGAAGAATACAGTTTACTCTTTTGATATTAATCTATTATAAAACTTTTCCCTTCAACGATAAATTTTATTTTTGGATGTAAATCTATCACTACCTGTAAAACCAGCAAAAACATCAACATATTTATATCAAAACAATACATTCAAGGAGATATTTGAATCAAAATTTTTTTATTCGAAATTTTGGTGCTTTTTTTTTTTTTTTTTTGAAATCCCAATTTATTTGCAATCTGTAAAGTAATTACAATAAGCAAATGAGTTGTTACAATCAACGAACATGTAGGAAGTAGTCCAGTGACTACTACCTCTTATTTACAATTTACATAAATTATTGAGTAGGATGAAGGGGTCTATAATATGTTAATTACTAAACGGATGAGTCTTTTTAGGTTAAAGTTCTAAAATCTATTTGGTAGGTCACATGTGTGATATCTTCTTAGCCTTCTCCCATTGGTTGGTGTCATTAGGTTCCTTGCCAGGTTGTTAGGATGGTTATTGATCCTTAGAGCGTAATTCTGGGTTAGTTTGGATATTACTTCCTTTACACTTTCCGTTTGGGTGTCTTGTGCAATTACATTGTTTGGTACATACCAAGGAGCGTTTACAATACTTCGTAGAACTTTGGACTGGAACCTTTCTAGGATTTCGATGTTGGATTTGGAAGCTGTGCCCCAAAGTTGTATTCCATAGCTCCATATTGGTTTCAGGATCGCTTTGTAGACCAACAATTTGTTGCTAATTGACAGCTGTGATCGGCGTCCTATTATCCAATAAAGTTTACTTAGTTTCAATCCTAGTTGTTTACGTTTCATGAATATGTGTGTTCTCCAGGTGAGTCTACGATCCAGATGCATCCCTAAGTATTTGATGTGCTCTTGTTTTTGTAATGGGTGGCCGTTAAACGTGACAGTGGGGCATGTGCCTTTTCTCTGTGTGAATGTAATGTGGACGGACTTTACTCGTGCTTGAGGATTTTTTTAAGTATATGTTTTTTATCTTAGTAATTGAAAAATAAATTTGATTGATTAACTAGTTCGCTAATATTATCATCAAGAAATTCATTTACTTTAGATTTGTTTTTAAACTTAAAATATCACCTTTACAAGATTTTTATTTTTCGTAATAGAAATTATTTTTGTTTACATTTATTAAAATTAAATTACTGTTTTTTTTTATTTTGCTCTAGTGATATGTGGTTTATGAGGGACATACATCAATAAGTCTTTCTTGAGATGACGTCATCGGCATTGGCGACGACAATCGATCAGTCGTCATTTGTTAGCGATTTTCATTTATGATGGGGAGACAAAGGGAGGCGGCGAGTCGTGAAACACTCGTTCCATTGTGGCACGAGGGCTGTCTCAACTACCCTTTGTCTTCAATTTCTCATAATATATTGTTCCTTGTTCCTCTAATTTGCACCCATGTAAATTTCTGGCACGATTTCTTCATTTTAGATAGAATAAAGCCAACGAATTTGGGGTGCCGATCATTTGCGTGTTATTTTTCACTATTGTTTCGGTAGCCGCCACCGTTCTGGAAAACAGGGACGTTCGAAGTGATTGTGATTATTTTTTTTATGTGGGAGAAGTCAGCGGGACACCGGGTGCAGGTTTTGAATTTAAAACAATCGGGAACGAGAACGGTATCAATCATAGAAGTCATTATTAAACATTGGGTTGAAAATCGATGGTAAAACAAAGCAATGAAAAAAAAAATGAGCCGCGTTCAGCTGCGAGGTAGAAAAGTGGAATACGAATTTTGATGAGTTTTTTTCAGACTAGTCTAGAATATATGTCACTCACAAACAAAATGACATTTTGTAACGGCCAACAAGCCTTAAAACGTTGAACAAAGAGAGAAGAAGCAGATTTCTTCGAGATCGTATCTTCCTAAGGGATCATTTATCATAAGAACAATAAATCATACAAGTGAATCAAATTTAAAAAGTTGGAAAAAGTACAATGAAAAGTATTACTAATATTTTATTATTATGTGCAAGAGAAACACTGGTTCGAATATAGAAGAATCTAAATACGATTCAAACATAAAAATATGTTGCGGAAGAAAAACCAAGAACGATATTAGAGAGATTGGGATAGTTTAAGAGAATCAACGAAAAGGTTTTAACGCACTTTAATCTACATAAAAGTTTACTTCAGCAGACATACCAGACTGGCAGATTGCTGGAAAATACAAATAAATCTGTTATTCTCTTAGACTAGAAAGAACAAATTACAAATTACTCGATGATCCAAAGCTTTATTTAATTTAAAGAAAAAGATTAGTTTCGAATCCACCAATACAAAAGAAACAATAACATTTTAAATCCACGAAGACAATGTTAAATTTGAGGAAACAGGTAAAACGAGTAAAGCGAGAAATAACTCTTAAAATAGAAAAAGTAGCTCATAGGAAAAAACACAAAAAAAATGCCCGACAAAAATAGTTAAGTTCATTTCATTATAGTTGAACTATTTAATACGCGTAATTGTTAATTATCGATAAATGGAATGTAGAGGGTTAGAGTATTTCAAAATTACATGCGCATAAATCATTTGGGCATCATTTTCTAAAACATTCACTAATAGTCAGAAATAACTGGAAAACTTAGTTGTTCTTAGTACCGTTTTACAAGATTAACATTGTAACTTTCCAGTGTTCACGAACACATTTTCTATTTTGTTTACTTCACAACTGATCGCTATTTCAACATTCTTTTTTTCCTTATATTTATGATGAGTTCGACTAGAGTTGTTAACTTTTGAGTTGATGGCCATCGACTTCGAGTTTATAAGTTGGAGGTTGGAGAAAAAGTCGTAAAGGTTGTTACGTTTTATTGGTTATCTTAGTTAATGTTTTGATTGGTTCCAGCTGAAACAACCGTTAGTTTTTTGAATATTCATAAGCAACAGAAAAATTATGAAGGAGGAGGATACAAGAAAGATACAATATTCTTAGTGTGAAAATTAAAGAAAAGAAGAAACTAGAACCACTAGCAATAAAGAAACCGTATGAAGAAAAAGATAAAGAGAAAGCGGAAAAAACACAAATCTTGAAAACACTTTTCGAAACCCTAAAGGTGTTCTTCAAGAATTAGAAAAAGAAGCAGTTTTATTATCTAAACAGGCAGATGAACTTTAACCGATGTTCTCCAATCTTGAAGTAACTCATCCATAAAGAATTAAATTAGAAACCAATTTACTTGGACTGGCGATTCCTTATCTATTCCTCTTCCACATACCATTTTTAGGTGATCTGGGTCTTGGTATGCAAATCTAAGAAAATTAAAGGATAAATCATGTAATTACAGTTGAATTCCTCTGTGTAATTCTGGATCATTCCGATAAATGCCATGAATTTGGATTGATAGGGTCTGGCATTAGCATTTTGTGAAAACTTTAATTCGTTTTCTTAATCATAACAGTCTTTGAGATGCATTTTACTATGTACAAGAACACTAGAGCTCTTCCAATGATCTGCATTGTATAAAATTAGTGCCATTAGTAGTAGAGTCTTTAACATTTCCTTCTTCTGATTCTTCTGCCTTCTTTCATAGGCTCCCAATTGCTTTTATCACTTCCAATTTCTAAACTGTCATAATTCGACCACCGTTTTACTTTGCGTCTATACCCTTTCTTTTTTTTTGTTTCTGGTTTAACATCTTCGTTTTCTTTTTATCATCTCTATTACCATATCTGTTTGTAGAGATACAAAGTAATCCCATTATTTTGTTAGAAGTGGATCCTCAACCTTTTATAACCAGACAATTGTATCTCTTATTTGTGTTTAGATTTCGTCACAAACCATTGTGTTTATAATCTTAAAGTTTCAAAGTATCTTCTTCATCCCTCGAAACCATCTACCCTTTTACTCGAGAGCTTGGGAATATTGTAATATGAAACAGTAGCTTATTTTCGATAGGGCTTTTTTCAATAAAGTTTCTCGGTTGACTCTGCAGGTTAGCTCATTTTTTTGGAGTCAACTCATATTTGACTTTAAAACAGCAACATTAGTGGGCTGAAATTCGAGTTGATATAAAATAAAAACAAAGAAAAAATAAATATAATGATTTAATAGCACCATAAACTTCTGCTAAATCTATGTTATTAGATATCGCAAAACATCCGAGTGATTTGTAACTGGAGGCCGATTTTCATCAAAATTTACCGAGCTACTTTAAGCGACCTTTCTCGTAATCCAATCTCAGTTTATCTCCTTTCTTTATGGTAATTGTCTACTCACTACCCAAAGTTAACTAGATAGAAGGGAATGTCTAACAAACCACTTGAAGTTAGTTGCGTCTAGCAAGTTTGTTTACTTACTCGTTAGAGGGTTCACAGACTAGTGGCTAAGCCAGTTTTTCTTAATAACCTCAACCCCCAAAGACACCGAACACGAAATCCCTTGAGGTGGCGCGAAATAAAAACCAGACCAGAACAAACATGCCTCGTCGTTGTGACGTTCATTTACCTGTATTGTATAAATTTTTACGTTTTCTTTACATCTGAGTGGTTGTCGTTGATGTTACGTCAAAAAAAAAAGAATAAGATGAAAAATTTCGAAAAAAATGTTTATTGAATATTTCAAATATGAAGGAAAAATTTAATTTTACACCAAAGATCAACACGTTTTCGTTGTTAAACAATATTTTAAAAGTAATAAAAATTTGCCTGTTATAGTTAGCAATTTCCTTTAAAATACGGTCGGAATAGTGATTTAACTATGAAGAGATTAATTAAAAATTTAGGGAGACTGATTCAATTAGTGATTTAAATAAATAAAGTGTTACAGGGATTCCAGAAACACCAATTCAAGAATTAGTGATTTCGGAAAGCTGTTTATAGTATATTCTAAAGAAATATTTGCATCTTTCTTCTGACAAAGTTCAATAGACTGAAGGACTGAAACCTAAAACGTGAGAAACAATTTAAATACTCCATGAGTGATTTCCATGTTGTGTAATTTTTCGTTTTGATGATCAGAATTGGCCCCCCAAGTCATACGACTTAACATCGTTGGACTTTTCCTTTGGAATTTTTTGAATAAAAAACTTCAACAAAAGAGTGTCTAGCAATTTAGCCGATATGGTATTCCATATATAATTCTGGACTGTATATTTTATGAATCAATAAAACATTACAATTTTCAATTATGAACCTTTTTTTTCTATAAAAATTACTTCTTGCGTGAATTTGGGAACATGAAGAAATCAGTTATTTAATATTCCCCCAAGTAGAAAAGAAGAGATAATGCAAATGATAAGTTCTTTTGTTTAAATATAAGTTTTGAGTAATGATTTAATGAGTAACCCCTTGATTTCCATAAAGTTGAGACAATTAATTTAACTTTAGATTTACAAATGTTTGTGAATTGTAGATATAAATACAAAATATTGAACAGTATTGTATTAAATTAGAAAAAGTTATGTTTGTTCAATTTCAAGAAAGTTATAACATTTTGATATGACAACGTTTTACAGATTTGTTTAAATTCAAAATTATTCGTCTGAATTTAAACATTTAGGCAACCAACACTGTTCCCAGGCATGAACGATTGGCATATTTTCTTTTGGTTACAATTATGAAAGTTTCCTTAAAATTACACATTTTCATTCTTATCGTTTATAATTATTGTATATTCATACAACTCGGAATTTGGACACATAATTTTGTGCTAAAAGAAAAAATTAAATAAAAAGTTTCAATCATTGAAGTAACTGGTTTGTTTGAATAAAAGAACAATATTCTACGCTTTATAGCCGAACTTTCAAGATAATCTAGAGCTAATAAATACATCAATCAATATGAATATTTATGTGGCTTTTTATAAGCTGTCACTCTACCAATTGGGAATATCATAACCTGTCTTTACTACCTGTCTTAATAACAATACAAATAAGTTTACTTCTTTGTTAAGTCCACTTGACCAAATCGTTTTTAATACGATTCTGCTGCTGTAGGGTGCATCGCATATAAAACCTCCACCAAATCAACTAACATCTGTTTATCTTACTAGTGAAAAATGTACATACATTCACCTCCCGTAGGGACATTATGATTTTGGCGTTTATTGTCATGCACGATTTCGACGGGGTGCATTTTACGGCTAAAATTTGTTCGTTCCTTTCATTTTTATTATTTTCATTTCAATACAGCAATTTAATATTGTGATGTATTTTATTAATGCTAAGAAGACCGAATTGTACTCCAAATCATCATTTAACGGAATTATTTCTTTTATAATAGTTATTTCTCCATGAACGCTACCGAATTTAAAAATTTACAAAAGTTGTAAATCGACAATGATATAAAAACAATATTTCATATAATAAACAATGTATAATTTATCGACGAATAGCAAAAGGTTTAGGGTTTCTGTTTGTTACGTTTCTGTTCCCGTCTACGTTTATGAACAAAATAAAAATTTAAATAAACCTAATCAATCTGCTGTAACCGCGATGAATTTATCACGTTCTTTTCCGACGAAATAAATCGAAAAGGAAACATTGATCACTCGGTTTCTTCGTAGGCGCCCTGGGGCGGTTTAACTTCATTTTTAGAGGGAAAACTGTAAGGGACTATTTAAATAAAAAGCTGTCAGAATACGAAACATAGAACAATATTTCAAAGGAGTTTCGATTTCGTCAAATAATGGATTTATATGCTCTGTTGGGGGGCATTCTCCCGAAAAACGAAAAATGTGGCGGAGTGTGAAACTAGATAAAAAAAAACATTAATAAAGTGAGCTTTCTACTTTTATTTTCTCACACAATCTATGTAACTCTTTAACAATTTAATTGTGTAATAGAATTTTTGTGATTTAAAAGTTCTGATAAAAAAGTCGCCAAGGACCAAAATGTTACTGTACGATTAAATTACATAAACGTACAAAACTAATTAAGCATGCAGTGTCGTCTTACATCAATATTTCAAATACATAATTAGAAGAGGTTCTTAATAAAACTTTAAGTAATTAAGGTTACATATCAAAATATTCAGTAAAAAACTCATTAAATTTAATACATAAACTAAATAAACATAAATTAAATGAAAATGAGTAATTAGTTTAATTTGTTTTCAAAAATTCCTCCACGTGAATGTATACTATTAATAATTAAATTATTAGAAAACATTAACCAAATTTTAGTTAACGAAACTATAAACCTATTTAATTTATGTATCAGTCAAAATTATTTTATAACTGCAATCTTCAATATTCAATTTATCGAAAACCAACTCATACAAATATAAATGGCTCTTATAACTCGAATCACCCTGTATCACACAAATTAGCATCTTCTAATTCAATGATAGCTTGTTCAATACCAATGATAATATCTCTTAAAGTTAGAAATAATGTATATTCATTTTTACTCACTGTAAAAACTAAAATTATTAAATTAAAAAAATCTTATAGATTAAAACAACCAGATACGTTATATTACGCCAAACACCTCATTGACACTAAACACAAACGTACACAATGGAAACAACAGTGGAAGTACTTCATATAAGTGACAAAAAAGATGAACTTGATTTTTTGGAGGAATATGAATTAAAGAGATATCTAAAATCTCCTTAGTCTATAGTATTGAAAAAACAATTAAACCTGGGAAGTTCAATTATCTCAGATTACCTTTTGAACTAAATACCTATATAATATTAAACTAAAAATTTTCAGGAAAAAATAATATTACTGTACATATAGCTTGATTGGTTGAAATGTTTATAGTATGAAGTTAAATATACTTATAAGATATCATTCAATCTTATGTCACTCTTTGTTAATGCAGTTTAAGCGAAACCTTAGTCAGAGAAAAGATATTTTAAAAATAGCGTTGTATATACTGCGGAAATTCACATAATTAGATATGATTTATCTTTTTTACTTTTATTAAATGAAATAATATCGAAGAACAATACAATAAATCAACTAGTTTTTAGATAGTTCTTATTAACCCTTGGTATCTTCGCAATTCCTGGCTTTTCAACTGAGTACTCAACCTTTGTGAAAGTAGAAAACGTCACAACTGGAGATTCGATCATTTTCTAGATGTGGAGATTTCATAACTGGTGAATTTTTTTTAGTAAACTATCTTGGTTGTATTAGTTTAGATTACATTGGAGTAGGTTTCATTTCATCACATTTCAGATAATCCTGCGAAACAGACCTTTCATTCATTAACTACTTTTCAAAAAACAAGTAGTCTAGAAACTTTGGAAATCTCTCGCAATTTGTCCTTGAATTTTTACGGTCTGTGAAAATTTTGTGTTGCTCAAAACTCCGGAAATATACATGCGTCGAACGGATAATGATGCAGCGAAGCTCTTCAGAACGAGACGAGTGTTCTTCAGGGAAAAAGGAAATAATTAAATAAAGGTATTATTCGTTGATGAAAAATGTATCGTGATATATAGGATGTTCCGTTTGGTAGAAACTTGGAAAAGTTGTGTTGTGATTCACTAAATATGGTACATCGGTCGTATTTGAAATGTGTTTAAAGATCATTCACATATTTTTTACATTTTATAACCTAATCCAACATAACTGAATCTAGTTATTTACTTTTATTATTTTTGTCTTTAAGTATCGATTAGTATCCTCTCCCTATCTTTAAAATCTTAATATCAATAAATATAGAGAAAATTAATTTTCCATGCTCCATAATTTATTTAGCAATAAATCTCAAGGGATTTTTTTACCACTCCATCAATTTTGGAAAGTGCATGATATGCGTGAGCCGATTTTCTCCCCCAAATATTGTCGATTCACGATGTGACGCACAATTTCTAGAGAAAGGTCATAATGGGGGTCGTCGAAATTTTTGAGTACATTAAACTTTGAGGAAACATTTTTTTAGACAATCATTACTTCTTTTGTCGTAAAAAGACGGTCATTTTCAACATTGAACAGATTTGAATATAATTTTTAGTAGCAGAAGGGGCGAGAACTGTAGAAAAGAACTGAAGCCGGAATTTTCTAAGCTCAAGTGTTTAGTATCCTTCACATAGGGAATTAATAGTTTCTCAAAACGTCAAGAATATTCTGGTAAACGTCAAGAATTTTTTAGAATGTTAGAAAGGGCAGGAAAAGGATAAAAAAGTTAAGTATCAAGTTCGACGTAAGCAAATTACATTTTGTAATTTGAGTTTGTGAAGCTGTAAAACCAGCCAAAAATCATCAACATTCTTTACCAAAACAATACATTCCTGGAGATATTTGAATCAAAATATTTTTTTCCAAATTATCCCTAAAATTAATGATATTGGACTACCCATTGGCAATTCTTCATTTTGAATATAAAATTCATCATCAAAAACAAAGTAATTTTGATTCATATGTACAGGGTGGCCAAACGAAAACGAAACAGAGCCATTATTTTAAAAAAAACGCACAGACCCGTCGATTTTTGATCAACGGGGGACACTTTTTTCCGGTATTTTTGCTGCTTATACCTCCAAGCGAGGGTAACAATCACCTCAAAATATTTAAATGGCATTAGGGGTCGAGTAAGGTAACATTTTAAAATTTAAAGACTGTTATAAAGAGAATTGAAAGGGCTTTAAAATGATGCCTTACTTGACCCCTAATGCCATTTAAATATTTTGGGGTGATTGTTAAACTCGCTTGGAGGTATAAGCAGCAAAAATACCGGAAAAAAGTGTCCCCCTTTGATCAAAAATCGACGGGTCTCTGAGTTTTTTTAAAAAGTTGACGCAGTTTTAGTTTATCTATTAAATCTAGAGAGTTTTTTACTGAATATTTTGATATGTGTGTTTTTAAAGTTAAAATATCACAATTCATTATATTTCTTCCGTTTTAACTTTTGCTCCACATTATACTTTCCCACCTGAAATAAACTACGCAGCTTTTTTCAATTTTATAAACATTTTTTAAATTAAACACAAAAGAATAAAATCTTTTTTAAACTAGTCGTTCAACAAACACGTCCAGATAGTATTGTTATTCTTGTGCTGTGGGTAAAGAAGATTTATTCTTTAAATAGGTTTCCCATTATACGGGCTATTTAGATAACACTGGCACGGCCCAAAAAGGGTTTGAATTAATTCTTTTACAAACAACTATTTTCCTCCGCTTGATGTGTTCATTTTGTAGAACGGCCCCCGGAAAAAGATACTGGTAGGTCCATTTTAATTGCGCACGTAGATAGGACTTTTGTTAAAAAATAAATTTATGAGAAAATTACATTTTCATGAAACAATTTTGGTACAATTTTTTTTAAGTTGAATGTAGTTGAGAAATGTATTGCCTTTTCAATTTATATAAATACATTGAATTTAAATCACGTATGATTAAATTTGAGAAAATATTGTTAAATTATTTAAATAAAGAGATGTTAAATTAAGGAATTTATATAATCTATTTCTAATTCAAAGATAATCAATATTAAATTTCTTTGAAAATAGTGAAAATTACATCGTAAGTCAAAGAATTATATCTCATTGAGATTTAATATTAATTATTCATTTTGAAATATATCTGCAAATTATGTAATCCACAAAGTATAAACAATTGTGTGATATAATTATTTAATGTGGAAATATATTTTAATGAAAAATCCTGGTTATTTAAAGATCATGATAAGGTTCTTAGAATCCTGTGATTTGCAAAACATATAAAAGAATGTTAGAATTTTGCCTTTATTGGGTTTCAAATATACAGGCAATTTCCAGCTCTCGAAAATCACAAAACATATGAATGTTGAAGTACAGAAAAAATAATAAGAATGTATTTATTGTCCTCACTCCAAAGTGAGGAAAAACACTTCATTAGACAAATTTTGTGTCATTACATAAAGTTTTATATTTTGATCACAACTTTTCATACTCACAATTTTGAATTAGATTAAAAAAATATTACTCCATCAACAATAATAAAAGTTTCTCCTAAATTTATCAAAAATGAGCTACGACTATAAATTAATCGAGTGCTTAATTATCGAGGTTAAAGTTTATCGAGGGATTAATCGTAAGTATTGAAATATGTTCAAGCTTCAAATTTGAGATTTATAGCTCTAAATGTATTTTACGCAAAACGGTGTAATTGAAAATCCAAAAAAGTATATATAATTTGGTTGAAAGAAAGTTTAGGGCTGATATATTTAATTTTTTCGAAGCCAAGATATCAGATTGTCAACAGGGTATCCCGTGCCGGAACCACCTAAAAAGTGGTGAACCACTTCAACCTTCAGAAGTGGGGATGAATTTGTGAGAATAACAAAAAAGAGAATCAGAGTATCTTTTCAAAAAGTAGCCAAAGCCAAAGTAGTTGAATTAAAACGTCAAAATGTTAGAGTGCAATTTTTAAAAAACTCTAGCTCCCTTAAGTCGCATGTTTGGAATGTATCAATTACTTTATATCGACCTAACGACATAAAATGAACTTTCGAATGTTCAGTTTTATCTTTGAAAAGGGTTTCAGAACTGAAATTAATTTTGATGACTTTGTCACTAACTACTCAAAATAAACAAAATCAGGCCTAAACTAATGTCAGTTTTTTATTAAATATATATTTGATATTTTGATATTCCTTTTCACTTCTCTTTTATTTTTTAAATTTAAATAAAATGACCTGCGTGTATTTGAAAGAATTCGCCTTACACATAAAATGAAGCACTTAGGACAACGTTTAAAAGCTCACCCCAACATTCGAAACCGATAAAATGCACGTCGTTATGAGCAATGCGTTTAATTTTCAATTCAATGAATAATTTCCATCGCACTGCGTATTGACCCTGCCACCAGCCTGTGGCATTTTTCTTTCGTATAATTTTCCCATTGTTCAAAGCCATATTACGCATATTGCCTTACTATACTTCTATTCTATTATCAGAAAAAAAAAATTTCTTTAGACCGTTTACTTATAAGATTTAAAAAATCGTTTATTAATGACTCCTATTTATGTAAAATTTTCTCTCTAATCTTTTCTAAGGTATTTGTATTTTAAAAGAAAATTATGGTAATCTGGGTATTTTTAATGAAAATATCGAAATTAGAAACATCTACACATTAAAAATAAAACTTTAGTAGTAGTTGACCATATTTTGGAAGTTGACTAAGAATCGATAAGGGTGAGTATTATTGGTCAATTATGTGCTCAGTTGGAGCTTTTTTATTGATCAAATTTTTACAAAGTTGTTCATTGGTTGAAATTAAAATCCAACCGTTTTGGGTACGTAACTAGCGTCACGGGTATATGCAACTGTTTGGAGAATATACACTGAGGTGAACTGAATGTTATTTTAATTTGTTCAAAACGAATGGATTATAAAGATATCCTGTAGTTTTTACGTTCTTTTGTTGTACCTATTTTAGTTTTACCTTCTATTTTTGACCGTTAGTTTTATGTGACTCTGGGTAGATTGGATAAAACTGCTTTACTTTTTTTTTAATTAATAATATTTTATTATATATATGTATATATAATCACACATTCATACCACAACCATGCCGACGCCGAGACTCGAACCCGGGACCTCGGGAGCCGAATATCGGTTCTCCGCTCATTCGACCACCGGAGTCGGCTAAGTTATAATTAGAGAAAATGTTTTGAAAATAAATATAAATACAGAAAAAAATGTAATTCATAATACGACAAACCTTTAGGATATATATAAAGTAATTAATATATGATCAACGAATTGAAACGCTGTTTTGCTTTTCGTGGTAAAAGAGAAGTCTTAGTTAATTGCTCAAGAAAAATATCAATGTTATCACAATTTTAATTTTAACGCTGTTGTATCAAATTCTAGACATTTATTAAAACTTTTATATTCCTTGGTAAATATAATTATCTACGAGGATGTGTCAGAAAATAACGAGACTGGTGCTATAGTATAACAATGAAACATTTACTTGAAAAACTTCAACAACTCTCCTTCAAAGTACTTTCCATTCTGTTCAATGCACTTATCCCATCGCTTTATCTACTCTACTGTCATAAACTTTTGAGAAACCGTTTTTTGATAGTCTGTTTAGTATTCCCATCACAGCGTTGTTGAGCTCTAAATCCGACTCAAATCTTCGACCTGTCGAATCTTTTTCGACTTCAGGAAACAAATGGAAGTCACATGAAGCAAGGTCGGGAGAGTAGGGGGTGGGGGGGAATCAAAATTTCTACCCCTAATTCTTCAATTGTTCGTTGATGCTTCTACAAGGATTACGGTTTCTCTATGATTTGTGAATGTGCTGTAAACCTGGTATCTTCTTCTTTTGGATGGTAGATCTGTTGTGATAAATGTTTGCTCGGGTGTAGTCGTATATTAGATATTTCGTTTTGACTAGTTTTTTTACTTCATTTGTGCTATACGGGCATAATTTACGAAATTTAAACTTTTATATTAGGTATTTGTTCTTTATAAAACAAGAAGTCGCCAGGTTTACGAAACAATTACAAAACGTAGAGAGAAGGTAATACATGTAGAAGCTGCTTTTTCAGTTGAAGGTGCACCATCACAACAACCAGAAAGGAGCGAAGGAGTCTCTTCAAAAGTACCAGCTAAATCGACTCTAACTGTCATAGATGTCAGCAGTTTCTGGGTCCTGTACATCCTTCTACTTAGCATTCTCAGAGGAAGATACCTTGAGGTCTATGTAAGCAAACAATTACACCATCACCCTTAGATGAATTTCTTATGAAATTATTTCGGTTCCGAAGGGATCTTGTTTGACTCCATCTTCTGCGTGGTCTCCGTCAAATAGTGCAAGTCAACCATGGTGGATTATGACTAGATTTCCTCTGGGACTTTTAAAGATTCTTTATATTATATCAATAATTTTTTGGAATTTTCGAGAATCCAAGAAGATGGTATAAATATGGAGAAACCGACCATAGGAAGTTATAATGAAATGTCAAGTCTTAAGCCTAGAACGAGAATCACCTGTACTCAGATTATTTTGGATTTTGTAAAGATAGTCGTAAAATTTTCCTATAAATAAATTTATTAAACCTATAAAAGTGTTAGAATGTTTAAAAATGTATTATTTTCGCTTATATACGTCACGGTGTCAATTATTTCTTATATAAGAATTATTTCGACTAGTACCATCACAATATTAGATCATTAGATTTAAAAAAGGCATTTGAAACCATCGTTAGAAATATTTTATTCAAATTCATAGCGATGATAAAGTCGATGAAATGTTAAAGTTTTTTTATATATTTTTTATTTTGCTAAATTGTTTGATTTGTCATGTTTCGCATAAAATAGGGCCAAGAAGGCGTTACTTCTTTAAAGATCTTTTTAAAAAAATAAATTTTAGCCGTCTCTTACATCGAGTAGATCCATTTTTTAGAAAGGTCGAAACTAAACACTAAAATTTGAAATATTACCTTCAGCCACCAGGTTAGACGGAAGCGTTCGACGTTAAGTAATAAATAATGTTGACACGAGCGTATCGAGGTTCCTCCTGTGTGTTCTAAAAGGGGATATTTATTATCCAATACTTTTAATTTATTGTAAAAAAATGTTTACAAAATTCAAAAAAAAAATAGAAAATTCTCCAAATATTTTGTAAAATCTCGTATTCAAAGTTTTATAAAATCCCAAACCCGATGTCAAAATTTTACAAAATTTAAGTTTGTTGTCAAGATTTCAAAAAAATTAATGATTAAGTTTGATATTTAAAAAAAATTCTGTAAAATTTGTTACTTAAAAAAAAGTTTTTATAAACTGGAAATTTTACATTTAAAAAATGTCCTTCTTGGGAACGGGATTTTATCTAGTTTCGTTTGCTAAATAAATATGTTATAAATTTCGTATTCAAAATCAAGATTTTTTGAAATCTGAATGAAGTGTAAATCGCAAATTGGAAAATTTCATGAATATTTGATATTTTAAAATTTGTTAGTTAGAAACAAGTTCTTATAAACTGATAAATTTGATTTTATAAATTTTCTAAAATTAGTTTTTGACTGAAATAGGTAAAATCTGATATCAAGATTTTATAAAATCCCAATTTTGACGTCAAAATTTTACAAAATTTCACGAGTAAGAGCGAGATTTTATGAAATAGTATTTTAAGCAAAGATTCTATAAATTCTTGGGTTTGAAGTCGAAATTTTGTAAAATCTAAGTTTGTTGTCAAGATTTTATAAAATTTCATGAGCAGTTCAACATTTTAAAAAATTCTGTAAAATTTGTTGTTTAAAATAAAATTTTCATAAACTGGCGGATTTGATTTTATAGAATTTCCGAATTGAGATCGACATTTTATAAAATTTTGTTTGTGAAATAAATATTCTATAAAATCTTATAATTAAAGTCAAAAGTTTCTAATTTATTTTAATTTTAACGTCAAAATTTTCCAAAATCTTTTGATTAACGACGAGTAAAAAAATTTTTCAAAGCAAATATTCTGTAAATTTTATGAATAAGTTCGATATTTAAAAAATCCGTAAAATTTGTTACTTAGAAATAGGTTTTTAAAATAAAAAAATTGTAAAATCTCGTATTCGATGTCAGGTCTTCATAAAATCTTAATTTTAACGTGGCAATATTAAAAATATTCAGAACTAAGAGTGAGATTTTAGAAAAATTTGTTACTCCAATTTTGAAGTCTGACAAATTTGATTTGAGAAATTTTCGTAATTAACGTCAGGATTTTATAAAATTTCGTTTTTGAAATAAATGCTCTTTAAAATCTCGTATCCAAAGTCAAGATTTTATAAATATATTTTTAACGTCAAACATTTAAAAAAATGTATAAGTAAGGGAGATATTTTCAAAATATTTTCTAAAATTTTTGTTATTTGACACATTTCAGTTTAGAATTTTTGTTTTTTTATAAAATTTTGTGTTAATAATCTATAAAATTTTGTATTCGAAGTTAAGATTTTATAAAATTTCTATATAATGTCAATATTAAAAAAAATTAGTAAGGCAGATGTTTTAAAAAAATTGTTTTTCAAAATGAAGATTTTGTAAACTAACAAATTTAATATGGTCTAGTACTTAAAGCAAATATTGTAAAAAAATAGTGTAAAATCAAGTATTTAAAGTCGAGGATGTGTAAAATTTGCTATTGGATGTACTTGAACTATTCATGCAATTAACGTTTTAGATAATACTTTTCCCAAGTCCTTCCAAATTTTCTTTTCTAATTAGTCAATTCTTTTATTTTTTTTTGTTTTTGTTTTAGTACTCTGAATAAATACAAAACCCCTCGATGAAAAGTATTAGCCCCGCTCCGTGATAGGTAAAACAAACGTTGTTATGCAGCGTCGAAAATGGTTTTTGCGAGTTTCCGAAGCAGGCTTCTGGGCCTATTTTCACAAAATTTATTTGCTCAAGTTGAGGCGTAACGGTGGAAATATAAAAAAAGGATCGCGTTTTTATATTTCCTTTAGATGTCGCTTCTAGATTATGGTCGATAACCAGAGCCATTTTTTTTTCTTTTAGAAAAGTAGCTGGGATACCTTAAATCAAAGTTATTATGACAAATATTTTAGGGTATCCAGGTTAATAAAAAATATATTACGTTGTTTAGGAAACGATGTGTGTGTTGAAAAATTTTAGAAGCCGGGGGCTGAAATTTTAAACCATAAAAGTCAAAAAATGATGAGTAATAAATATTTATTTTAAAAAAGCCAGGTTATAAAATTCCATTTCTAATCAAACATTTTTATAGAATTTTTTAAATATCTTACTTACTCATGAAATTTTTTAAAATTTCGATATTAAAATTGAGATTTTATAAAAACTTAATTAGGAAATGTTCGAAAATCGAATTCGGCAACTTATAAAAATCTGTTTCTAAGTAAAATTTTTTACCGAATTATTTAAATATCCAGATTAATTTGGAAATGTTCTGTTATAAATTTCGTCAATTTACAAAAACTTAATTCTAGTAAGAAATTGACAACAGAATTAAGATATAGACTCAGGACATGATTTCGATCCTAAAACATATCCTATTTAGAAAGCTTAGACATTTGCAGACTAATTAAAAATAATAGAGACAATTGTTTAAAAGCACAAGTACATTTTGAAATAATACTTACGCTATTTAGTTTAATTTAGTTTTCCTTTTCAAAATATTGTTTATCACCTATTCGTATTCACTCAATAATTTTGCTGCGAGCTTCAACAATATAACTTTTTCAATATAATTTCCATAATTTGGAATAGCTAAATTCCTATAGTTAAAAATATTGTTTTAGTTCTCCAAACTTACGTGTTCTTTCACTATCAATACAAAAGTACATTTTCCTATGTTATGCTATGCTAATCCTTCTTTTGTCCATAAAAAATTATTCTATTTTGAGTAAGATAATTGATTTATTGCTCAGTAAACATAAATATCTTGAATAATTTCTCTCCAAGAAAATTACTATTACCCAATAAGTTTTATAATCATTAGTCATGGTTTTACTCTCATTTTATATAATTAAAATAAAATTTGAACTTAACAATAGTATAGTAAAAAATTTTTTGATGTCCACAATGAAATTTTTAAGTTGCTATGAAAAAATAAAAGCTTAGACTGTGATACAAGAAAAACTTATTTCTTCCAATTTTCCTTTCATTAATTTTATTGTTAGTTCATTAATCATTTCATGAAATAAGTTTCATATCATTAAAAAAAAACAAACAATTTAATAAGTCGAGAAAGACCACTTCGTAAATTTTATCGCTAGTATTGACAATTAAATGGACTGGAGTCGTTTAAAATGATGATAAAGAATACAATAATGAAACAAAAGAACTAAAAAATAAATAAATCTTAATAAGGAAATTAAGGCAGAAAGTAAAATATGTATACTAAGATTCAAAGATAGAGTTGAATACTGAGAAAAAAAAGTAAAAGTAGCAATGCAATACTTACTAGTCTTAAAATAGATACATACGATGAAAAGACGTTGTTAATAACTTCTTTAAAGGGCATTTAAACGAAAATCTAAAAATTGTGAAAGCAGTGAAATTATGGAAAAAATATAAATTACAGATAAAGAACAAAACAACGAAAGGGAAAAATAAAATAGGAACATCAAGGGTAAAAATATATTAATTAACCATGATCCCATTGTAGGTATAGAATTGAAAAATGAAGTGAAACACGTTATAAAACGCTGAAGATGAAGACAAAAATCTGGAAACGGAGACCCAGTATAAAACTATAAACAACAATAGAAACCAAAAGACAAGCAAAAAAAATGGCATCAATAAACAAGGCAAAGGACAAGGACGATGAAAAATAAGAAACGGAAAAAATATTTTATTTTTAGGAACTTGGAATGTGGGTCTACCAATCAGGTAGGAGCTTATATAAAATTAATTAAGGAGATAACAAGATATAAAATAGGAAACAAAATAATTGAATATCATTATTTCAGAAGTGGGAAATAACACACTTTTAATAGTGGATTCTGAACTCTATTAGGCACGGATTTTTTAATTCACAAAAAATTTTTGGGCGATATCAGACAAAATATGCTAAATTAACTTAAGGAAAAAACAGAAATAACACAATTATAAATGTACATACACCAACAGAATATACAGAAGAAGAAGACTGAAGAGCTAGTTAAAAGAAATTTACAGCAATACTCTACAATATGATTTGAAAAGAATTGTTGGAAATTTTAATGCCACAGTATGGAAGGGAGAAACTAACAATAGGAATGGAAAGTAAACATACAAAAACAGGATTAAAGATTAGAACAACGTTCTTTCGACATATGCTCTATTGTCATTCAAGCTTTCTAAATTTGCAATTTCTAGAAATTGGAAATATTTATCAAATGTATCTTGAAAATATCGCACAATATTCCATAAAAGAAAACTGAAAACTACTTTTTAAGTAAATATAACTTCCCTTATTTGTGCTCACCCTAATTGAGAAGCAAGTAAAGTGGTCAACCCGGCAGGTCATATTATCCATCAAAAGGGAAGCATGACTGGATTTTTTACGGTTTTCGGAAATTGGGAGAGGGCAGTATAGAAAAAGGACCTTTTTCGTGAATAATGGCGTGACATACACTCACCCCATCTGCTACATTATCACAAAAACGGGGATCATGATGTGTTTACCAACGTTAAAAAGATAAAGTTACTAGTCTGGCCGATAAGCCCAGCCACGCTATTTACATGAGAAATATTAGGATTTTTTGTTTTACATGATATTTTGTTTGGGTATAATCCTGTCAACGATAATGTAGTGATTTAATGACTAAAAGAGAGTTGTCATTAGATTATCTTTTGGTCATTAATTAAATGTTTGTTTTTAGGAATGTTGCTCCAAAAAATTATTAATACATTCTGGCTACAATAGATTAATATATTTGGGCCCGACATTAAATCTGTTCTTACGCGACATTCTGAATGAGTAGAAATAAATATTTTATAATGTAAACATCTCTTTAATTTTATTTAGGAAATCCTTAAAATTAGTCTCAACTTGAACAAAAATTTTTATTCATTATTTGTAATTGTAAATTAAAAATAGCTAAACAAACTTTACAGTAAATACTATTTTGGTTTTGTTCTTTTTTTCTTCTTCTATCGCAGCGCAATCTTTTGAACTTAGCGCGGCCCCATTAACTGTATATTGCGCCGGAGATGCTGTCGCAAAGTTCGCATCCGTTATCGAAGCTTTCCTAACATTTAGATGGATAACTTGTCTGAAAAAAAGAGTGGGACGCACAAATCATATTTTAAAGGCATTTTAGGTGCATAGCTGAAACCTTAGTTTCAGTAGTGCTTCAGCTTCAACCGTTGTGAATTTATTACTACCTAATAATCTAAATTGAATTCTGTTCGTTACTGAGGATATAAAATAATGTATCTTGTTACTACAACATATTGCAATTTTCGCAATATATATACAAATAATTGCTGATATCGTACACATAAATATTTACTTTATAAGATATGAAGTTGGCAACAAAGTCTAATGATGCTCTTCCCTTATGGCAGAAATGTTTTAATTGCAGTCTTCAATTGTAATATATCTACTATTATTATATATATTAATAATAATCATAATTTTTTATTCTGGATATTGCAGATGAAGTTTTTATTTGATGTGAAGATAATAATGGTTACCTTTTACCAAATATATTTTGCTTTAATTTATATTACATTTTTAATCCCTGAAAGGAAACATTGAGAAGAATGATACGAAAATTTAAATATAATGTTCGTTTGGATTCGTAAACCCATTCGGTGTTAAAATCGCGTGTTTCAGCTTTTGGGATTTTGAGAGATGTTTTCGCGTGCCGGTCTTTTTGCTTTTATCTTTTGTTTGTGGTAACGTAGGTAAAATCACACCTGAACTTTCGGATATCTGTGGCAGTGTAGGTTGGTTATCTTAGAGATATAAATTGTGCGAAAGTGTCATTGTATAGGGGTGGCCGAAATTTACAATTTTTAGGAAACAAAGGACTCGCGGAAGGGAATTTATGAGGACACACGTTTTAAAAATATCTGTGGGTTAAGGGAGTAAAAAGATTAATTTTTATATGATACTCTGTGAAAAATTGGTTACTGCTTTATCTACTCTGAAAGCACCAAATATCTAGTAAATCTTTGGTAATAACATTATTAGAGAACTTATCAAAAACAATTTAATTTTAGTGCGTTCATATTGTAGTTCGTTCTAAGGATTTGGGTCCCAAAAATATACGAACATTTTTAAACATTTTAAAAATTTATAAATTTATTTCACATTTCACAATTAAATAGCTAAAAGATAATACAAAAAAAACTTCAACTGAATACGAGTTGTTTTATAATTAGTTAATTATATTGTAATGTTATTAGTAGCTCAGATTATCAATATTATTATTATTATACCTAAATATTATATTAATATTGTCGTTAATTCCATATAATTTTAAGATATAATTAGGGCAAATGTTTTGGAAATGATTGATATAAACACAGAGAAAAACATAATATGTAATACAAAAAATCTTTAGGATATATAAAAAAGAAATTTTATATTTCTTCGTAAATATCAATATCTAAAAAGTACACACTGTATAATATCAAACTTTTAGAATATTTCATAAGAATTCAAAAAATGATGTTTTTAAATATTGGAAACGTTTCGCCAAAAAATCCAACGAAATATTTATTTACTCAGAATAAAATAGAGAATTATTGCGATGTCATATTTAGCCTTAGTATCTCTGTGCAAAATTTCAGCCAATTTAAAGAGAATCGAATAAAAAATATTTTTTAAAATTTCATATTTGATCGATCGCCATTTTAAAAGTTTTCAAGGTATAACGGTTGGGTTTCTTCGGGGGTGAAGCGCGGTTTTTCGTCTTTCGAAAACGGTATGTTCGAAGATTTTCCAACAATTGGTTCAGTTACAATGGCCTTTAATCTTGTAGGACGTCGTAATATCGGTTTTTACAAATTCGATCGGCTTTTATTTTAACAGTGTAAAGCGTCGATCCATTTTTTTCTGTCTCTATTTAGAACAAACATTACTTTACACTTTGTTGGCAATTCGAGGTCGATTAGCTCTGAAGGTTTATATTGAGTATTTTTTAAAGTAGAGAATGTTCAAAAAAATTCGAATTTTGATAAATTTTCAAAATTTCCCGAAAATTAAAAAGTTGCAAAGGAGAACGAAAAATTGGATTTTCATAAGTAATCGGTACCAATCAAGTGTTTTTATTTGTATAAATGCGAAATTAAAAATGTCATGTTTTTGGCTCATTCAAAGCGGGTACACTAGGCTTTTTTTTCAAGATGGAGTACGATATACGGGACATTATTCGGAGTGGGCCTATCTGTAATTATTTTGCGCTTCCAGTATATCTTGAATGTTTCAGTTTCTTTCACTGCCGAATGAGTGTAATTGTAGTTTGGCTTCTTTATAAGTGCTTGGTGAACTAACTTCATCTCTCGAGGTACTGTCGGGACGCAAAGCATCCTACATCCTGCCAGTAGATGATCAGGGCTTATCCTTTATCCCCGCACATTCTGCACTTTATGTTTTCTATCGCTTCTTTCATTATTCTGTTTCTGTTGGATTTTGACGCTAGGGTCTCATCTTGAATGGCAGCTATGAATCCTTCCGTATCTACGAATAAATTCCCTGAATTCAGCCAAGCTTGGGAGGCCTTAGTGTCCCTTGTGTCTTCCACTATTTTGTTTATATACCGCCCATGTAGAGGCTTTCTTCTCCAATAATCTTTCTTTTGTGCTATGGTTCTTATTTTGGCTGAGGGGCAAATGTTGGATCTGATAGCTTAAGTGATGTTATATTTTGGTCAGCTTGTGCCACAGTTTTGTGTATTCTGCTATTCCCTGTAGTTTGGATGAAATATTTCCTTAGGTTGACTATCTGTTGATGGTATTTGTGGAGGATACCAGGGATGCCTCTTCCTCCCTTCTTTCATGGTAGGTGAAACCTCTGCCTCCCTTCTTTCATGGTAGGTGAAATCTCTCAACAGCACTGTGCAGGTGATGTGCTCTATGCTTACTAAACTGTTTCCTTGTAGCGATGTCCAGTGCTTTTGAGTTCAGTGTCTGTCCAGGTCAGAATCCCTGAAAAATGGTGTAGTGTACGCATTTATTGCTTTGTGGATAACTCTATTTTAAGTATGCTCTTTAACTTTATTAGGTTGTTGTTTGACACTCTCTCCTTCTCATACTCATGATTTATGTCCTGCGCCTGCCGATATCCCAGGTATTTATATTGCTCACCCTCTTGCATACTAGCTATTCGTTCCTGCTTTTTATTTACTTCGTACCCCTCATGACATTTCCACTTTTCTTTTGTCATGCAGGCCGTATTACATTTTTCCAAGCCAAACGACATCCAGATAATCCTTTCTCTCGGCGAAGACTTTAAGCTCATCCATAAACCATAAATGGGAAATGCGTGTTCTTGATTGTTCAGCATTGTTAAAGGTCTTAATGCGAAGACAGAACCACAGAGGGCTAAAGGAATATTATTGAAAAATTAGGAATTTCGTAATGTTATTGTCGATCCTGTATAAGTGCATTCTATTAGCGAGGTGTGGTGAGGAATACTGTCAAATGCCTTCTGGTAGTCAATGTAGGCAGTGAATAAAAAGTCTCCTTTTTGTTTTCCTGTACACGTCACTATGTTATATTTAATCAATTGGTCTTTGGCTCCTCTCGATCCTTTCCGACATCCTTTTTGTTCTGTATCTAGTACCTTGTTTATTTCTAGATGGGATTAAATATTTGTTGCTATAATGGATGTCAGTATTTTACACATTGTGGTGAGGCATGTAATGGTCGTGAATTTAGATGGGTCCTCTGATATCTTGTAGGTTTTCGGTATTAAAGTGGTTGGAGAAGGCAGGCATCGTTAGTGGCTCTTCAATGATTTTGTTGTAGTACTTTGCAAGTTGATCATGGAGAGAAACAAATATTTTGAGTCAGTAGTTCTGGATTTTGTCAGGTCCAGAGGTCTTCTAATTAGAGAGATTTTTTACTGCCGTTTCTACATCTCCTTTAGTGATGGTTCAATCTAGTTTTTACGTTATTTAGTTTAGATTTTTCTTGATATAACCAGCTAGTTCTTTTGTGGCTGACAGGATTACATCAGATACTCGCCCAGAAATTTTTTTGCTATTGGCACTTGATGGTTGGCCATTTTGTTCATCTAGCTAATTTATTTGTGGCTCTAATGTTAGGTAAAAGGATCGTTGGTTTCTTTTGAATAGGCTGTTATTTTCCCGTCTAAGATTGCTTTTTTTATATCTCCTGTTGGTCTTGTTGCGGATGCTGTTCTTGTTGCTCTTCGTAATCTCGGGCTGTTATCATACCCAATCCTACAGCAACGTCCTCTTTAATTTGCATTATTCTTTCAGCTGCCATTCTGTTGTTAACAAATATTGATCTTCGCTGGTCTAATATATTCTGGAGCGTTTTGTGTCGTAATTCAGGAAATTTTCCAGAATCAATCTATGTAGTTCCTTAGACGACTCCACTTTGGTTACTCTATAATAACATCGGACCACGTACTCATTCATGTCTTGAGTCCAAGTGGTCCTCTGCTTCTTACTATTGGCAGGCGAGATGGGCGAGGAAACTGGTCTCTACGCAACATTTCCTTCAACTGCGGCTTCCTGAAATTGGTGGTGTGTTTTTGGGGTTGGTGAGCGATTTTCGCTTAATGACAACCTGGGATGACTGGCCCGTACAGCCCCTGCCGGACACGGATTTCGTCACTCGCCGATCTCCGTTCACATCTTTACATTTATCTGAGGCTTTTCCTATATTTTTCTCCATGAAATTGCGTAAGGGTTCTGGATCTTCACCAATTTTCGTTGGGTTTGATTCCCTGAATCCAGTAGGGGACGGTAGCATTTACTCCACCGTTTCTTTCTGACCTTTAACCGGGTGTACTCGGTACTCTTTTAGTCGCCTTCTACTACAGGCAGGGTATACCCTGGGTCTATTCTTGTTACAACCCGGGCACCACACAGATTATTATTATTATTACTATAATCATCCTTATTATTACTATTATTATTATTATTATCATCGATTTATACAGGTGATATTTTCTATCAGGTCGTATTATTAGCTCGGTGATTTATTGGAGAGATTAATTAATTAATTATTATGCCCATTTGTATTATTATAATTTTTCTTCTCTTCCGTGTTTATCTCATCTTGGTTGGCTCTGCAAGTGCAAATTCTATTGTTAGCGGACCGTTACGACTTTAGCCGAGAATTGCCGAGGATCTACGTGCAGGATAATTCACCGAAAATCTAGTAGGCAGACGAAGCACGCCAGTCGCGCGCCAACTAGATCATGTGGGAGTATTGGCCGACTGGTCCTTCAAACTTCACGCGATCTAAAAACTTAACCTAAAAGTTTCGCGGAACTTTTTGAAATTGGATTAATTAGTGATAAGTTTGATGTGTTTTAGTGGAATTTTACGAAATTTGAGGTGTAGTTAATTGTACAATATATGTGATGTGATTTTTTTTTTGAAACTAGTGCAAAATGGTTGATAATAGTTGCGTTATTGAGGGATCTGTGAAATTTAGAGATGGCAAAAAAGTAAGAAAATTTCGAAATTTTGGTCTTATGTGATAACGCTGCTGATATTCCCCCAAAATTAATTGGTTAGTTACGATAGAAAGATTTGTTTTTAAGATAAAGATAAAGATGTTTTTATTAATGGGGTTGTTGAGTACCAATTAAAAAAATTAATTACTTTAAGTAACAACGCTTGATAAAGTCGATAAGTGGTAGAAATTAATATTATGATTTAAATAGTCGGCTGTCAATCTTTATTGCCTTTGTATACGCTGTTAATTTAAAGCAATAAAAATATTACAGAGGCTAAAAACCCTACTTTTTTTTTGTTACAACATTGGGAATTCAAAGAAGAGAAGGTATATACATTTTAAAATGTTGAGATGATATTCACCGAGATTCTAAGTGCGTTTTTACTTCTTAGGAAAAAATTGTGGTTAACTATAGACCAAACTCCAAAAAATCTCAAAGTAGAAAAATACCCGCATTTAAATATGCATAGATTCACTGGTGCGATAGTAAAAGTTTAATGCAGGCACACGTCAAAACAATATTTCAATCCATACTCATAAAAGGCAAAATTTTCATTATTAAAAAAATAGGCAGTTTTAAATATTACTAATTACGTAATAATTTTAGCGCTTTAGGATTTTTTTGAACGATTTATTTTTATTCATAGTCATTAAAAACGAAAGTTGATTGATTATCACTATCTCAAAATTTTTTGATTGGATTTTTTAAGTTCAATAAATTCGTTTACTTTAGATTTGTTCTTAAAATGACGGTTGCTACCTTTATCTGATAATTCTTAAATTATTACTTATAATTTTGAAAGTTAAAATTTCATTATAAATTTCTTTCTTAATTTTTAATATTTAATGAAATTGCAATTTTTTTATTTTTCGTAATAGAAATTATTAGACTGTGATTTTAAAGCTATTTCTGAGTCAGTTGCTAAAATTTCTTTAATATTATTTGTGAAATGTTTACGTTATGAAGTCAAGTACGCTTATAAGAAACCTGGTCAGGGAAAGATATTGAAGAAGTAATTTTGAAATACTGAGGAATTTAAGATAAGTATAATCTCTCTTTTATATTTATTATGGATAAAGTCTACAAAGTAAAAGTTGAAACAGTTAATACAATTAAAAATGATAACAAAATAAATCTATCAATTGTACTTGTATCAAATCTACTCAAATAATTTTATTTTAACATATCTCTTTTATCGGTTTTTTTTTTGGAAAACGTATCTCTTTTATCGGTTTTTTTTTGGAAAACATATCTCTTTTATGGGTTTTTGTTTTGGAAAACATATCTCTTTTATCGGTTTTTTTTGGAAAACATATCTCTTTTATGGGTTTTTGTTTTGGAAAATATATCTCCCACGTTCTTTAAATAATTAAATAATAATAATAATTAAATAATTTACTTTCGTGGAATTTTTTAAATTTATTTCTATAGTAACTTCTTCATTGAGGATCTGCAATTTTTTTAAGACACAGTTGTACAGTGTCTCTTAAAAATTTTAATTATATTCAATAAATGTATCATATATGAAATAATGGACTTGTTTGTTATTAACTTCAAATGTTGTATCATTTTATATATATATATATAGTTTCTGTGATTGACAGTATAAAATATTTTTTAATCTCTTCATGTGGTTCCAATAATTATTACATATTGTCATTATTTTTAGTATCAATTCCATGAATACATTTCATTTATATTGTCATCCTCTGTCGAAACTTTAAACAATTAAAATTTTAATATTTGATGCTATTGTTTTTTTATCAGTTTCGAACAAAACAACTAAAACGATTTCTACATGGAAATCGTTTTCTCGTTTATTGTACCAAGATAAGGTACTTTTAAAATACAAAATTTATTACACTTATGATTAGAAAATCCGAAAAAACTGAATGTAACGTGTCGAAAAGTTAAAAACAATCCGTATTAGTATCAAATAAGTTTACGTAAAATGAGACCTGGTTTGACCCCATCGTATTGGGGAAATTAACATTGATTATATTTGAGATTTTTGTATGTTGATTATAAATGAGATGTAAATATACGTTAATTTAAAATTTAGCACAAAAATTATTTTGGTGTTTAATGAAATGAGATTAACATTTGTAAGCAAGATATGCCAAATAATGATAATAATATTAATAAATTACAACAAAATGGGAAAATATAACTGTTTAAATTAGAAATAAAAATGATTTATCTTTAATTTAACCTTCTTATTATTTTATTAGTTTGATAAATAAATGAGTCTTAAAAATACTTCCTGAAATTTCGTTATCAAATGTGTAAACTAATAGGGTAAAATATATCAAACTCTTAAAAAAATCATATATACTTTCTTATAATTCGCTAGAAGTCGATATTATACGTTTAAAATTGTTTCTGGAAAATTGGTAATAATCATATGAGGAATTATTTAATCAACCGTTATGTTTTCCTTGAAAACAAAACTACAGAGTCAATTACAAGTAACACATTATTATTAGGTGTCTCAAGGAGAACATTCGTTTATTATAACTTGTTTATTGCAGGCAAAACTGGCAATAATACATATATTAGAAAAAACAAAAACCCTGGTTTTAATGATTGTTTTTTTACTCATAATTATATATATTCTTTTTAGTAGTAACTTAAAAAAATCTTCGTTTTTTATTCAATTCAAAATTTAAGTGTTTAAGGGAGAACAACACTGTGGTGGGTTGAAATATTGCCAATTTTTTATTATTTTTTTGTACGTTGAAGGAATATTTTTGTATTGAGAAAAGGATATGCTATTAAGTGTTCACTAAATTATGTTTAGGCAAATTTTTATTGAATTTCTTTTAAAAGTTACATAGTTATTAAATATATCGTCTCCGTATGACACATTGAACATTTTTCTAAATAAAATACAATTATTACTTAACCTTTTTTTAATTGAAATTTGACAAAATAACGACACTTCGAAAAACGATTTCAGTTTTTATGATAATTTTGTTGAATTTTTTGAGTTATAAATTTCTTCTTTTGCAGGTGTCTCCACTTGTTCTCCATTTGATTATTTAATCTTCCATTTCATTTTTATTACTTAATAGATCTTCAAGTTTTCTGCCCATCTTAGTGCTTTTCCCCGAGGAACGAAATAATACACGATATTTTTTTTTGGTTTTCGCAAGTTTCTCCCTATTTTTCCAGACTAACAAAGATTTTTTACGGGATTTTATTTAGCTTGTATTTTTCATTGATCCCTAGGGTTCCTTTGAGCAAAATTTCAATTAATCGAAAAAATGCCAAATTTTCGTCGATTTTAGTTCAAAGGGGATATGTTTCAAGTAAAAATTATTTTTTCAGATTTGATATTTCCTCGATCGCCATTTCAACAATTTTTAAGTTATAACCATTCGGTTCTTTTGAGGCCATAGAACGTATAATAAACATTACTTTACATTTCTGTATTTTTTTGAGGTCAATGTACCCTTTAGTTTTTTATTGAAGAATTTTAAATTAAAGCGTGTTCGAAATCTCAACCACAGACATTATTGACACATGCCAAAAGAGATTATACGATAATGATGGCCCTATAATTTTATTATAAAAATACGCAAACCGGCAAATCTCTGTGGAATAATAATAATAATCCGCATTAAACTAAATAGTACCTTGTTATCTAAATACCTAGAACTGCTTTGGTTCTAGTTTATCAAGTCTAGCTCAAAGGCAGTAAAACAAAATTGCTAGACGAAAAAAAAGAATTAAGACTGAAGTGTTGAAGACTGAAATTTTGTTGGCCATGCAATTTAGCCGAGGGCCCGTCTAATTCCAAGAAATCGAGGTACAAAAAGTGGTTGTAGAGTTCGATGTACCAAAATTTTCCCATTATTCAGTCATCCGATGGGTTTATAGTTAAAAAAAGTTAGCACTTAGAATTTACCTTCACGGATATTGGTTGTGATTTATACGATTAAAAGAAAAAAAACTCCATGGTTATATTTAACTGCGCGTTTTCGATTTATATAATAGTTTAATTATATTTTATGTAGGTTTTAAACGAGTATCACACGCGGTTATTTTATTTAATTACGACAGTTTGGACCGAGTCCAACATTTTATAGCATCGATTTATTTTATATTGTCAGGTGGCTTTCTTTTCCAAAATAAACCGCATGCACTTTCAACGTGAAAATATCTATTCGTTTTTGGGGTCAATTCGAAATTTTTCTTATTTTAATTCTATTCTTCAATTTTTTAACTGTGTTCAATGTTAGAAGTATCTCTAATTTAATATTTGCTTCGATAGCAGAAAAGGAAATTGTGTGAAATAGGAAAGCAAAAAAAAAGGTTTTTATTTGTAAATGTAAAATTCCAAAAAATCTAAAAATTAAACATTCAAAAATTTAACAAACCACAATTTTTATACTTTTTTAATTTTATTTTTATATTTTGTAGAAAGACGTTTTTATTTGTTCAGCAACGTTTCGATCATATATTTGGGCTTCTTGAAGCTAAAAATATGGTACATATATGGTATGTACATGAAACATATATTATATTACGTTTTTTTTCTCTCTATATATTTTTTATATTCATATAGTTTGCAGGAAGCCATTTTTTCCATAAATTCAATTATTAAAAATTAAAAAAAAAAATAATGAAAAATACAATCAAATCTGCAAAAGTCCAAAATTTCGAATTTACAACTTTTACACTAAAAATTCATCGAAAGATTGAAATTCCAAAAATTTAACTATAAATCAAAAACTTTGAAAATGTAGAATTCCACAAAATCTTAAATTTAAATATACAAATATTCAACTAATTTGCATTTTCATGTTTTTTATATTTATTTATTTTGTATAAAAATGATTGTTTCTTGAATTTTTGATTGTTTAAATTTTGGACTTGGAGTTTTCAATTTTTTGATTTTTAGATTTCCAGTTTTATGTTTTAAATTCTAAATTTTACGTTTTAAATTTTTGTACATTGGCATTTTTATTTGTTTTTCATATTAATCTTTGGCCTCTCATTTTTATCTGATCATTCAATTCAATATTTGTATATTTTGGACTTATTTAGACGATTTTCTATTTTATTGAAATAATGACACTAATTTTTAGTTCATGTCAACGTTCCAACTGTTTTATTTTTTACTAATCTTTTTCTATATTATATTTTATAGGTTTTTCAATTTATTCTGTTTGAATGAATTTCAATTCACTCAGTTCAGCTTCTCAGTTCAGCTTCTTTAACACATTAACCGCGTAACTGTATTTTATATATATAGTGAAATTATGAATTATTATAAATTTTGTTGCTAATAGATAAATAAAATGCTTTAATGTAATCAATTATGTTTTCACCTAAAAGAATGATATATTATCAAATGTGGATATACCCCGTTTTCTTACTAAATCAATTTATTTAAAATATTAGGAAAATAAAACAAATATGTTCCACTATTCTGCCACGTATACACTTTTTTGTAATTTTACAATAGTTTTCTACAAATACTGACAATAAACAGATTAAATTTACAACAAACCGATTAACCCATACATTTTATTGATTAAATTGGTTTTTTTGTATCTTATATTATAATTGAAATCAAAAACTTATCAAAGTATCTATTTTTCTAAATACACTTGTTTTTTTAAAGATCATTTTAAAAAAGAACTGATACTTTTCTAGACATTCCTTATTTTCACACCATTAGAGAACCACTCAAATCTAAATCTTATTTTTATTTTTTATTAATAAAAATGTTATCTGACAAATAACAGACACATAAATTAAGTCAACCGCTGGGTCAAGTGAATCCGAAAGAGATTGACAAGTAGAATATCGTTTCAAAAGAAAAAAAACAATATCCCATTTTCGAGGGGTGAAATGAGATTTGTTGGATTGTCCTTTGTATCGATTAATCCTTAATGCCATCGGTAAAAGGCGATCGATCCCCTAATACTCTTTCAGGGGGTGTGGAACCGGGATATTTAGGCAGTTGTTAAGTTTATTGGGCTCTTAATTTATGCCCCGACCGGATTATTGAATTAGATGGATCGATAACGTTTCTATTTCGACCAAAATATATTTTAATCCGAAGATACACAACATTTTAAAATACGTTTAGTTTTAAATTTGAGTTGCATGCTTGGATTTTAAATTATAGAAGAAGTGTATAAAACAATAATAATAGATAATATTAATAATATGAGAGATAATCTCTGTAAAGTCTAAGTAGTAAGTTGAAACAACAAGTTAATATCTGGCATACTGACTAATTTCACAATTAGTTTTTAATTAAAGTTAGAACTTAAATCATCATCAAATCATCATTAAATTTTATAAATCATAACTTAGAACCGAATTTATATTGTAAATAATATTTTGCTAATGTTAAGAAAGACAAAATTAGATAATTTATGTAATCATGACGTTAATTTAAGGAAAATTAATGGTAAAATATGTAGAAAATGGTGAAAATTCCAACAAAAGTCATAAAACCAGTTTAAACAAGAAAGTCAATATTTGTCAAGTAATGAATTAATTTTTAATTTGATGAACTTACTCTGACAATTATTTACATTTATTTGTTTCGGTTTATTTTAATGTTATTTTTATTCTGTCGCTCATTTTAAATTTTTTTATTTATTAAAGTTTAACTTTAAGTTGAATTTCAGTAACACGAAATCTCTAAAAAAATTTTTTCTATAAATAAAAACCTAAAACATTTAAACACTGTTACAAATTATATAATAAAAGTTTTTTATATAGATAAATTTAAATAATTTGCTATTTTCACAGTATTTTGTTAAACAAATAATAATTGCTAAAACTAACGAACTATTAAACATTAAGATCTTTTCCATAAACTTTAATGTAATGCACAGTTCCCGTGTTTTATTGCTCATTACTATATACTTAAAACAAAATAGCTACTTTTATTGTTTCTCGGGAAAACTTATTGTTTTCCTGAAGTTGAAAAATAGCTTAAATTGAAAGTCTTATTTCCTGGTCCTGCAACCTGCAAGTTATTTTCTTAATTACCTCTAAGTACTTGTTTAAGACTTAAATAAATCTATTAAGTTTTGTTAATTATTAATTAGCATTAGTTAATATAAAATATGGGCAATTACCAGAACGTCTTAACTAATTTAAGGAAGTTTATTGTAATAGTTTATTCGAAATAATTTGTCAATTAACTCGTTTAAATTTGTGTTGTATAATTTGAAAGTGATTGGAAATACGATCACTTAAGCTAACTATTTACATTTATCATTCTATTTGTTTTCATTTAAAATGTATCTATATTTTGTATGTATTCAGTTGAAACTACTATAAAACCAGATTATTTAAATTAATTTTACGCTATTATTATATTTGTAATATTATTTTAACAATAAGTATATGTTTAACTAACTTTTTATAAATACAAATTAATACAAATTGTTAACCTATTTCCCTAAATTGATAAGCAGATTGTCTATTATTTCTCTCTACAGCAATTTGGGTATAAGTATCTAAGAAATTAATATCTGTGAAATTAGAAATATTCATTTTCTTTGTGATAATATCCATACTAAATCTCGTTTAATATAATTAAGTTTCTGAAGTAAATGTTTTGATAATATTTTTTTTACCTTACAAATCATATTCTGTGCACGCTTATTTAAATTTTTTATTCTGTTGTATTGTTGCATGCCAGATTTAACAATGTGCCGTTCGTTTATTAATTATGCAATTAAAATTACTATAGATAAGTATTAGAATGTACGACAAATGATTTATGGCATTGTTTAAAATAATTTTGCTACTATTAACATTGTGTAATATACGTCGAGGCATTTTAATGTGAAAATTTAAATAAGCGGTTTCAAGTTTATGAAACAGTTTTTGACGAAATTCTTTGTTACCTACAGATATAATTAAATAATTCTTAGTACGTAATCTATTTTTAAAAGAAAGTGAATTTTGATAGTGCTTCTCTCAATGGTTTCAAAATTTCAAATATCTTTCTGAGAAAAACAAAAAAATAGTTTTGGGAATTTTTGTAATTAATAAATAAAATTCAAATTTAAATGTAAAATATATAAATGTATGTATGACATCACACGTGATATTGTAATGGTTTTGACGAGCGGAAGCAGAAACGTGGTTCTTACAATAGATTTGTTAATGTTAATTAGTCGATAGCCATACTATATTAATAAGGAAAATTATCACTTACCAAATTTTTATGCTTTATGAGCTGGAGAGCCGATTCTGAGGGATGCTCAGTATGTAGGTATATTTATAGGTCATAAAAATTAAACTTTTGAGACTGGTGTTAACTGCAACTGGTTTTCTAATTCGTCTATCTTTCTAAACTGAACTTTTAGGGATACTTTAGCTTTTACAGATTTTTTTAAAGCAACTCGGCTTTTACAAAACTAGTCATTTTCTAAGTTAGCAGAATTATTTGATGGGATAACAATCCGAACGGAAACTTTTTTAAGGAATGAAAAAGTCCCGAAAAACATTTTCAGATGCAGCTATGCCCATTATTTCTATACTATTACAATCATAAATCTCATCTGTGGTGTCATTTGAAACGTCAACTTTTATTTTCAGTTATACGGCTTTAAAAATGGAATTTAACATCTGAAATTCTTTGTATATTTTTCCCGAAAGAACCCTTGTATTTGAAAAATTTATTTATATTTAAGAGGTGTTTCACATAATTTTTTTCCTCCCGAATCCAACCTGAAAAGTAATTTGTTATCGTCAATGAATTCCAACATATATTCTTTCTGTAAAAAATTTTCATCCTTCAAAAAGTCGTCTTTTTTAAAGAGATCTTCTTTCATAATAACTTCAAGGCCTTCTCAGAAGGAGACAACATATTTATTGCTTTGTTTTGTATTTATAATATTTGTTGTAGGATTAACTATTCTAATTTTATAGAGAATATCTACCTCCAGGAAACGGTTAAGAATTTTATCAATGGTATACATAAAAGAATGGAAATAGTTAGAAAAGCAAGAGAAGAACTTACACGTTATTCAAATTACATTTCAATTTTACTTTCAATTCTTTAAGGAACTCCTGGTTTTATTCCTTTCAGGATGGTGTATTCTTTTATTAAAAAAGAGGATAATTAAAGTAAAGACATCAGAACAAACTGAAATAAAATTTGCCGGAACAAAAACCGCAATAACTTGTATATAATTCGAAAAAACTTGACCGCACCCGAACATCGTGTTTATCTTGTGCTAGCAAAATTCACGACAATAACCCTCAACAAAGAACATCCGAAAGTGTTGTTTCGGGATATTAAATACACCTCGGCCGTCCAAGGGCATCTGCTCCCCGTTTCTTTCTTAAGATCGCAGCGAACCCTGTATGTGACAGGCGGAGGAACGCCCTTAACGATCTGCCTCCCTTAAAATTTATTACGGGACCTTTGGCTTCTTTTACTACCACAAAATGTTGGCCTGAAATAACAGGAATAGCACAGAAAAAAATTGGGGACCGGGCTCGTGTTACAAGCTGAAAATCCGTTATTACCAACGCGGAGAATGGAGCGATGCTCGTTGAACGGACCGTTTCATTTGTTTACGCTCAATTAAAAATCGAATTTATTATTTCATAAATTAAAAGAGGATTCTTTTCGACAATTATCGTTCTAAATATTACAGTCAGAATCTGGTGGAGTTTGATGTTAGACGTAAATTTCAAGTTGCAGCCGTCTGAGAAATATTGGCGCCGCTCCTTTTATTTGACTCTGATTTTTTTAAAAATAGCATTTTATACAAGGTGACACAGAATAAGCGGGAATTTTTGAAACCTGGTTTCAACAGGATGGAGCTACTTCACACACTGCACGGAAATCAATGGAAGCTGTGTGAGAATTGTTCTGTAACAGTGTGATCTCAAGATTCGGTGGCCCCCTAGATCGCCAGATTTATTCGTTTGTGATTTTTTCTTGTGGGGCTTCCTCAAGAGTAAAGTGTACACGACTCGACCAAGAACCCTGATTGAGTTAAAACAGAGAATTCGGGTCACCCTGTATAAGATATCCCATAATCTGTAAGCTTAATTTCGATACTGGTTTAACGACTACTGAAAGTACAAGCTTAAAGACCATGAAGCATAAATGTTTAACTAAAATTTGTAAAATCATTAACAACTACAACGGTCTGTTGAAAACTGTAAATCAAATTTAAGACATAATGAAATATTAGATTAATTTTGACGAATATAATAGAGGCACTGACCCTGACTTCAAAGACAATTAAATTTTATTGCGTTCGATGTACTAGATATAGATATAACTAAGCCGTGTGCATGATTTTGGCTCTTAACAGCGGTGTCGCGTGCTAGGAAACTAATCCCAGGTCCTTGCCGAATTTCTGAATGGAATTCAGCACGTGCCGACAAAAAGCGTTTAGGACTACGGTTTAATTTGATATATCGCTTATCCCAATGACGAATTTTTTTTAGTCCATGAAATTAATCCTTTTTCAAAATTGATGCGATCAGTTGGTACCTTTGAAGAGTAACTACCAACATTTAGAAAATGTATTTTAATATATAGGGGGGCTACTAATTATGTGATTAGATGGTTATGGATATTTATAAATGCATGTATGACACCACCCGTGATATTTTAATAGTTTTGCCGAGCGGAAGCAAAAATGTGGTTCTTACAATAGGTTTGATAACGGAACAGTTTGGATTAATTAGTCGAGAGCCATATTATATTAATAAGCACCGTTTGCACTCTATTAATTAATTCAGAAAGTTACCGGCAAATTTTAATTTACAAAATTTAACAAGGCTAAAGACACAACTGATTTCCGAATTTATCTAGCTTTCTGTTCTTTTAGCGCCAATTTTGCTTCTACATATTTTTTATGACTTTCGGTTTATTAAAACTTCGGCTTTTACAAACTAGTCAGTTCGGATAATTATATGATGGGATAACAATCTGAACCACACCTTTTTTTTGACAGGAAAAATCCTAAAAATCTCTTCAGATGCAGCCCAGTTTCTCCAACTATACCCATTATTTTTATATAGTTACAATCGTAAAACTCATCTATGGTGTCATTTGAAACATCAACTTTTATTTCAGTAATATGCCTTAAAAAACGAAAGATATATTTGTAAATGTGTAATAACAATGGTACGTTCTTTTTTTTGTAAATGTTGAGTGAACTCTAAACTAAAGAAGAAATATTTGTTAGAAAAAAGAGTTCTTTATTTATAAAAATTCTTTATACCTGTTATTCCGCGTACTCGTAAATGAGTGTGTGTCAGAGCAGATTTTTTTTATGTGTTGGTTAAATTATAATGAGTTTTAATTTTTTTAATCCTTTGTTTCGATTCTCAGATTTCGAGAAGAAAAAATACAAAAAAAATATGAATGAAATTAATGTTAAATATTTGTAAAAGAGTTTTAAAGCAATTCTCGTAGACATCGCATATTCATAATAAAAATATTTTCTTTCATTTCAATACATCAGTATTCCAACATTCCTTGCATTTTTTATGATAAATTAAAATAGATTTTGTTATTCAAAGTTCTTCATTGTTTCTTTTTAAGTTGTCGCATTCATAACACACGGAAATTCTTTAAATTCAAACGTTTACTGCGTTTTCTAAAAATAGTATTGCGGTTAGATTGCATTAAAAACTATTCTGAAGCCGAACATATTTATTAATAAATAATACATTAATTTTTTTAATACCGAAAAGTTTACATACTCATTTTCAAAAATGTTTATTTTAATAAAGGAATTTCTCTAAAATCCGATTTTAAACATTCTGAAAGAAGAAGTATCGATGGGCCACCCAAAGGGCCTTATAGTTTTCTGTTTTGATTACTCTGCAGTGCTTACATTTTAGATATCATTTTTTATTAACACTACAATCTCTTAGAGATCTTTCATCGAGGACGCAGGCAAACAGGAAACAACTTACTGGAAGATTTTCACTGTGTACGGAGGCCTGCAGCGATCTACAGGGCCGAACTTACACTTTAACTATTAGTTTTTTAAATTATAGTAGTTCATTTTCGGCTAATATGTTTTTTTTTGCTTGACTAACTCTAACAATCAAATGATGATTCGAACTAAAGTTTTATTTATATGCAGCATATTCGTTTACTAAATAACTATAAGAGTGGCATTAAAAGATAATAATATTGAAACCTTTCTCATTATAAGTATGTGACTGTTAGGCTGAGAAGCCAGTGGTTATATTCCTTAATTAATTAGTTAATAAATTATTTGAGACATGGGACAATACAAAATACAACATACAATTAATGAAAAATACAATATACAATACAAATATAACATAGTAAGATATAATAAATTGTAGAACATATAGAGTTGTAAAATCCTAAAACTTATAAAATCATAAAACACATATATTTTTACGATATTCTTATGAGATAGAATTTGTTTAACCAAAATATCTCAAAATTTTGATTGAAAACAATCAAAATGAGAATTTTTGACTATTCTTAAAACATTTTCTATAAATCTATGGTTTTAAAAATAAAACTGGGGATATTTCTTTGTTTATTGGAAAATTGACTTTTTTGTTAAAATGTCAAACTATAAAAAATAAAAGTATAGAAATATTTAGATCTAATGGTATTTTCTTGCAAAAAGTTTCTTACAGTATACATTTTCCAAAAATTGTAATTGTAGGTAAGAGTTCACTTCAAAAAGTTAAACTTTGTGGTGAAAAATCTTAAATTTGTTGATATTTTGTTTAATTTGGCAACGATTTTATTTACTCGAAAACTCATAAACATTATTGTTTTTTTTTATTTTGCAATCTTGCATTTCGAAAATTCGGATTTTTGAAAAACCATAAATTTATGGATATTTTTCGTTTAGCAACGCCGGACTTCAAATATATATAAAATTAACATGATACAATGTCTAAAATAGAAATTTTCTTACAATACGGATTTTTCCAAAAATTCTCAGATCTTACTTCAAAAAAATACTCTTTGTTTTAAAAAATCGTTATTTTTATTAAATTTGACAATACCAAATTTCGAAAATTTTGGATTTGCAAACAAAAAATTTGAGAATGTTCCATCGAAAATAGAATTATCTTTAAAATTTCAAACTACAGAAAAATGATAAATATAGAAATATTGTTAATATTAAAAAGATACCTAAAACTTTGAAAAATTAAAAAACTGAGGATTTTTTTTTGGCAATATCAAAATTCGAAATTTTTGTTTAAAATATAGATTTTCTCATTTCGAAAAGTTTAAATTTTTTTGCTATTTTTATTCAGTTCGACAACTTTAAAAAGCACTGTTTATTTTTTAATGATTATCTACAATTCCTTTTTTCTAAAATTCCTCTACTTTTTTCTAGCTTATTACTTGTTGTTTTTTTTGCGATGCTGCTATTCATCAACCTCTCAATGGTCTGGATATTTTGCATTTTTTGATCCTCTTTTATTTCAAGAGATTTTAAATCCTACCCTGAGCCCTTCTATTATGTTTCTGTTTTTATAAATCGCCTCTCAAGGGTTTGCTTTAAAATATTGAAGGAGCTATCCGATTAATGCTTTTTGTGACTACAGAGAAAAGAGAAACTCTGCTTGCCTCAGCAAAATTAAAATCTTTCATGGGCCTTGCCTCGAATACATGTTAATTTAATCACAGCAAAGCTCTGGTGATTTGAATTTTTACAACTTTAAGGAGTCTTTTCATATAGTGCAGTGGAATATAATTATATTTTATCATCATTTAAATTGGGAAGTCGGTCTGTGGAAAATAAATTCACTTTGGATTTGTACGTTGCAGATTATTATTTTACTGTGTTCTCTATTAGTTTTGTTTGTATGCAAACAAAATGCATATTTTATATTCCATATAATAAAGAAAACCCAAGAATAACACAATATACATATATTTGGTGGCACGATTTTAGTACAAAAGTGAAAATCCTTGAGTTACTGTCACTATTCTAAGACTTGCTACAATATCAAATTTATTTATCACTTCGTGAAACAAGTTATCACAGCGTTTAGAAAACTCGTTAAAATTTTATATATTTTATTTAGGAAGATGCAAGTTTGAATTAGTTATTAATAAAGCTTTTAAAAATGTTTTAGTAAGTAAGCAATTCTTTAACATCCAATTTTCTATCACTATCTGTGAAACCAGCCAAAACATCATCAACATTTCTATACCAAAACAATACATTCCTGGAGACATTTTAATCAAACATTTTTTCATCCAAATTATCCATAAAAATATCACAAATTTTGACAAAGATGTAATTTTTATCGCCCAAAAAATATTCTGACCCACTTGCTTGATATTTAGGAGGCAATTTATTCCTTTTCTATTGCATGAATACAACCAAAATTAAGAAACTATTCATTCAGAAACGAACAACCTACAATCGAACTTTTTAATATGCAACAAAGAAAGATCAGGCTTTAACTGGGGCGAAGATTTTTCACACAACGTCTAGTAAAATCATTGTTTGTATTAAAGCAACTCTAACTGAAAGCCTTAAGCGTTCGTGATCTAGAATTGACCTATAACGCAGGTTAAAAATCCTTCTACGCCTAGCCTTGAGGTACTCTATCCTTTATTTAATGGTATAGATAGAATAAAGTATCTGTATTAAAGTCATTACAATTGATTGTTGCAAACAACTGTACTATGGGAAATTGTTAACAATTCAGATTTACCTTTTGTAATTCAATTTAAAAAAGTCAATTAGATATCGAAAATTTGGGTTTCAAATCCCTGGAAGTTTGTGAATTGGAGTACTGGATAGTTTAAGCACTGAAAATTACTGCTTTTTGAAGGATTTCTCAATAATGTGCCATTAGTTAAAAGCGGCTGCTTTAGGAGGTGAGATGTGCACAATAACTCAAGTACTAAACGTAGCCAAAAGCGAAACACATTTGGATTGAAAAGTCGATGGGCGCAAATTTATTTAGTGATGTTGCCACTACACGATGACAGATCTAAGACCTATTATGAATGGGTAGTGTAGTAGAGATTTATAATTGCGATTAAATAAATCAATTAATGCAACCCGTTTTTTTTCTTAATTATAGACGATACAATTTTAAAATATTTCATGAATTATGTATGAAAAATTTTCAAGCCGTATTACCTAAAATAGTGGAGCTAACTTTGATATTAGAAGAATCCGGTTCGTACAAATTGTAATAAATTCAAGAAACTTTTTTAATAACAGAATAGGAAAATTAATTACCGTTTGGGAGTTCACAAAATTTGAAAACGAGGACTTCATTAATTTTATTTGCTCGTGGATACATGTATATATCGTACAACTAGAAATTTGCTGGCTGTGTTTGCCCGTTTTTAATAATGCACACGATACGTTATTTTCCATGACTTTTCTCTTAAATTTAATATTATGCCTTTAGCATTTATGAATATCTAAAAACTGAGCTTTAAAAAGCATTTCATCAATTATTCATGGCTCTATTTAAAGATAAAAGTAGCATTAAAAGAAATTTGAAACAGCCACGTTGGAATATATTCAAAGTCAAAGTTAACAAACAATTAAACGAATAAAACACGTAAAGTTAAGACATTTTTAAGGCTGCGATTAGAAAACTTCAATAATGTAGGAAAAACGGAACTAGAATTATTTTGTTTGAACGATTTGATAAATTTTTCTAAAAAATTCAATTTCAGCTATCTAAGAAGTAAATTTTATTAAAAAGCAATTAATGTATAAATATTTACATCTTGTAAATGTCGATTTCCAGTTTTCACTAAAAACAAATTTTCACGTTTTATCTGATCACAACTTAAATCTTGGTTTCACGAATATTTCGTATTTTTACTGTTGAGTTGTTAATATTATTGAGGTAAAATAGTGAAAGATAACGACAAATTGAGCCATTTTATAAATTAATTACAATACAACTTTTTTGCATTTTTAAGGTATAACTTTATTCTGGAGTTGGTGGCGCACAACTGCGACTTTTCGAGTTCCAGCTTGCATAAAGGGTTGTTGGTTATTTCATATGGTTTGATTACTAATTGATTTTTAATTAGTTTGCAATGAAAAAGTTCTTATAACTATGAAGTTAGTCATATGAGTATGTTGAATGATAATCGAATTTGTTTAAAATTATACTGTTCTGAAAAACTAGATTTAGCTTTTTGCTGCAGATTCACCAGAGCTGAATTGGATAAAACCAGATTGGCTTGAAATTTTTTGTATAATAAATATTCCTCTTTTTTTTTGTTATTTTATTCTTCTTCTTTCAGTCACTTCATTAAATTCTGAAACATCTTTTCTTAATGCTAGAACGGGTTTGCTATGAGCTTAAGTTGTGATAGTATGATAGTAAACCTTGTGGTACGTAGTTCATTTTTTATGGTTGCATAATTGATACATCTTAGAATAATAAAATTATGTTTGTATGACCTTAAATAATACATAAGGAACTTTAAAGGCTATTAAAATTGCTCCACTTACGCAACCACACAAATGGTTAGCGCAGGTAAATATTACGACAGTATAAAACTATCGCCACTTTCATGATGATTTATAATTGTTTGGTGTCATTTTATGGAGCGGTACATGAGGGTTAATTAATTTTAATTATCTATTTGCAACGAGTAAACAACGTTATTGTCGCCGTGTTTATTAATTGTGCTGATAAGAGTTTTTCGGAAACTGATAATTGCCCTTTTGCCAATTTAGAGAACACACTCATGATCATGATCAAAAGGCACTAAATTCATGGGCAGAGGTTGCTTTAATTTGCGGCGTTTAATATAATTAGTAAGTGAGAATGTAAAGGTTAATTCAATAGAAACTTACAAACAATTACATTTTTTTATATAAAAAGAAATAGTAGAAGATTAAGATATAAGAAATTTATGGAACTGTTCTCGTCAGTTCAACGATGAATTTTGTTTTTGTATGTAAATTGTTAATCAAATGAAAGAAAACATCCAATTGTCTATCACTACCTGTAAAACTAGCCAAAACATCAACACATTTATACCAAATCAATACATTCTTGGAGACATTTGACTTAAAAATTATACATAAAAATATTTGGTAATATTGGACTACCCATTGGTAATCATTCATTATGAATATAAAATTTATCATCAAAAACAAAGTAATTTTGAATGATGCATGAATTAAATAGGTTTTTAATTTCATTAATAATTAAATTTGGTTAATGGTTTTTCTTTCTAAACATTTAGCTATTATATACATTCACATGGAGGAATTTTCGAAAACATATTACTAACGTTAAATGAAACTAATTTTGTATTTTTATTTAATTCATGTATATTTATTTTATATATTAAATCTAAAGAGTTTTTTACTGAATGTTTTGATACTTAACCTTAATTAGTTAAAGTTTTATTAAGAACTTCTGCTAATTTATTATTCGGTGTATTGACATCAGAAACTACAGGCCAAATTGGTTTTGTATCTTTATGTAATTTAATTGTACAGTATGGGTTGTTGAGGAGTTTTTTGAATTATATGTTTTTTTCTCATATATACCTAGTTATTAAAAGGGAAAGTTGATTGATTAACTAGATTTCTTAGATTATCTGAAAATTTTTGATTGAATCTCTAATGAGAATTTTGAGGTTACTTCATTCAATAAATTCATTTACTTTAGATTTCTAATAATTTTTATTTAAAACGACGGTTGTACCACCTGTATTTGATTTTGTAATTGTTAAATTGTTACTTATAATTTAATTTCTTATACTCTTTAAATTTAAAATATCACTATCAACTTATTTCTTAATTTTGACAGGTTTTAAATTTTTAACTAAATCGCCAAGTTTTTAATTTTTGGTAATACGAGTAGAAATTTCCTTTTCAAGTATATTGCTAAAACGATTCAGTTTGTCATTATTTCTCGAGTTTTGAGATATTCAAAGCTATACTGTCCATTTTTCAGATTTCAGATTATGCTGCGTATTAAATCCTTTATAATGTTTTTACCCATTCTCCATTTTTGCTTAATAGACTCTTCGTTCCTGTTTAATCTCTTTACAGTTCTAAGACTTTTTTTAATGTATTAATATACAAAAAGTAACAGTTTGTGACATGGGGCACATTATCTATTCTTAGCAATTGGGAGGCGCTAGACCGACAAAAGTAAAACAATTTTATTGGCGGCGCCTGATGCCTCGAACAATGCAAAACACGATCGTTGACAACGGGCACAGTAAAAAAATAGCCGACAAAACGCACGCACAACAAAAGAAACATTTCCCGGCGATTGTTTTCAATCGATATGCCGTCGATTTTATATGAATTATGAAGTTATTGACGTCGACTTCGGTGGGCCCCACGCACTCTTCCATCTTTCAAAGATACTCTTTCATGAACGTCCGTTCGATTGTTTCTCTTCCCCGAGGGACATAATGAAATAATTGACAGTTAGAAAATATATGGATCAATGAGTATTTACAGTTCGGTTCAACAGTTACTGTAATTTATTACGGCTGTAAAAAGCTACCGATAATGGCGTTATAGCTTTTTGTTTCAGAAGTAGTAAAAAGTTACTACTGGCATTTATAAATATAAATAACAGATGCAGGGTATCATTGCTAAGATTTGCGCGTTTATGTTTAGCCATTGAGAAAAATCATAATTGGAGTTTCTGTGAAATTTAAATGTTTTGGTGAGGTACTTTAGCCACTCCCAAAAAATTAGATTTTGACTTTGAAATTGAAACTGAACGTTTGTGTAAAATTGTTCAAAAGTGTTATTAAGAATATTAAATTTAAACAATATTACTCAACACAGAGCCAAAAACAAAAAATTATTAAATGTTACTTTCGTACAGGTGTAAAAGTAAATAGTGAATATCAGTATTACAGAATTCTAATGTATATGGCTGATTTTCATTAAGAATATCCTGAATTAGAGCTTAATTACAATGGTTTTTATATTCTATTATATTTTATTACATGCAATTGTCCAAGTAGACTGGTAGCAAACATCTATTATGCTGGTGGTCAACAAATAATTTTTTTTCAGTGTATTATCCAAAACGTGTGGATTGTAAATTGTTTCAAAATGAGGATACCTTTAATACAGTTTTTTTAGATAAGTCTTATCTTTCTGGATATATTAATTCACAGAATATGAGGTGACAGTTATCTGAAAGTCCTCAATTTTTTCTTTAAGAATCATTGGTTCCCAAAAACTTGGTGTTTGGGTATGAATATGTTCAAGAAAATTGGTGGATCCAATTTTTTTGAAAGCACTTTTACTAAACGATATCGCAATGAGATACTTGACCCATTCATAAATCAACGGAATGATGAGGAGGAGAAAATTGATATTTTCAACAAGATAGTAAAAAGTAGACATATTATCAGAGAAACTTTCAATATCGTGAAAAATTTTTTGGTGACACATATGCTAAGCAAGAACGCAGAAATCCCATATCCAACTAGGCTTTGAGATTTAAACATATGCGATTTTTTATGGCAGTTCATCAAAGATTTGATTTATTTAACGCCAATTCATAATCTGGAAGAACTGAGAAATTACAAATATTGCTTAAAGTTTTTGCTGGATTGCAAAATAGAATTGGTTTGTGTTTAGACTTAAAGGGATATATTTTCAACAAATTTCGAAATTAACTATTTGCTTTTTTTATTGCAGTATCATTTCTAGATTACAAACTTTGTTTGCAATGAAAATGTCAAGTAATAAATGATACTCTGTGGAACCCGTTCCATAAACATTTGCGCCCTGGTCCCAATAAAGATTACCGCGCTTTTTTTAAAATAATAATACAATTAACGATTAATATGAATATTTATCATGTAGCCACATTCAATTTAAATGAATTATTACTACTAGTAAATTGAAATTTTGGTAATTTTACGGTAAATTCCACAATTAAGTTGCACCTAAATATTTTTATCCTTCGTTACAAGTTGGACATAAAAACTAGTGAAAAATTGACAATTTAACTATTTCTATAATGTCTACCATTCCTGAATTAGTTTTTCAATTATAAAATGAGTTTTAGCAAACTATTGATAAAGAGGCAACTCTATTATTCTTATTTTATTTAAATGGACCGCAAAGCACATTAGTAATTATAGATGAGTAATTTTTTGAAGCTTTAAAAGAAAATAGGTGGGTTCGGTTTTGGTAAATCCTTGTGAATTAGAAAAAAATAATTAGAAGAGTTTCTGGGTGTCTCAGTCCCCTTTCCCTTTCATTTTTTTATCAGATTTTATTTATAACCTCAAAATAAATCACTATAACTACCGCAATATTTTATGAAGTCACAGATATCATTTTCTATTTCGATATTTGCCAAATAATCTAAGTTATTGTAGGGCATAAATCGTATGATTCTAAAATTGTGAAGAATCCAGGAAAGACCTTAGTTGTTCAAATTTTTCAAATAACTAATTTAAAGTAGCATCTAATACAGAGAAAAGAAACAATTTTAAAATGCTTTTCGTTTCGGAGTCGTTTATAGTTTCGTCTTTAGCCTCGTATCCAAACTATTTTTATTTTCTGTTCTTCTTACGCCGCTTTCACATTCATTTGGAATGTTTTCTTTAAGTCCGAGAGAGAGAAATTATCGGAATATATTCTTCTGTTTTTAATTAAGTCAATGTTTCTTTGAGATTATTTAAATGTTACCTAGCAACAACAAATTTATGTTTGTGCAAAAATTCATTGACGACCACTTAACGTTTGATAAAACTTTATACCAAATAATCTGTGCAAAAATTTGTAAAAAAATTATGATTTTTCTCGATATATCTTTATTATAAAGCATTTCTCTGATAATTATCTAGTTATAAATTGTTTCTATTTTCCGCCCAAGTTTCAAACACGTATCAAATATCTACGTACCGCCGTAGTTGTAACTAATGTTTCTCTTCATACTATCAGATTGTGTACAGGAAGAAGGCAATAAAATTCATTCACCTGACGATGACGGTGTGCTCAGCAGATTTATAATCTAAAGTACATACAAGTAATAATTTGACACTGACGTCGTAAATCACTGATTAGTACGTTGTGATTTATAATGAGAACCAACAGGCTATTAAGATTTTGCAGCCATCTACGAACCATTTAAGAGAAATTTAAGAATAAATGTTTTCGTTCTGTCTTTTGGGCAGAATTTTTGAAACAATAATATTTCGTAGGTAATTTCGATTCTTTCTAGAAAGTAATGAGAACCTCGAAAATTAAAAATAGACGAAGAAATTAAAACAGACGAAGATATTAAAACAAAAACAACAAAAACTGCACTCATCAATAAATAGTATTGGTAATATCGAACTTCGAAATAGATAAGGAAAATATATATTAGAAAATGGGAAAAAGAAAGTCTCAACAAAATAAATATTAAAAAATTAGTTAGAATTACAAATATGCGATACAATATTATAAATTCTATTTAATCGTTTATTCGTTTTATTACATATCAATATTTCATTTATCATGAATTTTAAAGCTTATTCTTATTACCTCTTATATTTTTGTGGCCTATAAGTTTGACTTTGAACTGATATCATTTTAAATGTTGCCAAGTCGTGAAAATATTTGTTTGTATATCATTTATTAATTCTCAAAATTTTAAAGAAATCGTAAAAAATTGCCATTATTATACAGAGTGTCCACAAAAATAATTAACATATTTATAGATGAGATATAAACAGGTATGCAGAAATCGTTTTCAAAGAAATAAATATTAGTATTTTACATTTATCCAAATATAAATAATATACCGAACAGCAACTAAACACCGATAACTCTAGTATAAACAATGATTTTTTAAATGTTCTCAAAATAAGTTTTTATTTTATTATACCTGGATATTTAGAATGGTCCATTACAGGGGATATAGAATAGTGAAAAATTTATTCTCGGCAATTATTACACGATCCAAACAATTTTTTAGGTAATAAATACACTACACTTTCCAACAATCTTTGGGATACTGATGGAAAGCATCGCGGATTAGATTAATTAACATCTCGTGATATTCTTGATTTGAATAATTTGCTATCTTTTTTACTGAATTATTGAAACTACTTTCCCAGAAGATAAACTTAAAACGATTAAACTATCCGAATCTTCTGTAAACTAACACAATTTTATGATTCATTAGGTAGATATTCCTTAGTTACATGACACATATTTTTATTAAAAGTGTGAGCTGTTGTCAGGTATAAATTTTCGAGTAAATGTTTAAAGTGAATTTTTCTGTTAACTAATGACGGTACAAAAAAATTTATATTTAAAATAATATAAGCATTATTTTTGCTACAACATTATACTAAAATCTATATAAACCAGTATGAAATCCATAAAACATACACTTAAATAGAAGCTTTGCTGCTGAGATTTTTAATATTTATCAGGAATGAAATTTTGAAGACGATCGTAAGAAATATTTTTTTTGTAACGTTCTTAATTATACTTGATGATATGAAGTCCATATGTACGCAAGTATTACGTAGTTTGGTGATAAAAAAAGCATTATAGACACATTCAAATAACACATGGCCCCATTAGATAGACTACTGAAAAAATCTGTATATATGTATATACATAATTATGAAAAAAAATATTTATTTTGTTGTTATGAAACACGCAAAGCCTATGTATTCTACCTTGACCCACTGGCGTGCATCTTTTTTACTATTAAAATCATTTTATGTAATTTCATGAATATTAAATGATGAACACTTTCATTTGTATGTCGTAAGAGAATCGTTGACCGAAATCTGGAGTTTGTTTTCCTTCCTCTTTAATTGCTTGTATACGTCCGATAAAATATAATCATAAAATTTGAAATAATTATGAAATTTTTAGAGATGAAAAAGATCAAGGCATTTATGAATTAAAAGTATTTCTATTCTAAATATATCGTGAGTTATACCTAAACAAATCGATTCTATGAATTTAATTTGTAGGACCACAGTCCCTCTTTTAGCTGTAGTTGTTACAATAATATATATAGTCCAACAAATTATATCATAGCGACCTCAATTCGAATAAATACGTTTGGAAATTAACATTTATCTCTACCAAAATCACATTAAAGTAGATAAAATATATTCATAAATAATAGGACTGGTATATTTTCGTGTTCTCTAAAGGGTTATACCTGTTCAAACGTTCAAGTTCATTAAGAAGTCATTTGTCCGTGTGTCACTTGCTTGTTTAGTATATATTACATACATGGGTAAATCTTGACGAGAATTTTAACCGAAATAGAAGCGACCACTTTAATTAACAAATGCTCATTCTTAGAATAGATAGAATAGAATAGAAATTTTTTTCATGTTATTCGTAGGTATGAGATTCTTAATTTTAATAAAAACCTTCATAATATTGATTTATTTATTATTTACACCAATTTCAACGCTTTGTTAATAAATAATAATAAACTAATAAATTATTTTGTCGTGTGAATTATTGTATGTAGACAGTAAATTACACAAAAAATGTTATCAGTAGTTAGGCAACACTAGATAATGATATGAATCCTGACAACCTTGATCAGTTTAAGTTCCAAGTATGTAATTTTTGTTTGATATTTCATATCAAAATTTCGTGCGATGATATAAACAAAATTTGATTTCGAGGATCAAAGATCATGGAGAGAATAATTTAAAGAGTATTATTGTAAGAGAAACTTACTTATTCGATCATATGATTTTTAATGATTCCATAAAATTGTGATCGGGGTGCTTTTAAGGCCATTATACAGTGTGTACATAAAGTATGGAATACATTAATTTTAAGCTAAACAAACAATTTTGAGGAAAAATCCTGAGAGAAGTCGGTTTTTAATTTTAATTTGATATAATGTATTTACTGGAAAATATTACCCTATTTCATTCCACGAATAATCCTTTCCTGATAATTTGTTATTTATTGTACCTCACCTAAATAATTTCAAGAATTGCTTGATTCGGAACATTATCTCTATCACCTTTTCATAAAGAATTTACTAAGTAAATATTATTAAATGTTTATACTTATTTTAATGGATTAACACATGTCCTGATATTTGCTTTGGCTTTTTTATTTTAAAGGCAGATTGAAGAAATTGTTTTCACAAAAGAATGTGGTTGGTAAATGTTCATTAAATATTAGAGTGCTGAATGTTGTAGAGGAAATAATTGAAAACCTTGAGAATCAAAAGGTTGTTGGTTTTCTCTTTGATATTTTTCGATAACTACTAAAAAAAATATATTATCAGACAGCTTCTTTGAGTATTGATTCTTCGAATATTACATTTTCCACGACATTCTGACTATTAATGAAGTTTCGGTTTTTAATCAATATCCTCTGCGTTTGATGGTTTCACATGGATACAATTCCAGGACGAAAAGGTTTGCATAGAGGAAAACCCCGAAACACTTTATACTTCTCGTCCAGTTGCCCCAATGTTTTTAACAAATAACAGTGATAATGGGTTGCTTGCTGTTTGAGTGTTCAATTTCTACTAATAAAATCTATTAAACACTTAAGCTTCAAAATACCTTTTATATATTTTCCGAGAAGATACGTTGTATTTTAAAAAGCTTTATGTTTTTAGAACGTTTTCGAACTGTAGAGTTCGAAATAATTTTGATACAAGACTATTCTTTATCCAGTTCAAGTGGTTTTAACTTTCCTCATGGTTCGTTCCCATAATATTTATAGTACCACCAGGTACATCATGGTAATCGGTTGTGTCGCGGAAAAGAACATGCTTATCGAATTGTTTCGCACATTGTACGCCGAATTGTGATTAAATCAAAATAAACGATTCTATATTTATCTTGCAGACATTTCTTCTAGCCTGCCTTGTTCCAGACACAGTGTTTGTGCTCGTTCTGTTTCTGTTTGCAGTAAATATTTATGCAGACTCCGACTGATTTTCATCTTGTTTTTATCTACAATACAATAAACACTCTATCTGTTTGTAACAGGTCGGAAAAAAGTTTATACGCACGAACGGTTCGTATTCAATATTGTTTCAATTTAAGGGACACGTAATTTGCTAGGCTGACAACTTTTAAAGAATTGCATTTAAAAAATAAAAACGTTCAGCCTTCGATTAAAGTACAAATAAAGTTAATGATGTGTAACACAATTAGTTTTTGAAAGCTTACATTGTCAGGTGATTGTTTGGTAAATAGTATTTATATTAAACAGGATTTTATTCCACAAAGTTAACCTAATTTGTACAACCATACCCATATTTTGCAAAATTTTAAACATCTAATTTCATTTACTTTTAAGTTTCAAATTTATTTTAATGATTTACAATATTTATCATAAATTCTTTAAACTTCTCTTATTTTAAGTGTGCTCGTATAAACTCTATTTTCTACTTAATGTAACGATCTATTTTTGATTTCTTTATTGCTATTCCTATTTTTTCCTGCTATTTTTAGTTTCTCCAGTGTCTTATTATTTTTCATCATATTATAAAAATATCTTACAATTTTTCTGCATTTCTTTATTTTTTCCTTTGGAAGCATTCTTTCTTTGTCGTCTTTTCCATTGATTTTTCTGTCATTTTATCAAACAAAAATGACACTAAGAACGCTATCCAATCCTTAAAACGGTCATTTTTATGACAAAAGAAACAATAATGTATCAATAAATTATAAACATATATTGTAATTGAATAAATAAATGTGGATTTTAATTTTAGTTGAAAAATATTTTGAGGATGTGTAAGTAGAATTTAAATGAAAAATAATTAAAAAAAAGTCCATTAGTAAACGCAGAAGGTTGAAAACACTTTCACATAATAATTAAAAGTAAGGTTATGGACTGTACGTTGTTTGTAATGAAAGAGAGAGAGAGTAAAAATTTTCACTTATTTTTTATAAGTTTTGGAAATCACAGTCTTTTAATAACCATAATTTATGATTTTCTTTCTAAAACTAAATTTTATAAAAAATTATTTTCAAATAACCTGGATTTTTATACAAAACATGTTCCCACATTAAACAATTATATCTATTCGAAAGCTTAATATATATAGAGTATCCCACAAACAAACAAAATTACTTATAAAAGTACTGCACCACTTAAAATTATTAATCAATTTTATAAAATATTAGAGCGCATAAAGTGACAATAAAAAAATATTATTGAAAATGAAAACTGAAGTGTATTTAAATTTAAGTACACAGCAAATATTAATATTAAATATTAATTGAAAATTATTATGGGACCTAAAAGTTAATAACCTATTAATTTAAATATGGGAAATAAAATTTAATAACCAATTAATTTAAATAAATCCAATAATTATTATTTCGATTTAGTTTTACAAGTAAATAATCCAACATTGTAAATTAATTCATTTAATTCCAATCAATACTTTATTAATATTTTTTCTACATGTAAACTTAAATTTATTATTCTTTTTATAAATTATAATTTTTTATTTTCTTATCTAAAATTTTAGAAGTATGATTTTGGTTTATATGTTTCTAAATTATTCAGTACTCTTTATCAAGAATTATTTCTTTTTAGTACAGGATAAGCTTTTTCCATTTTTGCACATATTGGTAGAAAATTCTTTATAATTTGGTTACTTTTAATTAAATAACTTTTTGTTATTTAATCACATTGATTGTTGTGAAGTAATGGATATATATATATATACGTTAAAAAAGGCAGACGTTTCACAAATAAAATATATTTCATTAATTAAATTATTTATTGTTCAACGATTCCAAAATTACTTATTTACAAGATTCATGGATTATTTATAAAAACTCATTCTAAAGGTTCCAACAGAACAAACAAATTCACAAAAACAAACATCGTTGAATTTTATTTATTTGGATTAAGTGACCTTCATTTTGATTTTTTAATCAATAATATGTTTTGGGAAGAAATATATAAAATTCTTAAAAGCAGTGCCATGTTGGTTTTTAACTCAAATCAAAGACAGATTATTTTTTCAGCAGCGTTGTCACATTGATAATCAACAGATTTAGAATAAAATTAATATTTTTTATTTATGGTTTCAGTGGAAATCGAGATGGTGTGTCATGAGAAAACTATCGCCAGTTGCAGGTAATATTTACACTTCTTTGGTTTATATTTTTTAATTTTAATACAATTGTAAACTCGTTATAATAATTGAACTTTTATTCAGGCTTGGTGTAATTTCAACTGAAAATTTTGCTGATAAATAAGGCTTTTAGTCCTTAACGTTCCTTTCCAATCGGATATAACAACAAAGTAAAGATACACTTATCTAATCCCACCGATCTAACTAAATTGCGGTTTGGTCGTACAAATATACACATTTACGGAGAATTTTGCAATATAATCAGATCTATATCCGGATAAACGCAATATAACGTCACATTCGTAAGTAGTAAATCTCTCGCATATGCTAAAATGCAATTTTGAGAATCGTTACCTACACTAAACGTACCGAGAACGTCGTTTTATTAACGGTTTTTTTTATCTTATCTGAATTTACCGGCGTTCGTTATTGAACACCTTTTCAAACGAGCCAGAAACAATGAATCATTCTTTTATTGTGCAAAGATCGTATTAAATTTGCCGAGATTTTAAAATAAGATCACTGTAGTTACTTCTCTCTTCTTTAGTGTTATCTACCCATATAATGTAATTATACACTCTGTAAAAAATATCTAAAATTTAAATAGAAAATCTGGAGAGAACAATCTAAAAAAAAAACGTGGAGAAAGAAATCTGGAAGGATAAATCTAGAGAGAGAAATTTGGAGAGAAAAATCTGGACAGAGAAATTTGAAGAGAAAAATCTAGAGAAAGAAATGTGAAGAGAAAAATCTAGAGAGAGAAATGTGGAGAAATAAATCTAGAGAGAGAAATGTGGAGAAAGATATCTGGAGAGAAATTTGGAGAAATAAATCTGGAGAGAGAAATTTGGATAGAGAAAAGTGGAGAAAAAAATCCGGAGAAAAAAAAGTTAGAGAGAGAGAAATCTGGAGATAGAAATCTGTAACATTTAATTTTGCTTCAATAAATAAATAATTAATTAAGGCTAACCAATCCAAAATAACTTTCCAAATTTTATGGAAGGATAAACCTAAACTTTGTAATGATAAAAATTGTAACTGTACACCCAAAGATTTTTGGTATTCATTACGATTTCTTCATTCAACATCTTTTTAGTATTTTGTTCACCTTTGTAGTTTGGTCTATCATTATAATTTCTCCATCCAACTAGAACGATTTTTTCTATTTGTTTAAATATTTTGTTGCTTCTGTTAGTTTGGTCTGGTCAACAAAATTCCTGCGAATATCCAGTTTTCCTTTTGAATATTAAACCTCAAAATGCACAGCGATTTTTTAAACAGATTTTGTTAAAAAAAACAGTCTGCTGTATTTCCGCATCCAGTTCTCTAACCTTCTAAAGATTTCTTAATATAAAATTTCCCTCATATCGGTTTCGACAATATGGAAACGGAGTTCGAAAATATTTCATATTCTTAAAAATAATTTCATAAAATGTGCATGCCACAGAAAAGAGCACCTGAAAACTTTCTGAGATTTAACATATTTCAGAATGCTCAGGGGCGCGGTTCTCAAACTCGCCAAGTTTTAAGCGGAATTCTAAGTTGCAATGAGAGTTATAACGATCCAGTTTTAAACGTGCACATCAAACAAAACTTACAAGTTTTTTTTCCTTAGACGGTTACACTTACTTGGCAATGTTACTCGACAAAAATAAAAAACTGGGGATAATACAAACAGGGTAGAAAGTTAGATTAACTAATGGAGTCAACACTGAAATGACCCAGTTATAAAATATAAATTAGTAGACTCCATTTAAATACAAAATAAATAAAAAGAAAGTACAGTGTATCGACTTATCAATTCACCAAGTGGTCATTAATGAAATTACTCATATTATCACTGATTCTCAAAAGTAGTCAATAAAATAATGACTTGTTTAACTCCCTAGATTAGTAGGCAATCTAATCTAATCATTTTTTTAACAGTTCAAAACCCTGGGGTTTTCTGAAGATAGTGTAAAATTCTAGATACCAAATATTCCCTCCATCATCAGGATCTTCTTTGTTGACCTACTTCAATACTGGGATCTGGTAACTTTCGAAAAGACCCTCCTACTATATTCTTTTTTCTTCTTAGTCCTGTCCCTAATCATTAGATCTACTATATTCCCGTCCTCTTAATTATATTTTAACTTTAAATTGACGCTCATCCATCGGAAACTCTAAGCACTAGAAAGTTCTCATTCTCGTGAAATTAAATTAAATGGACTCATTATTCTGTACTGTTTGTAAATATGACCAATTATTAATTGGATAGACTAGCTATTTAAAAAAGAAATTAGTAGATATATTTTCAACTAAATACAAGTAGTAAATTGTTGCACTAAAATAGAGAGGCTCTATGTTACTATTAACCGTTTAAATAAAACAAAATTAATTTTTCCAAAGAAGGAAAATTATATTTGCTTAAGATGTACGCACTTAACACTAAATATGTCAACAAAAAAATTCACTGGGACATAATAACTCCAAAAATTTATTTACCGGCGTTCAAGAAGCCATTAGTCCCTAAAATTGCCTCCTTTTTCTGGAATTGCGCAAACGATATGAAATATACGATTATTACCTTAAAGCACACGAAAGATGATTCTAATCTTTTAAACCACGAACGACAATGAACAAAACACGGTTTTATTTCAAATTAACTTTGCAGAGGCAAGAAAAAATAGTTCCTGATTATTGGTCCCAGATCTCCAGACCACGACTCCCCTAGTCCCGTAATGAGACTGATTTTTTTGCTCTGACTCCCTCGCAAAATTGTCTTTTCTTACTTAATAGTTTATTCTATAATTTTACAATATCTTATGGAGTTATCTTAGCCTATTTTCTTTTAAAGTTTTCTAGCAAAATTGTCTTCTTTTTACTTTACAAATTTTCTGCAATTTTTCAAAATTTTAGTCAGCTTAGCCTATTTTCTATCATGGTTTTCTAAATAATATTTTTCGAGACTTGAGCTCAATTTCTTTTAAACTGCATTGATTGCGATTTTTTATATTTTTTCACTATTATGGATAAATTCTCTAAGTGTAAAATGTGTTAAGGATTTAATTTTCAGTTTTAGTGTTTTTTTTTAACTTCAAAAATTGTGCACAAGACTCATTTTTTTGCTCTGACTCCCTCGCGAAATTGTCTTCTCTTTTCACATCAATAAAAGTGTGTCTATCTGTTTATAAAATATGTTTACGATTTAATGTTCAATTTTTCTTTTATATATACAAGCCTTTCTCTCTTAATTTCAATAATTTTTTATTATTATCAAACTATTTGACTAAACCAATAGATTACTTAATCCCTAAAACTACCCTAAATACTATTTGCCTAAATAATACATTTTTGAAATAATAACTTAAAAATTAATAGAAAATTGTAATAAGAAAATAAGTCTTTGATCTATTATATTAATTTTTATTATCTTCCATGATTAATTCTTCTGTTTGCCTTTGAGTTAAAATGAAAAATATATTTTTCCTGTTATTTTATGAATTTTCAGAAAAAACAGCATCTTGTATTTCGTTTACATATACTACCTTAAATTTTACCACAATGTTCATTTTCATTTTTGCAACCATTTTTTATAATAATAAAAGAGCCAAAATATCCTTTCGATTATACAAAATTGATAACCTTCTCGATAAATATAATCTCTCAAGTGTATCGATTAATCAGCGTCCAAAGTAGAGAATTAATTCTAATTCCTGCGGAAAACCGATCTGCGGCCAATAAACTATCCAAATTTAATCAAAGTTAAATTTACAAACCGTAAACCTCCGATTACGTTACGCAGCAAACTTCTCTAGTATAAATTGGGTCCAAAAAGTGGGGGTTATCGAGCCCACAACATCCCAATCCGAAATTATCTGTAATGTCCCCCGCTGAGAAGGGTCTAAGGGATGAATGACTTTAGATTTAGACCCCCGGGCATCATCTTCGAAAGTTTAAGGGACCGCGCAACCGACTGACATCTGACAATGTATTGTTTGGTGTTTACAATATTACCTGGGGCGAAGAATAGACTTTGAGCGGTACAAATTGATTTTATTGTGTTTCCGGTTACCCTAAACTGTTGTGTAACTTGATAGTTTTTAAAAGACTATAGTTTTTAAAAATTAAAAAAAAAAACGGTCGATGAAAGAGCGACGAAATTTGATCCGTATGGTAATAGTTTAAATCGATGGAAAATTCAGCATTGTAACGTTTGCCATAAATTTCATCAATGTTTTTTAATTTTTAAATAGAGAGAGTAAAAGTGATATTTTTAGTAACACTAAAAATGTCATTTCTTAGAAGAAGCTCTTATAACATTTTGAATAATTTTCTCAAAACCGACCCATAAAATGAAATACTTCAAAATTTGAAAGAAAATCGATAGATCCTCAAAAATTTTTCAAAAATAGACATTCTAGATTTGGAAAAAGTTTTAAAAAAGTGGCAGTCAAAGATAATAGTAGCATTAAAATATTTAATACAAAACAAACAAGAAAGTTTCATCATCAAATTATCGAATGATTTTAAAAAATTGAGTTTCTGAAAATTGTCCGAAATATAAAAATACGAGCAAAATAAAACAATCATTAAAATTATAAAAAGCATCTGTTAAAATTATACGACAATTCGATAATAAAAAAGTATAACTGACAATTTAAGAAGATTTGTTTACGCTTAAAAAAGTAACGTTTAAGTCCTTGTTTTAAAACTTCAATCAAATCAAAATTCTATTGATCCTCTTTGAAATTGGATAAGAATTATATTTCTTTGAAACCATGATATAATATCAAAGCTGATATACCTTATGACTAATCAGGATTGATCCTTAATACCTTTTTCTAATAAAATTCATATTCTAGTTAATGCAGTAGAAAGAGGAGCAGCAGCGTAAACAAATGTACAATGCATGCCCGCCCAATGATAGGCAGACGCTGTAATTGTAAAGAAATTGAAAGAATCTCATAAAAAATGAATAGTTGCTGCTTCATCAAAAAAAAATAAATACATTTTTTAACAAAAAACTAACTGTTGTGACCCGTTGTTGTGTTTCGATTGCTGATGATCTGAAGACTATTTTACCGTTGTATTAAAGTCATAACTTTAGTTTTAAAAATCATTATTGAAAACCGAACAATAAAGATCCCAGTTTAATTAGCCACCTCGGTCTCCAGATTTCACGGCCCTTGACTTTTTGTGTGGGGTTATTTAAAAGAGAGGGAGTATATGAACAAGCTTCGAATAATAATAATTATTCCTGTCTAGAGGATGCAGTTAACCTCTAATTGGAGTATCATCTCCAGCGAGATTCATTGTATTTAATTATGAAAATAATTGAAAAAATAAAAGATTAGGACGCTCAATGTTCATTTTAGATACCATTCTAGAAGCAAAGTTGAAACCTTAGTTTCAGCAGTGCTTCAGCTTCCACTGTGGTCACTGAATTCATGGCTAATAATGGCATTGTAAATTGAATTCTGTACGTTACTGAGAGAATAAAATAATGTATCTTGTTACTGCAAATTTTCCACAACATATTGCAGTTTTCGCAAAATATGCAAATATTGTACACACAAATAATTACTCTGGTGCAGATGAAGTTGGTAAAAATGTCTAATCTTATCTGAAATTTATATTCATTTGCTTTTCTTATCAACCTATTTATATAATCTATTGTAGATATATTATATACTGAACTCATTTTTTTATTATTTCTAACAAAAGAAAAATAACAGCAATTGAGTAAAAACGGTTTCACAAAATTTGGATATACTAACAACAACAAATAACAAAATAAACTATAGAATCAAAGACATCTATTGGACAACAAAAATTAATACACGAAATTTGTGTTTGTCAATATACCGACTTTAATAATTTCTCAGTATTTAGTATCAGAAATTTATATGTGAACTCAAAAAGTGGATTGCAATTTGTATTTGTTAAAAAATGATCTGTTTCAGGTTGCTGGTTTGTTAATAATTTTTTAGCAATGAGGAATGGTAAAAAACTAAAATTTCCAAATCACTGATGGTTTACTTCATAATTAAAAAATTTTTTAAATTTTATAAATTAACAATTCACTAGGAGACTACGTTAAAAGTTTTTAAGATCACACTATATCATTCTTGTTCACCAAATTGCCTTGTATATAGATTTCACTGTCGTTTTCCCTTTAATAAACTTATTATGTATAGTTTACAATGATAATTACTAGTTTTTGTTGCTAATTTATTATTTTCAAAAAATAAATAGCATTTGATACTGATTATTAAGGATTTACAAAAATGTTAAGTCTTTAAAGCAGAGATGTTTTTTGGTTGAAGGTTAATGAAAGAACATGTTGAACGTGCAATTTTGTCCTTTGTTAAAGGGGTTTCTATGAATTTTGACCAATCAAAGTTGACAGACAAAATCATGCAATGTAAGGATTATTACGTTTTATGAATTAAAATAGCAATATTTATGTTGATATTAACCGCGAAAATCGCCGTTGCTACTTATTCATAAAAGTATATTTTTTGGATACGGTAATTTTTACCTTTGTTCAAAATTTTTTGTTTTGTAGATACTTTTATTTTTGGCACAATTTCCCGAATCGCAATTTTTAAAAACTAATTTCAGTAATATAACTTTTCTTTTTAAAATTGACAGTTTTAGTAAATTTATAGTCAGTGAGCTCTATTTAAATTCAATATCAAATGAGTAGCGTCAAACCACCACAAAATGGTTTGTATAATTATTTCGTAGATCATTAAGGTACTATATGCACATTGAATGCCGAACATCTGACAAGTCAATAAGGGTACTTAGCTTTATGTAGGTGTAACATACTAAAATATATGGTCTAGTTACAATATTGATTTTACAATTACCATTTGTATTTTGCTGTAACTGACATTAACGCTATCTGTTGTGATTTATATCCACCTATGAACCGAAATAGAAAACGTTATATCTACATACTTTGTAACAGGAGGAATGTTTAATGTCCCCATTAGTAAACAATCATGTGTATACAAGGTATTTAAGTAAATTTGGAGCTAAAAATATTAATAGAGTAGATGAAAACACTTAAAAAACATGAAGCATGATATAATTAAAATGTCTCAATCATAAAAACTTAAATTCATTGTGATACTAAAGTAGGTAAAGATAAACATCCAACTTTTATTGAAAAACTTTCGTGATTTAAATGAATCACGTCAAAAATTTAATTCGCTACCTGTATTCTTAAAAATGAAATAATAGTATAATATTGGTAACATAGTAAATTTTAAAGCCACGTGCACAATGCTCGAATTTGTTTACTTAAAAGGCATCTCGGCTTTTGATTTTAGTATTTCCTTCATAATCTGCATCATTGAAGACTTTAAGAGTAGCAGGAACTTCTAGTTCTTCTTGTAGCAGCTTAAAAGGCATTTATAGTGAGACAAAAGCTATTTGGATTTGACATGGCCGAAAGTTAAGAACTTTATACGTTTACAACGAGTTCCCCTGCTGTTAGTACAGAGCTTTATTAATCTTTAACTAAACTAAAAGTTTAACGCGGATAGTACATTCTTTCTAGATCTTCCTGCGTGGTCTTTTCAAACTATTTTAATATTTACGCTGATGAGATTGTTAACGAAACATACACAAAAGAAGTTGAGGATATTTGTTTGAAGATGTTATTATCGTTCTCTATTTAATAATAATAATAATATATTTGTTGTATCAAGTACTATGTAATAAACATATATGAAAATTACATGTTATTTGGAGAATAACCTTTAAGTTATTTTCAATTCTCGTAAGCGTGATACTTGAAATTCTTATTGACATTAGAATATTAGATACTTTCATGACATCACTGCAGTGAAATAAGACGGCAATATCGTTATCGTGATCAAATATAATAAATATGTAATAATTTTTACGAGAACAAAGGTCAGTTTTATATTTCTTTTGAAATATTTTATATAGTTCGTATTTTTAGATGTTCTTAGAAACATCTGTTTCTTGTTTTTAAAAGAGACACCTAACATCCAGCTGGGTTATTAAATTCTGGGCAAAAAATGGGCTAATTTATGACATGCAGATAATGAGTATAGAATTACAGGGAAAATAATATTTACTTTGGACGGCCCTTTTTCTAAAATTAAGATGGCGGTTGTGGTATCAGGTACTTAGCACACTGCTGCGAATAGTCGTAAAAATTTAAGTGCGTTTTTGTCAAATAAATAAGTAAGGTACTTCCTTTTGCATCTAAATACAGGGTGTCCGCGAAAATAATGCACATATTTATGGATGAGGTATAAAAAACGTATGTGGAATAATTTTTTTTTCTCTAAAATTTACAAAATTAGTTCTATCCAAATATTATTTACCCAAAAGCAATTATAGCCAGCAACACCGATAAATCAGTCCAGTATAAACAATGGTTTTTTAAATGTTATAAAAATAAGTTTTTAATACACCTGGATATTTAGATAAGTCGTTTTTAGGGGATGTAGAAGAGTGAAAAATGTTTTCCCGGCAATTATTATACCATCTGAACGATTTCTACCATTTCTTTTTTTTAGGTAATACACCACACGTTTCCAATAATCTTTGGGACACACTGATACAAAACATCGCGGATCAGATTAATTAACATATCGTGATATTCTTGATTTGAATAAAACGCTATTTTTCACTGAATTATTGAAACTGCTTCATCAAACGATAAACTTAAATCGATTAAACGATATGAATCTTCTACAATCTAACAGAATTTTATGATTCATCAGGAAGATTTCCTTGGTTAAATGACAACTATTTTTATTAAAAGTATGAGATGTTGCCACATATTTTGGAGTAAATATTTAAAGTGAATTTTTCTATAAATAAATATATTAGAAAAAAGTTTTATCAGAATATTTTGTTGCAAATGACAAGTTCTACATACCCTGCAAAAAATGTTGCCTCTAAAAATGCTTAGCTTATTATTATTTAAATGTGACATAACATTAAATAATTAAATGCAATATGATTTGGAGATTTAGAAATATTTTCTAACATTACAAATATTATTATATTTTTTAATGAGCATTTTTAATGCATTTTCATTCTTCAAAGGACCTAAATAACCAGTTTGTTCTAGAGAAGATCAAATGCTTCTGAAATGTCTGTATTACGTGCAGTCCTTTGATCTCTGATATCGATATTTTGTCCTATATTTACAATATTGGCAACGGTAGAACGGCCGTTTCTATGTATATTCACGTACATGAGAAAATATACAAATACAATTTCCAGAAAAGAGTGGCAATTAAGAAACGTAAACTTTAATTAAAATTTGCGCTTTGTATATTCGTAACATTTCTCTATTTTATGGTCCTTCCAGTAATAGTTTCTAAATTATCACCATCTACCGTGCTCATAGTTATTAGGACGGTATAAGAGGGCACATATATAAACAGAAACGTCCAGCTGAAGTATTAATTGTATATGAAGGGTTGGACTCGACCTGGAAATTACATTCAGACAAACTGGATTTTATTAGGCATCAAGATTCTTTAACAAACTGTTATTGATTTTATGAAAACAAATAAATTTATCTAAAATGGTATTGTGTCAAATTATCTACTACTAATATTTTATTATTTTATTACATTCTTATCAAGAAAGCTATTTAAAAATCTATCTGTACAAAATTAAATAGTTTACAATGAATACGGTTGGCAAAAACACAATGAGTAAACAAATAACAGACACAATGGAGAACACATTAATTTATCTATTGAATATTGCAGTATTGGGTGCATAACAGATGTGAAATAAATTAGTTGGTTAGTAGGTTATTTAACTCATAAATTATACAGGTTATAACAAAAAGTGTACTTCTTCTATACGAGAGTTCACAGCAGATACATTTTTGATGTACCTACAAAATGCTTCAGTATTACAATGTAAAATAAAATATAACCAGTTAGAAGTGAAAATTTTAACATTCCATTGAACGGTTTTAATTACATTACGTATTTCAGTAATACCTTCAGGGAACATAGATCTACAGCTGTAAATAACATATTCTAGAGAATTAACATAACAACACTATTGAAATAATGGTATGTATATATTGTCATTTTTTAATCGCTGTAAATGAAGTCATAAAAGTAACTCTAGAATCGTAGAAGGTGAAAACCATACAATTGCAACAATTGTTATTCGATGATATCATGTTAAAAGAAAAAGTATAGCGGAAATTATTGGAGACACAAATGAAGAAGTAACAAAAAAAATGTCTATTCTTTTCTCTTATCAACTATTTTTCTTTAATTTTGATCTCGAATTTTATTTTTACTAGAATTGTCAGCCCATGTCTTTATTTAATTTACCAAAATAACTCCAATTTTTTTTATAGAAAATCAGTTCTAACAAAATATATTCTACGAAATTGTATATAAGTTAAGCAACCAATTTTTCACTGATACATTCAAATATAAAGACAATCATTACCTACATTAAATTTTTTTTATCTACATCTATTAAAAATTAACAATTTATCAATAATTTTTTGATTAAACATCATATTCTTATTTCTTTCAATAATTATATCTATTCATAACTATTAAAGATAAAACTTTAAATCAAGAGAAGTCGACAAATTAAAGTTATACATTTTTCGTTCTATATTTGTGAAAAATTGAGTTCATTGCTATTTCTAGATATATTATCCAATAAGAGTTAAAGTCCCTACTTTTCCTTTTTTACTGAGATAAATATCTAGTAATGCGTACACAGTTTAATGTTAACAGTGATAACTTAACACTCAAGTTTTGACAAATTATGATGTAACAACATTTTTGTTTAGTTTTAATAAAATCCAAAAAAAAAATCCAGCTTAATATCATTTTTGAACCAACATGAATCTAATAGAGAATATACAAAGTGTCGCCACCAAAATTTATAAATTATCTTTTATTCTTGATAATTAGTAATAAATATAAAAAATATATTTTTTTTTCATTACAAAATATATTACAGTATAGATATATTAAACCATAAATACTAAATAGAAATACCAGCAGCATTATTGTTAAATAATGCTCTCTTATTTACTTGAACATAATTTATTATGCAACACGTACAATCTACTCCCTGTTTGACATCCTTAGAAATGCTGCGTTTCCCTCTTGTACATTTTAGATGAAAACGAAAACGACCGTTCCGGCCTAGTGTGAGCCTGGTGTTTGCTTTTCCAGAATGATGCCTGGAGGCGAAATAAGCGAGAGCCCGGGTGCCATATATACATGCGTTGTTTGAAGATTACAAAATTCATCCCCGTATGACGTCACAAACTGCTAACAGCCATATCGGTGGTTGCGAGAACGTTCAAGTTAAGCGTGGCAAAACATGTCCCAACGGCATCTCCTTAGTCGTTCGAATTGTCTATTAAACTTTCAACTTAATGATGTTGGTTGCAGTTGATTATAAATATGCATATGTTGTTCTTGTACCTACAAGCGTAAAATCACTAATAGTAGTGTCAAATAAAATGATGGTTTTTATTAAAAATTATTACAAATTAATCAAAAATAGAGAGTGGTAATAGAACAAGCATTTCTTAAACCACACGTTCTACAATCTACATTTATTTAATGTAATCTGTACGATTTGTTAAAACGATAAAATGGACTACATTTTCTAAAACACTCACTTCCAGCTAAAAATAAATGGTAAACTGAGTAGTTTTTAGTAAGTTCGTTGAAAATGACTAGAAAAATACACGAATGTACAAATACTCAAAAGATGAACATAACTTTTCAGTGTTTGCAAACAAAGTCTTACTTTTATTTCATTTCACAATTTATCACTACTTAAACTTATGTTTTACAGAGTTTTTACAGAATTGAAATTATGAACAACCACAAATAAATTTAACTTATTAAGCTATAATTAATACGAACAACAAAATTTCGATCACCTTCTAATAAAATCCAAACACTTGCCATAATAAAGATCAAATACAGAAACTCAATAAAAGAGAAATATACAAGATTAGATTTGCTGATTGACCTGCTTCGAATATAGGAAGAACAATTAGAACGATTAATACTATAGTTAAAGAACATCTAAATCAACCAGAAAAATCTTCATTTGGGCATATTATTAAAGTCAACAATCATAATTTTTCATTTTTCACCTTCAGAAAAAATAAAAATACAACATTTATTACCTAACAATTTCACCAAGCTGGAATTATTAGAAGATCTCGAAATTTTAAAAGTATTAAACGCAACCCTGATTACTGCAAAAATGTTCAACATAACTTGAATTTTGAGTATAAACCAGTGTTCAAATATTTTTGGGAAATCAGTAGAAATTGACCTCTCAATTTTTATTTATATTTTAAATTTAAATTTTGTAATCTTCAACACAAAAAATTGATTTTTATTAACATATGTTTAATTACAATATGTTTTGTATACACTATTAAAATTATATAAAATATATATTACTATAAAAAAATTAAACGTAAAAGAAACAGAAAACTCAAGCAATTTTTTAATATTATTTGTTAAATATTGGTCCTTTAATTTATATATATATATGTATTCTTTTAAAATGTATTTTTTCTTCAAACGTAAATTTATAATTAGATTTAAAAATTGTTGAAGAATTTTTATAATAGTTCATAAGATCCAATTTTAAACATGTCCTGATGATGGATGGCATTGTAAGTTGAAGGGACTCGACGTAATTGTAAAAAAAATAAATATAGTCTCTTTAAAAGTGCAATTTTCTTGTTTAGAAAACTTCTTAAACATCATCAATATTTTACAGAATATAAAACTTATTACCAAAACCCGCAAATAATAAAATCCATTTCTGCTTTGACAAACTTTCGTTGTGTTCGACCCGCGCAAAAAATAAACCCTTTTTCACTCTTATGAAGCAGATGCTTTTCATAAATTCCAGGATAATAAAACTTGGGTCTGGATAACTACATTAAATTAACTCTGCTTTACAAGGATTATGAGGCAATTTTTAAAAGAGTCTTTAAACTAGATTTTTCCCCCAACTGCCGCCAAACTCCCTTGTAATAATTGTTTTCAGGGTTGAAACATTGTTTGAAAATACATGTTTAAAATGTACAACTGGGAATAAAATTACACCCTGTTATACCATTATCTTGATATAAAGCATGATGTTCAAAGATAATGTCAAACTTTTGTTGTTGAAAGGTAAGTAAAATATAGCTATTTGTATGGTAGATAATTAGTTAATTAGTTAATAAATAATAGACGGTAAAGGAAGAAGTTTTGTCCAAAAATTCGATTTTTAATTTGCAGTTCCCCAAAATTAATTTTATTAATTTGAGTTGTTTGGGTCAAATAGGATAATTTCGTATTCACATTTTGTAATTACCAGAGGCGGTGTGAGGAAGAAAATGTGAAATAAAACAGGCATGTAATAAAAAAAATGTACAGGATTTTTTATCGTTTTTAATAGATTTTTACTCACTGAAACCAGGAAAAATATTTAAAAAATTCGTCAGGTTTTGTAATAAAATTCTTATTTGTAGTTTGATTTAGAGTAAAACTCCGGTTTAACTCGAATAGTGATATTCTGGTATTGTAATTGTAAAAATCCTTGCAAAAATGATTTGTTACTTTTATTTAATATGTGTTAGTGTAAGATTCAAGAATAAATATAATGAGAAAATAAGCACAAATTCAATATATTGGGTTTAAATATTCGGGGGTAGCTGTTCCAATAGAACTAAACATTTTATAATATAAACCCACACTCTCTGAAATCTTCGAAGTCAAATACTGAAATTAGTTTTCAAAATTTATCTTTGGTACGGTTTTTTGTCTGATTTTTCTTTGACTGCTGATCAAAACATCCAGTGTCTTTTATGAATTCTTCTTTTTCTATTTCTGTTTCTTTTAGTCTCGGTAGCTCTCACACTTTCCATTTTGTGGTTTTTCATTTCTTCATCTTTATATTATATGCTTCTTACGATCCATGTTCCCACCTTCAGGTTTGTAATTTTTTCTTTCCTTTTCATTGTGTTGTTTTCATACTTACTATTAACTACTTTCTTTTAATTTCTATATATTGTCATTAACTTTTTATGGGTTAATTGGTTTTAGAAAATATTGAAAATTTCTAAATAATACGACAAAATAATTACAATGCTTTCTAGGTGGGTTTTAAGTAGTTTGTTTAGTTGTAATAAAAATCATAGCAGTAATAAATGGAACGAAGTCGAAATGCTATTTTTCACATGAATAAAACTAAAACTCAGGAATTGTGTTGTATTGGCCCCATGGTTTGTAAAATTCAAAATTAAAAAAATTATTTTAAAATAGATATCATATTTTCTTTTTATCCGTTGCTAGATTCCTTTATTTTTTCTATTTTTCTGCGTTAATTGCTCATCATTATATATATATATATATAAAAATGATCAAAGCATTATAAAATGAATTTTTTGTATGAATTACTTTAAAATAATTGCCCCAGCCCGGATCTGATGTTCCAATTACTTTTAAAAAAATACTGAAAATAAATCTGCAGCAAACAGCAATGTTTGTGTTTATCTTGAAATCGAATGGAAACCAATTCGATATCCCTGGAGATTAAGGTTATTGTTGAGCCCTCAAAACCTCAAGCATAGATTGCTCTTAGTCGTTTGAAAAACAAACAAAAGTCTTATGCTCCGATGCCCTATTAGAGCCAAAGTTCGTAGCTTTTGCTTCAAACTATGCGAGTTTTGAGCCTGTATTGTGGTTTTCGAACAATTTCTTGGGACCAGTCTAGTGGAAGAACAAAATATCCAGAGAATAGGGCTCCCTAGATTATTTTCAATAATATTGTACTGGGGCAAGTTCATTTCAAATATATAGTTTTTGTTTGAATTTCAACTGGGAATAAAGTTTTAAGAAAATTTCAAGAGAAATAAGCAATCTTTATAAATTCAAGTTTCTCTAATAATTGGGCTTAAAATTTAAATCCATGTTTGGCGGTTCTATTCTATCACATATCTTTTACAATTTTATTATTTTAGTTTTACTAAAAATTCTACTTAATTTGAAATTATTTTTAATTGCGATCTTGACATTATCACCCTTCAGCAAATTATTAATTTATTAGTGACACCAGGAATCAAGGGAAGTTTATGCCAATAGTAGAACACTATTTAACTGGTTATATGTCAATCATACTGACAATCATAAATACTTTTTAAACGTATTGTTTTGCTTTAAATTATTCATTATGTCTAAATACAACCATGTCTGCTATAAAATTAAATGGATTGCAAAGTACTTGTGATGAAAAAATGGAAGACCCAAACAACAACTACAATTCTGGCGATAATTTAGGACAACCCATTTCTGTTGATCGTAGTAAAGAGGATGAAAATTATGAAAAAAGTGCCATCAATAAGATTTTAGAGATTCGATTACAGGTAGAAAAAATAGAGAAGGACATTAAATCCAAGAATAAAATTGAGTTAAAAACAGGAGGTAAAGTAATAGAAGAAATGTTACTTCAGTGTATCATAAAATTGGATGATATTGAAACGAGATCAGTAGATCCTGTTAGAGTTTTGAAAAAAAATACTATATTGTATTCGCAGAAATGTCTAAAACTGTTCGATTCCAAACTTGCTAAATAAACGTCTTAATAAAATGCAGTTTTTCCTGTGGATTTTTTTACGTGAACTTTTAAAACACTTTTAAAACACTATCATTTATAGTGTTATATTTTTCGGCAGAAAACGTTAGGGATACAATGATCACAGTAAAATATATGGGAAAACAATCTTCCACAAAATTCCAATTTTATCGTATATTTTTATAAACAGCTATAAAACTTCATCTTCCGAATATCCAATAGTAAGCTTTTAAATATATGTGCATCCAATAATGCAAGAATACAGAAAACCGAGCAGTAAAAAGATAAGCAACCCCAAGTCTACCCTCGTACCCTAAAAAAGGTAAAATATAGTATCTTTAACTTTTTATGGCAACATTTCAATTCAGTATAAAATTAGACAAAATCTACACGAAGAAAAGTTCAATTGTCACATTTTAAAATTTCCTATGCTCTGCTACTTATTGGAAAATTCATTTTCTATTTAAGAAGTGTTTCGCCTTTGTTTAGATTTGTAATTGGGTTACTCTCACTTCCTGAAGAGTGATTGATTTTAAACGTAAATGCTAGGCTAATTTCAATTACTAAAAAATGGGCTTTTTGCTAAATAACCAACAATATTTCTATCCAAGTGGTTAAATTACAATCTGTATTATTTTAAAAAGAGCAGTCTATATATTTTTGTCATTAAAAAGTATGATTCACATTTTTTCAAGAATGTATTTATAGCTTTTATTTTTTTTACATTAATGCATGCCTGAGTATAAAAAAGATAGGTAGAGAATATGCTTAATGTTTTTCCCAGTATGAAGTGAAGCTTTTTGTTACGAACTTTGGAAAAATTTTATTAAATATTATATTTTTACAGAATTTTGAACATATTGGCTTCGTAGCTCCATTCCATCAAATAATCTGCTTTGTACGCCCACCCTTTTCATATGTTTCTCGGTGTAGCCCCGGATGTAACATTATTGATACTCCTATTTCAATAAGGAATGTTTCATTGATTTGCCATTACGGAGAGCGTTCTATTAATGATTGCAACTTTGCGTCTGTGAGTTTTCCCCTAAACTTTTATCTGAAATAAGTATATGCACCCGTTCCTTCGAAAAGCTCGAGAGGGATTACGTAGAACGTTTCCTAATGCTAAACCCGAAGGTATTACTGCTTTGGAAGAATTTAATTCAGTTCTTTTATGTGTTTCCTTTTCTTTCGTGATTACCTATATGTCTGAGATAAACTCGACGATAAATGTAGTTTATAAGAATCATTAATAATAGAGATTTAAAGTCTTTCTAGAATGTGGTGAAAAGCAATGATATGTGTTGGGTTTCATTCCAGTGGAGTTTTGAGTTGTTACCAACTGTTTTCACACAGTAATTGCTTAAGGAATTGATATTGCAACCATTTAAATATTTTTGTCTAAAGTGTATTTGATATGCCAACTTCCAGTTCTGGTATGTTTCGAAAAGAATTTTTATGTATTTAATGTAATGGTTTAGATATAAAAGGTTTTCCAAGAATCTTTTGAGTATCTGATGAATAGACGGAATTGTGTCTAGAATATTTTTATAAAGCTTTATCCACACAAAATCTTGGCCTAGGGTTTTGTAACCACGTGGCCAGCTTTGGCAATGATACATTTTCTTCGATGTGCCTCTTAACCGCAAAATTTCATTTCGCAACACCAAACTGTCCATTGTTGCTTTGTTTTTTCAGTATCGCTTTGAACCAGTTGACAAGTTCTTGTTTTTGAGTTAAAGATTATGGTTGTATGAGTTATTTACGTAAAAATTCCTGATGCAAATGGACAAAGATTTTAACAAACGGAAAAAATTGCTGCGCTGCGAAGGCATCGCTATTTCCTACATGCAGGGTTGCCAGATTACCGAATTTAGCCGATTGTCCTGCTACTAACGAATAACGAATGTTGAAAATTTTATTTTATTTAAAAATTGGTTTTTTTACTATTAACACTAAAAACCAACCGAAACGCATATACACTAAAAATTTTATAATACATTATAACGAATATTACTACTTACTCAGATTTTACAAAATCAATCTTAAAAAAGATACTAATGGATTCCCAAATAGTCTTTTTATTTTTTACTGTTTTAGTTTTTGTACTAGTGCCATTTACTATAAAATTAGTATTTCAGGCACATTAGTACTTAAAATTTAAAAATAACATAAAAAATACGTACTTTGAATTATCTTCATCGATTATTATTAACAGATTTATTGTTGTTCTTTTTTCAAACTGTCACTTTACACACCTACGCGGGCAACATTATAATTGAGTAGAAGTATTTGTCACTGTAATTTGAACGTGCCCTAACGAAACTTTTATGATAAATTTCATCGTAACTTCGACGAAGAACAATACGGGTAATAATTTCGGGCTATAAAATTTGTTATGGTAATCACACTTTTAATACAGACAAACGTGGCATCCCATGGTCTACCACTAAAATTATGGTCAGGTTGTTATTTCAGGTGCCAGACCATATAAGAATATACTAAAGATAAGATTTCGGTTTTATTGTACTAACTTGCATCGTTATAAACTAAATAAACAAAATATTAAAGAGCTTGGATCACTAGAAAAGTAATGATAAAGTAAAAAAAGATTTTTTTTAATAATTTCAATTGCAAATTTAAAAAAATGTTTGTGGCAAAATCGGTACGAATGTTATACCTACGTAGAGTTATGGGAAATGAAATATTTTTTCCTGAACACAAAAACAATCAAAGAAAAACCAAAGTTCAGTTTTAGTAAGTTCCTTCTGTAATAAAAAATGACTTACAGTTTTCACCATTAACTAATTGATGAAACGGCAACGTTGCATATGCCATTTGGAGATTGCCAAAAAATTATTTTTATTTATTATTTAAATTCACTAAGTAACTATTAGTTTCTATATCTTTTAATGAAAGCAAAATCCAGTGCATTCAAATTTTAAACAATTATTAAAAATCATGAGATTTCAAAAATTTTTAAAAATTTACATAATCATTTTCCATAAACAAACTACTGGGTTGTTTTAACGTTTATTTAAACATCGCCTCTTTTAACTTAAAATTCTCACTACTAGCCATTTTATTTTCCAAGATGGTGTATTATCCTATTATTCTTTAAAGAGGAAAACTTTACGTACGTCTATGCATTAAAATCTCCTCGGCTCCAGTTTCGTACTAAATCATAAACTAATTGTCCTCTTTGACCTTTCAAGTTTTCTTCCTTAACCGACCATTGATTTAATTGCAATACACAGATGGTTGGTTCTATTTAAACCGAAAAAAAATGAAAACTAATCAACATAGATGCGTGACCTTTGCACTGAGAAAGAGTTCAATATATCCGCTATCAACTATTTGTAGAATTTTTAGCAACCGCGGCTTCTCGGAAGTCTAATAGAAGAATTATTATTTAATATTCTGTCGAATGTACAGGTTGGAACAAAGTTCTAATGGCGAACTCTTGGGTACTGGATTTAAATTTTGGTCAGACCAGGGTAATAGATTATAATGGGTGTAATAGTAGTGTATGGAAACAATTAGAAAAAATAAGAGTAGAACAGAAATATCCAAAAATTTAGAAAAGATACCAGTGTCATTATCAATTCAAATGCAACTTACATTTTTTGTATTCTTCTAGATATTTTCTGTGATGATTAGAATGTTACTGTGTTCTATCACTACCTCAATTTAGAAAACACGAGAATGTTAATAGAATTAGTACAAATTGTAAAGGGTGTCCCAAATTTCTCGCAACATTTAAATATCACGCCTTTTGCACTGCCAATGAAAAAAAAAGCGTGACAGCTGACAGTTCAAAATTATTAAAAATGGAGCGCTACAAGAGAGAACAAATCGTTTTCATTACTGAGCAGTATTTTCAAAACAACAAAATTTCGAGAGTTGCAGTTCGGAATTTTTCTACAAAATATGGTCGGAATAATAACTGAACTTCATCGACTGTGAAGGGATTAATTAAAAAAATGAGAGAATTTTATCTTTTTAATAAGGTCAAAAAATTTTATTAGCTCAACTTATTCAAGTTTTTTCTTATGAAGAGTAAAATATTGTAAATTTCCTGGATTTTTGCCTACACCTTCTAATAGAAAAAAATTATCGATCTTACACATACCGTTTTTTAAAGAAATAATTGGAAAAAGCACCTTTTCGTTTGATTTGTAAAATTATTCAGATTTAAACAAAATACTAACCAATTCTTAATTTCGAAATTTCATTATATTATTCTTTGAAATGTTTTCGACTAAGCGCTTCTTAGTGTAATCTGAAACAAAAGCGTCATCAATTATTGTGACCAGATTAAATAAAACAATGGACTGCCTAAATAAGAAACAGAGGAATAAATCATAATCTACGATAAACAATATAGTGCTCGTTAATGTTGGTTAGTAGGTTTAAACAAATAATGCAAACAGCAATGAGAATGAATATAGGTAGGAAACCATTGTTAACTTTTTAAATGCTAATCAAATTATTTTTTGTAATTTAGTTGGTGCATTAAAAATAACTATTTTAAAAAAGGTTCTAATCTCCTAACGGTTTTTATTTATGTAAAATTTGCATGTTTAATGAGCACATGAATATTTTAGCTTAAAGAAAATGTTCGATGTTATCAAAGGAACAGTTATAGTACATTTGTATATTCGCATATTTTATTCTCTTTGAAATGAGTAAAAAATTAAGAAACGTTGAAATTTAAAAAGACGATCTTAAATAAATATGAAACAATACTAATAATTTGGGATAGTAATAGACAATATATTTTTAGGTTTTCATCCCTTTTTTTTTATATGTGGCTGTTTAAAATTTACTCACTTTAATCAGAATAATATTCAATTCACCTCAATAAGTTTAACAACTCTCAGTGAATATCTGAAAATTATGTATCACTTTAAGTGGTGATATGAAAATTGTTCATAATGAAACTGGAAAGTGTTAATATTTGTATTAAAGTATTTTTCCTAGCTAAAATGACTAAAACGGTCAGTTTTCCATTTATTTCCTAAATAACGGGACTATTATTATTACCTGAATATATAAATATCTAGCTTCAAAACTTGGAAAGGCATTTAATACATAATACAAATTTAAATTAACGTAATAGAAAGCTCCCAAGTGTAAATTAAACAAATATTAATCAAATTAAAGAATATAATAAAATTCATACCTGCAGAAATATTACTATAAATATTTTATGAAACATGATTTGAAAGTAGGAAATGAACGAAAAGGAAGTAAAATGCATGTACAATTACACCTCTACAGGACGTTGAAAGTAATTCGAGGGAACACACAAATAAATACAGCTTCTTTATGCCCTGTATAATTTGTCATACGCAATATCATTATCAGCAAATTCGATGCGATTGCAAGTTTCAATTATGGTTCTGCGTTTCACGTTGCACCCATAGCAAATATGCAAATTGTCGGTTTTTGAAACACGTAAAATTACTACAACTTTAATTCCGTGGAATTTTATAACACCAATCACAATGTTTTGTGTAACGACACAGATGATTGCAATAGGGACGTAATATGATTAACCAACTTCAAATATACTGAGTAAAATTTCAATAAATTGATATACAGAGCAGATATTCAGTAAGGCTCTCCTTATAAATTTTTTGCGTTATTCAAACTCGAATATAATTTGATGATATTAAATATTTAAATTATATTACAATCGCAGTTGTATCATTGATATCTTCATTGTCACCATCAGCATCAGAATCGTAATCACCAGCATCTTCATCATCATCAGCATCAGCATCATCATCATCTTCACCGTCATTATCGTCGCCTGCATAATCGATGCTCATTTACCGAGAGATACCAGTGTTGTTTTTTCAATTTTCGTTTATTTTATTCCTTCATTTGCTTCTTTATTTCACGTAATCTTCGTACTTTCTGGAGTTTAATTTTCCTTAATTCAATTTAGCGTCCAGATTTTGTCAAAACACAGGTGTTTATAGGTTTGATAATCGTTGTAAAAAATACTTGTTTGTCTTTCTGGAGAAATAATTAGTCTTTTTTGGTTTTGAATTTGATCCTTAAGGCCACACCCAAGTGAATCATTAGTAAATTGTAGCTGCTTTAAATAGAAATTTTGTTAAGGTAAATTCCACATATTTCTTTATCATCTGTTGATAGTAAAATATGAATTCTGCTGAAAAAATGAAAATTTAATTGTTTCAGTTTGTCAATAATTTCTGAAATCAGTATTTTGACATTTCAAATTAAATGTTACTTATTTAAACAAATGGAAGATATGAATGTCACGTGAAAAAAACTCGTGTAAGGGTTTAAACTTTTGTTTTAGTCCCCGTTATGATAATTTTAAAAATCAACTTATGTGAGCATTTTTCTCACTTTTCTAACGTTCTAAATTATTTTAGCGTGCGATGCACTAATTCGATTAATTTTGTTTCAGGTATGTAATCGATAAAATACAGATATTCAGTTGGACCTGATTTTGGTATGTATGATTATAGTTATTTATATATTTATTAAAATATTTGTAAAATACTGACATTGGAATTCGTGAACAAAATGGTTGGTTTTCAATGTTTGTCTAATAAGATGAACTTTTTAACAAAAGAAAAAAGAGAAAAAATACAAAAAAACCATTCCCTAGTTTTATTGCAAATTAATTTCCTAACTTAATTGCACTGTTTAAAATTCAGAGATTAACAAGTACTTTTTGTATTACTTTGTAACAACGAACTAAAATTTATTTTCTACTATTTTATTAGATAATTTTATGTCCCACCATTAAATTGGACTTATTTTTTCACATTTCAATGCCCTATTATGTTTAAAATTACTAAAAAAATATTTTAGCATTAATCAAAGGACCTATGGCTGACTAATAACTATTGGAAGTATAATTTATAATAAATGAATACCAAATACAAAAACAAAATTTTTCGGAAACTCTTATTAAAGTCTTTTACATGATATTTACTAAATGTCAAAACAAAAATATTTTTACATTCAGGATTTAAAATACTTCCATATACAACTCCAAAAATATTTCCAGAAAATTGAAGAAATAAATAGACTTTAAAAGAATAAAATCCATCAATTTGGTATGTAAATCTCGATAAAAAAATGTAAAGTTTATTTATTTTGGCAATTTTTGGTACATTTCAAAATCATTCAGACCATAAAAAACACAATAATCTCACAAAAATAGCAACTGACCTATACATGAAATTAGCATCACAACACTCTCAAACAGACTTAAATCGAATTCAATTTCATCAAAACTTGTATTGTTCGAATAAATGTTAAATAATAACGATAAAAATAATAAAATAACCCATGGGACCGCTTTTCACTCACTCTTGTTTTGTTGTGACAAATTATTTCGCTTGCTGCTTCCAATTTGGCTGATTAATTGATTCTTTGAAATATTAGTTAATATTATTATGCCTTTTTTTCCATACGCTAAATTTTATTCCAATCTAGACACATTTTTTTTCGTACGCCATGTATATGACATCGCGGTATGCAAATTGGTAACCATAAATTAAGCAATGAAATGAAAATGAAAATGCGATTGTGAAGCGTTGTTTTTGAATTATTGAGGTAATTTTCATACCCTAATTTTCGAGTTTTTATGTGATTAATATGATTATTTTTCAATTATTTTTTCGTCATATTATAATTCAAATAATACTTATATTTGTATAATGTAAATGATAATGTATATTTTGTGTTGTGAAAATTTAAAGTATCTGATAAAAGTTAAACATTTTGTATTGATGATAAACGTAGTTAAAAGCTATTCTTAATTGATTAAAAAAAATAATCCTGTAAAATTTCTTCAAATTTTCCTTTGTCTTAATTATAGTAATGGTGAATAATAGAAGATATTGATTTAAAAAAATATGTTTTTGAAAATTTAACACTTTACCCACGCTTCTGAAAAGGATAAAGTTAAAATAATAGGGAGTGTTTAGAAGAGAATTTAAAAAAATGGAATAAAGAAGAAACAAACATATGGTATTACATTTAAAATTTCCTTAAACATTTTTAAAAAAAATTATCCCACTTCGGTATAAAATCTTAACAGATCTTAAATTTCATCAATTAACATAGAAAATCAACGTCCTACAAAGTTTATAAATTTTTAAAAGTCAGTATATCTTCGTTTTTGTAAAAAAATTGGCAATTCATGGTCGGTTATTATCAAAACTCTGTGAAAAAGATTTAGGAATTGGTTACGCTGTTCCGTGCTCTACTTTACCTAATAATAACTATTCGTTTTCTGAAATCCGGTGGCACCACGTGCCCTGCCGTCTCTAAACGAAACCATTGAACGCGAGTAAAAAACACCTGTACTGCTTTGATCGTTGGAATAACTGCCGTAAGGCTTCCTCTTCGTATTACTTTACTTGTTTTTTTTTTGCTTTACGTTAACGCTATTTGTAGAAATAAGGTTAATCAAGCATTACCATTGAAAAGAACAGCAGCTTTCTTGGTGGAAATAGATTTAGAAACTATAGGGGAGAGGAGTGGCAGTTATTTTAGAATAATTACACGTTATAAATGAAGCTATATTATTTATTACATACCGATTAATAATAAATACTATAACAGGGGTGCCAAATAGACCACTATATTTACATCAAAAAAGTGAACCAAAAAGTAAGAACATAGCAATATTTATACTGTAACCGTTTGGTTGCACAGGCAAAGCCCACAGTCTGTAAAAAGAAGTAGAAGAGCTAAAAAAAATCAAGAATATTCTAAAATGTCCAAGAAGGTAAGAAAAGGAAATAAATACGAGAAAACTGAAACTAAAAGGGAGTGAGTGTGAACGGTCAAGAAAATAAACGTAAAAAAATCTATGTTTTTTAAAACATTTTCTAAACTTTGAATTTTATTAACCATGAGGCTAATACTAGTTTCTTCAACCATAAAAACCATAGTTTTGTTAAACTTAGCTGTTCCATTATTACCATAAACATCGGCTGCGTCAATTTTCACCTCGTTCCATTTATCACAGCCAGAGTTTTTTTTTGAGTTTATTACAACTTAACAAACAAAAATGGTGTTATATCATAATTTCCCAAGGCTTGAGTGTTAATATTATTTTTGGCTTTGTAAGCTAAAAATAAGTAACTTCTTAGCTCTTTAAGTTTCCCTGCTTAAAAGTAGTATTCACTTGTAGATTTAAATCGCAGAAAGCTGATAATAAATTTGGACTGTTAGTTTTTAGCTTTGGAAACTAATTTTATAGATTCTTGGTAAATTTAAGTATTTCATTTTATTTCTGTAAAGTTTAAATCTAAATTTATGTTTGAATCATTAGTTTTTGGCTTCGTAACCTAAAACAATGTAAGTTCTTACTTATGCTGCTTAAAAATATATTTGGTCTTTTTAATTTTAACTTGTCCAGCTTAAAATTAGCTTATATTTTTCGTTATCTAACGTTTATTACATGAAAATAATTTTCTAAAATTAGCTTTTAACTTAAATTTGTAAATTCTTTGCAAAATTCGTAGTTTAAAAAGTGAGTAAGCAAAATAATTTAAGAATGCCGCTGAACTTAAATGTAAAGCTTAAAACTAGCTTATATATTTAGTTTTATTCTGTTTATTACATGAAAATAAATTTCAAAAATAAATTTTTCGATTCATAGACTAAAATTTTTAAATTCTGTGTACTTATTACTAGATACTTACCTCAGTAAAAAAGAAAAAAAATTGTGACTTTAACCCTTATTGGATAACTCAATTTTTTAGTAAAGAAAAATGTATAACCTAAATTTTTTGACATACAGTTACATAAACTTACATTTTTAAATGTTCCTTTAAAAGCTATGAACAGATGTAACTTTTGAAAGAAGTAATAATATAACGTTTAACCAAAAAACTAAATTGTGAATTTTCTTTTTGTGAGGTATTTTGACAAATTTAATAAAGACATGAGTGGACAACATTCGTAGAAATAAAATTAGAAATCAGAACTAAAGTACAATAATTAATAAAAGAAAAGAATAGATTTTTTCGCACTTTTTTTGTGCCCCCAAAAAATTGTTTTTATATTAAGTCTAATGTAAATTTGAAGTTGTAAGGAAAGAAAAATTTACTTGATATTCACCTAGAACCAGATTTGTTGAAGAAAAAAACAAGGTGAGCATAAGAATTGTAAATATTTTGTCATATTACTTGTAGTTATAAGTTTTGAATATTTGCCAATATCAATTAACCCATAAACTCAAAAAAATAGTAAATAAATATGTGAATTTATTATGGCTTTAAAATTCTACTCACTATTTCTTGCTCGTTTGCTTAATTTCGTAAACAAGAATTCTTCTCAAATTTTTTTGGACATACCGCTCTTTCCCATTCAGTCTTTATATCGAAATATTTCCACTCAAAAGTATCCTCTATTCGATCCCTTCTTTTAGAATGTGAAAATGCATCTGGAATATTGCACTCTCTGGATATCGAACCCGCTTTGCTCAATAAAAATACACGGAGAAGGGTAGATTGCTCTCTGATTTTAGAATGTATTATATTGAAATATACTGTTCCTTAGGACATATTTGAAAACCACGAGGTTATTCGATATTATAATCTTATGTGAAATCTGATAGTAAACACATAATTTGAAGCTAGTAAACAGGAAATTATTAGGGAGTTTATTATTATACAAGGAAAACATTGGTTACGATATTTTCTGTCAAAAATCAATAAAACAGGTGAGATCTATATTTATGTTCTGCTAGATTGTTTGGTAATTTGTTAATTTATAAGAACTATGAAATAACTGTATTATGAAGTAGTCTTGACCCGCCTTTAATTTATTTTTTGCTGCTTACAGCTAGTCATTGCCCCTTTTTCGAAAACTGTAACCTTAATTAACATATTATCAATGAAGTCACTTAAAATACAAGAATTAAAAACACTGTTGTAAGCCATCATTATTGTTGGTTATTCTTTATCACCATTCGCTTGTGTCAACACTTATTTGACTTGTAAAAACGGTAACGATAAAAAGTGAATATAACTCTAATCTACAGATATATTCAAACATTAAAACCACCTGAAAGCTTTTTTTCTTTAGTGTGACCGGAAATAAACCTTCTGTTAGATTATTGGGGTCATGTTTAAAACTGAAAAGTTGTATGCGTTTCCTATCCAAGTTGAAGAACACTTTTATATAAAGAATCAACTTGATAGCTGAAAATCAATACTTGTTGCCGATAGAGCTAGACTATTAAAAGTATAGTTATTAAATAAAAGATTATCGTGACGATAATAAATAGATTAATGGGACTTTATAAAATTAAATTAAATAACTTTTGTAACGTAAATTTTATAAATGATCATAATGATATTTTCTGATAGTCATAGAAAACTTATTAGTAATATCTGAATGCTCATTAAAATTGGATGCAACAAATTATGATAGTAATTATAATTAATATTAATTGGATACATTTTAAATCTAATAAAAAAATACGGTCAAATCTAGACAAATGATGAATTTTTATAAAATAATTGAATGAAGATTATGAATAAACAATTTTAAAATTATAATATATGATTATTCAAGATTAGGATTGAAAAGAAATTTGTTCTCTAAAACATCAAATAAAAATATTATGAAGCAAATATTGACATCAGGTCATACGGTTAACTGTTAAGCAAATATTGAATTTATTTAAAAAATTTTATTTAAATTTATATAAACTCAATGCTAATATGTAAAGATAGTCAAAATATTATTGTAGAATGTTATAAATAAATGACTTTGTCGTAGACAAGAATCAAAATTTGATAAATTTGTATTTATTAAGAATTTTTGTTCAAATGTTGTCTTGTACTAAGAAATTATTAAACATTAAAAAGAAGAAGAATCTCAAAATAACTTGATTCCAGGCCAGGGCCATCCCCGAATTACGGTATATAGTCAAAATCCCTATTTTAGACTTTTCGGGGTGTTTCTTCAGATTTTAGTCTTAAGTCCTAGACCCCGACTCCTTTGAGTAGCTAAACCAGACTAAATTTTTTTCTTGAATTCTTTTCGTGGATTTATTCTCGAAATCCCCTCTTTTTTTCTCTTCTATTTTGGATTTTGAAAAGTAGACATTACCTTGGAAAATACATTTGACATAAGCAATATCCATATTTGTAAACAAAATACGAATAAGAATTGTATCGGCGAAAAGCTAAAGTAAACCAGCACAAACTTAGAAGAAAATTATAGTGCAAAAAGTAACTACTTTTTGCTGTTGGTTTTACTTAAAATGTGGAGAAACGATATCTTATTAACTGACCTATACAAATAAAGGATATTTCATGAAAATAATAAAGTAAATAAAAAAAAGGTTAAAAATAATATGGTAGATTCTCTTAATGGTTTTTTAAAATGTGAGTTTATAAGAAGGTTTTTCTCACTTATCCCGAACACTGGATAAAGAATTTAATTATACTACAAAATATTCCGGAACATTCAATTTTCATCCCTAAATGGGAACTTAAACTAGATGGTATTTTTTTGGATAATTGAATTCCTGGATCCGGATTAATGAATATTGAAACAATAGCCTTTTTTCATTTCGAAACAGATTGATTATGCATTAAATATTCCATTAATTTCAACTGAATTAATTACTATGAAACTTAATGAAATCTGGATCTGGATTCAACTAACAAACTCTTCAGTATTAATGCAAAAAATGCTTAATTTTTTAGGTAAAAGAATATTTATATGTGTTAGGTTAATTATTAGGAAAGTATTTGGTACATTATTAGGTTGAGAAATCAAATATCGAGAAAATTAAGAAAGAAGAAATGCAATAAAAATTTTCTCAACTATAGCATATATAATTTTTTTTTCTATGAGTATGTCGAAAATGCTGGTTTTCGACGCATGTAAATCTAGAAAGATGCTCTTTTATTATAATTAATTAAAGTAGAGTTGGAAAAGTTGCATTTGTTAGAAAAATAAATATTTTCACTGCCATTAAATCATTTAATCATGGAAAGCAAATAGCATTTGAAAATGCTTCAAGCATTTATAATCAACTTTGATTTTCATTCTTATTATTTACCAGCTTTGGCGTTATAAATTGAAAAATTGCTTTATTCAATTAGGTTTCCATAGAATATGGCTATGCATTAATAGCACATAATATATTATATCGATTTAAGGTAAATATTATATTATCCACTAATTTCTAATGGAGTAAGTATCAAGTTCCAGTGCGCTAACACAATGATGATAGAGTATCAAAATATTTGTTGTTGGTAATATGATCAATCTCTTGTAAGATGTTTAAAATTTTTCATATTTAAAATGCATGCATACATGCTATTTATTAGTACTAAAATCATATCAAAATTATTTTTTGGTTTGAATATCGAATTCAGCCAGATGAGTTAATTTATTACAATCTTCAATAGTTGGAATAAATAGTATTGCCAGTGAAGCGAGAAATTTTTAATAGTCTATTTTTTGTTTGCGAGGGGTGGGGAGATTTTTTTTTGTCCGGATCTTGTAACCGTGAAAGAACTTTTCTGGGACGGACTCATATCAAAATATTGCGTTATCTCATGACCTTTAAGAGATCCAGATTTGACCTCATCCGATATCTACTAAAGGCAAAAGAGAGAAAACAAAAAATTTGAAAAAAAAAAGAAACAAATTCGAAAATTATTACAAAATGAGCTTCATTTAGTAGACATTATATAATGTATTAATGTATTAATAACAAACAATATACAGGTGAGTATATATTGTGACGATATTAAATAGATTCATGAGATTTCATACAATTATAATTAATGAACTTTTGTAATGTTTAATCTAAAACTAAAATCAAAGTTCTAATATCCCTAAATATTACAGTAAATTTTATAAATGATCATAATGATATTTTTTGATATTATGTAATTATAAAAAATAAGGTCAAATCCAGACATGTCAAATGTATGCTAAGGACAACCAAAATGATGAATTTTTATAAAATAATTGAATGAAGATTATGAATAAACAATATTAAAATTATAGGATACGATCATTCAAGATCAGATTTGAAAAGGAATTTGTTCTTTAAACATAAAATATAAATATTATTATGGAGTAAATACTGACAATATGTCATATGGTTGACTATTAAGCAAATATTGCAAATTATTTAAAGATTTTCATTTAAATTTACGTAAACTCGATGTTAATACGTAAATATAGTCAAAATATTATTATTCGGATTTTATAAATAAATGTTATAAATAAGAATAAAAATTTGAAAAATTTGAATTTAAAAATGTAAAATATATCTATTTATTAAGAATTTTTCTTCAAATATTGTCTTGTAATAGAAAACAGTAATATCAGTTTTTATAGGAAAGTTTATGCTTTCTAAAAATGCCACTAGAAAAGATAATTAGCAAAATTTTATAAAAATGTGAAGAGTCCATATCGTTTTAAGGGTTAAAGTGTAAAATTTAGTATTTCTGATTTATTTATTCAGTTGTCACCAATTTACTTAGTTTTAATTTTTTTCTATAAATATTTGCATCCAATTTTAATTTAATTTTCAACTTAGTTTGTTTAATTTAATTTTTGAACCTCGCTTGAGATTAATTGTGTTTCTAAATTTTTTAATTATTACAATAAACACTATTACGATCATTCAAAATTTTAATCATTTAAAGACCTCATAAAACCGCAACAACGCAATATGCAACATAGCAGACTTCAATTCATAATTTGGTTAGAACTAATATTTGTGCACAAAGTATTCCGTTATTAAATGTTTACTTCGCATTCATGTTGAACAGAATGCGATCCATAAAATCATAACCTGTACTTTATCTCACTACGACCACCACTTTAGTACTTGTCAAATTTTACTACCGAACATCTTCAACAATGTTGTCGACAAAAGCTATGAATGTCTGATGAGCATTTCCAAATGTTTGAACGTTTTAGAGCAATAAATAGGATCTCTTGTAATATACATAAGACCCAGGTCCCATCGTAAACTTTGTTATAGTTTTTAAAAGCATTTGTTGTTTTGTCTCTTTAGATCTTAATTAAAAAATTATGAAAGGGCCTCTATCTTTAATTTAAATATTATTTCTTGGTGAATATGACAAAATGAAGAGTTGTAAACAAAGAATTAAATGTATCCAATATTTTAAGTAAAACAAATGTTCAGTATAAATTTGTAGAATCAGACATGAGTTAAAGCTATTGCTTAAATTTTACATAACTACCAAACAAACTAAGTAATAAACCAATGGTTTTGTGTGAAATATTTAATATGGTTGGTAAATTTTATGTGTTTTTTTTAATCGATTTTAATCGTCTTTCAAATAATTTTAGTTGAAAACATAATTCTTAAGAATCTGTTAATAGGATTGACACCGAACTTTATAATAAGTCGTGATGAAATACTTGGAAAATTGCAATTTATGATTAAGCAATTAATAGATTTAATTGGGGAATTGAGTACCATTAATTAGTTTAATTTGGCATACGATGCGTACGAAGATTTTTTCCTTGAGGTACTTTTATGACTACTTTCATTAGAAACTAAATCTTTATCAAAAATAGAACATTGCTTTTATTAATAGAGTCCATACTATATGTTTATACCTTATTATATTGATTTTGGAGTTTGTAAAAAAAGAAAATAAGAAAAAAAAATGAAATTCCTAATAAACTAAAAAAAATTATAAGAAATAGTTCTCAGGGTTGTTTCATGGAAAAAAGTAAACAATTTATAAATACTTAGAATTTAATTCTAAAAATAATAATTTGCATTTATTATATTTAAATTATATTTATTTTGAATTGCCCAAACAATTTTATAATTTTAAGTCATACTATCTAAAAATATCAATTCTTAAAAAATAAGTAGCCAAAGAAAACGGGAGCCAAAAATACAAAAATAAATATATTGTGATAAGATAATGGAGATCAGGTAAAATTGTTGGAAAGAAAAATAAGATATGGAAAATTATTCATTAAAAAAAAACGTTCACAACTATTAATTATCTACCACAAGTATCAAATATTTTTGGAATCGTCTTGAAATTTGCATTCTAAAAAAAATCAAATATACATGGTATGCCATTTAAAAAAATTGTCGATGACATCTTTACTCACAAATGGTTTAACCTATATATTTCATTGTTATGTAAAAATACATTAAATTAAAATCAAACACTGACTTGTCTCAGAATTTTTCCTCAAAATTGTTTGATGAATTTATTCCATACTTTATGTACTTTATATTTATTGTATGGAATCATAAAAAATAATGAGATTGGAAAAAATGTTTTGGAGTTATTTTCAAAAAAAAAATCGCTAATCGAAGTTCATATTGATTTTTTTTAATGATGTTTAGGTAAAACTGAATTTCGATAAAATGGTTACATCTAGAAATCCAGAATGTTTTTTATTGATTTGTTTCTTATATACAAGAAATTGGTCTGGATCTTTTTATCACGAAAAATCAGAAAATAATTACTCCATCAATCTATTAAATTAAAAATTTGACAAAATATTGTAGAATTAATTAGTTATGTTTTTATATAAGTATTAGAATTAGTATATAATGATCATTTTGAACACCATGTCTATTAAATAATAAGTTGATAAAGCTTTGTTTTAAAAAGTTTTTCAGAATAAAATTTTCGATTAAATAAAAAATTGGCTGATTTTTCTGAAAATAATATGAATTAGTACTAGTAGAAATATCAATCCCAAAATTATTTGTTTTAAAATCTGTTTATTTGTATTTTTTAAGTTAAGTATCCATGTTTTCGTCTAACTAATGTTTATTGGCAAATGGTGATTTATGACAATTGAATAACTTAAAAAAATGTTATCAGAATATAGTTCAAAACTTAGGATAGTCATGACTACAAATCAGTTAATAACAAAATTTAACCACAGAAACAATAAATTTGTACCAAACTGGTTCAATTAATTTCGTAGGTCTTGATACGCCTATGGTTAGAATATAAAATAAAGGAAGTGCTGTATACCCCCCCACATTTCTTTCTTATCTATTTCTTCACTTAATGTTGGCTTGTATATAAAACAAATTTATAACTCACTAATAGGAGTTATTAAATCATTTATTTCTGTAGTAAATAAACTGTGACTGATCAATAATTGATATTTCATTCAATTCTGAAGTTTTAAGTGCTTTCGCATACGGTATTTCGGTTTGATCTTGGATTTCTGATTCTCTACGTTAGACTCGATTCAGGTATTTCCAAAAAATGCAACTATAAACTTAAAATGACAGAAAACTTTATGTTCCAGAGTAGTTTCTCTCCGTTGGAAATTGTCAAATTCCTTGGAATTGTGTTGTTTGAAAACACGAACGTAGGTGTTTATTTTATTTTACAACTTACTTATTTCTCTCCGCATCCACATTTATTTGTATTCTGAAAGTTTTATTGGTTTACAGATGGAACAGAATGTTTTTGAAGTTAGCGTGGTATTGAGAATTATTTGCGGAGGTTTGTCGAATTGCATCTTCAACACGTCTAACTTTATGCTTTGCTTTTTCAAGTTGGTTTTAATTAAAATAAAATAGTAAGAGTAAATGTGTCTTTAGAATTTTAAAAATTGTAAAACAACATATATTCTCAAAATACAAATGGAATATAAACAATAACAAAAACAAATTTCAACTTTTTTCTTTTCCTCTTCTTTTTCTCTACTTGACATTAAAACGGCATATGGTACTTATTGTTATTAACATATTTATGCATTTTCAGTTTACGGTTTTTAAATTATCTTTTAAATGCATATCTAATTTATTCTTTAATGGCATTGGGAATATTCTAGCTCTTAATTCCAAAAAAATATTACCTGCCAGTATTAATATAATGAATAATGAATATTTATCTATAATTATCTAAAATCACTCCTAACATTCTGAGTGATTTTAAAATAAAAATCTGTTCAGAATCATTTAATTAATACGCACACCATTGAATACTGAAAAATGTTTAAAAAAGAAGATTTTGCGCATCCTGTATATTCTAAAAACTAAAATGTTATACTTTCGTCAATAGTTGTCAAAATTGAAAGGCGTCTAAAAGTATAAAAATAAAAATTACAAGCTTTTCAAAAAACGATTGTACAAATAAATTAACATCTCCATAATATATAAAAATAAACACACTACTAAAATTTGTTCACAAGATAATTAAGGTCCATTCACATTTCAAATACGTAAACAATGATCAGCGCGTGTTAAGCTCATGCCAACCTCGTGATTTTAGCAATTTTAACTAAATATGTATTGTAAATATATTTCAGTGCAAACTTTTGGGTTTTTGCTGAACGAGTGTCAGTTTTATTGCACAACGTGCTTGTTGTTATTGTCATTAATTTCTTTTTGTTGGCGTACTTTATTTGAACGAAATGCGGTCCTGTTCCAATTAGGTTTCCAATAGATATTAATTTGATGCTAGTCTACCTTCTACAATGAATGTCAATAATTCCCAAAACTGAAAGAGATCTAAAAGTGTAACAATAAACAAATTATTATTAGAGAAAAACGGTGGTAGTATCAATATTTTTAAAACAATTTTGGTATGCATTTTTACCAGCAAGTCCTAAACCATGGCACGTATTACATGAAATAAATTTTGTAAGTCGATTTTTATGCCGAAGACGTGTACAAGCTCGTTAGTTGAACGATTCTTTGGCATTCTCCTAGGAAACTTTGTACGTCTCGTCGTCCATATTAGCAGGTTCCAGTTCAAAGCTGTAATCCCTTTGTAGTTTATGCATCAGACTACGTGAGTGGATCAAATGCCGCAGACACTGAATAACATAAAAAAACGTTTTAGTAGAGACCATAATAACAATAGATTACTATTTCTTAAATGTGTCCTACAAACCAAATAGTCAAATAACGAAGGCAATACATTTCATTCTGTCTAAGTTGAGATGGTTTGTTTATTTTAATAAATATCGAGCCATCATAATTGAATTTGTTGTGTTTTGGGTTGGTCTACATGGTCCTCCGAGCCGGATCATACAGAAACGTATGTGGACTGTAATTTTTGACAATATTTATTTTATCTAATCGTTCTATCTTTGACAACGTTAACTTAGAAAAAAAAATTGACATTATTACCACAAACGACGTGTCAATAGGGGGGATAATAAGTTTAACAATCACCAACATATTTATTTTAAAATACATCATTTAGAGCGCGGAATGAGTTTACGAGAAAAATATTTACTACCAAACTGAGTTTTACTGGTTATCTTTGTTTTATTGCAGGTCTTTATATCCAGAACGAAAAACCGTTCTCTCTTCTTCTCTTTCATTGTCTTGTTTCACCCCGTGAGTCTTTTTGTTTGAAGGTGAAAGGGGAAAAGTGTCACATCTGGTGTGTTTATTTTCATAGGGTAAAAAGGGACAAGTGACTCCAACACGTTCATTAATTGTTTAATTTTGGCGGTAAAATCATCTCGAATACTACTAATTAGTGAAACGCAGAAATACAGGACCGGTCTAAACTGGCTCATTATTAAAAAATATTTGTGACTTTTATAGAAACAAAAGTTTTGGGGACAAGATCCACTTCGAAGTGAATAATTGTCTGTTTTGCAGCCAAATAAAATGCAAAATTCGATGTATTGACACCTTTTAAGAGTTCCTTGGGATCCCCAATGGGCAAAATAGGGTTTGTCAACTTACGATGACCTAATATTATACTCTTTTCCTTATTTATATGCGTTACCCTAAAATTGTTTTACCTGTAACTACTTAATACAGAAGATTAAAAGAATCGCCACTCTTATCAAGAGTCAGTAAAGTGTTAATATTTCGTTGTCTCTCCAGAGGCTTCTGTGAAATTCAAGAAGTAAAAAAGATAATTTCAAAAAGCTGCGAGAAAGCTCTAACTCTAACAACGGAGTTAATGTCACTAGCCCCGGGGTTAGAACGTAATATTTAAATGCCGCCTGAATTTTAAATCTACCGTGTTTTAATACATGAATAAAAAGTTAGTTAATGTCATGTAAATTTCGAGGGTTTAGTAGACAAATGGATTCACACGGGTCATTTGAATGTATTATACGGGTTTTGAGTAAAGATCAGATTACGAAACGACTTAGAAGTGCATTTTGGGTTTTAATAGAATTCCTTTATGGACTGCGAAACGAAAATGTCTTTTTTTAAATATTTATTTACGCAGCAATTGCTTAAAATAAAATTCACAATGCCAACTATTTAGAAGAATGTGGATTGAAATGGACACAATCATTTTTTCTACAGTGTAACAATTTCAATTGAATTCAGATTCTAATCCCAGTTTTTCAATTTTTTTTTTATATTAAGTTTAAATTAAGTAAGTGCGTTGCTTAAAACGGTTCTGTTTGAATGCATTACTCAGATTAAAGCATCACTTCACTCCGTCTTATCAAAAATCAATCACACCGTAACATTACGAGACACGAATTCAATAAAATTTTACATCAATAAATAGTTTTCAATTTCCATTTGAGAACACCTCCCGCGATAATCACTCACCCGAAGTGTAATTTATTTTTCCATCTAGAGAAAGGACTTGATGATTTTTTATATTGATTTCCATCTGATCGAGAGTGCTAATTAGCATAAAAGTTCAATTAGTAGAATGACAGATAAGCTGAATCATGTTGAAAGGAATAAATGGGGCTAATGGAGGGTTCTAATCGGTCTACTACCTAAAACTACTTTCAATTATTGATAATTCGGGCTCTAAATACAATAGAACCTGTAGATCTGTACAAAATTTCAAAAAAGAATAATTAAAAGTGAAAATTTCATCTAATAATTCTAATGTTGTTTTTTTATTTCTATTTTTTAAACATTACGTCGATGGACTATTTTCATTTCTTTCTTTAATTTGAAATGTAAGCTACAGTCTGCGTAAAAAGACCAATTTTCGTGCATTATTGTCACTATTTAATTTTTCAAAGTTGAGACACGCGTCTACTTTTTTAACTTTCAAAAATGACCAAAAACATCTTTTTGTGACTTAATTTTTTCAAAAAATTGCGAAAAGTGCGGGTGCGTCAAAATTTCTGCAATTAGTGATTTCAAAATCCCCATGCATTAATTAGTTCAAGCTTTTTCCGTTATCGCTGTTAGCCCTTTTCTGACGAGATCCAATCGAACACAGTTGCCAGATTATGTGATATTTCTTTAGATACGTATAAAACTCAGGTTAAGATATTTTAAAGGTTTTCAAAAATCAGTAAACCCCGTCTGATTTTTTCTAATGAAATTGTAATATTTTTTTGTTCAACTTTAATTACATCCTCTCTTTCTTCTTTTCTTTTCTATTTTATTGTTTTTTGTAAATGTAGGTAATTACGGGACTGGAATTATTTCCTCATTTTTTTTAGAAAACTATTTGTTTACTATAATTTTTAATTCAATGGTTTAAGGCGTTTCCTTAATATTATAAAATATAATCCGTGCGCCACCATTCTATTATTTTATTATTTCTCCATGATTAGTGTTTTTTATATTCTCTTCGATCTTTTTTTTGAGTCTACGCTCGTCATCGACGTTTTATAGATATGACAAATATCAAACCAAATCGATAATTTCAAGTACATATTTTAAACAAATTAAATAATTCGTAAACGATACTGGTAGCGACATTTTAGCGGATAATACGTTCTGACTACCCTTCTAATAACTTCAATGAAAAGAATGAAATTACATACATTAACAATAAATTTTTAGTAGTGTTTCCTATGTGGATTTCGGTTTTACTTGCACAAATTTTCACTTTTTCGCAACTTAAGCTAAATTACTTCAGTTAAGTTTCCGATAAATCAATCTTAAAGCACTAATGGGCCTGTACAATAATTTCTCATTTTATTGTAAACGTAACTAAATCAAAAATTCAACACTTCGAGCGATTCCTGAGGTTTACCGCTGACTATTGCATTGTTCGTCGCAACAGTAACAGCCATTGTTTCTGTAACCGAAACAAATTACTTTCTGGCAGAAACAGAAATAGGTTTGGGATAAAAGGCACCTGTGCCAGGCTACACGGGTGTTTTAAAAATGTCGAAATGCTTCGAACTAGTGCCGTTTCGGAACTGATTGAAGGCCCAATAAATTATAAATGGAGGGACCATGTTATTTCGCCTGCTGATGCAGTTTCTCTTGTCTCCACGAGTTATTCGTTACTTGTCAATGAGAACTGGTGAAAATAATGCCATCAGTGTTTGTGTTTAGATTTTGTTATCCGTGCACAAATGAAACGAGTCGAATAAAAAATCGTTCGCACTGCATTGGAATGTACTTGTTTATCAAAATGTTGTAGGAAATTATTGAAAAATACAGTGACTGGCAAAAAAGTTGTTTTGCTGACTTAAAAACTTTTTAATGTTAGAAATCATATTCTTTTGTATTTTGATGGTTTTACTGGTTAAAACGTGATATTATAAACCTGTCTAATAAACACAAAAAACACCGCTTGGTTTCTAATGTTTATTGAATTTCAGTGTACAAAGTTTCCCGATACTCAATTTGACCAGCAATAGCCTTGGTAAATTCATAAAAAATAAGGCAAACTACGAAACGTTTTTCTTTCTAAATTGTTAGGAAATAAATAATAGTCTTTTCGAAAGCTTTAGAATTTATGAGACCGCCCACATAATTTTTACGTTTCGAAACCACAAATCATGTTGAACTTTGTCAATTTTACCCACAAAAACTTATTCAATAAAATAACCCTATTCAATCCAGTGAAACGCAATGCATAACAAATAGATAATAAAGCCTTTTGGCACCCGGTACAACGTACGACGCCCTCTTTCTCTTTCACTTCGCCTGCTTAAAGGCCTGACGAGTCAGCAGTGGCACGTTTCGAGTATTTTTGACAGCTCCACACCGAACACCGCAAGAAATCGTCGAGATATTCGTTATTGGATTCGATCCGGCTCGGAGGACCAAAAGATGAAAACGTCCATTCAGACCGCAGAGAAGGTAACGACAAAGGAAAACTAGAATTCCTCAATTTCACACTTAAAGAAAAAATTAAATCGCGTATTTTGAGTGTAAATGGAAAAATTCTTCTATATGGGGATACTGAAAGTGGTTCTCTTTAAAATACGGAATTGTATTGTTTATATTTTTGTAGTAGCGACAGGTTGACGAAGTTGAAATTCAAAGGGGGTTTGTAGTATTTTATACCGAGCGGCAAGTATATGAGTTCTTGTAATGGAGTAAATTAGACTTACTTTATGAATAAAAAAAATGCACCACATTTATGTACTCTATGGATTTCATCTATTTATTCGGGCGAGAAATCTGATAATTTGAGTAAATTACCAAAGATAAAGAAATGAAATTAGTTAAATGATTCTAAAGCTCGGTGAATTAATTAATAATCAGATACTATTAATTGACTATGTTGAAAATACCAGCAAGCTGTAAACTTGCTAAGAAAAAAAATACTAGCGGGTCGGAATGGCAATAACCTAACTTAAGTACCATTCGAAACGAGGGTAAAATTACAACTGCTTTCAAAAATGTAGTTTGTGGTTCAATTTTAATTTTTAACGCTAAATATTTATTTACCCACGCGAAATGTTTTCATTGTCTAGCGACATTAGTACTTCCCCCTTTTCGGACTTTGAAGCTTCCTTTGAATCTTGATTTTTCAAATAATATTGCGGTGTAGGACTTTATGATTATTAATGAAGTTTCGGCTTTTAAGAAATCTAATCAATGCCCTCTGCGTTTGAAGAATCTTAGGAAAAAAAGAAAAACTCCGAAACACCTCTGTCTTTCGCCTAATCTTTAAAAACGCGCCTACATTTTTATAAAAATTACAATTAATAAGTTTGCTTGCTGATTGAGGGGTCAATTTGTACGTTCCCGTTATAAAATTTGTTTTCAAGTACAGTTTCAACATCTGTTTAAGTCATTTGTACCTTCTTACTCGAATTGTAAATTAATACCCACAATGAGATCGTCCAGTATTTATACTAAATATTATTTTGGTGTTCTTGAATCATAACCTTGCGTGTTTTATACAGAAAATTAAGCAAATTCGCGAGAATGCAAAATAATATTTACTACACAGAATGATTATCAAATAGGAATAAATAAAATAAATAATTTGGAAAAATATATTGCCTTTTCATATGCGACAAAAAAAAATCAAAAAGGAAACACATTCTATATTCGTATAGTTACAGTTTCTTCTGTAAACACAAATTTTACTTATTCAAACATCTCATGTACTTCGTTTAACAATGTTGATGGAAATACCCGTTGAAACGAAGAATTACAAATATCAAATTGAAAAACATTAGTAGTGCATTACAGAGTCATTATCGCTAGCACGGACATTCTTAATGTGAGTCAAATAACATTAAACACTTGACGCTCCAAATGGTATCCATTGGATGACATTACTTTTCAATTTATACTCATATCAATCAACTAAGTGCAATCCGAGTTTTCGATGACACGACTTCGTTGTGTTGAGGATTTTGCGCTGTTTGATAAATGCTCGTTTCAGTAACACTTTTAAATCATATTATTCGTGCGTTTTCCACATGCATTAAATCAAATGTTAATTAAAAATGTACCCGGGGCGTGATTGTCGAGTTTGTTAATTGATCGATGATTTTGGGACATACAAATTGTTTTAAACCCTCACTGATATATTTAAAATATGTACGAGTATACTATTAACATTGCACGAATTAATTTCATTTTATGTAGCAAAGCTGAACATTGAAAATAGTATTTGTACAGGGTTGGGATAAAGTATGGAACCAAGTAAATATCTTTAAAACGAAACGGAATTACTCTCAACTTTTTTAATTTAAATGGGACACCCTGTATATTTTTGCAGATTTTTAAAGAGCTTGTTATTTCTCGAATTTGTACATAATGGTTTTAGTGGAAATAATTTGAAAAAATAAAAAATAACTCACTTTTAGTTGTAGAATAAGTAAATTTATTTACTTTAGACTATTGAGAATAATAATTTAAACAAAATTAATTCAGATATCCAAAATGTCCATCCGTTCTCCTCCTGACAATATGTCAGTCCATTAATAAATTCTTGAGTCACTCTTTCCAAGACTTCTCCACGTATTAGTTTACATTCTTCAATAATTCTTTGTCTCAATTCCTGCAAGCATGTTGCTCGTTTAACGTGAACACGTGATTTTAGATAACCCCAAAGAAAAAATCTAATGGGCTTAGATCCGGAGAACGAGCAGGCCACTCTATGAATCGATCACCATAACCGATCATCATTAATATTTGACAGTTTGACACCAATTACCTACTAGATAGTACTCGATTATTTCTTACTATTAATACAAACAATATCAATTTGTTTATTTAAATGGTATTTTACTCTAATGTATAAAAACTTAAAAGTTTCGTTTTAAAGATATCCTACTTGGTTCCATACTTTATCCCAACCATGTATACATTATTAATATTTTTCGTAGCTCAAAATTGCTAGACGCATTATTTTTATAATTAAAACTAGTGATGTAAAAAAAGAGTCTAAATATGCAATTAACTATTGTATTTTTTTCACGAAAATTTGAGGTTCTCCAACACTAAGAAAAAATACCTCTGAGGTTGGCATGAGAAGGACGTTACTTTGATTCTATGTCCACTCTCTTAATTAGTCGTTTTGACTTTACCTCGACGCTCATCCGTCGGAATTCCTTAAGCAAATAAATTCACATTACTAAAGCGGTTCTGTAACTTTTTTTGATGATCTCCCTGGATTTTTGAAACTTAGTACTTAAAGCGGTTTATTGGAAACATTGGGAATGATTTGTGTTTTTTATTCACAAAAAAATAAATATGTTATGAAATATTTTATGTTTTTTTAGTTTTTGTTTATTTTAAACTATACAGTTAGATGGTCAAAATTATATATTTTTTACCATTTTTTTGAGAATACTATTCAATTAATCGATAACATAAAAAAAGATTTAAGATACTAAGTGGCCTGCATATTAACCAGATTTATACCTAGAAGATTATTTGTATGTGCTCTCTAAAAATCAAAATGACCCAGTACAAACCCTTGGAGGAGTTGTGAGAATCATTCTAATGAAGTTTTGATGTTAATATCGAAAAATGTTGACTACTAATGCATTATGGTATAAAAGCGATCTAGGCCGGAACCGAAATGCAAGCGAAGAACTTGAAATGTATGGTTCAGAAGTATAAATCATTTATATTTCATATCGCAACACCCACAACATATTTTTTGCTTCGGATGTAAGCTGCATAATGTGCCCAAAATTCCGCTCACGTTTCCCTTTACAATAAAACAGGGCGATTGTAAAATTATATCAAGCGTATTTGCATAATTCACGTTCACGTTGTTGTGTCTACGTTTAGCCAACAGTAATTTTGAATAATATGTAATAATAAACAACGGTTTGGGTCTAGAATATTTAATATTTAATGTTTGTGTGTTTGTGTCCGTGTTATTAGGTACCTTACGTGTTACCTTTCAATTTTGGCAGAAAATATTAATTTGAATGAATTTGAAAATGTTTTTTTTTCTTCCGATATGAGGATTTTTCCGAAAAAAAAAGAATAAAAGCTGAGTAGTAGAATTTTAGGAATGTATTCTAAATAGTATTACTTTTTATCATTTTAAGAATTTTTTTTTTCAGGCCGAATTCAGAAAAATATAAAATGTAAAGGTTTTGTGGAGTGCAACAAATTAAATAATATAACTCTTGATAATGAAATTACAATATATTACTTTTTTTATATTAATAAATATAAAAAGTCAAAAATATTATAAAAGGTTTTTAGATAGATTTATGTGTCAATTGCCATATGGAACATACATTAGTTCTTCGTCGAATTCAAATCGAAATAAAAATATTACATGATTTAGAAACTCTGAGCACTATCACGATTATCTTTTCATAAAGAGTTTAATAGAATTAGTATTATTAAATGTTTATACTTATTTTAATGGATTAACACATCTCCAATTTAGGAATGTATCGAATATTTACATAAATCAAGAATGCAAGTAATTAGTTATTCATATCTTGTGATGAAATTTACACTTAATTCAATCTTATAAAAAAATTTCCTTTTTGGTTATGTGCCAACTCTCTAATTTTAACATTATAATCATTAACAAAAAGTGCTTTGATTTTAAACAATTCTGACGATGTTCACTCTTAACAGCTCAAAAATTAAGTTTCTCTTGTCTAATTTTGACAGTCTATTTATAGGTTTTTGAAATAAATCATAGCTCTCTAAAAAAACTAATATTAAAAATTTTTATGACATTTTGAAGAATTTTACATTATTCGTATATTTTAACTTATGATACATGACTGAATATACAGGATGATGTATTTAAAAAACCAAAGTGACTAATAATATCAGAGAAACTGTAAATCTAGCAATATTGCAAATGTACAATCTGGAATCTCCGTATCCCAAATTTTGTAGAATTCGGACAAACAATTTACGAGATAATTGGCTGTTTCCAAACATTTGGTCTTGTATAAAATGATGCCGTCTTTTGTAAATAAACTAATCAGTGAAAACTCTAACCTTAATTGTTAATAAACTCCAAACTAATTGGATAACCTGGATTTTTTTTCTACTTCAACTACAACGAGAAGAATCAACCAGAATAAATTGGGAAATTACAATTGTTTTTCAAATCGTTTTTGTGCTCATGAATAAAATATGAAAATAAAAAATCTCTTCTTATATTTTAATATTGACCAAAATTCTGTACAATCTTCGTTACCTGCAATATAGACAATATTCTATTAATTGACAAGATATTTAATTATGTTATTAGTGCAAATTTAGCAGTTATGTGTTAGTTGTAATTAATAATTTTTACCTGATTTAATAATCTTTATTAATTCGTATGTTTTATATTAATTGACAGCATTTTCATTAAATTATTACGGCTTGAAAGATATTTTCATAATTTTTACTGTATATACAATATTCCCGAATTTAGAGACTTTTTGCCAAATTGAAAGTATTTTTTAATCAAATTTATCCAAAACAAAGTTAAATTAAAATTAATTTAAACAAATTTAGCAATAATCTCTACCTTACAGTGTTTTTTATAATGTTTTTGTAGATATTTATTTTCGAAAAGTATCTTATACATGATTGAGATAAAGTATGGAACCAAGTAAATATTTTTTAAAACGAAAGGGACGATATTTATGAAATTTTGCCAGTAAGTGCAATGGGCCAAAATGCAGCTGATGTTCATTTTTTTGTTAATAATATACTTCCGGTTTAACCGGAAATTCTCTCAACTTTTTTAATTTAAATGGGTCACTGTGTATATTACACAGTGGATATTCTTAGTTGCCTTTGTTATTTTATTAATTTAATCTTCCATATTTCCTTTATTAACATTGTCTTGCTTGTTAAATTTGTCGCTAATTACCTTCGTGGTTGATGCGACATTAAATTAAAAAAAATTCCATACAATTAGCATCGTGATGAGAAAAAAGATACATTCTTGATTTCACTGATTTGTAGTTTTAATTTGAAACCACTGTCACTTTTTGACTACAAAATGAAACTGTTTAGACTGTAATTATGAGATTGTAACTTTTGAACTATTAAGAACTCATCCACTTTATCTGTTAAATGTCATTTAAAAAAGCCATTATAGAGACGGCTTAATGGGCCTTCCTGTCCAATAAACGGTTATTGACACATATCCCGAACCCAACAGGCAAAGTCAATAATACACGCATCGCGCTTTGATTGAAAGACAACAGCAATGAAAAAAAGATCAACCCTTAGTCGGGTTCATTTGATACTTTTTGACATTGCGTGACGTTTCGAATAAAAACCAGTTAGTCCAATGCAAAGTTAATGCGTCAGATGTCAATTCGATTTTGAAACAACCCAAATTATGACGGCGATGATGCGTGTACGCTCGTAATTTTAAACCAATATTTTAATGAATTTAAATTACGTACAGTCTGCGGTCACAGGCAGGCAGGTGTTGCGCTAAATAAATATCATTTCCATGTTGGGAACAACCTACTCGTAGTCTTAGTGATTCCATTAGAATGTACGTAAGTACGGTTAATGAAAGAGTAGTGTGAAGCAACAAGGTAATATTATAATACGTACCAATTAGAATAAGTGTGTGAACTAATTTTCTCCGAGGGTATGAAATTAGTAGGTTAAAGATTGATGACTTATTAAATTTGGATTAAAAGGCTCTTATAAAAAATTTGTTGGTGGATTTCCAAATGTATTTCTTAAGATGAACTAATTTAGGTCGTGGTTTGCAAACTAAAATAAAAAAAACTATAAAGCATGGAAAATATACTGGGTACAAAAAAACTAATTGTACAGGGATTTTAAAATAAACAGAAAACTCTGTGGAAATAAAATTTAACAAGCAAGAAAATGTTAATAAAGGAAATATGGAAGGTTAAATTAATAAAATAACAAAGGCAACTAAGAATATCCACTGTGTAATATACACGGTGACCCATTTAAATTAAAAAAGTTGAGAGAATTTCCGGTTAAACCGGAAGTATAATATTACCAAAAAAATGTACATCAACAGCATTTTGCTCCATTGCACTTACTGGCAAAATTTCACAAATATCGTCCGTTTCGTTTTAAAGATATTTACTTGGTTCCATACTTTATCTCAACCATGTATAACATACTTTTCTAAAATAAATATCTACAAAAACATTATAAAAAACACTGTAAGGTAGAAATTATTGCTAAATTTGTTTAATTTAATTTTAATTTAACTTTTTTTTGGATAAATTTGATTAAAAAATACTTTCAATTTGTCAAAAAGTCTCTAAATTCGGGAATATTGTATATACAGTAAAAATTATGGAAATATCTTTCAAGCCATAATAATTTAATGAAAATGTTTTCAATTAATAGAAAACATACGAATTAATAAAGATTATTAAATCTGGTAAAAATTATTAATTACAACTAACAAGATACTTTAAATGGGCGAAAATCCTATAAATTTTGTATGTATGTGAAAATATTCTAAATTGGATAAAAAAATCCACTTTATTTTGGCCATAATTCTTTAAATTTAATACAGTTCTTCAAAGTTATAATAAATTGAATGAAGTAAAAGATATTCTCGAAAATTCTGTAAAAATAAATTTAAACATGGCATAGGTCATGAAAATGTTATTAAACTTGTAAGAATTACATGAAAAAAATTCTTTAAAATTCGCCAAAATTTGAAAAACGTTCTTTAAATTTATGAGAAAAATGTTTGTTATTCCTCAGTGCCTAAAATTATTGATGAGCACAACTTGGAATTTAAAGAACTTAATTCAGAACATTTTTATTTAATTTTTATGAGCTTACAGATATTTTAATTTTTCATGTCTACAGGATTTTCACCAAATTTAACCTATATTATTTGCAAATTTTAATTATATTTCTCATAAATTTAAAGGGAGTTTTTTAAATTTTGGCGAAATTTAAATAATTTTCTTTAGAGAATTTTCATGAAATTCTTAAAAATTTATCAAAGTTTTCTTGGTATTGTCTATATTAAATTAGGTTTGGCTTATTTAAGGAATTTTCACTCAATTTAACTTAATTTTTGGTAAAATTATTATATATTTCATAAATTTAAAGAGTATGTACAAAATTCAAAGGATTTTATCCAAATTTATAAAATTTAGAGCATTTTCATGGTCTCTGCCACATTTAAATTATTTTTCATATTTAGAGGGTTTTCTTTGAGGAACGCTTCTTAAATTTAAAAGATTTTGGTCAAAGTTTTTTTTTAATTTATACATATTTTTTAAGCGTTATAAAATAATACGTTAATTAAATATGTTTGAGATCATTGATGAAAAAGGAATTTTCTTTTTATAAAAGCTGTGTCATTTTATATTCATTCGGCCTTAGTTTTTATGGGCGTTTTGTAAGGATTTATTACGTAAGGTTATAAATAATTGATTATTTATGATATTTCTTAGTTTATTGCGTCCGAACAATTGAACATTAGAAGTTATTAAACTTTATTAAGTATGTAATTAACATAGGAATGTAAAAAATACATTTTACCCGATAGGATCATAATTACAATACACAAAGGTACAAAAGAACAATTTCTTTTAATATATGTTTGTTCTGATAAATACGAGGATGGGATGAATAATTTTCTGCCTAAGAGAGAACAAAACAAAATGCGAAGTCAAAAATCCTTTTATTTTTCGACATCGTTTTTTTGGATATTAATACACGTCGTCCAATGATTTTTTTTTAAGTTTGGAAATAAACTGAAGTCCAAAGGTGCTAAGTCTGGCGAGTATATTGTATGGCCACGTAATTCAAAACCCAGTTCATTAATTTTAGCTATCGCGTCGGTCCAATAATTCGCATTCTTTTCTAACTCAAAAAATCGAATTTGAAATGAAATGAAAATTGTTTACAATATTTTTTCAAAACTGTAGCCAATTGCCAATTAACCATCCTGGTCTCTTGTTAGATCGCGTTTCGAGAATTTGCAATCGCGAGGCGAGCATGCGCTTAACACGCAATGTTTACATTGAGCGTATTTAAAATGTGATTTGACTTTAATCTCGTAACAATATGTGTGTGATAATTGCCAGTTAATTGAAATAAAACACCTAATAATGTTGCCTAATTTATTTTGGTTAAATAAAAACAGGTTAAGGTACAAAAATAAGAAAGCAAGAAATAGTAGAATTTATGTAAGTGTTTCTTATCTCTTTACAAGAAACGAAACGTTCCCAAAATCCCTTTTTGCTTTTCAACTTTTTTGCTTCGTATCTTTTGGAAAACCGTCTTTGTCGAGTTCGGTTTCCAATTTACGCGTCTCTGCGACCCAATTTATCGTCGTTTTCTACATGGATCATTAATTATTTTTGACCATGTTCCTGATATCTTCCCTACGCCCGATACGGTACACTTCTTCTTTGCTTTTCCACAAAAAAATCCAGACGTGATAAATTGCCGAGTAAATGGCGTTTCTTAGGTCACTCGATATAATTATTTGTTGTTAGCGGAGAATCTTGCCCGACTCGGAGTCGTTTATAACCAGAACGTCTCAATTATGAGGGGATAATGAGTTTATGAGCTGCCTCCAACAGACCTCCTTAACTCATCGTTAATCATATTATTCAGGACGTTACCGAACGCTGTTTCTTCATTTCGAAATCGAGGTATTTCGTTTTGATGTATGGTCATCGTGTGTTAGAAAGAAAGACATTTATTGAGGGGAATATCGAAGAAAAGAGACGCGGCTACATTCACTCCAATAAAATCAATACCGAAATATGTTGTTGTTCTGGTTAAATTAATGAAACATATTAAAGATATTCATAAAAGATAACCTCAACATTTTTGCCAATTACAAGTGAAATGTAATAGTGGGTGGGTGCTAATTTTTTTGTATGTACGATACCACAAGTGATATTGTATGATATTATGCCGAGCGGAAGCATTGGATTAATCAGTCGATAGCCATAGTATATTAATAAGGAAAATTGGCGCTTACCAGATTCTTAGAACCGGAGCTCCGAATCTGGGGGATGCCCATTAAGTACATTTATAGGTCACTCAAATCACAAAGAAACTAACTGGACTTTTTCTAACTTATTTATTTGGCGAGGGAATGGTGAAAATTACAAATAAATAAAGAACAACAAGTGAATTTGCAGTACAACGAAAAATAATTAATGATTTGAAGAATTATTGAGCCTCGCCGAGTTCTTTAATAAACCAATTGACTCTTATTAAATAATTCAGAAAAGTGCCGGCAAATTATAACTTACAAAATTTAACTGGAAACACTCCCGAATTCATCTAAGTTTCTAAACTGAACTTTTAGGGCTATTTTTTACTTGAACAGATTTTTTATGACTTTCGGTTTATTTATTTATTTTATTTACCTTTACAAAACTAACCATAATGCTCAGTTTGGAGAATTATTGAAGGGATAACAATTTGAACTACAACTTTTTGTATAAAAGGAAAAATCTCGAAAAACCTTTCCAGATGCAGCTTAATTTCTCCAACTTTATCCATTATTTCTAAATTACAATTGCAAAACTCGTTCGAGGTGTTATTTGAAGCGTCAACTTATATTTTTAGTAATATGTCATTTCTCGGTTTAATAAAAGGTCCAAAAAGATAGTAATAAAATCTACTCCATAAGACAAAGCATTAATATTACTTGCAAATACAAAACATACATAGAAAATTTGAATGTAACTGCTACGAGAACACCTAAAATTATATACAAAACTGAGCGTCGAGTGTGGTAGTGAGAGAACGACAACTCAAACGGAATATTAAATGAAACAAAGTTGTAAAAATTTACGAATTTCCTTGTGTACAGAATGAGCAAGACGGCAGCCGATCCTCACAAAGCGTTCAGATCAATATTGGCGTTCAAAAATTCTGTTTAAACATCAAGAATTAATTTCCTGGCTTGCTTCTTTAGAAAAGCCACACGAAAATATAATTTTCGAAAGGTACGATTTTTAAAATAAAAATAAATTCTTTTCGAATACAACTTCTTATCACGTTTGGGATCAAATCGATGGGTTTTTAATAAACTTTTTTATGAGGATTAATATTTCAAATAGAGCAATATTCATTTCGATTCCCTTTGATACAGATCCTATGTAAAAAAATAAATTATTTATTTGTTGTATAATATGTATTTTATGTTTATTTATTTTGATTCATTGAAAATACAGACAGAGTAAATAATTTAATTAAAAAAAAATATTTATTTTTTTTAATTAACTTTTGTACAGAATTTCTAAATTATTGGTTTGAATCAACATTAACGATTTGAATCAGTCTGTATGCCAGATCTTAATATGATATTCAAACTTATTAATTATAATTTACTGGAAGTTTCCTTACAAAAAGAAGAAATATTCTCTCTAAAGTTTAATATTATTTTAATTTTAATAGTAGCAATATCTTAATCAGGTTGATCAACAGTTCAACTTCAATTTCACATGAATCGACTTTATTGCTATAATGAAAAAAGCTGTATGATAAATTCGACATATCTCTACCGAGCGATGATAAAGTTTTAACCAATTACACAGTTACACTGAATTATCATAATGTTCTAAATTTATTTATAAATTGTGTACATTTTACTCTGGACTTAAATAGGATTAATAAAAATGAAGAGAGCTCAGGATTAGTTTTGCTTATTACCAATTTGTTATTTTGCCCAATAATTATCACCAATTCAAGTAAATTTTCTGAATAATGTGGTTATATAAAAACCAATAAAAAAATCCTCCAATTATATATCTTCCGAGTTTCATAGCATTTCTAATTCAATGTCTATTCGCCAAATTCAATTTGAGTTCAGTTGGGAAGGAAGTTCAAGTTCCTTAACGATACATCTGTAGATAATTTACCATTGATTTCCACAAAAAGGGATGGACATTCTGAGCACGTACGATCCCCTTTATTAATAAAGCCGCGGCTCAGGACACTAATTCGGAAATTGTACTTTATAAAATTTCAGATTCGACCACGTAATATTTAAACGTATTTTATATAAGAAAGATTTAAAGGCAGTGCAAGAGTTTTTTCGATAAAATGGACTGCATGGGCGTTAAAGTATTTCAAGATTACCTTCCCATAAATCTGTAGGGTATTATTTTTGTAAAAAACTCACTCTGGCCAAAAATAAATGATAAACTGAGTAATTTTTAGAAAATGACTATAATTACGAAAATACCAATATTTATAAAACCAATAATGTAAACTTTCCAGTATCACATTTTCCAACTTTGCACTAATTCAGAACTTAAATTTAGGGTTATATATTATTGCATTTTTAGTGATTAATTAAAAATATTAATTTGACACAATAATGACAAATCGTGCAATATCATTAAAAATTATACTTACTTATACAACTTTAACTTAGTCGTATTAGTTCGGATGAGCAACAACTTTATTTGTGAGTAGAGTCACTTAACTTTTGAATTAATGGCGGTGGAAAACGGGCAAATGATTGGTTACTTGGTGATTTTATCTAATTTTTTTGATTGGTTAATGCTGAAGCGACCGTCATAATTCCAGATCAGAAGTTCTAGAAGAATATACCGGGTAAAACGAAAAATGTATTGTTCATTATGATTGTATCCCAAAAATTCAAAAATTCCACATGATAAGAAATAATGTACATTTAACTTATCAATAATAATTATTATTATATTAATGTGTTCTTTTGTTACAGGTATGTCAACTACAGAATATTATGTGTGTGTAAGTAAATATTGTTATTAATGTTTTTTTTTAATACTAACCAAAGTAGTTTCTTTTGAATTATAATTCACATTTTCTTGTTCCTGAAATACGGGGGCTTTTTTTTCAAAGTCCAATCGGTCACGAAATTAAAAATACATTGAAAACCCTTTGTGAACTTTGTGAGCACATAAACACCCCAAGTGTGAAGAGCGTGCTATAATTCGATTTCTTTATATTAAAGGGTGCAAGTAATGTTTATGGTGAAACTTTTTTGATGAGAGCAAAGTGCAGCAATGGTGTAAAAACTTGAACATATATAAATTTTAGATAGATTTTCGAAATGTAACACCTTCTCATTAATTTCATTTTTAACTTTTTCATTCTTTCATACCAGTTGCTAAAACGTTCATAAGGTTGTTCATATTTTATTTGTGATTTTTGTGGAGGTAGTAATGAAATTGCTTTCTTTCATTATCTCATGCAAGACTTTTAGATTCGGACTCACTCATATTAACGCTTTTTCTACTATGAGAAATTAAAAATATTTGACGTTATTTGTAACCCACTGTCAGGTTGCCATATCAATAAGTGCTGTTAGAGAATTGCTACTTTGGTTTTACATAAAATATTCGCCAATTGTCAATTGGCACCGGTAGATAAAATGAAAGTAATATTTTTGAATAATTTTCAAAATAAACAAAATGAAATAGTTTTAAAAAAATGTTCCTTAATTAAGAGTAAATTTCGGTTCTACCTCCCGTCATAGTCTTCGAATTGTTCTCCGCTTATTCATGGTCGATTCCCTTGGTAACAGCAGGAAGTAAGGGAAACTGTGTTGAATGCCCTAGAGTAAGGATTTTGTTAAACATTTTGTGGTCAAATTTAATGTGCGCAAGGTTGACCAGCAGGCGGTGACAATACAGGGGTTTCCCTTCTTGTAGCAATAATTCACACAAAGCGGTCTTTATTACGAAGAACAACCCTCAGAGGAAAACTTAAAGGATTTTCCTAAGTGATATGTTTAAGGGAGAGATATGGTTTTGGATGTGGTGTACAGAGAATAAGGATTTAGGAGCTAATTTGTAATAAGAAATTGTTTTCAGTTTTTTTTAGATATGTTTTAAATTACGTTTAGCTACAAGTTGAAAAAAAGGAAAAATAGGACAGACAAGATTTTTTGCATGATTAGTATAAAAAAAAAATCCTGCTAACTACAAACATTTTTTTCATTTCGTTCTTCTACGTCGAAATATTTTTTTTATTTTAACATAATTTAAACTTAGAAATTTTTATGAGTTCTATTGTCTTCATTTTTGTCCTACACGAATTACTGTTTCAATATTTACTCAGTTTATTTCGTATAATTAAAAATAATTGTGATTTAAAAAAAAATCTCAATTTATGTCTAATATTTTTTTTAAGTTATTTATTCTTTGTTTACATTAAAAAAGCATTATTTTAACATCAAGTAAACTTTTTGTAACGTTATAATAGTCATTGTTGTTATTGCAACTATAACCTATATATATTTTATCTATTGAATTATATTTGTGCGGAAAAATCATCAATCACTCATCGATACCTATCATTTTTTTATCTTTTCTTGAAGGTTAAAGTGAAAAAACGTGACATTTCGCAAATAATATATAACTTTTGGGTATTTTCCTATATCTATACGTCCGATAGTCTCTTTTTAATACGGAAACTCCGTTCATCGCAACTTATAGAAATCGAATCAACCTAATGTTCAGTTCTGTCAATGAAAAAATAACTAATATTTATACGATACGATATTTAGTATGGAGAACCAGAGCCAATTGTAAAAACTTTTTTCTTTAGAACTAACAATGTAATAAAAATATATGGATTTTTAATATCAATTAAGTAATGATACTGATTTAATTCAAATAATATTACAATTTAATATTGTTTTATTTAAAATAGCCGTCAACTGGTCTGTTTACAGGTTTAATAATGTTTTCCAATATTCCAATTTGACATCCCTTAAGTTGATTTTTCAGTGTTGGAAAGACAAACAGTCAGGTGGATTCAAGTCAGGCGAATTAAGAAGCTGATGAGCCACAAGAATGTTTTTACCGACCAAAAAAGGGTTTATTGAAATTGCTTATCTTTGTATATCTTTCGTCATTTATTCTTATACATTTACGTTAAAAATCTTGCAACCCAGGTTTTGACCATTGAAGATGACGTGCCGATTTGCCTAAAGTAGAGCCTAGTTCAGCTTTAATTTGAGTGTTACTTAAACCCTTAATGGGAAAATATTTACGTCAGCTTGTACTTCGAGTTCCTTCATTATTCAAAAAGTTTAGAACTTGATTAATATAGCGGTCTGTCAAATACAAAGCTCTAGACACAAACTTACAAGATTATTAATTATTCATCCCATCCTCGTATTTCAAACAACATAAATTTTATTTAAAGACAAGTAGTTTCGACCCCTTAAGGTCATCCTCAGGTCTAAAAAGAATATAAGAAACCATCATACATTTTTTATATAAAATACATTCGTAAACTTACCAAATAAAACAATAGTGAAAACAATAACGTTAAAAAATTCAATGCAAAAAGGAGACTCTCCTAATCTCTCACAAAATGAACCAGAATTATAAAACTTAACTAAATTACATAATCCATAAATAACAGTTATGAAACGTATTTAAATAATTGTAATGATAAACAAAAAAACGAAAAACCAGGTAATAATGTCAAAATAAAGGTATCGCGAAAAAGTCCAGAACTCAAGTTTAGTAATAATAATTAATTTTTATCAAATTTTGATAATTCACTAGTCTAACTCAAATATAATTGTATATCAAAAATTGTTCAAATAAAATAATTATTACTGGATGTTCTTCTTTCTATATTTTACCTATTAGTTGTTAAAGCAATTGTAAAATTTTTTTAGAATTGAAAAAATTTTTATCTTCCCCAAAGACCGATAAGCTAATTGCTCGATATTAATTATTTTTAATCTGTTTTTATTTTTTAAATGTATGTTATATCTTTACCTCCTTATTTAAGATGCCATTCTCCATACTAAAGTTTGTTGGAATTATTTTCTAACTACTTTTTCACTCTGTTATAGTTTTTAAATCGGAAGTGTTAATAATTCACAGCTCGTTGTATATTAATTTCATCGTGCCCAGTATAGATTCGTTTATGTATAATAATTACTATAGAACACAATTGTGACGTGAATCTTTAAAAAATGTAAAATCAAATGCAGATACACTGTTTTGGAAATAAAAATAAAATTAAAATAAAGTCTGGGTATACTGGTCAATATTTGCTCATCTATGCGGAATGATGAATACGTTCAGCAACACTAAAATATAGAGAAATAACAAGAAAATAAAGGAATTCACTTAACAATGGTCTCGTGTGGAACAACAGATAATGTTATGGATATTTCGGTACTCGGTGTGTTGAACAAATAGATATATTCGCATTATTAAGAGCCCACCATATATGTATTGTATTTGACCAAATACGGAATAGTGTCATTTTAAAAAAATTTACTTCCGCATAGATAAGCCGGTGCAAACAGAAACTAGAATACGTTATTTGTAAATAGATAAATACAAGTGATATTTTAAATGAAATTAAATAAATTTGAATTTTAAGTGTTGGGTAATTCTACAATTAGGACTAATAGACAAAACTTTCTTAAGAGGTTAATAACATAAAAATAAAAACCACGAGATTACTTGACTTTAGTAATTAAAAGATAAAATAATTACAATTTTGATGCTTACTTTTCTTTTTTCTTTTACTTCAGGGTTTCTAGGTGAGTTTTAAGTAGTTTGTTTAGTTGTGATAAGCTCCAAAAAAACTCACAGCTGTGATAAATGGAACGAGGTCGAAAATAAAACTAAAACTTCGGAATTTTAAATAAAATTGACGGGGTCGATGTTGATTGCAATATTGGAACAGCTAAATTTATCATTTTGTGGTTGAAGACACTACTATTGGCTACATGGATTGTAAAATTAAAAATTTGCAAAAAAAATTTGAAACAGACGGATTATTTTACGTCTGCTTTTTTAGCGAACAAAATTTAAATATCATTAATGTAAATGTTATTACATATATTCTTTTTGTATTTCTCGCAAATGAAATAATTTACTTTCGTATAATTTTTTAAACTCATTGCTATAGTAATTCCTTCATTGAACAACTTCAATTTTTTTCAGGCACATTTACACAGCGTTGATTATCTTAAAAAGTTTAATTATTTTCAATAAGTTATTAGCTCCAAATTTTGTATCATTAGAATATTTTTTAGTTTGTGATAAGTAACTGCTTCCATTATTTGAACTAAGTAAATAACAAAATTTACCAAATTCATAGATGTATTATTCAGAAGTGCAAAAATCCTTGGAAATACTGAAGTGAAATTGTGGAAATAATTTTCGTATAATTGAATGCGAAAAGTTTGTCAAGTTTTCTTTATGCTCGAGTTTTAACTTGTTTCTGAGTTAAGTTCATAATCCGCCATCGGTAACTCCCGGCGGGAAAGAAATTATGAAAGAAAAGATGTGTGCCAAAGATGTTTTTCCAAAACTTTTATATAGGCAGAAAAAATGAGATAATCTATAGGGGGGGGTTTCGTTTATTTAAGTTAAGTTAAGAAATTATTGCACGAATATTTTTTTGAATCTAATGAAATATGAAAAAAAAAATATTTAAACCCAGAATTCGGAAAGTACAAAAATAAATACAATGATCATAAAAGAATATAAAAACGAAAACGAAACATAAAGATAACGATACCATTTGTATACAATTTAATATTCCCCTCACTTTATGCACTAGGACTAGGTAGTTACTAATTCGATTAATTTTATGTTTTGTCATTAACTTTAAAGCGCCTGAAAGGGAACAAAAAGTTTGGATCGCGGCCTCTCCGAGCAATGTCGCAGCATTACAAATGAACTTGTTTTACCACTCTCCGAAACCCTACAATTTAATCAAAACGTCCCAAAAGACTTAGACGAGGTTTGTTAGTAAACCTGCTACTAGACGATGCTTACAACGTAATTGACAGTAACCTAGAACGTGTCTAGCTTCCACTATGACGATTGTCAAATTATTTAAGAAAATCAATTTCGAAACAACACTGAGAATTGTAAATAGATTGACCAAAGACTCTTAAAAAAAGTTATAAGTTCCCATTATTATTAGACTTAAAAAATAATACGATTTTGGTTAATTAGAGGCGATTTTCAACAAAGGGATCTTTAATAATTAAATAAACTGACTGAGTAGATTTGTTCACTTTCAAGTCTCTCTTTGCAAAATTGCAATCAAATCGAGACATATTTTCAAAAAAAATTCTTTCAGATTTTGGTAGATTTGGACGGTTCCAAAAATTTTTTCAATATTAATGTTTGTTACCTTTTTTTTAACGCGACATACTTTTAGTTTAGAAGTAATTTTCGAAATAGCGATTTTTTCAAAAAAATAAATAGTTTACCGAGTTTCTTTGGATTTTAAGTAGATTTAATTGACCCATCTGAGCCAATCTGAGCAAAATTTCAATCATTATGATTTTTGATTTTTTTTCAGTTAAAAATTATTTTTTTCAAAAAAATGTATTTCTTACTGAATTAAATATACTACATTATCTAGGATTAACTTTTATTTTTTAAATGTTGAATCAACCTGTACATGCCAAGTTTAAGAATGCGACATTATTTTTTATACAAACAGAATATTTGTAAAAGAATGTTTTTTTTTCACAAAACTGATAATATGTCACCAACTTAAATAACATATTTCATAATGAAAACATGTCAATCCTATTTACAAATAAAATAATAATTAATATTGAAATAAAACTATTAAATTAAAAGTTTCAAAGTTTAATTTGTGTATTATCACTATTATCAGACGTGAATTCTTAAGTGACAAATGTTTTTTAAAAAAATGGATAAAAGCAACTAGTGAAGTTATAAAAATTTTAAAGTTTAAATTATGGTAAAATAATGTTACTTCAATGTAAAAGAGTTAATAAATAAATGAAATCAATAATGGACATAAGTTATGGTTTTTAAGTGACAATTATTTATAGTTTTAAGAACAAACTGATATAATTCAATAGATATAATTTATAGTTGCAATAGAAATAATTATTAATAAAAGAAAATCAAGCAAAATAAAATATTTGATCATATCAACGAGTTCTTTAGAGATTTAATATTGTTACTTTAAATTATATATTTGCTTCATTTTAATTAGTTAAAGATACCAAAAAACAAGTTTAGAACGTAGATTGGAACTTTCAAGTGATAATTATTAATTTTTTAAGAAAAACTAAACAAAATTTTTAAAAAGGTGGCTCGAATGAGACAAAAATTAGGACTATTAAAGTTAAACATTTGAAGATTTATATTATGTCAAAATAACGTAAGTTATGATTTTCAAGTAACAATTCTTTATTTTTTAAAGAAAGAACTAAATAGAATTTTTAAGTTAAAACCGAGGTTAGAATTGTATTTGGAACGAACTAAAATTTTAGTTTAAACAGTCTCGTATTTATTGTTCTACGTTTAATTTCAGAGAAAATGTAAAGGTAGAAATCCACGAGTAAAAAGTAAAAAATTTCTGCTGCATTAAGATTTGAGAATTCGATCAAATTAAAAATGAAAGAAAAGTTGAAATCGGTAAGAAGAGGTTTTCAATCTCTGAATGGAGAAATAATGTCGTATCTCTTTTTAGTCTTTCTCGTTTTCTGTACTGAATACTGAAGTAAAACTTTTTGTACGATATCAAGATTAGTTTTCCTTGAATCTCAGGTTAAGTAATTAATTTACGTACAAGCACAAAATTACTTTTCATCTTCAAATCTTTTTTCCATGAAAGTTTCGTTTTAATTTCGAAAATTTTCTTATAAATGGAATTTATAAAAGCACACTTAATTTAATGTACCCTCGGCTAAAATTTTTCATAAATTAAGTTTACTTTTGTATATTTGAAGATAGGAATGATAACGTTTTTTTTTCTTTACTTGTATTTATTGTTTTTTATTAAAAACTTTTACAGAGTATATCTTTTTAATTATATTATATACATACATTGTCTATTCCTTTGGGTTAGTGTTACGTGAATATTAACGAGTATTTAACAATAACGCACTCGGAGTTAAATATTCAATTTTCCGAAGTGGAAAAAACTAATTTTCTCCGCCTTAAAAGCATGCATATATAATAAAATTCATTTAGTAGCTGGTTGATTAACATTCTGGCAGCTTATAAATTTAGCATCTGATAAGGCTACAACCCATTATGTAATTTAGATTAAAATCAGGTGCAAAATCCCACGCGTTATAGGGCGATTTACAACACCGGGGTTTTGGTTTAAATTTAAGCTTCTTTACCAATGAAAAAACTCATTTCAGACTGCTCAGGAATATTGTTAAATAAGATTTAGTGACACAATTACGTTTAGTAATAAGATTAGTTAAGCGAATGTTTAAAATACCCCTAAAATTATAGACATGATATTTTATAAAGAAGAAGTGCATCTGGGAGAACAGAAAAAATGAAATTATGTAATCTAAATTTTAAATTTTCTTCTAATTTGATATTGTTTATATGAAACTTAATTATGGTGGTAATTTCCTTTATATTTTAGAATCATTCCCAGAATTATTAATTTATTGTCCTACTTCCTTGAGAAATATTTTTTTTATTGTCAATTTTATCATAATAAAAATATTGGAAAGTAACTTAAAAATTTGAGTACGAAGTTAGTGAACTCTCAAATGCTACGGGCGATTAGACCTTCCTGTCAATTCAACTTTTAATCCTCGAGTAATTGTTGAAATAGCATTTTCTTCTCTTCGATACGAAACATTCCTTATTATCTGGATAAAGTCGAATCAGCTCCGCTTTTAACAAGACAGGACTGTTGAAGGTGATGAAGAATAATACAATATTTGAAACTTAAAATTACAAAAAAAAATTCTTCAGTGGAGTTTCAGTTTCAGAGAACCGATTTTTGTAGAACTACAAAAATTTGAAAAAAGTTGAATATTTTCATAATAATATAAAAAATTAACCATTTTAAGTAAAAAATTCAAATACATTGGAATATTATCGAAAACGTTTGAAAGAAGAGGTTAATATTTCGTTAAAATGAAAACATTGGTATTTCCTCTGAAAACTTTATAACAAAGGTTTTGTAAAACGTACCTACTGGAACTTTCTCTAAAAAATAAGAAAAAAATTTCATTTTCTCTGAAATCAATTGGGATTATATTTGAAGAAATTACATTTTTATCATAAAAATTTGAAAACAATATTATTTTCTCCTAAAACTTGCAAAACTTCAACGCGAGAAAAAAATTATATATTAATAAAAATTATAAATACAATGGCATTTTTCTTTTGAAAAAAGCATTCAAAACGTTCTCTAAAAATAGAAATTTTTTCCAAACAAACGAAAAATTAGAATATTCTATGAAAAAGAGAAAAAAATATTGATTTTTTTTAATTAGAATTACTAAAATTGAAAAGGGTACTTTCCTGAGGAAAATTTAGAAACTGGAATTTTCTTAAATAATAAATATTTAAATAAATTTTCTCAGAAAAAACTAAATATAATTTTATCTCAAAATGCGATTCTATTATTATTTTAAAATTATTTAGGTGTTCTTCTATAAATGTAAAAACTAAGTTAAAAGTATTTATTGTAAATTTACTTTTAAAAAATCGATTTTATAGCAAAAATTTGAAAGAAATAATAATTTTTTGGAAAGATTCAAATACTCTCCAAAAATATTAAAACAAAAATTATGATTTTAAAGTTGTTGATTGTGATTTACACGAAAACCAGAATTAGCTTCTTTTTAAATGTAATCCTTTAAAAAACAGTGATCAACATACTAAACAAAAAACCTTATAAAGAAATAAGAATATGAAGAGCCATTTTCATCCTCAGTTTTAATAATTTAACATAGTATTTTCAATTTTAGTAATTTTTAACTATTTTCTAAACAAATTTAAATCTGAACATATATTTTACTTATAAGTCTGTAATATGAAACAACCGAAACGTAATCTGATAATACGAAATGAAGTTTAAACAGGCATTAATAATAAAATTAAAAGTTTTCTTAACGTCTTTAATCTCTTGTTTTGACTTTGACCAGCACCGCGGAAAAACTCATCAACTAACGAATTCGCATCAGATATCCGATCGAATTTCCCAGAAAGTTCAAACCGCCCCTGGCTGGGGTTCTTCCTTATCTCGCTGACTAATTTAACAGGATACCCCATTTAGGACCCTCGCGGATCCGCGTATACTGGCTAATCGAATTATAGGAGTGCTTTCCTACGTTTAATCACCAGCAATGAGTCCAGATTATTTGAAGGAAGAAAATCCCTTGCCTGTACGATTTATAAAACACAAATTTTCTTCTTAAATCAACATTTTTCCTATTGATAAACGTTTTTTCGTAAAATACTGATTGGTAAAATAATTTTATAAGTAAAAGCTCTTAACAAACAAGAACGTATATCATTTCATTTAGGGATAAAAAGTTTGCAATAAAATAGAATTAGATCACAAGATATATGATATGTAATAAACAAAATATTGAAATAAAATGTAAAGAGTACACATACAAAAAATATGGTAGTAGTACTTTATTGATGCTTTGGTTTTTTTTATGTAATAAACGAGTCAGATTATATCGTTGTCAATTTTGACCTAAAAATAATTAGAAGGGTTTTTGTACAATTATACAGAGGGGACCAAAATTTAGGATATACCTATTTTGAGATACGGAGATTCCAGATTTGACATTTGCAATGTTGCTAGATTTGCCGTTTTTCTGATATTATTAGTCACATTGGTTTTTTAAATACATCACACTGTATATTCAAAAATTTTCGACTAACCTCCAGTTTTCATTAGAATAACATTTTATTCAAAAAATTTGAAGGAATTGGGATTTTCTCTGACTAATTTTAGAAAAGTACATTTCATAAAAAGTATCAAATTTTGTTTTCTTTATTTGTATCGATTTTCTTATATCAGTCGAATATGGTTCTTTTATTAGTAGATAATATTTATAGAAGCGGAAAAATGAATAAAATATTTTACGATTTCCGTGCGTTTAACAACTTCGAGTATCGCCTCGAAAATTTAAATTATATTGAAATTATTTTATCTCGATGGCTTCTTTTATTATCCTTAATTTCATAAGTCTGATAGTTGTCAGTATTTAGTGTTTTCAAAATCTATTGTTGTTGCCATTGTGCTTAATTCTGGGCTAATAACGAGGTTGTTCTTTATGGCAACTTCATGTTCGTCTTTGCTTACCTTTACTCGACCATTTGTTTGTCCTATGTATACCAAGCTATAATAATGAATAACGTACATTGTTGCAAAATTATATACAATAGCAAGAATTAGAAGGAGAAAAATAAAATAATTACGGCACGTAGAAATAAAAAACATCCAAAGCTTCAAGAATTATCCCTAGAATTGGATAGTGTTAAAGTTATATAGTGAATACGTAATGAGAGTATTTACGGATTGGAATTTATATGTATTCAGTATGTCGCTTGTTTAATTCTCTTAGATTTATGTATGATGTCTGATAAAATTCTACAATTAAATTAAAACTAGCGTGCCGCTAAATAGTTTTTTATTTACGCTTAGTTGATTCTTTATTTTAAGAATCTTTATCCATTTTTAAAGAAATCAATGTTTAATTTTAAATCGGCAAATTTTATAATAAAAATAAATTCCTGACTTCTCTGAACACGTGCAGTCATCATCTTATAACGCAATAATTTGAAAGTGATCCTTAACAGTATCGAATACAAAAACTCAGAATGAATTCCATATCCTGGATTTGATTTTCTAATCCTTCGAGCTAATTCTTTTTTCAAAAATCAGCCACCGGAACAGTCTGCATTAACGAAGAAAATTATTAATGTCTTATTAATTTTCCATAGTCATTAATTTTCGTTCAGTGTATATTTGTACTTGCAAACTCATATTCTATTACCTATCAAATACCAAATAATTAAAAAAGATGACTTTAATAAATCCTTATTAACAATAAAAACGATAAAATGTACCGAAAATCTGTATTAATAACAAAGAACAATGTACCCATCTATGGAAAAATAATTTAAAATTGTTTGCAACTCTGAAAGCTGCGGGTCTAAATTAATATAATAAGCGAGTTTTAAATCGTTTTTTTGTTCTCTCAAGAGAGCATATTTTTGAATTAATACATATGCAATTAAAACGTGAAAAACACATTTCTAAATTGAATTTTTTGTATGAAAAGTAACCCAGTTTTCTAGATCATATTTTATCCTGTTGGCAAAGGTGAACTAGAAAAACAACAGCGGAAAAAACCGATCAGCAACAGAGTGGATACTCTCAGTAATTAGTTGCTACTCACTTAATGAAAAGAGATGTTCGTTCCACTAAAAATCTCCAGTTTCAATTGCGAAATAGCTAAACGTAATCTTATATAGTTGCACTGGCGCTATTCTCGACTAGTTTTATATTCAATTTACAGCGCTTGAATGCTGCAATTTGTTTCTTAATTTTATTTCTCCAAGAACGCAGAGCAAACATGATTGCATTCATTACAAACTTAATAAATCGAACTGGAAAGCAACCTCGCATGTTTTTCTAAAATTACAAGAAAAATGGTATTCATCTTGTTCTATTTATATATATATAATAATGAAACACAAATAAACTAACTATTTTAAATGGTCTGAAAAAAAATCATGGGGATTTATGTCTGGAGATCGAAGAGGTCATTCGCACTTTCCTAAACTTTTAAAATTTTAAGTTTATACAGTTTTAGTGCTAGATAAGAAATTAGCATCACAACACTTTTATACAGATTAAATATAATACAGTGGCTTATTTCATTTTTAACCCAATTTTTAAAAAAATCATAGTTCTGTTATTAAGGCGATTTAAAAAATAATAATAAGTTTCCTAAGCTTGTTTGTTAAAACTTAAAGTTTACACAGTTTTAGCGTTTTACATATTTTAATTATATACTAGAGTGCTCCCAGAAAAAAGTATTTAAATATTTGATGTGTTTTTTTTATAAACAAATGAACATTTTTACTTTTCTGTATTCTCATATTCTCATAGCATAGAGGAAATCTTTGGAAAAATATTATTTCCAAAATTATTGCCCTAATAAACTCCAGCTAATGCTGTCAAGTAATCTAAAAATTGGGAAACTTTTCACTCAGCAGGAAATTATTTATAATGACAAACACAACGGGAGATTTAGAGTTTGATGAGAACGGACATTTTAAGGTATAATTTTAAAGGATTTTATAATGATCCAATTTCAAAGTCAAAGATAGGATTGTCAAAGAAGAAAAGAACAAATTGTCTGCACTTAATCATTGAATGAAGGAAAACGGGTCTAAAAAACGAAAGATTTCAGGATGAATTGTCATTTTCGCAAAATGTATTTGCCGCCTAAAAGACAGGTAGAAGATTTTTTGTTACAAAGTAAAGGATAAATAAAACGAAACAATGTTACAGAAAAATAAGCAGCCACTCAATATAATTTTTCTATTAAAGTATTCCTGCGCCTGCAGCAAATTTTAAAGTACAACATCTCAAAGTCATCTTTAAAAAGCACATCAAATGTTTAAGAGTATGTAGACGTTCATTCTCTTATCAGCTTTGAACCGTTAAACATCCAATATTCATTCTCTCATCAACTCTTCACTGAAAAACATTATCTTCTGAACGAAATAATCTACTAACTTATCATTCGCATCTGAATCTAAAGCAGTTTAATGTTATTGATAATATAGCAACAAACGAATTAGTAACATTGTTTATTTTAGTAAAAGGTGTGAAAATCAGCAAAAAGTCATAAATCAACTTACAACAACATTTATCTCTTAGTTTTAGAACCTGTTTTTCACTTCAAATTGTGGAACATTTTAGCTTTTAATTTTAATAAGTCATAGATGAGTTCATAAGATAATCATGTAAATCAGTAAAACGCAAAGAAGAAGAGTTGAAAAGTCTCCACTGAAGTAACATAGTAATTTGATGAAATTCAAAATATTTATTTATCTTGATATTAAATATATTTGTTACCTTACTATCTTTTTAACATAATTCGAATGAAAATTGTATACTATATTAATTAGTTTTACCTTGCAAATTGTGTAACTGTTTACATTTATTAATATTGAATAACCAATGCTTATCGAAATTTCTGTAAATCGGAAATAGCATTATAATTCAAACCAAATCACAAATCAGGGAACACAACGTTCCACATACTCAATTTGAAAATTCATTATCTCTGATTCTATATTTCCCGCAGTCCATTATACAATATTATCGTTAGAGTAAATTTACACAAAAAAAATAAAATCTATCTCTTCAAATCCCTCAAATAATATCTAAAGACCACTCGAACAAAAGCATAAACAAGCTACAAGTAAGATATTAAAACTAAGAAGTTAAGGAAGTGATTCACTAAATTGAAAAATACAATTACAGAATCTTTTTCATTTCTGTTTTATTCACGGTTCAGATTAACACCGCTAATGCTAAAGTGGCGCCTGAAAATAGTAACAAAGCCTTCACAAACTACGAGGCTGATGACCTTATCTATCAAATAATTTCAGTTCCAAAATTTAACAAATAATTCAGTTGCTTTATTTTTTTAATTTAGATTACAGTTTTTTAAATGACTCGAATTATATACCGGTTGTTATTATTCCACTTGAACATAGTTCAAAGGAAGAGAATTGCCACAATATCCCGTGAAATGTTTAATGTCCTCTTTAATAAGTTATGTTAAATACTGGTTTTGTTGTTTAATATAAATTAGTTAATTTTATGGTAGTAACAAAATTCGGTACCTGATCAATTAATTTGATTAGATTTTCAATGTGGAGTCACGACCAGTTAAGTTTTTGCCATAATGAATATTATAATTGTATTATAATATAATTAGATAACGGTTCTGTATTTTCATTCAGTTAATAGTGCTAAAATCAATGAAACAAGGAAAATTTAATATTATAATAAAAGAGCTCATTTTAAAAACTTATTCTAGGTATGCCATTTTTGCTTTATAATTAAAAAATGCAGTACTTGCGCAATCAGAAAATATTTTTTTTAATAAATATTGTGTCTTTAACAGAGTATAATAAAACAGGAAATGTTGACTAATCCACCATAATAAACTCATCTTTATAAACAGTTTCATCCTACGGAAATGTACAAAACAAAGAAATAAAAGAATTATAAAGTTCTGCGAAACAATTTCATTTCTTTTATCGCTTTACCAGAAAAATGGAAATCTAAATTAAATCGGAAAATAAATATTTTCATAATAAAAAAATATTTTAGATGTGTATTACCTATTTATTTGGATATCTGAACTAGTTCACATCAAAATATATTAACATTATTTTAAAATACAGCAGATTAAAATAGTAATCATATAATTATCATTGAATTAAGTTTATAAGGGGTTTCCAACAAATTATAAATAAAATTGTAGATATTTATGTGTGTCGAGGTATCAAAATACCTGATATAGAACTATTACTAAATTTTAGCTAAGAATATATTGTATAAAAAACTATTATTGGCATTGTAGGAATATTGTAAAATTCTTTAAAATGTCAGACAAATTGTTAATATTAGTTTTCTACTTAGAGTGATGTGATCTCAAAAACCTATAAATAGACTGTCAAAATTAGACAAGAGAAACTTAATTTTTGATCTGTTAAGGGTGAACTGAATCATAAGATATAAAAAATTAAAAAATTTAAAAATAATAAAAAGTTTACCATATAAAAGGAAAAGTAAGAAATTCAGTTTTATCTTAACCTGTCATACATCTGCAGCACTGGTAGCCACTTCTTATATTCCAATGAACCGAGAATATAAAATTTGAACTTACTTCGAATGAATAACATCAGTGACGTGTGGATAAAGTTGGAAAAATCCAATTGTAAGTATATATTCATAACTATTCATAACGACATGAAACGTTTGCACAGGAATCCATCATAGTCAAAATTTTTGTAACTATGGCACAATAAACTTTTGTGATTTATCACATATTTCAAAAAAGAGAGAATTTATATGACTCGTTATCGATCTTGCAAAAAAAAAGAAATGGAAACAGCATTTGAAGCGGAAAAAAGATTTTTTTATTGAAAAGCTTTTGTTGGAACGTAAAAGCTGGCATATGTAAATGTAAATAGGGACGTAGGCGTACATATTTGTTTTGAATCAATATTCAGATTGTTAAACTGGTGCCAGGTATTGTTTTCTGAGATTTCTATGCGGTCTTTGAATGCGGAATATATATTTATAAATAGTCGGTAGGAAATGCGGACTGATAACATGCGAAAAAATATTTAATGCGAGACACAAAACGAGTTTTGAAAAATTCTGCATTTTTTAAAAATTAATCCATTTTCAACAGCTCAATTAGTGAAAATACGAAATATTAGTGAACCCTAGATTTAATTATTTTGTGATGAAAAATGAAAATTTGTTCATAGTAAAAAACTATAAAACGGAATAAATCATGTGAATATTTATACCTGCATTAAGTAATATATCTAGCTCTTTTGAACAAAATTCCTAAAATGACTCAGTTTACCATGTATTTCTATACCATGTATGTATCTCGCCCAGAAAACTGTAGTCTTTTTTTCTATTGGTACAATAAAGACATATTATTATTATTATAAAATGTTTAGTTCTATTGTAAAAGCGATTCAGAATGTTTCCTTTCATTTTACATGAGACAAACTACGACTTCACTGTAGTTTAAAATTTTATTTTTTATACAGAATAATAAAAATGTATTTACTTTGAATTATTCTTACAGTCAACAATATGGGCTAGAAACTTTCCTTGCTTTTGACCTTCTTCGGCACTGAACTTTTCTGTATTTCAATTGAACAGTCAACTTTTCTCATTTCCCTTAATTCGATTAGTTTTATCGCTGTTCATTTTGTAAATGTTTCTGTTCTTTAGTATAAATGAATTGCTCCAAATATTTTGTGCTTATCTATAATCGAATTTTTGCTTTTTATGGGGTGGCAGGTGCTTTTATTATTAAAATAAAATCCATAATTTTATTACTACAAGTATCAATTTTCATGTCACCAAGAAATAAGTATTTTACTTATGAAAGAAAAAAAATTCAGAAGAATATGAGCTATATATAAAATGCGTTGTTTGATATAAATTAATGTTTACATTTTTTAGCCCACAAAACGATTTAGAAATTAACAAAAACTGATGAGTTCTGTTTTTGTCGACACTTCTAAAGATGATATATTTGAGAAGCACCTAACTTAACTGCCTTATTGCGTGATTGTATCGCATAACGAATATGATGTGTGAACCACAAATATCAATCATGTTACTTAAAAACACACTTCCAGTTTTTTTGCATTGTATCCCTCACACGCAGCCATTTAATTTTCACTTCTAATTAGGAACGAAAGAAATATTGAACCGATTAAAACACAATATTTTTTATTGTAACGGGATTTTTGACAAAAGTGGTAATAATTTGAAAAAATTATTTAGCATTGTATCAATTATTAAATAAGTAATATGATGATGATGATGATGATGATGATAGGTGGTCAAATTATAAGTAAAAGATAATTATAATCAAAGTTTAATAAAATAATTTAGTTTGTTTTTACTAAATCGAAAGTGATTTATCTGTACAATTTTTACAAAAATTTTAGATGACATCTTAAGTTTTGGCATGTCATTTTTTGAGCAATGGTTTTCCTTCTATTTTAATTTAATTCCGAATTTTATGTTTCATTTATCAACAAAATGTATTAAATTTAAAATTCAATATCTAAAATCCTTTTCAATATATTATTCAAAATGTGTCGGTATAAAAACGCATGTTCTATGACTGTGCCTCAATTTTTTATAATTTTACAATATTTAGATATAAATAATAATTAAAAATATCTCAAACATTAACAACTAAATTAGTTAATCAGTTTTAGAGATTAAATTGATTACTGAAACATTATGTTTTCTTAATTGATCATAATAATACAAATTATTATAACTTTGTGGTGTCATCCTAAATTTTTGAATTCTAGATTTATTTTAACATTATTTTTAGTTATTTAGTAAATAGAAACTCATTGTTTATTTGGAACCATTCGTCCTCTGACAATTTTCTTTTTCAAATTTTGATAATTTGGTAAACCTTCATTACATTAGTTGCTCTAATATACTAATGTTTTTCAAAATTTTACCACTTATGTCAAAAATCTCTTAATAATGTAATTTTTATTCCATGAATTAGACTTTTTGTTTTTTTTTAACGAGCATTCTTAATTTATGCTACAAACTTTTTTAATAAAAATAATAGGTCAACAAAAAAATATGTTCAATGCTTCTTTCGAAAAAGTAAGCACCAAAAACCAATATATCTTTAGTTGGAAAATTATAAACATCGAATACAGAGGATGATGAGAAAAATTTATACAAAATTTGTGAAACAAAATGTATATTTACAAATTTAAAAAACATGACTATAAAAGGAATAAAAAGACTTAAGTCGGTCTCTAGCATTAAATGAATTTTATTTGCGAATGTACTGTATTTGGCTTTAAAGCTATTATAGCACAACACGGATTTCCAATAGTTTTGTAAAAGGCTAACCCATTGTGAACTATCGAATATGTCGATATTGTAAATGTTGCGGAAATTCGTCTGTTTGGTCAGTTGGTTCCTGTACAACAACGTTCGGTATATTGTCATGTTTACTGTCAATATTTGGCGTCATGTGTGAATTTTTGAAACAAAGTTTGTGCAGATAATGCATCTATAGTTAGAAATTCAAAATCTTATTATTTAAATCCTTTTATATTCGTATACAAACAACCAGTAAATATTTTGAAAACATAAATATTGATGTTATGTTGGTAAAAAAATATGGAAACAATTATGATATCAATTTTATTAATAAATTTGACATTTTTGTTTTCGATTAAGAAGAAGTATTTGTAAGCGTGTAATTTGGATTTACTATTATTTAAAAAAAAATTAACGAAAATTGTTATGAAATTCTTTAAGTAATCTTAAAATAAATATAGAACTTAAAAATTTAGGATGATGCAACATAAGATTATTCAAATTTATATTGTATTCTCATTTAGGAATCAATAATATTTCAGTAATAAATTTAATCTCTAAAATTGATTTGTTACATGTTTGAGATATTTTAAATTAGTATTTATATCTAAATATTATAAAATTATAAAAAAATTTATGGTGCAGTTCTAGAACAATATAAAAAATGATTTTAGATATTGAATTTTAAATTTAATAAATTTTGTTGATAAATGATAAATAAAATTCAAGATTAAATTAAATTAAAATTTATCCCAAAAAGGTTTTTATGATATACAAAAACTTAAGATGTCATTTAAAATGTTTATAGAAATTGTACAAATAAATCACTCTCGATTTGATAAGTACAAACTGAGTTATTTTTTTTATTTTGATTATAATTATAAATCTAAATTTTGATTGCAAAATCTGATTGTAACATTCATAATCTTGACAAATATAAGAAGTGTGTAGAAACTATAATAAAAGTGGTTCAAAAAAAAATGTTTTTTGAGTGAACCCAAATTAAAAATGAACACAATTGTTTATAAAAATGTACAAAATATAAATTTGCCGCTCTTTAGTAAACCACTATGGCGTCTTTATTAATTTTAAAAAACTAAAAATTTCTTTGTGTGGTTTATACTGCTTGTAATAGAAATTAAACTTATGCAGATTGTGTCATTTTTAGTAAACAAAATATTGCACGATTTAAAACTAAAAAAAATATTTTAAAACCATCATCCTTGGAGTTCCATCAGACACGATATCATGTTCTGATAATATTCCAATAAAAGCAAAGTGTCTAAGAAACGTATTGTCAAATCCAATGAAATAGAGTTCAATGTGGCTTCCGCACTCCACACATCCTTTTATCAGAGGATAAAAGTGAGCATTGCCAAAAAGGATTGATTTTGTTAGTCGAACCGAACGAAATTCAATTTTTGTATCGTTTCGACGTAATGGAACGTTAGATCGAGATGCGCCGTTTAAAAAAAAGGTCGATTGGAGCCGATGGATGGCACCAGTTAATTGGCGTGTGATGCGATTTGGTGTGACCGTAAATCGTATCATCTGCTCGGGCCAGAACATTCAAATGTAGAAGTCGCGTGGAAGTCATTAGGATGATTGAGTGCTGAGTGCAGATACATTTCGAGGGTCGAATTCGACCGTAATGGAGGTACAAGAGATTACTTGATCGGTGTCACTTGTAACGATTTCAATCAAATGAATCGTAATCCTTAAACTGATATTTGAAAAAACGTATCATCATTTCCGTTAGGAAATTATTGGATCTGGCAATTTCCATTACATTTGTCTAAATAGAACGAGTAAAATTTTAGATTCAAGCACTTTTTTTTTATGCTTAGCATAATCGATTGTTACTCAAAAATGTATTTTTAAGTGAATACTAATGTATACTTAAATCCTATGTGCTTATCTTCTTAAACAAACCAAATCCACCCAATAAATAAATAAAGATAACGAAGTCCAAACTTTACACTAAACAAAAACTTTAATGCGAGTTATTTGAGTGTTTTACATAATGAATATTATAGTACAAAATTTTCAATTATCACAACGTAAAACTAAACTAAAGTTTTACACATGTGGTCTGAAATGTCAATAAATATTTAAACTTAAACTTTGGGTGACGATTTATATTTTAAATTGTGTGAAGGGCGATACACAACTTGAGAGAATCTATTTTAAAGCGGAGAATGAATGTGTTTGATTGGTTAATACTGAGCGCAGGGAGGGCAATTTTCATTGGTCAATTTTTGTGGAGTATATTAGCGAAATGTTGATTGTTTTGGAGAACGTACTAGGTGTACTAATCTGACTTAAATATTATTTTAACTTATTTAAAATGAATGAATCTTAAACAATTTACTAAAATAAATTCAATATTCAATTGAATTATTATAGGTACACTTGGAGTTTCTTTTAAGGAGTCAATTTAGCTTTGAATATATATCATCTTTCAATGGAGACAGGAGGAAGGGCCTCTATTCATTTTTTTATTCATAAAGTACGTCGAAAAATTTCAGCTCACTTCAATCGGTTTTAAATTTCGATGTAGCAGTAGCAAGTTTCTTTGATTATTTGTCTCCGTTGTAAACGTCAATAGAGACTGAAGATATTGTTTGAAAGTACTGAATAGCTAAATCTGATATAAGTTCATGTTATTTTCGTTCCTTTGTTTTTGTGCTAAATATAAATAATAATAAACCTTTAATGTTTTAAATAATAACTTGGCAAATATCCTTTCTGGTCGTAAATGTATCCAGGATTGTAGCAACTTTTCCCTTTAAATACTTTTCACCTGGAGCTTCTTGGTAGAAATGTTTACCTTGAAATCGTCTTAAAATATTTCATTCCTTTGTTGACACACTTCAGTTTTACACTGCTACTAATATTTTTTAGATAGGATTTCTAATTCACTTCAATATGGGTTTCGTAGGCATCCATATTACAGCGAGAAAAATATAACTTTTATTATTATCTATCTGTTAATAAAAGCAGGTTTGGCTAATTTTGTGCAAAAAAAGCTGATCTAAACTAACATTAATTTATTTTTTTTGTATCATTACAATAAACAAAATAAAAACGTTTGTAATAGTTCCGCATTCATGAGATTCGCCAAATGTCTCAAAAAACCCGACATATAATTAACATTCATCGTTTATGGCACAATCCGTCTTAAAAAATACAAAACAAGGGCCGTATCACGAGAGCCATTAACATGTGGTAAAGCTTTGGAAAACTGCGGTGGGACCGTAAAATATCTTTTATTATTTTAGATAAGCATTTTTGGGATGTTGCATACACAATAGGGCAATTATAGTTGTTGGAAAGGGCCCACCCAATTTCTTTCGAAATGAAAGAAACCATTCACAAATCATCTAAAGTAGCTCGTAAAAATACTACCGAGAAATTCACTTTAGATTATTGATATTTCGAACGTATATCAAAACGTATCTTTACTACCAATGATTTTGTTTGTTGTATTGATAAAAGTTATTACACTCACATTATTGTAATAGAGAAAAAGAAACGCCGGTAGCGGATAAAATTAAACTTGTTGGATTATATAAGTTCAGGTCCTTCAAGAAATTTTGGAAAAAACAATACACATTAAAGATTATTTTATAATATATATATATGCTTTTTTATTTATACAAAGTAATTAGAGCTTTATTTTATTTTTTTTACTAAAGATAAATGTTTTTATTTTATATGGCAATCATAATAACAAAAATGTTGTCTCTGGGACGTTTTTGAATATATTATAGTTCGTCATTTCAAATATTCAGCAAGGTTATGCATTATTTGTAAAACAACGCAATTTACTTCAAATGCATATTTAATACGTTCGATATTGAAAGTTTGACCCTTAGGGATGAATAAATATTGCACACAATTTACTTTTTAAATCTGTTCAGTGATCTGAGAGGATAGAATTGCTGATGTTGAAATAAGCTTATTCTCAAATTCAAATTTTTCGTTGTTTTTTTATCACTGAATACATAATGTACGAGTTTAGAGGTAAAATATACCGTTTGTTGCTTATCCAAAAATACAGGTATATGACCTCATGTCATTAAACTAAATAAATCATTAAATAAAGATATTCAAAATACAGTTGAATTTTTACAACTTTAGCCATGCGTTACTCAGTTCTATTTATGTCTTGAGTTAAAATTACAACAAAAACAGTTTTTTTAAACTAATTGTGTACTAGAATATTATTTTAATAGTAATTTTCTGTTTAAAAACCTTTTTATTATAACAAATTGTTATAACTCATTCCCTCAGTCTTTAAATAAGTTATGTCTATAATTCCACCTTTCGACCCTGTATTTTGTTCAACACAAATTATTTTACATAATAGATAATTTTATTGTTAATATATGCATCTAAAAATCTCGCTGAGAAAATTTGAATGAATATTACTCAAAATAAAAACAAAATTTTAGAAAATACAGAAAAATCGAGTAAGTTCTGAAATAACCAGTAAGCAATCATATTTCAAATGATTTAAAAAACGCTTGTATTTCTATCAAATTTTAGTAGATAATTAATTTGTAGGAAATGAAGATGATAAAACGAGCACGATTTTCTAGATCGACCCTTATAACAATCCTTCCAATTTTTCTTGTTGTATTTTCTAAATACTGTACGTCTTCTTTAATTAAATCTGAAGTTACGTTTAGGGAGTCCCTATAAAAGGCTGAATTCCTTTGAAGAAGCTTTGTTTTATTTGGGGTTTAATTTTCTATCGGTCCTCAAAGTTAACAACATGAAAAATTCTACTTCATTTTTGAAAATAATTATAACAGAATAAGCCAATTCTTCAGGGGTGTACTGCGATAAAATTTTAAAAACGAGAATCATTTCTTAAGTAAGAATCGTTAAGAAATTATATCTATGAATAAAACTTTTACTAGAAATAAAAATATGAACATTTTTTTTTAATCTTGGACATAGTTTCATCAACATCTGAAAAATTCTTTCAAAATTCTATGAAAAAATTTTTTGTACAATAGAAAATAGTTTAGCGGACAGGAAGCTTTACATTCTCTATACTTCTCTAACTTTGTTACTAATTATGTCAGAATCTAAACGGTCAAAAATTCTTAAAATTCGAGATTTATTAGCCTCTAAACAATAACTTAAAAATTGGTAGCACCCTGGAAAGACCTTAGCCCTTCACAATAAATAGACAAAATATTTTAAATTCGGCCCTGAAGGACCATCTCTAATTATTTATTCTTCGCTATAAATTTGAAAAGGCCTCTGGGTGCCTTCTTAGATTCATAATAGCTGAAATTTCTTTAGAACTGAATAAATCAAGTCTTCACTCGAATTGTCAGAAATAAAAACACTCGGGATATTATTTTACTAAGAATTTTATTGCGGACTATGAATACAAAAGAGAAGGGTCACGTTGTTACATAAAATTAGATTAGGAAGGAAAAGTTGGTTTGCTGAAATTACAAATGGAAAGTATTTTTTAAATTCTCCATCTGCTATAAAAAAATTTCGCGCGATATAAGAAACGTAGTTGTTTTATACAGAGGGTTGCACGACTCACTGTAGGTATATGAACAAAATTCTGACGTACAGGGTGATTAGTCATTTTTAGTCAAAACAAATTAACTGCCAAAAAAACGAAGCAATTGCGTTCAAAAAACCTTAATAATAATGTTTTGTGATATTTTATTATCATTATTTTATGCCGAGCGGTGGCATTAGACATGTTGGAATAATTAGTGTCAAGAAGCAGCGCAGATTCTAGGGAACACCCAGTATATACCTAAACTTATCGCTAATAGGTCACTCAATCAATAAAGAAAACTAAACCGAATTTTTTTTTAATTATTTATTGGTCGAGGAATTTGATCAAATTAATAATAAAATATTATAATAACAACGAGTAAATTAACTGAAAAAGTTAAATTAAATTAATATATCACCAAACCTTGCCGAGTTCATTAATAAACTATTTTTTTACTATTAGCTAATCCAGAAATTTACAAAAAAACAATACTGATGTAATGACAATCGTGTAACGAAGGTACGAAGAATGAAATCATCAATTTCTTCCAAAAACTATTTTTTGCTCAATGATCCATGACTAGATAAATTTTTATTTATGATTTAGATAGGAATTTACTGCTTCTTTCAAAATCAGAACAGACTTTCAATTCTTTACAAATCTGAACAATATACCTCAATTTGGAGAATTTATTACGGGGTTACAATAAGAACGAAAAGCTTTTTATAGAAGGAAAAACTTCAAAAATCTTCAACCTCTCATTCATACTTCACCAAACTAGATCCATTATTCCTGCGCAAAAATTTCAATCAAAAACTAATCTTTACATTTTCTTCAAGATCAACTTTACACATTAGTAATAAATCCTTCTAAAATTAAATTTTACATTGATTACTAAAGTTTCAATAAAATGTTTCTAAAGATAAATTTTAACAATATACCTCAGTTTGGAGAATTTATTACGAGGTTACAATACGAACGAGAAGCTTTTTCTAGAAGGGAAAACCTCAAAAATCTTATTTACCCTTTAACAAATTGTATCCATTATTCCTGCCTAAACAACCTAATCTTTGCTGTTATTTGAAGGATCAACTTTATACTTTAGGAATAAATCCTTCTAAAATTAAATTCAACATTTGTTACTTACATTTCAAAATATCTTTTTTCTAAAAATCCTTTGTATTTAAAAGGCCAACTATTTGCTTGTAAATTGGAAATAAATCTAAGTACTTTTATTGAGATTTTAGATTTTTTAGAACGCATAATGACTACTAAATGTCCAATTTTTTATTCTAATTTTAAAGGGGCAGCTCTATTATATTGTAATATTTGAAATACAAACAAAACATGTATTATTTCCCGAAACGTATTTAAGTCTAAATCTGGCAGACACATTTAACTCCTCGTCATCACTTACAAATTTCCGTCCACTGTCACATCTAATGTTGCGATCTTACTCTAAAAGACACGATGGACATAATACGGGATTTATCTATAAATATCGCTACAAATCCGTACATCCACATCCTCTGTAAATCACTTTCATTTAAGAGTTAAAATGTTATGTGGCAGCACTAAAACACTTCAAAGAATGATTGAATTAAAGACCATAAATAGATGTGTATAATAACAGAATGTAATTGTTGTGTACAATTTGCTTCTTAGAATTTCGTTTTAAACGAATAGTTTATTTAGTATTTATCATTGTATTTTTATTGTGTGCTAATGTTGGGAAGGATTAAGCCAGTATTTTGCTTGTCTCTAAACTATCTAACAATTGATTAAAAATAATTACTTTTAAGAAGCTGGAAAATACTGCGGAAAAAAATTACTAATTACTACGTTGTATTTGTTGTAACACTATAAAGTAATTTTTAAAACTCTTTCGGTAGATTTTTTTAATAAACGGGAAAAGTAATAATTAGGTAAGTCCGGTTCTGTTTTATTAAAATTCTTAAACTGAAACATTTTTATTTTTCGTTAGTTTCATTACGTTTCTTTAGAAATGAAGTAAATTCCGATATTGGTATAGGATTTTTTTTTTGCTAGAATCAGATCAATCCAGGAATGGTCCAATAAAGCGGAGTTGAGACTGGGCTAAGGATTAAATTATTTCCCCTTTCATTATTAGCTGTAAATCTTGGTTTATTAAACTTTTCGATTCAGTTTTTTTAGTAAAAAACAAATTGTTGAAGAAAAACTGAATGTTTCCCAATTTTCTTTTAATAAGTAAACTGTACAGGTTTTTGGTTTGTTAAAGAATTATAGCAAGGAGAAGTAGTTAAAAATATACAGGTAGTTTAATTAATTTTTGGTTTATTCGACAATTATTAAAAATTAAGAAAAGTGCCATAAATTAAAAAAAAATCATTAGTTGATCAGTTGCAACTTTAGTTGATGCTTTAAAAATATTCTTTTTAAGTGAGAATATTATTACTTGGCTTTGTGGCTATTTTAACATGTTTAAAGTTTTCTAAAACAAACATTTTATGGAATAATAGCATTTTTTCTTCATTTTAAATTTTGAACAATAATAATTCCAAATTTTGAATTAGATCTATTTTTAAAATACTTTTACATAAAATATCAGTTATTATTTAGCGTAGCTTTACTTATTCTCTGATGATTTTTTTTTGTTTCAGGTACGTTTTAATTTATAAGAACGATGAATAAAGCGCCATTATTGGTAAGTAATTTGAAAAATATTATTTCGATTTTGGTTGACATTTAAAAAATATTAGTTTGGTCGTAACATTTGCTTCAGTTTTCCAAATATAAGAAAAGTATACTTATAGATAAAACTGATCAGATAAAAGAAAATTGTAATTGTGTGTATGTGACTGTGAAAAAGAAGAAGCACAAAGTTTAAAATCCATTTTTCGCAAGTACGTTTTGATTTAATTCGATAGACAAATATCTGTCAGGATTTTTTGTGTTCTTTGATATCCTTGATCAAAACTTACATGTTAAAAGAGAGAACAACAGAAAAAAAATGTAACGAACAATCAGTTCACTGCACAAAGGCAGAAAATAGTATATGAGTGGATTCGAACAAAAAACTAAAATCAGCAGAGAACATTTATGTTATATAAAAATAACTAACAAGAGGTTTAAGAAATCAAATTGGTGAAGAGAGAAAATTGAATTAAATTTTAAAAGAACGAAAGAAATAGTAAACAAGAAAATTACTAAAAATATAAACAGGAATTATAGTTATAATTCTTAGAAAAAAATTACCACAAATAATAAAATAAACAACAATGGAGAGAAAGAGATTTTTAGTTCGTCTTAATGTTATTACTTTTGTCATTCACAGTCTTAGTAACATTTCTTGTTCTTTCTTTTCTCTTTTCTTCTGCCAACATTTTCCAACAACTGCCACTTCCTAATTTTTTTCTAATCTCGAACTTTTACACAAAACCCTTTATTTCACAATAAACGTCATAACATTAGAAACATAGAACGAAAATAACAAACACTTTAATTTACTCTACGTTATCATTTAAAAAAACGATACCATTATCGATGAACGATCGAAATCTAGAAAATATCCGTTGAACGGAACAATATTTTACGAATTGAACGGTTGCAGCATATTACTAAAACCCCAAACGAAAATAATAACAAAAGACTTGAAAAATTTATCTACAATTTCCGGTGAAATATTGAATCCGTATGTACTAAAATTTTAAAATAAATCTTCAAGCTCATTCTACTACGAACGACACGTTACAAGGGCATTAATTTTACTTACAAGTAAACGTTATTATTGCGGTATGTGAACTCGCCGTATTAAATTTAATGTACACGTATTTTCAGTGGAAGATCTCAGAGAAAGGAAAATGGACATTTTATATTTATGAGCGTTTCAGATTTCGAATTATTTAAAAAAAGAGAAATAACTTCATGTAAGTTTTGTTGTTGTACAGATGATGAATGTATAAAATATGTCATGCAGTGAAGTTTGGAAAATGTGTTTCCACAGTGTGCAAAAATCCTACTGACTGCCCCAGAATTAAATCGTAAAGGCTTTTTAAAAAAATTCTTTATGAACTATTTATTTTGAAGGTTAAACAAGATGTTAATCATTTTTGTTAATAACATGTTTAACAATTTGAAAATCCAATAAAAAAGCTTTCAGATAAGATATCAACTTGTTAAATTTTGATCTTGTTAAATTTTGCACTAATTCTGGAATTGATTTATTTAATTTTCATTGTTTTTATTATGAGACCTTAGAATTTTTTTGAAAAAAATTCGTTAGAAAAAGGTAGGTTTACTACTATAAGTATTAAAAAATGTACATATACAAAGTAAGTTTTAAAATTTTTTATAAATGCCGAATTAATATTAAACAATGTGAAAATTATTGACATTTTTTTAATTTTTCATATACATATAAAGAGTTGATAGAAGAAAGCACTTGAGAGATGTACAAAGTGACTTACTTCTTTATAAATAAAAGAAGCGTTAGTTTTATTTTTATTTTTTTATATAAATGTCGATTTAATATTTTGGTTCAAGCAAAATGATTCTATTTTTTACAATACAAATTTTGTAGTTAGTTAAAAAATATGAAATTTATTCCATTTTTTTCAATTTTTAATTTGAATTATTTTCAAAATCCAAACAGACTCGATAGAAAGAAAAATATTTATGGGGTCCTATTACCATTAGCATTAGAAATATACAAGAAGTTTTCCTAATTTTTTATAAATATCGATTTAATATGTTCCTTTAAACAAGTAGGTAATTTGATTTTTCTAAAATCTAAAAAAAAATCTAAAAATGTAAATATAATTATTTACAAACTATGAAATTTTTTGAACTTTTTTAACTTTCTCAAAAAAATCTTTATTTGGCATATTCATTAAGTTAAAATCATATGGGGATCTGATCACGGGTTCTTAGGATGAGTTTATTTATCATAATACTATTTGTCTGTGTAGGGAAAATAAAAATATATATACAAGAAAGTGGTTATTGAAGATATTTTTTTTACCATTTTACAATTTTTATAATGTATTAAATGTTTTCTGCGCTATACATATTCAAATATAGACAAAATTATTATTATGTTATTTTAAATAAAACCAATTATTTTATTAAACTACGTTTTAATCAAAATTAAGATAATAACATTAAAAGAATTTATCTCCAAAAAACAACCAACTTAAATTAAAATTTAAAGAGAACATGGGAATTTCCATCAGTTGCCAATTAATAGAAACATAAACGTTAAGTTCTATCTCGGTCAGACCATTAACGTATCTCATTGTTAACGGCTTCATTATTGTAATGGCCCAGTTAATTTCGTTTGATCTCTGCACAGTTCTATTAATCGAAATAGAAGTTTTTCTTTGCGACGGTACCGAATCGAAAGTTCCTGTTTCCTACTTCCGGCTTTATGTATTATGCATAGAATAATATTGGCTTACGAAACAGGAAAGAATATTTAAATTGGAGGGAACCGGCGGTCAATGGAAACTTCCTAATTAAAGAGGTTCTTACGTATTATTTAACTTTTCAGTTTGTACTTCAAAAAGTCTTATTAAGTAAGTTAGAAAATTCCGAGACAGCACAAACAATGCGGTTTGCAATAATCTTGTGGTCATAATTTGATCAGGAGTAATTCGCAAAATTTAAAGACGCTGGATTTGGAACTCTTAGAAATCGATAATGCAGTTTCGTTTAAAATCAAAAAGTATTCATCTATTATTATTTACAATAATTTTTTATATGGAATGGTCCAAATTCGACACATTTATTTTAATTATTATTAAAAAGTCGACTAACAGTTTGTTCAAAGAATCCTCTGAAGTACCTACTATTTTTCCAAGTTGTCAAATTTTCGAGAAAAGATACATATACACAAAACTATATATGACCATAACAAAGAATAAAAAAGGTAATTTTTTTTTAAATTACCTTTTAGCCATCAGCAGCCATTTAGCATTGAAACATCGATGTTAATTTTAAATTTGAATAAATGGTATGTTTTATTTTCTCTATTTGCTGAAAATGCATGATAAAATAAATGAAAATATTTTGACGGTATATCTATTCTAAATTGTAAAACTTACATTTTAACTCCATTTACGAGTTTTATCCAAAATAAGTGCTTGTAAATGTCAGAAACTTTATAAGAGATGGCCATTTTAATATTATATATACCACATATAATCACTTGTTATCTGAAGTAGTGAAGTTCTGTCTCATTGAACCGTACACGATATTTAATTTTTTATGCTTATTCAGGTCTCATCATTTTTTATTGATTGTCAGACTTGTGTCGCAACCCACTTGCTTTTGTTTTTGTTTTCTACCCTGTTTTAGGTGCTCTTCTTATCCCACCTACCTAAGCTTGTTTTATATTGTAGTTCTTTAGCTTTAGCTCTTTATTTCCTCTTGCTCTTTGTTTCCACACAGTTTTTTACATTTTTCAATAGTATCCGGTTGTTTCTGAGATACATACGTGCACTAAAAGTGTTAACCCACTTTTTGTTATTTTCTATTGAAGCATATGTATTTACCATTAAAATATTGTTTAATTTTTGATGTTAAGTTTACTACATATTTTTGTTAATTTAACTTAATTTTCACCTTTTACTTTTTAAAATCACATGTTAACTTTAACTTTAATTATTTAATTTTTGCTATTTTATTAATTTTAAATTAATTAAAGTTAATGTTAAACCACATCTGAACGCAATGGAGAACCTTCTCTATCTTAATAATTATTAGACAAAACGATTCTTTTTCAGAATGTGAGTACGATAATTTATAAAGTATATATATTTATTTAAATAACTAAAAAAACTAATTTTTTAGTATGTATGTAACCTTTACATGAAAAATGTTATTTACACATTTTTTTTAATTATTTTTAATATTGCAATGGAAGCAGTTTTCTTTTATTCTGTTTTAAGAATGTTTTTTTTATTTTCCGATTAAATTTAATTTAATTTAACCTGTGCTCAATAATCATCTGAGGTATTTGCTAAGTAAAATTGTTAATTTAACAAAACACCTGTGCCACTCCCAAACCCGGAAAAAAAGGAGAGTTTAATAAGACAATTACAAAATGAAAAATCAATATCACTAACAGCAGCACTTTATGCATAGCTTAATTTTCTAAAAAATAGTATGTTTAAAATTATTTAATTTTCTTGTACAAACTATACTGAGACTATTTCATTGAGTAATAATATCTCTGGCAACATAATTAGGAAAAAGGTTGAAACTTTTTCAACTTAGAAAAAAAGTACCTAATTCCAAGAGTAAAACATTTCATTCTTTAATAAAAACTGAAAGTGGATTATAATTATACATCATGTACAGGGTCTTTCTTTTATTATTTATATGAATATCAAATTTATGTGATACTTAAACACCTACGCACATGGATCTTCCTTGTTTCTTGGATTTTTATTAGCTTTTTTTGAGGTTTAGCAATTACGAATAGAAATACTATATATTCACTGTAAATAACCGATCATGAATGACTATCGATACTCCTGAAAAATAATATTTAGTCCGCGATTCATGCGAGTGATATTCGACCATTTATTAACGTTGCACACGATACACGATGCATGTAAAAAAAGCCACCCTTCATATTAACGGGCCGGCTAAAATTGCAAACGAAAGCTTTCGCTTTGAAGTCAACTTCCGTGTTCGAACGAAATATGCTTTGGCCAAAAACCACCACGTGAATCGTTATTGCAATGCATAGTTTGCTCGGGTTACAATGAAGTTATTGTAGATATTGAAGTTGCGAATCCGGTTACCGCGAAGCCGCCGCCTACGAGTATTACTCCGGCAACTCTCGCAGAAATTCAACTTTGGTTGAAGTTTAAACCCGGCGAGCTGCGAGTTCCTCTCGTCCCGTGTCGGTCCCTCAAAAGAAACTGCTACAATTCGGAAACTATACGCTAAAATTTTCAGTGAAACAAAAGTTTTCTTTGTATTGATGCTATCTATGTATTATTTGGTTCGAATAATGGAGAAACTCCAAGTATGAGCTGTCAAAATTTATATAAGTAGCACGGAAATTAAAGCTGAGTTGAATTTTACTTTTGGCGAGTCTACTCCATCGTTTTCAATTACCATAACATGGTCTACAAATTTTTTCATTTTAACATTTAAGAACCAACGATACGACATGATATCGTAAATTGCAAATAGATCAAGATGATTCAAAAATTGAGACATGCAAATGTGTTCACAAATGAGAGGAGATGTATCTTCTTTTCAAAATTAGACAGTAGATTGCTTCTATACCCTAGAAATATATAAATTCATAATCAGGCAACAGTATTGATGCACTTTTTACAGATTATGCTTTTGGTTTTCCATTTACTCCATTATAACGTCTTTTTCTTTTAGTGCGTTTATTCTTATCTCTCACTCAATGTCAACTGTGGCCTAACATACGTTCTCGGTAGAAGTTGAGTTACTATTTGTATAGTACCATTTACCGAAATTATAAACGACTTAAGTCAATCTTGACTAATCATGAATGTGTCAATAAAAGTACTTGCACCGGAAATGTTTAAAAAAGTAAAATCAGTATATTTAAAAAAATATTTTACTATATATTTTTTAATACCCTATACTGAATTGTTCAAAATTTGTCTAAAATATATCAATCAATATATTCTCAAGAATTTAAAAACCTATAATTTTTTCGGAATACAAACAAAATATAACAATAGAAAAATAGCCCTCGTTATTATTCGTTTGTGGACAATGTAATTACAATGTTGAGTGTAGATTTTTTTCCGTTCTTCTATCTACTTCACTGTCCACTTAGATCTGTCAGATGCGAGTTTTAGAGCAGCAGATTTTATTGCAGTATTTACGAGGTACTCTAGTGCGCACAAAAGTCGTATATTTCCTGTAACTTCCTAATTTAAAGTTAAAGTATGTTTTAATATTCCTCTCTTCCCTGAAAAGACGATAAAAGATCATAGAAAATTTTTCTCATAAATGAGCAATGGATTTTCCCGGGAAAAATGCATATATCATAAATTTTCTTTTAGTGAATTAGAATTGAAATGACTTTTCAAGGGGAATCCAAATTAAATTGAACTTAGAATATATAGATAGCTTAAATTGCAAAATCAATACGATATAGACATTCTTTTAGTTACAATTATTTTCTAGAAACTTTTCACGAATTTACTTTTTACTTCAGCAAAATGCATAATTTGACTTTGTAGTAAGAAAAATTATTTTTTTTATTGTACAATCTATTATTTTTTCTTACTCATTAGAATGTTCCTATCATATGCTTTGTATTTTTCTCATGTCAATAAAAAACATGTGGAAAAGTATCGGTGTATTTTCCTATAATTATAGTGGGCAATACACACGATATTTAATTTTAGTTATATTTGTATGTTTTATCCAACAAATAGATCCTTATGAAAAATTATTTCAAAAGAAAATCTTTGTTCTACCAGTAACAACAAAAAAATGAAAGACAAAAACTTTTATCCGGCGTATCTTTGAAGCGATCGTATAATTCCCATATATCACTATCAAGTGAATGAGATAGATATAAATGAGATAACTTTCATTATTTCAAACTTTTGATAAATTATTTGAAATGACAGTTCACGGAAGTTCTATTCTTATAAACGTTACTGTTTTCAAGTTTTACTCGTTTAAGTCGAAGATAAATTTTTGTTGTCGCAAGTAAGCTTTATGTTTACCTCCAACTTTATTTGATTTAATTTGTATATAGCAATTAATCAAATTCTCATCTTGATTAAAATGTGATTGCTTTACTTAAACCAGAAATATAGTACTTAGTACTTATGCCAATATTAATTTCGTATTAAGAGATGCAAGTATTACCAAGGGTTTTTTTTGCACTTTTTTCTACGTTTTTCGTTGAGATGTCGCAATGTTTATAATAAAATGTATTATACCATGAGCATTATGGACGTTATTTGAATAGTTGCGGTAATGAAACCGGATAATGCAGTTACACAAGAAATTTCAGCAACATTATGATTTTCGAGATATTATATTATGGTTTTATGGGTATTCATGAAGATAGTGGTATTAAAAACAAAAACAGATCATGAGTTCATTAATAATAGATTTTTGTTACTCTTAGATGGTTAATTAAGAAAAATACCGGACAATTACTACGTACCTTTGAAATGTACGATAAACTGATTTCAAAATTGTTGTTTCTTTTATAAGAGTCTTTCGGACTATATAATTTGTAAATTTGAAATTACAAATAAATCTATTAAGGCATTTTTAGGGTTATTAAGAGATAAAGAGCAATAAAACTTCTAGAATTTTATGATTCTCTTACCAAAATCTAATATACACATTTTTAGTTTCATCATCTTTATCAACACTTTTTAATGTGTTTTATCTTTCACGTTTTTTACATCAAAGGAATCTTTCCTTACTTCAGTGCTTTTATAGTATTCACTTAAAAATTCACAAAAATCATAACTTTTGAAGTAGACACTATATTTTTGAAATCAGTTGTTACCTAAAACTGTCAACAAAGTAACTTAAACTGACATTATTATTGATTGTTTTTTAAACTTGAAGAAAGTTAATCGATTTTAGAAAGTAATGAAGCCACAAATAGGAAAGTAAAAAAAATAAAAAAGTTGTACATAAAAAAGTAATAAAATGGAGCTAGCAATCAAAAAAATTTAAGGAAAATGTACGTTTTCAAGAATAGTAATATTTACGGATCTATCTTCATCTATGATAAAATGAATGCTTAATCAAAATTTTAATTTAACATTTTTATCCTACATGAAAAGTATTTAAAGCCGAACTTTGCTACAATAATGTATATATTTTTGGGATTTGTTCCAGAAAGAAAATTTAAAAAACGACAAAATTTGAGTTCCGAACATTTAGAATAGATTGAATTATTTACTGTTTTTATAATAATTAATGATAACCGACGCGATAGATAAATAATTGTTTCAGAATTTGTGTTTGGAATTCGTAATAATTTTGCATATTCTAAACGTTATTAATGTACATTTTTTTATATTGAGTTGATGTGTTGCATATATTTTTTTGCAAAATAATAAATTTTCTTTTAAAGAATAAATAATTGTCATTATTTCACATTATCTTCCTCACCCCGCCTTTGAAAATTAGTAAACGTCCCAGTAACTCCCACTCTCTGCTGATAATTAGCGATTTTCATTGAACATTATCCGAACTTAAGTACGGATTATTTTAGTGTAAATGTTCAATAATAGTAAGATATTATCTAACAGTTGGTATTAACTTATTTGCTATGGTTTACAACTGAGTTAATGCACGGCGCGAGTTTTGCATCTGTCAAAATTATGATTTATATTTCGATATGGTAAAATCGGGAACGCGAACGAGACAAATCGCGATCGTCTGGCCTCCAACTATTTGTAACCTTCCGTTATTCATTTGTATTGTCGTGTTATTGTTATTTTTACAGTCGTGTAACGGTCAAAACAATCCGTTTTGTCTCTTTCTTTTTATTGTAATAAACCAGCGACATACAGATGTAGAAAAATGTTTTGCTCTAGAAACTATCTAAGACAAGAATTTTTTGTACTAATCAATAACCTGCACTTCAGTTACTGTTGTTCACATGCATATTTATTAGAAAGTGTTTAAAATTTATTCGAATGAATTTTATAAATTCATCTCTAACCCTAACGATCAAATTACAATTTGCTTACAGTATTGACAACATTGCCAATTCCTGTCATAAAAACTAAAAGTATTGCCTGTCTAATTACATATGTTTTTAGAGCAAGAATATTGAACACATCACTTATCCATCTCTCATTTACTTATTCGTGTTTTATCGTATACATTATTTATTATATATAATTTTCTGTTCTGCTTTTTATATCGAAGTTTTTGCTTTATCAACAAGTACAGACACGACATATATAGAAAAAGCAATACCTATATATAAATATATAAAAATAACAAATTAGGTATTGATTATTCTTCAAGTCATTCGATAAATTAAATTGTTATCAGTTAAGTATTAGATAAATTATAATAACAAAAAGTGTTTAAAATCAAATTTTAATAATATTACCAACACAGCTTTAGATTATCGAAATATTTCCAGAAAATTTAATCTAATTACTAAGCAAATAATATATTATACTTTATTATTTAGTAATGACGTTGGTACATTCATAATAACAATTATTGAAGTGAAAAATAAATTTGTTGATATTCATTTAATTACCTATTATTAATTCGATAATAGGTTTATTTACATGAGCTTCTCTTTGACCGGAAATTGACGAGCTTAAGCACACAAAATTTTATTTTCGGCTGCACTTTTGTTTATTATAAATTATAATAATAATTATAACGAACCAGTACCTTATCAATATTTCACCAAGATCAGAATGGAAACCTACATCTTCCTTTACAAAGATATTAATACCATATAAATAAGGAGAAATCCAGAATCAACCAACAGTCACTCCAGATCTTTTAGCGACTTAGATAAACAAAAAACCTCGTCATAAAGAGCCTGAAACCAATTTCGTCCCCACCTTTTATTCTCACGAGATCAAATATCCTCTGTTAACAATTAGATAGCAAAGCGGAGAAAAAAATCTAGCACACTCATAAACAAAAGAAGAACCGCGAAGGGTTTGTTTTGTTTTGGTGGAACGCTTCTGTTTCAGACTGTCCCCTCTCGAGATGCGAAGCCCTAAGGGATAAGTGAAATGGAAGTGTATACTGCACCGATGCGACGAACACCGGTAATTAGTTAAACGTAAAAAAAGATGTAAATATTGACAATACTAATTTCTCGGACTTTGGTACCTTTTTCAAATATGTAGAGTATCTTCTGGATTAAAGTTATGTTATTCTGGTAACTATGTATGAATAATCGAGAGTAGTTTATATTTTGGGGAATAAATTTAGATAAAAATCCAACTTCATATTATGATAGAAAGTAATTTCAATTTTTAATGTCTTAGTGACTTACTAATATGATCCTGTCTTATATCCGGCTCGAATTGGGACCATGAAAGCAAATGGTGATTTTACAAATAGGTTTGGTAAAATTTGGGAAATGGCACATATGTCTGTCAGTTTTTTATTACAAGGATGAATTATTGGAGAAGTGAAATAAAAAAATTTTTTTCATTTCTTTTTTTGATATAAAACGAAATTTTCTTTGTTAAAAATTTCCGTTACTATGAATATTCTAATAAATTGAAAGATAATTTTGTTTAATAATAATCATTTTTCTGTTCAAAATTAACCGAATTTTGAGCAATTATTTAAAAAAAAATATTGCTTATAAGATATTACATTGTCGACGTAAACGTAGACACTACTAAAGCTTTCCAGTTCTGCTTTTCGAACAACGTCCAGCTCCTGAATACAAATTCTAGGGTTTGTGAAAATGTGTAGACAGGTGAAATATTAAATAATACGCAAGAAGAGCCACGAACATTTCTGTAAGACGATTTTTTTACGACATAACATAAAACATGTAATTTTCTAAATCAGCATGCTTATAGGCAAAAATGAGACAAAAAAGAGGATCTAGAGAGAAATTTGTTTTTATTGGGGAAGCAATGAAATAAATAAGGTATTTTCTCTACGTCAGTGTGTAGTAAAGTACTAACTTTCATATTTCATATCTTTAATATATATATATATATATATATATACAGAGTGGACCAAAAGTCTGGAAACGGCAAATTATCTCGTAAATTGCTAGTCCCAATTCTACAAAATTTGGGATAAGCCTATTTTGCGATACGGAGATTCCAGATTTGATATTTGAAATGTTGCTAGATTTTCCGTTTCTCTGATATTATTCTGATTTATATATGGTTGAACTCGTATTGAAGAAAATATTCCAAAAATGACTGAATATACAGGGTGATATATTTAAAAAACCAAAATGACTAATAATATCAGAGAAACGGCAAATCTAGCAACATTGCAAATGGCAAATCTGGAATCTCCGTATCCCAAATTAGGCCTATCTAAAATTTTGTAGAATTCGGACTAACAATTTACGAGATAATTGACCATTTCTAGACATTTAGTCCACTCTGTATATATATATATAAAACTGCCAGACACATTCACCTCTTCCAAATATGATCCAGTGATATTGCAAATAAAATTAAATTCTTTGAAATCCACGAACTGCTCCGGTTTATCAGGTTTCCATCTCAAATACGACAGGAATTTCTGTCTGCCAATATTTTTGACGAACTATAAAAAATAAAAGTAAAAAAGTCATTCATTTATAAAGCAATGTACAAATAAATATTGGTAAATTAATGTGCTACAGTTTATTGGACATCGAAAATGTATGTCGTATTTTGGATAAAAAACAGATCGGCGATTTTTTTCTGTAGACAAAGAAAGGTTCGTTATTCTGCTTCGTTTGTGTGGAGTTTGGTCCTTTTAATTTTTTTTATTAGACATTAACAATAGAAATGAAAATACTAAGAAAAATAGAGGAAGTGCAAAGATTGAGAGAATAAAAAATGACGAAATAAGAGCTAGATTGAGGTTAGAACCAATAACAACCAAAATAGAAGAGAATCAATTTAGAAATTTATGGAAAGAAAAAAGAGGAAGATTCAGAAAAAACTGGAACCAACAAATTTGCGACATACCTACTAAAATTGAAGGAAACTACATGAAGAGAGGAAAAAATTATGGCGACAGCCAGGAAAGAGCGAAAAAAAATTGTTTCATCACATATCATTAATCTATTTAATATCGTCACAACATACTGGAGTACATATACGAGTACTTGAATTTTACTTGTATGATCCTTTTTTGATTTTTTGTTGGGGTTTTCCTATGTAAAAATCTCCTGTCCGGGATTGTAATTTCGTAAAATTCTCCAATGTAGAGGATTGTAAAAAGACGAAATTTCGTTGATAACCAGAAAAAAGCAGAAAAAGGATGTACCAACGTCATTGACAAATAAGGGCTTTAAGTCAGGCATGCAAAGAATTAACGCCAAAGTTTTTTTAAATCCCTTGTTTCAAAAAGGCTCTAGATTGCCATTACATTTGTGTTCTTTTATTAAATTATATGTGACCGATATTTTCTAAATTAATTAATTTGCTACTCCTTGAATCTGAATTAAAATTTCAAGAATTTTTAACCAATCAATGTTTATTTTCTTACCATACTGTGCCTACAATCTTGACGAGCCAATTCATGCCATAACTTCGCGATTAAGGTCAAAGGTCCCTCATTGATGTCGAAATATATCATTTTGACGAGGCAAGTACCAAACATTTATTTTTCCGTTGAGGCTACAACTTTTGATTTTTTCTCGTTAAAACGGATTTGACAAAGTTAGTTCTTTAATAATGTCATTAAAAGACGTGATCATTGTGATTCTATAAAGCAAAGTAACGAGATTATAGAGTAAATGCTTGCCAATTACCGTTCAACGGTTCTTTTTAATGTTTTTTATTTGCGACATGTAATGCACTACTCACGAACATCAAATTCATTTATGAATGCGACAGGGTGGTTAATTTATAGTGTCGTTTGGACGGTATGACGTGTGTACTGTTATAACAGACAATTTGATTGATAAATATATAATGGAAAGTAATTATGGAAAATATACAGGGTGTTTCATTGGGAAAGGGTCTAACTTTAACAGTAATTGGTCATCATTTTGGTGGTTTCAAATAATCTATGTTTAATGGGTCTTCCACCCGTAATAACTGAGATATTTTTCATCAATTTGGTCTATTTCTTACAGAGTTCGATCTAATATTTTTCCCAATATTTTCTATACAAATTACAAAACTTTTTTCATACTACATACTTGAATTTGTATTTAAATAAACACCACTGTTGGTCATCAAGAGGGTCGTCTGAGATGTGAACCCGGAAGATATTGATAGTAATATAATCTTCTAACGTAGCGGTTAGATATAAACCATTTGAAATAGTATCCACATTGTAATATGGTCCATAAAATACAGCGGCGTTTGCATAAATAATATTTAAGAATACATTATTGATTTTTATGAAAGTTTTCTGTCGTGACCCACCATCAAAATCATTGATTATAAAAAGTCATGTTTTGTACCTTCGACAACTACTGGAAAAAGAAGAAAAAAAGAAAAAAAGCGAGCAGTATATATTGATTACAAGATCAATTATAGTTGAATTTTTAAGCTAAAAAAAAATCTGTTTTTGTAGTAGTTTCAACCCAAGACACGCAAAGTATAGGCAAAAATAGAATTATAGAAAAATGTACAAATACAATGTGGACACATAAACTATTAAAAAAGACACTTTTTAGTAGTAAATGAATTAATATAGTAACTTAGAAGTTATAGATGTATTTAGTCTGGTAAGAAACAATTCTTATTGTATGTACACCACTGGAAATAAATTTCAAGATGCCACATATCACATGCTAATCTTAGAATTGTACTGAATGGAGTTCTTTGTCTAAAGAACAGATTTTATATCAATTAAGTAATTAGATTACCACGATGTTGAATGCAGATCTACAGATGTAAAAAGATATTTAAACATAGTGAATGGTGTCCGTTTATTTTAATTTTGTTTGTTTGTTGGGTATTAGAAAATTCGAAAATAAACGATTTGGTTTGTGTTCACCTCTAAATAATTCAAACATTTTTACAATTTTAATTTGGCATGATTTGCAAAATTTTTGTAGTGTGACCAACTGTGCAATATTAGTATAAATTTGCACTAGTCTTGAGCAAATCTTCACTATGTTCGAGTTTGAGTTTGCAGAAAGTGTGGTGGGATTGGCTATTATATTTACATACTGAACATTTTGAGTGAAAAATCTTTAAAAAAAATCGAGTTTTAGGACGACATATTTAAAAAATGAGAAAAAGCCGAGTTTTTGAACGAAATGTTTTTAAAAATTGAGAAGAAAACTCACATTATGTATGAAAAATTTAACAAAAATCCATATTTTAAGCGAAAAATTTAAGAAAGCTAAAAAATTCAACCAAATATTTTGAAAAAACCACATTTTGACTGAAAATCTAAAAAATAGAGGTTTTATGCGAAGAATTAAAAATAAATTAGAAAAATCGAGATTTTCAGCGAAATATCTGAAGAAACGTAATTTCTTCCAAGAATTTTGAAAAAAAACACATTTTAACTAAAAATCGAAAATAATCGAAATTTTGACTGAAAAATGTACAAAAATTGAGAAAAAGTCGAGATTTCCAGCGACAAATTTGAAATAAGCTGAGATTTCAAATGAGAAAATTGCGACTTCGTCCAAAAATTTTGAAGAAAATCACATTTTCACATTTTGACTGAAAAATCAAAAAAGAATGGGAATTTTTACCGAATAATTAAAAAAAAAGGAAGTGTCGATGTTTTCAGTGAATCATTTGAAAAAATCGAGATATCAAATGAAAATATTGTGATTTCATCCATGAATTTTAAAGAAACTCCCATTTTGACTGAAAAATTTAAAAAAATCGAGATTTTGATCTAAAAATCTAAAAAAATTGCGATTTTTAGCGAAGAGCAAAAAATTTAGAAAAATTGAGATTTCCTCCAAAAATTTTGAAAAAGAACTCACATTTTTATCGAAAATCTAAAAAAAATTAAAAATGACATTCAAAGGGCAAAAATCAACATTGGGGATTAACTCAAACTCTTCGAATCATTTTAACTTCCGACTTCGATTTTCTTCAAGATAAATATGCAGAAGTTACAAACAAGCCCAATTTAATAAATCTTTGAAATTATACGTAGCCGATATAAAAACTTCTCTCAAATAAATAGCAACAAACAAAAAAACTAAAACTAATAAAACTGACGTGTAAAATTCCATTGTGCTTTACCCTCCGAACAATAGTCTATTTTATTAATGCTTTTTGTACAATTTCAATGTGGCTGATGCGCACGATTACTTTGTTGAGTCCGATCTGATCTGATCTTATCAGTTACAACGAGCGGTATAATGTTCGAAATAATAATTATTGAAGGTCTTGTATTATTTGTAATAAGTACATACCTTAAAGCTAGTATGAAATAATATCACTGAATAAAATCGGTATTGCGAAAACAATGGATCAGATAAGCATCAATTTCTTTTCAAATCGATTATTTTGCATATTACACTTTACCGATTTTTAGCGTGGTTCGATAAAAGCAAACGCTTTGTAGATAAGGGTTTACCTTACCTGCTGATGAAAGAAAAGCGTTTCCCCCTCGCCAGTCGATACACGGGGCGTCATCGAGGACCCGAGGGTTTTTTATTACCACTAAATGCTGACCCTACCGGATTATGCCTTAGGAAAACTTCATCCCGGACATCCCTCGAGATCCTTAAAACTTTGATGGAAACTGAGACCTGAAGAGAATGTGACTACAACCAGGATCGTATTCCAAATTTGATACCTAGCAAAAAATATAAAACTATATTTACTTCTATGATTATTCGAAAGAACAAGTTGATGGATCAATGAAGTAAAGCGATAATAATAAATAGAGGAATAGAAGATGTAGTAAATTATAGTATAAAAGGAGAAAGCGATAATTATGAGATTAGAAAACGTTGGGAATGGTTAAACTAACATATATTGTAATGTTATAGATTAGAAATATTTAAAATATATTGCAAGAAGGTTCAGATCTTTGATTAAAACAATAATGTAATAGAAATTATCGATAAATAAACAAATTTAATTAAAATTACACAAATATCAATAATTATTTTTGCAGTAAAATGACACAAGGTAACATATTTTTTTATGAATAATAATGTATGTGCAATAATAAAAATTATGTTAAATTGGTCAGTAGAAATTTAACATTAAGCATAATAATTTCTCCAATTAATGTTTGTAAATTAGAATTTGTATTATTTCTGAAACAATAGGTAATAATAACATATAAAATTGAGTACACGTAAAATTACAACTACAATTTTTTTTAAAAATGATTAAATTTATTTATAATAATATAAATTAAATTGTTTTATTTATTGAAATTACCAAAAAATACTTGTTTGGAAAGAAAGTTTGCTGATATTTGATAATAATTATACCCAGAAATTCGAAAACATGCCCAAAAAGATGTAATGAAATCTCATATAAAAATTTGTTACACTAAATAAAATTTTAAAAAAGATCAAATTTTATTAGAAAGTATTCATATCCTTTTAAATAAAAGTAACTAAGAATATTCAAGCATTGTAAATTTGTAATTTATTGAAATTTCGACAATATTTGTTAAAAAATGTCAGATTTTCATAAAAATTTGCTAAACCAATTGAATTTAATGACATATCCCAGATGGTGATCTTCGAATTGTTTTTAAGTTTTACCTGTTGTTTCATTATATCTTAAAAGTTATTTCATTATCAATTAATTAAATTTTTATGGAACTTGCATAACCTTAAAAAAAGGACAAACAATTTCTAAGCGCATTAAGTGTTATAAAAACAAAATTGCCAAAAATAGTGATAATTAGTTAAAATACTTAAATACGACATGAATGGATTTTTTTGAGTGATAAGAAAATAATATTTTCAAAAATGTTCAAGTCTTCACGTTACTGCTGGTCCATAATCATCATTTTGTATCGAGAAAGAGAAATAAAGGTTATTAAATTGAAGATAAACCAAGACAGGTCTAACGATTTTAAAATAAAAAGAGAAGTAAAGTTTAACTTTTTAATTATTCAATAGTAATAGATAAATAAATAAATTAACACAATAAGCAAAAATTGGCTATTAAAATCTATAATTTGTTAAAGCAGAATCACTGATGTTATACGTCCAAATAAAATTATAGTTATCATGACAATGAAAATATAATAAAAATAAATTACAGAGACATGTTAATTTTATTGATAACTCCTTTTTAAGAGAATCGTAGATAATGAAGCTATTACAACATTTGTGGGAGTTTAACAAACTTTATTTTTAAACAAATAAATCAACGTGAATGTAATTCATACTTGATATTTCACTACTTGCTTCCAGGACATTCTGAGAATATACAACGTAAACATTTTTAATAATCCCCATGTTTAAATTGAAAAAGGTTGTACCAGTTATAGAAACCATATTTTTTGTTTCTTGTTAGATTTAAATATTTTTGGTCCGTCTCTGGGCATCTTAAATGATTGCGTCTTGAATAGGAGTTAAAAAAGTTTTTTTGGTAAACGGTCGTAGTGTTTGAAACGGTTATGTCGATTTTTTACGACAGATGGGGTTCAGTGAATATTAATTTTATGTAAAGATTTCGAGAAAAGCTTCGAAATTTGTGCGAAAAGTTTCCGAAAGCAACTTAATAAAAAATTCAAGAGTTCCTCTTCATCACTTATAGTGCCAGGGCATGTTTGTGTTTAATGTGTAATGCGGAATGTTTTTTTAAATAGTTTACATAGCAGGAAAGAAATAGGAAAATTTATGATGGTGAAATAATGCCATCCCTTTACAATCTACCGTAAAATAATATTTTATGGGAAACGATGAAACACATTTTGAATATAAAAATGTTAAACACTGAGCAGGGTAATTACCATCAAAAAAATTAAAAAAAAGGAGTCGAGTAATAGTTAATTTGAAATAGTTTTTAATTCTTTATTGAACGGTATAATTGTATATCGACTTTACTGATTTTTATATGCAAAATGATCTTTATTGGTGTTATGAAAATCTGAGATTAATACCTGAAAATCATATCCATTTTCTTAAAAATCAATTTTAACCATTTGACACATTTCTAAAAAAAAAAACATGAAATAAAATACACTTACTATTTATTTTTGAGATTAACAACTACAGTTTTGAAAAAGAAATAATGGTTTTCATAAATTTTTACAAATGCTACTAGACAAAATTTTTCAATCTATATTGATTCAATTCCATATTGATTAATACGTTTATTCGTAATATTTTTTCTGTAAATTATGTTGGAACAAATATACTTACACAGAAAACCATCTCGTTTATTTTAGATAAAAATAAATCCGTATAACATCAAACAAGTCATTTATTTTTCGGATATCCGGTTTATATTTACTTCGGAAATAACTTAATTCATTGGGAACTTTAAAGTATTTAAACCGACCTACAGATAAAATCTCAGGTCAAGAAATGCTCGCTCCTTTGAACACAGACCTTCATCTTCCTACTTTTAACATAATAAATATTAAAAAAAAACTGAATTCAATGGAACTTCCTCATCGAGAAGAAGTAGTAGAGAGACGCCCAGTCCGATGGGAACAACTACAAGAGCTGCAAAAACCGTTTGACCATGGAATCCATATATTTTCTATAAGGAAGTTCGAGTGGGATAGTCGGGGCCAAAAGTATTTTGAATTTTTTTTCTACAACTAATTTAAAATAATTCGTTTTTTAGATCAATGATCATTATTGTTGAAAATATGTATTCAGAAATTCGTTTGACAATAAAAAATCTTTAATTTATTATTTAATATGAATTTTCTCTTAAATTTATTATAGAAAAATGAAGTAAGAGGTACAAATAATGGAAATAGCCTATAATTTGTTGTTTTTATCATAGTTTTTAAATTCATAACTTATTAAATTTTGAAATATAAAATGCTCATGTTCAGATTTAAATATATAAAGTATTTTATCATTAAACACCAGTCATTCAATTTCTTTATCTAGTTCTTTTTATCTTAACAAGTTTAACTTTAAAGCCCGTATTTTTAAGACTCATAAATGTGGAGTGATAGCATAAGGGTAAATCGTAAAATAACTATATAAAATTTTAATGCAAACCCTGTTCTCCCAAAATATTTTGCTTCATGATATCTTAGATAACTCCGTAGCTTGCATAAGTCTATTAGAAACTTTTTGGGACATAAAATTTATATCAGTAAATTCTATGTAATGATTAGTTTTGAAAGAGTTTTATGTCCAGAAATGTTCTTCAGGAAAAAATCCAAAATCTAGATCTTATTTTATGTCGATTTGACCAAAATTACCTCATTTTAAGAGAACTCTTTAAAGATGACATTTTAACCATCGCCATCGATTTAATTACGTGAATACGATTTTTTAATTGTAGTCATAAGCGACTCGTTTGAGTTATCAAAAGTTATTTTAATAAAAATATACCCTAAATGTCGTCAAATTTATTAATGGCTTTATTTAAATGTCCGTGACCATTACTAATTTAAAGAATCCTAACTAGACGTGCTAAAGATATTTGAAAAAAAATTTTAGTGTTAGAAATAGATTAAAAATAAAATAAATACCTTGTGAATACAATTATAAACTCTGTATAGAAAGATGCATATACTAGATGTCTATTTTGTGATGTTAATAATATAAATATGGTTAGTTTGCTGGGCGTGTAAAATGTTATCTCGAACAATCGGCGTCTTGCATATTTAATCGAGATTTCTTGTATCTTCTTCGGTTAAGAAGACACTGGCAAACTCAGTTATCCCTACGTAGCAATATAAATACTTTTTAATTCATACAAAATACATTTTATACTGATATTAATTAAAAATAAAAAAAAGTGTAATAAAACGAGATTTAAGTCTGGACATTTAAAATACTTTTAGATCCTTTCCTTCAGCTCTAAAATAAATAGTGGACAGAAAACTAAAATAAAAAATTATTAGTACATACCCTGTCCAAATATTTCAATATGTATAATGCGCAATTTAAAGTAATTTCATTTTTTTACCGGTCTAATAAAAAATATTGCGATGTCTAAAATTGCGAACTTTCTTATCAATAATTAATTAACCCTTCGTCCTTCGCATCAAACGAAATCCAAAAGTGAGTGACGAACCGCATTCCTTGGAGTATATAAATGTTTAATTAGCGGATACGGTCCCCTTAGGTAAAAACACGATATCCATGCATTAGTAATAAAGTGAATCATCTTGCTAACTTTTAGCTTGATGCACCGAACGTTGCATATTTATGATTATTGGGCCCCTTTGGCATGATATTGTCCAAAGCCGGAGATACAAACAGAAAATGACGCACTCCTAAAAAGCATATCAATGCTACAACTTTAAAATTCAGGAAATTTTAAGGATGTTTTCGAAAATCGGCGGCGTTCAAGAATTAGCAACGTCGCGTACTTGAATTTTTTCGAAAAAAATAAATAAAGTATTAGCAGCTATATCTAACGCTAAACAAAAAATGATTAAAAACATTTATGAGATAGTTAGAATTATAAAAACGCAAGATATCACTGTGAAAGTTATAATTTTTTTTACATCTATTTGATTATTTATTAGTTTTAATTATAGGTATATGTTAAATAGTATTAATTTTTTATTATTTTTAAATTTTTTACATTTATGATTATTAGGTTTTTTTAATCTCTCACGATGAGTTCAGAGAAAATATAAAATGTAATATTAATGTGGGGTGCAAGAAATTAAATAATTTAACTTGTAATAATTAAATTGCAATATGTATTTTTTATATTAATAAATATTAAAACTCAAAAACATTATACGTGACACTTCCCCTTAGATACGGTCCTATCTTGAATTCCTTAAGTAGATTTAATTGTCAATTGCATATAGAACACACATTAGTTCTTCTTCAAATACAAATGGAAGTAAATATATTACAATGATCTTCTATTTCGAGATTATGGAACTTCAGGAACGTGTTGAATATTTACATAAATCCTTCAGAATAATAAACAAAATAATTTTAAACAAAAATCAGGAATACAAGTAATTATTTATTCATCTCTTGTGATAAAATTAACACTTAATTCAATCTCACAAAATATTTTTCCTCTTTTGGTTATGTACAAACTTTCTATTTTTAATACAGAATTCTTAACAAAGGGTGTTTGACCCTTAGCAGGTCAAAAATTAAATCTCTCTTGTAAAATTTTGAGTCTATTTAGAGGTTTTTGAAATCTCAGCAATCTAACAAAACTAATATTAATAATTTTTTAGACTTTTTGAAGAATTTTACAATATTCATACATTTTATCTTATGATATCTTTTCATACATAATAGTTGACAAAAAAATAATTATAAATTAGGAAAGCTCATTCTTTCTACTTCTTTACAATACCAATTGTTTTTTATGCAATGTTTTATCTATTAAAATTTTTAAAATTTTTTTAATATTTCAACAAATAAATATTCGTAAGCTCAATTCAACTTTAATATGATTAATATTTTAGTCTTGTTCAAAATTTGCATTGGTGTATTTTAAAATTTTAAAATAATGTTAATATACTTTGATGTGAACTAACCAAACAACACCATGTTATCATCATTCAATGTGTAAAACTTTTTATTTTTGATTTCTAGTTGAAACTTTGTTTCACGCTTAATATTAAATGACTATATTACAAGCTTCCAATATTTTTTTCTCTATCCTCATTCAGAAAATTTAAGAAAAATCATCATTTTAATTATTCCTTCCATTAATTAATTTTAATTAATTTTCTATTTAAATTAGTTTCATGTTATTTGGTAGATTTAAATTAAAATGTATTCTTATTGTTGAATTCTATCTGGTATAACTTGTTTCTAACAACTATACCATAATTTTGTTTCACATAATTATTATTTTTTTTAGCTAATGCCTAGTCAGAATTCCTTTATTTTGAATTATAATAATCATATGAAAAAAAATGAAAAAATAAATATTTCCAATCGCTATGTTTTTAGACTGACTCTTTATTTATCATTCCTTCTGGTTATATGCACTCCGATTCGAAAACTTCAAAGCAGCATCGCTTCTATTTAAAATCCCACACAGAGGTGTCACATCAGCTAATACCATTAGTGCTATGAATGGAAAATCCAATCTTTCTGTCCATTCTCCCTACATATCTGCCAAATCTAGCAGATAATTCGTAGTCTGAGTTCTAAGAGTAAGAGAAGCCCTTTCAATTTCGGACACTTTTGTTTGGCCATCATTCCAAGCAACTAAAAGAAGAACACTTTAAAGAGGAAGAGACGTCGTTGGGTACAAATGTCGCAAGGCGACATCTATTGACCGAATATTGCAAAGTGGAGTTGAGTGCCAGATAAAAACTTTCCGCATATACTATTAATGTTTTTTTTCTAATAAAATTTATCAATATATAGTGAAAGAATTTAGTTGGGGGTGTTAGTGTAGAGAAAGTATTATATTATGGAATTTCAGGGAAAAGAGAATTCGGATTATGAATAAAATTATAAAAAAAGTAATTAATCTTATCTTGAAATTCCATAGTATTACAATGCTATTTTTAAATATTTATCTCTGACCAGGTTTCGCTAATTGTCATTATCAAATAGTCACGTAAAATTGGCAGATTTCCTACAAGCGTACTTGACTTCATACCATAAACATTTCAAGCAATATGTACAGTAATATTCTTCTTTTCCTATAACATTTGGTTAATATTATATTGATATTTAGTCCAAAAGGTAACGTAAAAAAATTGAGTTTTCCAGATTTAATTGTTCATTCAATACTAAATACCGAAAATATTTTAGATATTTTTTGATATCATATACCTCCAAAAAATCAAATTCTTCTTTTTTATTCTTATATGAAGTACTTCCACTGTTGTTTCCAATGTGTTATTAAGTGTAGTTTTGTGTTTAATGTCAATGAGGTATTTTGCGTAATGTGACTTATCTGGTTATTTTAATCTATAAGATCGTAAGTGTTCACAGTACCTTATCTTAAAATTCCTAAGGGTCTGGCCCAGATAGATGAATTATAAGGTTATCGGCATTTTTCCTCTTTTTTATTAATCAACCTACATATACTTTATTGCGTTAGAAAATGGTTTTTCCATTCTAATATAAAAAAAAGCGATAAACTGTATGGTGCAACAAAAAGTACTGAACTTTTTTAATTGGGCTTTGTATGTTTTATGATATCTCTTTAATCAGATTGCTATCAATAAATTTGTTGGAAAACATTTCAGTTTCAATTACAAAGTGAAATTATGTTTTTTTGTGTATAAATTTGCATATTTTTAATTGACATTTCATGTAATTGATTCCGCAATAAATAAATGAATCAGCTCTAACAATTTTAGATCGGTGCTGCAATGGAATGGCCTCGTTTATTTGCAATTTATTTCGTTATTTTCGGTATTATTTAAACAAGTATTTAATGAGTTTTCTGCAAATTACAGTACCCTGTTTTATTTTATATTCGACGAACAATACGTCCGTTGGATTTAGGTGCAGGAGGTGTTTTATTGATTGTAAACAAAAACACGTGTTAGGTTTTTAGTAAAATATGGACATATAACTCATTCTAAATTGAAGTTTGTGAATGAAATAAAATTTATTACTGAAAAAGATTTTTTTAAATCAAAAAATGCTGGGTTAACTGTTGTTTCCTTAAAAAAAAATGTGATTTAACTGAAAAAACTGCTAATTATGTAGCTTAGATACGGCGCATTTATGTTAGCGAATGAAATAGTAAAAGTGCTTTTTTAAAATGTAAAGTTATTTCTATTAGGAATTTGCACTGTGGTTAATACTTTAACGAATTAAAACTATTAGGAAATATTTATTAAATAATATATTTTCTATTTAAGGACGTTACCACAAAAAAAACTATTACAATCGGACATTTTAACTTATAAATATCTGACTTTTTAATGCTATGTGTATTGATCAAACTCTTAGGAATTTTGAAATAAGATATAGTGAACACTTACGACCTTATAGATTAAAACATCCAGATAAGTCAAATTACGCAAAACACTTCATTGACACACAAACAGAAACAACAATGGAAATTCTTCATATATGTGATAAGAAGCAAGAAATAAAGAGACATTTGTGATATTCTTAGTTTAAAAGACTAGTTCTCTTTTAGATTATCTTTTGGCCTAAATATAACCAAGTATTTTAGATAATGAGCATTATTGGTAAGAACATTTGTAATCAAAATCAAGTCTGTATGTGAAATATCTTTCAATTTCTTATAATCTCTATTGACGCTGCCAAAGAGTAAAACAATTGTCATAAAAATATTTAAACAATTTTAGAATAATTTACCCTTCACATTTATAATGGATACATACCAGAAAATAAGGATAGAAACGATCATTAAGAATATTTATTTAATTTAATCATGTTTACTCTTTACTCACTTAAGAAACTTTTATTCATTAATTTTGAATTTTTATACAATTTTTTCTTCCATTTTATTTCTTACCTTGGATAAAACGAAATTAGAATTGGATAGTGACAAAGTTTTCTGGAAGTTTCGTGGAAAGTTCCAAATTGAACTCTTACAATGGAAAAGTCACGTTTAATTCAAAAAATAAATAAATTCCTTTAAACTTCCACGTTGAATTCTTACGATTAATCAAAATTTTCGTGATTTAAATATTTATACCTTTACTCCGAGTTCGATTTTGCAAAATGTATCAGAATAGTTCAGATAAAGTATTGGAAAAGATTAATATTGAATTAGGCAAATTATTCGTTTATTAAAATTGTTTGCTTTTTTAGTTAGAGAGACAAATTTGTATTTGATTTGGGGTTAAAAATCAATAAAAATTAATGAGGAGAAAAATTAGCGAAAATATTTTAGAAAATACATTAAATATATTGATGTTTTTTTTAATACGGTCCTGGTTCTATGCAATATTTACAACATTTCTTCCATTTAAGTGTTTAAGCTTGAGTACAGTTTCATATGAAAAAGTTATTAGATCTCCCCTACGCCTTTTATTGTGAATATGGGCACATGTTTCATTAATTCCTTTTATCCGAACGCATATTCAATTCTGAAAGACATCATTTTACTTTTATTGATTCTGGGATAATGGAGAATATTGCACCATTAAAATTGTTTTCCCGTCATTTCGTTTTCGCCTACATTAATAATAAAAGTACTTTAGAAATTTGAAAATCCTTTAACTTCATTTAGAATAAAGTATTGTACTAACGATTTAAAAATTAAAAAAAGATATACACTGTAAAAGTTCATAAAGTTATATTCCAAAGAAATACACAAAGCATAATATTGTTACGTATAGGGTTGTTTTCTTTCAATAAATATATGAAAGAATCTAAATATTATCTTAAGGGGTTTTTAACCCACTACATAACTTGGTTATTGGAAATTAAAGGAGCTGAATAAAAACAATAATAATTTATTTATCTATCAATAAAAGCAAGTCTTACAAATTAGTTGGGCAACTTACAACTTTAATAACTAACACATATTTAATCGCAGGGGTAGGCATCAACTTCTCGATCATCCAAGAACCCAAACTAAACTTTTAATTTCTTTTTGATTTCCCAATTGTTTATTAATTATGATGAATCTATTTAAATGTTCATTATTATCGTAACAATATGCAATCCAATTTTAAATAATGTGCCTAATAAATTTCGTAAAAATTAAAGCTATCGTCCCACTTTACCGTAAAAAATTTACCTTTCCTAGCCCAGATTTTATCCTATACATATTTTACGAGTTCGTATTTTTTAGAGACAAATTTACATTGTGCTTAAAGATGGGAAATGCCTTATTTCCATAACTTCAGCATAACTTTCGGCGAAAAAAAAACAGCCAATTGACAAGGAAGGAAAAAGTGCGAAAAGAAGGAGGGTGATCCGCTAAGGATTAAGAACGACATGAGAGCCGGCCGGGAACAATAGAATAGCTCAGAATAAAAAGGGACTTGATCGAAAAAGAAAGTGGATTTAGAAGCGCCGGAAAATATATGGCGCTTTTATACCGAATTTGTTCCAGTTGCGTCTTCCAAGAGGATTTTTAAATTAGACGTACGCTTTTAGATCTCATGTACAGAAATACAGAGTGTTTTATTATCCGATTAGCTTGGATTAATAGTTATACGAACATGTAAGCTTAAAGAATAATCGGTCAAGTTTAATCAAATTGTATTCAGACATTTTAAAATTGTATTGTACTTGTTAATTTACTCACTATGCTGAAAAAGAAACTTTATACAAGAAATTTAACGAGTGACACTAGACTTTTATTTTTTTTTAATTCTGCATTAGCAAAAGCATATAATCTAAAATAATGTTTTACGTGGTATACATATTTTTTGTGATGTGATGATTTAAATTTATTATTTTATAAATGACAGACTGAATAAATTGTTAATTTATAAAATAATAATATGAAATAATTTCTTAGGTTACGTTCTAATTATGTCAGTTAAAGAAAACCTTTTTACACGTTAAATTACCTTTACATAGACTTTGATAACTCTTCATATACATGTGAAATTTTTAAAGTTCCGACAATAATTTTGACATCAAAACATTAAATTGTATTTTATTTAATTTCATGTTTCATGAAAATGTTTTTAATAATATTAAAATGTATAGTTAATAAGAAGTGCCAAACAATTCAATATAACAACTAAAAAACTATGCAAATTTTTTACTATTTTGCTTTGTATGATGAACACTAATCAGTTTTATGGATGTTCTCACACGAAAATTAATTTTTTAATAAAAAAGTTGATATATAACAAAAACTGCGATGTCATTTTAATAAAATTTAAAGATAAAAATAAAGCGTCACTTATTATTATCAAAATTAAGTTTCACTACATTGAAGCAGGATATGATTTTGTTACAATTTAAAAACGAGTGTCTTATACACTCACAAAATTAAAGAGAACTCGTCAAATTTTGTCATATGAATAGATATTTCACAGCTTCTTTGCAGTAAAAATTTGTGTGACATTAAAGTTTCGTGAAGTTTCACTAAATTATAACATTTAAATTAATTTCATATTAAATCCTAGACTGTTTCTATAATCTAAATAAACCAAATTTTATTTTAAACTATTCAAAATTTAGTTTTTTGAAGGCATATTTTGTTACTTTAAATAATTTTTAATCAAATTTTCATATAATTTGCTATAAATAAGTATAAAAAACAATTTCAATAAATTAAATTAGTTCATAATTTTGCATACCAAAAATGTGATTTGAACATATTTTGTTGCAATATAACAAAGAAATATTTATATTATTACTCTCTTATGATGTCTAAGGAAAATTTTTAGAATTCTAATTTATTTTTATTGCTATACATAAAATTGTTATTCGATGCCAAAAGTGGAAATATTCAATTACCATTTTACTTAAATAGTTCATTTATGTCTTCAATATTTTATGAAATAAAAGTTCATTTGGAAAAGTTCAGCCTAAAATAAAAATCCTAAAATTGCCATATTCTAGTTAAAATTTACACAATTATCAATAATTTTCAGTTTATTTATCGAAGCTCATTCATATCTGTAAATAATACATGATATTCTTCTCAAAATTTTAAATATTATGTAGATTTCTGTTACACGTCGAAGCCCCCTGCTTCACCACAAATACCGGAAATAATAAATCCTTAAATTACATACAATAATGCCCTCAAATTCATATTTTTTTGAATATAGAAAATCCTGAATGAAAGTAAATAATACCAAAAGAGCGGCAAAACAAAGTTGTACCTCAAACTTACAATGATTATGTGGACAAGGTAATTCAGAAGGAGAAAAAAAAAAATATAGCAGGAAAAGTAGCAATATCTATTGATAGTAGCAGCAAGGATGAACAACAAGAGGAATTTAAGGGAATGAAAACAGAATATAGAGCAATTGAAAAAAATTGGAAGATGTCGCAAAAGCTAAGCAGAAATACCAGTTACTGTTAAAACCGAAATTGGAACTAAACAATACTTTGCGAGTATTAGAAGAAAAGACACCTTCGTAGAGTAAAGAAAACGTTGATGATAACATTAATGTTAATAAAAATCTAATAGTAAAACGAAATATTATATCAACAGTAAATATTAATATTGAAAAACTTCCAAATTGTAACAAGTTTTAGAGAGTTTGAAAAAAATAATCAGTATTTATAAGTTCAGGCTTCAGTTTGGCAGAAATAACAATAGTTGAGATACCGTGCACATCTGGTGATCTAGTTCAATATTGAATAGTTCCAGATTATCTTTTGGAATCTCAATGCACTGAAAACCAAAGTGAGTGAGAGAACTAAGATCTCACTTCTGGAATGGAGAATATATTTAGTTTTTATTTGCGAGTAATTTTCGGAGTCAAAATTGCATTGATTAATATTTTTTTAATTTGAAGAAAACCCTACAAAAACATTCAATTCGCAAGCGGACAAAAACCTTATAATTGGCCAGAATTTGTTGCGTTACGGGTATACAACCGCCATATACACTTTCTGATTGGTTAAAAATTTGTCATGACACCAATCTACAAGCATCTAAGGCAAGAAAATCTAAAAGTTACTCACAAAACAATCTCTAACAAGAAACTGACACTAGTTTTTTAAATAGACTTTAAAATTTAATAAAATACAGGTGTTTCATTAATAAATATGAAAGAAATGAAAAACTCACCACATAACAGATGATTTAAACATTTTTATGTTAAATTTAACACGAACTTGATTTTCTTTGGCATCATCCACTTCGTTTTCCTGGAGTGAAAATCGTCGCCCATTCGTTGGTTCCGTCGACTTCATGACAAATTACCAAAGAGTCCTAAGGCGATTCTTATCCTTTTCTTGGTCCTTATATCCCTCTGGAACCGATTCCGGTCGTCATTGCGACCTATTCGGGATTGGCACGTGAATTTTATAGGATCTAGCAGTTACCGATTCGACTAGATGTGTGTCTCGTGAGGTGCATATTGATGAAGTCGATGGCGAAGACGTGCCAAGACGTCCTTTCGGATATCCAAGATTTGATTCAATACTGGGAAAACAGTGGATTAAAAAGGGCGAATCTGTAGCTTGTATGATGTTAATGAAAAAAGTTGTAATAAATGGTGATATAGGAATTAATTTTAGACCCTTTCATAGTAGTTTATTGCTTATTTATCTACCCAACATAGTCTTACTTGTTCCAAAAAAAACTTGAATACATTAAATAAGTGTAAAGTATACTTATATTTCTTTAGACTTAAAATGTAGTTTATCAAATTATTTCTCACAGTCGACAAAATGATTCTCTTTTAAAAGTGAAAGATAAAATTTGCTTATCTTAAAATTCCACGATATATTATAAATTATTTAAATGTTCTTAGGACAATTGTTTCCCCAATATTCTGATACAATTCAAACATCCGTCTAAATTTTAACATGTACTACTACTTATAGGCAACCATCAGTGCAACATGATAACAATACTTTTAAACGTTGGCGCCAAGTTTTGAAACTTGATATCTATTAATTTTAGTATCATCTTTCGTTCTTTATCATTCAATACATAGTAAAAGTCTTTATTTACTAAATCGACAGTAAAACACAGATATTTTTTCCATTATTTTCTTTCTGTCGAAGGTAATCTGAAAAAAAACTCCCTAGGTTTACTTGTTCGTTTAATACTTTATTATTTATTAAATTCTTTCAAAAAAATCAAGTTATTTTTTATTATCTAATATACGAAGGACTTCTACGGTTGTTTCTATTGCTTTGCCAAGAGTATGTTTATATTTTCTGACAATGACGTGTTTGGCAACACCAAAACAACCTGATGAACACTAATCAGTATACATTAGTTTAAATTTTAATCTCAATTATTTTAAGTTACAATTAAATTGCTCATTGTCCATTGTTAATTAGATTATAATTAAATCATAACCTCGCAAGGAATATTTTCCAAAAAATTGGGTCAGAAATGTTTGATGTAAAAACTTATTTTCTTTTTCAAAACAAAACAGCTGAAACAACATTTTCTAATTCCTTAATTTTGACTACAGTCCCAAAATTCCAGTTTCCAAAAGTTTCGGATTCCAGAATAAGAGATCTAGATTCTAAAGAACGTCGATTCAATTATTAAGAAAATAATGCATTTGTGTGCGGAAAAAGCTTTCTAAGTTCGAAAAGTGAAACTTTTTAATAAGAATACGATAAAAAACGTGACATTAACATTCTATTTATTTAAAAAAAAAATTAAAATGTCATTCTAAACATGAAAAAGGGATTAATTTATTACACGGATCTTTAATAAATATTTGTAATAGACTAGTTTCTACAAGTTCTGTTTCAACTTGTGAAAATATTAGATAACATATTTTTATGTATTTATTGTAGCTGACTCTTCAATTCAAATTTTTCTAAAAAATCAAGTTCTTGCTTCTTATCACTTATATGAAGGATTTTCATTGTTGTTTCTATTGTTTTGTGAAGTGTAATGTGACTTATCTCGTTGTTTTAATCTATAAGATCATAAGTGTTTACTATATCTGATTCAAAATTTCTAGGGATTTCGCTAATATAGATATAATATTATTGATTAGAACATACATAAGTGATCAAAATCAAATATATATATCAAACATTTTTCAATTTTTTTAAATACATTTAAAGAATTTAAGACTATCATGGAATTTTATCTTTTACAGTAAAATCTCCTTAAATTTGAATTGACTAATTTCTTTCATCCTTTGTTCTATTTAAATCCGGAGTCTAAAGTAGACATTCTTACTTATAATTGCAGTTCAACGACGGCTCAAACTGATTTTGATTTATTAATGAAGCGCTATTAGCGAAGAAATATTATAGAAATTAACGGTAATTTTAAAGTCGTAACATTTAACCCCTCGCATAAATGGCAAGCTTGTGCGCTAATAAGGGCGCCCAAAAGTTCAGCAACACCATTAAAGCCATACTAAACCCTATTTACGTCAAGATACATCAGGAGTGAGGGTGCGACGGTCACATTTATTAAAGTTTTATTAAACAGGAAATCCACCTTGGCCGGAACTTTATTTATTAGCTCTATCATAAGGCTTGCAAATGCAACCGACCCTCTTTTCCTCGCTCTGATTACAATGATAAATATCGTGTTACGACGGTGAAATGTCACTCGCCAAATTTTGGTGCAAGAAATATTGCCTCTTCTCAATTTAAACACCCTGGATATGCGGAAAAGAATTTAGTCGTCGTAAAAGTGATTTTTCCTAGTTATTTATTACATTAGAATATTAGAAACTGGCGTAGTTTTTTTTCATTTTATAATAAAAATATCTATAGAAGAAATTTTTAGGATAAATAATACAACAGATCAATATATGATTTTATATTGATTATTTTTTACCCCTACTTTGTGGTATCTATGCATAAATGTGAAAGTTAAAATATTATTTTTTTTAAATTTCATAATATTTTAAAATCATAATTAATTCACCAAATTCTCGCAACAAATCAAGTTTTTCTTCTTATCATATGTATCTGAAGAACTTCCATTGTTGTTTCTATTGTTTCGCAAAATTTAGGATTGAATTTAGTGTGAATGAAGGGTTTTGCATAATGTGACTATCTGGTTATTTTAATCGGTAAAATCGTAAATGTTGATTATATCTGATTTCAAAATTTCTAAGGAACTAGCTAATATAGATAGTATTACAATCCGTAATTATTAATTTATAAATAGCTGATTTTTTTAATTTAAGATTTTTGAATAGTAACCGATGTTACTTTTATGCGTAAATTCCTAATGTAATTATGCACCAAACACACAAAACTCCATTAATTTTGTTTATTTTCTTCTTGTACCAATTCGTATGTCCAACGACAAACATAATTACTATATGAACCATGTAAGCGATTTGTCTTTTCTTTGCTATCTCGCTCGCAATAAATAACAGTCTCGATTTCTAAGTACGTTGTAATTTCCTCGGAAAGTATGTTTACCATTTGTCAATCAACTTAAGAATCAAATAAAAGTCTAAACAACGACTTTTTGGCATTGATTCAAGGACAGCAAGTTTATGTATAAATACATATTAACGTTTTCATCAATGTCGGTAAGTTTTTCGATTTGATAGATGGAATAGGGTGAATGGTTTCGGTTGATGTAGAACTATTTTAGTATGAGGCTATTTAAATCGCATTCAAGTGAATAAATTTCATCTGAACAGCTGCTGGACTAGGTAAGGCTCATAAAATCGTCAAATTCAATGCACTTTAAGTTTTAAATTTAAAATTTGGAAAATCGAGCACATTTCGAGCAGCGGAAATTGACAATTTCTTAAATATCACAATGACAAGAAGTTTTGTCTTGACAAATTATGATACAGATTTTTTTTAGTTGTAATAAACTCAAAAAAAAAGTCATAGTTGAAGCAGCTACGATTAGCTCTATGATTTGTAAAATTCAAAATTTTGAAAAAAATATTGATGTAGTTTGCTTTCTTAATTCAATTGTTCATATCCATGAAAAATAAACGGTCAAAAAAGAATGGTAGAAATTGTTTAAAATATGACTTTTTGATTGCATTAACACAGATTTTTTTTGAAATGGTGGATACGCTGGATTCTGGATGAAAATCTGTGGGTAACTTCACGTCGGTTGCGATCTGGCAGTTCTTTATATTAAAAATAATAACAGTAACTCTTTTTAAAGGAAAATAAAAATATATATTAGGTTAATCTTTATTTAATGTAAATTGTGTCTACTTTTAGCTGCTCTAATTCAGGACATAGTTTCGTGGAATACTAACAGTCACATAGCCAACCGCATCCAGATTAGTATCCTGTGTACATATTAAACATCCTATTTGAATAGTGTTTATATTAGTGTCCAGGAATTAACATGAATAATGCGAGTAAGTTGCTCCGGATCGGCTTATACATAATATTTGTTTTTTAAAAACAGAAATAAATGAATAAAATAAAATTTTCAAATTTTCCGGTAATATCCACTTGGGGCCAACTTAAACAGTAAATTTGCAATAATTGTCTATTTTGGTATTTTGAACGTTGGCATAGAGTTTATTTTATTGTAAAATCAAGTTCTAAAAATTAAACGATCACTTACGAAAATGTTCTGTCTTCTCGGATTGTAAGACTATCTTCATTTTTCCAAACTGCGAAGTACAAAACAAAAGAAAAATATCATTGTTCTCACTTCAAGGTGAGGGAAAACACTTCACTACATAAAAATACAGTTATATTCTATGGAGAAACACATATATGGGGATATGTGAATTAATTAATATAGTAATTATCAATTTAGCTATTTTGACTTTTAGCAATCCAATTTTAAGAGAGGTGTCTTATTTTGCACGGCGTTATACAAAAATTTATAATTGACAGACGCTTTTTATAAAATTTTACTAAAAATACCAAATTTTAATCACATGAAATTTAATAAATATATTTTTACATAAAATAATGATCTGGATATGCCCGATTTCCTTACTCAACCAATTTATTTAAAATATAATGAAAATAAAACAAACATGATCCACAATTATGCTAGAATTTCTTTTATAACTTTACTAGGATGTGTTACAAATATTAATAAAAAAAGATTAAACTTATAATCGATTAATTCATACAAATGATTATTAAATTAATTTTTTTATAACATTTTAAGTTCTTATTTGAGAATTCTACTCTATTTGTCATATGTACCCATTACATCATTAGAAATATTTAATTTATTGTTATTATTATTACTTTATTTAATAAATTCTAAATATGACAATAATATTTTATGTGGAAATAATATTTTATTTGGTAATAATATTTTATGTGGTAGTTATTTTTTATGTAATATGATGATTATGTTTGAATTTATTATTTTATAAATAATAGTTTGAATTATCATTCAATAATAAATGTTATCAAAATAATTATGTGAACGCCAATTTAAATACTTAATTTAAAATAAATCAAGAAAAATATTAAAATAATAAACCCAGAATACAAAACAATTAAACTACTGAAGAATTAAACCAAACTCGAAACTCAAAAAAATAAATAAATAAATCAACTACTAATGAATTGGTAATTTATAAAAAAAGTGTATCAAATTTTTAAATGAATAGTTAATGTGAAATATTTTTTTTCTCTAATCTGAATAAAACAAAACTTGATTTAAAATCTACTAATTCAAAATTTGGTTATTTCAAGGCATATTTTGATACTTTTAACATATTTTTTTCAAATTTTCATGTAATTTGCTGCAAATAAGTATCAAAAACAGCTTCAATAAATTAGAAATTGAAGTGTTATCTAAACATTTTGTTGCCATCTAATAATAAAATACCTGCATTATTACTCTCTTATTTTTCGAATTATAATTCTATTTTATTAGTATACATTAAATTTGTATACTACACTAAAAGTTGAAATTACCCTTTTATATTCATATTTATGAACTTGAAGTTCATTCGGAAAATTTCAACTTATAAACAAAAATTCTAAAATTGTCATGTTTTAATTACACATTACAGAATTTTAACTTGTTGATTGAACTTTTATTCTTATCTGTTCAATTAATCAAAATCAATGCTTGTTATTCATCTCAAAATTTTAATTGTTATGGAAATTTTAATTACAATATATTTAAAATATAAATCTCATCAATACCCATTCAGACTGTTGTAAGACGAAGAGCTCGATAATTTTATTAAGAATAGATTACATTTAAATTTCCAGCGAATTAGGTCCCAAATCATGAATATTTATGGGAATAAATTAATTCATTAGCAATAATAACATCAGTTTTTCCGTAACAAATTCACAAATTAGCTCTTTATTCACAACAAAGCGTGCTCGTTGTTCGGAGCGTTGTCGAGCAATCTTTTAATTGTTTTTTATTGCACTTAGTTTGTTGATGTTATCAACTTTGCCTTGTTTCACTATTAGATTAGTACCGAGAAGTGTTCCTGAATATTTATCAGCTCCTTTACATTTGCTCCCGACGGTTGACGGTTTAAATTATTTAAACTGTTTCTGGATGTGCCACTGCATCCAGAATTCATCGTCGACGTTATCGATGGAGTCTCCTTGAATTTTAAGCAGGACACTGGACCATTATAACGTGTCGCTACTAACTAAAATTTCTTCCTATTTAAATCACGGTTCAAAGCGAGTTATTGAGAGAGAAAAAAAAATATTGGGAAAGACCCCGGTAATTATTCTTGGAAGTCAGGGAGTAGGAAATGTTTATGAAAAATTTCAGAGTGTATTGTAATTCAAATATGTTCCAGGAAGGTTCACATTTTAGACTGTAAAATAATATAAGAGAAATTATCAAGAAATAAACAAATTTTATTTAAATTACTCTAATATCAATCATTTTTCATAAAATATAATAACACAGGGAAACATATTTTTTTTATGAATAATAATTTGTGTGCAATAATATAAAATATTTTAAAGTATTTACAATATTTATTGTAATTTAATTTACAATAATGTAATAGAAATTATCGATAAATAAACAAATTTAATTAAAATTACACAAATATCAATAATTATTTTTGCAGTAAAATGACACAAGGTAACATATTTTTTTATGAATAATAATGTATGTGCAATAATAAAAATTATGTTAAATTGGTCAGTATACATTTAACATCATGCATAACAATTTTTCTAATTAATATTTATAAATTAGATTTTGTATTATTTCTGAAGTATAACATATATAATTGAGGACATGTACAATTACAAATCTAAATGTGTCAAAATTAAAAAAAAATGAATATATTTCATTTGGAAAGACATTTTTCTGATATTTGATAATAATTATAGCCAGAAATTCGAAAACATGCTCACAAATATGTAATGAAATCTCATATAAAAAATTATTATGCAAAGTCTGGTTATTCAAAAAAAAAATATGAAAATTTTATTAGAATGTAATCATGTCCTTGTAAATAATAGTAATTAAAAATATTCAAATATCAAGTAATTAGTACTTTATTTAAATTTCTACAATATTTAAAAAAAAATCTTTTACTTGCCCAGAGGGCACATTGTTGAAATTAATACAATTAATGACAAACTAGAAAAAAAGTTAAATGAATTGAATTTAGAAACTTATCCCAGATGGTAATCCTATTATTCCTGTTATATGGTAAAACCTTTAGGTGGATTTCATTGTCAATTAATAATTTTTTTATGGAACTTGAATAACCTTAAAAGTACATAAAGAGTTATAAAAACAAAGTTATAAATAATAGTGACATAAAACTAGTTAAAATACTTAACTGTGACATGAATGGATTTTGGTTGACATATTTCATAAGTAAAACAATTTTTAGCGTTGGAGTGTAGAAAATGCCAAATTTTATGTTTCTCGTTGTTTTGATGATTTTTTTATTTCGATTTTTTTTGATAAGTTTAATATTTATTGTTTAATTAGTTGTAAGAAATATTAAGAGTAAAACACTTGTGAAAATTTATGTACAAGAAATATATTGGATTGTAGATATCATTATTAGAGTTAAATGAAATCTGAATCCTCCTTAAGATCATTTTTGAACCAACATGAATTTAATATAATATAACATTACAATATATTAATTTAATGTAATTTTCTCTTAATATTGTACTGATTCCATTTTGATTTTAAAAGGGGTAAATTAATTAATACATATAATTTTAATGGTATTTCAATTATGATTTATAGCCAGTTATATTAAGAAAAAAATAAAAAACTACAGATCATGTCTTCTCAATAATCAAGAACACTAAATTAATTTAAATTATTAGACATAGATTAAAGAAAAAAGTATAAATTTCATAATATGTAATTATTTAATCTTGAACTACGTTTATAAAAAAATTCAGAATATTAGAAAATTGAATTTTTTTTTTTTCATTTCAGACTTCCTTAATTCATAGTTCCTTTTTTTTTCAATAAAATTAATTATTAGATCTAAATACCACTTAATTGTACTAAAGAATCATATTAATATTATTTCCATTTCTCTAGTTTCCGGTAAACAACCCCATTTTAACATTCATTGATGATCGTTAAAACAGAAAATATTTTAAAATAGACCGAGTAATTTTCTCTGGAATGATACTTATGCTATTAAAGGTGATTTAAAATACATCTCAGGTTTGTTACCGTGTAATATCCACCCCTTTATTTTCTGAAAATAGCTTGTTTAGGTTAAGGAATATTTTTAGACTTGGAAATATTTTTATAAAATTTTAGTTCCTTGAATAATTTAAATAGTTACAGTTTTAGAATAAAACCAAAACCGGCTTAACAATTATGTTTATCTACCATCAAATTTGAAAAAAATATCTCAAAATCAAATCGAATATTATTTTTTGGATTAACTTTGAACCCTTTTAATTTTTTAAATTGACAGTAACCACATGTTGATTAAAAAAAAGAGTTTTCGTAGTAAATATTTAATATTTTTTCATTTATACAAGAAAAAGATTATACGTCTAGATTAAAATTACAGCTTTCCAGATGACTTGAAATAAACATCAGCTTTGTTAGGATGTTTTCAAAACTTTAGCGCAAACTAATTTTAAATGCAAATGCTCTCTTGAATAATATAATATTTTAGTTTTGATAATTCGGTTTCAAACAGATGCATTAGATTCGCAAAATATAACCAAGAATTTAAATGAATAATTAACTGCACGTCATAAGGTAAATTTTTTAATGGAAAATTCATTTTTCGCAATATTTTTACCTCAAACTAAAATTCAATTAACTTTTACTCTATTTAATGTATTAGATAGAACGGAATCATTAGAATTTAGATAGTCGGTGACGATAGTAATTTTTATTTTTGTTTTAGATGAGAATTTTTTCGAAAGATTAACGAATTTCCGGCTCTTTATAAAATGTTTAGGAATTTATGAAGGGGTTACAATTCTGAATATTTTCCTTCTGTCTTTGATACAAAAAAAGGGATTATTCTCCGCTATGACTTATTCGGTATATGTTGAAAACACAAGAATATCCATTAAGCGAAAATGTCTCTAATTCAATTTTGATATGGTCCAGTTAACATTTCAGACTCTATTCCATTTGCATGAACCTCGTCGGTTTGTCCAACATTTGCATAAATTGCATAGAGAACGTCGAAATTAGGTATTAGCTTGGTGACAAAACGATACCGTCGAAAGAGAGTAACTAGAAATTCCTCTTGAATTGAAACTAGTGCTAGGCCTTTTTGCTAATTTCAGATTAAGTGGTTACTTTCTTTTCTTTTTGCGGTGAAATGCCGCTGGAAAGGTTTTTCTACGTTAATGGTATTTGATTTCGAAAACTGGCTCCTAAATAGGAAACTAATGGAGCATTCGAGCTGATGCACTTTGTCTGCCAATGAGTTATACGATGCAAATGTTAATTTAGCTTTACAAACGCTCCATTATTCATCATTAAAAAAAATGTCACTATCTTCTTCTTATACTATCGTTCACATTGAATTTGATTAATCTTGCTTAAATATATTTTATTCGTCTGTCAATTATTATATTCTATAGCTAAATGAAAAGATTTTGAACTTATTTGAAATAAATGCTGGTAACACTTCAAAGAAAAAGAAAAAAATAATTTATAAGATTTAGATAGAATCACTCACAAATTGGCAGTCCATGGCCACGAGCTCAACAGTTAAAACTAATATTTCACTTTCAAATAAAATTGTTGCTTATCACTAACGCTAAAGTCAAATTTTCTCACAATTTTAAGTTTATAAAGTTAACAACTATTCAGTAACCACGATAAAACTCTGTAAGTTAATTTTTTAAGTGTCATTTAAGAAAAATAAAAAATTTTCAAGTCAAAATAAAGCCTACATAGTTGACACAAAAAGTTTTATTGTTAATGTGTGTTTCTAAATCCTTCATTTTCATGAAAATTACTGAAAACAAATTATTTTGCCATTTATTGTAAATAAAATGATTATATTACAATATTTTTTTTAAATGTTGCCTGGTGCGCAGCTGTGCCTCATTTAAAAAACGTGGGGAAGCCGAGTGACTATAAAGAGGATAGTTGAGCTGCCGATATCAAAGCTATCGGTCTTATCAGCGAGAATCGTCGCTATTAAAGAGGCAAAAGAAATGAAAAGAAGTGAAAGCGTAGATAAGTGAAATTCCTAAAACGTGACGCCGACGTCTAAAACGCACTATGCATAAATATTTTATAAGGACTGATATTGTTGGAGGATTTTTCTTAGTTTCGAGGAACTAGAATCGAATCGAAAAATAAAAGTTTTTTATGGTATTAATAACAGTTAAAGCTAAAAATCCACGCGAGGAGAAAGGAATGTTATTGTGGATGAAATTACAAGTGTATTAAATTAAGGAGTTGTTGTAATGAATAATATTTTTTTTACAATTTTTCTTCACTAAATTACGAATTTATTTGGTATAATACAAAACGATAGCCCATATTACAAAAGGAAAAAATTATCCAGTTAAAATAAGAAAGGTAAAAGGTCAGCAAAACGACGATGGCAACAAAATTCCACCCAAATTACAAAACCATTTTAAATGAAACAAAAACTGAAACGAAAAATACAGAAAGTACAAAACAAATCTATGAAATAATTAATTTGACAACTAATGAAAACTTGATTATTCTTGTTCGAAAAAAGTACCAGGCTTTTGACTTAATCATCGGTGAGATATTGAAAGAACTGCCTGGAAAAAGTATTGTAATGATAACACATCAAAAACATTTATTTTTCAGCGAGATGCAAATTTTGATTTAATTATACTACTTTTTGTTTTTAATTCCTACGTCAATGGTCTGTGATAAAATGAACGGTTGAATTATTCGCGAGATGTTAAAATAGATAAGTGTATAAGTTTGTTTACCTTTGTCGTCTTTATTTAGGTTGGCATAAGAGTTCTACATATTTGCTAAGATTAAATTTAGACCAAAATAAGGAAAGCGAGTAACAAAAGTTCATCTTAAAATAAGCTAACAAATCTTTCTCGGTAATTAATTCACATACTTCGTTTAATGAGGAAATTTAAGATGATGTTTCACGTTTTTAATTTTAGCAAGAAACTGAACCATAAACATATTTAGTGCAAAAGATGAGAAATAAACATGAGAGAAATATATGAATAATTTTATTTTTGTACTACAGATATTTGTTTTTATGGAATGATCCTTTAGTTTTATCTGGATAGAAACAACATTTTGGATTTGCCAGTTTCCTTTAACGGCAGAAGTGAGTCGTTTTATAGTAAATAAAACTTATTCCTCGTTATAACAGAGAAAGGAACTCTGTACCAGTTTAATTTCTATTTGTGTAACAAGTATTGGTAATTAAACAAAATTGAATGTAAATTGAGGTTGATCCACCTCCCCGAGGAGCCATTGCTATCCAGATTTTAAATTATTTTGAGAAGATGGTTCAACAATTAGGGAACTCCTTATTCTTGTTAGGAAGTCAGTGTGCTTGTGCATCTCCGATTTATTTTATTTTCCTAAAGCGATTCCCTCATTTATTGCTCATTCTACGGGCTTATAACCCTTTAAATATGCCATTTATGAATCTATTAAGTCCATTGTAAGCAACAAAACCAATTTGCGGGAGCCATCGTCAGCTTTCCAAACACGCGTATTGAATCGAGGATTTCTGGAAGTTGCCAAAGCGGCTGTTCGAGGTTTTGCCTTCGAATTAGCTCGGAATAAGCACATAGACAAGCTGGAAAATTAAATCTCGTTTGGTCCAACGAACATCGACTTAGTCGCTTACATACGACAAGAGGATTGTCCTGAAGCTGTTAAAGTGGGATTTGTCAGTGAAAAAACAGAATCTAAGCCGAAAGTAAATAATTGTGTTCGCTCTTGCTGGATGGCACTTTCAAGAACTAAAAATAAAAGAAGCTAGATTCCAATGTATATCCGCAATACTAACTTTACAATATATGTATCAATATACAGTTTGTATATAAAGTATGGAATAAATTCGTTTTAAGCTAAACCAAAAATTTTGAGGAAAATCCTAAGATGTAAAAATACATTAAATTAAAATTAAAAACCGACTTGTCTCATGATTTTTCCTCAAAATTGTTTGTTTAGCTTAAAATAAATTTATTCCATACTTTATATACACACTGTATATTTGTTACTTTATTTCTTTCTAAATTTTTGTTTTTCTTATTCTGAATTCTAAATTTCGTTGTTTGTTAATTTGGTCTTTTGTTAGTTTAGTTCTGTCTAAGTGTGATTCTCTTTGGTTTTCACTATTTATAAGTTTCCTTTTTTTAATTTCATTATTTCTTAGGTTCATTCTTTCTTTTTTCATTCTTTCTTTATTGTTAGATTCTCTCTTAGTTTCTTCTTTTGTTAATGTAGTTTTTAGTTTCAGTTTTCCTGAGTTTCATTCTCCTTTAATTTCATATATATGAAAGAAAAAAGAAAATGATTTCTTAGTTTGTTTTTTCTTAGTCCATTCTTTATTCATGTTGTCGTTTTTTAATTTAGTCTCTTAGTTTTATTCTGTTTGAGATTCATTACCTGTGGGTTTCATTATTTGTGAGTTTCCTTTTTCTCAGTTTCATTATGTTTTAGTTTCATCTTTTTTAAGTTTCGTTCTGTTTAAATTTTAATATATGGGAGTTTCTTTCTTACTAGGCTTCTTTTTCTTAGTTTTATTTAAGTTTCATTCTCTTCCAGGTTCATTATTGAATTTTTTCTTTTTTAGTTTCTATTTTTCTTAATTTGATTTTCTTCTTTTGTTAATTTAGTCTCTTTTTAATGTGATTTTCATTATTAGTGAGTTTTCTAATTTCTGAGATTTTTTCTTAGTTTCATTCTTTTTTAATTTTGTTTTATTCTGTCTCAATTTCATTCTCTCCGCGTTTCATTATATCCGATGTTTATTTATTTTTCTTTGTTTCCTTTTCGCTTAATTACGTCATGTGTTTATTTCATCTACTCTTAGTTTCGTTCTTTCTAAGATTCATTATTTCTATATTTCCGTTATTTTTAGTTTCATCCCTTCTTCAATTCTCTTTGACTTTCATCATTTTTAAGTGTCGTTCTTTCTTAGTTTCTTTTTTCATTTCATTCTCCCTTAATTTCGTCGTTTGTTAATTTAGTCTCTTCTTAGTTTCGTTCTGTCTAAATCTTATTCTCTTTTGATGTTATTGTTCCAAAAATTAATTTGTCATATGAGCTTATTAGATAAAATTTACTGACAATACGAAAAACGACTTTTTCTATAAAAGTAGTACATCAAAAAAATATATATTTTTAAAAAACCCAATAATCATGAGCGCTCTAACATAAACTTTTCCATATGTTGAATGTCATAAAATTTTGGTAGAACGCAAATCCCAAAATCTCCACACAAAGCCTGGTTCACACTCGACAAACAGGTCCAATAAAGTTATAAAATTGAAGTTCTCCTCCAAGATATTTTATTCCCGAGGGAACAACCCGAGCCCGCCGGATGCGTCTTACGTTTCAAAGCAAAATTGCCAGAATTTCCATCACAATATTCCATTCGTTGGTATTACGTCGCAGTGTTGGACCTGCCGTAATTTTCATTAAGATTGTGTGTTTTATTTTTCCGGCAAATCGCTTATTATTTTCTAGGAAACCGATACTTATTTCCATTCTCCGAGTTGTTGAAATTAAAAATGTGAGAGAAAATAGCGAAAATTGGAAATGAAAATAATAATTCGCTTTTCTACTTTGACGAATTAAACCTCCATTTATCTAAGCGAAATACTGAAAAATTAAACTGTGGCAGTCAAGAAAATTTATACAAAATAAAGGAGAAAAACATTTCTGATATAAAGTGAGTTATAATAAATAGCGTTTAGAAAAGATTTTTAAAAGAAAAGTTAATCACACAGTTGTAATATTTTCTAAAACCAATTTGCTGTAGAATCTATAATCTAAAATAATATATAGCTTATGTCATACCACATACAGTAACCAATCTACATTAACCAATTCTAACTCGCTTCTCTCTCCTGGTCAAGTAGAAAAAGTCGCTAAAGTTGTTAATTAATGACATTGCTCAATTTGTCATTATCTCTCCCTCTTTCGCCCCTCAGTTTAAGAACTCAATCAGTTCAAAGACGATAATCATTTGTAATGATACATTTACTGAAAATAATTAAAACTTTTCGACAATTTACAACTGTGTCTTTAAAAAATTGTAGTTCCTCAATAAAGGAATTAAAATATACAAGAAACAATAATTAGAATTTTTGGAAGAATTTGAAACCAAGAAATATCTACGATATACTCAATGTACAGTACTCGTAGACCTATAAAAAACTATGCCTATTTCATTATTTTTTAATTATGAATTTCACAAACCATGGGGCCAATAGTCGTTTCTTCAACCATGGAAACCGTAATATGATAAATTTTAAGTGTTCCACCAATGCAGTAAACATCATCGGCTGCAACAATTTTATTCAAAATTTATAAGTTTTGGTGTTATTCCTATGAGAAACAGTATGTTGTCCTGCAAACTTTTTTAATTTTGATATTGTTTCCTGCTTCCTGTTACTAATTAAGTTTGATAATCTCTTTGCATTGTTAACATATTGTTTTACTATTGTAACGTTTGTATTATTTTTGTATTACAGATCTGATGATAACTTTTAAAAGTCGATACTAGTTATCACTTTCTTTAAAATTTTGGAATTAATACATTATTTTGTTGTGGTACGATTTTGAGTTTCACTGGATTATTCCTCTTTACCATACAGAAGCTACATGGAGAACCTTTTGTATCAATAAGTTTGAAGATGGTGATGACCCATTTGTAATACTTGTTTGGGTTAAACAACTTTATTTACAGAAAAAATTTCATGAAATTGCCTAATGATACAAATAACTTGAATATCAGTGACATTACTTCGTTCTCGTCGTACTTTGACACTCTACTACTATTTCTATTATCAGTTTCACCCTATTTATATCCTTATCATGCTTTTTCGAAAATTCTAGAGAATTTTAGATATTTATCGCAATATTGACGTTTTCGAGAAACTGTCAGATTTCTGGATCTTGTCCGGTACGTTCATTTAACCAAAATTCTCATGAACAGTAACCTAGGCCTATGTTAGCAAACAGTTGCAATATAATTAAATATTGTAATATTATATTTTGTCATGAAAAAAGAAATATTTTTATAAAATTTATTTTTAACCTTTAATAACAATTATCAAGAATAAGAAAAAATTTATAAATTTTGTTGGTCGAACTTTGTATATTTTCAGTTAGATTGATGTTGGTTCAAAAATGATCTCAAGGTGGGTTCAGATTTCATTTAACTCTAATAATGATATTCACAATCCAATATATTTTTTTATCCATAACTTTTCACAAGTGTTTTACTATTAATATTTCTTACAACTAATTTTAAACTTATAAAAATAAAGAAATGCTCAAAAAAACTTGGTAATTAGAGAAATTATTCTGTTACATGTTTAATGTTAAATGTATACTGATTACTTTAACATATTTTATAATATTGCAGACACATTATTATTTATAAAATGTGCCATTCTACCACAAATTATTTGTGTCATTTTAATTAAATGTGTTTATTTATTGATAATTTCTATTATATCATTACCATAGTCAAAAATCTAAACCTTCCTGCAATATATTTTAAATATTTCTAATCTATAATATTACAATAGACATCATTATTATTCCAGGAATTCTAAAAATATTTGGTAACATTATATTAATTTAAATTAGACTTTAATCTATTAAAAAAGTAGAAATATTGTATCTCTGCCACTGTAAATTTCAACAGCTCTATCCAATTTCAATGCTACTATTATACTTCATTCCCAAGTGCCTTCGTGATTGTCAGATTTTGTGGAGTTTGTTTGCTCTAAGGTGAGTATTTATTTCTATTTTGTATTGAAGAAGATACCTTTAAAGCCTTGAATATTTGCTTCGGAAAGGATACGAATCCTTCTGGATTGAGGGTCAATGCGATTTAAAATTCTTTGAAAATAAAACAACTTTGGTATAATGGTATTGTAAGGCAAAGGGTCGATAAAACACTCGGGATTTTCGTTTTTTTTTTGGGTTAAAACTTGTGAGTTATTCAAAGAGCAAACAATTTGCATACTTGCCTCGTTGGAAGGATTAATATAAGCTCAAAAGAATTGGAAAAAGTCGAAGGGAAAAAAAACGTAAAGGACAGGTTTTTTACTTCACAAAATGTTGTTTTTTTAAAGTTTATTCTCCAGTTATATTTTTGCTGCCATAATCTGCACTATTGGAAAGCAGAATTTTCTAAGGTTTTCAACAGCTTCTTCATACCTATTTATATACTCTCTTGGTAATCTAGTTTTTATTATGAAGTCAAAAAATGGTAAAATATTTTATCAGAGTTCGTACTTCGAATTTTTTCATTATTTAAAAATCTTAGAATTTAATGAGTTGTCAAATACAAACCACAGGACACAAACTTACAACATTTCACAGAAAAAATCATTCAATCCATCCTTGTATATTGTGCATCTCTTTGTTTGTAAATGGTAAAAGTAAGCGTTTTATGTTACAAGCCTTAATTATGTTTGTCTAGCAATAAATTGAAATGACAAGTGAGATCCTGTTAGTAACTTATAGCTGAAAATAATGTTTACTTTGGGAGAATGAATCCGAGGGAGGATATTGTTTCCTAGCGCTTTTCCATGAAAAAAGAATATAACTGATGCCTTCAATCTAATTAAAAGTACATACATTATTTTTAGATCGATTATAATAATAAATAACCCTAGAGAAATCAACTAATAATTCATAGGATATTCTGGAAAAGTGGACAAATAAGAAGTTCTATGATAAGGAAGGATATTTTTTAATAAAAAAATAAGTACCAAGAGAGATTACATATCAGGTATATCAGTACTTTCTTTAATAAGAATAATAAGCTCACACAATAGGCTCATTTTCAGTAATTAGATTTAAATTATATATTTAAATTGTATATCAATTTTATTGTAAAAGATGCTTTAAAAACCAATTTGATATTAAAAAGAATAGATTAACTAATTTGTTAAATTCTAATACTAATATAATTATAATATACAATAAATTTCGTAAAATGTTGTGAAAATCATAATAAAAGTTATGGAACATGTCTCTCAAAATTTAAAGAAAACTTAATTTAAACAATGAATGAAAATTTAATGGCCAAACATATTCTATAGTAAAATCCAAGGTGTTTGAAAAATAATTATACATGGAAATTAAATGTATGAAATGCCAAATTATAAAATCATGGTCACAATTAGGGTTTGACAGACTCACTTCCTTTTTAGACAAAATAGACTCATCATCGTGTAAATGTTAAAAATTTAAAGTATTTCATATAAAAAAAGAATAATTCAATCCCAAATTTTTCATGAAATAGTGAAATGTTTAAAAGCTTTTTGTTTATTTTTGGATTTTATCTGGTGGTGTGTATTTCTTCAACCTTGTTTTGAACCAAAGAAAGTTTGGATTTCCTAGAGAAGATAAATCGTTTCATCAAACATCAACAAGAAAACAAACACTGAAAGTAAATACAATTTTAATTATTAAAATAGATTTGCGACCGATTAAGTCAAGCCTTTTTTTAGAAAGGAAATGTTTACCTGTCTTTTAATCATACCAACAGATAATTAGTTTTGGATTTCTTAAGCAAGAAAATTGGTTTATGAAATAACTTTTTATTGATATTTTCAAGACTGTTGCATAAAAAATAAATGCGGCACAATTAAATTCCGAGAACTGCGCGTGTTTCAACTGCGCCACGTATCAGTAAATTCATGGAACTGCTCCCCAAAGGAATTATCCGTATAAACCTCTTATTGACTACCTTGCCTGGTAATTTTTACACTATGTGATTCAGCAAAGATTTGCCAATAACATATTCCATTTTTTTATTGGTCAGGAATATTCTGAGAACATTATTTCCGAAAGAAGTGACTAGTGAGATTTGGAGTTCGTAGGTATCTGATGGGACAATATAAACTCGCCTTCAGATTGAGAGAATGTGATTACATTCGTCTCCAGTGATTCCAGCTCTCAGAAAGAATATTTGGGAAGTGAAGTATAAGCCGTAGTTTTCTAGAGCCGTTCGGCTTAAGCCGTGCGGAATAAAGGGGCTAACATTTGACATTAAAACCCTCTGATATCAGCTGTTTGATGGATACATTCAGTTCAAAAATATAATGGGGATCTTTTTCCTTTTTTTTTTAATTAGAACGTCTACGAGTTCATTGTTTTAGATATGAACAGATACTATTACTGCAAATATTTGTTGGCCGATTAGTTAAAAGTAGCAACAAGTAGTTATTAAAATCAAAGTTTGGGATTCTTAGAGGATAACAGGCAGCCACTCAACTTAGTGTAAAATTCATTGATCGGAAAAAAGGATAAAAATATGTAATCAAAACTGTTATTGCTTTATGGCTTGCTTTATTGCCTTATCACAGGTCTCAGTAAATCACCAGTCTAATATTCAGCTAAATGTTTAAATTTATAACTTTAGATCCTTTATGATAATATTTTACACTCTCTTCCAAGCTTTTCAAGAAATGCTGAATGAACATTACGAATTATAAATTTATAGAAAAAGAATAAATATTGCAACCTGAGATAATAAATGTTAAAGCTTAAAATATAGAAATAAAAGTTTTTTTTTCAAATTCTTCATCTTTTTTTCCTCATAGTTATATCTGTTTTTTTCTTTTTCTTTGTTCTATCGCACCTAAAGTTTCAAATATTGGTCTAACAATGTTAATCATTTTTTACGTAAATATAAAAATACATTTCTAATTTGTTTTTATAATTGTTATTATTATTACTATTATTAAAAACAAAAAATAATATTAAAATGTTTTGTAATAGAAATATTCCATATATTTTGTCTCTTATTAGAAGATTTATTCCAAATGAAGCACTTTTTAAAAACCCTTTTTTTATCTTAATTCTTCGGAATTTTCTAATATAATATGGCGATAAATCAGCGCCGTTTGAGTGTACAAAAATGGAAAGGAAATTCTGAAATAGATCCCAAAGGATTAAGTGATATTTATCCACCCGTCGAAAAAAATTACTCTTACTCTTTTGAAACGGCCCGCTCGAAGCCCTTTACACAAAATCCAAACGATCTGCACTAATAACCCTCGCACAAAGGGCGAATGCCACCAAATGAAACCTTCATAAATATAACTTCCGCGAAAGTAAAAGTTCGGAATCAGGACCGAAGTAAACTTACATTCGACTAGAAATAGAAATAAAAATCAAAATTAATAAATAGTTTAAATGTCGAAACGATAACAATATCAATAACATGTAAGTTACTTCGGAATTCTCATTCGAAGTGTGGGTAAATGAAGAAATTTTGTTAATATTGTAACGAGAAAATGACAAAATTATTATTGCGTGTCGCCAAGATTCGGTATCATCTTTCCAACGATCTTCGTTATCGTTTACATGTTTCGCAGAATTGGCTTCATAAAAAGAAAATAAAGTGTGTATAACTGTATTACTTATGTGGGAAAATATCAATGTCTACCAGGCCATACATACGACTTTGAAAAAATTTAATTAAAAAAATTGGTATTACTGTTGTTAATATTATAAAGGGCGAATGGGAAAATATTCCTCAAGCAACCATTCAAAACTTAGTAACAAGCTTACTACGCGTTATTGAAGTTCAATTTTTTTTTTAAATTGGAATTTTCTCTTTGTTTGTAAAGTTAAGTAGATTTTTAAAATTTTTAAGTTTTTGTACCTGATCGCTAAATTTTGTATAATTCTTCGAACTTGAATTAAAAATAAATGTTTTGTGGTGCAATGCTGTTTAATTATCTTTATTTATATTATACTAACGCTAAATTAAATAAAGAGTGCCAAAACAAAGACATAATTACAAAATTTATAGTGGTGCATTTAAAAGATATTTAATTTTGCTTAAATTTTGACTCCTGTCCTGGTTTTAACGTTATCTGTCTAACTCCCTCGTAAGTACGGCGCGAATATGGCGGTATTATCTCTTTTCATGGTCGGATGGTCTCACCGATAACTGTTTATTTGGTAAGTTTGCCAAAAAATAGATTCTAGACTAACCCCTCTCGCGACTTTAATGATTCCTTTAACGATACTAGTAACACTTTCATATCATATTTAATGCGTCAACCAAACTTAATATAACATATTCATCTTGTTAAATAAAGAAAAAAATTGTAACTCGGAATAAAACAAAAATTTAAATAAAATAAACATATTGTTATGGTATTTTTACCTTTAAAAAAATGTAATACTCATAGTGATTTTATTGTTTTTGATCTATTATTCCTAGAAATGAAATTTTTAATTTAATTTAAAGAAAATGAAATGAAATTGGTATCTTTCTTTATATTTGTTGACTTAGACTTAAGAAAAGATTATTTGAATTTTTTTATTTCTGCCTAAATTCTCTCTGTAATATGTAAAAACAAAAAAATGTGAATCTAGATTTTTGGTTGTGAAATATTCAGGTTTCTGTAACTGAAATTCAAATTCAAATTAAACAAAAGAAACAAAAATTTAAATGTAAATAAATATATGCGAAAATGTCAAGGGTGGTTGAAAGTATTAAATAATATTAAATAAATTAAATGTTTATACATGAATGATGTTTTGAAAAACACTTACAAAAATAGATTCGAAAAATAATAACAAACTAATTTGAACTTTAAACTTCCCACAATTAAATTTAAATTAACAAAAAATGTCATTAAACTGTCTAAACTAAATAATTATTAGTTCAAAAAACCAACTCTCTGTTTTTTTTTGTATTTTAAAACCAATTGTCTATGTGTGTTCGTAAAAATGCAAAAATAAATTAGATTTAGAATTATTTTTTTCTACAATTAAAGCTTGAATCTAATTAGAGGCAATTTTTATTTAAATTGATAATTCACTTACAGATTTGTACTTTCTGTATAATTTGCATTCATATTTTAAACTGATTAAGTTTTTTGGAATACTCTTGTTATAATTTTTTATAATTTTTATAAAATATAAAAATATTAAGCAATTTTTCTAACAGAGGTAGAGATAGTCGAAACAATGTTAAATAAAAATAAAGAAAAGGTGTAGATCTAAAGAAGAAGTTTTAGAAAACCAAAATCTGATGTAGAAAACTGTTCCTGATTTAGCTTTATTTTTGAAAACAGCATCATCTAAAAACTTGTCACCGTTCTTAACAGACCAAAAAACCGATTTCATATTTCTTTCCTTATGTGAAAACTTTTAGGTTAACGGATAAACCTAAAGTTAGAACCTTTCACCACAATTCCAAAACTTCAAAATTTATTCGCAAATCAGGGGAACTGCTGTTGTTTCTTAAAAAAAACACCATTTTTCAGGATAAATGTCTTTTTTGGCTAGCAAAACTTCCAAAGTTTAGACTTATCGGCGAACGCTAATAATACCGATTGTGAAATAATGTAAAATGCAAAAATATCCTTGTATGAAAAAAATTTAAAAAATACTATTTTTAGATATACAGACTGTGAAAATTCAGATTTTGATTGATTAGCTATTTATTAATTCATTGATTAAATTAGTTCATTCAAATAAAAATGCCGTTTCATGTACTTTTCGATAATTATATTTTTTATTATTTAAATAATTCAGTCATAACAAAAGCCGCAATTATTTATTATTTATTTTATTTTAGATTTTTTTACGTGTAATTAAAAGAGTTGCAAAAAAATATCAAGTACATTGAGAAGCGTTTAGTGTAATTAAAATATGAAAATATCAAACCTAAATTTTGTCATATATTGGATTTAAATATATAAAAGTATAGACATTTTAAATCTTATTTAAAAACTAAGGTTACCATTAACAGAAAATATATTTTTTTATTATTTTTCATCCATACCTGCTTAAAAACTACTCGTCTCAAAATAGTAATTAAAAATTGACAAAAATTCAAAATTTTGCCCAAATGATTCCCGCCAACAGTGTTAATAATATTTTTTTTGGTAAATAAACGTTTTTCCATTTGTTTACAACTGGGACGTATTGTATATAATTTTTCATTCAACAAAAGGCAATATATTCAAAAAACTTGAAATGAATTACTTTAACTTTTATAAAACCGTCTCTGTAACGTAAGTACCTATTTCCTGAGGGATATTCTAGATTTCCACACATCCCTGGCAGATTTAATCGATTCAAACCCCTAATCACCTTATTAAAGTTTAATTTGTAAACCCACCGAAACCCAATCGAATCTCTTCCAAACTGAAGCCGAGAGGAATTAAATTAAAACAATTTAAATGAGATTGTCGTAGAAATTCAATATTATTAAACCAATAGACAACAGATGGTTCGTGATTGACAGGTTAGTTCAGAATGCCTGATTGGTAAACTTAATATAAATCGACAGATTTGGAAAATTGATTATACAAGTTGTGAAAATGAGAATGTACTCGTGATAGAAAAATAATGAAATCCGCTTGTGGGAATAGGTTTTTAATATAATTAAATCAATAAATGTGAATGTATGAAAGTTTATTTTATTTCTTGCATTGTTACAATTCCTGACGAAATGTTTTCATAGAGTAAAACCCCAAAAACAACTAAAACTAGTATTAAATTATATCTTTCAAACTTTTTTCCAAAATCCATTGTATTTAAAAAATATTTAATCTTTTAGGATGATTTAGAACTTTAGCATTTGTTGATTTCAAAATAAATTTAAGTACTTTATTAAGGTATTCCAAATCTCTTATAAAATAAAAATTAATAAAACGCCTAAAGTTTTCTCTATTACATTTTTTTTTGTTTCAAAAGACACCGAAACCACTATTTGTGTACGCTGCAATTGGGAATTTCGTCTTAACTCGAGTATGAGCCAGCAACTGAAATTAAATTCCCAAAGCCAATACCATAGTCCAATGTGCTTTCTCAATTTAATTTTACCTGCGGCTGAATTCTACCCCAAACATAGATTCAATAATTTGCGTGGGCTGGTTTCAATATTATTCCAATTTCAACTAGATGACCAAAGTTGTCGAAACCTCGATTGTCTTATGATGACAAAATGATGGAGTTATCTGAAAGTGTAACTGCTTTAAAATTAATACCAATAAGGGATTTGAATGGAGTTTTTTTCTGCAAAAAGTTTTGTAAAAAAAAATTGGAAATCAGAGATATTAGCAAAGTATTTCTTTCAAACCAAACCTTAAAAAATTAACCAAGCAAAAACATAATTTGACAAACAAATATGGATATTTTACTAAAAACATTCGATATTTTTAGAAACAAGTAAATAATTTTAGAAATATGGTAATATTTTGAAAAACAAGTCGACACTTTGTTGAAAAAGTTGAAATTTTAAGAAAAAGGTCGATATTTTTGAAAATCTAGTGAACAATTTATTGAGAAAATCGACATTTTTCGAAAAATGCCAAATTTGAAAAAATAGTCGATAATTTTACAAACAACTGGATATTTAATGAAAAATTCAATATTTTTAGAAACCAGTCGAAAACTTAAGAAATAAATCGATAATTTTGAAAATCCAGTCAACAATTTGAGAAACGGGTCGATATTTTGAAAATCAAGTCAACATTTTACTAAGAAAATCAAAATTTTATGGAAAAAAAAAGATATTTTTCGTCAAATGCTAATTTGATTTAATAAAAGGTTGTAGTTTCGAAAAAGAGTAGATAATTTGAGATATTTTGAAAAACAAACCGACAATTTATTAAAAAATTCGAAATTTTAATAAATAAATGAATAATTTTGAAAATCGAGTCAGCATTGTATTAAGAAAACCAATATTTAAAAAAATTTACATTTTTGAAAAGTCTTGTTTTACCTTTATACACCTTCAGGCTTAAATCCATGTAACTCACCAGGATTTGGTCCTACGACTACCAAAACTCCATTAAAAAATAGAAAAATAGAAGAAAAAGTATAAACATTAGTGTCACCTCAATCAAGCTTAGTGTACCAATTAAAATAACGATATATGCTTACGTTTTGCGGCTTGCGGCTTGCGGCATACGCACCCGTTGCAATTAGAAGAGGAAACGTTAACGTACGAAGTGGGTGTTCCTGTTTGATGCATAAAACGCGACCGGAAGTAGGACGATTTTAAAAGGCGCAACCGCACTCATAAAATATGATTTTGTGATGTGTCAGTGGACATTTTCTCAAAGAGTGTTATGAAATATTGCATGCGTGAATTTAACGTGAAGGAAGAAAATAGGATCTTATAAATAGGTTGTTTACTGGCAATAAATTTGCTTACCTAACGATAATTTGTGGTTTTCGTTGTCTGAGAGGTATATTGAGAAAATAAAATATATAACTGAAGTCTAAACGGCAACACTAAAAATTGTTTTACTTTTGAAATATGTCATATGTCAACCATGGGTGGGAAAATTATTCACCTTGAGGCCTGATACAATGATGGTTATGGACCAGCATCAGCGTGAAGACTTTTCTTTAAAATAATATTTTCTTATCACTGAAGAGAATCCATTCATGCCACTGTAAAGTATTGTAATTAATTTTATTTAACTATTATTGGTTACTTGGTTTTTGTAACAATATATACAGTTAAAAATTGTTTGTTACTTTTTTTAAGGTAATTAATTACAATGAAATATTTCTAAAGATTTTATCAAACAACAACTTTTTTCTAATTTGCCTTGAATTATACCAACTTCAACGATGTGCTCTCCAGGCAAATGAAAAATTGACAAAAATCTGACACAGTATTTATTTAAATAAAATATATAATAGAATATTTGCGGTTTTTTTTTAATTATATTTTATCAAAAGTCAATCTTCCTTCATGAAATTTGACGAAATTGAGCATTTTCATCAGACTTTAAAAAGAATGATATTTCTCATTAAATAAATAGAACTTTGTTTATTAAATTTTAATAACAGTGACTATTGTTCGTTAAAATTTTATAAAAGTGAACTTTCTTTTACGAAACTTTAATCAACTGACATCTTTTTATTACATTTTAACAAAACTGATCTTTTCTATGAGTTTTAAGGAGTTTTATGGCATTATTAAATGTAATTTAAAAAAGTCGTTTTGCCCGTTTTTTATTAATTTATAACAGCATTTTTTTCTTTAAATTCTACCTTTCTGATTTTCGAATGTTTTATTTTTCTAAATTACATTTAAACAAAAGTGAATCTTCCTTCCCGAAATTTGAGGAAATTGAATATAATCAAAACAGAATATTTTCTTCAGATTTTGAAAAAAATATTTTTTTTTTATAATTATTAATAAAAGCGACAATTTTTCATTAAACTTTTATAGAGGTAAACTTTCTTTCATGAAATTTTAATGAAATGGTATAATTATTTTATATTTTAATTAAAGCAAAATTGATTTTTTTCGTTATAATTTAAAATAATTAATATCTTTTTAAATTTCAATCAAAATGACATATTTTAACGAAACTGACATTTTTCTATTTTCGTTGGTTTGCCCCGTGTTGAATGGTTTTTATCTCTTTTTATTCAATTTTTTCTACTAACAGAGCTTTTTTATTTTATAATGACTTGAATTCATTTTTCTTCCGGAAGCACCACCTCTACTTAAACAAGATTTACAGACGTTTCTCTTTTAGTTTCATGAATTGGAATCCATGAACTTTGATTCCTGTGAGAAAATATTCGATGTTTTAAAAAATATTCTAAATTTAAATACTCAATTGTAACGAAAAAATCATCCTTATTGAAAAATAAATCGTACTTACTTTTTGTAACTATGTTATTTGAAATATTATAAAACTTCTAAATATATTAACTGAACCAGGTGTTGGTCATTCGTGCATCAATACACATTTCACTTAATATTAAATGGGGCAAATGGGGTGAGGAACAACTTTTTGAAGGGTGGAAATCCCATAATTAAAATGAAACCATTGTTTAGTTCCCAAAGGGCGACAAGGAATCGTCTATGTTTTTGTATTATTCTACAGCAACGGTGGGTGCTGATAGTTTAACACCCCGTTTTTTAGGGGTTGTAAGAGGAAGTGAGAGTACTATTTCATCAGTTAATTGGACGCGTGAAGTATGACTGTCGACTAATGAGTGAGTCTACTCGATTTACAATAGAAAAAGTAGTATTCTGAATACCTCAATTGTTATTTTTTGTATTTTATATTAACATTTAATAATCAACTAAAATTTTAAAATGCGATTAGTGAGTAAATTTAAACTAGAGTTTAAATATTTCATATTCAATAATTTTCACCATTAACAGTTATTATTTATGAAATAATTAAGCTCTTTATATAATTATGCAAAATTACATTTTAGCATAACCAATTAATAAGCAACTTTGATTTCTATATTAAAATAATTCCCATGTATTTATAATCGAATAATATAAAGGGTATTCTGGAATAAAATAGACAAATATCAATTGACAAGTGTTGAAGAAGTTGCAAAGGGTTAAAAATAACCAATAAAATTGATTTTTAATAGTTTGTATTTGTACATAATGTTTACTCTACTTTTTACATAGTTAAAAATTATTAATACAAGACATTAAAAAAATATATATTTAATTATAAATAGGATATTAAAACTTTTGTAAAACTTTTGAAGGGACAAACACATTCTAAAAGAATTATTTTTGAATTAGTAAATATTGTAATAGGATTTTTATTTTGAGCATATAAGGGATTTGCAACAAATTATAAAAAAAATTGAAGATGTTTATGTGTTGAAATATCAAAAAACCTTACGTAGAACTATTAAGAAATTTTAACAAAGAATATATTGTATAAAAAATATTATTGGTATTGTAAATAAGAAAGAATGAGCTTTCCAAATTTATAATTAATTTTTTGTCAACTATTATGTATGTAAAGATATCATAACTGAAAATGTAGGAATATTGTAAAATTCTTCATAATATCAGACAAATTATTGATATTAGTTTTGTTAGAGCAAAAACCTTTAAATAGAATGTCAGTATTTGACAAGAAACTTAATTTTTGACCTGCAAAGGATGAACATCGTCAAAATTGTTTAAAATCAAAATACCCTTTATTAATAATTTTGTAATAGAAAGTTGTACATAACCAAAAAAGAAAAAAAAATATTAGATTGAATAAAATGTTAATTTCATCCCAAGAGGATTTATGTAGATATTCAACATATATGTTATTCCAATAAACTAAGTATAAACATTTACTAACATTTACCTAGTAAAATGTTTATGAAAAGATAATAGTAATAGTAATTTGGTTAAGAAACGCTTTTGTTCTGAAAATGCTTCTTTTAACATTATGAATGTTAACACTAAAGTATATAGTGGCTATAAAGTTGATAAATGTGCTTCTAAGTAAATTGTAAATAAACATAAATATTTCACAATTGACATCATAAGGACAGAAACGTTCGTGATTGTCACAATTCCCATTTTCCAGTCTCCCTATTATTTACATACCATTAAAACACAGGGTTTATATATATGTCGCCCTTATTTAATTCTTCTTTATCAAGAACACATTTTCCTTGTATAAAAAAAAATATAAGGGCGTATAGCATAGTGAAGCCAATTAAGTAGTCGATATTATATAAAATAAATATCTAAATCTTTTCTAGATGAAATTTTCTGAAAATAAAATGTTTGTATACTTCCAGAAACTTTTTTTGGGAGCATAAAGAAATTTGGTCATTCTTATTTATGCGACGATTTTCAAAAAATTACAACTTTTTCATAAAAAAATTTGAAAACAAGCTTGTTTTTTATTTGTCTAGACTTAACTAACGACGCCTAAAATATCATATGGCCTTTACTGGTGACAACAATCCTAATAAACTACTAATCCAAGCTTGCCATAACAAACCATAGATCTTATTGAAAACTTTTACTGTTAAGAGTACAAATATGTAGTTATTTGTCTTATGTTCCTAAAATTCCAGAAGCATCTCTACATTCCTTATAAAATATAATCTGTATTTATCTACTTTAAAGATCTTTAAATAGCCAGAGACAGAGAAGGTACGTAGAAAAACCCAACCTAAACAATAAAATGCAGCTATCCAAATTTTGAATAAGATTAAAATATTAATCATATTATTATTGTTGAATTGAATTTGTAAGGGATTTCCAACAAATTATAAATAAAAATATTTACCTGAAATAGAACTATTAGGAAATTTTTACAAAAAATATATTGTATAAAAAAACTATTTTTGGTATTGTAAAGGAGAAAGAATGAGCTTTCCAAATTTATAATTATTTTCTTGTCAACTATTATGTATGTAAAAGTTAAAATGTGGGAATATTGCAAAATTTTTCAAAATATCAAACAAATTGTTAATGTTAGTTTTGTCAGAATGCTGTGATCCCAAAAACCTATAAATAGACTGTTAAAATTTGATAAGAGAGAGACCTCAACAGCAATAAAATGGTACGATTTTAAATCTAGACAATACCTCTTAGCGATAAAATTCATTCAAACAAATTTCTTACATAAAATTCTAAAATTGATAGCTATAAATAATACAAAATACATTTAAGTCTGTTAACACCTAAAAATGAAACTAATGCAGCATGCGATGATACATTCAAAACCTTTTCAAATAATTCTCTCGTCAGTTAAAAAAGGATCACAATTTGCTACTGGGACTAAATGTTCCATAAAAGTTTTAATGACGGTGAGAAACCGAAGTAGTCGAGCCGGAATCGACTGAAATTCGAGATTTTGGTGTTGACTACCGAACAGAGAAAAAAAATTGGTTTTAAATTGCTAGTTTCGAATCACAAACGAAAACGACGCATATCCCAAAATAAATACCGTTTGCTTTTTAAACAGGCACTCGTGTCAGAGGGGACCAAGAGCAGAATTTAATACTATGTTATTGATTTGTTTCAATTTTAAACTAAAATTTTCCAAAAATAATGTAGATTATAAAAAGCAGGAAAATTATTAGTGTTGTTAAAGAACAATAAAATAATGGATAAACAAAGATAGCTTATTAAATTAAATGAATGCATAATTTAGCTAACATTATAAATGGATGAAAAAAAATTAATAACCATTCTAATTCTATGAAAGAACACTACCAGAATATGAATGCAAAATTAGATGAATAGAGAAGAACAAAGAAATTGATTGAAAATATTGAAGAAGAAAATTAGATAATAGAAGCCATATTATGAAAAACAGAAGTTAAAACTTTAAATGCGAGATGTAAGATTAGAATTAAAATAAAATTCTAATATCTAGAAACCAGCAAACGGAAAATAAAGAAGCAAATAATAAAATAATCGAAGAAAAGAAGAATGTAAATGGCACCGAGCTGAATGATGAGAAAATTATAGGGAATAGAGAAAATTATAATGATTTATTTCGAAAGAATCTAACTATAGAAACAATAAAAATGTAGATAACATAAGTGAAAGAAGAAATACTGATTTTTATAAAAAGACGTATTAAATTTGAAGGAGATGTAAAACTATTAAATCCCAAAATTATTGCTTATTTATATTATATATATTGTAATATTGTATTTATATTTTCTGTATAGGTAACTGATAAATGAAATTCAGGTTTAAAATTAATTTAACTTTCTTAGAAATAATTGAAATAGGAAACTGGACACCATAAAATCAAATAAAAGAATATTGAAACTAAATTCTAAACAGAGAAACAAATAATATAAAGAAATAAATCTCAGAATTTTCGAAATTTACCACTTCTTGAAGTAACTTCAACTGCAATTTTCTAACCAAGAATATTAATTAGGGATTAATCTAATATGAAATAAATTAATTAATTTAAGGATTAAATCATTGTTAAAACATTGTTTATCTCAAAACGAAAATGTAAATAACAATTTTAATAATTTTGTGTGACATACTAAATTTTTGAATTCTAAATTTACTTAAACATTGCTCATTCTATAGCTATATTTTTTTATTAATAATGTGGAATTTTTATCATATTTATTGATTTGTGAATAAGATCCTGTACCTATTTTCTCAAAATTTGTAACTTCTCCAAAATTTCTCGTTACATTATATTTTTATGAACAATTAATTCATTTCTATCTATTTTTCTATCTTTTCATATATTTTTATTTTTGTTTCAGGTACGTTTTTATATTCAGTGAACAGCTTTTTTTCTTTAGTAACTATAAACATATACGATTTTAATTAGAAACGATAACACAAAAAAAATGAATAACAACTATTTTGTTGGTTACAATTTGAATTTAGGGATTTTCATTCAAAATAAACTTTTCTACAAAAGATGCAAAATTTGTAAGGAATTCTTATAACATAGAGCTGAAAATTTGAAATTATAGTAATAGAAGCATTACTTTAAATCACTAAAGTAAGGGATATTATAAATGAAGAAGTTAGTAAAATTTTAAAGAATAATAAAGTAAGGAATAATATACTAAAAATGTTAAAATAGCTATTTTAAAGAACCGCATCTTCTTACATTACCAAATTTATGTAAAAATTTTACGATGCCGCGTTTTGCACTCTAACCTACTTTTATTTCCCGAATACTTAAAAAAGTGTTTATAAAAATATCACAAACGTCATCCATAAAACGGCCCATAACAAAGCTTTATGGAGTGCCAAACTGTTAACAAAAAAAAGATCCATGCATCAGTGAACGTAAACAACCATCTCAAGTTTTATTTCCTAAATTTTACTGCCTACCACATAAAAGTTTCTTTTGAAATATGTTTTCTATTTCCTTCTTTTGTTATTGATTCCTTCGGCTCGGTTCTCAAGTAAAACATCAAAAATAGGACTTTAATTAGAAATGTAAAATAAACAAAAATGAAAAATGTGTTCTTTTTTTTGTAAAATAAGTATTTTTTGTAATGAAAACATTGTGGTTCTTTATTTGTCCATCATCAGTATGGAATAAGGTCTGATAGTTAAGTTTTTTTTGGTTTGTTTTTAACAGGAATTTAATTAATGGAAAACCTCGGATTACTCATCAATTTCGCGCGAAAAACAGAAAAAAAATATAAGAATTGAGGAATTATTCACGGATTTTCTTTTATTGTATTTAAATTTTGAATCAGAACTCGTTTCTAGATGCAAATTCAATCCAATTTTTCAAACTGCCGCCCGTCAACGACCGATTTCTAAAAAGAACAACATCGTAAATTTTAGAGTATTTCCTTACGACATTTTCGTTCCCGAGCATCAGATTTCACAGGCGCAACCGTGAGGGAACGTCCCTTTTGCACTTAATCCTTTAATATATTTTTTCTTCATCGTTAGACTTTAAAGGTCCATTTTTTAGTTTATATTTTAAATAGGAGTATTGCTAATTGATAAGTCGTTCTAAGAAAGATAATTCAAGAAAATTCCATTAAATAGTTTAAATTTAGAGAATGTTTTTTTTTCACAAATGAAGAAAAGGGTCCTTCTAAATAAACTTTACAATAATTTAGGACCTCCATTAAAATTGGAAAAATTTTTTATAAAAAATTTAATATATGGATTATAACCAAGTCATTTTTTATTTTTATTTAAGTACAATTTTCCACAACTCTTCTTTCAGTTACTCCCATTTTCCTATTTTTTTATAGTATATCCATCGTATTTTATTTGAAAGAGTTTCCGATTATCTTTTCAACAATTCAACTTTTTTTGTAATTTTGTTTTAATTGGAATTAGACCCTGTTTGTCTTTTAATCTTATAAATATAAATATTTCCCTGAAACATTAATGTTTCAAATATTTTATGAGTTATAGCACAGTAAACGCCTAAGAGCATTTTTTTCCAAATCGAAAGATTTATCACTAAAATTTCGATTTAAAAACCTCACTTAATTTATTTATCAACATAAACAGTTTTGAAAGTTTGGTTCTGGCATTCTCTTCGACTTTATTTATCTTCTTTCTTTTATGACCAAAAAATAATATAAAATGTTCATGTTCATTAGAAACTGAATAATAGAAAGAAACAGGAAATTGACAGAATCACCAGTGAAGTTTTATCTAAAAATCTCATCGAATTTATTTTATGTAATAGTAATAAATTGTTTTGTGAGGATATACAAAAAAATGTTTTCTTTTCAAAAATATTTATGAACATAAACAATTACAAATGTTTAGCTCTGTCATACCCTTCTACTTTTAATTCTATTCTCACCAGATATAATACAAATTTTTCAAATATCCGTTAGAAACTTATAAATAATATAAAGAAACGGGATTTCGAAAGAAACGTGACTTAATTTTTCATTTTAACTTTCCGAAATTATTTTATGAACATAAATAATTGCAAAAGTTTGGCCCTGATACACGATTCTATTTTAATAATATTCTGACCAGAAATATTAATAATTGTTAATGAACCCAATAAAATGTAATAAATAATCTGCACGCCTATGTATGTAGAAATGCACTTCGCTCTATGAAAAGTGCGGGTTGCGGAAAAAATTATGCTCTCAAAAGAAGATATCTCTTTCATTTTTCAAGCTTGAAACGTTTCTTGTTTACGTCTTTATCCTCAAAGAGGTAAAAGTCATCATCATGAAATACACATTTGTCTTATGCACGCAAATGCAGTTTGTCTAGTTACCTACAATTCCGTACGTTTCCTTTGTTTATTTCAATTTAAGTGAGAGTAAAACAGGAGAGAAACTTTTTGTAAACTGTTCTTATTCCACATTTATCGCTATTTGGTGTGTTCTTGCAATCTTTTTACTACTTTTAACTACATTTCATTAGGTACTATACTGCTATTTAAATTTTTTTAAATCTGTTTTACTTTGGCTCTACATTTACTCGAAAAAGTATATTAAACAAAATTTGGAATTAAAACTAATTGAAACTGATGGGGCAAAGTCTTCCAATTTTGAAGATTTGTACATACTGGGTTTAGTGGAAATAATTTGTAAAAACGAGAAATAACTAATTTTTAGGTGTAGAATAAGTAAATTTATTTACTTTAGACTAATGAGAATAATAATTTAAACAAAATTAATTCAAATGTTCAAAATGGTCTCCGTTCACCTCCTGACAATATGCCAGTCTATTAACAAATTCTTGAGTCATTCTTTCCAAGTCTTCTCCACGTATTAGTTCACATTCTTCAATAATTCTTTGTCTCAATTCCTGCAAGCGTGTTGCTCGTTTAACGTAAACACCTGATTTTAGATAACCCCAAAGAAAAAATCTAATGGTCTTAGATCCGGAGAACGAGCAGGCCACTCTATGAATCGATCACCATAACCGATCATCATTATTATTTCAATACGATCTTTTTCACTTAAATGAACCATTCTTAATCGTACAATTTATTTCCGTAAATTACAATTTGACAATTTGGAAACAGTTGCCTACTAGATAGTACTCGTTTATTTCTTACTATTAATACAAACAATATTAATTTGTTTATCTAAATGGTATTTTACTCTAATGTATAAAAACTTAAACGTGGTTTATTAAAGTGCTGTATTCCTTGTTTTTACAGATTGTTTACACTAAACCCAGTATGTACGAATTCGAATTAACTAGATCTTTCAAATCTGCAAAAATATACAGGGTGTCCCATTTACATTAAAAAAGTTGAGGGTATTTTCGATTAAACCGGAAGTATATTATTAACAAAAAATATACACCAGCTGCATTTTGTCCTTTTCGTTTAAAATTTCATATTTATCGTCCGTTTCGTTTTAAAGATATTTACTTGGTTCCATACTTTATCCCAACCATGTATATGCAACGAATAGACTTATTTACTTTTTGATGGTTCAATTTCTACGTTCCAGTAATAAAATTCGTCACCAAGTTAAATTCCAACATTTTTATACTTAAGCTTCAAAATACTTGTCAAGTACTTTCCAAATAGTTCGATTCTATTATTTTGTTAATGTATTCTAGATTTTTTAGAAAATAAAGATTAACAAAACTAAAATTTTATAGTTCTCTTACAGCGTCATCCCTGTTATATCCAAGAAGTTATCTAATTTGCTTCCAAACTACCTAACGCGAGAAAAAAAGTGGTCAACGATGTCAAAATTAGTTTGTAATTACACTAAAGTTTTCCTGACTGCGGCAACACTGTCCTATCAATTAGTCAGAGTCGGAAGGAAATTTAAGGCCCGGGTCGTTAAATTCCATGCCAGCCGGCCTCTTACTTTCTTCTTTGATACAAAAGCACTTTGCTGCGCCATTAAAGAGTTTCTTTTCTCTGAACTCTTGTTTTCTCTTCAAAGATACACCCGATTTTTATTTGTCTTCCGGTTGAAATGGCAAACATGATTTTGTGCAGTCGATATGTCTGAAATAGCGATACAACGCTTTGAGCCGCATCTCGGTATCTAAACAAAAATTAAATTCAAAAGATATCACATTTCCACATTCTACTTCATGTGATAAATAAATGGGAAACTGGTCTGTTTTCAACAATTTAAAATTGAAAAACAAATTCGCTCGCTAACTTCTTTGGTCCAATAAATATATATAAATATATTTAGCTCTCCAGCTCTGATTCGGGAGGTCGCCCAGTATAAGGATCATGGAATGTTACCCAATCGAAATAATAAAAAAAAACTGCTACTCTTGAACTATATTCAGACGATGACAACGATAATAATTTAACAATAAAATTTGAAAAAAAGAAATAAATTAACAAAGATTAATGGAATTAGATAAGCGAATTGAACGATGACTGAACATTATCGAGTTCATTAATAATCAGATGTTTGTTATTAATTGGCTAATTTGAAAATACCGTGCAAACTATATTATATTATATATTAATTTAATCCTTCAATTGATTTCAAAAATTACTTTTACTCCAACTTTTACAAGTCCTTAGAAGATGCTGTCTTTAAGTAATGATTCTAATTATATGATTATTAATAAAATTTCGAATTTGCAACAATCTTTTGCCTTGAAGATCTTACGGATGAAAAGCATGTTTTTATTGAAAAAAAAAGCTGAAAAACATCTAATTTCTCACTCAAACTTCTCACTAGACCCAATATTTTTACTGTTTGAGAGCCAATTTGTACGTTTCAGTAATAAAATTTTGACTCCAAGTAAAATTTCCCACATTTTCTTTACACTATTAAAACAAAACTCTCAAAATACCCATCATGTATTTTCTGAAAAGGACAATTGTATTTTAAAATATCTATGTTTTTGAATTTATTGAATTTCTACGTTTGAAAATAAATCTAAGTACTTTATTGAAACAGTAAATATTTTTTAGGAAATTAAATTATTAAATCTTCTACATTTTTTAGTGGTCATACAGATTTTTAATTTTAACAATAAGATATTTATTTTCTTGATTGAAGATCGTATTTTGTTGATATTGTAACAGTGTTTTAGTCCTTAATAAAGGAATAAAGTACAACACTAATAATTGTTTATATCCTTGAATTTATCGATTATAAATGTAGTAGATAAAATTATCTTTAAAAAAGTTTTGGAAAATAGTTGAATTTTAAGAAACAACTAAATAGTTTTTACATAATATTATCAATCAAATTTCATTTTTAATAAATACACCTAATAATAAATTAGGAAAATGGCTCAACAAGACTTTAACTAATTACATATCAAAATATTCAGTAAAAATTCTTTAGAATTGATTTAAAAAATTAATACACTTAGGTTAAAACAAAACACAAAATTAGTTTCATTCGATGTTTTCAAAAATCCCTCTATCTGAATTTAAACCAATGGTAACTAAATTCTTAGAAGGAAAAAACATTAACCAAGTTTTAATTATAGAAATTGTAAACTTATAAAAATCGTTGAATATTAAGATAAGTATATTTTATGTTTATATTTATTTATATAACAATTTTATAATCCACCCTTGTAATCTGGAAAAAATAAGCATGTGTGCTGCGAGCTTAAAAATACAAACTTCATGGTGCACCAGAGGTACGAAATAGTTAATTAGAAATGTAATTACTAAGGATAATAGCACTAAAAATTTACCTTAATAAACATTTCCTCTACATCTAGTGTTTAAAACCCTAAGGGAAAATACGAAATCGATATAATTTCGTTTTTATTAAAATATTTTAGGATCCAATTTGAAAACGAGTACAATAAATTATTGCTCATTAAAATAGACCACTTTTAACTAATTTAAAAAAAACTGACAATAACATCCAATTAAAAATACCCTTTATTAACGAGTTCTATAATTACATAAACGAAATATCACAAACATTTTACTTTACATCAATTAAAATAAGCTATTCCGATCAGAACTAATTGTATATATTTTATATATAACTATTCATTACTATACAATATTACGAAATGGTTTTTTAACCCCAACTATGGTCGTATTTGCATACCAAACCAAGACCCATAATTCGTTGGGTTTTATTTCTTATTACCTAATCCAATTGCGGCTAGAGGAGACTGGGAAAAAATTTATACGACGGCTTAAATTTAATAGTATTGCAATCCGTAAGGGAAGCCTGTTCGGGATGTAGAAAATTTTCCTGGTCTAGTTAACCAGCAGGGGAGCCATTTGTTTGCTAATACCCTAATCAGAGAACAATGTACTGCAAGACACAGAGGCTCTCTTGTTGGTTAAGTCATCGCTGCAGGATAATTAGGTACTGGTCTCCAGAGGAGCTACCGATGCGTCATACCAATATTAAAAATATACAAGAAATTTCGACTGTTCTAAATGAAATATTGATTTAAACAAAAAAAAGTGGATTCAATATTCCCCAACCCCTTAATTTTAAATAGGAAATATACCATATGTGGCACGTCATTAAAAAGGCATTTACATGGATTGTTCAACCATATGATCATCCACGATTTTTTTTCGATATTTACACCGTTTTTGCAAAAAAAAGACTTAAATAATTTAAAGAGCAACACCTCTTAAAAATGAAATGCAACGTCTATGTTTTGCTAATGTTTTATTTGTTTCTTTCATATCAAAAGTAAATTAAAACAAATTTTGCAAAAAATTAGTAATTTGATACTAAGACAGTTTGTTTAACATTGCTGTTAGTTAATGAATTTAGCTATTTTTTGAATACTTCCAAAATGGGGATCGTATTGTTCTTCTTCCTACGATTCGGTTTCGGTTTTATAAATTTAAATAATCCCACAAAAAGAAATCCAGGGGCGTTAAATCGGGATATCTTGCAGGCCATTAAATAAAGCCTCTTCTTCCAATCTATTGCTTAGGAAATAGTTCATTAAGATATTGCCTTACAGCTCTACTATAATGTGGAGGTGCGCCGTCATCGCTTATTTATTCGCTGTTATTTTTTTTATCTCTTGTTATTTCATCCATTGCATCTTCTATCTATATTTTTTTTATTTTTAAATAATTTGTTTTGCCTTATATGTCGAGCGGAGAGCAAGTAAGATCTTAAGATACATTTCTTAATAAATATCCACATGAGAAAGCTCGCTCTAGGGGAATACTAAATTATATTGATAACCGAGATGTAGCAGTGTAAACAAATGTACAATGCATGCCACACGTTTTTTATTTTTACGCCTAGATTTAAGTTAAAAATTTTTATTAATATTATCTCCATTATCTTAAACATAAAACTTATATTATTTTTTAAGAAATTAACGAACAATCTAATCCTTCTTTGTCGACAAAACTACTTACTATAAAATTTATCTAAAGTTAAAAGTTTCGCCCGCACAACTATAGGAACGAAAAGGACACTAATTAATCCTGTTGGTTCAGCTGTCATTTCCGTATTTTGTGTTCTCCTTTCTAGCTTGTTTTTACTCGGGCAAATGGAGGGTAGATCAAAGAAAATGCCATTCTAAATATACTCAAGTTCATTCTAAGCGATATTTTAATTACACGAAAGCTCGAAAGTGTCTAACGCAATTACGCCGCTGTGATGATTTACGGTTTATTTTTTGAGAAGTCTATGGGTTTTCATATTCTTCATATTTTTGTATATCTAGTAGTTTTTCTAAAAGAGTAATTTGTCCCATTAATAAAGATCTTTCTTCTTTATAGTGATCCATAAAAAAGTCGACGAAAACAAAAATTTACCAAAAAAGAAAAAATTACTAAAAATATAAAAACATAAATAAAAAACGTCATTTTATTTGCTTTAAAAGTAAAAAGTGTTAAACAGATGATGAAATTTTACTTGGAAACGAATTTTAAGAATATGAATTAACCGCTGAAGAAGTATAACAAATATATTAGTTTTCTTGTTGTAATTTATATTGAAATATTGGGCGAGTTGTTACAGGTTTTTCAGAGTTTTTCTTTATCAAAACATTTTCTTCGACCGAGATTATAATTATGTGAAATCTTAAAAAGTAGAGGATTTTGATAGAATTGTCAAAATTCTAAACATTATTATTAATCAAAAAGTCATAAAAAAGCTGTAATATTCGAAGAATCCTTAAAAACTTTAACAACATTTTTTATTACATCATTAATTGCTGTTATTTACAGAACTATCTGCTTATTCCTTTAGGTGTGTCCAATTATCTGACTCTCTTTTATATTTTGTTTACATATAATTTTGTAACAGAATCGCCACTGTAAGAGAATCATACAATTTTTAATACTTTTATCAATCTTTGTTTTATAAGACGTCTAGAATGTTTTAATTTAATACGTAGATTTTTCTTTGAAGTTTAAGTGTAAAAAGTATTAAACAGATTTTGAAATTTTATTAGCAAAAATGTACCTATTAAAGTATTTTTTTTTAGAAAGTTTGTGGCTTGTCCGGTATTTTGTTAGACATTTAATACTGACAAAATCTGATTATTAATATTTTCGAGATGGTTTAACCTTATAATTATAACGTAATCAATTCATTAATTTAATTTCATCTGTTTACGTATTTGTTATTAAAATGAATATTGCTAATTTAAAAATTGTGCAATAAGCCCTTCATTTCATGCATGAGTATTGTAGAATTTTATCACGACTGATTGGTTAATTGTTTGCTCAGAGGGCAGTTTTCAATTTTTGTAGCTTATATTAGTGAAATGTGATACTAATGTAAGATGAATATTACTTTAACTTGATTAAAATGAGAGCTCTAATAGCGAATGTTCGAGCCAGAGTCTTCTTTACTTATAATTTCATCTTCCCCATAATTATCATCTAATAATTTATCATCACTATTTTCGATAGCTGGTTCTTCTTCATTCTCTAAATAATTGTACCACTTGGTCAAAACATTAGGCTACTGTACCTCATTCTTTGATGATTATTTTCTTATAAAAAGCTTACCTTCATCTAAAACATCGAATTTGTTTAAATCGATCTACTATAGGCATGAGGAACTTTTTTTTATTTTATAAATACATTTGCACTTCTAGGTATTATGTTGAGATTATGATTTATTTGTAATTACTCTTAATGAGGTGTAATCAAAATGTATTTATGATTTATATCACATTTCAAAAGTAACTTCTGTTACCAAAAACTATGCTTATTTACTTAACTAAACTAACCATAAGGTACAAATTTGATTATATTTATAAAGAAAATAAATAACGTAGTTATTGTGTTATTACCCCTTAGAAAATATAATACCACAGCACTTTTATATACTAACATTTAGCAAATTTAATCACATGTTCTTAACTGCACTAAACCATCTGTTATTTTCATATCATCCCACGCCCATACAAACATCCAATATTCCTAATGTTCCGTTAATTCAATTTTCCATGGAAAAACAATTTCCACGAAGACAATTGACTGCAGAAATATCAATTCCAGATCTCGTCTAGCATTGTAACCATTTATCAACTGAATTGTCTCAAGTATACACTGAGACACAGTTTAGTTGCTGACGCGTTATAAGGTGCCCTTAATGGGGTGGGTGATGGCGTCGTGCACCCGCCGTGCACCATTTATCATGAAGGGGGTCCGCCCATTCGACCGAAACGTCAAGACCTGGACCACTTCCTTTATCGCTTTCGAGTTTACCCCTGCACTAAATGAGTCATTCTTGGTACCGATGTGAACATTGCGGTAAATTGAATATTGTTAATTGTTTATGTTATTGTCAGAGGAGGTTAATTATTAGATGCAGAAAGTTTTGAAAATATGTTAAAGCAAGCAGTATTTCAGGTGTTGTATAAAATTTTTTAGTTGCAAAAAAAGAACACGGGAAAATTTGTGTACTGAAATAAAATCATTTTAATAATTTACATATTGAAGAATTTATTGGGGTTACAATTGCCGGGTAGGAAAACGTCTAAAGAGAAAACCCCAAAGAAAACATTGCCTTTTCCCATTCGGTTTTTTAACACAGACCGACTTTTTGCAGTTTTAGAAAAAAAAACGTTTTTACAAAAATAAATATTTATTACCTTACTAAAATACCACATTTTCTTACAGCACGTCTTAAAATTACCCAACCGTAATTTAATTTGTGGATTGAATAAATAGTTCAATTACAAACGTAACAAACATGTTTCTTAACTGTCATAACGTTCCCGAAACTCACTTTAAGCTTCTACCCCTTTGATTAAACTCCCCTCGATATATCTGGCTTGCCCTTTATGGGCCTAATGTTAGTTTTTGTCCCTTTAGTGGGAAATCCATGATATACGTCATCCATAGCCCTTCGTTGTTGACTGCAGGTTGAACTAGGATTATGCGAATTAATATGCTTTATCTAGACGTGACAAATGTAGATTCGGAGTTACATAACTGGGTCACGTGACGGTGTGTAAACACATGCCATATCCCGTATTTATTAACAGGAACGACCGGGATGTGTACAAGGGGCGACATTTTTTTACATGCTCCTAATTAATGGAGTTGTTGAATATGGGGCGAACTGTGAATGCAAAATTCTTTGCTAGAGCTTTAATCACATTTTGTTAAAGTAACGTCTATATGTAAATCGCATAATTATGGAAACAAATAGTGAATATGAAAAAATTATTGAATATGTAGTTCACCCTTAACAGGTCAAAAATTAAGTCAAATTGTATGTCAAATTTTGACAGTTTATTTATAAGTTTTTAACATCACAACACTCTAACGAAACTAATATTAATAATTTGTGTGATATTTTGTAGAATTTTACAATATTCCCGTATTTTAACTTATGATATCTTTACATACATAATAGTTGACAAAAAAAATACTTATAAATTAAGAAAGCACATTCTTTCTTCTTTACAATACCAATAATAGTTTTTTATACAATATATTCTTTAATAATTCTATATCATTTCAATATATAAATCTTCAATTTTATTTATAATTTTTTGCAAATCTCTTATAAACTCAATTCAACAATAATAATATAATTAATATTTTAATCCGATTCAAAATTTGCATAGTTGTATTGTAAAATTTTTTTGCTTCTGATTTCTTTTCAAGTGAAAACATTATTTTTTTTCTCTAGCTTCATTCAGAAAAGTTAAAAAACACCCTTATTTATTATATCTTCAATTAACCTTAAAATTTTCTATTTAAATTAGTATCATGTTATTTGGTATGGTTAAATTAAAATTTATTATTATTGTTGATTCTATTTATTATAATTTGTTACAAACGACAATATGATAATTTTGTGTCACATAATTTTAATTTTTTTTAACTACTGCCAAATCAGATTTTCTTTATTTTGAATTATAATAATCTTATGAAACGAATTAGTGATCCTAAGTAAATAGTCAACTTTTTTGGGACACTGTGTACAGCCTCTTCATTATTTTACAGTTGGAATTTTGAACGAGCGCTAAATTGTAAAAGGTTTTTTCTAACAAAAAAAAACAATAGAGTTCATTCAATTCATTAAAATCGTGATGCTTCCGTGCACCGTCGAAATAAATTATTTACGCCTTCAAATTCTCAATTTGCTTTTCTACCACTATTGATACTTAAAGAAACTTATAAACACCAACTAAGAATGAGGCTAGAGTGTGCACAAAATATTGAAATTATAATAATTTCATTGAACACGTTATCATCGTTATTATTTTCATATAAAAATATCTTTTAATTTAAAATTCCATGGGGATTTATTTATAATTTTTATTTTGGTTTCAACTTAATACGAGAACATTTCTTTTCATTTTAATTCAAATTCTACCCTTTTTAATAAATATGGAAGTTGGTTTAAAATTTGAATTTAAAAGCTTTCACTACAAACCACCGATATTATTTTTATTAGAATAGCAATACCACGCTTTTAAATATTGCGTTCATTATTTGTCAATCGTAAACATATTTTATTCATTAGATATTCATAATTCATGTAGAGAACACGGGTTTCAATATTTTTGTTTCTATTCGCAACATCACAATTTACAATTATTTAAGTTAGAATTATATTTATACACCGCGATATTTGAATAATACATGATACATGCCAAAGCGATGCGGTTTTATTTCATAAACCTCTCGAATTGTAAAATAATTGCAGTTGAAATTGTGCAGTTATACCATGCACTTTGTGATTTCAAATTCGGTCTTCCTTAATTGCAAACAAACAAATCTATTTCACTTTTGTCCTCACAGTTATTATTTCTAAAGGAATGAACACTCCAGTAAAATTCGCTTTTGCGCAAAAATGTTTCTTATAGAGGAAATATTTCATCTCCGAAATGAAAATTTGTAAGAAAACAATTATGCTACCCAATTTGTATTTATTTATATGCAGTACAAAACAGTAAATTTTATCTAGACGTACGGATAAAGAATATAAATTAAAAAAGGAATAAATAATATTTCGCGACTATTCGTTCCAGACTACACGAGTCCCGCGATAAGATTGATTTTTTTCGCTCTGATTCTCTTGTAAAATCTTGTCTTTTTTACTTCATAGTGTAATCTACAATTTCATGAAGCGAACTCAGCTTACTTTTTATCAAGGTTCGTTCTTTTTTCCATTCGTGCGTTTATTTTTGGAGTAGCTACTATTAAATTTCATCAAATCTCAGAGAAAGGCAAGACATTAACACATTTTTAAAAAAGTACACAATTTTAACTCAAAGCCTTAAGAAAAAATGTTTTCCATGATCTCCATTAATTTAAATAAATAAATTAAAAATCAAGTAATTATATACGAATTTAAAAAAAATAGTTTCCCATTATTCGTCCCAGACTTCCCGAGTCCCGCAATAAGACTGATTTCTTTTTTCGCTCTGACTCCTCCTAAAATCTTCCCTTCGTTTACGTCATAGTTTATTCTATAATTTTGCAGAATTTCATGACGTGAAGTCAGCTTATTTTTTATTAAGGTTTTTTATTCCAGTAGTGTGACTTTTTGGATTAGCTACTATTAAACTATATTTGATTTCATCAACTCTTAGAGCAAGGCTCTGACTCCCTGGGAAAATGTTTCCTTCTATTACTTCGTAGTTTATGCTAAAATTTAGCAAAATTTTATGAAGTTAATTTAGCCTCCTTTTTATCATTTTTTTTATTCCAACCCTTGTGAATTTTTGAAATCACTACTATCAAATTTTATTTTATATCATCAAATCTTAAAGTGAGGCAAGACATTGAAAACATTTTTCAAAAGTACACAATTTTAACTCAAACCCTTAAAAAAATGTTTTCCAAGATCTTCATCAATTTAAATAAATTAAAAGTTTAATAAATATATACGAATTTATAAAAAAAATAATAGTTCCCGACTATTCGTCCCAGACTGCCCGAGTCCCGCGACTAGGTTAATTTTTTTTTGTCCTAATTCTCTTGCGAAATTTTTATTTCACAGTTTTTTATACAATTTTGCGAATTATATTATTTCATAAAATCTTAAAGGGGGGCAAGACAGTGACAAAATTTGTCAAAAGTCTGACACAATTTTAACTCAAAGCCCTAAGGGAAAACGTTTCCCAAGATCTCGATCAATTTATGAAGAATGAATGTTAAATAATCCTTATTAACCTTATCGCATAAAACAACTCGAGATCATGACGATACTTCTCTCAACTTTTTGCTTGTTCGAATTAAGTTTAGAATGTAAATTAGATACTTGAAGAATGTAAAAGTTGGCACGAGGTAGATAAGGTTATAGAAAACCAATTTAATTAAAAGAGCGAGTGAAATTTTGAAAGTTTTATCCGTTTTGAATGATTTTTAAACTCTTTCATCATGAGCGATTTTTAAAAAATTCTCTAAATGTATTGCTAATAGAGTTCTAGCAAGAAGTAGTTAAATAGAATTTATAATTTATGTAAGTGATAATAATTATTGAAATTAGTCGGTATGCTAGAAGTTAATATGTTGAATGAACTTACTAATTTTTTATTTTATAAAATTTTGTCGTACATACGAGGATGTATCAGAAAATAACGAGACTGGTGCTGTAACTTTTTCAGAGGTAGAATTTTATGACACAAAAAAATGTGATATGAAAGATTTATCTTTAATATACTTTTCTTCAAGTAAGCTTTTATTTAACTTTTGAAGTTTATTACAAATTAATTATTGAATTGTCAGTGTTTTGCGTACCCGTCGAAAAAATGAAAGTGGAGCAAATATTTGCGATATAAAAAGTCTATAATAATGGGACCAAACAATTTTAGTCCATGTAATTTCAAACCGGGCTTGTTTTTTGTCTAATCGCTGACATAAAATGTATTTTCCCAGATTTTATTATTTATACGGTTTTGTTTAACCCCTATTTTTGGGTCCCTAATTTAGAAGCAACCCGGTCCGAAAAACGTGCTCCTGATTACTATATTATCTAAACTTCCGACGGCCTCAACTCATTTACTTCCCTTTCGGCGACAAATTATGCACGAGAGGTATTCAGGAATGCTCATGAAATTCTAAAGCGCAATAATTGCACAACTTGAATTCCAACTTTTCTCGTAATGATCGGTTAAGGGACAAGCCTTTCTTTGTGCGCGCACAAAAGGGATGACTTTTCGCTTTAGAATTATTTCCATTTGGGCACCTGATGACGAATCTCTCTACTTTTAAATATTACAATTTGCATAATAAATAGAGTGAAATGAATGTACGGTGTGCTTTTGAGAGATCGATACATATTGTAATATTGTAGATTAGAAACATTTAAAATATATTGCAGGAAGGTTCAAATCTTTGACTGTAATAATAACACCATAGAAATTATCAACAAATAAACGAATTTATTTAAAATTATACAAATATCAATAATTTTGCATGCAGTAGGTTGAGTGCGCAATAATATAAAATATGTGATCAGTGATCAGTATACATTTAATGTAACACAATAATTTCTCATATTTGAATTTGTGTTATTTCAGAAGTATAGCATATATAATTGTACATGTAAAATTACAAATCTTAATGTGTCAAAATTTAAAAAATGGTTCATTTCATTTATTGTAATTACCAAAAAAATACTTATTTGGAAACAAATTTGGCTGATATTTAATAAAATTTTTACCCAGAAATTCGAAAACAAACTCACAGCAGAGTTTTGTTATACAATAATTAAAGAAAAATATCAAAATTTTATTAGAAAGTAATCATATCTTTATAAGTAAGAGTAATTAAGAATATTCAGGCATTGTAAATTAGTGCTTTATTGAAATTTCTCCTATATTTGTTAAAAAATGTCAAATTTTCATAAACATTTTCTTCGAATTTTCACTTGTCTAGAGAGCACATCATTGAAGTTAGTAGAAAAAGTGAAATTGTAAAAATATATTTTATAAACTCAAAAAAATGAATTGAATTTAGTAACTTACCCCAAATGATGATCTTCGAACTGTTTTTAAATTGTTCCTGTTCTTTGATAAAACCTTCAGAGGTATTTCATTGTAAATTAATTTAATTTTCAATTTTTAATAGAACTTGCATAACCTTAAAAAAGAACAAACAATTATTTTGGAAAAATACTTAATTGTGACGTGATGGATTTTCTTGAGTGATAAGAAAATAATATTTTCAAGAATTTTCAAGTCTTCACGCTGATGCTGGTCCATAACCATCATTTTGTGTGAGGAGGCTTTAAGGTGAATAATTTTTCCTCCTGTGGTTGACATATTTCAAAAATAAGACAATTTTTATCGTTGGTGACAAAATACGAAGTTTTATGTTTCTCGTTGTTTTGATTTTTTTTTAATTTAATGTTTATTGTTTAATTATTTGTAAGAAATACTAACAGTAAGAGTGAAAACTTATATACAAGAAATATATCAGATTGTAAATATCATTATCAGAGTTAAATTAAATCTGTGAACCCACCTTGAAATAATTTTTGAACCAACGTGAATATAATAGAAAATATACAAAGTGCGACCGAAAAAGTTATTAACTTTTTCTTATTCTTGATAATTGCTATAAATTTTTTTTCTTTCATAACAAAATATAATATTACACTGTAACACTTGATTGAGTTCGACAACTTTATTTAACAGAACAAACTTCATGAAGGTGCCTAAAGTACAACTGAAAGTGAATAATTACTTCACTTACGTCGTACTTTGATGCTTCACTACTTGTCAGTTTCTTCCTATTTATATCCTTTTCTTATTTTCTCGAGGGTTTTAAAAAAATATTTACCAGAATTATTCTTCTCCTTTTAAGAATAAGAAAATAAATGCTGTTTATTGGTACTCAGCTGAAAAATCTTGGGACATACCTCGAACGATAAAATAGTAAAAATAATAATAAAATTCGTTAAATATCTTCTATTTGTTACATAAGGCATTGACGCGATCTTAAATATCGAAACTATTATTCGAATAGATTTACATTTGCATTGGTTGGTGAATTTTTCGCCAGTGAAAAGACACAATAAATTATTAATGGTCACGGGAGAAGGAGAGGCCACCAGGGTCCAGAGATTATGTTATCACAAACAAATATTGAATGTGTAAACAGTTAACATTAATTACGGATGCACCACTGGAATTGTCAAATGATTTGCCGGCGGCTGCCGAATTTGGTTTCAATTTACTGTCCATTTTTCCCAAAAATTATTTTTATTTCCCAAATATTATGCTTGCTTTGATGTTTTCATTTTATTAAAATTTGTCCAATGGGTTTTTTGTATGTATTTTCAATTTGGGTTTGGTATGGGTGGGGTTTTTAATAGGAGTTCTGTATAAATATTGTCAGGATAAAAACGACACTGTGTTTAATTTGAAAAAGTTTCCAGTGCTATATAAATAATACGGGAAAATGATTTGACAACATATTACATTTAAAATTTGCAAAAGCAATTATTACTTTTATTATTGTATGAGTGTTTAGGTGGGTAATATTGTTAAAATTAATCAGAAACAACAATAAAATCGTTTATTTATTATTGTGATTAAAAACAGTTATTTTAACGCCTACGATTCAACCATCAAATATCTTAATCACGTCATATAAAATGGCCAATTCTACTATCTCTTCTATAAACTAAAACTCGAAAATAGTTGTCAATTCTAAAGTTAAGTTCTTGCTCCTTGCTAATGAAATTAACTGATAAATTAGTAGTAAATTCGTAATGATATTGTTTAATTTAGGTTTGAAATAAAATATTTTAAGTCAATTATCCAAATTGGCACGATACGATGTTTTTCCTGCAAACTTGCAAAAGTTTATTTATATTAAACATACCAATTTTTTTTGAAAAAATTAAAAAATTGTGATTTTATCACAGTAATTTAAAAAAAAATGCAGACGTTTCCTAAAAATATGAAAACCTGATTTTTTTCTAGAAAAGTTGGCAAAAACATTGACTCTTTCAAAGAAATGTAGATTTAATAACAAAAATTTGAAAAAAAATTAGGATAACTGGAATTTGCTTCAAAAAATAAGAATAAATTATCTTTTTAATTAAAATAAAGGATTTTCTCAAGAAAATTTTATTAAACGTGATTTGGTTACAAGAATAAAAGTAATTACATATTTACTAAATAATTTAATTTTATTGATGCTTTAGATCCTACATTTATCGTTTATAAAACAATAAAGTAATATTTGCCATCGAATAATTCTAAAAAATATAAAAGATAACTGATTTTCTGCAGAAAATTTTAAAAATAATGGAATTTTTACCAAACATTCTGAACAACCTTTAATTATTTCTGAAAACTTAAAAGGACGATTTTTTCCTATAATATATCATTTTTTCACTCGAAAGTGAGGAAAAAGACTCCAGTAGTCAAATTTTGGTAAAAAGTTTTATATTTAAAAGTAAGGAAACAGAGCTCACAAATTTTTCCTTGGCTTTTTGATAAATGATAAATTGTTCAAAGAGATCACTTTTGGTTTTAAAAATACACACTAAACAGCCAAATTTTAATTGTATTAACAATAACTATCTTTTATTTATAACTTGGCAGCCTTTTATCAGTTATGTTGCAATAATATTAAGATACTAAATTATCCCTTTCGAAATATATTTATTTCATTGATCTATTGTGTCAAAGAACATTTTTTAACTAATATTGAATTAAAAACAATTTAAAATAAGTTCCTGCACTTCCCAAAACTAAGATTATCTTATTTTTCCATATATTTAGCTTTGTTACTAAACTCATTTCCTGATTTAACAGTTTAGAATAGACGCTAAAACTATGTTGCAGCTAAAGCTAAATAATTAAAACGTACCCACTACATAACATTAATAATAAATAAAGTTAATGTAAGACGTGGTGTAGTTCTAAGAAACCACTTTAAATCCATACCCTTCTTAGATTAACCTTAAAGCGATATACACGATGAAAATTGTAATATCTCGGCAGTTACAGGAATACCATATTAATTAGTTTTAATCTAAATATTTTATTCTGCCGAGTTCCTACTTAAATACAGTAAAATATGATCACTAGGTACAATATAAATTTATTATTTTTCAGTAGATTCCACAAGTCTAGTTTATAAAGTATATTTATTTAACTATACACAAAAAAGGAAACATAAATATAAACGGAAATTAAATTCAAGTACGAACGAAAATTAAACATAAATAAATAATAAATTCTCTCTTTTTAAGGGTGCATTCTTGCACGGTTCGTTAAATCAACAAATTCTCTTATATTGACTTATATATGAAATAGGTCTTGAAATAATACCGATTTTAAATTTGTTACATTCATTTTGACACATTGTTAATGCTAGTTTATCTAATCAATCATCATTTTGATTACATTCAATTTACACTTAACAGTTATTTAAACGATTGTTAATATTTGTAACAAAAATATGCAAAACTAAACATGCGCAGAGTTGCTTTACTCCGTTTAGTTGAGTCGTGAAACCTTTTAGATGAAAAAAATCACTTTATATCTAGATTACCTTTAATTTAATACCTACATACAAATTTCCAAATTATTAATTTCTATTTAAAAATTCTTAATAAACTCATTTTAGTTTATCATTTAAAATATTTGTTAGTAACTCTTTGAAATTTTTTATTTCTGTCTAAAGTCCCTTTACATAATTCAAAATAACAATTTTTATGCGATTAATTTTATTTTAGAAGAATCATTGGCGTTTTTGATTCGTTTGCTAATCATTAAATATTGAATTCGATGAATTGCGCCTTCCACGTTCTTAGCGCTACGCACATGTTTTGATCTTTTTAATACAGGGTCCGGCAGTGAAACGGAAAGATTTCGAAAATAATTTTATTGTTTAAGAATATTTTTTTAAATAATTTTTAATACATTAATGGAAGAAGAAAAAGTAGCCATTTGGTTTACAATATAAAAAAAATTATTTTTTGAACACTACATCCGCCAAATGTCCTCCGTTACAATTTATGCATTCTTGGAGTCGTTCCTGAAAGTTTTGCATAACTCTGCGCAGCATATCAACAGGTATTGCTGCAATCTCGTCTCGATCCGTTGTTTAAGAGCTGGGATTGTCCTGGGTGGATCATTTGCAAACACCTTTGTCTTTAGGTATCCCCAAAGAAAGAAGTCGCAGGCGGTTAGGTCTGGAGACCGAGGGGGCCAACTGATATCCCCGTTTCGAGAAACGATACGCCCTGGAAACAAAGCATTTACAGCATTCATTGAAATTCTTGCAGTGTGACTTGTTGCCCCGTCTTGTTGAAAAAGTGTGTGTTCATCCACTGGAAAGCCTTCAAGTTGAGGTGTAAGAAAATTCTGAATCATTGCAACGTATCGTACAGAATTAACGGTAACGGCATTTTCAGCCTCATTCTCAAAAAAATATGGACCGATGATTCCATTTGCCGAAATCGCACACCATACTGTCACTTTCTGAGCATGAAGAGGTGTTTCATGAAGTAAACGAGGGTTTTCCTCCGCCCAGTATCTAAAATTTTGTTTATTAACAAAACCAGAGAGATGAAAGTGTGCCTCATCACTCATCCAGAAATTGTTAATTTGGTTGTCATTTTCTTCCAGTCTGGCAAGCATAATTTTACAAAAACGGATACGCTGTAAATAATCACCCGGGTTAAGTGATTGCACAACCTGTATTTTGTAAGGGTGATATCCAAGATCCTTATGGAGAATCCTTCTTATCGATCTGTCACTTATTCCAAGACGTGTGGCGTGACGGATCGCCGATCGGCGTGGACTTCTTAACATTGCTTGTCGAACACGTTCGATATTTTCAGGGGTTCGAACTGTTTTGTCACTACCACCCCTTTTTTTAGACGTCGATCCTGTTTGTTCCAAGTTGTTTACCCATGTTTTTATCGCTTTATCTGATGGAACAGGTTGGTTGCGCGGTATGTTAAAATGCCGTCGAAAGTCACGACGCGTTTGCACTAAACTCTCACCATTTTGAAAATAAGCTTTAACTGTGTAACCGCGATGCTCACCCGTACAACGCTCCATTGTAAACTAAATGGTAAATCATGCAGGTCTTGGCAAGTCAGCTACTTTCTTCCCCTCTACCTCGCGGCGCGCTGCAAACCATACCTCAAATCTTTCCGTTTCACTGCCGGACCCTGTATTATTCTTTTTATAACTACTTGGTTATTCTTTTTAACAACTGCAAAATATCGCTCTGCATTGAAATATTTTACGGCGATACAATCCTGGACAAGAAGGTCTATACAGAGGAAAACCCCAAAAAAAAAACTTTTATTTTTATACAAATTACAATCATAAAACTAATGGTTTGCTTGCTGTTTTACGGGCTAATTTGTAAATTTTGTTTCCCAACATCTGTTTAACAATTAAGCTTCAAAATACCCTTAGTATATTTTCCGAAAAGAACTATTGTAGGACATTTCCAACTTTTGCCCAAGGGCGATTCCATTTAACTTTCTTCTTAAAGAAATTTAGGAAATTGTTCCAACCTTTACTGAGTGATTAGCTTTCAAAGAAATAAATATTAGCATTTTAGATCTATTCAAATATTGTTTACCGAAAAGCAACACCGATAACTCACTCAAGTATAAACAATGGTTTTTTAAACGTTCTAAAAACGAGTGTTTATTTTAGTGTACCTGGATATTTAGAATGGTCGACTAGAGGGGATGTAGAAAAGTGAAAAATTTATTCCGGGCAATTATTACGTGATCCGAACAATTTCTACCTGAACTTTTTTTTATGAAATACCCTACACGTTTCCAACAATCTTTGGGACACCGATACAAAACATCGCGGATTAGAATAAATAACATGATATTCTTGGTTTGAATAAATCGCTATTGAAACTAGTTGACCAAACGATAAACTTAAAACGATTAAACGATCTAAATCATCCTCAAACTAACACAATTTTATGATTCATTAGGTAGATATTCCTGAATTACATGACACATATTTTTATTAAAAGTGTGAGGTGTTGCCACGTCGGGTAAATGTTTAAAGTGAATTTTAGTGTAAACTAATGATGTTAGAAAAAAGATGTAATTTGGTTAGTTCCTTGTTAAGAACATCCTGTAAACCTTACCGAGTGTTAATTATTCAAATGGAATTTTTCAATGAGAATCCAGCAAGGCTGGATCCAGGATCCAGAATCCTGAGCAAGTAACAGTTGACAAGCGGTTTCATCAATATTTCACAGCCATCTAAGAGATTATTAAACATTCAGTGGAGCGTTTGCATGGATAACTAGACGTGAAAATTCAAGTGAAATTTCATGTATAGTGCTCGTTGCGGTTAAATGGGTCTTTCACTGGGAATTATTTCAATGGTTATGAAGTGGGTGGCGCTTTCTAATGGCTCTTATTAGGGTTTCATGACGGAAAATTAGACCTACATGGGCCCAAAGTTTTTTAAATTACTATATCAAATAATCTAATGGTGGATGTAATAAAGGTATTAAGAGAAAAACATGGAAGGATGTACCAGCACATGAAAAATGGACGAGAATATAAAAAAACATAGACCGGATTATGAAAAAAAAAAAAACCGGGTTTAAAAAAACAATTCCTGGAAAAATTTGGCGAGGAGATGAAAAAATCATTGGAAAAATGTATAGAAATAGAAAAATGCATTAAGACATTGAAAAAATAATCATCTTTTAAAAAAGGATAGGAAATTAACAAAATGAACTATAAATTTAAAAAATTAGACCAATACATACAAACTGTAGCAGGAACTAGAAAATTTGACAAGAACAAAAAAATGGATGAGATCCAGGATATGTAAAATATGAAGAAGATCCTGAAAAAATAGTACAAGGATATGAGAAAACAAATCGAGTCATTGAAAAAATTATCACTATTTAGAAAAATGGGTCAACTCATGAGAAACTGCATTAAGGCAATAGAATTGGAATTAAAATAATTGATAAGAATTCAAAAGAGAGAACTAGGATCTTAAAAAATAAAATTAAGATATGAAAAATTCTAGCAAGAACAGAAAAAACACGAAACAAGTCCATTAGGAATTAGGCCAGGATATGAATAAAGAAGTCGAATCAATCAACCATTGCTCGGAAAAATGGATAAAGTCATGAAAAGATGCATTAAGACATTGAAATATTAATTGGAATTTGAAACAATGAACAAAACTTAGAACACAAAACTAGAAACTTGAAAAGTGAGATCAAAACATGAAAAAATATAGAAGGAATTCAACATTTGAGAACATAGAAGAATGAATTAGGACGTCAAAAATGGACATGGATCATAAAATAATTGAACAAATCCTTTAGAAATTAGACAAAGATATAAGTAAATAAGTTGAGAAAAAATAACCGAAGCCTGAAAAAAAGAATCAAATCATGAAAAAATAAATTTAGATATTGAAATGTTAATTGGAATTAAAAAAAGAGAACTAAAAACTTGAAAAAACACTTAAAAATGTGGAAAAATGTAGCAGGAACTGAAAAATTTGAGAAGAACTTGGAAGAATGAACCATAATATAAAAATTAACAAGCACATAAAAAACAGTGAACTAAATCCAGTAAAAACTAAACCAGTAGATTAAAAATGTAATCGAGTCATTGAAATAATGATCAGTACTTAAAAAACTTAAAAATTGGACCAAGACTTAAAAAACGAATTAGATAATTGAAAAATCAATTATAATATGGAAAAACGAAGAAAAAATAAAAAAATTACTCGACACCTAAAAAATTAGACCAATGCACGAAAAAATGTAGCAGGAACTAGAAACATAACATTAAATAATGAAAAAAAGAACCAAGACATGAAAAAAATAAACTGAATCTGGTAGAGATTAGACCATAACATGAAAAAAGAAATGGAGTCAATATAAGAATGACCAACACTGAGAAAAATAGACCAGGTCATGAAAAAATACATTAAGAGTTTAAAATATTAAGTAGAATTTAAAATGGATAAGATTTTATAAAAAAAGGAACTAAAAACTTAAAATTAATCCAAGCCTTAAAAAAATATAGCAGAAATTCCAAATTTTGATAAGAACATAAACTAATGGACCACGTTCTTGAAAAAAACGTCAGACCATGAAAAAAATGAACTAAATCCTGCAGAAATTAAACCAAAAAATTGATTCATTGAAAAAAATGATGAATTCTAAAAAAATTGAACCGAATTCATGTAAAGATGCATTAAGACATTAAAAATTGATTACAATATGAAAAAAGGAATACGATATAAATAAATTAACGAAGTATTTGAAAAATTAATCCAACACAAGAAAAAATATTGCAGGAACTGAAAAATTTAAATAGAACATGAAATATTCGACCAGGTTTTTGGAAAGAGGATCAGAATTCTTAAAAAAATGAACCAAATCATGCAAAGATGCAATAAAACATTAAAAATTGATTACAGTATAGAAAAATTGATAAGAATTTAAAAAAATAAACGAGATATTTAAAATATTAAGCCAAGATAAGAAAAATGTAGTAAGACCTGGAAAATTTAATTATAATATGAAAAAATGGATGAACATTTAACAAAATGTACTAGAAATTTAAGAAATTAGACTAAGACAAGAAAAAATGTAGTAGGAACTGGAAAATTTGACAAAACATTAAATCATAGACAGGATATTAGAAAAACAACCAGGAGATGAAGAAAATGAACTAAATCTTGTAGAATCTAAAACAAGACATGAATAAATAAATCGAGTCAGTGAAAAAAGGAGTAACGCTTGGAAAAATGGATATCATAAAAATACATACATTATCTGGAATATCCTAGGAAAATTTGTTAGTAAAAGGGGCCACAGCGTTTAATCTTTAGATTTTTTTGATCTTGGTGTAGCCCCATGAATTTTGTGAATTAAACTTTCATAACGATAATATTCGGCTATTAACATCCTATTTGATTTTTCTATTCTGTAATTCAAATTAACTTGCATTTGCTCTATTGTAGATTGTAAATTTTACTTTATTTATTGCAAGAAAAGAAATGTTGTTGGTTGTGCTGATGGGCTTATTTTTATTCGCAATCAGCATAAAAGAAAATGTTTGGATAGGATTTCAAGTCATGGCGGAGACTTGTTTAGTTTTTCTATTTGACTTCGAGTGGATATCTGTATTCATACAACGCGTTGGGCTTTCACCGTCAGAGAAAAATTGCCAAATAAAATAGATGTGAACAAAGTAAAAAATGCGAGAATAAAATAACTTCGTTTAGAATTTAAACCAATCTTCGAAATGGAAAATCTGGAAGAGGTGCTTGTAATTGAATAATCTTATGGCAAATGTTTAATGCAAACTGTGTTTTTATGATAGAAAATTTCCGATATTATTATCATGTTCAATAAAAGTGCGATTAAAATTTTCTTAGTATCAGTAAATTAATTTTGCATAGATTTTATAAATAAAATTAGAAAAAAATCTTTTAAATCAAGTCCTCTAAATTTGACTCAAGATAGTAATTGTTTTATATATAGGGTGCTCCTTAAGTAATTCAACATTGTAATGGTTATTTTGTAGGCCAAATTAATGATTAAATATTTGGTATTCTATAATATTTACAATTTTATTTTAATTATTTAAAAGTTGTATATTTTTTCATTAAATTTTAATAATAAAATAAACATTTTTCATTAAATTTTGCCTAAGAAATCAAACCTCTTCATCATATTTTAGAAAATTACCGCTTTTCTCTTTATATTTACAAAAAATACATTTCTTTCATTAAATTTTTACAAAAATGAACACTTTTCATTAAATTTCAACAAAAGTGACAATTTTTTTTAATTTTAACTTTTTGCCCTAGAAATTTTTTTTAATAAATTTTTCAAGCAAAATAAATTTTTTTTATAAAATTTTAAAAAATGGGTATATTCAATTACATTTCAATAAAATGGTAGTTCTTCTTTAAATTTAAAATTTTTGATGTCTAATCAAAGTTTTTTAATACATTTTTCAAGCAAAATCAAATAAATGTCTTTCATTATATTTAAAAAAAGACCATGTTTTTAAATTTGTTAAAAATACCACTCTTTCATTCAATATTAACCAAAATGGAATATTTTCAATAAATTTCAACAAACTTTACATTCTAAATGTTTGATTAATTTATTGTTTCAACTCTTACTTTATGGAAAATATTCATAATAAATATGGAAAAATAATTGTTATTTATCTTTCCATATTTATTCAAAATTTTTGGCTTAGAAATAAAAATTCTTTTAATAAATGTTTCAAGGAAAACCAAATCTTTTTATCAGATTTTAAAGAAACGCCCTATTCTCATTAAATTTATAAACTCTTCTTTCTTTATTTCTTAACTGAAATGAAAATTTCATATCATATTTTAAAAAATGGCTCTAGCCTCATTAAATTTGTAAAAAATAATTTTTTTTAAATAAATTTCAACTAACATGAGTATATTTTAATAAATTTGAATAAAATAGTAATTTTAAATTTTGGCCTGAGAAATCGAACTTTTTTTAATAAATTTTGAAGTAAAATCAAACATTGACGTAATAATTGGACATCTACAAAAATGTATTAGGAAATAACTTTAGATATGAATTTTCAATAAAATTAACTATTAATATAATTTTATTATCATTTTATATCAAGTTTTAATTGTTTTAATCAGCCGTACCAGGAAATTTCTATTTTTGAATCATGTATTATATATTATAGAATATAATTATTACATTCATATACATTATATGCAACTAAGTCGAGTAACAAATTTATGTTATCCATCGCTTTTATTATTATAAAATCATTTGTGTCACGTAAGCATGAATTTCATCCATACTTTTTATTTCTAAATTTTTCTATCGAAGTATACAGTTGAAATTACAATAAACGCAATTTAGCATTTACAAAAACAAAAAATATATTTTTTTAAAATCGATAAATATTTCTAAAAATGCAAATGGAACAAATGTATGCCATTTTTCTTAAAAAAAAAATTCCTCGACATTCGAAAGAAAACTAATTTTCCCTCATTTATGAATACGAAAAGAACATCGTATTTTTAAACTCAATAAATAATCGATCTTGTAGTACGGCGTTCGAACGTAAGTAGTTTATGAAAATTAGTTTTCTTTTAATTTCGAGAAAATCATTGTGTTTTTAGTTTTCGCAAATGTTAGAGGATACTTAGTGTGCTACTGAATAATTGTTTCTAATAAAAAATAGTAAACAAACACTTTAAACAGAAATTTTTTCACTTGTCTTTCATTTTCTTAACCTATTTGCCGATTTCGATAGGAAAATTTGGATAATATAAGAAGAACGTGGATGCAAGCAAGTAACACAAAATGCTCAATTTTTATTTTAAAACTTTGGTGGACGCTCCTTCGCAATGGATGTGCGTCCACCAAATTTTTAAAAAAATTTCAGACAATGGCAAATAATAAACTTTTACCTGCGAAAAGACTTCTTAATGATACGTAAACGAAAAGACTAATATTTAAACAATAAATTTTGATAATTATCGATCTTACAATTTATCTAAATAAAAACCGAAAAGCACAAATTCCAAATTCTGTCGGGACCCTCAATCCAGACGCGAAGATAAAAACCTTAAGGGATAAATCCTTACCGGGATATTTTTACCACTATAATCTACAAACTATTCGATAATGGTTTTCTTGTAAGATTCCATATATTTCTTTTTCTGTAATCTCTACAATTTATCTGGAACCCTGGTGAAATTTCGAAGAGAGAAAGTGCCGCAATTGCGACAATCGCGATAATCTTAAAGTGCAGCCTTAGAGGGCAGTTACAGTCAAATAAAAATGCCCTGCAAGGAATATTCTGCATTCTACAGCTGAAATTCAAGGGACGGCTGTTACTTTTCAACAGTTATTTGTAAAAATATTCTTATTGGCTGTATGTACCGAAATATACAGGGAGACACAAAAAAACGTTAACTTTTTTACAATCCAATAAAACTAGAAGTGATAAAGAAATAAATTTGATTCAAAGTAATTGAAACCTTAAAACGTTTACTAAAATTCCTGTGTTTCTGTGTCACCTTGTACGTGTCTCATTCACCTTAGATTTATAAAATTTCTTGAAACCTAGTTTTGAAAAATGTCTATATCTAATTAAGAAAAATTAGGAAAAAAAATTGCTTGCTGCAGTCTAAAGAAAAAAAGATAATGTTTTATAATCTATATAAAATTACATACTTATCCGGTAAATTATAAAATTTATTTATAAGTGGGCTTTAGATACGATAAAATCATAAAAGCTGCATCAGATTTTTATAAATCTCTCCGAATTTCGACTGTAAAGGGCCCATTTCGTAAAACTGAGTAAGAGTGCCATTTTCTTGAAAACACTAATGTAATTTGTCTTTGATGTTTTACAATTTTTTCTGACATTTTTAATTTTGTTTCAGGTACGTTTTTATAGTATACGCTTTGTTTCTACGAGTAAGTATAAAAAATTTAATGTAGTCGTGACTAAAAATCAGAAACGTAAAAAGCATTTGTATAATTTTGAAGAAAAAGGTCGCAATTAATAGAAATTATAGTCTGATTGTAGTAAATACAATAATATACAACACCAAAATATTTTTTTTAATGCGAATATTGTCCCGTTTACTTGAGATTGAATGAAATACTAAACACATTTATTTACACCAAAAATATTAATGGTTCCTTAGTTTTCGTTTTACAAATATAAACATCAGATATTTTACACATTCGTTTTTATACTTTTTCTTACAAAACTTTCATTTTATAGAAGAAGTGAATCTAAAATTGAAAATAGACTTCAGACATTTAAAAACAAGCGCGAAGTTTCATTTGAAGAACTCGAGAATCAGTTATTTTTTTGCATGCAAATAAAACATTCCACCCTGTGTAATAAAAATATTTTAAAGTGAGCAGCCTCATAGAATCATCTCACATCATTTGGAATTTTATATATTTTGTTACATATAAAATTACCAGCGTTTTTTTATGTTCACGTTTGTACAATCAAAAATTGAAATTAAGTTTTATCTCACAAATATTATATCATGTTGTAAAAAAAGTGATAAGAATTTACAAAATGATGTTTTGTACTCGCCGACCGAAAAACGAAGAATTTTCTTTGAAAAAAATTTGAACGCCTTATATTATTTAATTGTTATAAAAAATATTTGAATGAAGAAACTGTATTTAATAAAAATACTTCAGATTTTTTAACTTTTTAACCCTTAGAAACTCATAGAATGATAGCCAATACACCTTGGTATGTGGCCATACATTTAAAAAAAAATTTCATTACAGTAACTATTCTACCCGATATACAGTGTGTTCCTAAAGTCAGTCGTATTCAATGAAATAAATATTAGATCTATCCAAATATTATTTATCGAAAAGCAAGTAAAGCTAGCAACACCGAAAATTTAGTTAAGTATAAACAATGGTTTTTTAAACGTTTTAAAAATACGTTTTTATTTTAGTACACCTGGATATTTAGAATGGTCGATTACACGGGATGTAGAAGTGTGAAAAATGTATTTTCGGCAATAATTACAAGATCCGAACGCGGATTTAATATTCTTGATTTGAATAAAATTCCATTTTTCACTAAATTATTGAAACTACTCTACCAAACGATAAACATAAAATGATTAAACGATCTAAATCATCCTCAAACTAACACAATTTTATGATTCATCAGGTAGATATTCCTGGGTTACTTGACACATATTTTTATTGAAAGTGTGAGGTGTTGCCACATATGCATTTTCGAGTCAAGGTTTAAAGTGAATTTTTGTCCAAGCTAATAACCCACCATGACCATGACCCACATTTAAAATATGCAATATTTTCGTAAAAATTGATACAATAACCATATAAACCATTTAATAAATAAACTCTTTAATTTTTCGCAAAATAATAATAATAATTTGAGAGATCCATTAAAGAACGTCAGCTACCTCAATACCTCTTTGTACATATTATTCGCTTTTTATTTACTACAGTAGATTGTAAATTTTGCAGTGAAACAAAGCAATGTTTTTTTTTTCGTATAAGGTGACTTAAAAAGTACAAAAAGCCTAGAAATTTTATAAGGAAAATAAACATCCATTCACTTATTGTAATTGGCCCCGCGCATCTCTATATCTTCTTCCCGGACTTGTTATTCGGGATTATCATAATGCCGGGTGACTTTTCGGTTTCTTCTCGTATCGTGGAAGGCAGCGAGCGCCTCGGAGCTGCTCCAGCGCCTCTTTTGGATGTGTTCCTATCGATAAGGATTATGGCTTCAGTTGATCCCATTCCCAGTCTCTGGAAATATTTTTGTTGTTCGGAGATACGCGGAGCACCGACTGCGCCACGTAATGATCTGATAAATAATCTCCGGGGTAATCGAGAAACTAAATAATTCGATGTCGTTTGTTTTTTCTGGTTCGGGATCAGTATTTATGGAAACGGTTGGTATAATATGTATTTGTTTATATTTTCTGCGTGGAAAAACATTATTTTCCTCGAAATGAACAAATGCATACATTACAAGAAATGTTGATGTTCGATATTGATTTTTATCTATGTGTATCTACCAATTTTTAATATTTTTATTGGAAATCGAAACAATTGTAATAATTTACACAATACTTAAAAAAATAATGACGTCTCAAATAGTAAATTGACAAAAATGTCAAGCGAATTGAAAAATGTGCGCCACCAAGACTAGTATCGCTTTCTCTTTTTGTTCTAGAGTATAAATGATTATCAAAACAACATATTTCATTCATTAAAGGATAAATTTTAAATATTTCTTATGCACTTTTTAAATTTAAAGAAAAGTGTAGTGTACATTGAAATGCAAATGCTTTTATAATAATAAAAGAGATGAATAACATAAATTTATTACTGGACTTAGTTGCATATATTCTAATAAATAATGTATATGAATGTAATAATTATATTCTATATTATACAAGTTTCAAAAATAGAAAGTTCCTGTTACAACTGATTAAAACAATTAAAACTTGATATAAAATGACATGAATAATTAATTTTATTGAAAATTCATCATATGTACATTTAAAGTTATTTCCTAATACATTATTGTAGTTGCCCAATTATTACGTTCGTGTTTGAGAATAAAGGTTTGATTTTGCTTCAAAATTTATTTAAAAAAGTTCGATTTCTATAACAAAAATTTAGAATTCAAAAAAAAATTCTTACTTTTGTTAAAATTTAATGAAATATGCACATTTCAATTAAAAAATAAAGAATAAACGGTAATTTTTATAAATACAATGAGAATATGGCATCTGATAAAAAAGGTTTGATTTTCCTTAAAATATTGAAGAAAATTTGTTACGTAGTTGTAATTTATCGGAAATTATTCATTTTGGTTAAAATTTAATTTTTAATTAAATGAATGATTTTGCTGGAAAAAAAATATTAAAAAATTTTTCATTTATAAGGCAAAAAGTTAGAATCCAAAGAAAAATTTGTTGAAATCTTTTAAAAAGTGCTCACTTTTGTTGCAATTTAATGAAAAGCCGATTTAAAAATAAAAATCTACGGATTACAGGATTTTCCCCTAAAATCGCCGATTTACGAAATAACGAATGTATTCCTTTCAGTTGGACCATACTGTATATTAAATCTAAAACGGCCTGCAGGACATTTCTCGGCTTTGTAGTGTTCACAGATTAACCTGTTCAGACCTGTAAATACCGTAACAACAATTTCTCGGTTTATTTCTGTGTAATCGACCTAACCCGGCAAGAGCTTATCCCGGTTTGTGCATTAATCACAAAACAAAACTTGTTCAGCAGGAATTTGCAGGCACAGTTTAGGAACAAGCAGCATGCACGAATTTAAAGCGCCCTTCCGACTAGTCATTCATCATGCAACGCCCCCATCCAACCCAAGTATTAATTAACAATAAATAATATATTAGAAAGGTGGTTGTACAACACGCAGCGATTCCACTCTTATTATTCATAGAAGATGGACAGCCTCAGGTTCCGTTTAGATGGGCAGCATACTTTATTATTTGGGTTCTAAGGCAGGGATACAGGGATTGACAACCTTAGAATTGTTAACTAAGATCGTAATTCGCCTACTCTGCCGACGTTTCGAATTTTTATCAAATAAAATCAAAACAAAAAAACAGACAAATTTTTAAGCATTGGGGTTTTCTTTGTTTGAAAATAAAAAGCAATTTGGAAGTCCAGTTTTAGTTCTCGTATGATCGAGAAGTAAAAATCGTCGAAATTTAAGAAAAATCAATTAAATCTTAAAAAATATAAAATATGAACCAAACATTTGTTCAAAATTTCTTAAAACGTTCAAACTGTTTACTTTTTCCTAAAATTTTCTTTTTCTTTTATTAAATCTTTTAAATTATCTTAAATAATTATAAATTTTATTAAAAATAATCATAATGTAACAAATAAATCAATATTAGCTTAAAAATTGCAAATTATTCTCTTTTTTAAGTTTGAAGAACGATCTTTATAACTCAAAATTTCTTGAAACTGTAAAATTTTTTACAATCATAATTTAAGAAAATAAATCAATTTTTTTCAAATTTTCCATTTACTCACTTAAAAGTTTGACGAACCATTTTTAACACGTCTGTAAATTTCGGTAAAAACTGTCAAAATAAAAAAATGAATTAAATCTTGTAAAATTAGAAAAATAAAAAACTCTTTTTAATTAATAAATCTCTTAAAACTTTTAATTTTTTTTACTTTTTTCCTAAATTATCATTTGTTTTTATAAAATATTTTAAATGATCTTCAAAAAACATAAATTTAATTAAACACAATCGTAATTTTAAAAATTAAAACAAAATGTTTAAATTACTCACTTTTTTTAAGTTTGAAGAACAATTTTTTAAGCTATCTGAAAATTTCGTTAAAAATGGTTTATAACATCTCTTAATTTATTACACATTTATAAGATTTTATATAAAATTCTTTGTAAATAGAAACCATAAAATTTAAAACCATAAGTAGTTTTGGTAGTTTTGTAAAGAAAATTAAAAAACATCTGACAAAAATTATAATAAATTCATATTAGTCGTCATAAAACATGGTTTCAATTTCCTACATGTATAAATGAATAAAGTTAAATTTTGTAAATCAGTAAGAAAAGTATTAAGAAGCGAATTTTCCGATTAGAAAGTCAAAAATAACATTTATTTAAAAGATTTTGCATAAAGAAATCAGTAAAACTGGAAATTTTTGATATTTTTTCTTAATTAAAAAAAAAGCTCAAAGTTGGCTCTCAAGTTTGAACAATATAAATTGTGTGTCAGATTTTCTCTTAAATGCAAATGAATTGAGTTTTTGTTTTGTTTGTTTGAAAATGAGTGTGTTTCAAAGTTACAATATTCCAAATACTATCTAATAATATTTACCTTGGGAATTTTAGATGAAACTATTTTTCTAGCCAACAACCAGTTGTTTTTTATTTTTAAGAACACCTAATTAGTATCTTATGAAAAATATTAAAAAAATCACTGAATACCATGTAATATTTCTAAATATATATAAAAGTATTTATTGTATCTTCGTCTTTAAAATAACTAAACTAGAAATGATTTTTTTTGTATAAATTTCCCTGACCTATTTGTCTCTTTAGAATCTTCTCTATTGTGACGAAAACCCTTCTAAGCCGGTCCTGTTTCTCTCCATCTTTCTCTTTCTTGTTTTTACTATCTCTTTATCTCTGTTTATAGGCAATCGCAATGTCAGAGACGCGAATCTCGGGCGAAGATTGATGATTCCCAAGACTCGTATTAATGGTTGCGCCATCTGGTACCTCATGTCATATTACACGGTTATAAATTAATTTGAAGAGAAAAATATTAATATATAGATACGATTTTTTCCGGGTTGTTTGGTTACGAAAGAGTTATGATTATTTCGGCTTTACTGGGGTTTTATTCCCAAATTAATTTGGATTAAACCCCGATATTAACGTCAAAACAAGTTGACAAATTTATTTCGGTACCTTTAAATAGACCCACGGTTATTACGATAATAAAAATAACTTTTTTAAATTATACTTTGTTGAATGAATCAGTTGGGGTTTTTATCCTGCGGAGATCGAAGAAAGTCCTTGGGGGAATTATAACAAATAAAGTTGTTTTAAACTAAAAGTGCATTGTGGTTACCAAAAATTGCGTTTTAAGACATACAGTAGAATGACACAAAATACAAATCTAAATGTGTTGAAATTAAAAAAAAAATATTAATTTCATTTGTAATAGATTAAATTAATTTGTTTTATTTATTGAAATTACCAAAAAATTCTTGTTTGGAAAGAAATTATGCTGATATTTGATAATAATTATACCCAGAAATTCGAAAACATGCTCACAAAGATGTTATGAAATCTCATATAAAAAGCCATTATGCAAAGGTTTGTTATAAAAAATTTAAAGAAAAAAAAATCAAATTTTATTAGTAAGTAATCATATCCTTGTAAATAATAGTAATTAAGAAGTATTGTAAATTAGTAATTTATTGAAATTTTTACCATATTTGTTAAATTTTCATAAAATGAACAATGCAACGTAAAGATATAAACATCTGATTTTTGACAAAAAAAAGTTAAATAATTGAATTTAGTGACTTACCCCAGATGGTGAGTTTCAAATTGTTTTTAAGTTGTTCCTGTTGTTTAATAAAACCTTTCGAGGTATTTCATTGTCAATTAATTAAGTTTGATGGAACTTTCATAACTTTAAAAAATGAAAAAAATAATTCTAAGTGCATAAAGCGTTATAAAAACAAAGTTACAAATAATAATAACAAAATTATTTAAAATACTTAACTGTGACATGAATGGATTTTCTTGAGTGATAAAAAAACAATAATTTCAAGAATTTTCAAGTCTTCACGCTGATGCTGGTCCATAACCATCATTTTGTGTGAGGAAGACTTTAAGGTGAATAATTGTGGTTGACATATTTCAATTTTTGGTGACAAAATACGAAGTATTGTACAAGAAACCTATTGAGTTGTAAATATCATTATTACAGTTAAACGAAATACAAAGAGCGCCCAACAAAATTTATAAATATTCTTTTTTCCTTGATAATTAACTATTAAAAGTAAAATTTATAAAAATATTATTTTTTGTATAATATTACAATAAGTAAAATAATTAAAATATTAATAATTAAAATTGACAACAACATCTAACAAATTATATATGATAATGATTTCTTGCTCCTTGTCAGTTTTTATTGGGGAGTCCTGATATTAATCTCGTCATATTGGGTTATATCAATATTTGCCGAGTCATCTGGTCTTCCCCGTTAATTACTGGAGTCGTCTATTGTTCTTGACTAAATGAGCTACTGATTTTGTCGACCCTTTCCATTTAGCCCTTACACTTGACGATGACGTTGGCGACATTGTAGAATTAGTAGTAGCGATACTATAACAATTCTTCTTTATTAATATTTATTATTTATTTTCCCGCATCTGGATAAATAACTTAAACTAAATCTTGAAAGCGATAGTACTGGGCTACTATTTGTAATACAATTTCTTTTGAGTTGTTTAAGGGTCAAATAGGCATGTTATTTTCAAAATTGTAGTTGGTTTTTTTCTAAAACGTCAAGTTTTTTCTCTACACTAGGTGTGAATATGTCCCACCAGGATTTGAAGATCTTAGAAGCACGTTAAAAAGTTGATGGAATATACTATTACGTATTGGGTTATTTTTTCAATAATAATATGAAAAAATATAAATATTATTTTGAGGGGATTTAACCCACCTTGGTTATTGGAAATTCAACAGGCTGAGGAAAAACAGTAACAATTTATTTATCTAAAGAAACCATCTAATACAAAATATCAGGGCAACTTACATTTCATAAATAACTAACACATTTAATCGCAGGGGTAGGCACTATCACGTATCGATCTCTCGAGTTCCCAAACTAGAATTCTTAATCTCTTGTTACTTTCACACGAAGCAAACAGAAATATTTATTTTGTTATCGAAAAGAGAAATTCATTTGAATTTTAATTAAAGGTGAGCACACTCATTATTAATTTCGCTATTTTACTTAATTTGTCGCGAATTATACATTCATATTGTTAAAAAATATTTTGATTATTTTCGTGATTACTAATATTTTTTTGCATTATATTACATTACCTTAAAGCTCATTTTCACAAAATGATTGGGAGGTATTTCAGAAGATAGTTTTATTTTACTAAAAAGTTGCCATCATTGTGACTAATTTATAATAAAATTGTTTCTGTCCAAATGATTATTTTTAATAAATTATAGGACACTTAATTTATTTTTTCCTTTATAATTCTATTATTTTTTATGATATTTCCATGTAATTTATACATATTTTTTTATTATTGGTCGTATGTCTAAATTCAGTTTACATACGGGGGACAATTCTTTTTCAAGTTCACAAAATTAAAACTACAGTCACGTCATTTGGCAGTTTCGAGCCCACCGTGAGCACGTAAACATGCCTAGAACAAGTGAAAATATTTGATTCTCACTGTTTTAATTTCAAAAAAACAATAGCACTCGTATTTTCGTTTTTTCTATATATATTAATAGGTTAATGTCTGCGCTATCTTCGAATGCAATAAGTTTGTAGATATTAACTAATTGTTTTTTTTTCTTTATAGTATCACATATGTCGCCTTTTCTTATTTTAAAATTCTTGGATACTCTATGACTACTTTTTGTTTCTTTGTTTTTCACTGTATACACTTTCGAAGGTTTAAGTTAATAATTTCCAAATTTTTTTTACCGAGCTTTCTGAAATTTTCTTTCAGTTGATAAAATCTACAGAGTTTTAATAAATAATCGATTAAAGTATTATAAAAAATAACATTTTCATACCGATTTTACTCTATTTTTTTTTTTTTGATAATGGTACATATATTTTGTATTTAGTACTTTTTTTAAACATTTTTGTACCATTTGTAAATTTATAAATACGGATTTATTTCATTGATAAATTTTATTATGACCGTCGCCACTACCAAAGACAACATGAACGAAAGGGTAAGAGAAAGGGTGAAGATTTTCATTTTCTCTCCCTAATTACACCAAGCCGACTATACGTTAATGAGAGTGCGCTGTAAATATTCATATAATGAAGACTTATGAGCACCAGGAACACATCGAGCCATATGTAATATGGTTATAATGAACGTTCTGTATTATGGAGAAATATGCTCCTTCCTATTTTTGGCATCAGTCTCTATGATTGTCCATAATTAGAAACATTTTTAAGTTTTGTTTATTCCAATAGCACTTTATTTAATGGAAATACAGATAATATAAAGAATATTCTACTACCAATGCTACTATAATATTGCCTAAGCAAATATTAACTATTACTATTATTATTGCCTATTTGAAAATTATTTTTAGACTACATGTTTATTTAAGTCACTTTCAGTTTATCCAAAATCTCACGTCCGCAAGTTTTACTTCAACCAATCAACATTTCGCTAATATTCACTATAAAAATTGACCAATTAAAACTGCCCTACGAGCACACAGTCACTCAGAAATCATTGAACAAAACACATACTCACTTTCTGCACAAAAATGGATTCTTTCTAGTTGTTAATAGCCCTTTACATAATTTAAAATATAAATTGTTACCCTAAGTTTAAATGTAAAAGTTTAATGACTCGTCACACCGCAAAATATTTCAAATTAAATTTAGTTTAAGTTGTGAATCAGTGCAAATTTGCGTCAACCACTCAAAAACTCGCTTGAAGGTTATCGTTAAAGTGTAAATTTTGAACTTTATTATTTGTATTAAAGTTATTAAAAAATAAATCGGTTTATCAGTTTTTTCATTGAATGGAATTGATTTGTTTAAGAACATAAGCACATAGGATTTATGTATAGATAATTCTATTCTACCAAATAACGAAAAACGATGAGATTACGAATCATTAAAGCGAGTTGGTAGAAAAAATAGTCATCTCTGTAAAAAGATTTGATAGAATTTGTGTTAGAATCATCAGCGGATATTTCTGTTCCACATGTATCATTTTAACAAATGAACGTGAATCTAATTTTGATTTAATTTCTTCTTATGCAATTATGTAACAAATTGTTTGAAACTCGCCGCTAATAAAGTGGATATTTAAGTAGTTAATTTTCTCACTCGGTCCGCAAGCCAGCAACTCTGTAATAAAATTTATAAAGAGAACATACACTCATTTAAGCCCTAACTAAGCTGTTACCGTTTCTATTAGTGTTAACGGCCGTTTGCGGACTTGCATTTTAAACAGTGATTTTAATTAATGGACCGATTTCTGAAGATGACTCGAATATTAAACGAACACTGTTTTTGCATTATAATCACCTTTATGTCGCTATTATTCTTGAAAAGCGTATGGAAAAAGAGTTTTAAAAATTACGTATAATTAAAACCGTCCAAAATGGAAGATTTGCATAATTAAAAGAGAATTATAGGCTTTCACTAATATTCAAGCAGTGCTTAAAGTTAAAAAACGAAAAGAAGGTAATTAACTGATTCGATTGGTTTAGATACGAATCTAAGCTGGAAAGGTAATCGACCCCGGCAAGAAAACACAACTTTTTCGGCTAAATTCTTAACAACATGTTTTCCTTATAGCTTGATACACAATCCTCTAATTTTTCGATGCCCTTCGAATAATATATTTTCTCGAAGCCTTCAAAATGCGCCTCTGTTATATAATTAATTGATGGATGAGAAACCAACTCATAGCGCAATTTATGCAATTTTGCCTCTGGAACTACGAACTTGTGCGTACTGATGGAAGAGCACTTTTTTCTTTCTAAATGCGATTGTTTTGCTTCAGATCGACGAATTAAGAAATAAGTAAATTTGTTTGTTAGCTCTCCCTTTATTCCAAGCTTTAAGTGGGTCAAATTGAATATTAATAAGAGATTTTTTGATATTTCGTTCATAATATATGTGTATTGATTTATTGTGCCGAGCGGGAAGCATGAAGTTCTTGAAATAGATTTGTTAACGAATATGAAACAAGTTGAATCAATCAGTCGATAATATTAATTAATTCGGAAAAATGTCATCCAACTGTAACTCACAAAAACAACATTGATGAAACGACAGTAGCGTAACGAGAGTACCATTCGAGACGGGCATTAAACGACAACTACTTTCAAAAATTGTCTTTTGTTTCGAAATCGACTTTTCGAATTATTAACGAATTTTTCGGATGTTTACAAATCTAAACAATATTCCTTGCTACGAATGATTTATTGGGGTTACAATTAATGCAGGAAAGGTTTATATAGAGAAAAACCCCACAAAAAACTCCATCAGATCCATTAGATCCATTTCTTATACATTATTAAAAATCATAAACTTATTTAAGCGTCAACTAATACATCTGTGTTGCCACTTTTTGTTTAATAAAAAACTATTGATTAGATAGTAAGATACCGATAAACTTTCTCACTTTTAATTTAAATACAAAGACGAAAAAACCATTTTTAAAAATATGTGTTGTTTCGAAATGGATTTTTCGGATTATTAACCAACTACTTTTCGGATCTTAACAAATCCAAACAGTATTGTTTGCTACGAAGGATTTATTGGGGTTACAATTACTGGGCAAGAAAGAATTTTACAGAGAAAAACCCCACAATAAACTGTGTCTAATCCGTTCGTTCTTTCAGACTTGCCAATATCTTATACATTATTAAAAATTGTTCGAGTGTCAGCTAAAACTTCCAGATGGACATTTTTTTAATAGAGAACTGTTGAGCAGACAGCAAGAAACCGAGAATTTTTCTTTCTCTTAACTATCTGTCAACTTCTAAGACGAATAATGCATGAGTTAATCGGTATGACGCGGTCTCCATTTGATAAAAAGTAAGACCCCAATTTCACCCCTGTGGAGTTTTTCACGTCGACGTTGACTAAATATTTATCTTGGGTTAGTAATGGGCTCGGCTTTGTTGGGGCAGAAGAGTATGAGTGGTAAAGGTGATGGCCTTGCGCAATTTCATGGACCGCTGGTCCTGCAGGATTTACGCCAAAAAGCTTCCTGTTATTGTTGAAGTTTGGAGTTTTGGAGGGATAAACTCGAATTAAAGTTATCCGTGGGAGGACGACTACAAAATAGGTTTGGACGTGATTAGAACACATGGGAGGCTGTCGCTGATAGTTGTTTTATCGGCATAGAACCGTTAATTGTTTTGTCAAAAAGTTTTCGACAGTCAGAGATAAATGAAATGGAAGTTTTCTTCTATCGGATAGGAAATTATGTTTCCGAAGTGTTTTCCTTTATAGGAAATCCGGAAATTCATTTCAGGTTACATTGAATGTAAAGTTTTAATTACTTGAGATTAGTTAAAACAAACGTTATAACAATAATCTGGAAACAGTATTATTAAAAAAAGAATTGATTGGAAATATCGTCTTCTTTTTGTGGGTTTCTTTAATTGATTTTTCTACTTGTGGTCCCATTCCATTTCATTTATCTACCGTTCCTTTCTATCTTTACATTTTGTTTATCTATTTCATGGTATCTCGAGCTTTTCTCTTTTTATTTGATTTTGCACAATTGAAATTTAGTAAATTTGATTTATTAATTATACATAAATATCGAAAAGAATTTAGTTCCTTTAATGAGCACAAAGTTTATTTCAATGTAAACTAAATAATGTCTTTTCTAATAACTTAATTAAAAAAAAATCCCCACAATAAAAACTGGCTCTTAAGAAAACAGTGTAGTTCGAATTTCCTAACTTCTCAACTTTCTAACAGGAAATGATTTAAGTTCAGTGCAAATCAATTATCAAACAAAGTAAGTCATAGAATGTGTATGTTTTTAACAAAGTTCATCCTTAGTAGTAAAATTTAAAAGAGAGCGTTGTCAAATTTTTCCAAGGCTTTTATAACTTTTCAGGGTCACAGCCAATTTGTTCACAAATTTTATAATTTAACAGTTAATTTTTATTAAATTTCCCTCTCTTAGTAAACTTAAATAATATGAATTTCAACAGTGGAATATGTTTTTGCTTAAAATAATTATATATTATGAAACTCTAGAGCTTCCCTCCAAATCTGCAACTACCCAATTTTCTTAATTATCATAAAATATTTTATTTTGGAATGTACCGATTATAAGATAAGCACAAATTGCCTCAAAATTTTTGTAATTTGTTATTTTACATTAATTTTTATGCAAAATCCCGTTACAATATATATTACAGTCTAAAGGCCTTAATGTCTTTTGTCTTTTCTTTGTAATTTTCTTCGCCCACATCTTGCACCTTCCAGTTTCTGACCACTTTTACGCTATATCTTTCTTCACTTCTTGTTGTTAACTGAAAATTCCAAGTGTAAGCCTAAGACAAAATGCTCCTAAATGACCTTGCCTGAAAATCCGTTCACTTAAAGTATTTTTGACCAGTTTCTTGAACCTGTGTTAACATTTCTTTGTATCGTTATCGGAAATTTGACACACATGTACTTCTTTAATGTTCTTTTTTGGTTTGAAGGAAAAGTTTCCCATTCTGTTTTCTTTTTTGTTTGTAGCATTGTCTTTCAATTCTGTACAATTCTCTACAATTTAACTCTCCGTAGTGTTTTCCCTAAATTTATTATATTTACTTATTTCTTTAAATTTTCTCATTTGTTTTCCAATTTCCAATTTTTAGTATTCTCCTCTGTTTATATAAATAAATCCTTCATTTGTTGTTTCATAGTATTTTATTATATTTTCTTTATATTCATTCATAGAGTTTATATTCGAAAACTCCTTTTTTAATAATTCGATTTTTCCTAAAATTTATCGAGTCATGTTGTCGAAATTAAATCATTTTGTTGTTAAACAAGTTATTCTGTATTTTTTCTTAACAATTGTTTGTTCATTTTCTTACGCCAGGGGGAATATTCAAATTCTATAGTTGCTATTAATAACAAAATATTATCCAATAGTTCTCGAAGTAAACTGAAAACTCGTCATATTCGGTAATTGGAATCGTTTTAGAAAAGGCGTGTTCATAATTTAATGCAATTTACTGACTGTGCCGATTTCGCTGTCTGGATTTTCTTCAAAATTGGTATTTTATGAAAAGCTTCAAATAGCAAATTGCGCCCTTATCGAATAACCGGCAGTGAATTATTCCGATAAATAGGGAGAAACTTCAAAACGGCAATTTGATGTAAAGATAAAATTACAGTGATAGATTTTCAGTCGATATAAATGGGATTCTGAATGGCAAAATTTTGTTGTGAGTCGATCGGTAAAAGCTTTTCAACGGATCTTTTCTTTTACTCTTTTATGGTGAATTATCGGTTTTCATTAATAATTCTGCACGGGATTTCGAGTTTCGATGTCGACCAGATTACGTAATGAGGAACTCCATTATGAGGGTCAAATTCCAAATTAATTATTAAAAAATGATGGACATTTTTTCTTTCTATTGGAACTAGTGGATCATCCAGTATACAGGGTGTCCGCGAAAATAATCTTTATGGATGAGGTATAAAAACGTATGCAGGATAAAAATGTCTAACTTTTTTCTAAAGTCAGCCACTTTCAAAGAAATAAATATTAGTATTTTAGATCTATCCAAATATTATTTAGCGAAAAGCAACTAAAGCCGGCAACACTGATAACTCAGTCAAGTATAAACAATGGTTTTTTTAAACGTTCTAAAAATAAGTTTTTATTTTAGTGCACTTAGATTTTTAGAATGGTCTATTAAAGGGGATGTAGAAAAATGAAGAATGTATTCTCGATAATTATTACACATTGGAACAATTTCTACCATTACTTTTTTTAGATAATACACTACACAATCTTTGGGACACTGATACAAATAAATTACTATTTTTCACTGAATTATTGAAACTACTTTACCAATGGATTAAACGATCCGAAACATCTGCAAACTAACACAATTTTATGATTAATCAGTTAAATATTCCTTGTTTACTTGACGACACATATTTTTATTAAAAGTGTGGTGTTAAAATAAAATTTCGAGTAAATGTTTAAAGTGAATTGTGGTGCAAACTAAGATTTTAGAAAAAAAATGTATTAGAATATTTTGTTGTAAACGTTCTACATACCATTAAAAAATACGCATTATTTTCTCGGACACTCTGTATAAAACAGCTTACTTTGCATTGTTCCGAAATTATATCCCTTTAGGGAACAGTATTATTTAGCAAGGGCATGCCAAAAGATCTAATCAAACCCTTTATTACATCTTTTCCGGTTGACCGAAGGAAAATGGAAGAGTTTCGCATTTTCAGCAATATATTTCCAATTTTGGTCGCAATAAATGCCTTTACAATCAAAAGACGGTTATTATCCTTTCACTGGAATCGATAAAGGACTCGGGTGGTCAGCAATGGTCAGTGCTGCGTGCAATACGGCCCTTTTCTACCTCTTACGAACCGTTTGATGTCGTGTTCTTGGTCCGCATCATAGAGACGATTTAACGATCATCGCATTTTTAAAACTCTTTACATTGAAAAGAAACCGCTTTTATTTTTTTAGGAGCTAAATAATTTTCCTTACAACTCATTTTAATAAAATTAGATCAATAGAGGCCCTAATCGTGCTACTGAAAACATTAAAAATCGAGCTTTTAAATGCAGTTGTATTGTATTATATTTTAATTTAAATACAATTGTTCTTGACCCCATATATAGGTTGGTGTTGTTGGAAGTCAAAAAAGGATTGTAATATTTTAGGAATTAATAGATGAATCTCAAGTATATAGTGTTTATGAGTCGCTTGCTCTAGGTGTTAATATTTTAACAATAAAATATGGAAAACTAGAAAATTAACAAAGGCAAAAAAGTAACTGAACAAATTTAATGATTACTAAACCAATTAGTTTTTTTTCTATTAATTGTTTAAGGCAGAAAATACACTAATATAATGGCAAATTAGGTCTAAATAATATGAGGGTTAAACTTCAACTGCCTTCAAAAATGTACTTTTGATTAAATCTCAACTTTTGGCGCTAATTCTTTGTTTTGACAGATGTAATGCTTTTATTGCTTATTAGCAGTGCGTCCCTCTTTCATGATTTTCCGATTTTTAATTAAATTTAATTTCGGCTTTTCAAAATTCTAACAATATCCTTCTGGGTTTAAAAATTTTATGAGATTACAATCTCAGGATAAGAAAGTGTTTGCAGAGAAAAACCCCAAAAAACCCCAAAAAACCTCTAAATCCCCGCCCACTCTTTAACAACGAATCCCATTATTTTATACAAATTTTAATCAAAAAACGAATTATTTGCTTTTTATTTAAGTTTCAAAACAGCCGTTATATATTTTCCGAAAAGATACTTTGTATTTTAAAAAGATTTATGATTTGGGTCGCTTTTTAAACAATAGAATCGTACATTAGGAAATAAATCTAAGTACTTTATTGGACCTACTAGATTTAGGAAATAAGGATCATTCAAAACACCTAAATTTTTATTGTTTTTTTAGATAAAATTTGGCTACACAATTTTAACGAATCTTTAGAGTTGATGTTGGGAAAATATGGATTATTTGAAAATGTTGGTTTCAGTGAGAAATATTTAAAAAGAATGTGACAAATATCGTTGATTTCTTATTCGTGTAGGATAGTGAAAGGATTTTAAAACTTCATAAAATTGACTTTTACTAATAATTAATTCGAATTATTAAATGCTAAAGATCTGTCGGCTTTACGTATCATTGATATAAAATTATTAAAGAATATCTGTGTAGTTCTGCAGTGTTGGATAGTAAAAAGTTTTATAAATTTAATAAAATTTTCATTGTTTATTACAAAATTTAAACTAATTTATAAAAACTTATAAATAATGCCACCCAACCTCTCGGAAGTATTTACTTAAATTTCATAACATTTTTGCGGACAATAGGATTTTCTATGTATTTTGCCATTCAAAATTAGAAACTACCTTTTATTTTTCCGTATGTAAAATAATTTTGCAGAAAATTTCATTTGAATAAAATTTTGCTGGTTTTTCCTATTAAAAAAAAATTACGACCAATAAACAATTTCATTTAATTACTCGCAACACCCGAACACGCCCGAATGCAAAAATTTAGAAAAATCAAAATTAAAAAAAAATTCGTTCACTTTCATCCAAGCCCCGTAGAAATATAATTTTTTTCCAAATCCAAATTTTTACCCTACTCCCTTTTAAGAGTCTTCAAGAATTTCTCGACACTGAAAACCCTCCAAACCTAAGAAAAATCAAAAATAAAAAAGAATTCATCGATATTACTCCAATGGGCACCTACCCCCTCTTTGAAATTATTTTTTTTCTAAATGCAATGTTTGACCCTCTGCCATTTCAACAGTTTTCAAGAAAACGATCGTTTTGTTTGTTTCTGTGTATGTAGATATGCATTAACTACATTTAATATGTTGATACAGTTTGTAAAATTTCATCGTAACAAATACTTTGTTAAAAGAACTAATAACTCCACTAATGAGAGAAGTAAAACACGGATGTCGTCGCTTGATCCAGTGTAGATAATCAGCTTACCGAAGCTGCGAGTACATCGTACAGCTTGAAACTTTATATAGTCAGAAAGGTATTAACGAGCTGTATCTGGATTCAAGTATGCATAAAAGCGCACTCTAAGGCTGCTAATCTAATGTGAAATTCAATATGAGCTTTAAATACTATCACTGTCTCTTTATTCGAAAGTATTTAGTAGCTTTTTGTGCATTTAAAACGAGTATTCACATTTGGTTTCCCGATTATAACGACGTTTTAACTTACTGGATTATGTATTGTTAACTCCTCCATACACACAAAAACGGATATAATGAAATTGATTTTTGCTCTTTCAGTGAATAACGAACAATATTTGAATGAAAGTTCAAAATGGCATTATAATAATCGGAGATTGTTTAAAAAAAAATATCGAAGTTCACATAAATTGTATTTCATAATTCTCACACGCAGTAAAAGGAAATTGAGCTTAAATTTCACAATTGTTTTATATTCGTGCAAAATAAAAAAATATACCACTGCTGAATACTTAAAAAATATGTTTACAGAACCTAATTACAAAGAAAGTTTGCTGATGCTTTAACTTAAAAAAAATATCAGACACCAGGATTGAGAGAATGACATATTTTGACGTTGTAAATTACCATTGGAAGCTAATTTCAATTTAACATCCACTAAGGTCATTGAACATTTTAGAAACCATCAGGGAAAGATTTTTCAAAAAGTCAGTACCGGAATTGATAAAAAATAGTCGTTATGGGTTCGCCGAGAAGAAAAAACGCGATTGATGACGGTAAAATACATTTTTGAATCAAAGTCCAGTTTCTGAGTTGGATTTATTTTTTATAACAAAAATTTGCTTCGTACATCTACTGTGAGTGGCTAAGTTTTGTTCAATTTCAACTTTTCGTCTCGCGACGAAAAAACGAAGAAAATACCGGGAGCTACCGGCAGAATTTCAAGTGATAAAAGTAAAATTATTGGGAAAAAAATATAAGGAAGTTTTTTGTTTTGTTATTCACCACCTTGTACCATATAACTAATCTTAATGTGGATAATTTGTCTCAATGTTTCGTCAATGGTAATTTTTATCTGTACAAAGAGCTCTAAAGCGCTAAAACCATTCGATATATTATCGGAAGACCTAAATTTAATTGACAGGATTTTTTTTGTAACAGGTGGTATGAAATACCTCTTTTCTAAGGTTATACTGTAACGTTAGGGTAGAGTTTCAAACTTTAAAGGCAAATAAAGTTTAAGCCCAACTAATTTGCATTAGATATAAAAACAAAGTAAAAAATCAATATAAAGGAAGTAAAGGCTATTACTCAAGTTAAAAGCAAACAAATTTAAAATAAACTAGACTTAAGATAAAAACGGTGTCTTTAAACCCCCATATTTTCTAGTTCTTTTTAAATCTACGTTATTAAATTAGTAAATAAAATTTTACAGTACTACATTCCAACCTGAATTGATTTCAGCCATCACATTTTTGAATTCTTTTCGTAAAATTAATAGTAATCTTTAAAAATAGGATTGGCTATTTCTAATACAATTCGCAACACTTTGGTTTTATCGCATTAATTCTTATTAAATTTCAATTACATGAGTGCCCACTAGTATCTTAATGTATTTTCCCAAATAAAAATCTAAGGGATTAAACTCGAGACTCCCAACTGGCCATGGAAAATCACTTTCTCTCGTTTTTCATCTTTGGAGAAACTTATTATCCAAATAATTTTGCTCATGTAAAGAAAAATGTATTGGAACACCATCCTGCATGAACCACAATACCTAATCCAACTTAGTTTTTTAAATCTTGACAGTATCATTCTGATATTTACTTACTTACACTTTTAGAGCTTTGGTTTTTAGTCGTTATAATCTTGGTTTTCCATGTTTTAAAATGTGTTTTTATGGATTCTTTATAGCGTCCCAACTATCCTTTAAAATTTCCTCGAATTCGCGACCTTAAAACATAATTTTTAAAACAAAAACTACGGTTAGTGGTAAATTTCAAGTAAATGTAAGTTAAAAGCGCGCTCTCTTGACACTTGGTGTGTAACGTTAAATTTCGAAAACTGAAGCCAAGGATTATAAATCGTGGAAAAACATTTTATTCTCTGTGTGTTTGGACTCCACCCTTTACTTTTCGGGCTCTCCGTCTGCGGATGGGCCCCCATAAAAACATGCCACTACACCAAAACGGAAAACAATGTCTTATTTATTACCTTAGAGAAGCTATGTTTTAGTCAAAAAGTCATTTTGATACATGGAATGGAAGAGAAAGCTACAACAAAAAAGCACCGTATTTTATTGAATTTGCTTCTCGATTTTCGTAATGAATTGTTTTAGAGTGAAAGAGGTTTTTACTTCGTTATATACGCTACAGTGTTAGCCGAAAATTATGAAAAACCTAATTTTTAAATTTACAAAATTATAACCAAAGGAAAGAATTTACAATTTCGAAACTAATCCATGCGAGCATAAGAGAAAGCATTATGAAGAAGCGAGAATATGTTACTCCTCTAGATTTCTGCCTATATCATAATATTTTATTTCTGAACCTATTTAGTATATTCGTATCTCTCTTGATTCCCGAATTTAAATGTACGCCAAAGCGATGGTTTTGTTTTTACCCAATTATTTTGGAACAATTCAATTTTAGAAGAGAATAATTATTGTTTCCATTGGAAAGTTTATCACGGCTTGTGAATTTACTTAAATGATTGCAGTAATGCAGAGGGACAATACCATCAACCAATTAATATCGGTTCTCTAATTATTTAATCGTGGGGCGAATCGAAACTCGCTAACCATATCGCTTTGTCTAACATTGGTTTAGTTTCATAATAACCATATTATTGCGAAACTTTGGATTAACAAACATTAATGATCGATCGGGGTTACAATTTGTGTGCTATTACGGTTAGGTACGCTTTATTTTCAGATTAATTAAAGGCAAAAATTTGTTTCAAAATTATGTATTTTCTGTTAATTAGATTGGTGTTATTCGGTGATCATTATCAATTAAGCATAGACACGTTATTATATTCTTTACTCAAAAAGTCATTAAAATTCACAAAATGAGGTCTTAGGGTAAAAATGTCTACGATACTGTCACAAAAGAAAATGCTGTATATATTTTTTCCAAATTAATCTGCAGAGTTTCATTTTTGATCATCGTTTTGTGTAGTAAATATTGTTTTGTATTCTGGCTGGTTTGCTTAATTTTCTGCATAAAATACACAAGATTATTATTCAATTACACCAAATCAATATTTAATATAAATTTTAGATGAAAACTATTTCAAGCAAATCCTGGGTTTTCCATATCTTGTTACTTTCAGCAAATGTCAAAAAAATAACTCTGTATAGTAATAAAAAATGTTTATTATAATTATTTACTTTTACAAAAGAATAGAAATTAAAAAATCCTAATAATTATTCTTAAAAGAATATGGGTAAGCCTCTGGCATAAATTATACTTAATTAAGCAAATATACTAATTTAGAGGCGCTTTTTAGAGAAGGGACTTACGGTCTATGAATCTCTCGAAAACTTTACAACTAAAAAACGCTCTGAAATGGTTTATACAGAGTAAAGTGTTGATGATTATTGTTAAGTACCTACTAAATGTTTTCAAATATTTAACAAAGACAAAAAGATATAAGCATTAAATAACTTTATCTTACATAATCTATACTAAATATACGTAAAATAGTTTTATATTCTTTATGTAACTCTAATAGATTTAAAAATTGCATAAAACATGTTACGATTCTTATTTTCATGAAGAGAAGAAATAAGAATGTTTCAGATACCTAATTATCTAATACTGAACAAATTCTAAGCCCAAAATTAGGAAACATTAATTCGATTTGTTGAAAACTGGAATCTAACTTTCCGTAATAGGAGAAACTCGGCTGAAACTTTCTATACGTGACTAAATTTTTACTTAGTTTAATCTAATTTTAATTGTGTTTTATCCGCCTTTACTTATTACTTCGGCTTAAGATATATTCCAAAAACAGACGTTAAAATATCCTCCATTTATATTATTATTATTATCAATGTAGAAAAAAGCTTAATAATTATATTTGATATTTTTGCTACTGTTTTTTCATATCATATACTAAAAGAAATTTTTATTATTGTTACTCTCGCTACAAAAGCATTTTAATAAAATCCTTATAAACATTTTTAGTATATCGTGAGCAAAATGTACATAGATTTTAAAAATGTAAAGGTAATCAATTAAATGTCACAGATACTAACACAACTTCAAAAATAAAAAGAATGGAGTTAATGAATTTTCGAAAGATAATTTAAGTTAATATAAAATTTAGAAATCAATCAGACTTAACTGTATTTTACTTATTTCTTCAGATACTTAAGTAAGGTTAATATCCTATGATTGTAGGGTTATGTTGATTATGGCTACTGCTATTGTTAAGAAAATAAGTTCCTAACACCGAACACATTAAATAAAAGTTACAATTTGCCACTAGAAGCACTTAAGAAGCTTAATATTATCACCAGATATGAACCTGAACCTTAATGATGACCTTCGGTATACACGTGGAGCACGTACGGGTGGTGCACTTCTTGGAATTTGTTGACACGTGTAATTTCGACAATTTTAACACCAACACTCGGTAATTATAAAGGCAGACGTGACTGTTAGATTCTTTACTTCCTGTATAATAGTATTCACTACATAATGTAGTGATCCATAAACATTACTGGATAGATTTTAAGTATCACGAAGTCAAATAAAATAAAACTAAGTGGGGAAGAAAGGACCCCTGAGGCAAACCTTTGCAAGACAGGACAAATTCGTTGTTGTTGTTTATTTATTGTATTTCACAACTGATTTATTTACTGGTCTATAGAAATTTAAAATAATAAAATATAGTTAAATAACTTGAATGCTTTTGCTACTACCTCCATAAAAAAATAAAACTTCCTAATAAGAACTACATCTAATGCTTTTAGTGAACTTGAGAAAATTTTACATGGAAATAAAATTCGTCAGCATTAAGCTTTTCCATCTACTCAAAGAACTTTGTAATTCAAGAATTAGCCTTAAAGATTATACACAAAAGGTGGGATACGAGCCGTGTTATTATCTAAAATACAGAAAATTTCTCGTTGCTCCTGCATTTGAAGGCGGAATAATAGAACAAAGAAGGTAATCTTAACTAATGTGTTTCACATTTTCCCTCTGTTTTCGTGTCTCTATCCCCCAATAAGACCATTTTCAAACATGTAACAGTGCAATGAGAGATTTTTTGTTTTATTATGAACTGGTTACACAGTACATATATAGTCAATCATATGAAAAGACATCTTAACTTTTCCACCACACAAATATTACTGAGTGTTGTCTAAAGTTAGATGAAATTTAATTTTAGGTTATTTCCAATTTCAAACAATCACACCATATTAAAATAAAAAATAGAATACACTTTTTATTACACATTAAGAATATTTCAAGCCAAACGAAACATCTTAGAAATGTATTGATTCTAAAGGTATAAAAAAAGTATTATATCAAAGGAAAAACACTATTCATACATTGAGTTTTAAGCTAAAACAAGAGCTGTAGTTCTAAATGTAAAGTCTAGAAAAATCAACTATTTTGGTAGAATTTAACTTCACAATAAAATTTTCTTTTAGCTTAAGTCTCTTTTTTGAATTTCAAATCGAATCAATCAATTTCTCGTGATTTATATTTCCCAGTATAAACAAATTCCGAAAACTGCACGTCTTCCAACAATGACAAGTTTATTCAATTTTTTTTAGTTACTCGCACCCTGCTAAGTCAACAATTTATATCTTATTACAATTATATCAACGATAAGTACTTTTAGCAAACCAATCTGGCTAGTTTTTGCTATTAAGCAAGTATATGATGCAATAAAGATTGGTAGTGCTTAAAAATAATTTGCCTTTAGAAAAAGTAGATGAATAAAGTTTTGATTAAAGACAGAACTTTAATTTTTAACTCTAATAATTAATCGTTTTAGAATTTTTGTAAATTTTGGAGTTTTTTGAATTTAAATACTGAACAAAGGGGGCGAAAATAATGCACCTATTTATAGATGAGGTATAAAAACGTATGCAGAATAAGAATGTTTCATAAAAAAAATTTCTAAAGTCGTTTTCAAAGAAATAAATATTAGTATTTTAGATTTATCCAAATATTATTTACTAAAAAGCATCTACAGCCGGCAACACCGCGACACTTGAATAACTGTATAAAGCTCAATGCTGATAATAAACAATGGTTTTTTACATGTTTTCAGCTCATCTTAATAAACAAAATAAAATTCTTCTAATGATGAAAATAGGAAGTTTACGATTAAAAAAAATGTCAATTTTAATTGTTTGAAACAACACAATAAGTTTCTTCTTTATTCTATCAAAATTAATTGATTTTCACTAATTGATCAGAAAACCCCACACAATACATTTCCTTATTTCTTATCGAGGCCCCGGAAAAGAAATTAATGTGATAAAGAATAAAAGAACTCCACCGTCTTTTTTTTTGGTAAAACTAATTAATGACGGTCGGTAATTGAGGTGCCTTCCGTGAACAATATTTCATCCGAAACTTTATTCAAGTTCAGGGAACATCGTCGTCATGGCTGATAAAGAAAAATGATATTCGGCTTGTTTGTTCCGGTGCCGAATTTGTCGTTTATCTCTGCCGTCGTTGAAAACTCCCGAAAAACTAGGGAGTTTGTCACCTCACGAAGATATGTTTATTTGCGACACGCTGTGCAAGCACGGCCGCTTGTCTACACATCGAATTTTATTGTTGGCAACTTTCTTCTTAACACCGATCTAATGGGATTTGCGGAGCAAGATGGAACGTTCTGATACGCTGTCGCTGAGTTATGCGTTCCCTTTAAATTTCAGTAGATTATTACTTTTTATTGATTTTTCTTCTTATTCTTGTACGATAATATTTTTTAGTATATGAAATGGCTATTTTGGGATGCGAAAACCAGATCATAATACATTTAATTAAAACCTCTAATATTGTTGCGAACAAATATATTTATTATTTTCGGGGTACTTAACCCACTACATAACTTGGTTAATGGAAATATTAATGAGGTTGAGTGAAACAATAACAATTTATTTATCTATGAATAAAAGCAACTTTTACAAAATATTAGGGCAATTTGCATCTTTACATAACTAATACATTTAATCGCAGGGGTAGGCACTATCAACTAATCGATAATCTGAGAACCCAACCTTGACTTACTTTTCATCTTTTTTATTTTCCCAACCAAGTAGACCCCAATGTTTAATAACTTTGATGACTCTAACAAAAATGTCTATTTATTATCCGATTGCCAAATATCAACTGTCAATAAATGCACTCTAGTAATAAAGAACGAAAGGTAATGTTTTTGTTTTGAAAATAATTTTGAAGAAGGTATTTACACTGATCATAATTCAAATGAATTTTAAATAGGAAAATTTTAACAATTTATAAAATTTCATTATACCTCTTATTTATTTATCAAAAGTATTAACATCACTAGTTCTAATGAATAAAATTACAATGTATTAAAAATATTTAACAGTAGCAACTTTGAATAAGAAAATCTATTGTACAACCAACAATAAAACAAATAAATCTCACTCTTATACCAATTATCTTTTCTCAAACAACACATTCTAACATAGAAACAGACACTCAATGAATAACTTTCTTAAAAATACTCGCTCTACTCAGCTTTAAACCGGAATCTATCCAAAGATTTTTTAACAATAGCAATAGAAAATTAATAACATTGTTACAAAAAGTATCGCAAATTGAAGAAATAGTAAAATAACCAACTACTATAACTATATATAAAACTATCTTTTAGAGAATTATGGATGCATGGAACTTTTTCTTTACCTAGTGGATTTATATGTTCTTTAACTCTAGTATTACTGTTTCTAATTGTTTTTTCTATATAGGGGCAATTCAGCATAACTAATCTATTATATTTCGCTTTTATTGAGTTTTTCTAATACAATCAGCAACCAATAAGTCTAACTTATTTACCTGTAAATAAGCCAAAGAACAATAATTTATAGGTCTTTTTCAAATATTGGCAATATATCAAACCAAATATCTTGATTACTAGTAAAAATCAATCCTATTTCAAAAATTTATTTTAAAAGTCATCTAACACTTAAAAATGTATTTTCTCATAATAAAGATAAAATAGAAAAACTCAATTAAAGTGGAATAAACAAGATTGCCTCTGCTGATTGCTTTACTACCTATATAGGGAGAACAATTAGAACCATTAATTCTAAGGTCAAAGAACATCTAAATCAGTCAAAAAATCTTTATTTGAACATCATATTAAATTAAACAATAATAATTTTTCACCTTCAGAATACACAACAAATACTACATTTAATATCAAATAATTTCACCAAAATGGAATTATTAGAAAATCTCGAAATTTTAAGAGAAATTAAACGCACCCTAATTACTGAAAAATGTTCAATATAACCTAAATTGTAAGTTTAAACCACTGTTCAAACGCTCCACATAATAGTTAAAAATCAATACACATATTTTAAAAAGTATAAAAAAAATTTTTTCCTTCTTACTTAAAAATTGAAATGCTTTCAATAAACTCAAAAAAAGATGTAGTTACAACTGCAACTTTATTGCTATTATTACAATTGCAAGAGTATAAAAAGAGTCGTCGTGAAAACGAGAAAACTGCAAACTTCGGTGTAGAAAATAGTTGCCGCGTTATAACGAACGTGGAATTTGAAATTTAATTTTCAATGAACTTTGTTTGGAAGATCCTTTAAGTTTCAAAAACTTTACGAGAATAAATTCAACAAGTTTTGGAGAATTATTATCAAAAGTAGATGCCGATATCCAAAGAAAAAATATTGTATTGTGAGAATGTATCGAGACAAAATTCATTTTGTACATATTAATTATATGGATAGAATTTGTTAATAAACTATTAGTTAACCCAAAGTTTCTATCCACTGGAGAAACTTTTGAAAGTTTGATCAACTGTTTCAGAATATCTGTTACTTCATTCTCAATATTGAAGGGGTTTACTGTCCTTTAAAAGACACTATCTAAAGAAAGTGGTGTTATTTAATTAAAAAAAAAAGTTACGATTTACCTATGTACTTAGATAATATATATCACTTAACTCATAATTTACAAAAAAAGTCATGGATCATTTTATTATATTCCACAGTAAAACCCCACTACTAACCGTCTTTCTCTGACAATTAAAACCAAAATGCCAAAATGTACAAAACTCAAATATAAAAAAAATTATAAAAATTTAACTTAATTTAAGTTGACTCCGGCAAGATTTGTTTAACAAAAAAAATTGTTCTCTCTTCGAATTTGTGAAGCCTGACTGACTCTGAGTCGCTAAACCAGACTGAATATTTTTTTAATTTATTTTTTTTTGCTTGCGAAATCGTCCCCTCTTTTTTGCTTCACCGTTTGGACTTTTGAAAATTTGCAAAAAATTTTTATATGCTTAACTTTGTACCCGCCTTCTCAAAATAATTGTTTGAAACCGGACCTGAATTTTCGTTAAAAACCGCGATTTTTCGTCTCTTCTTTATTTTATGGAATATGTTTATAATTTGATTTTATTTTTCGTATTCAGGGGGTAATTTCAATTCTTACGTGAGAGAAAATTACTAGAAATTATCAAACTCATTTTCTTTCTAGACTCTATTTTGAAAATTTGTATTTAAAGTTTTTGTAGTTTTTTGAATCGTTGTTTCAATTCTTTTTGACTTTTTTACCACAAGTGAAATTCTCGATTTCTTTATGTGGGTGTATCTCCTAAATAGCTTTGTTCTTCTTTTTGTGAAAAAATGTGTAAGAAATTAAAAAATTTACAAACTACTTTAAAATAACTTTTCTTTTTTTGGGTTCAATAAAAATTTGGGGCAATCAAACCTCCAAATTGAAGGTATATCATCAGCCCCACTCCACTTCTTTTTGAATTTTAAATATTTTTAAACTCACGACAAAGCTGGAAAACCATATATGTTTATTTTGTTTTTTATCTCCTTGATCGTTCTTCCACATCTAATTCTTTCAGAACATTTTTAATTTGGCACAGTGAATGAGCTCTGACATATTTATTCAAAAATTCCGATTATTCAAAAAATGGTGCAACCGTAAGTGCCTCGTTTGTGATATTATCTTTGAAATCAATATTATGGAAATCTTATATTGCATAATTTTGAGATTTTAACTATAATTTTTAACCCAAAAACTCTTAAACATAATTCATCGCGCCCCATTCTTTATTGCTAGAAATATTAACTTTGTTGGTGAATATTTGTTTTTTATTTGAAACAAAAACGTTAGTTACTATTTTGATGTTAATTATTTTATCGACTATGTGCTTCCATCCATAATCTCTGTCGGACGCTTTTGGGTCTTTAGTAATATAAACAATAGCACGTCTCCTTTAAGTCTTCTACCGCCTCCACAAAATCCTCTTATGTGTCTAACAAGCAAGTCTGGATCCGAACATATTACAACCAATAAAGTTCCACTAAAGTGTTTTTGTTTTTCTTTCTCAATCGCCACCAAATAGGTCCATCCATTTTTTTTTATTTAAGCCAACAACTTTCAGCAAGTATACTTTTTACACTATTTTCACTTTTCACCAGTAAAATACCGTTAATTTCGTTAACTTTTAAAACCACAAGTTCAATCGACAATTTTGTATAATAAATATTTTCGATTAATTTAATTTTGTGTATTTTTTTCAGACTGTTTACATCTGCAGCTGTACAGAGACTCCAAAGACCGGTACAAACAGGGCCAAACCAAAGCTTCCCTTTCTCTGGAACACTTCCTTGGACTAGAGACTGGTTTTACTTTAGATAAGGAATCAAATACCGTAGCTATTTTATGTCAAGACGTCGTTGTTGTACTCGCATTTGACAATCGAGAAAGACTTATGCAATGGCAGGTACGTACCATGATTCGCAATTCAAAAAGAATAATTATTCTCTGAAACTTTTTCAAATAATAAATATTTTTTTGGCTTTGTTAAATATTTGAAAACATTTAGTAGGTACTTAACAATAATCATTAACAATTTACTCTGTATAAACCATTTCAGAGCGTTTTTTAGTTGTAAAGTTTTCGAGAGATTCATAGACCGTAAGTCCCTTCTCTAAAAAGCGCATCTAAAGTTGCTTAATTAATTATAATTTATGTCAATTCATAGGCTTACCCATATTCCTTCAAGAATAATTATTAGGAATTTTTTATTTTTATTATTTTGTAAAAGTAAATAATTATAATAGAAACATTATACAGGGTGAGTCACGACGACGACTTACTTATACCAATGTGATGAAGAGACAGTTAAAGTAAACATTGAATGTCATTATTTGTTATTAATCTACAGAGTGATTTTTTTAACATTTGCTGTAAGTAACAAAATATGGAAAACCCAGGATTTGCTTGAAATAGCTTTATTTCGAGGCTCTTATCGAATCTAGCTTTTTCGTCACACTTATTTGATAACAACTTTTTCAAAAAATAAAAAATCATCGTTTAGAGTGTTTCTTTAATGTGATATTTTTTTTCCTTATCTCACAATACATTTTGGTAATAAAACTAATAAGTATAATATAAATTAGTTTGGTACAAAATAATTATTAATAAGTCCACCGACAGCAATTTTTCAACAAAACAAGTAGACATTTATAATGCAGTTGTAAATGCATTTAGCAAACAATAAATATGTACTTCCAAAATATAATCAGTATCAACTGTGTTCGCAGGATGATTGGACCAGTAAATGGGTTTTTAAATTTATTTGCAAAACGTATTAGACATTTAATTCTTGGTTTTTATTCATTATTCATTAACCGGAAAGTATTAGGTGCTTGGACAGATTTGAAAATATTGGATGATATTCTGAGTTTTGTTACAAAATTAGTCAAATTTATATCAGCACGGACTCTAAATGAAAAAAAGTAAAGATTTGTAGATTGTTTGGAGAAAATTAGATTATTTCTAAATAATAAAAATAACGAACAATGCAGCCAGTTAATGGATGTATAATAGCTTAAAAAACTATTTTTTTACTGATTTATGTTCTCACTTAAACAATTTGGAAGTAATAAGATAATCGATGATTGGGTGTAATAAATAAAAATGCCGAAAAAAGCAACTTTATCAATATTTTCATCGACGTGGGCATGTGAGTTGCTATTTTCTGAAATAAATTTTGTAAAAATTTAGAAATAATATAACGGACGAATAAAGTAATAAGTATTGCCCGTATATTTTTAAAAATAACAAAGTATAATCCAGATATAATATCCTTAACATCTAATATGCAGCAATACAAATTAGATTAATAAACAAATGCTTGTATAAATTTTACAAATTGCACTTTTCAATTATCGTTAAAAAATTGTAACAGATGTAATTTTTAAACTTATTAATAAAATTGTGTTTATTGTATTATAATATTTTTTTTCTCGAGAGTGAAAGGAAAAGATAAATATAAAATAAAATAACAAATTAGAGAAAAATTCAAGAATGTTAGACAATGAAAAAAGTTCGCCGTCCCTGGCCTAGACCATCCTAAAATTGTTTCCTTTAGATGAATCAATTCAAAGTTTAGTACATCCTGAAAATATAAGAAAGAAATAGTTTGAAAATATATATTACTAAATAACGCCTCTTTGAAAAATTCTTTGGGCCCAAACTACTAGTAGCACAACGATAAAATCGTGCCAGATCCACTCTAAATGTGCTTCAATTTCAGGTAAAACTGAGTTCGCACCTCAACGACGGTCCTCACTTCTTAGTTCTTGTGTCTTCCGCGCCGCCAAAGTCGAGGCTGCCTCCAGGACCGGCCAGACTGCACGTCCAAGAAAGAGGTTTCTGCCTTACTACGGGAGTTCCCCCGAGGGTGGCTGGTCAGTGGCTTATTAGTAATTTAAGGAGATATGGAGTAGTAGAAGGAAGATTTTGCTTCGAAGGAGGGTCCAGGTGTATAAAGGGAGAGGGGTTGTACGTACTACTTACAGATCAGGGTGAAGAAATTACGTCCACACTAAAGGCAGCTTCGGTTGGAAACCTTCATTCGTCTAGAAAGAGGCCCGTTTCTAGAAATATGTCAGGTTAGTTAGTTATGTGGTCTTGACATAACAACATTTCGGTATATTTTTAATTTGTTTTTCAGTAATGGATAGTCCTCGTCGCGGGCCAATGAGAGCTTTAGGCGGAATAGGTTTAGAATTGAGCGAATCGTCCTTAATGTCTCGCGCCGATTCTCCTTATACTGATATGGAAAGCAATTATGGCTGTGGTGATAGTATATCAAACGATGGTTGGGGTCCGCCGCCCATTGAACGGTGTATGAGTTGTATCAGCAAATTGGGTGCTATGTCCAGGTAAGAATATCACCAACCACTTTATTATTCCAACGTAAAAGTTTAAAAATCATCATGGCCAATTATTTCTTCTTTCGCCTAATAAACATTTCTTGTTTTCCAGATCTTCAACCGCAACCGTAACTATAGGAACTCCCTGTTGGGAACACGCTTGTGATCGACACTCTATCAGTAGTAGCTCGGACAGCAGTGGATGGAGTCAAGCCGTTACCAAACCTCCAGCTAGGCCTCCAAAGCCAGGAACAACATCACCAACTACGAAGAAACCAGTCGCACTGCCTCAACCGTCCTATGACAATTATGACATTCCCAAGATACCTTATCCTGTCGTAAGTAGATCTTTTATTCGCATAACAAGAGCTATAAGCGAATTCGTTTCAATTTGGTGATCATCTGGTCATAGAAAATTGATGACCACCCTTGTTCGATCGAGACTTGTCATAAAACATTGACGGGATGATTGGCCGACATTTTTAATCGTTTTAAAGTACACGTTCTCGTTTCCACCCCATGGTTAGTAATGTTTTGTTCTTTTCTTGATTTCCTTTGGGGGATTGGACCTCAAATTCCCTATACTGATTTGGTTAGGTCTTACTTACCATTTCCTTGAGTGGATTTTATAACCATGCCCCTTCCATTATTATTGGATTGGAGGATCCTCCCCATCTTTTCATTCATTTTCTCAGTATTTTTCCATGAGGAAAATAATTCTTCCCGTTTTTAACTCAGCTTTCTCATTCCTGGAAGTGCTTTCTCCATTTTAGAGAATAGTTGGATTAACAATCTATGGTTTTCCCAATACGTATATTCTTATCTTACAGACGTCTAAGATACACGCCCCGTTTTTATAATGTTTGCAATCTTAAAAGCAAATATGTATTTTCCTTTTATATAATTGTCATTCTTAATTATTAACTTTTGCATCGTGAAATTTAGTATCACTTTCATTTTTACTTTTATCATGCTTTTATAATGTTATACTTCTGTAAAATAATATTATCTTTCTATTAATAAATAGTCACTTTACTGATTTCTCAGTTTTTTTATTGTTTAATTTGTGGGAGAAATTCGTGGTTCCGTTCTAGAGGAGTGGTGAAGAGATTCGTTAAAAATAGGAACGTTTTATTCAACTTACACAAAATTAAACTTGACGTGACGTTACACAAAATTATTATATCAAAATTAATTGTCAAAAATCATACACATACCTTTCCGACAACTACAATATTTAATTATATCTCAAACAAAATTAGTATCTAAGCCTCCAGATGCCTATATAACCCTTAATGAGAAACTTTGACTCTCAACCAGTGATCATGACCGCAAGTGAAACGAATTCGCTTTATATTAAAAATTTGTAATACAAAATTCAAAAATACTTTTGCTGTTTACCAAGATTTAATATAAATTATGGTTGAATTATTTTTTTACAGGGACAAAAAACCGAAGAACTGTATGATACTCCACGTAAGCTGAAGGAATGCATTCAAGGATTTGGATTTGATACTGTTCAGAAACCTTGTGGTTGTGTGTTGCGAATTCGTCAACCTGAACCAGAACGACCTTGCGTCTGTCAACGCCTAATGTCCTGCTGGTCAGGCACTGAAGACGTCCATGCCATATACGCAACCGTTGATTATTCTAAGAAAACCCACCGACAGCAACCAGTGTCTACTATTGCGAATTATGCCAATTTATCACCAGCTACTATAACCACAACAACTGCTCCAGTTTCCACCAATTATGAAAATATGGAATTTGCTCAAACTCTTCAATTATACGAGAATAGTAAAGATATAGCAGAGAAAGCAAAGAACCTGTGCACAAAGTGTGGCCACGCTCAAGAAGACTACCTCATGATGGAGCCATCCAATAAGCCATCGCAACCTCATCCTGGTTACATTCCCATGTCGCCAGCAGTTAAGCAGCGCCTGGACAAAGTCTTGTCAAATAGCAATCCAAATCTAGGGCCTATACTAGATAGATCCATAAAACCATCCGGTTCTTCAATGCTACAAGGCACCATATACCAACGAAAGCAGATTTTAGACAATGTAGATAACTTGGATATCCGTAGGAAAAGATCCAATTCCGCTGATTCATCAACTAGTCGATACGAGCCAGAACCAGACCCAGAGACGTCTCCATCTCCTTGTCTTTGCCCTCATACAGCGATTGCTGTACGAAGATCCTCATCAGTTCCTTGTAAATCTAATAGAGATTCTTCCAGTTCGAACGATTCGGGAGTATTCGAATTACCAAGAAAGCACCAGATTTATACCACTCAAACTTTACCACGACGATCGAAGTCGTCGGATCCTCTTAGAGACTTGACTTTTCAATTCACCAAAACCGAAACGAAATCCGCTAGCGCAGAGGCGGAGGTGCCAGTTTGTCCGTCTGGATCAACAAGCAGCGGAACTTCTGATATGTCTGATTATTTTGAGACATTGTCTTTGTCTTCGCACAGTTCCAGTGACGCGCCGCCTCCGAGTTGCACATTGAGGCCGCGCTCTGGCAACGAATATTTGACTATGCAGAGACTCATCGCTCCGGTCCCAGAAGAACGTCATTGAACTAGTCTACTTAGAAGCAATAAATTGGATAGTATCTAGTACAATATACATATTATTAACATTATTATGTCTGTAATCTTTTTCTGTATAAAGATATTTACTTTATAAATAAATTATTCATCAACTTATTATTCATTATTTTTTTCTCAAAATAAATGGGTTTGCGACGTTAAAAGTCTTAACAGGAAATACAGACTTAAAAAAGGAGAGGTGAATATATTTCTCAAATCAAAAAGTGTAAAATTTTAATAACCATAGATGATAACTTAAATATGACAAATCTAATGGATATTGTGGTTAGAAGGTAAAAATAAAAATATATAAATGAAAATAAATAAAACGAATATTTGAAGTTAAAGAAATGTCTTATATAAAAATTAATTATAGAATTAATATATAGGAAAACTATAATAATTAATTAAAATTTTTTAAAAGTAATATAAAATAGAGAAGCGATTATAGATCTACAGAACATTTTTTTAAGTCTGTTAATTTTGGACAAAAGTTGTTTTTTTTTTTTAAATGAAAATTCAACAATTTTGCACAGAGTAGCTTTGAGAGTCTACAAATCTACTGAAAGTGTCATTACTTATTTTGTATAAATCAGGCCATTAAAAGATGAATATTACCTAAAAAAAATAGGTACTTTATTGATTTTCTCAGCAAAAAATTTTATTTCAAGATTTTGAATTAATAATTCACTAAATAACAGTAATGTATTAATGCATAACTAACATAAAATTCAAAAAATAAAATGAATTTTTTAATTTTAAACATAATAGGAATAGTAATAAGTAATTTTAGGATATCGTTGTCTTTTAAGAATTATTCTAAAGTGGAATTTTGATCAAAATACTATACGGATGTCTCCAATATTTTCCTAAATGTTTCCAGAGTAACCAATGCGTAAAAAAAAATTAATCTCCAGTCATCATTTCCATGAATTCTAAAAAATAAAAACAATATTACTTAAATTATTAGACGAACTGAAAACTTACTATAATGAATAAAAAATATAAACTAAAATGATATTAAAATAAATAAAAAGCTTTAAAAACATCACCATCGAAATCTACAGTTCCTGATCCATCAGTATCGATCTCAGCAATTATTCCATCTAAGTCTCTGCTTGTTAGATTGTCATCCAGAGCTGCTAAAATTTCTTTTAGTGTTCCTGTCGTTATGTATCCGTTTCCTTCCCTATCATACAACCTAAAATGTAATTTTCATTATTAAAGTTATTATTGTTTCTGTAACCCTTTCGCTCTCATACATGTAGGCAGTACTTTATATTTAAGGAAAATCAAATAAATCCGAAGAGAAGGTCGTAAAATGTATTATCTGGACGAAAATTTGATAAACACGGTTAATAAAATACATAGAATGAATGAAAACAGAGAATAATAGAATCGAGAACTATAGGAAAATGAAGAAAGTGCAGATCCAGAGAAAGTTAAAAGGAGAGAATGAAGAAAATAGGAAGAAATTGGCTAAACATCGGAATTAATATAAACTTGGTTAAAGAATTAGAGCTTTTGATTCATATATCAGACACTCTAATAGGATATAGAGGATTGTAGAAGAACAAAAAAATATTACACCCCACAATTGAAAAAATGCTTTAGTGGATGTACGAAGAGAAGAAGTGGAAAACTAAGAGATTTACTGAAAATGTTATGTTATTTTACATATCTTCGAATGTTTGAGAAAGATAGTACAATGAGGTGAATGAAAGAATTTAAGAACTAACAAAAATAAATAAGCATGTCATAAAAAAATGAGATGAGTATATTGTGTTTCCCCCCTTATAACACATCATTAATAGACCAAATGATGATTCTTCTTCAGAATTTTAGTACGAAAATTTGTAAAATATATTTTTATTCATCTGAGGTTTTTACTAAGTAAAATTATAATTTAATAAAATACTTGTACTAGTCCCAAGTCCTAAGCCTCAGGGAAAAAGAAAGGTTTAATTAGACGATCAAAAAAATTAAAAATAATTGCTACTAACACCAGCACTTTATGCATAGTTTAGTTTTCTAAAAAGTGTTCTTGGGCAATGATTTATTTTTAGTGATGTATATTTTATATATATTTCATCATGAAAAAGTATGTATAAAATTATTTAATTTTTTTGTACAAACTAAATTGAGCTAATTTCATTGAGTAAAAATATACCTGGTAACAAACATAATTACGAAAAATGTTTCCAACATAGAAAAAAAATTATCTCTAAAATAAAACATTTAATTCAATAATAAAAACTAAAAGTGGATTATAATTGTACACTATGTATCGAGTATTTCTTTTATTATTTATATCAAATTTATGTACATATTTAAGCACCTACGCCCATGGATCTTCTTTATTTTTTGGATTTTTATGATTTTTTTATGAGGTTTTGTAATATAGAATAAAAATACTATAACACCTCAATTTCCGATTGATGAAGACCATTTCAATGCTTAAATTTGCATTTACAATATTTTACCATTTCTGCTATTTAAATTTAAGCACTTGATATTTTCAAAATCTGTGAAATTATTAAAAATAATAAGGCATTCTATTTAGGTAAATTTGTAAAATTTTGAGATAGAAAATGTCTCTACAATCCCCACCGGAAAAACAGATTAAAAAAACAATTTTATCATATACAACACAGTTCATTAAAATAAGAAATAAAAACTCTAGCAAAAATTAGTTCCATTCTACGTCTTTTAATTTTTTTTTAATCCTAATCCTGTTTTCCGTAAGGCATAAAGCAGGTTTGATTAGGGTCATGTCTTTTAATAATTCCCTAAAACAAAACCCACGACCCTCTTCATAATGGCCGCAACTGTTTCTTTAAAAATTTAACTCATGAATTAAATATGTTGACATGAGGCTTCAAGGAATAAATAATTTGATTAATATGCACGCAGACATAAAGACATTCCAAATGAAAACTGATCTTTTCATAAAACGTATTGACAAAAAAAAGCTGCAAAGAAAATTGAAGTAAATTTTCATTAGGAAAATTATATGAGGATTTTTTTTATATAAAAAAAAATTGCTGATTTTAAAGAATCAAAAAATTGTCGATAATTTGTTTAGAACAATTTTTTCGTATTACTGATTTATTTATTAGAATTGTTGCTCTTTAAATAGCCTCTGTTGAAAATGTCAACCAAATAAAGAGAATTTGTTAAATCTCAAAAGAAAATTGGTTGGTGTAAAAGTTTTGCAAATTTTGAAGTATTCATAAATTGTTGATTTTTTTATAGAACAATTTTTTCGTAAAACTGAATTTAATAAAATAGTTGCACTTTACATTTAAATTTTTGGCAAATCAGAAGATTCTTCAATTTAAAAATAAAATTGCGAATTTTGAAGAATCCTAAAATTGTCGATATTTTTTTATACAGTGTGACCCATTTAAATTGGAAACACCACCATATTTGACGTTATTACCGATTTCAACAATTTTTAATTGAAATGTTGTGCATCAAAAACTTTATTTGGGGAAAATATTTCAAAGAGTTATTTCTATTTTTAAGGCACCCTACGATATTTTTTCATAGCCAAAAATCCAGAAATCTTATTAGGGATTTTTTTATCAAAGAAATTAGTACGCCACTGGATTTAGTGACTCCCAAATAAATGTGACTCAACTTTTATTAAAATATGTTTTTTAATAAAAAAGTAATGGGTTGGTAAATTTCAAAAATATACCAGGTAAAAGTTTACAAAATATTAATAGCGAAAATATATTTATTAATAAAAAATTTGAAATTTTGTAAACTAGTTCCTGATGTATTATAAAAATTTAACTATCCATAACTTTTTTATTAATTAACATATTTTAATAAAAGTTTCCAATTTAGTTGGCTCACACTGTATTATTAAGATTTATGATTGACTATATAAATAAAAATAACAAAAGATCACCTGAATGCTTCTTTCAATTCTTGCTGTGTTTCGGCTTCATCAAGATCTTCTTCAAGGAATGGAGCGACGATTTCAGAAAAACCATCAAAATTTACTTGTCCAGTTTTGTCAGGATCGTTTTTCCTGATTAATTCGTTTAGAGCTGTTTCGTCGAAAAGTTGTCCTATGGTGTTTAAGATTGTTGCAATTTTTATTGTCTCAATAAATCCAGTTTTTCCGGTGTCGAACATTGTGAACGCCTTGCGAATAATTTCCATTTTCTGATCATCGTCACTCTGTCAAATAATTGAAAATAGATGTTTGTTAAAAACATTTTGAGAGAGTTTATAATCAGATTGGTAAGTTAAAATAAGAATAAAAATTTTCAATGCAAAAATATTGTTTTTATATATAGGACGTCCCAACAAATCGTGTTCCTAACCGAGGAGATTAAAAAATCCTGTTTTTCGTCATAAAATTTAGAATATTTTTTAAAAATTATTATTATTATAATTTAAATAATTGCTAATTGAACAGTTGAAGAAATTCCCAAATTTTTGATTGAAAATCACACAAAATGTTTATATAACAATAAAAATTTTAAATATGTCATTAATATTTCCTTAAATTTTATATAAATATTAGATTAAATTTATGAAAAAAATAATCAATATTTAAGAACCTTCTATTTTAATGTTTATCTTTTAATATTATTGATGTTATATATATGAATACCAATTAAAATCTTTCAAACAAACTAAAATTTGAAATTTTTGTTATGTATAAATTAGATTAATTATAAATAATTTTAGTTTATTATTGAATATTTAACAAAAAAAGTTTAAAAAAAAACATTTGAATTTAATTAATAATACAATTTATTATTTCAGTTTTCAGATTTTTTCTTTTGTAAATGTTCGCTTGTTGAATTTTCCAAAAAAAACGCCACTACACAATAACTTCACTAAAAACCCTAATAAAAATAATTGCTCAATACACCATAAAAATAATTAAATTAAAAATAATCGACGTACCATTTTGACTGTTTTTTTATAAGCAACTAACTAAATAAATTTTTATGTGAACTAATATAAATTTAAAACTAACAATATAGCGAAAAAGTGAGGATTATATATTTCTCCCACTCCGTCGACTATTTAAATTAGAAAAATGATTGCGAATTATTTTGAGAATTTTCCAGTTTTAATCTACTACAAAAGTCTAGTGCATTGTTGCCTGTCAATTGGAAGTAATGAAGTGAAAGGTATTTTTGGATACATTTTCGCGGCTTCGCGATTTTGCGAAATTTCAAATTCCGTACCAGCATCGGACTCGAAAATTCAAATTAACGTGATAAAAATCTGAAAAATAGTTATTTGTTTCTAAATTGAAACATGTCAAAAAATAGATAAAAATTCAAGCAACAAAGAAGTTGAAGAAGTCGATTTTGATCTAAATATTAAAGAAACACTCTGTACATAGTGTCTAATTATCATCCACTTTTAGTTTTTATTAATGAATGAAATGTTTTATCAATGAAAGTAGCTCAGTCTAGCTGGTACAAGAAAATTAAATAATTTTAAACATACTCTTTCATGATAAAACACATATAAAAAATACATCACTAAAAATTAATCATTGCCCAAGAATAATTTTTTAGAAACTAAATTATGCATAAAGCGCTATTAGTAGCAATGATTTTTAATTTTTTAATCGTCTTATTAAACCCTCCTTCTTTTCTTGCTTCTTATCACGTATATGAACGACTTCCATTGTTAATTTACAGACTACATTAAGTTGAATATGATATTCTAGATGACCAGATTTGAGATGATATTAGTAGAATGAAATATAAAATAATTTTTGAATTTTGGAAAATTGTCGAATTTTAAGATAAGTATTTATGTTTTACATTTACTTCTTTTCGAAGTTTTTGTTCCAAAAATATTTTTCCATTAAACTAAACCTGTCGGTGCGTATTTTTTTCAGTGATTTGTTAAAGTTATTTTCATTTCGGTACTTGGCATTATGGCCGCCCGTCAAAATATGACAAACCCCACCCCATTCATGATGGCCGCTTGTCAAAACGTGACTAACCCCACCCCCCGGCAATATGGCCGCCTGTCAAAACGTGACAAATACCATCCACGACTTTATGGCCGCCTGACACCTCTGCCGGCAACATTGCCCATCTATCAAAATAAGACCAATAAAAACTCTGGATTATATTGATATTTTTTATAGGTTGGTACTTAGCTATACCTTTTAAGTTGGTACTACTGAAAGACACTTATGTCAACAAATGTTATTTGTCACTGTAGAATTATACGTAAACAAGACTTGTTTGGCTTTCAAAAGGATTTTATTTGATATTAAACTATATTCACTCCATATAATTGATGGCATGCTAATTCATGCAACAGGTTATTGGATCCAAAATCAGTTTCTCCATATGATTTTTTCAGTTGTACCTGAAAGTTGACTATAATTATTTTTAGAAATACATACACCTGGATAATATGAAGGAAGAAAGGTATTGGTAGCTGGAAATATAAATTCAAATCAATCCCAGATCCACACGAGTTAAAAATATATCAAGAAACAGACTTGTCATGGAAAAACTATATATGTTGTAGGAAAACTAACTAAACAGGAAGAAAAATCTAATTCTTATTAATTGCTTAAAGAACTTATAAAATTGCCATAATTAAAATATGATGACTGATGAGCCATAAGAAATCAGTCAATATTTTCATGGCAAGAAAAGGACAGCTAAATCCATTTTTTAGTAAACTTTAATATATATACAAAAAATACATCGCTAAAAATTAATCATTGCCCAAGAACAATTTTTAGAAAACTAAACTACATATGCATAAAGTGCTGCTGTTAATGCCATTGATTTTTAATTTTTTGATCGTCTTATTAAATCGTCCTTTTTTCTCTGGGCTTGGGACTGGCTCAGGTATTTTGCTAAATTACCAATTTTACTTACCAAAAATCTTAAATGATATTAAAAATTATTGAAAGATTTAAAGCATACTGCCTCCATTGCAATATTAAAAACAAATAAAAAAATCTGTAAATCACATTCGTCATGTAAAGGTTACAAACTAAAAAACTAGTTCTTTGGTTATTTAAATAAAAGTATACTTTATAAATCTTCATTCAGTCTATTAATGATGGGTTATAATGGAGGTAACACAATATACTCTTCTTTTTTTTTATAATGCTCGTTTAATTAATTAACATATTTAAAACCACGTTTCGCCTTTGTATGTGCAAATCTTTATTTTTAAGCGCATAATTGTCATTACAATAAACAACATTACATTCAAACAAAATATTTACTCTTTGTAAATAATTTCTTAATCAGATACTGGTTGTTTCATAATGTTTTGGCAGATTTTGTTTTAACTAGGCCAGTCTGGTGACATGTTCACAGGTATGAGAGACATGCGGTTTTTTCCGTAAACTTTAAACTTGGTTGAGTAACTCACACAATAATATATGTTGACTCTTTTTTTTTTGACTGTGTTTCACTTGAAACAAAAATATCGTCAAAAAGTATTTCAGAATGCATTCAGAATATTTTAAAGATAATGATTATGCAAGACAATTGTAATAAAAATATGTTATTTTTATATTTTACTTGTTGCAAGATTGTTTAAGGTATGTTTAATATAATTGAAGTTGTTCTGTTTTATTTAAAGTAATACATTTCCAAACTATCAATAATCAATCAATAACAGAATTGATGACTTATAATTTTTTTATTTCAATAAAAAAGTTCGAATTAGAAAAGTATTGTGAACAAGTTACCCTAATCTCAAGTAATTAGTTCTATAATAATATGGAAAAAATAGATAAAAATAGTTTGCTTTAATATTTTCACCTACTTAATTTAAATCTAGGTTCAGCCTAAAAAATAACCAGACATAACAAAATTTTGCAAATCCAAAAAAAAATAGAATAATTTGAATTTCAATTTTTTAATAATAAATTAAATTGAACTAAAAGTTTTTAATTAGGAATAAGCTTTTTACTTCAAACAACCTGTAAAAAATTTTAAATCTGGTAATCGCGCAGGCCGAATAAAATTATATTATTTAATAATGTTTCCTTTCTCCGTTAATTAATCAAAAGACTAAACATGTTAGATCGTTTGGATATCACTTTTAATACATGGGAAAGTTTAAATTCTCAGTTAATACATTGCGAAAAATAGGAATTTTTCCAAACAATGTCCAAATATTTTGCTCAAAAACATGTATAAAATAGCTTTCGAGAGATATAGGCAAATTAAGTCATTCTGAAACAATTTGCAAAATCATTTTATTTTCTTTGTAAACATTAAAATTAAATGTTTAGTTTTAAATGTACCAAAATGATATCAATATTTTTTTAATGTTGCGGACGTTGATTAAGTAATTAGAAATATAGTTGAATAGGAAATATTAATTATTTTAAATCCATTTTATGAATACATTTTACTTTTATTAATCACGCTAATCAACTGTTTTGTTTTAAACGAAATCGTAAAATAGATAATTTCAACATAATTATATTCTACAGAACAATAAATCACCAAATCAAAGCGTATTAGTCTGACGCCAGTTTAATTTAAAGAACACCTGATATTATTTTGAACGTTTTAATTAAAATAGATTCATAAGCGTGTCATAAACTACCGCTTTAGCCAGAGCTTTGTAAAATGTGGCCTCTAATTATGAAAATTCGTTTTATTTTTAATCTTGACCTTTTGTTTTTCCTAACATCATTAAAGGTTTCAATGAAACGTTAAATCTAACAGAATTATTACAGAAAATAATTTCTGATGTGACAATTAAAAAATACCCTTGCAATATTCAAGCGTTTCTGTATTAAGAGTATATACAGGGTAGGCACTTGGAAAATGTTATGCATTAATTAATTTGTTACATTTTCATTCAAATTTTACTAATAAATTTTCTATAACTATCAGAAAATATAATTTAATAATTTATAAAATTTACTGTAATATTTGAGCATATTAAACCTTTGATTTTAGTTTTAGATTGTACGTTATAAAAGTTATTTGATTATACTTATAAGAAACTTCATAAATCTATTTGATATCGTCTCAATATTGTAATTTTTTTATAAATATTAAATAAAACAATTATTTAATACAAAAAAATTCATCTAAAAATTAACATTTTTTATAAAATCATTATGACCACTTTCAGCTAAGTTAATTACAACGTTTCGTGAAGTCTTTGAAATTAAATATTTTTCTCCAATACCATTTTAAATTTCCTGAAAAATAAATTAAAAATGAAAACGAATTAATCAAATTCTTCTTTTTCAAACTGCTAATGACTTTTTCGAACTGTAAATCTCGAGTTATGAAGTGCGAATCACATAATATTTTTTTTAACTCATCTTTAAGAATTTTATTATTATTGTTAATGCTGAAACCACTATTAAATTTGAATTAAACTGGTATAAGCTAATGGTACTAGAAGTAAATTAATTTTCTTATAATAAATCAGTACGATTGAAATTCTTTTAGCCACAACAAAGAAATGCATCTGTCGTAACTATAAATCTAATTTTGTTAAAAATAAACGGTTATCTATTTTCCATAAAAATGTTGGGTGGATCTTGAAAATAACACAATAAATGTTAAAACAATGTGAAAAGAAAAATAGAGAGACGCCATATCGTCACATGTTTTAATAACTGAATTCCTTTAACTTACGTACTTCCTTTGCGTCATCAGCAAAAAAACTAAGAATTATTTTTCATTCATAATCTAATACAAGTAATAGACCAGTTCAATTATCGAAAAAATAGATTTGAATAACTTTCAATTAGATTTTAGTTGTTTTAAATTTATTGCTTGCTGCTTTGTTTTTTAATACACATTTTTATAAAAAAAATAATTCTGGGTATTCTAAAAACTGAATTTCTTTCAAAAATCTACTTTTCATGAATATACGTTTTATTCTTTTAATTTTGTAATTAATATAACCAAAAGTAAATCACATAAAATGGCAAAAAAATGTCAAAATATACATCTTGAATATTTAGCCACTTCAAAACATATCTGACACGCCTCTGGATTCTATGAAACAGACTGTAAAACAATTCTTATATTGTTTTTTTATATGTAATATTCGGAATTTAACTAAAAAAACTAATTTTATCAACAAAAATTTAATAAAAAAAAGAAACAGTTTGAATTTCTCATTAAAATAAGCAATAAGTTAACTTAAACTTAAAATACTGTAAATAAAATATTAAATTATGTGATCCACCCTGTATATTAACATCTATTTTATTAAACAATTGAGAAACTACTGTGCCAAATTTTAATCACTCCTGAGATGAGTTAATTTTTTTTTTATATAGAAAACCTTAATTTTAAAAGAATCAACTGCTGAAATATTTCACTCGCATGAATAAAATGAATAAAATCTTGTTTATTGCTTAAACAATACCGTTCTATATTTCACATTTTGAATCATGAAGTTTAGGACGTTATTAAAAAATAACTGGACTATAATATTTATTATTTCAACAGCTTTTTATAATCGTGGATTATTTTTAGACCTTTCCAATGTAGTGGATTGCTTCCAATATATTATTTATAGCTTCAAAGTCATTTATAACAAATATTTTCAGCTACTAATTTGTCTCATTAAATGATGTGTCGCTTTTAATTGCTGTTTTTTGTCTCGGAAAAACATACATTTTTGTTCAACATGAAGTTGTTATTTCATTATCAGAAATATTTTAGCTAAAAGGTTACAGTTATCAGTTACAGTTTATTATTTATTAGCTAAAATATTTCGCATTTTTTTGATGACCCATATTATTCTAAATCTATTATTTTGATCCTGATCTAATAAAAATAGATTAGAATGTTTATGCTTAAACCTTATGAAATAACCGATGAAATAATTATTATACATATGTTTAAAAATTGGATTAATATATTTATGTACTATTATTTTTTTATTTTTATTAATATTAAAAAAAACATTTCACAATTTGTAATATATTAATAATATAATATCCCAACCATCTTTCATGGGAGAATTTTAAAATCGCAGTTTTATTGATTCTCAATTTTAAACCGGAAATTTAAAAATATCGGAGTTTTACTTCTAAATCTCGACAATAAATTCTCATGTTTCTCACAAAATTTTGATTATAATGTTAAATTTTCAATGAATTTCGATTTTGAAGCAGAATTATTAAAATCTAGTATTTTTCAAAATCTCGTTTTTCAACTCCAAAATTAATTAATCACTTTCCAAAATACATGAAGTTCCGGTGGAAGAGATAAGTTTCGATTATATTATTTTTTATATAAATAAGAGTTTTCTTGTTGATATACATTAATAAACCACTAGTTAATTTTTACACCAAAGCGACAGAACGTTATCGACATTAACAAGTCAAGGATGAAATATTTCATTTAGATATCCTTGGCAACTTTTCAAAATAAATTTTTACGACTTAGGTAACAATAGTTTTTATTTGAATATGAAATTTTAAGTTACACGACCAATAATTATTATATTTTTAAATATCCTTTTAAAAATACTGTGACTTAAGGCCTCGTTGTAATTATTTTTATATCTTCAGACATTTTTAAGAGACATGAAATTGTTCAAAATCTTACATGAACAATAGAAAAATTAGGCAAAGAAATAAGAACAATCGGCTTAAAAATAAATGAAATACACAGTTGTAGGCAATGAAAGAGAAGTAAGGGATAAATAACTAAGAAAATATATAATAAAAATAAAAAAACAAAAGTAGGTATAAACATTAATCTGTGAAAATAAAACGTGAATTTTGAAAGACCCTGCATGCTTGAATTTCCATAAAAACTGTCAAAAAATTTTATCAACTATAAATTTATTTTTGTTTGAATAAAAAAAGTATTCAATTAATTATTTACTATATACTAAATCAATATTCGTATTTTGTTAATTTAATTATTTTGTACATTTTATTTTTTTAAATTGCTCTTTACGTAGAAAATCTCTTTAATATTTTTGCCCATCTGATTTATTGAATTAAAATTGGGCAAGTTCTTATGTAAGAATTACTTTTAGCGGACAAAACAAAACATTTTTAATGTAAATATTCTTTTTAAAATTTTTGTTCAATTTAATTTTTTTTTGAGTTAACGTATGGGTTCCAAATTTCATGCTGTAAATGGTGCCGACACTCTGTATATATTATAATATAATATAATTCTCTCTGTATGTTTTTTAAATTTTTTTCCTACAATTGAAAAATACACAAAAATATGGGATGACCCTTTTAGAAAACAATTTTTTTAGGAGTGTATCTTGAAAAATTTAATAATTTTAAAATGTGCTCCTGAATTAACCCGTACATTATTATATACAAAAATATTTTTCAAAATTATTAACGTATAGACACCAAATGTTGTGCTGTATATGGTGCCACACCTTGTAGATATTATAAATGATATATTTGTAAATTATTTTACAACATATTTTTCATGTTTGTTTATTATTGTAAACTTTTTATTTGTCTTCACTAACTTTCCGATTTAGGAACCCATGCTCAATTCCAATTTATCACATAGATAAATATGTTAAGAATTTATTAGAACATTAAATCATAAGTGGCTTATTTTGCACATTCTTTCAATACATAATATTGAATTAAAATAGACACTTTAATGCGATGAACGCTATAAACAAAATATTAAAATTAAATATCCGTAACCATTTAACTATTTGGACGGAAGCCAGTTTAATTTTACCTGGCATTAATAAATTAATTAATAATAATGGTGCAATAGAATGAGGTGATCTATAAAATAAAGTTACAAATCCGTGAAAATAAAATTAAAAATGATCTGCACGCGTGCAAATATATAGACAGAAAAATTCATGTGAACAAGGTTATGAGGTAACTTTATTATAAAGATTTATCAACTTTCCTGGAATAAAAATTAATCCCAATTACTCGTCTAGGATATACCTATATTTAGTATCACTGCGAAATGGTATTTAAAAAGAAAATTATTGACAGGTCATATTCTGATCCTGATGAGCCCATCTCATTTTGAAAATTGAACCACTACGGAACTACAATCAATCATTCATGCTCAATGGGGTTGAGGTCGGAAGATTGTGGAGGCCATAACAGAAGGAAAATGTTTTCTTCTTCGAACCAATTTTGTATATAAACTAAATCTGGGCCAATAAAACTGTTTTTACTATTGTTTGAAATATCACAATTATGTTTAAGAATGTTTTTCTTTCTAATCTGCTTCTTCGTTATCGAAAATGTTTAAAGGTACTGTTTTCATTTGTATTGTTGATTGCCTATAAATAGTAGTGCATGTTGAAATTTAAACGAATGTTTAAATTCTAACAATTTATTTAATCATTCAAGCTAAAATTCAAGTTTAAAGTGAAACAGGGGTACAGTGGAATTTCAAATTGTGCTAGTTGAACATGGTAACTAGTACAATTTATAAAAAATTGAAGAATATTACCACTAGTCAATTTCTACACCTTTCACTACTTAACGTAAATAAATATCATATACCTAATTTAGAAGTTGATTAAGTATTATATTTATACTTTTTGACATCATTAACATTTTAATTATTGTATCTGTAATTTTAGGCAGTAGCGGAGATTTATGTTTTCGCCAATATTTCAAGTAACCGTAACCAAATTAAAAAAATGTTGGCACATCCTGAAATATTTTCGCGCTTCGAAATCTAATTAACCCATATAGATTTTCGAGTTAGCAAACGACAGTAAGGACGAATAAGCAGATGAGATAATTAGGTGAACAAAAATATTCAAACAGAACCCACAATTTTTCTGTTACATTATAATAAAAGTAAAAAAGTATCTACACACATATTTTCAGGACAAAATATTTTTAAATATCAAAATATTGTAATTAAATTATTCACAAAAATCTTTAGGTATAAGGAAAAAAATAATCTCTTTTATTATTGAGCTTTCGAAAAAAGTCTATATGAAAAGGTACCTTTATTTTTAGGTGAACTATCACCCGTAAAAGTATATATTGACAATTTTGAACCACCTTGTATTACAATTACAGTTAACAAGAGGTATTCGAAATTCTATCTTTACACGTCCTGGCACCACCCCAATCTTAAATAAAAGTGGTGTCTTCTCAAAGCTAAAATGGGCTGCAAAGTCACCAGACCTTAATCCCCTAGAGTTTTCCGTTCATGGGAAAAGAGACAAAAATAGTATATATAACAATTGAGAAAAACCCAAAAGAATAATAATAAATACTATTTATTTTATATCCTTTTTTATAGACAATAATAAAAATTAAATAGAACTTTTGTCCGTCAATAAAACGTTTGGTTCACAGTGAGCTCGACTTAACTTGCTAATGATACAAGTTCTGTCAGCTTTGGTTTCTATCACCTCTCCTCCGTGTATTTTGGGGCAATGTTTCCGAATTTTCTAGTCGATTTTCTTATTTCCAGAACAAAATTAGATCCTCTAATGATAAAACACTGGAAATCCAGTATAACTGAATATATATTAATTGTTCTTTAGGAGGTGTTTCCAGTAGTATTTTCAAGTTCTTATTATCAATTTGTTTCTCAAAATCACATTAAAATGGTAATCATTCTACAATCAAATTTTCCAGTTATTTTTACAAAAATAACCGGAAAGAAAACAGCAGTGTTGTGAATACCATGATTGATTATTTGTTAAGAATAAACATTTTTTTTTTAGGTCAAGCTAATTAGTGCTTATTCCTAAAAAAGTTCAAAAATTACATGCCGTTAATTTTACTGTAACTTTTTAAATTCTTTTAAATGTAATCTTACTGAAGACGTAAAATGAAAATACCATCAAATATTAAATTTCATTTGCACTCATTTATTTTCTATTCAGATTTTTTGCGATTTATTTCTTAAACTATACTTTCTCAAACCTTCATATTACCAACTTCTTTGTTTTACTGGATTATAACTTCTGATTTCCAACTATACTTTCGAAAATTAATTTTTATTTCATTTTATAGAATGACGAGGAACAAAAATTGGCGATCCTGCGAAAAGCTTTCCAAATGTTCGATACCAAAAACAGTGGTTACATTGAAACCATAAAAATCGCCACCATCTTGAACAGCATGGGTCAACTTTTCGACGAAAATGAACTTAACAACCAGATTACCAAAAATGATTTCGATCGTACTGGCCAAGTGAATTATGATGGATTTTGTGATATCGCCACACATTTTCTTGAAGAAGACGACGATGAATCTACTCAGCAAGAACTGAAGGAAGCGTTTAGGTAAGTCATTATGACAGAAAATAATCTCGAAATATATTAAAAATGTAATTCAATGGCAAATTAACATTTAAGTTAATAAGTGTTATGTATGTCTCCATACTTTTAAGCAAATTTAATTTTTGAAACTAGGACTCTTTCTTCAATGGTCCATTCTATATTTAACAGAAAAAACCAGCAAACACTGCCAGAGGATTGATTCTATATTTAAATAAAAAAAGGCTGTTTTTTCTAAAGTATATTAAAAAATGTCTTTAATTCTTATCCTTATCTTCTGCTCTTTTCTTTGCGTCTATCTCTTTCTTACATTATATTATTATATTTCCTACCGTTTCTTGTTTCATTCAATTATATGAACCATACCAGTTTAGTACTTTATTTCTTCAATCTTTTTCATTGATGGTTGTTTTGTAATTTTTCCATTTGTTACTTGTTTTATTAGTTCAGAAATAATATATCTACATAGTTAGGAACCCATGCCAGCATAAGAGAACGCAATATGAAGAAGCGATAATAAATAAAAAGTATCAACGTCACTGACCAATGAAAGCCTTGCGGCCTTGCAAAGCAAATTTAGCACCGAAATTATTTAGAATATTCATAATTCAAAGTGTATTTTCTTGAACGTTAGGCCAAAATGTTTCTTTAATGCGTTTTTATTAATAATGGTCTGACTTTCTGCATAGAAACTATATCCTTATATTATATGTTAATATGATTTTTTTAGACTGTACGATATAGAAGGAAATGGTTACATTACAACAGCCACGCTTAAAGAAATCTTAAAAGCGCTCAATGATAAACTTACTGGCAGGGAATTAGATGGAATTATTGCTGAAATTGACACAGACGGTTCCGGAACTGTTGACTTTGATGGTAAGTTATTCTTTTACTACTAAGCTGAATAATAAAGACGATCAAAAACCAAATCTTGAACACGGGAAGTGATTCAATGTTGCTCACAAACGCTTTTTCTCCAATACCTCGGTTCCGAGAAATAAAAATTCAAGACAACAAAATACACTTATCAAAAAGTCAAGATAAGTTTTCCTTATATCAACAGTGTATTAAATATATAAAATATAGAATAACAAACAAAATATTTGTTTAACCCTGTATAATTTAGGTAACTTTAAAATATTAATGTTTTCTTTTGTTTCAGAATTTATGGAAATGATGACTGGTGATTAAACGGTGAATTTTAAACACTTTAAAAGCTAATCTACTGCAGTTTCCCATTGCGCACCGAATGTAAAATTTATCAACAAATGATATTGTGGCAATGCGTGCCAAAACGTGAAAGTGAAAGAATACATTATTTTGATATATTACTGACATGTATATGAATATTTATATTACAAATAAATACTAAATTTGGTCACTCTTTTAGAATACTTTGTAAGATTGTCTAGCGTCTTTTTCTCTCTAAATTATTAATATCTGATAATATAAAACTCGTACCTTTTATGTAAAATTCTTTTTTACAAATTGTAAAAATCAGTATGGAATTAATTATGTGACCTGTTTTTTAACCAGAGGACCGCCAGGAAGAAGTTCCACTTCTACATTTGCAAAAATGTCTATCAATTGCCTAATTAGTTAATAATTTTATTACCAAAAAAGTAATGCTCACTTGTTAAAATTTACATTCCTTTTAACTAAGTTTTCCAAGTGTTTTTTTATAAGTTATGTTGTCAAATTTATTGTTTTTACACTTCTTTTTACAAAAATGCTTTTTTATGATAAATAAAAATTTATAAAGTCCTGAATACGGCCTAAGAAGCCGAACGCGCTTGATAGATTTAATTTTTCATACTCACATTAAAATACAAAAAAAATTTACTTCTTTCCTCAGTTTCACCCTGTGGGAATACACCAAACCTTCACTTTATTAGAACTATAAGTGCAGTTTTGTGTACCAACACAATTTGTCAAAATTGAGGGAAAGCGTCACAACAAATATTTTCAAAATCAGCAACATTAACCAATTTATATAACAAATAAATTTAAGAAAACGAATAGAATTTCTATAAAATATAATTAAAAAAATTCTCCAAGCAGAATATCGTGTGAGAGATATTAATGCGCTTTTATTCAATCTTATAATAAACCCATATATACTGCATACAATATTCAGTAAACATTAAAAATAATACTCAAATAACCATATAATATCTCATGCTTTAACAATTACATTTAGTAAGAATCATATGGTATGGTATATTATCAACTTAATTAAGAAAAACAATAAACTTACATGTTTTATATTGATTTAATATATAAATATAATCTTTTACTAATAAATACTACATTTTGGGACAATTATAATTACTTTAATAAAATATTCATAAATGTAAGGCTAACCGGGATATGTGAAAACAGTGCAACATTTTTTGGCTTTGTTTTTCATCCTGTTCGCTTCCTGTACTCATTAGTAGGGAATTAACTATTTCTTATATTTATATATTTATATATTTTTTAGAATTTTTAGAGCATGGAGAACTTTATTACAAAACTCTGGCATTTTTGACATCATATCTGCAGATTAAAAAATATTTAAATTCAAAATGTAAAACGTTCTAATTATTGTGAGAGTTAGTTATAATATAATATTATAATAAATGTACTTCAACATACGAATATAAAATATAAATGGCAATGCGGTTTCGGGTGTTACATCAGATTTATTTTTTAGTGAATGTCATTGACATTGTCAGTGAATGATTCCCTAAAAAATAAATCTGACATAACAATCGACGCCGCATTACCATTTATATATTTATATTCATATATTGAAGTACATTTATTATAATATTATCATATAATTAACTCTAATAATAATTAGATCGTTTTACATTTTGGATTAAAATATTTTTTAATCTGCAGATAAGATGTCAAAAATGTCAGAGTTGTGTAATAAAGTTCTCCAAACTCTAAAAATTCTGAAAAATGTAGAAAATACTATTCATAATATTCTTGAGGACATAGTTGATGCCCTATTAGTACAAAATTTGTTAAAGTGCTACAAACTATTGAGAATGTGATAAAACTAATTACAATTATAATTTTTTTAGTTGCCACAAACAGCTGTTTCCCGCTTTATTTTGGGAAAAATCAGCACAAACGTATTTAACTATTGCATTGAGACAAAGTGTACTTTTTGAAGTTATTTTGATGCACCTACATAAAAAGTGGACGGATTTTAATAAAACTTGGAAAGTGCATACTTAAATACTTTCTCTTTGTAATAAATATTATATCAAGTTATAATTTGTTTCACATAATTAATAGCAGGCATGTACTCACTTACTTCATTTACTCCTCAACATTACGGTACCCGAGGTAAGTAAGTACTTTATTGTAAGTTTAGTGCTTGAACCATTTTTTAGAATTTTAATTTCTTTTCAAGGATTATGCGAAGAAATTACAAAAGATTTTATTATGAAATGCAGGTGCAAGCTACTTACAAAACATTATTATACCTCTCCCAAGTGAAAGTGAACTCTTGCACTGAGTACAGCATTTTTTTAAATAAATCAAAATTTATCAACTAAAATAAACTGGGAATAAGGTAAAATCTTTAAATTAATCAGTGTACATGCTGCACTAATTTTATTCTATGTCAAATTTGAATTATGTAAAATTTGTCTTCACTTTACCCGATTGACCCTAAATTTCCTATAACATTTTAATTTAATGTATTAAATAATGGAATTTATTTCTAATATAATTATAATACATTTTATCACAATATATATATATGGCATTCCAGAAAGTATCAATATAAAATGTAATGTTTCAATTTCATCTTTACTTTGTAAAAGGCAATTAACACTCAAACTGGTTTGCTTTAAGCAAAATCTAGATATATCTCCTAATCACATTAATAACATCTTTGAAAGTTACAAAATTAAAGACTTCTAGGTTAAATATGAGGTAAAAATATGAGTATTAGAATTAAATTTAAAGTATGGCAAATAATTAGGTACATATTTGTAAGTAAAAATTTCGATAATAACAATAATTGAATATTATAGTAAATAGAGATCCCAAAGAAATTTATAAACCACAACCCAAAATACAAAATAACATAACAATTTTAAAAATTACTCTTTCTTTTGATGTTTTGGATATTTGTACCAATAAGCAGCAACCATTACTGAACTACTCAAGAAAGTATTTATACAAAAATTAAGTAAAAGAGTTAGATCCATGGATTCCACACAAATGGTAAACACTCTAGCTGTAAAAAAATAATAGAATTAATATCATGATATTCATCATAAACAACTTTTAAACTTATATTTTGTGAAATTATTTTACCATAATTTTCCTGATAATGAGTTAGATACAAGCATATTATAATCTCAAAAACCAGTCCTAAAATTTTCGAATGAAAAAAGAAATATAACACTTACTGAAATTAGTAAACGCTGATATAAACCAAGTAAGAACACTGACAGACTCTGAATTCTTGGTTCTTAATATCTCATAAAGCTGTATAACTTTAGATGAAGCTCCAATTGGAGTACAAAGTGGCTAAAACATAAAGATGTACATGGAAAAGAAAACATACAAATATCTTAACGAAGATATTAAGCCATAAACATATTTAATTGTTTTTTTTGAAGAATTACTTACCACTAAAAACGCCAGAAGGCCCAAAGGAACAATTCCAAATAAAAATGAAGCTGCCATGGAAAAATAAATTAAACCACCAATCAAACTTGTTAAGTTAATAATTTCTTTGTAATACAACACACATGTAATAAGTATTATTTCTTGTATTAAAATAATGGGGTATTCTAAGTAACTCAAAATGGCATAACGATTTCTATAATTATATGACATCATGATAGTGTAACTGAAAATAAGCATATTTTAATTTTACTGGTATTTCAAAAATATAATAATATAATTACCTAGTAAGCTCCATTAATAGACCAATAGTATTAATTCCTCTGGCATTTTTTACTTTCAAAATTGTTAAAATTTGTGGAATTTTTAAAATGAAGCATATCGAAACTGTAATTATACTTAAAAAATTGGAAAATAGTTCCAAATATCCCTGCTCGTTCGAAGTAATTGCCATTTTAGAAAAGAATGTATAAAAGGAAATATAATTTAAAAACAATATTTGGCACCTACTACCTTATATTTATTTCAATATTTGACATAAGCATTTTTTTGCGATCAAAATTTAAAAGTAACAAACTTATGAACAGCGTCCACAAAGAGAACAGAATAGGAAGAAGAATACTTTAAGAAGCTTATAAACCTAATTTATCTCTTATTTGTTAATTGAATTTGTTTAAATCTCCATTTTGTGTTTATTTTTTACGTCACAAGAGATATAACAAATGGTTTTTAGTTTCCAAAAATTGCCTAAGTGTCAAATATTTTTAGTCAGCTGTCATCGGAGTGAGTATCTTATCTGTTTTTGTTAAATGTTATATGTAAATTTATGTTTATTGTTAAATTGAAACGTCGTTTCCCCTTTGTTGTTTAGCTACAGAAATCAATAAAAAATTGTACACGAATTCCGTACCTTATAACAAAATGGGAGACGGTAATGATGGAGAAAAACAACCTCTTCTTGCGAACGAAAATACCACCTACAACGGCGATGTTTCTGGTAAGTGGACAACAGGAAACAGCTACATAAAATGTATTGAATAATCATAATAAACGAAGATTATCATTAAATATGATCTATATACATACAGGTTTTCAAGAGATCATTGCTACCAAAATAATAACGTTCCAAAATGAAAAAGCTTTAAAGTATATAAAAATGTATTTCTTAACACTATTTCATTATTAAATATTTAAGAATAGTTTTATTCCACACATATGTATGTTAGACATAAAGGATAATGCTCTCTTGCTCTCTGATTTATCTTTATTGTTTAATCTGGGCAATTAGTAATACATTCCAAAGAATTGATTATATTATTTAATTATTATTCTTAATTTGCAAGAAAATTCTACAAGGATATACATTTATTGTGGAACTTATTAATCTCTATTAAGTTTCTTGAAATCGAAAATATACTGACAATTTGATAAATAAGTATAAACAAATTGAGCTTATCTCATTAAGTATATGTTATTGATTAAAGTAAGGCAATCTCTTAAAACAACTGTCATCAATAGAATGTATTACTATTAGTTCCTGTATTTTTTTAAATTTGCAAAAACATTTTCATTGCTAAGAACATAGTCTACAAAGTGAAATACCTTAGAGCCATTATCTTAATATCAAATATGCATCTATTTCAGAATTATATTTGTAAAAATTAAATTGGGACAACACAACACACTAATAGCCAAAATATGGCATAATTCACATAACATAAGGTTTTAAATTGATAACACAAAAAAACTTTAATTGTTTTGTTCTGTTAAACTGGATAAACTCATTATCTGCAACAACCAAATAAATACCTCAAGTATCACTTAAATGTATAATTTAATTTAAAATTATTTTTTAACATTACCTAAACAACTTTATTTATTTTTTATTAACAAATTAAACTGAATATTTTAAAAATATTTTTTTTTATATCTTAATTTTTAAAATTAGACCTTATAATAATTATTTTGCTAATTGATTATAGGGCAACAAGCTACGGTTTCTCCTATTGGCCCTGATGAATTACCTCCACCCTTTTATCAGCAATCCGAAGGAGGTGGAGTTCCAATGGTTACTTGTCGAGTATGTCAAGCAATGATTGATATTTCGGGAAAAAGAGATCAACATGTGGTAAAATGTACTCAATGTAATGAAGCTACAGTAAGTCCATCATGTTTTGCTATTAGGACTTTCTCTTTTTCGTTTTAAGGATATCTAATTACACAGGGTTTTTGAAATGTATGTCTTCACACCCATGTACATTGTACATTGTATATTTGGATTCAAGCTACATTTATAAATATTTTCGGATATTTACAATATGTAGCCGACTAGTTTAGCTTTCTGTGACTATCATCAGGTCCATAAAAAATATTTTAGAATATTAAAAACAAAAACTTGCAACAATACATATTTCATAGAAAATATTAAGGGATTTCTCCATACATCCACATTTTCTTTGACAGCCAAATGACTATCCAAGCGCAGCAATCGGCAATTTTAAATCAAAATTCATGTAGTCTACTTATAATGAAATTGAAATTAATGCTAAAGATGGCTAAAAAGTGTTGCTTAGAGTAAAGATTATATATATAAAATGATAGAATTAGTAGAAGCCTCAAAACTTGTAGTTAAGAGATTTTTAGAGTTTAGGAAATATATATACTTTCTATGGGTAGACAATAATAACTTACTGTTTGTTTTCTTAACAACATCATTTGTAATAATTTTTACTGTTGTTACAACTGTTTTAAATTTAGAATTGTTATTTATTGAAATCATTTTGAATACAACTAATAGAAATGTAAAGTGATTTGTATAAATACTTGGATAAGATTTTTAAAAACATTTTAACCATTGGGTTATTTTGCCTGATGATTAACCTGTATAATGTGCGTTATATAATTTTAAGCATACTTCATTTTGATGTTATTTTTTTTGAAACATTGTAAAATAAAATATTTCTATGTTTTCAGCCAATAAGAAATGCGCCACCCGGAAAAAAATACGTCCGTTGTCCCTGCAATTGTTTGTTGATATGCAAAAGCTCATCACAAAGAATTGCTTGTCCTAGACCAAACTGTAAAAGAATTATAAACTTGGCGCCAAGTCCTGTTACCCCACCAGTTCCCACAATGCCAGGGATGTGTAGGGTTACTTGTGGACATTGCCATGACACTTTCCTGGTAAGTTTTACTTTATTTATAAATACAGTTTGATAAATAAAAGAATTACAATGTCAATTAGTTTTACTGTTTTCTCAATAGATTGCAGAATGTTACCAAATTTTTTCGCTTACCCTGGTTGACCTTTTAATAAATATTTATTTTAACTTATATACGTAATTCTATGCATTTTTTAGTTCAACACATTAAATAATGCACTAGCAAGATGCCCTCATTGTAGAAAAATATCATCAGTGGGGCCTGATTATGCCAGAGGCAGAGCCAACATTTTTCTTATTTTGTCTGCCGTGTTACTTATTGTTGCTATTGGAGTTACAGCAGGAACTTTTTCATATGCGAAAAGACACAATGGCACATACGTGGCATATGTAGGTGCATTTTTGTTAGCTTTGATTATGTTTGTACGTAGCATGTATTATTTCTTCATGAAAGTAAGTATCATAGAAGGGCCCATGTAATCATTTTTATTTGTTGCAAAACAGTTATTGATGTGTTATATGTCTGTCTTACTAAGAATGTGTAGTGTTTGATTACAAACTGAAAATGACGTTTGGTGATAAAAAAAACAAGCTAGAGTAAATGTATTTTATCAATTTTCTTTCAGCAAATATATCAAAAGTAGAAAATAGATTAAATATTGTAGTTTTTAGAAAGGCAGACATAAATGTAATGTTTATGTAATAAAAAAGTAGCTATTATTTTATTCACCTTAATCTTAAAATTTAAATAGTATTTAAAAACTTCATTCATTCAAATTTATAAATTGTTAATTTCATTGATATACAAAAAATCAATTACCAAATGCTTTATAAGATATATGGCACTTAATAAAGCTTCAATGAAATATTTAAAATTGTTAACAAAACAAATTACAAGAAAAATTACTTTTTAAATTAATATATTTGTTACTTCTTTAACAGGTAATTTTTTGAGGATTTGATTAAATATAAATAGGCTTTAAATTGCCAATTCTCTCTACCTAATACATAACGATATTGCAATAAAACAATTGGAATCCACTAGAAACGACGGTGTTCTTTGTTTAAACAAATTTAAAAGACAAAAAATTAGCGTTTCGAAACATTTTTCAGTATATAAAACAAAAGAATATAAAACATTCCTTTTATTTATTTATATTTCAAAATGGTGAATTAAAAAATAGCTATCAAGTGATTTTCTATTCTATATAATTAAATAATAATAATCATTAGTAATCTAGACGTAGAAAAAATTGTTTCAGAATCTATTAATGAATGTAATATATTAACATTGCAAGCTTACGTTTGCTTTTAAAATAAATTTTTGAGGTCAAGAGTCATTCAAATTTCTAACCTAATTAAAGTATTAAAATGTATATTTGTATAAAGTTTCTTTTTTAGTTTATAATGACACTAAAATATAGTGCTTTTATTATAATTTATTGATATATGTTTTAAAATTATTTGCATCATAACCAAATCCTTAGTTGTGCCTGTATGAAAAACGAAAAATATAAAATATATTTTAGGATGCAAAATTTTCCTGGCATTATGAACTAAAAATTAATTTTCAAAGTTTCCTATTTATTTGATGTTTATTGTTTAGATTTAAAATTTGATCGACCCTTCAATCAAAATATTAGTGTAAAAACCATGTGAATAGAAATATTTATACATATTAGATTATTTAGGATAAGTGTAACTTCTGATATTTCTGTTGTATATGTTTGATGAGAAAGACAATTGTTTTTATAGAATATTTTTTTAATTACTATTTAAATATATTATTCATACAAACACAATTCTGGTAATTCTTTGTAATAATTTAAGATATTCAAAAACATTTTTTATTGATAATATGCTTATTTACAATCTACATGGATTTAAGAGTATTAAATAAGTGTTATGAATGTTTTCGACATGAAAGGAAGATATCCACTGATGTTTCTTCTTATATTAATTATTGCATTAGATCTTCAGGCCAATTTCTGTCTAGAACGTTGTCGCATACTTGTTCTATCTATTCATTTTCGAGGTTTGTTGCTTGGGTTTGATATGTTGAGGAAATTACTTGAAATTCAATTGTGATGAAAGGTAACATGGGACATTTGTTATATTTCTTAGGGCTTTATTCAATATTTAAAATTGAAAATAAATACTGCAATTGTATAATTAATGTCTTCCTGTTAGCCAATATTTATGCAGCTTTTTAGTTTAGAGCTAGATATTATGATCCTGAATATTTTTACACTGTATCAATAATAATTGGCCATGGAGCAACTGGAGATATTCTTAAACTGGAAATGTTATAATTGAATCAACCACAAAAGTTTTCCTGATGATTTGATAAGAATTTATGCGATTTTTATGTACCCAAAAGATTGAATCTCTCTTACTTTTGCACCTTCACTAAAGTTGGAGATCCTTATGCAATTTCAAAGCTTTGATGAAGGGAATGGTAACTTTCAAGGGAAACTTATTAAATGGAACACATAAATGATTACTCATTGCAAAAGACCAGTGCAAAGTCATTTTGAGTCTGAGTGATTTTATTTAAGCACTGTTGTTTATTTCATTATATTTCTGGTTATAGTATCTCTAGTCGGTCCATGTCCCTTTTATGAAGAGCCCAACACACTACAATTTATTGTAATCAAATCAATTTATTATGAAAATATATATATATATAAATAACATTACACTCTGCAGAACATTTAATATTGTGTTTGAATAATTAATACATGTTTATGCTGCAATATAAATTTAATCGCTAAACATTTGAACATCATAAATATTTATTTTTGTAGTAATCCCACAAAAATTTATAAATTCCTAATAGATTGGTCAAATTATTTTAGAACAAATTTTTGGCTGAGACACTACATGTCGCAAATGGAAATTTGTCATACTTTTCAAATATATTTGTACATGTTAAAAATACAATTTTCTTAAAACTATCTCAATATTTGTTGGATATTGTATAAAAAATTAATTTAATTAATTAATATGCCATTTACATTACATGTACATAAAAATTATAAATATTGTTGCCATAATTTTCTTTGTGGAAAAATGATACAGATTTAAAGATGCACAATTTGACAAGTATGGCAGTTGTCAAAGGAAAAAATGCATTGACTGCACTAACGTCTAGCAGGGTCCATAACTGTTTTTAACAACTGACTAATATTTATTTTATTGTGACCAGTTTAGTATTTTTTTCTTTTTTCTACAATTTTCATACTCACAAACGGATGAATAAGTGATTGAAGTAAAGATAATTTAAGGGTGCATTTCTGTTGTGTTTACTTAGAAAGTTTACTCTTCATTTATTAAGCCATTAAATTATTTGCATTTGATCAATATATGGAACATTATAAGATAGACTGTATAAAAGGGTGATAATAAATATTTTAGATTCATAATTTGTTTTGTTTTACTTAAGGTTCATTTCGAAAGGATTTTGTTTAAACAAAGAACTTTTCGATTTTTCTTGAGCACTCTGTTCTTTATCTTGCGAGGCATCGGCTTTTTTATTGTGTACACTGAGAAGATCGCTCTGTCGATAATAGGGAGTAGTTTTTCCAGGTATTCATTATGTGTATGTCCAATGACACCATTAACTAAACTGGGATAATACTATCAAGATTGGATTTAGTTGGATATTTTTTATCAACTTTTTTGTCAAAGAGGGGAAGTTACATATGAAGTAACTACGAGAAAACCCGAAAAGAACCAGCTGAAATCGTGACCTCAAATATTGTTTTGTAAAAACATTTTGTGAATAATTTTAGGTGTTTTACAATGGTATTTGTCCCATTTTTTATTGAATTGCATTTTTCTTCTATTTGGCAGATAGCAACAAACTATGATTCTTGTGTTAAGAATGACGTGTTTTACATATGAGCAAATTGTAAAAAAATCAATGACTAGGAGGACCTTAGAATTTTGGAAAAAATGTACTAAAAACAATATTTTTTAAATTAACGCTTTGTTTGCTCAATATGAATATTTGCTTCAGGAGAATAAACTCTTATTCTTACATACTCCTTCATTTGCATTACACTCGCTATCATTTAGCAAATAACTATGACCAGAGACCATAAATTTGTGATCAGTGACATCAGATTGTATTTCACTGTGTTGGACTATTTTCCATACTGCAATTTTGCGTATCCGATTCATCAGAATGAAACGTTTTCTAATTATACAGTAGGGATGTCTCGAACACCCCTTTTCTCCTGAGTTTTATTTCAAATGTGATTGTGCCCAAGAATTGTATTAAAATTGATTCTTAAATTATACAAATATATTTTAATTTGTAGTATGCAATACAAGTCGACAACTTTGGAAAAGGTAGTGGTTTCTGCCAGCCAAAAGTAAATACTATAAATACTTTTTTCTTTATTGAAAAAATCCCGTATCTGTTATCACATACCGCAATTGTTTTAGGATGCTTGAAATGGAAATTAAATTTTGTAGTTACAATTTTATAAAACTTTTCTCAGACTGAAACTTTGTTTTCCAATTTACATTTATGAAGATACAAAACATAGATTTTAAGTATATTCAATTGTAATATATTTTTATTATTTTGTATTTTAATCTGTTTTTTTTAATTTTTTATATTTTAACTGCTAATATTAACATTTTTGTTGTAAATACATGTGTTTGAGTTAAAATTTTTATATTTCATGTATTTAAGAACTTGTTAAGTTTATTGGTATCAATGAAATAATATTTCTATATTACGACTTGATTAGCTCTGATCCACTTAAAAATATAAAATACAGTTGTTTACTGCATAGGTGTTACCTATTAGGCCAGTAAGGGTTAGTAAAAGTGTTTATTCAATATAATTTTTATTCAAAATGACCTTAATAAAACAAAAGTCCATACTAGTAATTATCATATTATAAATAACAAATTATCAAAATAAGATAACATTTCTGAGAAAGAGTAAAAGGTCCACGCATCACTGCTCAAAATTCTAAATTCTTTTTATTTCTTATTCCCTTAAAAATAGTCGTTCGGTTAACTCGAACTTAAAACAAAATTCCAACAATTTTCCCTTTTACACTTTCGTGTATTTTTATCCGATTCAACTCGAAAAAGTACATAATTTCATAAATTAAAAATGTATTCACACGAATTTTTAACCAATAATAAAGCTAGGTATAAAAAAGTAATTCTAATAAATTTCTAGAGCCAATAAAAAATATAAATACATACTCTTTATTTTATTATATTAATTCGCTATCTCATAAATATATTCCATATTTAGGAATTAATTAAGCACCAACTAAGATATTTAAACTAATCATAATATGTAGTTATTTTAAGTCAGTCAGGATACAAATATTTTAAAAACAACTTCTAATTTTGAAAAACAAGAAAAAATGATTTGAGCATAAAACAGTTTTAGAACTAATTCAAATAAAATGTATGATGAGACAGAGTGATGCATTTGAATTTTCTAATTTACTTATTCGATTTAGGAGTTATACAGACAATATTTAAAATAAAAAAATAAAGCATCTCTATTGAATATATTGATAATGTAGACGAACCATATTGCACATTATAATCGCCATTTTTTTTTATTTTATAAAATATAATACCTAGTTGGTGCTTTTAGATAATTTGAGACCACTTATTTTTGATGCCAAGTAAAATCGTTATATTTGTCACTAAATTATCGTCACGTTAGAAAAATAATTTTTGAAGATAAGAACCACAGACCAGTGTTATTTAGCCATTCTCTGATACATCTAATTGCTGCAATTCTCGTTTTTAACGTGACTAAACTTAAAGACAAAGTCAAAATGCACATCTTAAGTCTAATCTTAATACTGACACCAGGGTTAGAAACGATTTTCTTTTTTTTTGTTAGAAGCACAAATACTGCCTTTGGAGCTGAACCTGCAGTCTCCCATAATTTTTAAAATATATTGTCCTTAATAAAACGGTAACGGAATTATTTTTTATGAATTAAAGCTATAAATGTATTTCTAACAAAAAAAGTTTTATGCTCTTGTTACATAGTCACTCCCATCACAGATTTTTGTTATTTTAATTAAACACACAGTGTTCTCAGCTTCAATCAATCTAGTGTCAAGTATTCCCAGTCAAGTCTTCTATTTCACTGCAAAAGTAAAATTCAAATTATTAAATCGAAATTTTAGACAGATTTAATTTACCCATAAGATAATAACCCAAAAAATAAAATAAAAACTAAAGACAAAATAAAAGTTCCCAATACATTGTAAATTCCTAAATGTAAAGAAATAATAATTACTATTTTACAAATTAAATAGTTTTGCGACTCTTTTTGGCAGATGAATCAGAAAAGAAACAAAAAAAGTTTTTCAAATATAAAGCAAAATAACAAAATAAAAATTTAACAGTTCACTCTTATATTTTTATATTTAAAATAATTTTTATTTGGACAATGCCATGATGATAGTTTACTCATAATACCCATAATTCGTTACCCACAACCGGTTGAAATCTAAGTGTTAATCAAAAATAAAATTTGAATATCCATTGAAAGTTTTTCAAATATTCACATCACCAAAACTCCTTTTTATAAAACCACATATTTTAATAAGTTTATCTACTCGAGAAGGAAAAGATATTGGTATAGGGTATTTACTGAACGTTTTGTATTTTTGTCAGTTTTGCCAATTTTCAAAATTTGTTTTAAAAAAGCTTTTAAATGAATTTTAAGAATTTGACGAAAAGCAACGAATACAAAATATATAACATGAAATGGTAAAAAACTCATGCTTTATAAAGACAAGAGGGTACCTATTCTTAAAATATAAAGCACAAAAGTTAATCAATATAAAAATTTAGTTCCAGTTGACTATTTTGAGTTTCAAGCAATCTTATAGTTTCAGATATTTCAATGTTGAAATACAATAAAAAAATCAAACCTTGTGATGAATAAAGTGGCTATAATTGAAATTATTTTTTTAATAACTATTTGGGGTATAATTTGAGAATTTGTAAAAAATTCAGAAAAGATTATGTACTAGTATTTTTTATTTTTTATCTTCCTTCAGGAGAAAACTCACAGGCGCTAATAACTGGTAAGCTTCAATGAATAGAAGAATCCCATATTAAAATAATATTAGAATATCGTCAGATCAGAGCCTTTAAACAATATTTATTTTTAGTAAAAACTGTGGAAAAAGTAATTATGTTACTGATTTATTAACCATTCCCAATGTTACCCAATAATTATCAGATGGCCAAAAACTGTAACAAATTAATAACATACAATTAAAGAGCTGTAAACAATACTTTGCATACTAGTGGAGATGAGTCGTTAATTTCAGTATTATGTAAAATACTTCGCAACCTGAATCGTGTACTTTTCTAAGCTTAGAGATAAAAAAAAAACTTGAGATATTACAAATCGTCTATTTGCGATACTCGCAGTTAAAGGGTTAATCCAAAACTGCAAAAATATAATAAACACATAAAAAAATGTAACCAAAAATGATGCATTTTTAATTTGTGGTGTTTGTTTTTAAATACATTAGAATTGCAAAAAATGTTGAACATAGTAAAACAAAAGAAACTCGATATAAGTATGTAAATTCTCATTTCGAAGCAATACACATAGATTCACGTAACTATTCATTTGCAATAGTGGAACAAGAATGACTATTTAAATAACAATTTTGGACCATCTTAAATAATAAAAAACTCCCAAGTACAAGCTTACAACTTTAAAATGCTACCTGCCATTGCAGGTTCGGGAACGGACCCGATCTTGTCGCTAGATTTGCTTTGAACCTGCGAACATTCAGGAGGTATATCAATTGCCTCCAAGACATGTTGCGTAACAGAATCAGTTTTCTCTTGGGGTTTTTCATTTTGATCTGACCGATTACCTTGTGGTTGCTGCTGCGGCTGTTGCTGTTGTTGAGGTTGTTGTTGGGGCTGTTGGGATGACTGCGCTGAAACGTTTTCATTATTTGGACCTGCGGGGCGGCGTTGGTTCTGTTGAGGTTGTCTGTAGTTATTTCTGTATCCTCCTCTATAACCCATACCTCGGAATCCTCCGCGACCTCTGTAACTACAATTTAATTTAGTTTTAGACCAAACCATTTTTTTTTAAATCTATTCATTGAGCAATTGGGGTTCAAAATAAAAAAACTGGGCAACAAAGATAATTGAAAATCAGATATATTTTGGATTTTAAATACTTGATGTGACAAAATATAATTTATAATTGACCAAAGTTTATATTACCTTCCTCGCCTTGCTGCAGCTACACCAAAAGTTTCAGAATTTAATTTCCTCTCTACACGCCAATCAGTTCTTTGCGATTTTCCTTTAGCCCTTTCCACAGCTTCGCAAGATATTTTGTCGAAAAACGATTTAGTCTTGTCATAGTAAACTTCATGTTCTTCTTCTTGTTCCGTCTCGCCAGCTCCGGTTTCGTTTCCAGAATCGTCCTTCTTGTCGACGTCGCCGTTTACATCGCTTTTGGTACTTACACTACCAGCTTCTTCTATTTTCACCTAATAATTAAATCATTTGTATTAAAATATACTATATATTTAAGTTTCAAAATTATTACCTTTCCTAATTGGCTTCTTAATTCTTCAAATTCTGTATTCGCTTGCTCAAAATCATAGTCATTATCAAATTTCAATGTATGCCTAGGTCTATTTCCACCTGGGGCGTTGTTCCTAAATCCGGTACCTCTAGCTCTAGCCCTGGGCCTAGTTGGACCTCTGTTTACCCAATTTCCCCGAGGTGTTTGATGTTGATAATTATGTTGATAGTCTTGATTTGAGTGACCCTGATGTTGATGACCCTGATGTTGATGCCCCTGATGTTGATAACCCTGAGCATGATTGTGATAGCCTTGATGAGAGTGATTGGAATAAGAACCCTGGTGTTGATAATTGTGTTGTGCATTTTGATGGCCCCTGCCACCGCTAGCGCCAGCACCTGATCTATTTTGATGCTAAAATTTGATGCATTTTATGAAAAATGCATAGATTAAACTTGTGTTTATTCAAATTTAAAGTATTACTTTTAAAAATAATATCGATGAATTCCAAACAAATCTCAAGATTAAAGGCAGCTTTTTTTTAATTGATTTATATAATGTCGACTGACAAGCAAGTTTCAACAGTTTTTTCTTCCAACAAGATGTTGGATATAGTTATTTTGACAACAGATTAGTTTTGAATATAGAATTGATGGAACTTATAAAATCACCCATAGGGTCAATCATTTTGAAACATAATGAATTTAAAAAAAATTGTCCACTTTAACAACTTAGCTTGGTTGTTATAAATACAAAAACCACCCTTAGTAATAGCCAAATATTACCATATTCATAAAACATACATCCTTAATATGCTTTTAACTTAAGAATGAACATCGATATTCTATTTAAAATTATATTTATTAATATTCTATAATAGGCGAATAGTGAACATTTAGTGAAAATTAACCTTCATTAGTCAAGATGAAAACTATACTAACAAGAAACAATTTATAAGTAAATTTTACTTTTATCTATTAATTCCTTTTTAACAACTTCCTTGAAATCGTTTCTTCTATTAGATGATTGTTTTATCTTAACTTCATTTTTATTCATATCATCCTGAGAATAATCTTATAAAACTCAAATCATAGATAACATTTTAAAAATAAATCGCGTCAGTTAATCATTACCTGATTTTCACCCCTAGAATCTCTTCTTTCCCTGGACCTCCTTCTTTGTTGGTTTCTCTGGGCGGGAGGTTGAATTGGTTTGACAATTTTCTTATCTGAGCCTCCGGCTTGTACTCCTTGATCATTAGTTGGGGATTTCCTGGAACCCAAACTAGCTGGTGTGGTGCTTCTTGAGCCGCCGATTAAATCTAAAACAGATGCTACAAAACTGAGACGTCTAGAAGGACACTGGAACTGGATGAAACAGGCAGCTAGTACAGCAGACAATGGAAGGCAATTAGAGTATGGGAAGGTTAGGATTAATGGTTTAGTAACTGAAAAATGAAAAAGTGGTGAACCATAATTTTTACTGATCAAAACATGCATTATTTTATTAATTTATAACTACCGAATGTACTTTAATAGAATAGCTTGTTTCAAAATACATATACTAATGTAGATATATTTTTAAAGTAAAACAAAAAAATGTATATCATGTTTAATTTTGAAAAAATTGTAAGTATTCTAGAACTGTGCCTAGAGACTTTTTTTATTCATTTTGACTGTATAGGGTGATAAAATTGTGTCACAAAGTCCAATAAATCCATTAAAAAAATCGTAGACAAGTATGCTTCATAATGTAAAATTAAACAGAAAATTATTGAATAGCCCATAGTTTGATACAAGGTCAAAACTATTTTTTTTTAATGAAACAATAATTCATTCTGGGTTAGAGAAAGTATTTAAACAAATAAACCCATTGTAAAATCATGATTTTTTTTCTAGTACATTACAGATATAATTTAAAATTAATCATTATAGTTTCGTTTCTCTTGATTACACATTTAATCTAAAATTGATAGTTTTTGAGACATTATAAATGATAAAACCACTCATTTGCATATAATTTTTAAATCTATTTTATTTGCACTTACTATGTGAATTGTTATTTACGTTTTAACTCACAATTTGATCACCTTGTTTAAAACAAAATTTGTCAACTTGTAATTATAGTTTACCAAACTAAAAATTGCACTAATCAATTTAAAAAAATGGAAGCCTTAAAATGTATTTTAGTACAAATTAATGGTACCTTATGGATTTTTCGAGTGATTTGATTTAATCAAAGTTAGTTAAACATAAAATATTTTCTTTTTAATAACAACATTCAAAATTAGCTAGCTCGCTCCATCACTTCTAACATATAACATTATATTATTATATTATAGTAAATATAATTTATAGGGTATTGAATTGATATTATTTTTTAATAAATCTAACCCTACTTACTTTCAAGACTAAATGAATAACTTTCAAAACTTGTTACTCTACCTTTCTACTTCAAAAGCGTATGAATAAGCTAATAAAAACAAGCCAAAATAAAAAAACTTTCTTTTACCATGATTGTTCACTGGTGGAGGTTGTTCGATACTAGTGGGAGAAAGAATTGGGGGTTTTACAGTAGACGGAGGGCCGCCACCCATTAACAACTCACTTGGTTTTGAATTATTCAAATTCCTAGTGTCTCTCATACCAAGTGAGGGGCCAATAGCTCCAGAACCTATTGCACCCATATTACCAATTCCTCCATAAGCCCCAGGAAACTGCCCCATTTGGGGACCCATGGGTCCCAAAACGGGGTGAGTTTGATAAGTTTGGGCACCCAGCGTAGGAGGAACAGATAGTTGCATAATGGCTGGATCGTTGAGTGGTTGTGGATGCGTAACATTGTTAATCACACGTATATCTTTGATGTCTGAACCCCTGAAGAGGATATAATCATAGACTTGGTTTTGTGCTGGAACGGGGTATTGAGTTTCCCTATCTTCGGTGCCAAAAGACCTAACTGAAAATTTTAAAGGAAATCTAAGTCATCTGTATAAAATAATTAATAAATGAAGTAAATACGTGTTAAGTTTTTTTTAATTTTCTTGGTAACTGAACAAAGAATGCAACAAAGTGGAGCAAATAATTAAAATTAATTTTTGGTTATTACTACCTTAATGTAAATGTTTATTCATGTACTAGTTTCTTTAAAACTTAATACAAGGTTTTGTATTCTGATATATCTTCTTATCTCCAATTAATATCTAAATCTACATCTAAACAACTTTTTGTCCGAATTCCGTTAATAAAATTGCTATTTTTTTTTTAAGAACAAATTTAATATTATACGTTTTGCTTCAAAATAAATTTTTAGGGGACACAAATGATATAATGCTTTTCAAAAAATATATAAAATAAAACTTACCGGACGCCAAAGCTATTGTGCATTCTTGAGGATCAACCGTAAATAATCTACCTTCATAACGAATATCTGCCTTAGATATTAGGCTTATTTTGGAGCCCAATTCAGGCATTCCCGTAGTCATCTTAAATAAAAGTTTTAGATGCAAGGATGGCAAAGATTAAAGCCGCTTCTTTTCAGCAGATATACTCAAAGAATGACAACATTTACCAATCTCGAATTCGGGAAAGCTACAGACGAAGACGATCGAAGACGTCGGCAAATAGAAGATGGCGGACAAACAGCTGACTAGCTGACTCAAACATTATTTCGCGATTGAATATAACTGTAACCGGATATCTTATTTTATCTGAAATAGAAATTAATATTTGATAATTATTAATTGTGGAGTATTATGAGGACATTCCTCATTTTCTTAAGAATGGTACACATTTTTAAGATTATTTCCTAAAAAATGTAAGGATTAGCTCAAATATTACACAGGATAGATGACGTAGCGACTTAGTCAAATATATGCCTAACCTTTTTTGGTAACAACTAAAATCATCATGGGAAAATGCCTCAGCAACATTTTTATAACCTATATAAATATTTTGATGACATGACACCAAGCATCTTACGATTAATTTAAAATGTTAAATTCAGTAAAGTCGTTTTCAGATATACCAACACTTAAATCTTTACCATTAATTGGGCATACCTATCTCTTTTTACCAGGAGGTATCTATACATATATTTGTACATCGAAATAGTTTAAAAATAGTCTTTTATTTTTAAGGAAGATATAAATCTGAAAAGTTAACTGAAGCTATACAGGATATTAGTAAAAAATTGGGTCCAATATTTCGTTTGAATTTAGGAAACACCAACATCGTAATAACTACCAATGCAGATCACACTGAAACTCTTTTTCGCAATGAAGGAATCAGACCTATTAGACCACCATTTCCTGCACTTTATCATTACAGGAAAAAAGCTTTAAATAGTGTTGGTGTGGTCCCTGGAAATGGAGAAGAGTGGCATAAATTTAGAATTGGAGTAAATCCTTTACTCAACACTAATTTACTAAATATTTATAAGCCGGACCAAGAAGATATTTCTAGGAAATATGTGAATTACCTTAAAAATGTCTTAGACGAAAATGATATTTTACATGACACCGTTGACCATATGTTAAATTTTGCAATTGAAGGTTTGTTTTCATTTAAAAACATTTCAAAAAGGGACGACACTAAAATTGATTTTTTAGCTATCTCAATTATTTCTCCTGGTTACAGATTAAGTTGCATTTCCAAAAGTAATCAAGCTGAAGAAATTAAATCTGCAAGTAAAGATTTTATGGATGGACTTTATAAGACTCTTATTCAACCTCCATTGTGGAAATTATTTGAAACTGCTGCTTATAAGAAACTTAGTTGTTCCCATCAGATAATATACAGGTATTACTTTAACAAACACAAATGAAAGTAATAGCTGGAATGTCACAAACAATGTATTTTTTGTCATTGTTTTCTAAAGTCTAAAAAAAGTTACTCTGTTGCTAGCATCCTGATTCAGTATCCAAGTTAGATTTTTAAAAAGTGATGTCTTATAAAAATAAAAAAATATTCTGATGGATATTGCCAGAAGCAATAACCAAACAAGTTTCAAAGACTCGCCTCAAAAAGCTGTGGTCCTGCATCAATTTTAGATGTTAAACATTTATGAATAGTATATAATTTTTTTAGTTTGAGTTTCTTTAATTGCAGCCATTAAAAAGCGACTTCAAATCTGAATGTTACCTTTTATTTGGTAGCTAATTTAATAATGAACATAGGGTTGGGATTCTAGCCACAGCAAAAAAATTATTGTTTTAGGATACTTGAAAGTCATTTAAAAAATTTGAAAAATATGTATGACAACAATCCAAATTCTTTAAAAGAGACCAATCCTTTTATGTTTACATTGTTCAATAATAAAACTTTATCTAAGGATGATTGCAATATGTTAGCAATTGAAATTTTCTTAGGTAAGTTTCTAATTACTATGAAATTTGTTGTTTGTTGAAACAATTAATACTTTTTTAAATATTTGTATTTTAGGAGGTATTGATACAACAGCGACAACGATAGCTCTCACTCTACACTATTTAGCACAAAATAAATCAATACAGGAGAAAGCTAGACAATCTATTCCTGGCGAAAATTATCTGAGAGCATGTATAAAAGAAACGTTGAGACTAACAGCAACTGCAGGTGCAAATAGTAGATTTCTTGTAAAAGACACTGTGATTGGGGGATATTCAATACCAAAAAATGTACTAATTTTTATTGGCCTCTTAAAACTATCTACCAAAAAAAACTATGCTTTGTTTAAAACAAAAACTATGGTTTCCTTTCAAAAAAATTTTTTTTTCAGACATTGGTATCGGCCTTTAGTTCAGTGACATCAAATAGTAAAGAATATTTTAAAAATGCACATGCTTATTGGCCTGATCGGTGGCTAAGAAATACAGATACAGAATTTCATAAATTTGCATCATTGCCATTTGGATATGGCCCTAGAATGTGCCCTGGCAAAAGGTTAGCTCAAAATGAAATTGTGATTTTTCTGAAAGAGGTAAGAATTCTTAAATATCGAGTTATGAAAATTTGTTGCAGCCATTTTAAATTTTTCTTCATGTAAACTAATCTTATATTTCATTACTTGAATCATTTTCTATTCTTAACACTTCTGGGTAACTTTCCATAGTGTTCTATGTACAAATTTTTCTTTGATTTCTTCTTCACATATCAATTGCTTCAATATTTTTCTTGTGTTTTATACTGCCTTTCATAAAAATAGCGTTTTCCCCAAAAGGCTGTATTTTCGATTTCATTTTAGACAGTTTCCGATCTATCCTTGTAAAGGAATGTTTGGGAAATTGTCTCAAATTTTAGAAGAAAGAATCTGTAATTAAATTCTGATTACTTTTTTCATGGACATCCTGTAAAATGACGGCTGCAACAAATTAATCTTCGGTTATTTAACTAACAGTAAAATAATAATTAAAAATGTTGAGATATTCTTATAATTTAAAGTTAAAGTCTTTGGTATATTAAAACTTTCTTTCAGCTTTTAAGCAACTTTATCCTGGAAACTGAAGATAAATCGCAAATCGGTATGGTGTACAGAATGAACAGAATACCAGAAAAATCAATAGACATCAAATTACTTTATACAAATCGCTAAAGATTTATTACTTCATTGTACAACAATACATAATGTCTTAATATACATTTTTATATACATTAGTTTTTTAATGATTTATTACCTTAAATATATTTGTACAATAGAATTTGATTTAAAGCTTATGACAAATTGTAAAATTATGGTTTTATTTTTTTGATGATGATAATGTATGATACTTAGGTTTCTATTGTCACTCTTACATATAAATAAACATTACGATATGAACAAATTACTTTTTGGAACATTATTTTAACAGAAAACATACTTATTGGTATAAGTGATGAATCTTAAAATGAAAAATAATATAGGAATGTTCTCATATTTAAAATACCAAATAAGTAAATTGGACATAAATATTACTTAGTTATTCGAATAGATTTACAAAAAATCATTTATTCTTCAAATATGATTACATAATGTGACATTTTTGGAAATGTTTCAAATCATTATTGATGTGGGGTATTTCAATTATATGAAGCCTGCCCTTTACAAACAAAAACATAAAAAAAGGGAATGTTTTCTTTTGTTGTCTATCAAAGCAGTTCAGGTCATTTATTTAATGAATAATGCAAAAAATTCAAATGATTCCATTTGATACACTTTACACCTTCAAAAATGACACATTGCGTACAGATTGTAGTTTTATAATAAATAATTTGTCTACACAAATAACATTTAGTAATAGAAGAAAAATTATGTTAGTTATTTATACTAGAACGAATCATACTATTTAAAAAGTTTTTCCCTAAACATCAATGTACTGTTCAGCGACACAAATTTCATTTAAAATAATCTAACAAATACGCTTAATTTAAAGCTGAAAATTATGAAATTGCAATGCGGATTGAATTTATTATCACACTAATTCAGATTTGAACAGCATATTGACACTTTAAGAGTAATAGAAAATAAAAACCTATATTACTATATTTTATAAAATTATAGTATATTAAGAAAAAAATATACTTATTTAACAGAGATTCCTATTATAACAAACAAAAATCACAGAACTTCAAAACAGTGCAAACCTGAATTTAATACAGGAATAATCAAAAATTAATTTATATTAAAAGCAAATGCTCAAATAATTTGAGTTATCACAGTATATTTATAAAATGCTCTTAATGTTCTGATTAAAGGCCAGTTAACAAAAAAATCAATAAAAATAAAGTATTTACTTAAAAAAATATTCCTAGAAAACTAATACGACATTAAATAATAGAATTAGATAATTAGCGATATGTAAATTAAACGAAATACTATTTTAGCAAAAAAGCTAAAATTCACCGAATTTTTAAAACTTATTTAAAACATTTTTGATCATTCGATATGGGGTGTCGCATTAATAATTAAACATGCAACTGGAGTATACTCTTAATTCAAAATATAAGCTTAAGTAATATCGATTACTGCGTATTATAACTGAAAATTTGCGACCATTTGTTAAAAGTTATTGAGCCTCAAAAAAAAAGGTAATTACATTTTTTTCAAAAAATAATCTGCTGACAAAGCTACTCAGAATTGGTAAGTACTTAACAAGCAGAATTGCAGAATATAATACGAGAAAAATCCAAGAGAAACATGGCAGAAGTGAAGAATAAAAAAACCTTTTTACTTTGGAATATGTGGCTTAAAAGTCATATTTTGAGTTAGAGTAGCTGTCATTATTAATAAGATGTCCTGTAGATTTTTTTTACGTTTGATTCCTATACATAAGTTTAGAATTAATTGTAGAAAATATTCTTGAATTATTAATGCGAAATAAAAATAATGATTTTAAAATCTTAGCTTGGTAAACTTTAGAAACTGTTTTTGATTATAAATCAATGATATAAAAGCAAATCTCTACATTCTTATTGCAATGTATTTGAAATTTGAAATTTCTGCATGAGAAATAATGATGACTACTTAAGAAGTTTACTCTCCGATAATTAAGGTCAAAACCTGTAAAAATAATACATAGAAAATATATAATATATTCTAATTTGATTAGTCCTGTATTTAAAAAAAAATTAAAATTTAAGCAATTAATAAAGATTAATAAAATATTTATGATAACATGTACTCTTCCAAGTATAAAATATAAATTAAACATATATTATTGATAAATCCAAACATTAATAGTTGGCATCATATGTAATATGTAATTGATGCTTTTTAGTTTCTTTTAGTGTTCTTACTAAAAATATCTTTCGAGTCGAATCATTTCATAATAAAGGAAGGCTTAAATATATACCTTTTTATATATCTGCCTAGTTCGCATTAAACAAAAAAATTAATGGTACAAGAGTTAGACTCAAAAATCGACTGATTTGAATAGAGTTAATTTGCAACGTTTATTTAATGGTAATTTTTAAAATACGTGCGTAAATAAAATATGAAATACCAACATATCTTATTTTCTTTTTCCTTTGTCGACTTTCCCTTCTAAATATCAGAAAGACCAGGAAATGGTTTAAACTTAACAAGAATAAAATACTTTTAAATTGCTTGACTTATCTTATCAAGCACATTTGATTAGTAAATTTTTAGAGTGCTTCCAATTCAATTAATTTACAAAATACTTGAAGCACTTCTACAAAGTATTTAAGTACCAATATTTATAAAAATGCTCGGGTTGTAAAATACACAAACTAAAGTTAGAATTTCATAAATAGTATTAATATGAAACGATTCGATTGCAAGTGAAATATATTCTAGAAGCATCAAAGATTTTATATTCACATTACTCATAATACTGACTACTTGTCCAGCCTCTAAGTATGTAAACATCTGGTTAATACATACTATTTTGCACGCTTTGGTAAAAGACCTACTAACCTAAAAATAACTACAACCACGGCGGTCTGTTCATAGAATCATAGGGTTGTCTCATACTTAACGCAGGATGATAACCAGGAGGATATGTTCCTGGTGGAGGTAGCAGCCCTTGGTTTAACACACCCGCCTGCAGGTAATGTTGATATATGGGCGAACTGGTGTCCATTAACTGAGCCTGTGCATTGGGAATAAATGGTCCTGCAATGGGGTAAGAAGTTCGAGCTTGTGGTGCTCCCAAGAATGGGTAAGATTGGGGATTAGAGTTCTGATGGGCTGGCCGGGTTTGTTTCTCGGAATTATCCGGCGTCGACCGATGATGGGCGGCAGCAGCCGCCGCCATGTAATAGTTCGGCGCGGATCGGAACTCTTCCAAAAAATTTGGATAACTGTCTTTATCTGTATAAAGTCCGGAACCTATGCCTAGTCCTGCCGGTGTAGGACCAAAATTAAATGCACTTCCCGGCACTACACTGGAAGTTTTTAATGATATTGCACTGGGTTCTAGTGAAGAATTACCTTTTAAACCTGCATATGATTGGAAGCCCTGGTTAATAGAAGGTTGATCCTGACTTTCTGACGAACTTGCTGGAGCTATTAAAATAAAATGTATTTATTACATAATAATACAGGGATTGCCACGATATTTTGACAGTTTTTAAAATTTATTACTGGATATAATGAGATGCTGTACGAGTATGTAACTTTGACTTTTGTCCTTCACATATTTTTGTATTCATTTACCTCAATAGTAGGAGTTAAAACAGCGTGTACAGATTTTTATTGATAAATTAAGATTCAAATGCTGATTTACCAATTAAAATGATCTCAAAATAACATATGGACTTCCTCAATGATCACCAATTAAGAATTATGAAATCTCAATATCATAAAAAACTCAAAAATATCAAAACACCGCAGTAATCACAGATAATTATTACAAATGTGTTTATCATAAGAAATATAATAAAATCGATAAAATATAACAGAATTATTTATAATGAAACAAAACTTACGATTTTTACTGCTTTTTCTTTTCTTAGATTTTTTCTCATGTAGCTGCATTTGTTGATTGTTTTTCAGTTCAGTTTGCATCATATTCTGACTTTGTAAATCCGTCATTTGCCTATTGTATAGGGAATTAGAACTGGCCTGTATGCTTTGGCTGTAAGACTGAATAGCTGCCATATTGGCCTGACTCAGTATAGGCAAAGTGGATGCGTTACTGGATATGGGTTTATTCAAGATATGGGCAGATCCTAATCCTTTATCAGAGTAGAACGGGCTCGTATTTTGGAGACCGACCATCATACGATCATCGTTGCCGAATCTGTCGACGATGTGAGATAAATTCGCCATGGTTCTTCCCACATCGGCGGTAGAGGAATTGTACGTCGATCTCGTTATATTCGAGTTAGAAACGTTTTGAAGCGACAATCTCTCGTTGATTACATCAGTTCTGGTGTTACAAGTAACGATTCCTCCAAAATTCTGTTGTGAGGTTGTGGTTTCCGCGCCTTTGTAGCCCATTTGCTGTAAAGCGACGTTTGGATTTCCATATCTCATGTGGGAAATGTCACTGGACGAGACTTTCGGCGGAGATAAGGATGATTGCGCGGTAGTGAGGGGTTTTTGAGAAATCGATGAAGGTATAGAAGTCGTAGCAAATTGTTGGAGAGATCTTGTATTTATATCGGGCCCAGTATACCCCATATTAGTATACTTAGACATGTCCATTTTATTGTGCTGCACCTGCGTCACTCCTTTGTCTCTTCCAGGAATATTTAACGGATAGTTCGATCCGTCATTATAACTAAAACCAGATGATGGAATCTGTTGGTGGTGTTCCAATACGGATTTATTAAACAATTCATCTTGACCCTGAATTAAGCTTTTTGGGTCCGGAATATTTTGATGGACGTAGGGCTTTGTTTCCACTTTATCTTTTGATTGCGTTTCCAAGTTTTTCTTCATTTCGATTTGTTGAGTTAAGCGGGGATCGATTTCAAATCTTTGGTTGGTTATTTGTGGCAGCTCGTTTTCGTTGTACGCTCTCTTTTTCACAGGAAAGACAGCATTTTTGTCTGGTTTATTTTGCTCGTCCTGCATTGGATAGTTTTCCATTTCAGGTGAATTTGAACACAATACACTAGCAGTTCGTTGAATGACAGGTGAATGTTGCTGAGTTTGCATTATCGGCGGATTTTGGACATTCGGGGAGTGTTGGGGTACTACTGTAGGTGAATGTGGAGAATAAATATTAGGAGAATGTTGGGAATGAATGCTGGGAGAATGTTGTGAGTGGATGCTGGGGGAATGCATTCCCCCAGATTGATCGGAATTAATTTTAGGTGAGACGATAGAAGAATGTTGATGGGGAGATGATTGATTGCTAGCAGGAGAATTTGCTGTATAATTATGTGTAACCTGAGTCTTATTACTATCATAATAAGAATAGTTACCTTCCGAATTATAAGGTGGTGTCGGATTTGTACTAGAATAATTAGGAACGTGCGTGTAGTATGGAGAATTGGGATAAGAATAATAAGAATTCTCAGTTGTATTTGGAGTGTATACATGTTCTGAATAATGTGGATAAGGTGATTGAGAATTCTCTCTCGGACTACAAGATTTATCAGGACTACTCTTATTTGATACTGTGTCTTGATAAAATCCTACCCTGATTTGCCCGTCAATTGTAGAATACGTGGCTTTTGGAGAGATATAAGGACGTGGAGACGCCATATTAGGGGAAGCTCCTGAAGGAGATCTATGTAAAGGAGACGGATACGGTGCAGGATAAGCGCCACGTTCATCCATACCGACCCTCGGCGAATCCATATCTTGACTAAAACTGGAACGCTCAGACATGCTGCTACCAGTGCTAATCCTTCTCTGTCTGGATACTGGCTGCACTTGCGGACTATCAGAATTTGGAGAAACGACAGGCATGGGAACTTTTCGGGAATCAACCGATTTATTGTCTTCGCTTTTTTCATCTTTACTTTCAGATTTGGAATCGTTTTTCTTAGCGACTGGCTGTACTTTTGGAGCTCCAAATGCTTTAAACCATGCGCTGAGATTAGGCGTGGCACCACCGCTGTTAGTATCATCAATATTAGGAAATTCCTGAGTGCCCTCTCCATTTTGTTCTTTTACTTTTTTATTAGATAAAACAATTTCCGAATCCGGTTTTGTTTCTGGTAATTTCGGTTCTTCATCGATTTTTATTTCGGGTTGTTTGAGATCTTTTTTCTGATCGTCGACAAATTTATGTTTTCCGAAGCTATCTAAGACAGAACCTAAACTAAGTTTTGGTGCGTTCATATTAGTTTTGACGATCAAGGAATTTTTCGTATCCTTTAACTTAGATAGAGGACCCAAAGGAAAAATTTCATCAGTCTTGTTTGTACTTTGAACATTCGAGATAAGATTGCCTTTACTTTTTCCGGGTTGGAGGCGGTCTATAGTCCTTTGTACCTCTCTTCTTTTGAAAAATTTGGAAGGATCCCTGAAAGGCTTCTTTTTGGGGTCTTTATTGGTTCCTTCTTTTTTAGGTGCAAGAGGTTTATCTATTTTCTTACCGGGTATTTGGTCTATTTTAGTTGTGATAGTATCTAATTCGTCTAATCCAGTGTAAGAAGGAGAATTACTTGCTGAACTAAATTCTGTGAATTTTGGAGTGTCGTCTAACCATTTATTAATATCTTTTAGAGTTTGTTCAGTCGCGATACTCAAAGCGTCCATGTTAGACGTTGGTTTAATGAAAACATTAGAAGTGGATGAGTTTGATTTCTTGGCTTTTAATCCTTCCGAGTCGATACTGTCCACAGTGTTACTTTCCAATTCCAATTCTATATCAGACTTGAAAATTTTAAATGGTTTCTCTTTTATTTTGTTTTTTTCTTCCTTTTCTTGTTTCTTCGATTTATCTTTGTTTTCTTTTGAATGATCCAGCTCAAATTCGAATTCGTTTTTTAATTTTAATTCGCTTTTAGCTTTTAATTTCTCTATGGTTTCCCGTAATTTATTATGTTTGTCTTTCGGTTTTGGTGATAGAGATATCGAATCGTTTCTCTTAATTTTTTTGTCAAAATGTTGTTCAATCTCTTCAAAATCCTCAAAAAACTCGTTCACCTGCGAATCTCGTTTATCTGTTAAATAAAAAATAAGTTAAATACTAACATATTATCTAAGAAAATAATGAAAGTAAATGTAAGTTATAGATAATAGTAGAAAAAATTAATTGGGACGAAATGCATTATGCATCATAATTTCTGGAAAACATAAAAATAATGAAATTACGAACTATAAAATAAAAGAAATAGCAAGAACAAAGTATGACAAAAACAACTAAGTTGATGAACATACAACAAGGTAAAAGTTATTAAAAACCAGGAATACACAATGTGAAATAAAAGGAATGACTTGCCAAAAGACAAGATCTTTTCATTTGAAATAGTTGGGAAAAATGGATGCAATAAACTAGAACAGAAACCAATTCAATACCTTAAAGAGTAAAAGGGTTTAATTTGCATGTTTAAAAGAACAAATGTTTGTAAAGAATACTTTACCTGTTTTTGTAAAATTTTCAAACTCGGAGAAATCATCATAGGGTTTCCTTTTGGAAGAATTTTTGGGCAAGTACTCTATTCTGCTATCAGGGCTCGAAGGTGGAGGACTATCACTGGGAGGAGGACTCAAACTTGGACTTGGAATTACGGTTTTACTCTTAATTTTCTTCTTCTTTTCTTTTTCCTTCTCTTTCTTATTAGCCTTCTTAGATTTATTTTTGAGAGCTTTCTTTGAATTCAACTTTTCTTTTTTATTCTCGACTTTTTCTTTTAATTCCGTTTTGATTTTCTTTTCCTGTTCTTTAGAACTTCTTGAATCATCCCTATCTTTTTTTGATTTATTTGTTTTGTTTGGTATTTCGACGTCTTCATATTTCTTGTGCTTGGTGGATCTGGTAACTACTTCTCTGGGATTAGAATCATGTGATTTACTTCTCAGACTATTTATAGACTCTTCTGATTCTGATCTCTCCTTTTTTCTGTCAGTTTGCGCTACGAGCATAGGTTTTCGCCTGGAATTACTGGTTTCTTCGGATTTATTGTTTTTTGATTTATTTTTGTCTTCACCGGAGAATTCAATAGCGATTTCATCGTCTGATGATGATATTTGATCAAGGTACTTATCCTTTGCTTTTTCAAATACTTGCAGAAGATTATCAACCATTTCAGTATACTCTGCAAAAAAATACGAATATATTTTGTATTATATTTTTAAGAAATATCCAATCTTGTGTCTTTTAAGAATAAAAAATTATAATACACTAAACAACGAATATGATGGAATTATATTACATTATATTATAAGTACACAGTATGGAGAAGACGGAGAATATTTTTAATTATTAATTCAATTAATAAATATATTTTTATATTATTGAATTCTTCTTCATCAGTTGAGTTGAACGATGTACAATAATACTTAATACTTAACATTCAAATAATAATGATAATAATTTTCAAAGGATGTAATAAAAACGCAAAAGTAGGTTAAATGAATAATCAAAAAACTAAATTAATTGTCTGTAGTGGAAGAAAATATTTAGTATTTAGTTGAAAGAAGAGTTAAGGGGTTCATTTTATTAACAATTTTATAGGACAACTGACTTTTGGTATTAGAAGATATAGGAAAAAATATTTTAAATAAAAATTAATTATGTACATGACTTGAGAAAATAAATAAGGTCAAAGAAATTTGATCATAGAAGAAATGACAAAAATTGAGAGTAATTTGCATTATAATACATTCGTTAGTTTTTTCAATTTCACAATTTTTACGAAATCTCTTTTTAATATTGTGTATAGAAATGAACTGTTTTTGAGTTAAGATTACTGAGTACCATTGTTTTGAAAAAATGTTTATATTTTGACGCCAATAGATCTTAATTCAAAATGATTTTTTTTATTTCAGTAAATGATGTTTATCAATTTCCATTTAGGTTTGCTTCTTTTCTTTATTAGGACTTTAAAAATTCGGGAGATATATGATATTCAATAAGTATTTTTTTTTGTTTACTGGTCGGTATAGCTTCCGTCAGGGTTTCAGTACAGTTCTTAAATAATCATAAATATTTCAGATAAAAGAGACAAAGGAGTGGAAATTTTGGTATCACATGCGTTTTAAAGAGTACTTTTTTATTTTTAAAAATAAATGGAGATTCTTCCGTAAATCAAACTGGACCTTGTGCTTCTAATGTGAAGTTCTTACTAATTAAACCACGGTGGGTTGTCAATCTATTTTTATGATTTAAGAAATAATAAAAAGATTTGAAATGAAATAAGAACGTTTTCAATTACTAAAAAACTTTACCCAGATACTTTAGTTTTAAAATCAAAAAGGTAAATTATATACTAAACATATTATAGAATCAACCATCAATGTACTTGTTGAATATGTTTGGTAAAATTATATTGTGACCGTAAGAAAAATACAGTACGGAACTCTATTGAAAGTATATTTTCTCCACTCGTTACCAGTGAGGGCCAATTATTAAGCTCTATAGATATAATCTAATGCAAAATTGATCTTGTGATTAATTACCATTTTCGGCACCGTTGTAGAGCTTGCAATTGTCTACAATCAACTGAAAATCAGCGCGAAACTTATCGAAAGATTTATAAGATCCAGAGTCCAATCTTTCTTCCATTCTTTGCAGATCCATTGGTCTTCTGATTATGGAATAATAGTTCGGGGCATACTCCTCTTCGACCGGGTCGGTAAAAGGCCACGCATCTTCATGTCCTTTAACGAAATCTAAAATCTTATGCATTCCAGTTTGCAAATCTTCGTCTGTTTGACGAAATCTGCAAAAAAAGGCAAGGGTTCGATTTTAAAAGAAAAATTCAATAAAGTGGACCAAAACTTTATTAACAAAATTTTACAGAGGTAATGATAGATCTAATAGTATTCATGTATTACTTTTGTATCTATAATTTAAACGAGGTTTTCTTTTGGACCGGCGCAAAATTTTGTTTGGAGATTTCTTTTGAGGGTTATTCAAACGACGTAATAAAACAATGGGAACTCTGTAAAAAATAAATCTCATATACCGAATGTTTAAAAAAACTCAATTTATAATTTCAAATTTTAATAAAAATCCGTTATTTTGATGATTGTCTTGCGTATACAGAGTGTATCTAATTTAATAGGTAAAAGTGAGGAGTTCTTATTGTAAATGGGATGAAGTTAGACCAGATTTATTCATTAAATAAAAAATACCTATATAAATAAACCAATTTATAAAAATACGCTTTGTAAAGTTTGATTAGTTATCTAAAACTATAAATTAATTTTTGAATTTTATAAAACACATCATTGGCAAAACCTAAAATAATGTGGGTGACATCACATGCAAATTAACAGTTAACTAAATATTGAATTGAGGAATATTCTATGAAACTTGGTAGTATAATTCACTAATTATTCTTTTGCTTTGTAAAAAGAAATCTCCAGGAAAAAAGAACTAGTTAAACAAAAAACATTAGTTATCTCAACAGTTTTGAGTATTTGAATAAATCTTGAACCATTTAAACGCCAAATCAAAATACTGCACTTATACTTACATTATAGAAATTTACATATGTAAGAACAGTCTAAACAGGAGAACAAAGGACATCTCCTTTACAGCCCACTGCAATGTATACTTCTCCAAACAAAGAGAAAAATTGAATAGAAAAATTAGGCTCAAAAGTCGTTGTTGACATTTGAAAATTACAAACAGGAAACGAATTCTCAGTGAAGCAATTAAGTTCATTTTATTATAGATGATATTTTAAATTATACTTACACTTGGGATGTTTTCAATTTTTTCTTGTTAGTGTTCTTCATAGGTTCTATTAGGATTTGTCCTGTTGCAGCAGAAAGAGAGTTGTTAGTCTGACGACCAACTGTTGCTGGTTTAGATGAAAACAATTTCGTAACAGCCTCATTTCGTTTTTCACGCTTTTTGTTAGATTTTGAACTCTTCCCCGTCTTCACTTCTGCAAGTAAGCGTATATTTAATAAAAAACAAACAAAAACCATATATATTACTGTAAATGAGGATTAATTCATATTTTTGTCCATTTTACTAACCTTTAAGGTTATTTTTGTCCTTGGCTTTGGACTTTTTACTTCTTGTACTGGCCATTTCGTCACTTAATTCTTCATCTATAACTTCATCTTCGCTTTTTTCCTTTAATCTCGCGCGTCTTTCATACGCCTCCTGACGTTTATTTTCCAATTCTTTTTTCTTTTTCGTGGCTTCTTCCTCTGGGCTTATTTCCTCTTTTTTATCTGCTTGGAACTCTTTTTCAGTCTCGGTTTCCTAAACACAATTGTTTTCATTAGCCAATACAAAAAATAATTTTACTAATAAACATTTTTTAAAAATACTTTCATTATTATTATATACCTTAACTTAAATGAAAAAATGATACTAAGAAGTTTAATGAAGGAAGTAGAAAAAGCCAACTGAAAGAATTGAGTTTGTGAATTTTAAGCAAGCAATTGATATTGTGAGTACACATAAACTATTAGAGAAAATGCACAAAAATGGGATTGCTATACAAATTAATTAGATTAACAAAAATATCTTCTATATATTAATTTATACCAATTTTTTTAGTCTGCTTGAAGTTCTCCTTGGCTGGTTCTCCAGAAGACGCCTCCGGGCCAAATTTTCTTTTTCTTTAAATAGCCTCGGTAATTCTGGAAGAAAATTTTCGTTTAAAGTTAGATGCAGCTGCCTTTCTGCTTTACTATTAGATTTCTTCAACTTCCTTGTAAGTTGAAACCAGTCATCTTCTGTAAAACAAATTACTTGCCAAACTGCTTTCTTTTTATTATTCTTAGTCGTGTAGTCTTCCCGATAGAGCCTAGTCCCGTAAAAGTACCAATAGGCAGAATCATTACTATCGTATCCCAACGGTTCAACGCGAAGGCTATCGGCTTCTAAATTTTTCAACTGATCTAACACGTCCTCAGCATCTAAACGAAAATCACAGAGAGCATGCAAAATGTCAACTTTAGTTCTAAGAGGAAGCAACTGAAAGTCGATATCAGTATTGAAGGGGTTGTACTGGTCATGTTCTTGGCATTTTTGGCGAAAAAGACGTCTCAGGAACATCTGATAGTTAAATGTGGAAATTTCATTGTTGGGAAGGCAGCCACTCAACAAACGTACAATTAAATCTTGCAGCCAAGAAGATTCCTCAGTGCCGTCAGTTAGAAGAGCCTCTTCTAAGTCCTAAAAGTACACTAGTTGTAGTTGCAAAATCAAAAATAAATGTGGTAAATAGATTTTAAAAATTTAAGTGAGTATAAAATGTCTTCTGTGCCAAAATTAGCTAAAAATGTTATGTTATTAGCTAAGTTGAAAAAACAGTTACATAAGTGCGTAAAGAATGGACATATTCTAAACAGTTAAAGACTTGCCCTAATTTTTTTCACCCAGTCAATATCCCATTCCTGAATAATTGAAAAAGATAAAGAACATGATTCTACATAAATTGGCTAATCTTTAAAATTATTCTTCTTGCACTTTATTTTTTTAAATGGCTACCTTACTTTTAAAACATATTATTCTGAATTTTACTTTAAAAAGCCATCGATTATCTTGCAATCCACAAAAATGTAAAATAGTGACCATTGATCATTTGACGATTTGAGTACAACATTTGAAATAGATAGAATAATCATTTATCCCTTAATGCAAGTTATCAACATTTTGTTCAAATTATAAAAAAAAAGACATTGAATCAGAACTTTTATTAAGTTTTAATGAAGTTTCTAAACTTGCGTCAACTTGTTTTAGGTGAATTAGCAAACAATTTACATGTAAAATAGAATGAAAATAAAGTGTTGTATTAATTACCAAAAGAAAAGAAATTAAAGAGGTTTTTTTAAAATTGAAAAATTAGAAATTATTATTGTAATAAAATGTTACAGCATTTAAATAATCGGATGTTTTTGGGGAATTAAAATTTAATTTAGTATTAATTAATAAAGATTAATGTCAATTTCTCGTGAAATTAACGTTTTCAGTACCTACAATTCTTGAAGTAGAAAATCATTTTAATCCAAAATAACTAATATTTATAATATACATTTTTTGATAAAGCAATTTAAAAAAAGGCATTTAAAATCAATATTATTATTTTCCTTTTTTTCAAAATATACTAATAGAATAAATAATGATACATTTTTCTTTTTCCATACTGAATTACTTCTCAAAACATTTGTATAATTATAATTGATAAGAGTGTTGTCCATCAGTGCTTCAAAAGTTTGCAAGAGATATAGGCTTAGATAAAATACCAATTAATTTATATAAAAATGCATTAAAACCATTCTAAATGGTAGAAAAAACAATAAATTTAGACTTGGACAACATACCGAATAATTTCTATAACAGTGCTTCAAAAGCATTTTAGATGATAGAAAAGTTTGCAAGGAAAGTATCACTTAATTTCTATAAAAATGTTTTAAAGCTATTTTAGATGGTAGAAAAGTTTGCAAGAAATATAAACTTTTAACAAAATTCCAATTAATTTCTATAAAATTACTTCTAAACCATATTAGATGGTAGAAAAGTTTACAATAAATTTGGATATACCAGCTAATTTGAGTAAAATTAGTCTATTAGCGTTAAGTACTTATGTAAATTAGTAGTTTTCTCTTCATCGCTTATAAGTTGTTTATAGTGTATGATTTTAGTTTGTACAGAGAAGAGGGTACTTACCTCAATATCGAAATCTAGAAGATTAAAAGCAGTTCGAAAAAGTGAACAAAAGTGAGCGATACTTGGGACCTCCCACCATGACTGAATATCTTAAAACAAAAATACAGAAAATAATATAAGCACTGAACTGAGTTAACAACACATTTCAATTTGAATAGTTTATAAACACACCTAGGATGCTAATGAAAGTTGGAAACATAACCTATTCGTAGATCAATACGTATAAAGGCATAAGATACAAATTTTAACTTCAATGATTTCATCAATATAAGTCACTTGCCAGAAAATGTTGAAAGTTTTATATAAAATACTCATTTAAATTATTTGTATTTTCTTGGGTTGTCAAAAATGCCATTTGCAACAAGCTCCAACGACAGTTCATTCTATCACTGATTTGTGATTTGACTCACAGTTTGACGTAACGGTGAATTGGAGTACAATACTGATCAATACACGATCTCTTCTTTACAAATTAACTACATTATTTACAACCTTTTTTCTTAAATTTAAACAAATTTACTGTTGTTAAGTTCAAAAAAATTAGTAATTTTTCTCATAAGTTAATAACGGCGATTATATATATTTCAACTAAATTAAACTTCTTCAAGTTTATTTTTCAAATTTTCATTAAAAATAAAAATAATAATGTTATTAATTTTATAAATATGTAAATAATCTAAAATAAATATAACTTTCATTACATTATAAACTTTTCAAAAATCGACCTCTGAATCGATTCATTCGCATTGGAATCGAATTAAGAATAATTCCACAGCGTCTCTTTATTTCTTTTATAAAGATCTTAGCAATTACATAAAAGTTAACATTTACAAAAATTTCATCACTGCAACAATGGTTTTAGACTAATTGTAAGTTTTTATTCATTAGCTTTGTCTAAATAAATCGAGAGATTTAGATACACTTTATATCGATTATGTGATTACGGATTTTGGCGCTGATAGGCAATTATATTTGTACCAAACACTTAAGAGGGGCCTTTAATACTAATAACATAAATTCAGTAGGCAACGATTAAACTTAATTTAAGAATCTCAGTTTTTTAATTGAAACTCACTTTTTTCAATAGGAACATACATGGGCCAACCTGTGTATTTATTAAATAGCTTTTTCAAGTACCAGTAAAATGATGTACATAATAATTTACTTAAATAAAGCAACAATTAATAATTTTCTAATTTCTATTAAGACAACTTGCTCCGTAAGCCGCCTCTTTTGCCTTCTTTAGGAAGTGACAACGTTTTAAAATTGCCTAATTTGTAAGAAATTAAATAAGACTAATTTTTTACTGAAGGCCGGCCGCTAACTGAGACAAAACCCAAAACCTGCCAGTGCGTTCCAAATTTATTTGGATGGCCCATATATCGTTCATACTCGATATATTTAAAAAATGTTTATAAAACAGAAATTGTTTGTTGCAGAAATTTTCAATGTGCAATTTTATTGGCGAATGGTCCAATCGGCGAGAGATTCGAGATGTGACGTATCTTCCAATTAACGTTCCTATTCGCTTAAGACGTAAGTGATGGGAGAAGGTGAGGGAAGTAATGGCTGAAAGCTTAAGACGAAGCGACGCGTTCATGTACCTCCAAAAAATATGGTTCAAAAAGACGATTTATGAGGCTTAATATGGAATTAAGTTGTATAGTTTATTAAATTCAATGGTAATCTTTGAATAATTTATGATGGAAATTGGTCGTAAATGAAGTATCTGGTAGGAACTGTTTTGAGCGATGAAATACGGCCGTTGGAATTTTTGCCGTTGTGTTTATAAATGTTATTTATGTATAAATTTTAGTTTTTTGATTTTACAAACCGAATTTTCAATTCATAATATTTTCCTTTTTTGTAGCATTAACCTGGGAGTCTCCAAAATACTTGAGGTCTTATAACATGAGAAGCCATGCCAGAAGACAAAATGGCGTCAAAACGGCAGTATCTGGTGAGTCTAAAACTAAAATTGCGCAATTAAAATTATTGTGTTGTAGAACATATTGTAATAATACCTTCCGTATATGTTTTATGTGTTTCACACCCTTGAGAAAGAAGCAAATAGGCTTAGTAACGTCTGCCATTTTAAAATAATATTTGGAGTTTTATTTATTATCCTCACCCCGATATTCCTATCCACTTATTAATGTAAAAGAAATACCTGGTTCTACAGTTTCACTGGGTGTAATAAATTTGACATTGACATTTTGGCTAGTGATCAATTTTGATAGTGGAGTTAATGGTATTTTAGGTTCTCATTTTTTTATTAAATATGAGGCTACTTTAAATTATGAAAAATTTATATTTTCCTTTTTGTTGGGTGTTGGGTGATGTGATGATAAATGTATAATTATTCCAGAGAAATGTCTGAGGGTGTATTTACGGCTACTACTATTCCTGTTAGATTTTTAAACACTAATGATAAAGTTAAAATAAGAAATTTTATGCCAAAAATGGATCGAACCTTAACAAAATTATTTAATTGCTTGTAGTGTTCATACAGGGTTGGGATAAAGTATGGAACCAAGTAAATATCTTTTAAACGAAACGGACGATATTTATGAAATTTTGCAAGTAAGTGTAATGGGGCAAAATGCAGCTGATGTATTGTTGATAACATACTTCCGGTTTAACCGGAAATACTCTCAACTTTTTTCATTTAAATGGGACACACTGTATATTTTTACAGATTTTAAAAGAGCTTGTTATTTGTCGAATTTATACATACTGGGTTTAGTGGAAATAATTTGTAAAAACGAGAAATAACTCACTTTTAGTTGTAGAATAAGTAAATTTATTTACTTTAGACTAATGAGAATAATAATTTAAACAAAATTAATTTAAATGTTCAAAATGCTCTTCAATATGCCAGCCTATTAACAAATTCTTGAGTCACTCTTTCCAAGATTTCTCCACGTATTAGTTCGCATTCATCAATAATTCTTTGTTTGTTAAAAATGTATATTCAGGAGTTTTAATTTTTAAACTTAAAATTAAGCACGGTTTTAGTTGTTTTTGATTAATCAAGCGGCTACAATAATATTGGTGTTCAATTTCGATGTCGGAACTTTAATTGTCTTTCATTGATTTTTGATATATCTTTTATATGCGGGTTTTTTCGGTATTTTAGAAGAAACCGGTTTGTAAATTTTGCTTATTTAGCGAGTATTTAGATAGATAGGCAACACACATTTCATTAAACCAATTTTGCTTAGTGCTTCACTTTTGGTTTTTATTTGAGTGTTTTTGAATTTAAATCAATCTAATATTGCTCTTAAAACAAAAATTCAACAACATTAAATTTCAGTACAGCATTTTTTTTAATATATACTCTTGATTAAAATTTAACCGACCTACAGGATTACGCATTATTAGTGTTATAATATTTCCGCTGTTATTGAAGTTACAAAAAAAATGTATTTACAATAAGCGTAAATAGTCTTAAGATTCACATATTAAAACTAGTAACAAATACACAGGGTATCCAGGAACACAGTGCCAGACCAATATTACATTTTTTTAAATAGTATTATTTTTTATTGCATAGGTGTATGAATTCTGTTTTTGTTTTGGTATATATTCTACTTTCATCTATTTAAAAAGTTCACTAAAAATTCATAAATTAGCTACAGGGAGAGTCAAAACTCGGAAGCAACATTTTCTCATTTTATTTAAATGGAACACCCTATATTTTTGATGTCCTTTGGATAGCATTTAATAGCTCTTTCATTTTGGAGAGTGCTTTTCCCTTAAGATTAATGATTTTATTCTTATCAATTCATAATAAAAAATCATATATATTTCGAAAATAAAATTCACCAATCAAAAATTTCAAAATGGTTTATTAATAGTTACACGTTTAACAATAATCGATTCTAGCAATCCAATAGCGTTCGCTTTATGAAGTAAATTTGTTTGAGGTAAAAATCGTCAATGTATCAGCTCTACACACATACATACTTTACTTTTTATGTTCTATTTGCCGCACACTTGTTACGCTTGCTCCTGCATCGATTTTACTACCTGCTTTTTTCATTTTTATTGTCGGGTTGCATCTTTTGGATTCGTCAACGATTTGGTTTTCTTGAAATATTAAGAATTCCTCACAGTTCGTTATTAAATCAATAATTTTCTCTAGAGACAAAAGAAAATTGATGGAATAAAGAGCTACAGTACAGAATATATAGAAAAGCAAGCAAAAAGAAAGAAAGACGTGGAAAGACTTTGAAACTGAAGTTTAGGGGCCCTACAAACCAAATATTAGAGGCCTTTGGACAAAGATAAAGGGGGAAGAAGAAAGGAAATAACAAAAGTTTGGAAACAGTGCTACGTAGATAAATTTAATAAAGAGGAATTAGAAAACGAACAAGAAACATACGAAGAAGAAAACATCCAAATTGAAGGTATAAAAAAAAAGTAGTGGAAACAATAAAAACCTAAGTAAAGCGGGGGAGAAGATGATATGAAGTCAGAAATTATTGGATGAATTTGAATGAAAGAAATGGAATCAAACCAGGTGATAGTCTTAGCTCACTCTTGTTTCAAACATGAATAAACTAATGAGGAATACCAAATCGAGAATTGATCAACTAAAGACGATAATGAGACACTACAAAGTGCTAATAGCAGATTTAGAAAGACAAACATGGAAAATATGAATAGAAGAAAACGAATGACTAACCAAAGCCCTATACCAGATAGAGTACGAAATATCTCAATATAAATAGCTGAAACAGGATTATGCTTTTACCTTGCAAAACTATTGTTGATTCTGAATTACCTCCATAATCTACAGGGAGTAAATATTGAGGTATGTATTCATAAAGGGTCTCCATAGCTGTATGTATTTTGATCTAAAAAAGAATATATATAAATTAAAAATTACTATCTTCAACAGATCCAGAAATTAGGTTCTAAAAAAAGTTTTTAATTTTTAGCCAAGAAATACAATTGCAAAATTTGTATTTTTAATCTCGCACAAAAAAATCAAACCTATCTTTAGAGGGTCCCCTTAAAAGCGTTCTAAATTGATAAGGAGGTTATTTTGAAAAAAATCACCATCCAATCTACAGTTAAATTTGAGTTTTTTTCCGAACTCCATGTGGAAGAAAAGTGTAAAATAATCAATTTAAATATCAAATACTCACTTAATCATGAATTCTTGATCGAGAAACATCTCGTAAAAATAGAGACAATCACTTTCTGTAAAACTGTAAAACATTGTCATATTCGAGAATCAACTGTGAACCAAAACATTTCTAAACTCTTTATTCTAAACAGTTTAAAATAGCAGCAACATTAATTTGTAAATTGGAAATAAAAAGTTTTTAAAGTGAAAACTGGTGAAAAATTGATTCTATGTGCATTTTTCTTGTGCCAATTTGTGAAATTTAGAAATTTCGTCTCATTAAAAAACATAGTTTAATCGATTATTTAATTATTGATTTATGGAGCTTTCTTATAATTGAACTGTGGAAACTTTTGAACAAATGAATTAGTTGTCATGGATTAAATTTATTACCCCCTTTCGAACTAAAGATCTTCAACAAACCAGCGCCAGGAAAAGTCTACTGAATCAAAAAAAATTTAAAAAACCCTCATTTTTTTTCAATATAAACACAATTTTAAAATGATTATAAGTATATGGCATATTTATATAGACTTACAGATTCAAATAACTCTTTCTTCATTAGTGGTTTGATTATAGCTAACATTTTCTCTATAAAGAATGCAAGATTAATCAAATGCACATATTTTAACCGTATGGGCATTGCTTCCTAAAAACAAAAAATGTGTTACCTGAGAAAAAATGAAAATTTTTTCATTTTAAACATTTGTAATTATACAGTGCGGCCCAACTAAATTATAAATACCACCATAGTATTTGAAAACTTTATTCGAAGACAGGGTTTCAAAGAGTTATTTCTATTTTTCAGACAAACACGATATTTTTTCATGGTCAAAAATCGGGAAATCTTATTAGGGATTTTTTTATCTCTAAATGAAGATTTGATGCACAAAATTTAAAAAAAAATTCAAACCGGTTAATAACTTCAAATACTATGTTGGTGTTTCCAATTTAGATGGGTGACACTGTAGATATTTATTGTAGATTTACTTGTAAGTAATGCAAAAATGTTTTAACAACTGCCGGTCCAATTTTCATTATATGTCCGAAGCTGGCATGACTCATGTCGGCAACAATTTGTAATCCATTCACTGGACCATTTTGGTGTAAATACAACAAAGTTGTGACGTCAAAAAGCCTGATATGTCCAATGCCGGTGTAGTTTGAGGAATTAAAATCCATAAGTCTTCCTACCATTATCAGATCTCCACCCGAAGTCAGTCTCAACAAAGGAGCCATTAAACTAAAATAAAATAAAAAAACAAAAATAATTTAGGAATTAGTTTCTGGTATAATGTATGTACTATAATTATTTGATTACATGTCCCTGATAGTAGCAAATATATTCTAATATTTTCTTTATATAAAAGAAATATTCATTTGTTATTCAAAATAAATATTTAAAAAATGTTTGCTTTGCAATATTTATATCAAATATTTAATAAATGTTCTTTATATCTTTGAAAAGTAATATTTGCTAAATAATATACATTAAATATTCGTTTCTTTTCTTATACAAAATATTCAAAGAGCTTATATTATATAAATATTCTGATAATAATGAATAAAAAAGGAAAATGGTAATTGTGATAAAATATAAAAGTTTAACATCCTTCAATTTTTTGTTTTTGAAGTTTTTTTGACCTCATCTCATCTCATTTCGCTTAAAATTGAGGTTTATTAAAATTTGAACTGTTAAGTCGAGATTAATTAAACTCTCGATAACAAATAGATTTCTGTTTTTAAAATCGAGATTTATAAATTTCTGTTTTAAAGACGAGATTCATTAAAATCTAAACCGAGATTTAAACTAAAATTTGGATTTATAACAACTACTGATTTTAATACAGAACTGTATCTTTATAAGAAAAATGTAAATTTTTTAAAAAATTGTGATTTTTTTATTAGATTGTGTTTATACAAAAAACAAATTTTTGTAATAATTTGTTTACAAAAAAACTGGAATTTTTGTGAAAACTAGAATTGTAAGTTTAGTAAACAGGCATTTTTGTAAAAAACTGGGATTTTTATAATCAATTAAGATTTTATTAAAAATTTCGAAATAATTTATTTTAATAAAAATTTGGGATTTTAGTATAAAATTATTTTTTATTAGTTTCGATGAGGGATTTTGGAGGAACTGGATCTTTATAAAAAAATTATTTTTTTTATGAAAAATATGAATCTTTTAATAATTCATGATTTCAGTAAAAGATTGGGATTTTTTTAATAATCGCCGATTTTAATAAAAAAAAATAAATCTATAAAAAATTAAGATTTTGCTAAAAATTTGAATTAAAAAAAAATATTTTAGTAAGAAAACTAGCATATTACGAATATACCTCTTTTAATAAAAATCGGAGATTTTTTAAATAATCGGCGCGATTTATCGAAATCTTGAATTTAAAAGTCGTGATTTTGAAGAAAAACACTAATTTTAAAATTTCTACTTTAAACTAGATATTCAATAAAAAAATAAATATTTTGAAGAAAAACGCTAATCTTTTAAAACCTGTCATTTAAAATCTCGACTTTAACATCGAGATTCATTAAAATCTCGACTTCAAGAATGATATCTTGAAAAAATACGAAATTTTATTAATTCTGCTTCAAAATCATCTATTAACAGAAGTTTCTGAGGAAAGAAAAAGGCATTTGGTCAGAGCTAGAAGTTGAGGTTTATGAGTTCTTGTAATGAAAATAATAGATTATAGAAAAAGAAGTACATGGAAAAAAAGTAAGCTCATTAAGGAAGAAGAAAGGCTGAACAATGAACAGGTAGTAGAAAAGTGCGGGTAAATGTTACAATTTAAGAAATATGTATTTAAAACGGCATATAGGATATAAAAAAAGACATTTACTTACATACATCTTGTAGCTGTATTGAATAATTGGTCGTTTATTGTTCTCGATCCAAAAATGTATGCAGACGTCGTCCTTATTGTAAAATAATTATCGATTGCAATTTTTGCGGTTTCAACGTTATAAAATACAGTGTGGAGGAAGAGAAGTACTTGTAGCTCTAAAAAATATTTTTTTTTCTTTACCGTACAATGCTAATACTTATGATAAATGTACTGTGGATTTTGCTTTATTTACCTTAAGAATTGCAAAAAATTATGTATTAAAAATTTTCTGAAAAATCGGGTAGTTCTTAAATAACTTCCTATAAAAATAAAATATGAACATCCCTATTGTAAAAATAGCTTGACAATAAATATCACTAAATATTTTTTATTAAACTGGAATTAATTCTCATTTTTTAGGTAATATTTGTATTTTAAAAGAAAAAGAATAAGCCAAAATAGATGAAACACACATTACAGAATAATACAAAGGGTTGAGCAATAAAGTTTAATTATTTTAATAAACTTTGCACAACTAAATTGTATAGTAACAAATGACTAGTTATAGTTAAATAACCAAAAAATTTGATCGTACATTATAAACGATAAGACATTTTTATTAAGTTAAATTAACCAATTTTTTTAACTTTAATTTATTGGTTCGAGTTTGTCATAAACAATTTATATATTTGATTAAAAAAATGTAAATTCAGACTTTGTCTTATTACACTATTAAATTCATTTTTACATTCTTCACTCCTGAAACTAAACGAATACATTTTTGATCTAAATAGTGGGTGTCCTTAAGTTAACGAAATATTTGAATTTTGCGCCATTAGCGTGGTAATGCATTGTCAACCCCACAAAATGACAGCTTGATTGGATTATAGAACAAGTGGTTTAATTCAACTGGATAACGCAAGAGATAAGGTACTGTATAAAACAAGAACACTAAAATTAAATTAAAAGCATATTTAATAAAAGATACTTTGTGTTGAAATCTAAAAACAACAATAAAACGCAACTCAATTTTAAAGGAAGTTGAGGGCAGGTTTCTGTAATTGTTTAGAAAACGTTGGTGCAAAGTAAAATACTAAGCTGTAAATTGATTTTTTGGAAAATTGCAGAATAGCGGAGAAATCATTTGGGAAAATCCTGTGATAAAAAATCACACATCAAGACATATTGAAATTATCATTTGCCATGGGAGAAAAATCCAAAAAGTAGAAAAAAAGATGGCAGGTTTTTGCGATCAGAGAAAAAATTAAAGAAAAAATTCAGTGTTTTATTCAGTGTCAAAATACCTCACATAAAGAAACCCATTTTTTTTTAAAGAAAATCATTAAAATTCTCTGATATTGTATATACCTCAGTTAGACAACCAATTTTTCACTAACACATACGAATATAAAGACAATAAAGCTTACATTAAGAATATTTTTATCTAAAACTATTCAAAATTTGACAAATATCAAAATTCATAATTTTTTTGATTAAACGTTAAATCAGGAACATTTAAAAATTTAAGTTTATACAACTGTGTGTCAACAAATTAATGTTATACATTTTACTTTATTTACTTGTAGAAAATTGAGTTCATTATTATTTTTAGTAATTTAATCAAATAAGAGTTAAAGTTATAGTTTTTTCCTTTTTTACTGAGGTAAATATCTAGTAAGGAGTTTAATAGTAATGACAAATTATGATATAACATTTTTGTTTAGTTTAGTGCAACGAGATTGAAATGCTGTTTCTCACAGGAATAAAACCAAAACTCATGAATTTTGAATAAAAATGATGCAATCGATTTTATTGCAATGGTGGAACAGCAAAATTTATTATTTTACGATCTTCAAAATTCAAAATTAAATTAACATTATTACGTAGGTTCTAAATACATTTCTTGTAATTTTCGCAAATTAAATAATTTACTTTGGCGGAATTTTTGAACGCATTGCTGTAGTAACTCATTCATTGAGGAAGTAAATTTTTTTAATGCAACATTGTACAGTGTCGAACTCTTAAAAATGTTAGTTAATTTCAGTAGATGTATCATAATAAATTAACGGACTTGTTATTAATTCAAAATTTTGTATCATTATAATTAATACCTGTTAAGCAACTATAATTATTATAGTAGGTACGTATCAAAATAATATTTGAACTTCCTTTAGTAAAGTTAGTTCTCTAGAAATTGACTTTTCGTCCTAAATCTTTGAATATGTCAAACTAATAATTAAAAATGTCATAAAATGTAAATTTCGTCAAAAATAAAAATCCCCCTATGTTATTCCCTAGTATTTAATCGAAAATAACTTTTTATGACCTGATGTGAGTTTTAATTTTCTACCAACCTGTGACTCGTGGAAGGTGTGGTTGACATTCAATCCATTTCATCAACTCCTGGACGACCTCTTTTCTCAAGTTTGCGTCTTTTCTGTAGGCCTCTTCGATGGAAATTTCAGCGAAGGGAGCGTCCAACCAAGGCATTTTTATCCACAAATTTTGATACGGAAAACGTAATTTTGAAAGAAGGAAAAAATGAAATGAAATAAATAGAGGTTACGTATCTATTATTTATTCATTTTTTTGTATGATATACTCAACATGTAGTGGTAATTACATTTGTTATGTAAGTAACGATGTTTAATAAAATATTTTTAATAGGTAGGAATAATTATTTCTAGAAGTGTGTATCAAAAACGATAAATTAAACAATCTTTGGAAAAAAGATGTAAGTAGGTAGGAGAAAAAACAAACAACAAATTCATTATGTAATATTATCTAATTTTATGGCTATCATCAATGTATAATAATTTCTAAAAGATTAATAGAAATGTATCAGTCTACTTCGAGTTTTTTGAAACTTCCTTCCACTCCGAAGATTTCGCTCATATTCTTTGGTTTTCCTTGTCTTTTTGACTCGTCAACTACTTGACTAATTTGAAATTTCCACAAATCTGCATTATCCATAATTTGACATTTGACTTTTTCTAAAAAAATAAAAAAAGTTAAAATGTCACTAAATGTTGAATTCTACCAACATTTAGCTTAAATCATTCAATAGTTTAAGTTAGTTTTTAAGGACGAGGTTAATAATTATCGGGGATCTCTTTTACTGTTATTGTCAACTGTCTTATTGTCAACGTCATTTGAAAAATTGAAATTTGATTGAGTTGATTGATTTTATCAGAGCTATTTCCATTTATTTTTTGAGAATTTTTTGTTCTTTATTTTGACCACATCTATTTCAAAGTAATATATTTTTGTATAAAGTTTGCATTAAAATGTTCTCTAAAATAAAAAATTAATGAATTGTTAAAGAAAGAACGTACATAGTCTAAAAATACATAATATTTATAAGAGCAAGTGTTCAGATAAAAGCTGTAGTTCCTTATTTAAAATCTGTAATTTGTTTAAAAAGTGAGTGAAAAAATGATAATTTACATGGAAATCTTGAATTTACTTTAACCTTAATTTGGCTTGAAAATTTGGTTAAAACAGCGAGAAATATGACTAAAGCCACTAAAAAATTATATCTAAAAATCTGAAACTAAGAGTAAATATAATATTAATTAAAAAACTTTCTTGAAAAAAATAGTCTTTATTGATAAATCTGAAAATTGCTTAAAATTAAAAAATTATAATCTACATAGAATGTATATCAAAATCTTGATTTTAACATTTAATCTTAAAATTACCTCGAAAATTTATTTTACTTTAATTAAAACACGCTTAAAATAGTTATTGCTTGAAAATCTTTGTAATTTGCTTCAAATTTGTATTAAAAATTAAAAATTAAAGTTATCAGTTAAACATAATTTATTTAAAAAAATTGTTTGAAAAAACGATTGCTTAAAAAATTTAATTAAGAACCGCTTTAAAATTTTTAGCTTTTTTGGAAAAATCTGTAATTTGCTCAAAGCTTTAGTAACAATTTATAATTTACATAAAAATTACATAGAATCTTGAACTTATTATTTAAGCATAACTTTACATAAAAATTTACTTAAAAATGAGTAAATATGACCTCAAATCATTTAAAAAAAGAAGCAACTTTTCTTTGAAAACACCTGTAACTTGCTTCTATTAAAATTTTATAATTAAAAAAGCATATTTAAAAATGTTGAAATAAGCAGTTAACCTTAACTTAATTAAAAAATTTGCATAAAAAAACAAGAATAATTGCTTGAAAAATTAAATCAAAAACCGCTTAAAATCTTTGAATATTTTTTGGAAAAATCGGTAATTTACTTAAAACGTGAATAAAAATTTATAATTTACATAACATTTACAGAGAAATTTTAAATTCAACAACTAAGCTAAACTTTTCGTAAAGTGATTTGACTTCAAATCCTTAAATAAAAAAAGCAGCTTAAAAAAAGTTAACTTTCACTTGAAAACGTGTAAATTTCTTATAATTTGTATTAAAAATGTATACTTAAAAAGTAATTTAAAAAATCTTGAAATTAATAATTAAGCTTAACTCAATTCAAAAATTTGCTCGAAAAAACAGTAATTACTTCAAAAGTTTAATTAAAAAATCACTTAAATACTTTGAGCCTTTTTGGAAAATCTGTAATTTGCTTGAAACATAAGTGAAAATTAATAATTTACATAAAGTTTACATGAAAACCTTGAATATAAAATTTAAGCTTAAATTCGCTTGAAAATTTAATTAAAAAGCTAGAAAAAATTTTTTAATGGGTTGAAAGGTTTTGAAAATGTAATGTGTGAACTAAAAGGACTCCATGTAAAAAAATAAATAAGCACTATTTTCCCCAAAAAAATTTGTAAATCAGAAGAAAAATGAATTTCGATTGTGATTAACTTTTGTCAAAAACTCACCTTGCAATATTTCACATGAATCTGCTTCACCGCCATATTCTTGTGGAAAACTTTCTCGTGGTAGTTGTTTGAAAACTGACTCAACATCTGTGTGAAGGAAAAGCTACAACATGAAGAATAATTAATTTATTATAAACAAATCTCCCATAAAATAATTCTTACCGAATCTATTAGTTCTTTTTTCATGAATGGTTTCATGAGTGCCAGAATTTTGTCCATGAACGAGACAATGTTTATAAAATGGAAACTTTTGAGTCGTATTGGCATACCTTCCTACAAAATAAAGTTTACATATACAGGGTTTCCCAAAAGTCCCGGGACGGAGCCATAAGTTTCTAAGGAGTGAAGAAAAAAATCTGAAAATTTGGACATCACTAAAGGGCCATAAAAACTACATTTTTAGACGGTTTATAACTTTAATGCAGTTTTTTTAAGGGGTGACAACCCCAAAATTTTTAAATTGCAACCCCTGTCGAGTTTCACCTTATTATAAAGGTAATGATAAAAGAAACACATCCCCAAAACCAAAACCCGGTTTTAGTTATTTTAAGAGAAAGAAACATGTTTATTACGATTTTTGTAATAAATTTTGTAATTGTGGATTTTCCCCAATTTCGCAATGACCCAAACGCTCATAAATGGAATTTTGGAGTATATCTCTAGTGATATTGGTGATTTCTTCAAGTATGCGATTTTTGTTTCTGGATTTGTTGCATACGCTATACTTTTTAGAAACCCCAAAAAGAAAAAATCAAGTGATGTACGATCCGGAGATCGTGGTGGCTACTCGAGTTCATCTCTTTTCCCAATCCAACGGTGTGGAAACGTGCGACTTAAGAAGTCTCGGACTGTTTGGCTAAAATGTGGAGAAGCACCATCTTGTTCGAACCACTTAACGTTAAAACCATTAAGGCATTCGGCACGAACATTTGGAACTACTTGATTTTCCAACCGTTCTAGACATCTGCCTTTTGATACACATGGCAGTAAACGTGTCAAAATATCGGGTTTTGGTTTTGGAGATGTGTTTCTTTTTTAATTACCTTTAAAATAAGGTGAAACTCGATAGGGGTTGCGATTTAAAAATTTGAATGACATTTTTAAACTATCTAAATTTCAGATTTTTTCTCCAGTCATTAGAAACTTTTGGGAAACCCTGTATATATATTTATATATAACAATCACACATAACAGTGAAATCCTTCCATTTTAAGTGGTTATCTTTTATTCCACCCTCTAAGGAGACTTATTGTTACGTATTGGAATGTTTTTGAATAAATATATGAAAAAATATAAATACTATTTTCAGGGGGGTTCTAACCACTATGTAACTTGGTTAATGGAAATTAAAGAGGCTGACTGAAGCAACAACAATTTATTTATCTATGAATAAAAGCAAGTCTTACAAATATTAGGGCAACTTACATCTTTAATAATAATATATTTAATCGCAGGGATAGGCACCGTCAACTTCTCGATCATCCGAGAACCCAAAATTGAATTTTTTTAATCTCCTTTTATTTTCTCAACCAAGAAGACCTCGATGTTTATTAACTTTGATGACTCTAATAAAAATGTTTATTTGTCATACGATCGCGTCCTTGCCCCAAAAATTTCTCTCACGAAAAATTAAATAAACAGTGAATGTTATAATTTAGAAAATATTAAATAAAAAATATGTTTTATGTACATACTATCTTAACAGTATAAAATATGTAAATACCTGTAAGTAATATAAAAATTTCTTGATAACCATGGGATTCAATTTGAGGAAATGAGCAAAAACCACTCCTTTCATATCCATAACGATGTGGACTCCATTCGAAGGACCGTTTTGGTGGAGATAAGCTAATGTTGACATGTCGAAAAGACAAGTTTGTGGAGCCACCACAAAGATATCTGGATTGCAGTCCATACATTTGGTCAAAATGATCAAATCGCCAGAAGATGTCAGTTTTGGAAGAGGAGTTATCAATCTGAAAATTAAAATTATATATATTTTTTTATTTTTATCCTATTTTCCACGAGTTTATTAATTATTACATTAAGGTTTTCTTTCATATTTATTGTTAATGTTTACTTTATTACTGATTTTTGTTTATTTCAAATATCGCCTTTTTCCCGATTTTCTTATCAGTAATCACTTGTTTAAGGAAAGATGTATGGGTAACAAAACAGGAGTCATAGACAAAATTGGGTAAAAATGACTGAAAACTATGAAGAAAATCAAAACTTTTCTACCGTTCACTAAAATAATTCAGACACAAATAAACAATACAACATGATAAACATAATATTCTTGGAAAAATTTGAAGAACTGAGATTTTCTCCAAAAAAATATGAATAAAATATGATTTTTTCTAAAAAATCTGAAAAACACACAAAATATGAAACATTTAGATTTTACAGAAAAAAATTAAGAAAAAAATAACGAGTAAGAAAAACTGGAAAAATATAATAAATAAGTAAGGGAAAAAATAATTTTTATTGGAAAATATTCTTATTTTAAAGAGTGAAATAATTATCATAAAAATATTTAAAAAGTTTTGTAAAATCGTGGACGTATATTTTATCTTTCATATTTACTATACCTAATAATTTAAATAAATAAAAATATAAATATTTGAGGACTTGAGAAATACATTTTAGTTTAGTGAGAGTTTTACTTACACAGCTTTAAATGTAATTTGCATTAATGGATCATTTATATTCCTGAATCCAAAAATATCAGTACAAAATGTTTTCACAGTGAAATAAGTGTCAATTGTATTTTTAGCGGCTTCATTGCTGTAGTAGCAGCTGCTCAAAAAAAGGGCTATCTGAAATTCTAAAAAAATAAATAAATTATATTCCAACTCATTTATGAATTACCAAAAACAAATTGATTGATACAAAAGAGTTTAGCTACAAAAATTATATTACACTCCATTATCTAGATGTAATTAATTTTGAATGGAATAATTTTAAACAATCAAATAATAATTAGAAACTGAAATTAGGTATTGAGGTAAGGAAAATACAGCAAATTTAATGGATTGAACATTAAAATACCGTGTGTTCATTACATTTTTCCGCACATTTTTGATATGCCGGGTGTCCTATATTTCACTATATTATAATAACTTTTAAAAGGGTAAATATAAAAACAGGATATTTTCACTGAAATATTTTATTTTGGCACATTTTTTATTCCAATTTCTATAGTTGGTCTTTTGGATCCGTAAAAAATGCCTTTTTTGGGGGCCTTCAAACATTTGTGCCCCTTTAAATTCAGAAAGTTCTAGACCGTAGTAAAAAAATTACTAATATTGCTCTTATTAAAGAAGAGATTTTACAAACATTTACCGTTCGAAATAATTATCAACTTATAGAGAACGATTTAATTGATTTTTAAGAAAAAAATAGATTTATAAAAAAAATTGAAAGAAAAAATAATTTTCTGACAAAAATTTGAAGAAACCATAATATTCTTCAAAAACTATAAATAAATATTGATTTTCTATGAAAAATTTCAAAAACACTTGATGTTCTTTGATATATTTAACATAAAATTGTATTTTTAAATATTTCTCTGCTATGAAAAAAAATATTTACTCCAAAAAGCTTAAAATAATTGAGATTTTCTTCGAAAAATATGAACACTTTGAAAATTTCATTAAAACGCGAGAAATATGACTTCAACTTCTTTAATTAAAAAAGACGCCAAAAAAAGTTGAATTTTGTAACTTTTTCAAAAAATCAAGAAAGATTGCTTAAAAAATATAATTAAAAGTTCGCTTAAAAACTTCTTTTTTTATAAGATATTGATATTTATTTAAAGCGTGAGTAAAAATTTATAATTTACATACAATTTACACGAAAATTTTGAATTTAACATTAAAGTTTAAGTTTGCTTAAAAATTTATTGATTCTAGTTTTCTATTTTTGACATGTTTGAACATTCGCATGTTTTCTTTAAAATAATTTCAATGGTAACTGGTAACTAATTAAATACACATATTTAGTATCAAAAATGATTGAAATTATTACCTTAAAAGGAAATTTAGGAAAACCAAAGAATGTTGATGAAAAAAACTGACAAGTTTATCTTTTTCCTGAATTTCTTTCTGAGAAGTGATTTAAACCACTTTTAATACCAAACCTTCACTTTATTTGTTTAAGTTTTTGTTTATTACATTTTTCGAATATATTTGGTCATGTGCTGCCATCTACTGACAGTTAAAGACATTTTTGAATTTAAGTTTCCGTAATATAATTAAGCTTAAAAAAGAAAATAAATGATATCTCCATAATAACATTTATTCAAGTTTATATTAATAAATAACCCCTCAGCAAAGACATAATGGAATTTGGAAATGTTCTGACTAAACGTCGTTATTTTTTTGGTATTATTAAATAAAGAATATAGAGAAAAAGTCTCCAAACAAATGTTTTTAATTATTAAACAACGATCAACATAATTATTAATAAATTTTTACTAACCTGTAGCTTTAGGCAAATGTGGTTGTTTATCCATCCACTCCAACAAAGCATTAACATCTTCTTTTTTCAATTTTTCATCCCTTTTGTACAATTCTTCAACATTCATTTCTTTTATCGGCATCTTACTTTTCATCAACTTCCGTCTCGTATAAAATCAGTGTAGTTGATGCGACTGTTGGTAAATTTGTTTGACAAATGATCAAACCTTTTACGTGCCTAACTACAAAAGCCACCAATAATTAAGGTAATTACTGAACTTCGGTTATTGTAATGTTTATACCTGGCGATAGCATTTGCATAATGAGAATCACTGATAACTGCTTAATTAGCCGAAACTATGAGAACGACCTTGAAGGAACTTTTCTTCTTTCGTAATAATTTGCTAGGAAATTCTGAGCTTGTCCCAAAAAAATTCAATAACATTTTGAATACAACTTTATTGTATGTGTATCTAATAGAGAAATCGTTACCAGTTAGTAAAGATTATATTGAAGTTGTTAGAAAAACTTCGTGGAAATGAAAAACATTTTTATAGTATATAACTTTAAAATGGAAAGCTCCTAATCATATCAATGTTCTACAATATATATATTTTAAAATAAGATTAATCACATGAATTCCGAAAAAAAGTTGTAACAAAACTTTCCAAGGAATATTTAGATATGTTTTATTGGATTGGTGATAAACTTCTCTAGGTTTATAAAAATTGGAATAGGAAAAGAGAGAAAAAAAAAAAGCTATTCAGAAAGGAATTAGAGGGAAAAGCAAAAAGGGGCGTAAACAAAAAACGAGAGAAGAACAATTTGTAGACCCTTAAAATTTTTTTAAGTCTCATAGTATATTACCGTAATATAAAATGATAAAGTTTATAACATTTTGTTTAAAGTAAAATCAGAAAATTGAATCCATACAATAATTTATGGATTGTTTAAATATTTTATTTTTCCACCCAATTTTGGCTTACTCCGATTTAAAAAAATATTTTGAAGTATGAGGCAATTAAATATGTTATAAAATTTTATCGAAAATAAACATCAATTGTTTTGTATCAAGAACGTAAAATTCCTCAGAATCAGAAATATATTAAAATAATTGTTAGCTGCTGTTTGAGCATATAAAAGATTCACATCTTATTTATTAAATTTTTTTAAAATTTTTTCTAATTACTATAAAGGCAAAGAAAGTCAATTAGCTGACTTATTATCTACAAATATCAATTTTATGAGAAAAATGTCATAGATAATTTTGACGAAATTATTAACAATAAATGAGCTTCTCCAACCTAAAACGAAAAGTTAAGGGGAAAGAAAACAGTAAAAATTTTCTTATTGTATATTATTATTAATTATTTTTGAATTGAGAACAGGCTATGCTATTAAGTGCAGATTGCTAATTTTTCTTGAAAAATAATATAAATATCGTTGGACGTAGCCATTTTTTTTAATTTGAGTTGAAATTTGTCTTTAAATTAATGCATTTTTTAATTATTAATCCTTATCAAATAAATCACCTTGATCGAAATGTATCCTAAAATCACAAATTTCTGACTACCTAATTATATTCGAATTATCGTGACGGAAATAATATGGTGTAATTATTAATGATTTAATTGGCAACTACAACATGCAACAGAACGTTGATGCCATGCACACAAATGTTTTGTCAAAACTGTTATTAAATATTAATCAAGGTGAAATTTTGTTATTTTTTCCAAAGATTCAAGTTTTTTTTTTGTACCAAACAATTATTATTCATTATTAAAGATTATTAAAAGTTTTGGCGTGTGGACGATTTATATAACCAAAAAAATATGCCACATTTATCATATTTAGTACATTGAGTTGTAGAAAATTTATTTCATCAAGTCCTTCCTGGGATTAGTTTTATAATGAATATTTTACTGACCAGTAATTCAGAGCCTTAAACATACTGATGTAATTTTTATTGCAGATGTTCAAGGTGTAATATTTCCTCTCTTTTTTCTTTAGAACTGTTTATTTACCAAGTTATTGAACATCTGAAGGACTGCTGTTTTCTCAACTTTAATGATAAAGAATGATTATCACTTTTATTGATCCAGGAAATGAAAGAATATTTATGCTCTCGTTGCAACTTGATAGACAATCGGAAATGTAGAAACTTGCCTTTTATATAATCTCATTTAATTATTAGGATTTGTTTAGTTCACATATTTCAATATGCGAATTCAATGTTTTTTCCGTTAAAATTGAAAAATATTTAAAATATAAAAACAACACTCTGTAAATTACAATTTTAATAATCCCATTCTAAATTTCTGTAAAGCGGAAAAAACTGACTGTAAAATTTATAAAAAGAAAAATGCGAAATTGCCTTTTTCCTATATATTTCAAAATTGGTTCATTTACAATATTTAAATAGTTCCATATTAATCACATTTTTAAATTATTGTAGATCCGTACTTAAAATAAAATAATAGGTTAAATACTTAAAAATTTTCAATCAAGTATTAAAATTATTTTGAACCATGAAAATACAGTCAAGTTAAAAGTTTTTTAATAAAAAGTCCAGGATGTGGAAATTGTTTTTTATATTTTTTCTTTCTAGTTTACTACTATTTTGTGGTTTTAGATACTTTTATAATATCTCTCCTCGCTTTGTTTTTGATTTGTTTGTCTTGGATTTTCTGTCATAATAATATTTTGCCTATAAATACGAATTTATTTTTGAAAAATGATAATTTTTATAGGGATTAAGAAACATTTAATTTATTCTTTCCGGCCTAACTGTGCGTTTTAAGAATTGGTACATGGATAAATCAGTTGAAGTCGGATCTGGTCAATTTTTAGACTAAAAAAGAATACATAATTCATTATAATTGTAGCAGTAAATTGTAACAGAAATAAAAATTTAAATTATTTGGATATATTAAAATAATTAATAACGTCATACATCCGTTTTATATTATTATATTGTTAAATTGACAATAGATTATTTAATTTAGACATTACTATAAAATATGCTGCAATATTTAAAAATTGATAATAGAATTCAAAATGAAGAAAATCAGCATTGTTGTTTGCGTTGCATTCTTCCTATTTGCTCTCTTGGTAAGTGCATCACTTTTTTTTATAAAACACGTTTATTAAATTTTCTGAAAATAATAAAACCTACAACATTTTATTTTTTAAATTCAATTACGTTAAAATCCTGAAAATTAATATTTTCAGAATTTTTTAGTCAGCACTTTAACAATTTCCTGCATCGTTACATTTAAAACATCCTGTATCCTTTAAAAAATCCTGAAATTCTTGTTTTAATTTTTTCATGCGGGAAAAATGTCGTCAGGCTCAGAATACGACTTTATCTTTATCGTCAACTTTAGACGTTCATTTTGCTTTGCCAGACCTTAAAGCTCTCATTGTTCAGTGACGGTAGTACTTTTTAATTATGATTTAGATAATACCATTAATACTTTTATGACTTTTTGGGATTATTAACGAACGTCTGCTTTGACTTTTTTACAATTTTGACAATATCTCTCTGTTTGAAGAATTTACAGCGCGGGTACGATACCGAACGAAAAGGTTTTTGTAGGAGGGAAAATCCCGAAAAACCTTTTACCCTTTATACAGTTCTTCAAGAAACGTTAGTCAGTATTCTTGGATAAATTACAATCATAAACTGATGATGGTAGATTATTTGATGGTCAATTTATACGTTCTGTTAATAAAACTTTGTTTAAGACTCTTTAAACTTGTTATATTTTTTGAAAGATTCATTGTGTTGTAGAGCATTTATATATTTTATGTTATGCTCATTGATACGTACAATATATATTTGAAATTGTCATTGTCAATTAAAATATCATCACCATTTTCTACCAATTTGATTCAACGCATTTGTGATCCCGTTTCTTAATAAAAACCAAGACTTTGCTGCCAAATGAAAACCCTACATGTTTTAAAATATCCGAAAATTTGTTATCTAAAAAGTACAATCTTGATACAATTCTAAAAATTTAGCTCGAAGCTGATTGTAGACCCGAAGGGGATGGAAATCCACCTCCACATCCACCACTTGGACAATCTCAATCTTCTAAGCTTCGAGGTGTAGCAAAAGCAGTTGGACAAAATAAACGAGATGGAGCTTACTGTGGCGGTCGTAAGTATAACTACAGAGAGATTTACAGTGAGATTTACTTTTTCAAAATATTTAAAATAGCTATATTATCTATGGTCAATAGTTGCAACAGATTTTTTCCTTTTTAATAAACAAATGGTGTACACATTTTTGTTGTTTTTTAGGTCCGCCTGCCACCACAGCTGCTACAACAACAACAACAGCAGCAGCAGGAAAATAATGAAGCTTTTCATAAAATTAGTTGAATTATTATAATTAGTTTTTTGTTGTTTAAAAATTGAAAATGAAATATAATAAAACGCTAGTTTAGTTTTTTCCAGAAATTACATTTTTCAATAGTGAAAAATCCTGTTTTTCAAACTTCATTATACAGGATGAAATTTTGTAACAAATAAAGAGTAAATTTGAAGTAATTACTTTTGTTATGAGTTGCATAGCATAATTGATTGTTACTCAAAAATTGATTGCATTTTTAAGTGAATAATAAGAATTATCTATACCTAAATCCTATGTGCTTATCTTCTTAAACAAAGCAATTTCATCTAATAAAATTACTGATAAACTGATTTATTTTTAACAACTTTATTGAAGATAACGTAGTTAAAAATTAACACTCTAACAATAACTTTGAGTGATTTCTTCAAATTTTCACTGATTCACTGATGCGTCATAAACTAAACTTAATTTTAATTAAGTATGTTGTCGGAACAGTCATTAAATTATTAAATTTAAACTTGGGGTGACAATTTGTATTTTAACTTATATGAAGGGAAATAAACAACTTGAGAGAATCTATTATTGCGCGGAGAGTGAGTGTGTGCATTGCTCTCTGACTTCTTAGCGACTTTTTTGGAACTAGAATAATTGTTAATGTGGTTGCGGGTGATCACGACTGATTGGTTAATTATGTACTCAGAGGGTGTTTTCATTGATCAATTGTAGTTTAAAATGAGTGAATTTGAAACATTTATTTTCATTCAAAGTTGTAGTTAATGTAAATTTAGGTTAAAAAAAAGTACATTTTTGAAAATATCGAAATATTCTTTAAGAAAATCCTAAAGGCCAGTTGAATTTTGTTTTACCTACATAAAAAATAAAATTTTATCATATAAATTTTTTTATGTTCGGTGAGTAAAAGTTAGGACAAACTGAGGGGGTCCACAATCTATTTTTTCTTGGTTTATGTCTCAGTTTTGGGGTAGATTGTGTGTCCATTGTACAATCTAACAAAGATCCAATTTCCTTCTTTGAAAAAAATTCAATCTTAAACCAAGTTAAATGCGAATAACAACAGAGGCTTCTCACTGAACTTTGGGTGACAACTGTAGTTAATAAGACATGTGGAATATTTATTTTGGGAATTTAATCGAGTAATTTATCCTTAAGGTGTATTGTAGTTCTGTGTGAATTTGTATTTCGTTTGCTTAGAGGGAAGAAAGAGTTTCCGACGGATGAGCGTCGATATAAAGTTAAAACTAGGAATTAAGAGATTTATTGGCATTTCCATGCTATTCACAGAGGTAGCACAAGTTTTTTTTTACATAAAAAAGTAATTATTTTAGGATTAAATTTACTTGTACGAGTTCCGGGCGTTCTGCCTCGAGTATAGGAAGGTACTGCCCTTTTAATAACTTTCTTTGTTAATTATAGTTTTACTGAAAATTATCTCATTTTTTTAAATTTGCGTTTTTTTGTGACTTTTTATTATTTGATTTGTTCGTTTGTCTTTTTATTCAAGTTCAAATTAAGAATATCTGTATTCCAAAATGATTCGAAATTTTTAATTTAACGCTCTTCCCATTTAGACTGAAGTACTAATGGTCGCTGTATTTATAAACCAGGACAAACTTTCACATACCTTAAGGACAACAGGTGGTTAAAACCCTTTTTAAGCCTTAAGATACCTTTAGAAAAAACAGTAATTGTCGCGATTTTTATTAATTATAACAGAATCAAACAAACTGGGTTATCCGATTAAAAGTAATTTTATTACATAAATCGTAAGAGATTGAAGCTATGAGAAAGCATTTAGCCAATCGAAATTAAAAGTTGTTAAAAATGCGCAGCGAATAACATGAAGAAGAGATAAGAAGAAGCAAAAATGATTTACCCAAGTGGTTTTAGTTATGAAGAAACCTCTCCCAATGATAAAATCAGAAAAAGTCAATAACAAATGATGAAAGCTTTTGTTACAAATTTGATATAAATAAAAAAGAAATTCAGAAATTAAAAGAAGAAATATTAATTTAAGCGAGGATAAAGGAAGATACCGTCAAGGATATCAAATAGATAGAGTTCTTTACTTTTGTGTTTTTGGCGATCAACTGCGACTTCGTGTGTTTTCGGTTTCATAAAGGGCGTTTGAATTTGCTTAATTCTTTTTGTTAGTTACTTATATGATGTGATTTGATCTAATATATTGATCGGCTAACATTGAAAAAATGAATAATATACCGGATAAACCAAAAATTGTGTTGGAAATTACTTCAATTTATTACTATTAATAAATTAAGTTGTAAAAATGTAAAGATTTGCTAACATTTTTACATTTATAATTAATAAATATTGAATAAAACCACATAATAATTCCTATATACTTATAATTTTGTTAATATTCAATAATTGATATTTATTGCAAAAAAAGTGGTAAATTTCACGGAATCGCGTGAATTCTTTTTAATAATTGATCTAATTTTATACATCCGTTATAAAAACGATTTTGAATGAATATAAAAACTGTATGTTAATAAAAAGTTGAAGATTTGTATAGTGCGTCCGAGTAAAATATGATGAAATATGAAGTTTTTCTTATTTATATTTGGATTATTATACACAATAGAAAGTTTGAATTAATCTTCAAGTCGGACAAATTTCTTTAATAACAATGAAACTAAATATCTATAATATACCTTCACGATTTATTTAACTTTATTAGTATTTAAAAGACTGATTTTTTTTGAACGATCCGACAAATATGTCGATAATATTTGTATCTAAACAAAATAAAATCAAATACATTAAAATATTTTTTCAATTTTATTATAATGATTATTATAATGAGTGCGTAGTAATTAGAAACAATTCAATTAAAACATGTTACATAATGAGTTCATTAAAAATTAGTAGTGTTTTTTTCCTAATCGCATTAAAAATAATCTAACCTGTTGCATAATCAAAAATATATGTATTGAAAAGGAAAAAAGAAAGTTTAAACAAATTTTTGTTCTTAAAGTTATCATCTATTTAACATCTAAATATTCAGGGTATTCCAAAAATGTGCAACTTTATATAACTTCTTTTAGAATTTATTGACTTCTAAAAATTTGTTATTGCACTATTTTTTAAAAAAAGTCAATAATAAATTATATTCAAAAAATATACTTACTGTTTCAAATATCAATGAGAAATATTATTTTAAATCTAATATACCGAATCAGGAATTCGCCATTTTTAAAAATAATATCTATAAATCTTCAAAAAATATATTGTTACGCCATAGATATGATTGAATTATTTAAACAATAAAAATGTTAGTCAATATGTGAATGTTAGAATATCTTTTTATTTTTATATTTATATGTACAGGATTAACATATTGAGTCAACGAAAAATTGTAATAAACTTTCGAATTTTTATACATATATTTGTATGTTATTATCGACTTGATTGAATATGCCCACTTCAAGATATTAGAGGAAAAATTGTAATGCATTCTCGCTTCTTCATAATGCGTTCTATTATGCTCGAATGGATTCGTAATAGTACAGTAATAGTAATGCAGATAAAATTCCAGCTTCATTTGAACCGCTTGTTCTATGAATTTTTTAAGAAATCTATAAACGCGTCATTATTTTTCTATTTCAGTCTACTTATCTTGTTGATCTTTTTATCTTGCTCTTTGAAATGTACAATTTTTCCCTTTTTTTATAACGTATATAAACACTTCAGGCATTTTTGAAGTCCTTTATTTATCAAAAGAAAAAAAATATTTTGTGTCTATTTTTAAATAGATTACGTCGATGTACTTGAAACTTAATGCACAATATATATATAAGCTCATTTTCGTTTATTTGTAACCATGTTTTTGCTTATAACCATGTTTTTGCTAAAAATAATTTTCCTTTCATTTTTTTTGATTGGTGCTATTGCTAAACCCGAAACAGCATTAAATTATACAGCTAATTGTCAAATAACACAGTATTCGCAAGTGCAGTCAGTGTTAAATAGTTGTACTAATATCGTTATAAGTAATCTTAGAGTTCCATCTAATAAAATATTGGATTTAAATTTAAAACATGGTACCACCTTGACTTTCCGTGGCACAACCAGTTTCGATGAAGGGACGTTGAAAGATTGGTTAATAACAATATCGGGAGAAAGTATAACAGTGAAAGGAGAGAAAGGTAAGATAAAAAATATTATAAATTTATTTTATTGAATACTTTATTGCTGTAAACTAATATTCATTTAAGTTAAGCTGGTAGAAAACTAAAAGAAATATTTTTGTATGTGTATTTATCTTCACATTGATTAATTGGCTTTAACGTTTCAGGTTCTGTTATTAATGGTCATGGAGAGTTGTACTGGGACGGACATGGTGGTGTGGGCAAAATAAAGCCTAAACTTCTGCGAATTAAAAACGTTCAGAACGCAAAATTCCAAAATATGCATTTGAAAAATTGTCCCATGTTCTGTACTGGTATAGAACAAGCCACTGACCTAACAATTGACGGATGGAATATTGATAATTCTGCAGGCGATAAGGTTGTTAAAAATTATATTTTTGAACTGGCTAATATATGAATTCTTATATCATAATATGATAAGCATTAGAAAAAACTATATTTTTTATTTACAACAATATGTTTCAATTAAAATATTCTCCTTCTACTTTCACTTTACTTTAAAATCGCAGATGGCAGAAGGTGCCATAATTGAAAAATGTTGCTTTTAGTTAGGAAGAAATACAGACGGAATTGGAATTTCATGGTCCAAAAATGTCCGCATTAGCAACACGTTCATCCATAATCAAGACCAATGTCTGTATGTCAACCAAGGTTCGAATATGGTTTTCACCGGTATTCACTGCGTAAATTCAAACGGAATATGTGCCACGGCCGGATTTAGTGCCACCTCTTACGAAGAAAATACCACCAAGAACATAACTTTCCACAATTGTCTTATGGAAGGAGGTTTAACAGGAGTCCAACTCATTGCTATGGCCAAACCTGGAGGAGGTGCCGGGGAACTTACTGATATTACTTTCCAGAATATTGAGCTGAGAGGTGAGATATATTGTAATAGGATTTTTATTTTTAAAGAATTTCGAAAAATTGATATGCCTGATTGATTCTATATGACTATTATAATTCAAAATAAAGGAATTTTGATTTGGAAAAAATAAAATTATGTGAAACAAAATTATCATATATGTAGTTGTTTGGAACAAATTATAATAAATAGAATTCAACAATAAGAATACATTTTAATGTAAATATACCAAATATCATGAAAATAATTTAAATAGAAAATTTTAAGGTTAATCGAAGGAATAATCAAAATGATGACTTTTTTTTGATCGAAAGCAAATATTGGAACAATTATTGGTATTGTAAAGAAAAAAGAAAGAGCTTTCTTACTTTATAATTATTTTTTTGTTAACTAGTATGTATGAAAAAATAATATAATGTAAAAATACTGTAAAATTTCTCAAATTGTTAATATTAGTTTTGTTAGAATGCTGTGATCTCAAAAACCAATAATTAGACTGTAAAAATTTGAAAAAAGAGTCTTCATTTTAGAGCTGCTGAGGGTGAACATCGTCATAATTGTTTAAAATCAAATAACCCTTTGTTAATAATTGTGTAATAAATGTAGAAAGTTTGTACCTAACCAAAAAAGGAAAAATTTTAATAAGATTGAATTAAGTGTTAATTTTATCACAAAAGATGAATAAGTAATTACTGATTTTCGTTAAAAAATATTTTTCCTAATGTTATCTATAACCTAGAAATTGGAGATTAAAATAAGTATAGATATTTAGTAATATTTCCCTAGTAAATTATTTATTACAAGGTAATAATGGTTGGGTGCTAGTTTTAACTCAGATTTCTCTTTTTATTTTTTCTAGTCATTCTGTAAAGTCTTTTGGAAACAGGGTGTAAATGTAATTTTGACATTTTTGCGTTTTTCGTTTATCTATTTATTTATTTTTTTGAATGTTTAGGTGTCCGCCAACAAGGTTTATTCGTTCAAATGGACTTTGGCGACCAGGGTCATCCAAATAATAATTTAGCTATTAACCATCTGACAATGTCAAGAATATACGGAACCGTTGAGAGAGGAGCAAGAGCTGTTAATATTATTTGCGGTAAAAAATGTAATTCGGACTGGGTATTTTCAAATATTGATATCAAAGGCAGTAAAGTTCCTAATTCTTGCAACTTTGAACCTAAAGGTTTCAAGTGCTAATTAATAATTTTAGATAATAAAGAAATTCGATATAATTTTTAGTGAAAACTGTTGAATTAAAAATACAAAAGTTGGAAGTTAAAATCTAGAAAATGTTTTTATTGGTCACCCCGAAAGGCAACCGCAATGTAAAATATGTTGCCTACGTATTCCTCTGTATTTGAATTTAATCTAAAATAATAAAAGATTATTTGTACACAAAACCTCTTTAATAATTTACAATTAAATTTCGTGCATCCATCAATCGTGTATTTTGTGTTTACAAGTACAGGTCGCCAAACAATTTTCTCTTCTGTCTTTGCCCTCTGGTGTCGTTACCGTGTTGCATAACCAAGTGGGAAATCGTCGGAAAAGTTCTCTGCAGTTGGTAAATTGATCAGCAGCATTACAAGGATTGAGGCATAATTTATTTTTCCCGCAGTGTCTCTTACACATACTACAGGGTATTCCTCGTTTGTAAGGCCTTCCAAGGCGATTCGGACGGTTACCTCTTAAAAAAAATTCAAATTAAAGTCTCTTATGTATCAATTGATGTAAAATTCTATACAAAAGGGAATCTTGTACAATAGTTTTTTTTTATTTTCAATATTTTTATAATATTGTTATTTTGTTAATAGAATTAGTTCTAAGAATCGTTAGAACGATTATAGGAGCAAGAAATGAAAAAGAACTGTTCTTGAATAGTTTTACGATTGTAGAGGGGCACAAACTATTCTAAAATCGTTCTAAAATATAAACTTAAACAGAATCGTTCTTGAATAATTTTGTAAATCTAAACAGTTGGAATCATTCTAAAATAGTTTTAGAACCATCATAACGATTCCAGTACTTAAATAATTTTGGGAGTTAAAACTGTTGGAATCAATATAAAATAGAAGAGTTTTAACGATTTTAATTAGTAGGAATTTATATAGAATCATTCTTGAATAGTTTTATAATCCCAAACTAGTACCAACCATTCTCAAATGGTTTTATGATTTCAAACTAGTACGAACTGTTCTTAAATGGTTTTATGATTCTAAACTATTAGGAACTGAAAAAGAATCGTAATAAAGCAGTTTTAGAACCTTACAACGATTTTAGCTCAGTAGGAATTCAAAGAAAATCGTTTTTGAATAGTTTAATTCTAAAATAGTTTTATATATACTATAAAACATTAAATAATTAAAAATAAATAAAATAATACAAATAATTCTAGTAAAGCTACAACGATTGTAGCTTAATACCAATTCAAAGAAAACCGATCTTGAATTGTTTTACGGTTCTAGAAAGGTACGATCTATTCTAAAATCGTTCTAAATTAGTTTTATATTCATAATAAAGATTTTGAATTATTAAGAACTTAAAGAGGATCGTTCTTAAACAATTTTGTAAGTCTAAACTGTCAGAATCGTCCAAAAATAGTTTACAACTATTTTTGAATAATTTTACAATCCTAAACCAGAAGGAACTGTTCTTAAATCGTTCTGAAATAGTTTAATATAAAAGGTTCGAAATATTTACAACCCAAAGAGAATCGTTTAAAAATAATTCTAGTAATGCTGTAGCTTAGTAGGAATTTAAAGATAATTATTATTGAATAGTTTTACGATTCTAGAAAGGTACAAACTGTTCTCAAATTATTCTAAATTAGTTTTGTATTCGCAATAAAGTGATTGAATAATTTAAAACCTAAAGTAAATCACTTTTAAATAATTTAGTGAGATTTAACTGTTGGTGTCGTTACAAAATTATTTAAAAACCATTATAACGATTATAGATTAGTAGAAATTTAAATTGAATCGTTCTTGAATTCCTAAACTAGCAGGAACTGTTCTTAAATTGTTTAAATACTTTAGAATCCAAACAGAATCATTCTTAAATGGTTTTATGATTTTTGGAAATTCAACCTAAAATAGTTTTAGAGCTATTAAAAGGATTTTAGCTTAGCAGGATTTCAAAGAGAACCGTTCTTGGATATTTTTACGATTCTAGCACGATAGAAACCATTCTGAAATCGTTATAAAATAAGTTTATATAAACTCTAAAAATTTTGGATATTTAAGAACAACCTTTTTTGAATAGTTTTATGATTTTAAACTGTTCAAATTATTCTAAAATAATTTAAGAACCGTTCAATAAAAACGAAGACATTATTAACGAACGTCTGCTTTTACTTTTTTACAATTTTGACAATATCCCTCTGTTTGAAGAATTTACTGCGAGGGTACGATACCGAACGAAAAGGTTTTTATAGGAGGGAAAATCCCGAAAAATCTTTTACCCTTTATACAGTTCTTCAAGAAACGTTAGTCAGTATTCTTGGATAAATTACAATCATGAACTGATGATGGTAGATTATTTGAGGGTCAATTTATACGTTTTGTTAATAAAACTTTGTTTAAGACTCTTTAAACTTGTTAAATTTTTCGAAAGATTCATTGTATTGTAGAGCATTTATACATTTTATGTTATGCTCATTGATATATTTGAACTTGTCATTGTCAATTAAAATATCATCACTATTTTCTACCAATTTGATTCAATGCATTTGTGATACCATTTCTTAACAAAAACCCAAGACTTTGCTGCCAAATGAAAACCGTACATGTTTTAAAATATCCGAAAATTTGTTATCTAAAAAGTACAATCTTGATACAATTCTAAAAATTTAGCTCGAAGCTGATTGTAGACCCGAAGGGGATGGAAAGCCACCTCCACATCCACCACTTGGACAATCTCAATCTTCTAAGCTTCGAAGTGTAGCAAAAGCAGTTGGACAAAATAAACGAGATGGAGCTTATGGAGAGATGGAGAGATTTACAGTGAGATTTACTTTTTCAAAATATTTAAAATAGCCATATTATTTTTTTCCTTTTTAATAAATAAATAGTGTACACATTTTTGTTGTTTTTTAGGTCCGCCTGCCACCACAGCTGCTACAACAACAACAACAGCAGCAGCAGGAAAATAATGAAGCTATTCATAAAATTACTTGAATTATTATAATTCTTTTTTTGTTGTTTAAAAATTAAAAATGAAATATAATAGAACGTTAGTTTAGTTTTTTCAATAAATTACATTTTTCAATAGTGAAAAATCCTATTTTTCAAACTTCATTGTACAGGATGAAATTTTGTAACAAACGAAGATTAAATTTGAAGTAATTTAAGTATTTAATTATGTAATGAGTTGCATAGCATAATTGATTGTTACTCAAAAATTGATTGCATTTTTAAGTGAATAATAAGAATTATCAATACCTAAATTCTATGTGCTTATCTTCTTAAACAAAGCAATTTCATCTAATAAAATTACTGATAAACTGATTTATTTTTAACAACTTTATTGAAGATAACGTAGTTAAAAATTAACACCCTAACAACAACTTTGATACGAGATCTTGAGTGATTTCTTAAAATTTTCACTGATTCATTGATGCGTCTTAAACTAAACTTAATTTTAATTAAGTATGTTGTCTGAACAGTCATTAAATTATTAAATTAAAGGCCAATTGAATTTTGTTTTACCTACATAAAAAATAAAATTTTATCATATAAATGTTTTTTTATTCGTTGAGTAAAAGTTAGGACAAACTGAGGGGGTGCACAATCAACTTTTTCTTGGTTTTTGTCTCAGTTTTGGGGCAGATTGTGTGTCCATTGTACAAGTTTACAAAGATTCAATTTCCTTCTTTGAAAAAAATTCAAACTTAAACCAAGTTAAATGCGAATAACAACAGAGGCTTCTCACTGAATTTTGGGTGACAACTGTAGTTAATAAGACATGTGGAATATTTATTTTGGGAATTTAATCGAGGAATATGGTTTGATTGGATCTAATATATTGATCGGCTAACAAAGAAAAAATTAAGAATATAACGAATAAACCAAAAATTGTGTTGGATATTACTTTAATTTATTACTATTAATAAATTAAGTTGTAAAAATGTAAAGATTTGCTAACATTTTTACATTTCGAATGAATAAATATTGAATAAGACAACATAAAAATACCTATACACGTATAATTTTGTTAATATACAATAATTGATATTTATTGCAAAAAAAGTGGTAAATTTCACGGAAACGCGTGAATTCTTTTTAATAATTGATCTAATTTTATACATCCGTTATAGAAACGATTTTGAATGAATATAAAAACTGTATGTTAATAAAAAGTTGAAGATTTGTATAGTGCGTCCGAGTAAAATAAAGTGATGAAAAATGAAGTTTTTCTTATTTATATTTGGATTATTATACACAATAGTAAGTTTGAATTAATCTTCAAGTCGGACAAATTTCTTTAATAACAATGAAACTAAATATCTATAATATACCTTCACGATTTATTTAACTTTTTAGTATTTAAATGACTGATTTTTTTTAACGATCCGACAAATATGTCGATAATATTTGTATCTAAAATAAATCAAATCAAATACTGTAAAATATTTTTTTAAATTTTATTATAATGATTATTATAATGAGTGCGTGGTAATTAATATGAATTCAATTAAAAATTAGTAGTATTTTTTCTTATTTCAATTTATTGACTTTTAAAAATTTGTTATTGTACTATTTTTAAAAAAAGTACAAAGTCAATAATAAATTATATTGAAAAAAGATACTTACTGTTTCAAATATCAATGAGAAATATTATTTTAAATCTAATATACCGAATTAGGAATTCGCCATTTTTTAAAATAATATCTATAAATCTTCAAAAAATATATTGTTACGCCATAGATCTGAATGAATTATTTAAACAATAAAAATGTTAGTCAATATGTGAATGTTAGAATATCTTTTTATTTTTATATTTATATGTACAGGATTAACATATTGAATCAACGATAAATTATAATAAACTTTCGAATTTTTATACATATTTTTGTATGTTATTATCGACTTGATTGAATATGCCCACTTCAAGATATTAGAGGAAAAATTGTAATACATTCTCGCTTCTTCATAATGCGTTCTCTTATGCTCGAATGGATTCGTAATAGTACAATACATTTTATTTATTATATTATGTTATAATATACTTAATATTATTCTCATTTCAATTATTTGTAGTACGTTGTTAAATCCCTCCCTCAGATGATGGGGATGAATATGAACGAACAACGGCGTCAACAGGGATATAATCAACAAGGTGGGGGCATGGGGGTCAATTTGGGACTTGGAATGCATTCTGGGACGTTCTCCAGATCGGGTCAAGAAGAAGGGATGAATAGAATGATGATTAAAAGATCAATTGAAACTCCGAAAAGTTGCTTCATACACATAATAAAGGTAACAGCGAAACGTAAGTTGAAAAAATTACAACTGGTTATTGTTTAATAAATTGTGGTAATAAAATAAAAAGCTCAAAAGGAAATGTAAATCTCCTTGTGCGTAGTTTTTAGTGAATTTGATAAATCTGGAACAGTATTTAAAATCGTTTAAAAGAAAATCGTGATTATTATCACTCATTGAATATGGTGTAGTTGTAAAAGATGCTTTTGCTGGTAGTAGTAGTAGTAGAACTAAAGAACGAAATTGCGAACTAATTCTTCCTCAAAAAGATATCGAAACGATTTTGATTTTTACAATAAATTTGTAATGAAATAACCGTGAAGGTATTATTTTAAAACTATAATATTTTTGTATTACAGCAACTACAGTATCTACACCAACTGGAGTAGCGATAGATGTAAGAGGACAAGAGACAACTACGAAAAAATTACGATAATTATTATTGCAAATTTTATAGTTTTCTTAAAATATATTTATTAAATAGAGTGAAATGTCATAATGTTTTTATAGTTTTTGAGAGTAATAAATGTTTTCGAAACATACTTTTTATTCTTCTTTTTTACAAATTGAGGCAACACCTAAACTTTTCTATTCTGTTGAATGTAGACTGCTGATTTGTTCAGATTATCTCTTATCCTTTATTTATATCTAGATCTACTAATTAATCTTGCGGTGTTCAATGGTCTTAAGTCTCTTATTTTTTGAGCTAATTTTTTTCTCTTATTACATTAGCAATCAGTTTCATTATATTAAGATATAACGTTAAACCCGGTCGTAATTTTCCAGACATTCTTAATCGGGGTTGCAGTAGTACTGAACATTTTGTTCTTCTTGTCGTTCCCCTTCTACCTTCAAAGTATTTAATTCTTCAGATCGATGTTTTCCTTGTTCTCTTTTTAACTTCTTTTTATCTGGTTTTGCTTCTGTAACTTTCTTGATCAATCTGTTCCGCTCCATTACCACCAAAATATGAACATACCAGTTAAATGTTTATTCTCTATTTTTCGTGTTATTTACACTTGCCCCAACGACTGTCTAATTTCTTTATTTTTTAATCTGTTATATTTTATAATACAAAAATATTCAATCTCAATACTCACTAAATTATTCAGAATTTTTAAAAAAATCTATAAAGACGTCATTGGTTTTCTATTTTAATCTAGTTATCTAGTTTGCCTTTTTATCTTGCTCTGTGAAATGTACATTTTTCCCTTTTTTTATAACGTATACTGGGTGTCCCACGACGATTAAGACAAGTAATATATCAGAATTGGGCAGTAGTAGAGAATTATAATTTTGGGGGTGTAAATTAGAGCAAATGTTGCATATTTTCTTGTTATTGTGTTACCCAATGAGGTATTTGTTTTTGGTCACGTGACGTCGCATTCAAAATTATTAATGGGACAACCTGTATATTTGTGCCTTTCTGTATTCCTCCCGATAAAACAATTCCAACAAACTAGCACACTTGGGGTCTAAAGTGATTTGAGAAATGCATTTACGAAGATGGGCATCAATTTGAACATCTCCTTTAATATTGTAAGTTTTTTTTGTGACAGTTAATTTGAATTTTTATTAAAAATTATAATATTGGTTTGTCTTAATCATTACGTACGAATGTAAGATTGCCGAAAATTACAAGGGATTCAATTATGAATTTTTTAACTTTCAATCGTTTAAGTACCTGTAGCTCTTGATTTAATCACTTTAGACCCCAAGTGTGCTAGTTTGTTGGAATTGTTTTATCGGGAGGAATACAGAAAGGCACAAATATACAGGTTGTCCCATTAATAATTTTGAATGCGACGTCACGTGACTAAAAACAAATACCTCATTGGGTAACACAATAACAAGAAAAGATGCAACATTTGCTCTAATTTACACCCCCAAAATTATAATTCTCTACTACTGCCCAATTCTGATATATTACTTGTCTTAATCGTCGTGGGACACCCTGTATAAACACTTCAGGCATTTTTGAAGTCCTTTATTTATCAAAAGAAAAAAAATATTTTGTGTCTATTTTTAAATAGATTACGTCGATGTACTTGAAACTTAATGTACAATATATATAAGCTCATCTTAATTTATTTGTAACCATGCCTTTGCTTATAACCATGTTTTTGCTAAAAAAAATGTTCCTTTCATTTTTTTTGATTGGTGCTATTGCTAAACCCGAAACTGCATTAAATTATACAGCTAATTGTCAAATAACACAGTATTCGCAAGTGCAGTCGGTGTTAAATAGTTGTACTAATATCGTTATAAGTAATCTTAGAGTTCCATCTAATAAACAATTGATTTTAAATTTAAAACATGGTACCACCTTAACTTTCCGTGGCACAACCAGTTTCGACGAAGGGACGTTGAAAGATTGGTTAATAACAATATCGGGAGAAAGTATAACAGTGAAAGGAGAGAAAGGTAAAATAAAAATTATGAATTTATTTTATTGAATACTTTATTGCTGTAAACTAATGTTCATTTAAGTTAAGCAGGTAGAAAACTAAAAGAAATATTTTTGTATGTGTATTTATCTTCAAATTGATTAATTGGCTTTAACGTTTCAGGTTCTGTTATTAATGGTCATGGAGAGTTGTACTGGGACGGACATGGTGGTGTGGGCAAAATAAAGCCTAAACTTCTGCGAATTAAAAACGTTCAGAACGCAAAATTCCAAAATATGCATTTGAAAAATTGTCCCTTGTTCTGTACTGGTATAGAACAAGCCACTGACCTAACAATTGACGGATGGAATATTGATAATTCTGCAGGCCATAAGGTTGTTAAAAATAATATTAGAATTTTTGAACTGGCTAATAAATTCTTATATTATAATATGATAAGCATTAGAAAAAACATATTTTTTATTGACAACAATATGTTTCAATCCAAATATTCTCCTTCTGCTTTCACTTTACTTAAAAATCGCAGATGGCCGAAGGTGCCATAATTGACAAATGTTACTTTTAGTTAGGAAGAAATACAGACGGAATTGGAATTTCATGGTCCAAAAATGTCCGCATTAGCAACGTGTACATCGATAATCAAGACCAATGTCTGTATGTCAACCAAGGTTCGAATATGGTTTTCACCGGTATTCACTGTGTAAATTCACACGGAATATGTGCCACGGCCGGATTTAGTGCCACCTCTTACGAAGAAAATACCACTAAGAACATAACTTTCCACAATTGTGTTTTGGAAAGAGGTTCAAATGGAATCCGAGTCATTGCTATGGCCAAACCTGGAGGAGGTGCCGGGGAACTTACTGATATTACTTTCCAGAATATTGAGTTTAAAGGTGAGATGTATTGTAATAGGATTTTTATTTTTAAACAATTTCGAAAAATTGGTATACGAGATTGATTCCATATAATTATTATAATTCAAAATAAAGGAATTTTGATTTGGAAAAAATAAAATTAAGTGAAATAAAATTATCATATAGTTGTTTGAAACAAATTATAATAAATAGAATTCAACAATAAGAATACATTTTTATGTAAATATACCAAATAACATGAAACTAATTTAAATAGAAAATTAAGGTTAATCGAAGGAATAATCAAAATGATGATTTTTTTTTGAACTAGGATAAGGAAAAGCAAATATTGGAACTTGTAATATAATCATTCAATATTAAGCAATGTTTTAAAATAAAAAATTTTACACAATGAATTATAACATGATATTTGGTTGGTTCATATCAAAGTATATTAACTTTATTTTGAAATACAGCTATGAAAACTTGAATAAGATTAAAATATTAATCATATTATTATTGTTGAGTTGGGTTTATAAGAGATTTGCAACAAATTATAAATAAAATTGAAGATACTTATGTGTTGAAATATCAAAAAACCTGATATAGAACTATTGAGAAATTTTGACAAAGAATATAATGTATAAAAAACAATTATTGATATTGTAAAGAAAACAGAACGAGCTTTCTTACTTTATAATTATTTTTTTGTTAACTAGTATGTAAAAATAACATAAGTCATATCATAGTGTAGGAATACTGTAAAATTTCTCAAATTGTTAATATTAGTTTTGTTAGAATGATGTGATCTCAAAAACCAATAATTAGACAAAATTAGTCAAAATTTGACAACAGTGTTCATTTTTGGGCTGCTGAGGGGGTAAATCATCAAAAAATTTTAAAATCAAATAACCCTTTGTTAATAATTGTGTAATAAAAATAGAAAGTTTGTACCTAACCAAAAAAGGAAATTTTTTTAATAAGGTTCAATTAAGTGTTAATTTTATCACAAAAGATGAATAATTAATTACTTGCATTCCTGTTTTTACCGTTAAAAAATATTCTTCTTAAAGTTATCTATAACCTAGAAATTGGAGATTAAAATAAGTATAGATATTTAGTAATAATTCCCTAGTAAATTGTTTATGACAAGATAATAATGATTGGGTGCTAGTTTTAACTCAGATTTCTCTTTCTATTTTTTTTAGACATTTATCTATTTATTTATTTTTTTGCATGTTTAGGTATTCAGAAACAAGGTATATACATTCAAATGGACTATGGCGACCTAGGTCATCCAAATAATAATTTAGCGATAAACCATCTGACAATGTCAAGAATATACGGAACCGTTGAGAGGAAAGCAAGAGCTGTTTATATTTTTTGCGGTAAAAAATGTAATTCGGACTGGGTATTTTCAAATATTGATATCAAAGGCAGCAAAGTTCATAATTCTTGCAACTTCGAACCTAAAGGTTTCAAGTGCTAATAAATAATTTTAGATAATAAAGAAATTCGATATTATTTTTAGTGAAAACTGTTGAATTAAAAATCCAAAAGTTGAAAGTTAAAATCTAGAAAATGTTTTTATTGGCAACCGCCATGTAAATATGTTGCCTACGTATTTCTCTGTATTTGAATTTAATCTAAAATAATAAAAGATTATTTGTACACAAAACCTCTTTAATAATTTACAATTGAATTTCGTGCATCCATCAATCGTGTAAGGCCTTCCAAGGCGATTCGGTCGGTTACCTCTAATCAATCAATTTATGTAAAATTCTAAACAAAAGGGAATCTTGTACGGTAGTTTTTTTTTATTTTCAATATTTTTATAATATTGTTATTTTGTTAATAGAATTAGTTCTAAGCATCGTTATAACGATTATAGGTCAGCAAGAAATAAAAAAGAACTGTTCTTGAATAGTTTTACGATTCTAGAGGGGCACAAACTATTCTAAAACCGTTCTAAAATATTAAGAACTTAAACAGAATCGTTCTTGAATAATTTTGTAAATCCAAACAGTTGGAATCATTCTAAAATAGTTTTAGAACAATCATAACGATTCCATTTTCGTAGGAGTTAAAAAAAACCGTTCTCCAATAGAAAAAAAAGTTTGAATTATTAAGAATCTAAAAAGAATCGTACTTAAATAATTTTGGGAGTTAAAACTGTTGGAATCAATATAAAGAGTTTTAACGATTTTAATTAGTGAGAATTTATATAGAATCATTCTTGAATAGTTTTATAATTCCAAACTGCTAGGAACTGAAAGTGAATCGTTATAAAGCAGTTTTAGAACCTTACAACGAAGTTAGCTCAGTGGGAATTTAAAGAAAATCGTTTTTGATAAGTTTAGTTCTAAAATAGTTTTATATATACTATAAAAAATTAAATGATTAAAAATAAATAAAATAATAAAAATAATTCTAGTAAAGCTACAATCGTTGTAGCTTAGCACCAATTCAAAGAAAACCGATCTTGAATTGTTTTACGATTCTAGAAAGGTACGATCTATTCTAAAATCGTTCTAAATTAGTTTCATATTCATAATAAAGATTTTGAATTATTAAGAACTTAAAGAGGATCGTTCTTAAACGATTTTGTAAATCTGAACTGTCAGAATCTTTCAAGAATAGTTTTATATAAGCTATAAAAATTTTGGATATTTAAGAACAACCTTTTTTTGAATAGTTTTAGGATTTTAAACTCTTCGAATTATTCTAAAATAGATTAAGAACCGTTCAATAAAAATGAAGACATTAAATTTCAACCTCGCGCAAAATAAAAGGCTCTGGTCATGTCTGGCTCCCATTTTCGAACCATTAATAGTCTCAAGATGCAGTCAAAATAAAATTGATACAATTTAGAAATATTTCATTACCAAAATATTACGAATTTTCAAAATCACTTATTCCGATTTTCTTTCAATCACAGTTAAATTGCATGTTAATGAAAAAGTAGGAGAATTCATTCTTTAAGCTTTATATTTTAATCTGGAAAGTTGAATTTTCATTCGTTCAGTAAAATTGAAACCTAGTTAGAACTAATGAACTCCTACTTCTTCGAACACAAAATATAGTGAAACTATTACCTCGAAACATCTATTTATACTTACATTGGGCAATAATTGCAAACATAATTGTAAAATATTTTTCTTCCAAATGGATTATTATAATTAACATTGCTAATACATTCTGCAACTCCGCATCCTACTTCGTGAGTAGCAGCCCATACCATTTGGGTGTAGTGCCCTATTGTCATCAAATTATTATTGGGTTTACCATAATGAAACAAGTCTTTCTCCAACCACCAGGTTTCAACTGCAAAGAACCTGCAACATCAAGAAATGCACTTTGTAATTGTAATGATTTAAATTGTTTAAGAGGAAGGGGGTGTTTATTGTAATATAAATCACAGAAAAATTATGTGTTTGTATTCAGGATTTTTATAGAAATGGCAGTAAACTGTAGTTGGGGATCGAGGAAGGACTGGGATAACCTTGGAAAATTCTTCTTTGTTTTAGAACGGTCCGAGAGATTCCCAAAAAGGATCTCGTTCCAATAAAAACTTCAGCGTGGGTGAGCAACAACTTTATTTGAGAGTGGAGTATGTAACTGTTGAGCTTATGGCGATTGACTGTAAAGTTTTGAGTAACTTTAAGAGAGGATCCTAAAGACTGTTACTTATTGGTTACTTAAATATGATGTCATTTTAACTAGTTTTATGACTTGTAAAATTAAAACAGCAGTATGGTGTATGTGACCGACTTCATTTAAAGTTATTTCAAAAATGTATGTGTATCTTATGTAAAATTGATCATTTTAAAAACCATAATAATTTTTAATATAAAAAAATGTGTTAGGTACCTCACCATGGAACTTTGTGTGTAGATACAAAAATATTTTGACCACATGCACCATAATTGTCAATATGTCTTCCAGATACATTATCATGGGTTAAGAATGTACAAGCATTTGCCCATTTTTGGGCAGCTCTGGCTGCACCTTTGTGCCATCTCTAAAAAAAATCAAAAATAATATTATTTAATTAAATTGTATTTCTCAAATTTTTTCCTATTAAGGTTTTTTTGTACTTACAATTCGCAGCATATTTGCGGCTGTGGGTTGTACTTTAGATCTGAAAAAATTGTGGTACAACACTATTTTCCGTTGTAAGTTTATTCTTTTGGTATCAATCATCTTCATACTAAAATTACCGTGTAATTGAGGCTCTAAAAAATAAATATTATCTTTATTCTAAAATAATTTCAAACAGAATAACTGTAAAACTGTGGTCATATTTTTATTTTATCTGGTGTATTATTAAAAGTAATCTATACTTACTTCTGTTTGGGTTATAGTTACCAAATTCAGTAGATGTACGAATAATGAGAACTATGGTAGCGACAACCATACAATTTTTAGAAATCATGATGAAACTGGAACATTTTTTTTCGAAAATAATTTTATTTTGTTAATAAATCAATATTTAGTTACTAATATTCTTGTAATTATTGTTTCTAAATTCCTTTATTTATGAAAAGAATAGTAATGTATAAAAGAAAAACAGTTTATTCAAAGGCATTGACGTGGGTAGTCAAATATTTTACATTTTTGGGATTTTATAATAACACTTATAGTAATAAATAATTATTGGAAAATAATGGAAATTTACCGTTTTATTATAATGAATACAAAATTCAAGATATAAAATTTTATCTAAAATAAACAAAAAACATGGATTTATTCATACTCTGCTAATGATAATAATTATTACAATAATTATTTTAACGGTTTTTTAGCATGAAAAAAATTGAAACTTATTAAAAAATATCCAAATAAAATAAAATAAAAAAGGTGAAAATATAATGAAAAAATGTATTAAGAAATGCTTAAATTTGTTGAAAAAGTTGATGTTTATTAAAAAATGCAATAAAACCAATCAAAATTTAATGAAAAAAAGTAAAAGTGTAATGATAAAAGCCAACATTTAATAATAAATATTAACATTTATTAAAAAATACTTAAATTGATGAAAAATGTTGACACTTGTTAAAAAACGTTTAAGTGAATGAAAATAAACAAATTTTTATAAAAAAAACTAAAATTTAATGAAAATATTTGACATTTATTTAAAAAAACGCCCAAATTTAATAAAAAAAATCACACTCAATAAAAGAGCTCCAAATGCAATAAAAAAATACTTAATAAAAAAAAGCTAAAATCTCATGAAATTTATGAAGATATTTACTACTTATTTACTTTTATTTTTTTTATTATTTATTAATTTTTTTAAAACTTATTAGGTGGGACATTTTCTATAAGGGGCAGTGGACCTTCGGACCCGCCCTTGTTCTCGACTCTGTTTTTTAGTAATACAAATAATATACACTCTTTTACTAAGATGGCACCTAAGGATCTAGAAATTATTCTAACAGACAACATTATGAATAATTCATTATTTTGGTTGGGTTGGATAAAATGAATGTACATTTAAAGTGATTTGTTCAACTGTCTAATTATGCGAAAAGTGAGACGGAAATTATTTGCAGATTTTAATGCGCTTAAAAGTAAAAAAAAGCTCTGACTTTTCAATAAAATGGGGTTTTGTAGAAATTGAAAAAATTTGTAAATATAATTTTATTTATCTGTCAAACGGACAATGAAAAATTATAAATAATGATTTGTACATACATTTGAATGATAAACCCTTTAAAATCTTTAAAAAATCCATTTGATTCAACCAATTTTTATTTTATTTTTTAAGAAGAAAATTTAAAAAAAAATGTTTCATTTGAACAACTTTTTAAAAACTTTGTGAATTGGTCTACTTTTTGTCATTTTTTTTTGTTTTTAAAAGGAAAATTAAAAAGAATTGTCCTATTTTACATACTTTTTTGAAAATTTTAGAAAATTATAAAGAAATATTTCATTTAACTATTTTTTTAAATCTTTTGAGAAATAGAAATTGGTAACAATCTCCTAAAACATCTGGTATATGTTAGTAATAATATACAGCATATTTTATTAAAAAATATCCAAGTGCAATAAAAAAAAGTAAAAATTTATTGAGAATAGTCAAAATGTAATGAAAAAGATTAAATGTAAAGAAATAATAATCCATAATAATAATAAGGTAAAATCTATTTAAAAAACTAAAATAAAATAAGTAATTATATTGAAATATTTATTAAAAATCAAAAAATTTATAGATTTAATGAAAAAAATTGAAACTTACTAAAAACGGTCCAAATTTAATGAAAAAAAAAACATTAAAAACATTCCAATGTAAAAAAAAATGTCAAAATTTAAGGCAAAAATCTAAAATTTAATGAAACAAAAATAATAAAATTAGTAATTATATTCAAATATTTAGAAAACAGCAAAACTTTGAGTTCAGATATAAATAATGTAAGTTTAAAATAATTATAGGGTGAATCTGTGAAGTGAGGGATTTCCTTTTTTTAATTTAAAATTTAATATTAGTCCAACCTATCTTTTATTTATATTAAAATAAGAAGCGCTAAAGTAAAAATTAAATTATAAGGCAGTACCATTCTTTAAATGAAATATTTAATTTAAATGAACTAACTTACCCCTATTTTAGTGTTTTAATCTCTACATTAATATAATTGTAAATTAAAGAATTTAAATCTACGTTCACACATAACTACATCAGGAGTATCACTAAATAGAACAACTGAGGCCAGATTGTTATTAATTTGCCATCCGACAAAAATAAATCTCATCATCAATTTGCATTCTTAAAAATATGAAACACGAGATGCTTTTCGAGCACTTAAACTGCATGAAAGAATTAACATTAATTGTACGTGAATTTTTTTTGGACATATTTCTACGAACGGTTAAATAAAATATGTGCTTATTTATTTAAGAATAAAAAAACACTATTTTAAATAAAAACGTGATTCAAAGGTGGAAGTAAAAAAAACAGGATCTGATTTATCCAATACCGACGTTTTGGTTTTATAAGGTCATCTTCAGAGCAATATAATACAATTTTAATAGACACATGGCGATGTAATTGTTTTTTATTTTTTATTTTTTTTTTCATTTACTTTGTTTGCTTTTGGACTTTTTTCAATAAACTTCCATAAATTGGAAAAAATATTATTTTCTGAGGAATCAAGGCGAACGATTTTTTTAAATTTTGATTAAAAAAACTAGCGCAATATGTATTTTTTAATAGTTTAAACCATTACCAAATTATACCAACCCATTGAATTGTTACCATGAACATACTGAATACTGAATTGGTATTTTCTAAATATTTAAATGAGGCCATCCATTGTTCTAATTTTGATTAATATGCTTATGGGTATTTTACGCATGCTTCACTGATTTTAACAAGGAGCTAATTGAAATTCTTACATGAAAGCAATGAGGTTTATTAAATAGTGACACAAATAGTTTGTTAGTATTTTTATTAGTTGTCTAGTAAAATGAATCCGGCGTTAATAAATTAACAGCGGCAATAAAATATAGAAAAAATTTTAGTTGCGTAGAGTTTACAAACACAATTAAAAATCTTAAATTTTGAATAAATAAAATATAGTAATTACATTTAAACTCAAATTAACCAAACATTTGAATTTTTAAGAATTTTTTCTTTTAACACTGACACTTTTTTATTCATTAGAAGAGTTTTTGGATCAATTAGAACAGTTTTTGAATTGCTTAAAATAGTAAGCAGTTCTGATTATTTAGAAGAGTTGTTGGATCATTAAGAACCATTTTTGAATGGTTTCCAACAGTTTTGGATGCCATTAATCAGATTTTAGGTCATTTTAAATAATTTTTGCATCATTTAGACCACTTTTTGAATTATTTAAAACAGTTTTCGTTGATTTTAAGCGTTTTTGATCACTTAGAGAAGTTACTGAATCATGTAGAATAGTTTTTGAACGATTTCCAACAGTTTTGGATGTGAGAATAGCTTTTGTGTAACTTAAAACTATTTTTGAATTATTTAAAATATTTTAAGTAGTTCTGGGATCATTTCAACAGTTTCTGCATCTTTGAGAATAATTTTTGAATCATTTAGAACAGTTTTTGGATCATTTAAAAAGTTCTTGAATTTTTAAAACAGTATTCGATGCTTTTCAGTAGTTTTGATTATTTATAAAAGTTATTAGATCATTTAGAACAGTTTTTGGATCAGTTACAACAGCTTTTGAATTATTTATAAGTTTTCGATGCTTTTAAGCAGTTTTGTCATCTATGGGAGTTATTGGATCATTTAGATTTAGAATAGATTTTGAATGTGTTCAAACAGTTTTGGATGCTTTTAATCAAGCCTTGCATCATTTGAACAGTTTTTCCATCATTAAGAACAGTTTTTGAATCTTGAAACCGTTTTTGAATTATTTAAAGTAGTTTTCGAAGGTTTTAATTAGTTTTGATAAATCAGAAGTGTAATTGGATGATTCAAAACTGTTTTTGAATTATTTTAAACAGTCTCTGATCCTTTTGAGCAGACTTTAAAAAAGGCAACTGGTTCATTTAAATCAGTTTCTGATTGATTTTAAACAGTTTTGGATGCGTTTTATCAGTGTTTAGGTTATTTTAAATAGTTTTTGCATAGGTTAGAGCAGTTTTTGGATCATTAAGAAGAGTTTTTGAATTATTTAGAACAGTTTTTGTATGATTTTCAACAGCTTTGGATGCGTTTAATTAGTATATTTAGAATAGTTTTTGGATTAATTAGAAAAATTTTATATTTTAATCAATATTAATATATGGCAGTAAAAGATGGATACTAACTCAACAACAGAAAAGTAATAGACAAAGTGAAAAAAGGAATAATATAAAAAGTAGTAGTATATATAATACTTGTTAGTATAAAAATGGAAGTGGGTTGGGCACCTGGTGAGATTGATTGAGAGCAAGTAAACAAATAGAAATATTTTGCAAGGACAAACAAAAAAAACCTAGAGGGAGACCAAAGAAAACATGGAACGACGTTTTAGCAGAGATTTAAAAAAAAAATACGAACAAAACTTGGAAAATGGGGAAGCAAATTCGCAAAATATAAGATAAAAAGGAAAACACCTTCGGATATTGATACTAAAACCACTACTTATATATGTATAACCATTTTTGAAAATGATCATAAAATAAAAGATACAACAATTTATTCAAAAATTAATCAAATCTAATTCCCTATCCATTCTAAGTGTTACTATCAGCTTTTCTGCATCATTATCCCACTTTGCATTTCCCTGCTGCGGATCTACAGGATGCGGCAACCGAAGATCCAAATAGTGCCTTGGGGATACCAGAATCACGTTTTCTTTATGAATTTTCAGATCCATATTGTAATGGCTGTCTCCTGGAAGGTCAATGGTAACTATCATGTCTTCGCAACTAGCCGTTGTTGGATTTTTGAAACCCATCTAAAACAACAATATGTTTATCAAGATTAATTAAAAAAATGGTTTTCAAACTTTTTTGGTAAGGTGAATTGGTTGAAGAATTTTTAAGGATTATTAATTTAGTGATGTTTCATTCTCTGTTAAAAGGTTTCATCAATTATAATTCACTAAGAAATTACATTTGGCATTAGCAAACAGAAAAATGTTTGATTTTTCACTAGTTTTTTTAATTTTAAATGCTTCTTATTCTTAACTAATAATATTATTGACTGGCTTTGTTGCTGAGTTAGTATTATCGGCTATAATCTGCTTTTTATACAAGTTAATAAAGTATTTCAGATGCTGAAGTTTTAAGCGTTATGAGCAAATATGAATAGCGAGATGTTTCTTTGTTGAAGGTTGAGGGTAGAATTATTTTAGATATGTTTCTTTTTCAATGATTCTATTTGAATAACAATTTTGGACCAATCAACGTTTCAGAAAATTATTATAACCTTAAGAGATTATGATTATGATTGTAGGTATTAGTGTTTTAAAAAAGGATAAGTTAATGGAGAAATGGGATAGATATCTTTCTTTTGTTTTTAGTTATAAAGTCCAACCTCTGTTGTTCAAAATTAGCGATTTTGCTAATATTTTAGTAAACTGGAAGAGTAAATTTTATTAAAAATATTTTTTCTATTTAAAATTTCATGAACTGAACAACTAATATTAATAATTCTTTCCAAATTAAAAATCATACTTGTAGAAACACATCCGAAGTTGTAACTTGTTGTTTGTAACTTATATCCCACGATGGTGTCTTCTTCCAATCTTTTTCCGTTTTGTGTTCCTGTTCCTCCAAAAAATCATGTTCCTCCATTTCTCCAGTTTTAGTTTCTTCACGTTCAATTTTGCTGTAAGGATTTACTTTTTTCTTTTTTGTCTGTGTGTTATGTCCACCTGGATTAACTGCAATTAAATAATTCTAGATTTATAATTAATTAGAGATTTAATACTTACTAAAAGTGGTGGCTTCTGTACATTCTTCAGTGTCATCTTCCGAATCAGAATGATCTTTTCTTGTATTAAATAAATCAGAAAGTTGTTTCATTTCATTGTACCCCAGCTCCATTTTGGCAAACGTTCACAATTGACAAAACGTTGAAATGTAGTTATGGTTACTTTGAAGACTTTGTGTATCGTTGCTATGACAATAATTAGTTACACCGAGAAAAAACTTAATTAAAAAATTTATTAGAAAATAAATGAAATAAGACAACTTTCAGAAATTAAATATATCAGTGTAAAAACGATTTGCGACTCAATTTTTTCTTTAAATAAAAATCGATGAATTTGCGGATTTTTAAATAAAAATGAGTTATTCAGCGTGTTCGAAATGGAACAACCTGTATTTTTTCACAGTAATATAAATTTAAATAATTGAGATAATAGCAAAGCTTATACAGAACTCGGAGCTAATAAGCTGACTGATTGAAGTATAAAAAAAATATAGCCATTTGTGCAATATAAAATAAATAAAAAAACGAGATTTTATGGTTTCTATGGCGATTTTTAAATTTAATGTCCCACTTTTTTGCAGTTAAAAGATATTTAGTTATAGTCATTATCACTAAATTATTTTCTTTAATAATTCCAAATATTCGGATAAGTTTAGCAATTAATTTATTCTTTAGATTTTAAATAGTGATTTTGATAACAATTCAAATTTGACAAATCCAAAATTATATTTTTATTTTTTTCTATAGGTAGAACATAATCGCAAATTTACCGGCGCTATAAAATATAATTTTTATACATTTTAAAAACGAAGTCTGAGTGTTTTATTAAAATAGATTTATTTTTAAAAACAATATTAGCCCAAATTAGAAGAGCTTTGGGAAAATTGGTGATAATTATTAATATTTTGTTGTTGATTTTTTTGTGAATAATAATTACTAGAGGATGACTAAGTTTTAAATAATCCTGTAAATTTTAGAGAAATCCTACTTTTAAAAACGGTGACATAGAGTTTACCCTGTCTTGGCACTCCAATTGGTACAATAACACCATATTCAAAAAAAAATATAAGTAGTAAAAGGATAATTTTTTAATGACATTAGAGACTAATATTTAAAATAAACGATATCTGATTATTTTTTTTAATATTTGTTCGATTTAATTACATAATGGATGTCCCAACCCAAATATCTACAAGGAATGTAATTGGTTTAGTTTTGAATATACCACACTACAAAAAATGGCTTCTATTGTTTCAATGGCTTCTAACGTAACACCGATTAGTAATGATTTTATGGAATACTGCATTTACTTATAAAAATGTCATAACATTCATGTCGAAATACTCTAATGCATTTTAACTTTTCATTAGGTCTTTCCTATTCTGAATCTGTGCGTACTTCCTTCAACTATCACATTCTGTGTGCCAGTATTTAAAACAAAATGATTAAAACGTGATAACAGTAAAAAAATCCAAAAAGACTTAATGGATAGTTTTACTTTCAAATCCTCCAAAAAAATGTAATTTTGTAAATTTTTTAGTATTAACTGTAGTGATTTTAAATTCTTCTAGATGGTGTTTAAACAAAATAGTTATGTATATATAACTTATTTAGGAAGCTAAGAGACAAGAAAAATCGATTCACATACAAATTCTTTAAGTAACCGATATATAAAAACAAGGAAATTTAATTCAAAAACATGATTAACTTTTGACCATCTAATTTGAGAAAAATAAGGTGCAATATGGTCATATTTCCTTCGATTAAAAATAAATCTGTATATTTTTCCGAAATAATTCTAGTATTTCAAAAAACTTTTGCTTTTTATTATTGACTTGTCAACTTAAAATAAATCTTAGTATTTTTATTGGGATTTTAGATTTCTTAGAACGTATAGTGATTACTAAATTCCCAATTTTTTATGCTACTTTTAGAGAGGTGCCGCTGTTACAAAAGACTCAAAATTTAATACTTATTATTCCTGAAGAAGTAAATTGTTCTTCAATAAAGAATTATATTATTTTCGTATTTTATGGTTATTTGAAATTCATTTCGTTGTATATCGGCATGCAGAGTACAATCAAGTCGAGAGCAGAATAAGAAGTAGCCGAGCGTGATGTCATGCTGTCTTGGGTCGCACTTTACAGAATCACAATTACTATACTTAAATTCAACAAAGTCCTTAGTTTATTAACAAACATGCACCTAAAACAGACTCTACACATAAATAAAAATATGTAGTAACGTTAAAAAATAATATTATTAATGTGCGGTGCTGAATTTTTGTGATTTCGTGACTTTTTTCAAATTCAAATACGAGTATAATGATGCTAGCCGCAGCAACTATTAGGAAAACTCGTAAGGTTAGTGATAAAGTGGTCAGGTTTCCAAAAATTTTGGAGTGCGAGAATATAGACGCCGATTCTTTGGAGGATGCCTCCAGTTGCGATGAAAGAAATGTAAGTTAATAGAAATGCTTTCAATTAGTTTTGATTTTACAATCATCATCAGAGCAAAAATTTGAATCAAATCAAATGATATTTTAAGTCCATGAGCGATTTTAAAATCAATTTTAAAATTATATAAAAACGTTATTTCTTTTTTAATAAAAAACAATGTGCCCTAAATCTAAATTCAATACAAATTTAACAGTTATACGAGTTAGAAATCGTACTTAAACAAATGTATCTTATCAAATAGTCCAAAGAACTCACAAGTAATTAATTGAGACATATTCATTGTAATATACTTTATCATTCTTCCTGTTATGTTATTAAACTACTGAGACATCAAAAAAGCATACAGGGTGTTACAAGAGTTAATAGTTCATTTAAAATAAGAACGCTTGAATGAACTATTCTAGTTACTCCCTGAAAAATTTTGAGTAGTTACAGTTGGGTGTCTCTGTATATGTAATGTCAGAAATATAAAATCCGGACATGGATTTTGGTTCTAAATAAAAATGTTTTGAAATAACAAATAGTACAATGAACTGATTTTATAATAAAAATAATAATAACAACGTTTATTAGGTTACTGGGAGGTTTAATTAAAGATCTATTCAACTTATATATATTGATGTTTTGGTTTTTGATGTTTAGAAGGTAGGTTTAAATAAATAGATAAATGATATACGATTATGGCTTTTTTTTAAATATTAAAAATAAAAAAAATTTTCGTAAAAAACTGACTGTTTTAAAGTTGCCAAAGTATTGTAGATATTTTAAATTAAATTGTTCTTCTGTGCTCAAAATTGTATCTCACAGTAATTATTATATATGAGGCTATTAGGCTAATTAACGAACCCTTTCCTGTTAATCCTATTTGTGCAAAATATTTAACATAAATAAGTATTATTATCTACCATTGAGGCAATATTTTGATAAAATATTTTCTGGTATATGGATTGGACGAGGAGCAAGAGTTAAATGGCCCGTACGTTCGCCAGATTTGTCATCATTAGATTTCTATGGAGGGTATTTCAAAATGTATTTTATAGGTCGAAACCAAAGTCTAAGTTTTTAGAATAAAGAATTAAAAAAGTGTACAGAAATAGAAAAAGGTGAGAGAACCGTGTTTTAATCGCTTATCGATCTATCAATATGTCTTGGTGCTTATTTTGAACGCTTACTGCAAGCAATATTTTTGTATAACAATATCATATTAATAAAAAAAGTATTTTAATAAAAAATTTATCCTTAAAGGCCAGCTCAAGTACATTTGTCCAGCTGGTTCCTGACTGTTTTGTTAGGAATCCTTCTTTTCTTTTCTTTTCCCATCCCCTCCAAAAGTGCTTTTCGACAATTCGAAAAGTAAAAAAGTTTTCAAAACAATGAATCTTTTCTTAGATTTCTTGACTCTCGAGGTATCTGTGTAAAATTTAAAACTAATTCAAAAATGTTTTGTTTGTTCTTTAAATCCCCCTTGATTGAAATCGAATTGTTTGGTAAGTGAACTAAAACGTTTTTACATTAAAAACATTTTCTAAGTTAAGCAAACTAATTTTCTCAATTTTTAAAACGGTTCAAAAAGACAAGTTTGTTTAATTTGACATTTAAAAACATTTGCCGTGGAAATTTGAATACACTCTAAGAATAAATAATTTGGTATTTCATTTCTTATTTATTTTTATTAATATTTTCGTTTGCAAAAATTAATTTTGTTTAATTAATAAATATGTATTTATTCTCCTAAAATTACACCGTTACAATAAATTTGTTTAGATATTTTAACGGTTTGGTTGTATAGGCCAAGGCCACTGTTTGTAAAAAATTTGACATAATTGCTGACAGTTATCACAATTTTATTCGTTTGATGCGGTACACTTCAAGATGTGCCTTCGCCTTTTCCTTGTTGAAGTGATCGTGTAATTTAAGTATTAGTAGATGCTTCTATTAGTGCTACGGTTCCATTATTATTTGTTAGTCTCCGGTAACCTCGGCATTTTCTTTTTTTGAACGGTAAAAGTCTTCTGATGTATCTTTCTTCGGGAAGAATTTTAACGTTGCCCATTTTGGTTAGAAGGACATTTACTCCTTTTGAAGAAACTAAGACGTAATGTATTAATTTTTAAAAATTTCGTGTTTGATTTTACAAAAGGAGTAAATGCCCTTCAAACTAAAATGGCTAATTTTAACGTTATACCTGAGTAAAGGTAGGTCAGAACAGTTCAACCGCACAAAATGAGGAACAAACTGAGTTTACGGGAGACAAACAAATAATGGAACCACCGCAGCACAAGTAGAATCGTCTACTAATACTGAAAATACACTCTCACAACCACAAGAGAGAGGCGAAGGCATGTCTTGAAATGTACCACATCAATCGAATTAAACTGTCATAACTGTCAGCAGTTCTAGCGTTCAAAAGAAGAAAATAGCTTACCAGAGACAAATACATAATGGAGAAGTCTTAACAGCTGTAGAAGCATCTGTTGTTGTTGAAATCGCCCCACCACCACCACAACAAGAATGGAGCAGAGGAGTATTTTAAAATGTTCCATCAAACTCGAATCCAACTGTCATAGCTGTCAGCAGATCTACGGTTCAAAAGAAAAAATACCGAGCTAATAGCTAATACTTCAACTGAGGTTGTACCACTACATCAAGAAAAAAGGGGCAGAGGAGGCTTGTCAAAAGTTTCAGTTAATTCGAATCCAACTGTCATAGCAGCGAGCAGTTCTACCGTTCAAAAAAAGAAAATGATTAGCTTATTGGAGACAAATAAATAATAGAGAAGCCTCGTCACCTGGAGGAGCATATCAGCACCACCACAACAAGAATGGGGCCAAGGAGTCTTTTCAAAAGTTCCAGCTACTTCGAATGCAACTGTGATAGCTGTCAACATTTATGTCAGATTTCTGGATCATGCACATCCTTGTTCTCACTGTTCCCAGAGGAAAATACCTTGACCTGTCCAATACTGTTCAACCAAAGTAGTACCCCCTCGCCCCACTTAGACGCATTTCCCCTGTAGTGCTTCAGTCTCGCTGGGACCTTCTTTGACTCCATCTTCTTCCTGATCTATATAGAATGGCGGATATTTATGGACTTTTTCCTCTGGTAGTCACGAAAATTCCGTATATTACGTTAATAAGTTTTATGGAATCTTCAAGAAGAAAGAAAAGGATCTGTTAAAGAAACTTACAGTATTCAATAGAAATTAAGTAACAAGAGTTATGTAGGCTTATTAAAATCATTTGTATTTGTAATAATTATTAATTTATATTTTTAAAAGGCTGTTGTAAATTTTTATTGTAAATATAGATTAACCCATACAAGTGTTATATTTAAAATTTAGGATGTATTGCTTGTTAATAACTTTGAATTTTTTTTTAAACTAATGAATATTTTGGCTTATATGCCATGCTTGCATCATATACAAATCAATAATCAAGATTCAAATTCGTAATATGTTTGAAGGTATAAAAGAAAAATAAAACATATTGATTTATCATGCAGGGTGAAGTCAATTTATATTTAATTACAGAACAACATGTTATTTGAAAATATAAGTATCAAAACGTCAGTTTATAATTTTAATAGTTACAATGTCGTTGAAATTGGGTCTTAATAAAATTGAACTTGTTCTAAATGATGGAAAAAATTATGAAACTTTTAGGGAAACTGCCAAAATCTTTAATTACCCTGATAAAAAATGAACATTTTGCAACAGTAAGTAAAATAATAAAAAAATTCAAAACTGTTAGAAATACTGATAATAAATTTAGAAAAAATATCGGGCTGGGTTGCTACTAAAAAATTCAAAACCAAGAATGCTCTCAGCAGAGGAAAATACGAGATTTATTAAAATTTGCTCTTGAAAGTCGAGATTAATAAAAATCTTGATATCAATCTCTAGATCTTAAAGATTAACACGAAATTTGTTTACTTTAAAATTGCGAATCGTTGGAATATCGTCTTTTTGTGTTCAAAAAATGTGACTTTAATATTTCTTCAGATGAAAAATTTTGAATCCAGAATTTAGAAAATAAATATACAGGATGCTTCTAAATTAATGCCAAAAAATTTAAAAGGAGCTTAATTCCATGTCGAAAATTATGAGTGGTTTTTCCTATAAAAAACTTTTTTCGTCTCAATCTCTAAAGAGAAGGAAGTAAATATTACATAAACTTTTAAAGAGGCGATTATGGGAATTCTTTTCAGAGTTATCATTATGTTTTAAGGGGATAAAATTAATAACCTTTATTTTATGTTATATTTTAACACTTTTATCTTTTGTTATTTTTCCATAGAACGAAATAGTTTTCGAACAGAAAAATACAATATTATTATTTTGAATGTTTATTAAGAGAAATAATATAATCAAAAATGCAAAAAATAATAAGAACTCCATTTTTGGATGTGATAGGTGTCTCTATAGAGATTGGGCTGAGAATTTTTTTTATAATAACTAATAATTTTTAATGAAAAATCTTCTACTAATTTTTTTACAATAAATTAGAAATACCTTGTATTTTTGTTCCATGCTTTTTTGCGCAAACACTCATTTAATTTTTTTTATATTTTGGGCTCTAGTAACTAAAGGAAAATAAACTTAAGTAATAATCAAGTAAATGTCACAAAATAATAATATATAATAATAATCAACAAACTTTTATTATCAACCCTATATCTAAATAACGAAGGGCAATATATTCACAAACGCTGCGATTTGAAATCCCCAAGTTAACTCCCTCAATCACACAATTACTTAATGAACACCCTGTAGACCATTTTGATTCACAAGCCACATTTAATTTTCTTTAATTTTCAGGAAATCGAGCACACGCGTTCCTCGGATAACGCGAACGATAATGTAAATGAGCAACAATCGCTGAAACACTTGAACCTAAACGGTTTATGTAACAAGAAAGAAGAGTGTTACGTTGAAGAAATCGTACTTCCTGGTGAATCGATACAGTCCCTTTCCGAACTTCAAATTCTCAGTTTGCGTTCGAATGGGATTCAGAATTTTCCGAACAGCGTCCTTCAGTTGGTCAGTTTAGTTGTGTTGGATCTTTCGGATAACAGTTTGTTGACTTTGCCACCGGAGATTAGTCAACTTAAACTGTAAGTATTTTTTTAACCTATTATTCTATACTTTACATTTTTAGTATAGTTTAATTTGTGCTGCACTAGAGGGGGTTCATTAGGATAGTGCGGTGCAAATGAAAGGAAACGATAGAAACACTTTTTGAACATCCTTATTATCATTTATATTTTGATAAAAACTCCATTTTTCAAAAAAATTTAAGCAGGAAACTAATATTTTATTCCTATTGACTGTTTTTACCAAATTTAATTTTGAGAATTTACAGAGAGTCGAGAATTAATGATTGAAAAGTTATAATTTCATTTTTTATTAAAGGTAATAACATTTTTGCAACTAATATTATGAAGGGCTATCAATTTATAAATTTAAATTTATTATGGAAAATCATTTTCTAATTTGAGACACCGAATGGGTACTAATAAACTTCGAGTTCATCAAATATATTTTGAGAAGCTATTTTTGTATGCAATTTTTGTTAAAATCTCATTTACCATCTAAAAATTCGTCATATTACTTTAATTTAATAACAATATTGGATTAAAGGTAGAATAAAAAATGAACATTAGATTGTGATAATTGATAGTGTAATCTTATTTAGAGAATAATAATGCAATAACCTATATAATAAATAAATTTGACAGATGAATTGTTTTGTTATATGTGTAAGTTATTTTAAAATTAGTTTTTGATTTAGTAATATTTTAAATAATATAAATTTTTCATATTTCGGTGCATTCGGATTAGAAAATTATATTTGAGATTTGAAAATAAATAATTTCATGTTTAAAAAGAATAAATTGTAATATTGAATTTCATGCTATTAAAGTTAGATATTATAGAGAAAATTTTGAAATTATCTGTCGTTTTTGCATAAAAGTTATAAAAGTCATCAACAAATTTGACAGATCTCTCTCTGATTCAATCATTTCATTAATAAAAATACAGAATTTACTTAATAAAGTATCATATTTTTCGTGGCTTTATGTCTATTTCGCTTTTAAAAAGAATAAAATATCTCCAATAGCGAAAACAAATTGTGACTTAGTTCATAATTTAAAATTCTTGATTTCCTGAAAATTAAAGAAAATAAAATGTGGCTTGTTAAATGAACTTTTGTATAGGGTGTTCGTAAGTGATTGTATAATTGAGGGAGTTAACTTAAGGATTTCAAATCACAACATTTGTGTTCATTACTTATATCCGTTATTTAAATATAGGGTGTTTAACAAAAGTTCGTTAATAGTCTCTTCACATTAAAAAAAATTTTGAAAGTTAGTGATTAATAGAACTTTTTCAATTTAAAGAAGACTGTGAGATTCGTTCTTTTTTTATTTTATTTTTTAGTATTGTTTTTACTCGTTTATTTTATTTTTATATTATAATTTGCATTCAATAATTATTTTAGTATTAATTACATTAAATTACTTACATAGAGCCTCAAATTTTATTTAACTATCAACTATTATATTATCCTAATAATTTTTTAAGTTCATAATGTTTTAAAAATAATCATTTTTCTTATCACAATATATACTATTTTTTTTTAAATTTATGATCATAATAAACTTAAAACTATTAACATGGTTTGATCGCTGAATTAATTGGGAAATAATGAATTCATTCCTTTCATTTACATCACACTATATATAGTTTTTCAGCTATATCTTAAACAACAAAATTTCAACCAGATAACATTAAAAAATCTAACAATTTGTATAAAATTCCTCCTATTCATCCTTAAACAATACATTACAATAATTAATCGAATTACTAGTCTACGAGTATACTTTGATAATAACAATAATTTAACAAAGCGAAGAAATAAGTAAAAGTTCACTAGTTATTAAAGTCCGGGTGAATTGGATGTGGTTATTATTATTGCTTATTGGATAAGAGAAATCCTAATACTCAGTGTCATTTTGTAATTTTCTGGTTAAGAAAGCGATAACTTTTTAGTTATTTATTAATTTATCTCATTTAAATAATTTAAAAGAATGATTAGATCTAACAAAATTGTAGTAAATTAAATATTGATATAAATTTATATAGAAAAAGAAAATAATTTGTTAAATAGAAATGCAGAACAAAATATTTGTTCTTCGTTTGATAATCACTACTATTCATTATTTATTATTTTAAGATTTTTTCAAGTATTACCTGGTATCGTCTTCAGAAACATTAAATACTGCTAAAATACTTTAAAGGATGTGCTCAATCAAGTCCAGTCTATCTTCGCTTTTTGATCGATTTCTTTATTTGTTCTTATTTGTTAATTGCTACCATTCTTTATTATTAATTTAAGATTTAAGAAAAAAGACATAAAATTAGTTAAAATACTTAACTGTGACATTGATAATTAAAATTTATATTAAAATTGTTTTGGTAACTAAGATAATAGTTGTTGATGAGGAATGATAGTAGCAGATAGAATTGTAAAAACATTTTTGAAAGTTAAAGAAATTTAAATATTTAAGAATTTTTCGCCAAATATTAAAAGAAAAGCATAAAACATCGGATTTTGGAAAGCAAACGACGGAACCCAAAGTTAAAATATCAGGGCCGCAAAAGGTTAAGCAATTTTGTGTACCCATGCCTTCTATTTTATTTATTATCTCTCTCCAGCTTTTTTGTTTTTGGCTAATTCTTTGTAGTTTACTACACTCCTATTGTTCTTAGATCTTTGACGGTATCGTGTCCTTAATTGGTCTCTTTTTATTTTTCCATTTTCTATTCATTCCATAATTTTTACCCACTTTCCCTTCACAATTCTCATTTAGATCCTGTTCATATTAGTTCTTGCTTCATTTATTATTTTTGGACCATTTCAAAAGTGTACTCTTCGAATTCTTCAGACTCAAATTTCACTCATTCTTTTCTCTTTATTAATTGTTAACCCAAATCCCCTAGTTTTGGTAAGAATAGGCTTTGATAATATTTGTAATCATAGCCAAATTTAAATACCGCAATATTATATTTTTGTACATTTTACTTGTAGAGGATTTTACAAAAATCAAGTCACACATTTTGTGAAACTTTAAACAATATATCTTGAGTTGATCTTAGAAATTGTAGTGAACGAACTTCCGTTGTTTCTTTCACGGTTTCTTGATCTTCCGAGACGCGCATACTATTAAAACTAAAGATTCAAACGGTGAGCTCGTGCCATCAGTGGCACACTTATGCCCGATTTAATAATTTTTACAAGAATCTACCCGAACAAGATACATTTCAAATTTATATTTAATTGAAACTCGCGAAAAAGTGGATCCGCCAAGTTTTTGGTAATTGAAGTTTGTTACACTCATTATCAAATTACATGCTCTTAGTTTTGTTTGTATTTATGTCTTCTTTTGAATGACATCATTGGATTTTATTGTCATATCCATTTCTAATGCCAATAATTTCTACAGATTTTTCAACTTTGGGCTAACTTGCATGCTGCTTATGTTATTTTGCAGTATTTCTAATCCTGTTCACCTTTTTCTGTATTATTATTATTATTATTATTATTATTATTATTATTATTATTATTATTATTATTATTATTATTATTATTAAATATAAAAAGATAAATGATAGTTATCTGAATTTCCACAGTATTGCGAAGCTATTTTTAAGCAATATATAGAGTAACATTCTTATTTTCCTAAAAATTTTTGAGTTATAAAGCATACTCATATTTGAATTGGTTTACGATAAATTGAATATTTAAGATTACAGTTTACTCTCTTGATACTAATATCTAAGAAATTTATAGAACTGTTATCTTCAACTTTAACAGTAAATTTTATTTTTGGATGTAAATTGTTAATAAAATAAAAGAATATATTCAATTGTCTATCAGTACCTGTAAAACCAGCCAAAACATCATCAACATATCTATACCAAAACAATATATTCTTGGAGATATTTGAATAAAACAATTTTTGTTCCAAATTATCCATAAAAATATTTGCCAAAATTGGTGATATTGGACTACCCATTGGTAATCCTTCATTTTCAATATTAAATTTATAATCAAAAACGAAGTAATTTTGTTTTATACATAAATTAAATAAGTTTATAATTTCAGTAATTGAGATTTGGTTAATGTTCTTTCTTTCTATGAATTTATCTATTAATTCACATGGAGGAATTTTTGATAACTTATTACTAACGTCAAATGAAACTGATTTTGTATTTTCATTTAATTTATATATTAAATCTAAAGAGTTGATCCTCGGATTCCCAAACAGACGTCTTGTCCAACTTGATGATGAAGATGAGCTCAGTTTAGTTTATTATTCTTACTTCCGGAAGAAAAGATTCGGTTGAAGCACCCTGAATGGTACGCAACCCACGCCGCTGCCCACCTACCATATAACCAACTGAACCATAACATACACGTACCATCGAACTTGGGCACTAGTTAATTCCCCATTAATACTTGCTATATCAACAATTGTCTAAAAACTAAGTACGTTTTATGAAAAACTTTTAATCGAATTTGTACGGAGGATGTTGTGAAGATATTTCGACCTTGATGGTGTCCTGCATGTGCATCCGCCGAAGTGAGTAACTTTCGTTTTTGTTTTTTTCGCAGTCTGCAGGAGTTAGTGTTGGACCAGAATTTGTTGAGTGTTTTACCGGTGGCCATATGGGATCTAGAATTTTTGAAAGCCTTGAAAGTGGCTAACAACCGACTGGCGCTACCTCCGGATAAAAGGACTGAGATGCGAGCGTTAATTCTTTCGGTAAGTTTTTCATTTTTAAGAAAATTTATGTCTATTTCTAATTAAATGTAATTTGGTACCAGAAATGTCAATATAAAATAAAAGGGTAATTAGTTTTGTTATTTATAACTTCTTTAGCAATGTAAATATCGCTTCTTTATTTAATACAGTCAGTAGTCTACTAGTAGAGAATGAATTAAAAAAAGTTAAGGAAACTGTTTTTCTTCTTTTTTTAACTAGTTTGTAATTAAATTATGTACTGCGAGAAAGTCTTAATGAGATAATTAATTATTTAGTTTAATTACAAACACTGTTTTAATTGTATTGGGTATCAGTGAAATAGTTACAAAAATATTGTATTTATGACAACATATTCATCACTTAAAAAACAACAAAAAAATGCAAAAATCGGAAAATTAAAAATTATTTTGTTTATTTAGTTATTTATATATTTTGTTGTTTGTAATCTTATAAAACGCATTTATTAAGTGTAATAAATATATATATTGATTATATATAGAAGAGAAATCTTTTTATGGTCTAATTCATTGGGAAAATCCCCTACTAAGTATTTATTAATGTAAATAAAAGAAAAGTTACTTTTGCGGAGTGTTTGGAAATAAAGTTAGAATAAATTGATGGGACGAAATATGTATATCCTTTCTTTATTAAATAATAAAATCGAATACACGTACTAAGTGATATTTTGTTGACTGTTTGCTTTCAAAAAAGTTAATATAAAGAACCCCTCTTCAATTGTGACATAAAATCCAAAGTTAAATTTTAATATTCTCCACACCTTATAAATAAAAAATATATTCTATCAGTAAATTGTCTATATTTTGATATCATGAGAGTTCCCTTTTAAAAATATTGATTTGAAGAACTTCTTTTTGATTTTTACATTAAATCTAAAGATGGATTTTTATTTTTTCGTCACCATGTAAATTAAAAAGAAATATTTTTATTCTGTCAAGAGATTGTTGATTTTTTTCGTCCATTGAATGTAAGTTTTTTAAAAACAATTAATATTAATTATCCTCAATTTTACGATTAAATTTAAAGCTAAATTCTTATGTTACCTATTAAATTAAGGAGACGAAATTTAAAAAATATTCAATTTTTTCAATAAATCATATGTAGCAGTTTTATTTTTTAAACACCTTGTAATTTAAAATAAATATTTTGTCAATAGATTGTGAATTTTATTCATCTTTTAAGTATTCCTTTCTATAAGCAAATATATGAAGAGCCCCTCTTCAATTTTACCATTAAATCTAAAATTAAATTTTTATTTTCTCCACATCTTCCAAATAAAAAAAATTTATTAGTAGATTATTGATTTTTTTTCGTCAAAAACTTTTGTATGGAAAATCCCTCTTCAATTTTACCATGAACTAACTACAAAATAAATTTTTCATTTTCCCGACGCATTATAATTTAAAAAAAAGTCAATTCATTCTGTTGAAGTTTACCAGTAAATCTACATTTTTATTTTCCTGTCACCATATTTAAAAAAAGTGTATTCTGTCACTAGATTGTTTTATGTACTTCAAAAATAAGCATTGCAATTTCCCTGAAGATGAGTTATTTTGAAAAGATAGAGTGTTCCTCAGAGAACTGTATTAAGATTACTTTTATATAAAATATAGTTAAATTGTTTAATTCCTGAGTCATTATTATTTATACCGTTTAACAATTTATTAAAATTGGCAATTTTGAAATGTTAATTATTTAAATACTAGTAATAATGCGGTCAAAACTATTAACTAATATATTCATATCGTATTAAATTATTTCATTATCAATTTAGTTCTTGTTAATTATTTTTTATTATTTTGCGGTATAGAGCGATGCCCATTTAAATCTTTTCATGTGTTGAAACAATAACGGTAACATAACGTTCTTCCATATCTTCAGATACCATGCAGAAGTTTAGTAAATTTATTAGCATTCTATATTGCAATAACAATTGTTTATGCTAGCTTGTACATACAGTAACTTTTGTTGTTACTTTCTCTTACATAATAAAAGCAATTTAAAGCTAGAATATTCGTTTGTTACACAACTACAGTGGTTAAAATATTACTGATGTTAATAATAAGGGGCTGGTAATAATGGTTCAACTCGAAAATTGGGGAATTTCAAATAATAGAGTTCTATTAAAAATAAATATAAAAAGTAATAGGTACATGTAGAATACATCAAAAGTAAAAACCATAAACAGGAATTTAAAATAAAAATTAGACGATCGATTTTTTTTAACTTTAAAATGACTAGTGATAGTAATAATAGTGCACTCGAATATTGAAAAACTTGGAATATTTACAGTTCTAAAAAAGTAAAATATAAATAGAAATACGTTCATATAGAATAAATTATAAATAATAAACAACAATAAAAAAATTGAGGAACATATAAAGAATTTGTAAAAAAATACAAAAAACTAATAGAATACAAAAAAAAAGAAAAGGAGATTTTTACGTTGATTTTTATATTTTAACAATTATTAGGAAAATTAGGAAATTTCACACATTCGAGTTCTAGTAAAATAAAACTATAAAAAGAACTATTTTCATGCAAAATAAATTATAACTAATAAAGAACAAAAAATTAAGGAATATAAAAAGAAATAGGTTCTTCTATAAAAGAATATTACGATTAAAGAACAACAAAAAAAATGGGAGGTATAAAGAGGAAGTTGAAAAATGATACAGAAAGCTAGTAGAAAATAAAAGGAATAAAAATTGATACAATTTTTTTAGGTATAATTTTTTAAATTAAATAATTATTAGTCTAAAAATAATTTTAATTTTAAATATTCTAGTTCTGGTAAAAATATAAAAAAGGAAATTTTGATACAAAGTAAATTTCTATGTAAAGTAGTAGGAATAATAGTCCACTCGAAAATTGAAAAATTACAATTATTTTAAGTTCTAGTAAAGAAAATATAAATAGAAACAAGTACATGTCGAAAAAACATATAAAAAACGAGCACAAGATAAAAAAAATAAGTTTTGATATGAAGAAAGCATTTTTATAGGTAGTTTTCATTTATAATAGAGAATTATTATTCTAGAAATAACGGTTGACTCAAAAATTGTAAACTTTTAAATATTCGAGTTCTAGAAACTCAAATATAAAAAGAAATACATTTATCTAAAATATTTAAAAAAAAATATGTAACAATAATAAAAAAATTGAGGAATATAAAAAAGAAATTGCAAAACCGTACAGAAAACTAGTAGAATTATGATACAAAGTAGAAGAATTTTATGTAGATTTTTTGACTTTAAAAATTATTACTAGAGTAATCATTCGAAAATTGGTAAATTTTAAATTTTCCAGTTCTAGTAAAACTGAAATATAAAATGAAACAGTTTCATTATGAATAAATTTATGAAATTAAACAACCAAGAAAAATGGGGAAGCAAGTTATAAAAAAAACCACATACTAATAGAACATAAAAGAAAATTTAGATACAAAGTCGGAAATTTCTACATATATTTTTTTATTTCAAGAATTATTAGTCTATTAATAATGGTTGATTCGAAAAATCATAAATTTAAAACATTGATTATCCAGTAAAATATAAAGAGGAATAGGTTCTTGTAAAATCAATTAATAATAAACAAAAACAAAATAATATGAGGAATATAAACAGAAAGTTGTAAAAAAATGATAGAAAACAAAAGAAAATTTTGATACAAAGAAAGATATTTCTATATTTTTTTTTATTTTAACAATTATTAATTTAGTAATAATTGTCCACGCAATTTCAAACATTTGATTTTTAGTAAAATTTAATAAAAATAAAATTCGTTCATGTAAAATAAATTATTAATAATAAACAACAAAAAACAAATTGAGAAACATAAAGAAGAAACGAAAAAAGATACAATAAACTAATAAAAGATAAAAGAAAATTTTGATACAAAGAACGGGATTTCTAATTTTAATTCAAGAATAATTAGTCTAGAAATAAAATTTGGGAAATTTTAAATATTCTATAAAAAGAAAATAGTTTATGTAGAATAAATTAAAAATGATAAACATGAGGAAAGATGAACTTTTAAAAATATACAGAAAACTAGTGGTAAGAAAAAAATTTAAATAAAAAGAAGACATTTTTTTTAATTAAACGATTATTTCTATTTCCAGGAGCCCGAAGAGAAGAATGATGACAACAGAGGAATAACAACTTTAAATTTACGATCAAACAGACTCAAAGGACATATCATTCTTGGAAATTATGGGGTAAATTAATCTATTAGATATTTATTAGCTGATAATTAAAATTAATTTTTTAATTAATTAATTAATTAATTTTCTTTGTGGGAAATAAAATAAGCACCATATTAGTTTTTTTAGGTGTGATGAAATTTTGTTTTCTGTCAGGAAAATTGTTAATATTAATAAATTGGAACTCTTAAGAAATTTCATTAAATAATAATAATAATAATAATATTTCTGTTGAAAATTCACTATATTTTGAAGACTTTTCTTTACTTTTACCTTTTGTGTTTTTCAGTGCTTAACCGAACTAGACGTAAGTGAGAACAATATAGAAAATCTAGATTTGAGTGCAGTTGTACAACTTCAAATATTACAATGTTCCCGAAATACATTAACAACTTTAACAATCCACGGAAAAAATCTCACCTCAGTAATTGCAGGAAATAATAGTAGGTATACAATTTACTATAAGCGAAATCATTTTTCTTAGTTTTCTTAATTTTTAATTAGTTATCAGTGATTTTATACATAGATTAAGTAAATATAATCTTCCATTTTATTGGTTATTTTTCTTATCTCTTTTTATTAATTTATTCCCGCTACGAGTATTAGATAATTATTATCTTTTAACGCAAGTACCCATTTTTTAAGGACATTTAAATTTATTTTTTATACCATTTTTTCTCAGTTTTATTATTTCTTAGTAACATTATTTCTTTGTTTTATTCTTTCGCAGTAACATACTATTTTGTCTTTCTTTTTCTTCTTTAGTCACATATTTTCTTGCTTGCTTCTTTTTAATCCAATTTTTTTAATCATAATCTTTCTTAGTACAATTTTTTCTTAAGCCCGTTTTTTCTTTCTTCTTTAGTGTAATTTTTTTTAATTTAGTCCCATTCTTTTTTATACTGTTTTTTTGTGGTCCCTTTTTTCGCTCTTTTGTTCATTTTTTATATAATTTTTTTTAAATTTACTTTTTCTTAGTTATGTCTTTTTAGATACATTTTTCTTACTGTTTTTTTTGTTAGTCCCATATTTTGTTAGTCCTACTCCTTCATAATCGCATTATTTTTTAGTTACATATATTCTTATTTGCTGTCTTTCTTAGTTCAATTTATTTAGTCCCATTCTATCTTAGACATGTTCTTTTTTAGTGACATTGTTTTTTAGATACTCTCTTCCATAGTTCATTTTTTTAGAACCATTCTTTGTTAGTCCCGTTCTTTCCTAGTCACTTTCGCTCTTATTTTTTTTCTAAGTAAGTCTTTTTTTATTTTCATTTTTTTCGTTATATTTTCTCTTAGTCGCTTACTTCCCGATTGCAATTTTTTTAGTGCCATTTGTTGCTATTCCGGTCCTTTCTTGGGCCCCTTTCTATTGTTACAATTTCTTAGTCTTAGTTACATTCACTTTTAACCTTAATCACATATTTTCTTCATCATATTATTAGTTCCATTCTTTCTTAGTCCCGTTCGTTCTTAGTCACATTATTTCTTAGTTCCTTTTTGTATTATTGGAAATATTTAAAAAACATAATTTTTTTTTTAAATTTACATTGCCTTTATTTGAGGATCTAATATAAAATTTTTTGTACACTATTTATTTGTTTTAATTTAGCTTAATTCTTTATTCTTCCATTTTTTCTTAATCTCATTCTTTCTTAATTGCACTATTTCTTGATGCATTTTTTTAGCTGCATTTCAACTCAGCCCCGTTCTTTCTTAGTTAAATTCTCTGTTAGTCCTCTTTTTTATGTTCCATTCTTACTTAGACCTATTTTTTTCGTACAATTTTTATTTTGTTATATTCTCTTCTTTCTCAGTTCTTTTTTATTAATTATTTCTATTAACCAAGTGTCTGGATATCTCCACTGTTATTTTGTAAAATTTTTGTGCTACATATATTTGACTATTTTACAAAAAACTATTTTTTTTTCAGGATTAAAGACTATCATAATGTCTTCTCCTCCAAGAGGACTCAAGCATTTAGACATTTCTTACAACGATTTGGAGACGCTTCCAAGCTGGTTGTCGGAATGCAGTGAACTAAGATCTCTTTTCGTCAGTAACAACGGTTTACTGTACATACCTGATTATTTATTCTCAAACGATTATCCTTTTTTACACACTCTTCAAGTTGCTTACAACCAACTTCAATGTATACCAAAGATTACCAAAAAAATTCCGGTCCAAGAGTTGTTCATGCAAAACAACAGTTTATCGAGTCTTACAGAATCGTTTTTTAAATTAATGCCAAATATTAAAGTACTGAATTTATCTAATAACAGACTGTGTGATCTACCGATACCAGATGAAGTTCTTCAGATAGAGAAGTTATTTTTAACAGCAAATTGCCTTATCGATAAATCTTTAGATCGAATTGCTCCTTTCTTAAGAAACTTACGTAGTTTACACGCAGCTTACAACAATTTTACTGCGCTGCCTGAAAACTGCACGATATTCTGGTCGGAACTTGAAGAACTAGTTTTATCCGGAAACAAATTATTAAAACTCCCCGAAACCATTGAAAAAATGAAACACCTTTCGGTATTGAGGGTCCACTCAAACTTACTACAAACCATACCGAGGTTATCATCCCTTTTTTGTTTGAGAGTTTTAGACTTAGCACATAATCAATTGGATCGAATTGATCTCACTTCGCTGATACCTCCAAATTTGAAGTTCCTGGATTTATCTTGCAATACGAAGTTACACGTGGACTCCCATCAATTCAACACGTACAGAACGCAAAGACCAATGAGCCTTGTGGATGTTTCTGGAAAGAACAGGACAACTTTACCATTAACGCCGTCTCCGTTTTACGAAAACGATTTCACTGAGCATTGTTGGTCTGTTGGTTTTTCTGAAACGGCCGGTAGTAAACAAAAGCTGTATGTAGCTCAGATACGGTTACCTGCATTCTGTAATACAGAAGGACTGTTTGGTATGTTTGATGGTGAGTCTAATAACGGAATACCACTTGGTGTTGACAAAATCGTTCCAAGGATACTTTTAGAAGAAAGGACTGTTAAGGAAACGGCTCATGATTACATGAAGTACACGATGCTGTCTATCCAAAGGGTGTTGAGGGATAAAGGACAGAAACAAGGGTTGAATGCGATATTAATCCATGTACTAAAATCCAAACAGACTGCGGAGTACTCATTTTGTGGCAGCATTAAGAAGTACGTAATGAAAATAGTAAGCGTAGGTGATATTAGAATTGTACTAGGAAGAGTATCGGGGCCAGTAAAAGTCCTTCCAAAAAAGCAAAGGAAGCAAATCCGGACCAATCCACAAGTGCAACTCACAATTCCAGATCCTGATATTACAGAACTCTTTCTGGAAGAACAAGACGAATACATGATAATCGCCAACAAAAATCTTTGGGACGTCATCTCACCAGAAAATGGTATAAAAGAAGTGACTCTACAAAGAAACGTCATCTTAGCAGCCAAAAGGCTCCAAGATTTAGCCCAAAGCTACGGCGCGGAAGAAAACTTAAGCATAATTGTAGTTAAATTCAACGTTTTAAGTTCAGACGTGGACTTGCTAATGCGAGAGCTAAGACAGACCATCAGAAAGAACAAATACCAAAGTGAAATTAGTAACTCCAATAATTCTTGCCAACCGGGGTGCTGCTGCGAAGCTCTAAATCAGGAATGCTTGAATTGTTTGGAGCAAATTCCCGTACTTCCGCCTATGATGCCCTGTGACGACAGATCCTCTCCAAGTGGTCAAAGTGAAAACAATTGTAGCGATTGTAATTTCTCCGCGAAAATGTTCATAACGCAACTCAATAAACAAAACGAAAACAGATCCGTCAGAAGTCTCACGCCTTCAATTTTCGAAAGTGTGGAGTTAAAAACAAACCCAGAACGGAGGAGTTATAGAGGAGTTGCTAAAGCGTTGCGTCAAAGAAAAGAAGAAGAACGAAATCGTGAAGACTCAGACTCCGCATTATCCGAGGAACAGTTTAAATGCTGGGAGTATATGCTTGAACAAAACACCCAACTTTTGTTCGACAAAGAATTGCATACACTCAACAAAAATTCGAAGAATAAATCAGCTCCGTTAAAGTTAGCTCTTTCCAGGAGTTCTCCCCATTTAGCTGACTCTGGTAGTAACCATCAAGCTTCTTTTCTGTCAAAACAATTTGGCAGTTCCAGATCTTTTAATCCGTTGCTTTCTAGATCTAGTTCTAGATTCGCTTTGGACAAGAAGCAATTATTAGGAGGACCTCATGCTGCTTATTTTGGAAGTTTGCAAAGACTTATGCCATATAATCTGGAATACGATTTTTCATTGATGCACGAAAGAGGATTGGCGGATTCTTTAGATTTGGACAGAATGCAACAATATTGGGGAGTTACGACAACAGAATTGTAGATTATTGGCATGCATTATTTATTTATATAAGGTATTTCTGACTGGAAGGAACGGATATAAAATTCTTGGATGAACACATTCTAAGTTTGTTATTATTATCATTATTAACAATATATGATTCAAAATCGAATTTTTGAACCGTTTTTTAATGATGGTTAACCAGTCTTACATTCTCTGTTTATTTATATGTTTGATATTAATATGCCAGTGATGTTTAATACAGGGTGTTCCAATATATGCGACATTTTGCAGCATATGACTATTAAAAGGGGATAAGATTGAAACATGTTGTTTTTACTGAAATGCATTATCTTATAACAAATTATTCAATTCTGAATAAATTTATAAATAATTTTATATATTTCGTTTCGAAATAAATTTTTAAAAAGATTAAAAAATGGATTTTTGTTTTATGAAATAAGCAGTGAATTTTTTATTTCCAATAGGTTTTTTATTTTATTTGTAAATAAATTTATAATTTAGTTCTTCTAGTTGTTCTAGTTGTTCAAGTTCTTAGCTGTTCCTAAAGTGGCGCCGGGAAACCCCCAAGGGTTGATGCCACACAGAAAAAAAAAAGAAACATTTCTGGCAAACGATTAATGTCACAATACGTATGAACATGCTTTAATTGTAAAAATTAAAAATGCTGAATTTTGTTGTTTCTTAAACGTGCTATATGATTAAAATAATATAGAAAATATTTTTTCTTGAAAAAGCAAGCAAAGTAGCAAAATAGTCAAAATATGTTAAAAGATTTAAAAAAAACTAGGGTCCTAAAATCCTGATACTATGATGAAATTTGTGGAAAAATTAAACATTTCAGTGAATAGCACATGTTTCTATCTTTTAAAGATTATAAACAATAAAAATGTGATAAAATAATGGTCCACCAGGTATTTTCAATTTAGTAAAGTACATTTATAATTTGTAACAATAAATATTTGATGAGAATCATAGTTTTTTTTATTCTCAATACTGCTTATTACTAAGTATTTTTTAATGAACTAGAATGAAACAAAAATTAAATACGTTTTTATATTTATCGATAGACATTATAGAAACAATAAATAAAATTGAATATTTTGACGACTAGAATATTAAACAGACACAGATCATTTTTCTCATTGACTAGAAAGTAGGTTACTACCTACGTGTACTTACAATTTTTTAGTATTTTTTCCATAACATCAAAACAAGTAGCCCTTCTATACAGGACGTCTAAAAAGATTGATATTTAATATAAGAAAACTATATACTACAACATCACAGTTAGACAAATAATAATAAGTACCTATAATAATGGTTTTTAATCAAACTTAATAAACGCCCTATTAAGTTTTTGTTTCTCAATAAAATTAAAAATCGATAAAATATGGCACAATTGTTTTGATATTCTGTCATTTACGTATCGTCTTTGTTGGTCAAATCAATTTCAATATTTTCTTTTCAAATCTTTGTACAATACTCTTGAAATTGACCGAATTTTGTGCATTATAATGTATAATGCACTCTGCCAAGATAAAAGAAACAGACATGTATATTCAAATTTTTATAAAATAATTAATTTGGCAAATATTGAAAAATAGTACATATATTTTCCAAATTTCAAACAAAAAGTAACGTTTCACATTATTTCGAAATGGGTATTCCTAAACATCATATCAAAATTATTTACGGAACACTCTGTATATTATTTTAAATTCTGAATTCCACACTCATTTTTGGAATTATATTAGATTATAATTCTTTCAATATCATATGAAAATCTTATTGATGTCTCACCCTGTATTTTGTTAAATACTGAAGGTTAATTTTGTTGCAACTTTTGTTTTTTTTTCTATTTTGTCAACAGAGTGATCCAAAACTAATGCCCTTGATTTTATTTCTTTATGGATAAAAACTATTTTGATATGACCTTAAGAAATACACTATACATATATTTCAAAATTATTTTAATATGTGGAGTTCTATATATTTTTTAAGGTTTTTTAATTTCCAAACAATTTTTTTCTTTATGTATAAAAGATTCTACATATCTTTAACGATATCTGAGATCGATATATTTTTTGAAATTTTGCATATTTTTTACTATTAAGAAATATTGAAGAAAGTACGAATCAAAATTGTTTAATTTTGTACCATAGTCCCATTTTTTCAACCATCTATATTTTTAATTAAAACTGAAAATATTAAAATAATTTTAGACTCAAAAATAAATATTTTTCATTTAATACCGACGTTTCGGTCTTTATAAAAATAATATAATCCTACTTGTACATAGTTTGACTTGCACATTATATATGAGAAATTTAGAATAATTTTAACACTGGTACCACAAATCAATTATTGTTTTGTGTGTAATTTAATCTAATTTTTATGCCTTTGATGATGGCCTTATAAAGGTCAAACCGTATTAAATAACAGATTCTGACTTTTTTGGACCCCTTCCAGCAAACTTCCAACTTTTAAAACCGATCTGGTTTGTAAACCAAAAAGGAGAAATAAATTACTTTTGTCTGTTTCTTTTATGGCAGATATCTACAACTCATTTCATAGATTTACAGGAATAAAATTCTGCAAAATTTCAATATTGTTTGTAGCACTGGTAAGAGTATTTTGGTAAGGGGCGTGTAGGGGGGTCAGTAGTGTGCGCTGGACGGTTCCCCTAACCACGAATCAGGACTTGGAGGAAAATCTGGATACCCTCTAGGACTGCTATCATTGCTGATATCGGTATCAGCACCTCCTGGCATGTTATGAGCAAGCGACATACCTGTATGTGCTCCTTGACCTAAAATTAAAAAAAAAACAGTTTCGCTAACTCTGCAGTTCAATTTAGTAATGATTTTCTTACTGAGGCTTGCATAAACCGAAAGTTGGTCTGGATATGAAGAGAAATGATCGTGGCCATGTGGAGAAGCATGACCCGGTAAATACGAAGGAGAAGTCGTGCCATGGAGGAAAGAAGGTCGGCCAATTCCACTGTGAGGTGATGATCCGTCTTGGTCCATTCCCATATTTACAACTGTTCCATAACTGTCATCACTGAGGTCTACGAAAACAAAATAAAATAATAAAACGAACTATTTATAGAGATTTTTGTTTCTTACCATGATGACTAAAACTATCTAGGTCGACCTTCATTTCGTCCTTGTCTAATAATTTATCGTGTCTAGGTGAGGATCCTCCTTTCATAGATCTAAAGTATTGACTCCATCTTGTCCTTCCGGCGTCTTTCTTTAGCCTTTTTTCTTTTGCTCTCCTAAACAAAAAAACATATCAGTTCTGGTTGGTACTTGCAAACAATCACATTTTAAAACCAATGGAATCCAAATCGGCATGGTTAACGTACAACTATTTGAGAAATAGAGAGTTAAAGGGAACTATTAGTAATAACGGGTAGAAGACAGTGAATTAGTCTCACCTATTTTGAAACCATACTTGAACTACCCTCATGTCTAATCCCGTATCTTGACTAAGTTGTTCCCTAACGTGCCGAGCAGGTTTCGGACTATTGTTGTACGCTGTTTTTAATGTTTCTAATTGTTTGGCTGTTATTGTCGTCCTTGGCCTTTTGTTTGGCTGATCACCATCTAAACATTCAGCAGCTAAAAAATAAATAAACCATAAGTAAATAAAAGGATAAATATAACAACATTTATAGAGATAAATTTTCTCTACGTTGAAACTGCTCATGGTATTGGTTATGATTTTAGCAAAACAATTTGGAAGAAGAAAGAAGTTGTTGTGGTGCTTGTATTTATCATTTTAGTTAGTAATTCTTCTCATTAAATTGCTATTATTGTTAGTAATAACAAAATATAGATGCATCCAGATTATGGTGATGAGGAACTGGAATTAGTAATAGGGCGGGGAGGTCTCGCAATTAGGCCTGTTTGAGGACTTTTTACCATCCCAAATCTCCTCTCTCTTTACTTACAAATATTCTGCTTTTCCTCGGAACGTCGTGACCTTTCTAGGAAAGTTAGGATGTTGTTCTGTATAGGACATGTTGATCCTCAATTTCCATCTGTTAGATACCAAAAATTTCATTTTGTAGGTCCGATAAACCTTGCAGCTGCCCAAATATTGGAAGGAACTCACCTCATATTTCACATAGTCTGAGCACTCTACTATTCCAAATAGAGATAAATATCTCTGGAGTCTATAGTGAGAGTGAGTAGTTTATCCAGAAGTCACCTAGTCCGGTCCAGCAATTAGGCAATTAGCTGTTTGGTTCATTAATTCATCTTTAATTCTGCTAATATTGTTGACAAGAAACTGGTAGTAGTAATGATAGAGGATGCTGACGTCTGGCAATTAGAGCCTTTTTGTCATCCCCAATCTTCCCCTCTCCTTACTTCCATACATTCCGTTCTTTCTCAAATTGTCTTAGATACTAAATATTTCCTTTTATAGGAAGTCACTGTCCTAAATAATTGTCTTTGGAGCCTACGATGAGCACTCCAATAATCTGGTTTTATTCAGCAACAACTAGTCGGGTTCAGCAATTGGGCAGTTGGCTGCTTGGTTCAGTAATTCTGCTAATATTATTAGTAATAACCAAATAATCTAGATTATGTTGTGATAAAGAACTGGTACTCTGAGGCTTTGGACCTTCAAATAAACAACTATCTAACAAATTACTTTTTAGATTACCACCACCAAACCATTTCCAACCTTTTGCAAAGCTCACTAAGGATACCAAAATAGCGCGAAGAGAGGAACTTCCAACTCTCTTTCTATAACAACCTCTTAATTTCTAACTTACTCACCTTTGTTTTTCGCAGCTTCGTAGTCAGGCTTACAGACCAACTTCCTATCTTCCATGAGGTAGAACTCGTCGCCGGTGTTGAGCTGTCTGGCGCACATGATGCACGCGAAGCACTGCAGATGGTAGACGTTGTCTTGAGCCCTTCGAACTACCTGCGTCGGTGGGATCCCCAGCTCGCAGCTCGCACACTTCGTGCCGAATCGTCTGCACCCACAGCACGTGACACATACACAAGCTGCATTGTTACATCTGAACTACTCTACTTTGCTACTAGTTTTAACTACTGGATTATTGGACCGTTAAGGTTCATTTTCCGGTTTTTTAAAGATAGTTTACAATATAATTAATTGAGTGTATTATTGAATTGATATACAGGGTACTTTTAAATGTGTGCGAAAGAGCTTAGAAGGTAGTTCGCTTGTTGAAATTGTTAAAAATCTATCCTAGTAATTATTTTCCTTCTATTGGTTTTTATAAGCATACGTTTAGGTTTATACAGAATGTTTAAACAAGAAATCAGATAACCAGAAAAGGATATAAATTATCATTGGAACTGTATGTTCACCGCTGGAAAAAGTAAGAAAAATGAAAATAAAGATTATTTCTTGTGATTAAGATCAGAATCTTTGTAGAATTGACGAAATTATTGCAGTATCATCTGAAATAGGACTTGGGGGGGAGTTGAAACTTTAAAACGTAACCTTTGTAACTCTGGTTCTATTTAACCAAACTAATTTAATGTTCGATTCTAAAAAGGTGGATGTAAAAGTTTAAGAAATCGAAATTTTTTTAATTGACGCAAGGAGTAAAAGTTGATCAATTTAAAAGTGAACCAAGATGTTTTGCTGCAAGTAAATGTTTTCAGTTGCTTTGCTACAAATCAAGCAGCTTAAACCTTGGTTATATTGCCCCATGGTTTCTAAGTATCTTTGACTGAAGCATCTTGATACCTACTTAATGTCAGTAGTAGTTCAGTTTCCTTTGTATTGGAATCTTCTACCTGTAAATGTTTTACCAAGGGATTTCTGTAAAGCATTTATCCAGTATTCGTTAAAACTTTCTTATTGCCAAAAATACCACAGCAACATGGAATCCACACTAACTTCCTTTTGCTGCATTTTGGCTAGTATCCTGAAATCTTCTTGGCAGTTTGGACGTAACTTTATAGCTATTTCTTGCTGCCTAGTATGTTCATTTTGTAGGATTATGAGTTGTTAATCCTAGTATCTTGTTGTGGTCATTGAGAAGATCATCTTTGTTTTTTGTGTTACTTTTATATTTCTGTTCCAAATTCTGCTGCATTCTTAGATTTCTATTTACATTGCCCACCCAAGCTTCCCTCCTAGGTAAGGCTACCCCAAAGGGAATATTGAGTAATTTGGTACAAATTTCCTATTTCTATTGCAATATTTTATACAAGACGTGGCTATAAAATTGGTATGGTTAGATCTAACTTTCGTTCACCTCAGGTTGTTCTAAATTCCAGAAATGTGTTTGGTCACTAATAGAATATATAGTCTATGATTTTTTATTTTCAAGATGTTGATTCTAGGTTAACTTCGAGTCTAAAGATACTCCAACATACTTAACTACATTAGTATTGGTATCTTTTTTTTATTTCAAATTCTATTGATTTGTTTCTGGAGGCTTCATTTATATGTAAGGGATGAGAAAATTGTTGGAACAAAATTAGAGAAAATAAATTATACCGTTCTATAGAAGCCTGTGGAAGCCAGTTTGAATAATACATTCGATAATTGAAGTGATTTCTTTACACAAAAATTAAAAAGATTTTCAATCAGTTCAAAGATCTATAAAAAAAACATATCAAGCAATTTAATTTTATCCAGGAGGATGAAAGGATGAAAAGAAATTTAAAATATTAAAAAAAGTAACTGTAGATATTTGGACATCCTCTAATTATTTTCCTTTGCAATACCACACAAGGTGTTCCAAAAATACTGATAAATTTAAAAGACAGAGGAGTAAACAAAAAAAATTCATATTTTTTTGAAAATTTTATTGTTGGATTTAGGTCTTATTAAAAAAACCACCATTATTTCGTCTGCCAACATTTCGGCACCTTTATTCGACCATCATCAGTGTTTCTACAAGGAAAACAAAAAACAAAATATAAACAAAATGATCAAATATATTACAATTTTGAGCAAAGGTAACAATTATTAAAATTTAAAAAAGCTGACTAAGAACCATAGAAATATAATCTAAATCATTCTCTAGAAGAATAAAAAATATTTTTGAAATACAATACTGTGTTATGTTTCTTTATTTGAAATATGTATTTGTCAATTGACAAAGGAAGTTTGTAGAATCTCTGATAATGGCCTAATAATTTTGATGAAATTTATTTATTGATTATTTTAAGAGATTTTTTTTGAAGAGAGAAAATAATTTTAGGAGTGTGCCTATAGAGCAAGTCTTTTTATTTTTTGTAATTTTTTTGTATGAGAAAAAAAATGAAATTAATACGTTTGACAGTTTTGAAGAATCTCAATTTTCAAATAAATATTTATTTAGAAACAGCGCATTTTATTTTGTTTAAAAAATATTTGTTTATATTAAATAACAACTGCATAAAATAATTTTCTCCATTCAATTAATATTTACTGAGTATATATTGAGATTTTCAACAATTTTTTTATCGAGAATTACTCTTTCGCTTTCTTTGTTTCCATCTTCATATGCTTCCGGTGAAGCCAAATCGTAATAATAATTCCAATTACCGATTCTCCAAGTATCTCGGTATGCTTATGAGACACCCTGTATATCTATATATATTGTTTAAGTTGTATAAAACCAAAGATCTAAATTATTGTATAGTTTCTATCTACCTCAAACTAACTAAGGACCTATAAACATGAATCATTTATAAATGTACTTCATTAAGATTTGAGAGGTTTCTCTCGAGCTTGTGGTTTCTTCAATTACCATAATATGAAATTATTATTGCGGCTTCCCTAATATCATCAAATTAATGTTTATTTCAGATTTAATTACTCGTAATTTCTTTCAATATTTTTCCAAACATGTACTGGTATTAGATATGAATACGGTGATACAATGAAATTACTTCTCATCAAAAATGTTCTGTAAATATATAAAATAACTTTAAATAGTGTAGAAATATATATTTTACTGTTCAAAATTCATACTGAAAAAAAGTTGGACTCGTTCTTTTTTGCTCACAAAATAATTTCTTCTTGTAAGTGGAAATCAGTTGCTTAGTTTAATTGGTTTTTCTGAAAGAACCCCTTTTTCTTCTTGTCGTTTGGTCAACTCTTCTTGTAATCTTTCAATTTTTCCTTTTATCCAATCGCCTTTTCTTTTTTCTAATTCATACAGACATTTCCATTCTATTGTTTTGATTTCTTCATTTAAACGTACCACCATTTTGTTCAGTTTGTAAAAAGTAACAACTTTTTTAAATTTAGAAGTGTTTTTGTATTGAAATTTATTTGGTAAATCATAAAAATTTTAAAATAATTGAGGAATTGGGAAAAATAATGTCATGTGACGTTTGTTATTATTTGTACTAAAAACTTGTGTCACGTAATTTTAATGTTGGTAGCTCTGAACTTATTCTTCTTTTCGATTATCGGGGCTATTCGGATTGTATTTTTCTTATAATTGTAAGATTATTAATTATGACGAATATGGGCAATACAAAAAATGCGATTATAGATTTTATTACACCTTATTTTCTGTTAAAATTACTCTCAGCATGTTAATAATTTTTTGATTACATTTATAAATGTTCACATTATTATTTTCTAGTTTGATACCAAGTTAGATCTGATACTTACTTGAAAAAGTCGTCTTTACAAAATAATTGTCCATTCCTAGCGAAACATTTATCGGTAAGTTGCACTCTGCAGTCACTACACTGAAGACATTTGGCGTGCCACGTTCTGTCTGCCACTTTTAAAATAAACCTGTCCAGGATTAGTTCGTGGCATCCCCCACATTTTGGTATGGTAGCTGAAACGAAAATATTATTTAATGGAAGTGAATTTTAAACAGAAAAAATATTATTATTCAATAAAATTTGTATAACAGTTTCGATTTATTAATAACGTATTGACAACATCGCAAATTTCTGAAAAAACAATCACTTCACACTTAAAAAACCAAACACATTCTCTGTTTCACTTCTCCATTACTTTATCCCTGTCATAAAGAATAAAAAAAGCGTTAGTTTAGAGCTTACAGACGTCATTAGAACACGAATATTGAACATATCATCTTTCCATCTCTCTAAACAACTGCATCCAGAAAATTTCTTGAATATAGTTTGAGAATAAAACAGGATAATCGTAATCAGTACCAATACAATTTTCAAAATTCATCTAAATCATCCAACATTACAAAAACTAGACTGAACTCACTTAAAAGATAAGAATTCTATTCTTAAATTACATTCAGTGGGCTTCAAAATGAACTGAGATTTTCTGAGCATAATAAAAAGAATAGATGACGAATAGACAGAATTAGAAATGAAATATATGGATAAAATCTGAAATTAGATCCCATAAATGAGAAAATAACCGAAAGCGAACTAAAACAAACAAAAGATTGTTGGAACCAAAAGTACCAAGAAAAAATAAAAAGCTAAAGAAAGGAAAAAAATGGATAAGCATAATCAAAAAAGAGTCGGAGAAAACAGGTATATAAAATATTAAAACAGCAACAAAATTTCATTAAAATACAAAACCAATTAGACCCATGGTTTCCTATGTCAATACACCAAATAATAAATTAGCAGAAAAGATCGATAACGCTTTAACTATTTACTTATCATAATATTCAGTTAAAAATTAAAAGAAAACACAACATTAGTTTCATTTGTTATTATTAGTATGTTTTCAAAAATCATTCCATTTGAATTTATAGAATGGTTACTAAATTTTTAAAAGAAAAAACTTAACAAAGTTTTAATTATAGAAATTATAAACTTACTTAATTTATGTATCAGTCAACATTACTTTGTTTTTGATGACAAATTTTATATTCAAAATCAAGAATTACCAATGAGTAGTCCAATAATACAAATTTTGGTAAATATTTAAATGGATAATTAGGAAAAAAAATAATTCAAATATCTCCAAGAATATATTGTTTTGGTACAGATATGTTGATGATGTTTTGGTTGGTTTTACAGGTGGTGATTTTGTTTAAGTTAGTAATAAAATAAAATTTATCGATGAAATTAAAGAAAACAGCTCCATAATTTTTTAGATGTAACTATCAAAAGAGTAAAATGTAATCTTCATTTCATCTAAAACTAACTCATATAGATATAACTGGCAGCTTCTATTTGATTGAAGCATAAAGATTTTTCACTACTAATGAATGTAGATAAAAGGAAAATAATATAGTAAATAAAAATACCTACCTCTAATAACTATCCATTACATCTAATAAAATGGTTGATAAAAAGAGAAAAAGGTTGCCATATTTTAGAAACATTTCAAATAAAATATAAAAAATTATATCTCGAGCAAAAGTTTCAATAAAATATTTTAAAGTAAAGACTAATGTAGGTTTATTTTTAAAAAATGTAAAAACCAAAATTTTTAAATTAAAAAAAGTCAGGTATATGTAAATTAAATTATCCGGATTGTAATGTTATCTATATTGGCCAGGTCCTTAGAAATTTTGAAATCAGATATATTGAATACTTATAGATTAAAACAACCAGATAAGACACATTACGCAAAGCACCGTATTGACACTAAAGACAATCTTGCACTTGATAAAACCATAGAAACAACAACGGAAATTCTTCATATACGTGATAAGAAAGAACTTGATTTTTTGAAAGAATTTGAAATAAAGAAACATGCACGATAAACGAATAAATAAATCTGAGAAGTTCACCTTTTTTAGATTAGTTTCTGTAATAAAATTAAATATATAATAAAAACCAAATGTTTTGAAAATGAAGAATAATTTTGGTTAAAACAATTATAATACAAAATCAATCTCTATGTAAAATGCTTGTTAATTTTATCTGACGATGTCAAAAGGTGAAAAAGTTGCCATAAGAATTTTTTTAAAGTTTGGAAAAATCGTAGAATTTTAAGAATCTACATTTATAAAGAGAAGTGAAAGAATGGAACATTATATAGTTTTATACTTATCAGTAGAAATGCTTCGGACTAAGAAGAAGACTTCAAATGAATCCAAGAATTATGTAAAAAAACACTTAATCAAACCAAACGTGTATAAGAAAAAAAATCTTTCTAATAATATGGAACATATAATAATAATAATAGTAGTAATAGTAGCTATTATGGTTTTGGAGTAAGGAAAACAAGAAACGCTAAAATCCCCGAAAACCAAGAAAATAACTTGAAAACAACGGAATTGTTGCTATAACTTGTTTTCTAAATAAATTTTGTTCCAAAAATAAATTAACAAACTGTATTTTCGAACTCAAACCCACACCAAAAATGTATCTGGAAACTTACATAACAACATATCCGGAATATCATCCAGGGATATCGGCGGCACCCTGAACATTTCGATATCCAAACCGTTCTTATCGTCCCTGTTGCCACTAATCATATTGGCAAAAACCGTTCGCAGGACCGTCGTCGGCGGCACTCGCAGGATCCACTCGATCCTTCCGGAATCAGAAAACCAACTGAGGATCCGATCCCGAAATGCGCCGCCGCGTCCCGTGAACTTTTATCGACCCTTTGTACGCCTACCCGTGATGACACGTACTAGATTTGTGTGAATTGAACTTTATTAAAGAGACTATCCCTTGTTTTTCAGACCGTGTCGTCGATTGGTGGACCGAAGGGATGCCCCTCCTTAATTTATACGCCCTTAAATAGGGAACTTTTGTTAACTCGATGATCCCTGGCGGTTTGAGTTTTTCGATTCATTTGTTATGCGGCGCTGACTCGATGTGGTCCCGATTTTTATAGATTCGTTGGGGTGTAAATCACTTTGTTTCTGATTCCTGGTTCATTATATCCACCGATTTTAAAGTGCGTGTTAGATAAACAAGAAGTTAGAATTTGTATTGATTTGTTAGAGTTTTATTGATGTATTACCGTTTAAGTATTTGTTCGTTTAATTGAAGGCTAAAAAGAAAGAGTAGTAGAAGATAAAACACAAATAAAAATAAGTACTTATACATTTTAAGAACTTTATAATCAATGGGCATTTAAATATTATATACACTACGTATAATCACTTCATATCTCAGGTAGTGAAGTTAAGTTGGACAAATCAAGTCGTCCAAATCAACCGCACACGCATTTTTAAATATTTGACTGAGTTTCTATGGTCGAAAATAATTTCCCTTCAAAGTTCTCAGGTAGTAGCCGGTGTAAATGATTGTTTTCTTAAAATTTTAATTTTTCTTTTCTTTAAAAATATGGCATTTAGAGACCGTAGCCAAATAATGAAATATCGCAAGATCATGAAATACCACAAACAAATAATGAAAATTATATACTTAAATATAAAAATTTACACATACAAACGCTGCATGTTGATTTAAATATGTTACAGAGTTTAAAAAAAAATACTGTAAAATCGGAGAATGACATAATGAAAAGAATTTTAGAACTAACAAAAATAAATGCGGTCGACAAAAAAAAGATGGGTATATTGTGTTACTCTCCTTACAACCCATCATTATTAAACTAAAAGAATATTCTTCTTTAGTAAGAAGTTTTATAAAGTGTAGTTTTATTTAAATAACCAAAGAAATATTTTTTTAGTATGTAACCTTTGCATGAAGGATGTTATTTACAGATTTTTTTTTTATTTTTAATATTGCAATGGAGCCAGTTTTCTATATTTGGTTTTAATAAGGTTTTTTAATTTAATGATTACTTTTTAATTTAAGCTGCTTTCAATAATTTTTAAAATCATCTGAGGTTTTTTACTCAGTAAAATTGGTAATTTAGCAAAATACCTGCTCCAGTCCCAAGTCCGGAGAAAAAAGGATGATCAAAAAATTAAAAACCATTGCTACTAACACCAGTACTTTATGCATGGTTTAGTTTTCTACAAATTGTTCTTGGACAATGATTAATTTTTAGAGAAGTATATTTTATATGTATTTCATCATGGAAAAGTATGTTTTAAAATGATAAAATTTTCTTATACAAACTAGACTGAGCCAGTTTCATTGAGTAATAATATGCCTGGTCACAAACATAATTATGAAAAATGTTTTCAAAAAAATAATCTCTAAAATAAAACATTTCATTAATTAATAAAAACTAAAAGTGGATTATAACTATCTACTACGTATAGAGTATTTCTTTTATTATTTACCAGAATATCAAATTTATTTACGTACTTAAGCACCTACGTCCATGGATCTTCTTTGTTTCTTGGATTTTTATGACCTTTTTTGAGATTTTGCAATTTAGAATAGAAATACTATAAAAATAGAGCATCTAGGAATTAATATGAATATGGGATCCTTCAGAGGGTGGAAAACATTAATTAAATTAAATTAATTAATTTGTACAACAACAAGACCAAGGTAGAAATATTAACTATCCAGAAAAAAGTTGTTCAACAAATATGCAAAAACTACGCTCTGAAAATAATATCAATAATTATATAAAATATTATTTATTAATATCCAACTGTTAAAAGCAGTAAAAAAATAGAAAGAAGTTATTGAACGCTCCTCGTACATAGAAAACAAAAAATTGGGTTACGGTAAGTTACGTTAAAAGGGAAAAATAGGATACAAAAAAGTAACCTTACCTATATCTTTGATACGATTTTTCGTGTATTCTGGGCCATCATCAGAATATTTTTTTTAAATGCACAGAAAAAACAATTATTTGAATCTAATAAAATTTATTTCAACCATATTTGAGGTTTAAGTATGAAATAAGAACTTTTAGTATTTTGTATGTAACTTTCTCTTGACTTGAGCCAAGTCTTAAGATTTATCTAATTTAAAAAAGTAATAATATGGACATACCATATTTTATTTACTTTAAAAAGTATATGTTAATTAATTTTAAAGAAATAAATTTCTTTACTGAAATAATTAATTTTTATTATTTTAGGATTTTCTTCCACTTTTTTGAAAATTTTACACAGAATTTCTGCTGGCTATTTTTTATTTCCATTTTCACTTCCATTTATTTATTTTATATTCGTTTTATTGCTTTTGACTACAAAAATAACTAAAAACGACGCCATCGTCAATTTATCATAAAAGAGTTATACAATTGAATTTCCTGATACATGGTAAACAAATTATTATCTGAGATTAAACACTAATTTTATAGATTGGTATATTAGCTCTTCGTGACAGAAAAAGTGTCAGACAGATTACCGATTGAATAGCTCAAAGCCAAATTTATTTTGACAATAAGTACTTAGGACCCCTCATTCCTCCCCTTCTATTTGTGACTTAGATCAAAGGGATGATTGTGATAATGGATTAACTATTTGTTTTTTCAATTTCACTTCAAGTACCTTCATACTTGTTTTTTTTTTATTTAAACAAATAAAGACTTTCAAAAGTTTTAGGTCAGTTACCATTAATCAAGATATATTTATTAGTAACATGTAAATAACATGATATACAGTGTGACCCATCTAAATAAATAAAGTTTTTGATGCACATAAAAATTATTCAAATCGGTTAGTAATTTCAAATACTCACTTTTATTTTCTTTAATAGAAAAAAATGAATTAATTTAATCTTCTTAAGTGTTAAATTGATTGCCAAAACATTATTGGCACAAAATAAAAATAAAATGTAAAATTTATCAATCTCATATGATAAATATATTTGAATATGACTCAATTATATTCCGAAAAATAAAATGTCATATGTAATTATTACATAAATTCTACAAATAAATTCTTTTTAGTTTAACAAATCTGAGCCAATGAACTTAATGTTAATATGGAAACATTAGATTTCTTGAAAGTGTTTCTAAATTTGTTAAAGTTTAAATAGAACTCAGTGATAATTGTTTTTGTTATATTTGTTGGTTTAACAATAAAGACCATTTTAAAAAAAAACTATAAATTGTTATAAATGCTTTTACAGTATGTGAATTGAAACGGATTTACTTTTCTAAATTCAAATATGTTTTGAAATGTATACTCCGTTGTTATCGAATCTGACCATGAAATAGATTATTTATAAAGACATTTAAATGAATCGATCTCCGGTTAATATACATTGACCAATTGTGGATTAAATAAAAGCATGACTAGGCAATTGTTATTTGTTATATAATTTATTCATGATCAAGGCTAACACATTTTTCTCTAAACTCTAAAAACGTTATTAGTTTTTTTTCTTTTATGCTTTATTTAAATATGTATATAGAATTATTTAAAAAATAATTAGCTAATGTTAATTTTTAACTTTCTAAAGTATTTATAATCATTTTTATTAACTTAATTGGACGTGGTAATAATAATAATACTATTAAATATTCTTATTATTAATATCTACTCATTCTTTATAAACAATATAATGAATAAATAGAGAAACGTGTTGAAATATTTGCATGTAAAATATTTTTCAAACAGAGGCATCATTCATTACAAAAAGAATATATTTATCTCAATATATAAATACAGAGATACAATATTTGAAGAATAAAGAAAATACCACAGAAATGCAGAACGCTTCTAGGAAACTCAGAAACTTTCTGGAAAAATAATAGTCAAGTAAATTTAACCTAACCTAACTTTACCTAACCTTACCAAACTGAATCAGATTAATTCATTAAAATTAATTAGTCAAGTATATCGAATTGAATCAGAAGAACTAAGAATAATTATCGGATTAGTGTTTCAATTTTCAATTAATGCTTTTCCAGAATCTGGAAACCTCAAGAGTTTTACTACCAGCTCAAATACTTTATCTATTCTGACTAACTCAATACCAGAAATAAATGAAAATTTAGGTCATCAAACAATAATAACAGTTTAGTTGATTACAAATGTAAAGAAAATTTGACTCAAATGCAGATCATTCCAAGGACACCCAGAACAGAAAACTTCCTGGAAAAAAAAAGAAAAACAACTCTTAGTCAATAAATCGAATTGAACTAGAAGAACTAAGAATCATTATCGGATTAGTGTTTCAATTTTCAATTATTGCTTTTCCAGAATCTGGAAACCTCAAGAGTTTTACTACTAGCTCAATTGTTTCATCTATTCAGACTAACTCAATGCGAAATAAATAAAAATTTAACACACCAAACAATATGGAGGACTTTAATGGATGATCTACAACTCCAAGTATAATATTTAGAAATCCTGGTAAAGGAAACCCCCGTAAATTAAATCCGACGCTGCTATTGGCGAATGAATCATCAAAAGATTTATATCTGAGGCGGTTAGAACAATGCACATCGTAATATTCAGTTTATTTGTGTACACTATTTGTTTTGTAAGCATAAAGTTCTTTATGGTTCCAACCATATAAAAATGATATGGCTTGGCTGGCAACAAACGTATACAGTTTATAGTCAGTCGTAACATTAATATAGAGAGAAATTGGGAAATGCATTTCCTACGTTTCAATAAATTTATAGCTGAAAATGTTTGATAAAAAACTTTACTAATCTACAAAAAATGCAGTTCAAATTATTAAATTTTGATATTTGTAGAAATGTTACCAGATTTTCCAAAGCGTTATCCAAATTTCATTAAAAACAAATAAAGCCGCTAATTTTAGTATGAATTTTTTTTTATTGTTTATTTAAAAAAACTACATCGTATACAACATAAATCAATTACAATAATTCATGTTAGTCCATGTTCTTCTCTATTACTTTTCGCCAATTGGTGTAATTTTGGTTGTGTTATTTTTTCTTCAAAATTGATGTTCTTTTATTACTTATTTATACTTATAATTAAATTTCCGTACATTAGTGTAATTGTTTGTTTTATAGAAGCTCGAAGTCGATGGAAAATAAGTCAATCATTCGTCGTAACTGAAATTATAAACATCTATAATTTTATTTTTTATCATCATTGTGTCCCTTGGGATTATATTTTTTTCGAAACAACATTCTAAGTGTTTTTACTTTCAAACCGTAGTATTTTGTAGATCTAAATAAACAATACCCGGCTTATTTAGTAAAAAAATGAGACTAGTTTAATAATAAAATTGATACATAAAAGTTGGTATATTTGAATATTTAGAGAGAGTAAATTTCTGAAAAAAATTTAAAAATTTCAATATTTCTACGATTTCAATTTCTGTTACTGTTGTAGTAATTGGATTAATATAACCATTATTATAATGGAAAAGGAATATTTGTTAATTAATATCCTTTAATGACCACGGTCTTTCTTTAAAATGATATTTTTATTTCAAAAATACTAGAATTTGTATAATTTCAGTTATTTGGTTTAAGTTAAACGTGAAAAATACTATCGAGTGAAAATGTGGAAAAAAAGTATTTTTTTGTAATTTTAGAGAAAATGAAATTTTCGATAAAATTAGAAGATAGTACTTAAAGTAAAATTAATAAATTAAATTGTGTGCCAAATATTATTGAATTATAAAAACAATTAAAGAATAAATAGTTTTCAAAATTAGTTCATGAAAGTTAGTACAATATTAAATCAGATTTTCAAATGTATTTAAGATTAATTGAAAATTAATAGATTTAAGTGTATTACAATTAATTTTAAAATTGTAACAACTAAGTTTGATATTGTAACTTTGGTCAAACTGTCATAAAATTCAGCCAAACACTATTCTTAGAGCTAGAAGAATTTTTAGGATAAATTAGTATATTTAAAAATTAAAACTATTTAAGTTAGTGTAAGAAGTCAATTTTAAAACTGTTTATTTTATACAAAATGTTTGTTTTTAACTTTAATAATCTTTGATTATTACAATATTATCACAGATCCTATTTTAATTAAATGACAAATCTTCTGAAACAGATTGTGAAATAATATTCATTTTTTGATTATGTAAAACTGCTGATCTATAAATAAATGTTTTATTAAATATACTAAAAAAATTATGTGTTTACTAGTTTTAAGAGCAAAACATTTCCGATAATTTTTTCTACCTTAATATTCAAATAAACTGATTGGAATGAAGTATTTTAAAAATCTTGCAAATTATTTTTATAACCAAAAATGCTACTAATTAATAAATTATGAAGACTAATTAAAGACATTTTTTAAATGTCTTGTGTGTCGAATAACAGATGGCACGAAGGGTTGCTCGTTAATAGAGAATAAGCCGCCCCTTCTGAAAACAATAAAAATAAAAAACATCAGTAAGTCGTTGTTAGGCGACAGGTGTGGTCGCATGCGACCCGAATACTCAGCAAATCAGCCCTGTACCGTAAAAGCGTGATTCCTGAGGGAGTGCTCTTTTGATGCATGGCCCTTCTATCTAAAAATCTATATTCCTGATACTTCCAATTTGAGTATTTATTAGACACCGATCGATACTTACCGTAGTATAGCTCTAATTAAATCAAGTATTTTTACACCTGTACAACTATGCAAAACATGTTCAAAAACAATCGCTGTTTGAAAATATTGTAATACAGGGGTAATAGCAAAATGTCAGTTATAAAATTATTTGGTCAAATGCCCTACAATAGACGGTAAAGATAAGTGAGATTATTGAAATAATATATTTTTATTTATAATTTACAATTAAATTAGTTAATGAAATCGAAATTTAATGAAAATATCCTTAAAAAAAATTATTTTGGCTCTGTTACTAAAAATCCTGCTGAAGTTTTCTGAAGTGAATATTAAAAAAATGTATTTTTATCATTCACAAGTAAATTATTTATTTGGGTTGTGGCTTTAATAAATCATGAAATTGAAATTTAATGAAAAACTTTTTCCAGAAAATATTCTTAGGAAAATTATTTTCGTCCTATCGATGCTAATACATTTAGCAAATTCTGCAGAATTTAACTGAAGTGAAAATATATATTCTTCTATTTTTCAACTGAATTTATTAATTAGTTTGTAGCCATAGTCAATCAAGAATACGGAAGTTAATGTATAACTATCCAGAAAATATCTAAGAAAAATTTATTTAGACTCTGGCAATGCAAATAGGTTTTTCAAATCCTGCTGCAGTTTTCCTCAGACAATAAAAATATGTATCATGAAATTGAAATTTATTGGAAAATTTTACTTTTCAGAAAATATTTTGAGAAAATGTATTTCGCTCCTCTCAATGTTAATACGTTTTCCAAATTTTGCTAAAGTTTTTTGAAGTGAAGATATTAAAAAATGTATTAATATAATTTACAACTAAATCAATTAATTAGATTATGATTGGAAATTGGAATTTAATCAAAAACTACTTTCAAAAATATGGCTAGATAACATTTTATTTAAAACCTGTTTTAGCCCTGCTAATTATTAATACATTTTAAAATCCTGCTAAAGTTTTCTAAAGTGAAGATATTAAAAAGTATTATTGTAATAATTCACAACTAAATTCATGAATTCAGTTGTATCTATAATAAACCATGAAGATGAAATTGAATGAAAAATTTTACCTTTCAAAAAAATTCTTAAGATAAGTTTATTTCTGTTTTGTCAATGTTAATAATTTCCAAAATCCTGCTAACTTTTTTGAAGTTAAGAAATTAAAAAATAGATATTATTACAATTTACAATTAAATCAATAAGTTGGGTTATGACGTTAATAAACCAATAAATTGGAATTTAATGAAAAACTCTACTTTCGAGTAAATTATCTAGAAAAAAATGATTTTAATTCTGTTTTAGCCCTGTCAATTATACATTATTTTTAAAAACCTATTAGCATTTTCTAAAGTGAAGATATTAAAAAATATGTATTGCTATTATTTAAATCCTGCTGAAGTTCCTGAAGCATTAAAAAATATATATATTTTTGAAATTATATTTAGATTAATTATTTGAGTAGTTATAACGAACCATAAAATTGGGTTTAAATGAAAAATTTTATTTTCTAGAAAAATATTCCTATAAAAGACTTATGTTGGCCCTGTCAATATTAATACGTTTCCCAAATCTACAATTGCTACAATTTTCAACTAAATTAATGAATTGGGTTGTAAATAGGAAGTTGGCACTTAATTAAAAATTTCACTTTCCAGAAAACATTCCCGAGAAAAATGTATTTCATCCATGTCAATCTTATTACGTTTTCCAAAATGTGCTGAAGCTTCCTGAAGTAAAAATATAAAAAATAATAATTTACTTATAAAATATTTGCTATATAAATTTTTCATTTTTGGAAAATATTCTCAATACGCATCAATTGTATGTTTGTATTTTTTAAGTACCCTTAATATAGAATCATTAAGCACTAAACGAGATAATTGTCATATGTTGTTCATGTTTAAATTGATTAATGGCTTGATTAGTTTATCTCGTTGTATCAAACACAAATCTAAGACGCTCAGAACTGTTTTATATTCCTTTTCCCCATAAAAATTATGGCGTGCACTCTCCCATTATTTAATAATTAAAATTTTGATGTATTTCACTTGTCCCTTTCGCAATTTAAAAGTCATTTCAAGCATGTTTGACGTTTTGAGTAACTTTACGCTTAATATTTGTCTTTATGTAAAAAAACTAGTTTTGCATATTTCTTAAATTTTACAATTTCTTTTAAATGTTAGGTTTATTTCTTATGTATAGTTTGTAAATTGTAAATAAAGAAAGAAAGAAAGAAATAATAAGCAATACAAGTAGCTCCTGGGATGTCTATTCAACTTAAAATTAGTGCTTATAAAAGTTTTACGATAAATTAAAACCGTTTTCTTGGGTCTGCAGGCATTTTTCTTTTATGAATCTCTTCCTTCGACCTTCATAAATTTTTTAGTATCTGTAGCCTTTAGACGAGAAAATTCACCGGAGTTTCTTGAATTATTAATAGATTCTCGGATAATCTGATCCGAAGTCGGAGGAGTTCCGAGTCTTTCAAAAGAGAAATATTAGACTTCTCCCAAGATTCCTTGTACGGCTTTTCCTTTGGGTCTTTAATACAACACTGGTTTCTTTTCTTTGAGCTCGAAAAAATTCCAATACGGATGTCGGAAATAAATATAATTAATTGGATGTAACTTAATAATTTTAATGTGATTGTGATGTGCATCATTAAATAAAAGCTTTTAGAGTTATTGCAAAAACGGTCGTGCCCAAAAGTGAATCCGTACAAACAAAAACATAATTCGGGAATGGTATTCAATACAAGTCACCCTTCGCAATCTGCAACTTTAACAATCGGGCCCATTTTCTGGCGTGGTGTGTGCCACGCGTACTCTAAATACTATAGAATTGTCATCTACTTATCCTCTACTCTAGTGCATGTTATCTTTCTGGTAACAATTGGTCCAAGGATGTATTATGGGTTTAGGTGGTGTCAATGGACTAAATCAAAGTCGGCACTATTTTCAAGCACAGATGTTTTTCTAAAGGGGGTTCCATGAAATAACAACAATTTTATGTATAACATGTTGGTTTTGAAAGTGGTACAAGTCAAGTTTTTCATATATCGAGATATTTAAGGGTTTCAGTTTGAATTAATTAAAAACGTTAATCAATTCCGTGGTACTTTTGTTTCGATTTAAATGAATTGTTTCAACCCTTACTTTGTGAAATCTAACCATAATAAATATAAAAGAAAAATTACACTCTTATGTTGTATACAGTAATATTCTTCTTTTTCTAAAACATGATATTAATAGTATATAAGTATTTAGTCCAAAAGATAATGTAAAAAATAATTGAACTTCCCAGATTCAATTGTTTACTAAGGACATTTTAGATATTCTAGATTTCATATTGAAAATACAAGCAACTATAGAATAATTTATTATGCTGTATTCAAACTTGAAGTTCAAGCAAACAATGCTTTTTACAATCATTTAAAATATGACAATGAACATAAGCTTACATTTTTCTACTATTCTATTATTCTTTCGATTTTCTCTTCGTTTATATTGGTTTTTGTAGTAAAAATTCTAAAAATAAGTTACCATAGTATCATTTTTTTACCTATTTATTTTTAATTACAGTTTAAACACACTATTCCAACTACTTATACGCAATTAAAAAACATTTAAATACTTCATTCATAGATTATTGCTTTATATTGTCACGAATGATGAATATAAATTCAGATTACTTATATAATAATGTGACCAACGATAAAAGCTTTCGGTAATAAATGGACCCCATATTTTTAAAAGTATTACAGTATCAGACTGAGCCCAAACGCCATTATGAAAAATATTGAAGTAATCACAGTTTCAAGATCAATTAAGCTTGACGAAATTAAATACTTTTTATTTACTAGGTTAAGAATGTTTACAAATATTGCTGAATATCATGAAATATTTTGCAAAAAATTTTGATCGGCGAAATATTGAATTACAAATCAATTTAAGGAAATAAGTTAGCAATTTATAACAGGAAAAAGTTATTAAAACATGTACTTACATCAACATGTTTTATATAATTAGAAATTAAAGTCCACTTCTAATAAGTTTATCCAAACTGTCTTAGACATCAAATTTATGCTCTTAGTTTTATTTTTGATTTTATTTTTGTCTCTATTAGAAGACCTAGTTCATTCTCAAACAAACAACTCTTTCTGTTCGAATTTATAGCGACTCGCACTCCGAAAAACATTTTAATGAAACCGAAAACGATGAAATCCGGCGCTGAAGTAGCCCAAATGGCACAGAATTAGTGGCTGCAGTTGACTTATCCAAATAGGGCGTTAATGCTCAAATGGGATAGAAAAATGCACCATCTGTTGACGATCTTCGCACGAAATGTACACCATATTTTTTGCATGTTAAGTTAACTCAATTAGTCGAAGCTTTGCTTCATCCATTCACTTTTTAACGCCACAAGTTATTGTATGATCGGGTTTTATAGGGAATTATATCGAGTGTGAAATGAGGAGTTATTTAAAAACAAAATAAAAAAATCAATATAGAAAAATTTATTTTATATTTTTTTTTAAAGTGGTTTGAGCCCACTTTTGGAGAAAAACGAGTTATTTGAAAATGTAAGATACAGGTATGTTTTTGAATGCAAATGATGGAGTTTTAAATTTGTTTAATTATTATTTGGAACAATTATATTATGTAAAGATACAAAACCAATTAGGCCTGTAGTTTTTTATATCAATACTCCAAATTCAAAATTAGCAGAGTTCTTAATAAAACTTTAATTAATTACGGTTACGGATCAAAATACTCAATGAAAATCTCTTTGGATTTGATACATAAACGAAATACACATAAATTAAATAAAAATACATAATTAGTTTCATATGATTTTAGTAATATGTTTTCAAAAATTCCTCCATGTGAGAATGCATATCATTAATAACTAAATTCTTAGAAAGAAAACATATTAACCAAATTTCAGTCAAGCACTATTTTTTGATAAAATAATTGAAAGATTGCTATTAAATGTAATCGAAAAAATAATTATTTAGTAAGTGGAATAATAATTATAATTAAAATTATTAAAATAACTTTCTAATTACAATTATTATTGATTATTACGACTTCAGTATACACTGTCTATGGCCTTAAAAACAACATCATGAATAAGTTGAGTATTATTGATAATTTTAGTAACTAAGAATTACAATTTTTTTGTTGGAATAGAGGATTGTATTTATTTTAAAAATAAGACCCACGAATATGATCAAAAGAAAGCGAAATTGTAATTCTATGATGAATTTTAGAATTAACAGGTTTGCCACTGATAAAAACGATGATATTAGAAAATGCTATAAATTAAATTAAACGTGAATAAATTCTCTTTCTCTCAGTGTGGGTTTCTGTACTGTTCATTATCTCAAAAAATATCCTTATATTAATATAACTTGTATATAAACGTAAATCTTGAAATATTATAGATTTTAAATTTGCCTCATAAATTTTGATATATTGTCAATGCTAATTCCTTTAATCCATTTAATTGAGAGGTGAAACCTTTTAGAAGAAGAAATCACTTACAGACTTCCTAGCATTTCAGGCAACATTTTTATACTTTTTATCATAAATAACAGTAAATACAATTTTATTAAGATATAAATTAATCAATTCTACAATGTTACAATATTGTCATAGTTGTTTTAAATATATATTTTTTAAATTGTCAGTTTCATATTTGCTGTGACAATATTTAAAATGTTGAAATTCTAATTTTATTTCATAATTAGTTAAATTTATTTACCGTGCCAAAAGTTAATTTTATATCTAGATTACCTTTAATTAAATACATACAAATTAATAAATTTAATGTTCATTCGAAAGGCATCAACCCTGAAATTATTTAATTCTAGTAACAAATTCTTAATAATCTCTATTTAATTTATCATTTCCAATTTTTAATTATACTTGCTGATTTACACTTCACAACACATTGTTTTAAAAGACCTGTACATATGTCAATTTCAAGGTTCAAGCGAGTTTAATTAAAATCTCGTAAAGAAATTTATAAACTCCATAAAGATTCTTCTCCCCCGAATATGCTTGTAATTATGGTAAGTAGAGGAGTTGATCCGGCCACTTTGAAAATAAACGGGGTTAAAAGCGTCTGCCACCACATTCATGAATAAGTAACATTCAAAACCCAACAGGGCAGATGCCCTATGGATCCACGATTCAGATAGATGGACAAAAATCCAGATAAATACTTCAAGCGTACGATATGAATTCTAACGTTTATAAAAGCAAATTTAATTGAAAGTCTGAGTTAAACTTAAGTAATAGGTACTAATGTATGTATATTGTAACGGTGCAAATAAAAATTGCTAAATTAAACTTCTATTCTATATTTATTTATTGAAAGAAACTAATTTGCACGACAAATTGAAAAAATATTAAAATAATGTAATATAAAAAAACAACGAATACAATCGAAAATTAAAGTGAAATAGATGAATAATAAATTAGAAATGAAATATAAAAATTCTTTGTGCTTAGAGGCGATTCAAATTTTTGAGGAAATGTTTTTAACGGTGTTTTTAAATGTCGAACTACAAAAAATCAGCTTATTACTAAAGGATAGTACACAATAAATTGTGCATGTGAAAATCAAGAAATTTAGTTTGTTTTACTTTGGAAAATTTTATAATGTGGCCAAAAAATTTTAACGACCCAAAATAACAAAATAAGTTGTCGTCGAGTCTCAAATTTATTAAAAAAATTATGATTGTGACATATCAAGATGAGAACAACACTTCATAGTTTAATAATTTTACTGTGTGAAATATTTTTAAATTTAAACAACAAACTTGTTCATAAAACCAAATTTGAAATTATGTTAAGCAAAATAATAGGTCATGGATTTAATTAACTTTATCGATATTGACTTTTAACAGTCTAAAAATTGGGAGAGAGAGAGAGATCTGTCAAATTTTGTAAATTCCTGCCATCTTTTTAAAAAAAAATTGTATTTGACAACCATGTCTCATGAAATTTACAAAAAACTCTTTATAACCATAAAATTCAATATTTTTAATTATAATGAAAATAAATTAGTCATTTCCCAACATATTTTGTTTATGAATTTTACAACAAAATTTGTAATTACTAATAAAATTAAATAAATGCACATACAGCAGGCCATATAGGATTATGAACTGTTTATTTCTCTCCATCTTTTCCTGTTTTTGGCTGCTTCTCTCCAGATAACTACTTCTAAAAATCTCAGATATTCTTTGATAGCATCTTGCCATCTTCTCTTTAACCGACCTCTTTTTGTCTTTTTACTTTCTGTTCAGTCCATAATTATATTTACCCACTTACCTTTCATTATTTTCATTATATGTTCTCTTCATCTTAATCTCTATTTTTTAGTTTCTTTAATTTTGTTGTGGTCTAAGAGAGTGTTTTTAACTCTTAATTTGTTCAACTCCTCCATACCACTTGTTTTTTAAGTCGTACATTAAACTTTGTTAAAAATCCAGAAACCTTATTAGGAATTTTTTATAAAAAAAAAATTAGTGCATCATTGGATTTAGATGGTTTCCAAATCGATATGGCTCAACTTTTATTAAAATATGTTTATCAATAAAAAAGTTATTGGATGGAAAATTTCAAAAATATTAAAGTTTACAAAATGTTATCCAGCGATTTTTTTACCATAAAAATGAGTACGTCACTGGTTTTAAATCACAACCAATATATGTAATGCCACTTTTATTAAAATATGTTTATTAAAAAAAAAGTTAATTTTTAGTTGAAATTTAGTTGAACTATTACCTCATGTATTCTGAAAATTTAACTATCCATAACTTTTTTATTAATAAACATATTTTAATAAAAGTTGGGTCACATCTATTTGGGATCCATCTAAATTCAGTCGCGTACTCATTTTTTTAATAAAAAAATCCCTAATAAGATTTCTAGATTTTTGACTATGAAAAAATATCGTAGTGACTTTAAATACTCTTTGAAACCTTGTCTCCTTTTGATACACAATATTTAAAAATAAAATTGTTGAAATCGATTAATAACTTCAACTACTATGGTGGTGTTTCCAATTTAGATGGGTCACACTGTATAACAGAACGTAGAATTGTCGTTCTGGATACTCTTAACTATTCAACACTTGACACTGTCTTTGCTTTTAGGATTTTTTGCATTGCTCCTATTGAATTATTTCCTTTTGCAATGATTTTTATAATGTCCCTTTTCAGTCACTTCTTAGAGTTATTCCTAAATATTCCAATTCTTTCTGTATTCATCTTAATTTACGCATATTGTAACCCCATTTTGCGAGCATTCGATACTACCTATTTTGTTTTCTCTTCGTTATTTAAGTATGGCTTTTACTGCTTAAATTAAGGTGACCTGCTTTATTCACAATTCGAACCACTTGGATCATGGAGGGTGCAATAGAAGCGATCGCGAACAGGGACATTTACTAAATGGACCGGATTATGGCATGTGCCACCCCTTGGAGATAGTCTGTGAAGCCAAACTCTTCTCACATACTATTGACTAATGGATCGGATTAGGCTATAGTCTATGTGTGAACTCAGCGTCGTTACAAAAATTTATCGACGAATCGTTGAAAACGTCATTGAAAATTTCACCCACCAGCAAACATTTTCGATTTTTTTTCCATACGGTTCTACCTTCTTAATAGTGATTGCCAAAAATGTTCATTTAATTCAATTTTGCATTGAAATGGTACGAAAGATTAAAGAAGAATGTCATAAAATGTAAAATACAGGATATCCGCGAAAATAATGCATAATTTTAAGTGGCATATAGAATGTGTCATTTGCAAGAAAAAATTTTCTAACATCATTAGTTTACACAAAAAATTACTTTAAACATTTATTCGAAAATTTATACGTGGCAACATCTCTTACTTTTAATAAAAATACGTGTCATGTAACCCAGAAATATCTACCTGATGAATTCTGAAGTTGTGTTAGTTTGCAAAAGATTCGGATCGTTTAATCGTTTTATTAAGTTTATTGTTTGGTAAAGCACTTTCAATTATTTAGTGAAAAATTGCACTTTATTCAAATTTAGAATATCACAACATGTTAATTGATTTAATCTGCGATGTTTTGTATGTAATATTTATTTCTTTGAAAACGGCTCACTTTAGAAAAAAAAATTTAAGACATTTTTATTCTGCATACGTTATTATACTATATTAATTAACTAATAACTCTACGAATCTTTAAAAATAAAATGTCAATTTCCTAATTTTGTTAGTATTTTGACTTTATCTCCTGTACTCTTCATTTGATACTATTTATTTTTCTGATATTTACTACTTGTGATAACACTGTAAATTTTTTCTCAAATTCATGTAAACGATCGAAATTTCCTTATATAATTGCATTTTATTCTTCTGTTCTTTAGTTCTTATAATTCTTCCATCTCTCCCATTTTTTTCTTTGAATTTCAGACTCGTCTCTTTTTTGGAATGTTTTCTTCTTCTTCTGTTTTTCTCTACAGTTTTCGTCTCCTAGATGTTCGTAACTTATTTCTTCTCCCACATCTAGTAAAATGTATTCTCTTGTACTATTTGTTATGCAGATATTATGCGTATATTCAATTATCCTTTCATTTATTTTTCTTCCATTTTTTATTATACTTCTTCCATCTGCTGCAATTTCTTTCGCTCAATTCCAGAAATCTGACTTTAGAATGTGGACGCCACTGCTTTTATGGGGTTAGAAAATGGTAGTGGAACAAGTGCATCCAATTCAATTAGTTTGGCGGATTAACACCAATTTAAGTGAATTCATTGCTCTTAATAGATTTGTATCAGTATCATTTACTAATGCAGTATTATTTGTTAGAAATTTATCTTTTTAAAATCAGCATATTGATAAGAATCATTTTTTGGTAGAGTTGAAACTTAAAATATAAATGTTTTATTAATAAACAATTTTACATTTTGTAATTTTTTTAATTTGACCTCTATATCTCTATAAATTCATTTTCCTTTCAATATATCCATCAATTTTATTCACAATTTCCTTCATTTTCCTACCCACTTCTACTTTTACCCTTCTTGATTTTTCTTCTATTTTCTTGATTATCTCATCTAATTTGTCATTGAATTTCCTATATTATTCTTCTTTATCTGCGTCCATTTTCTGCATCATCACATTAAATAATTCCTTCAGTCTGTTTCTTATTACTTCTTCATCTTCCATAAATATTGCTTTTGCCCATTCTGCAACTTTTTCTTTTCTTTTTTCCCTTATATTCTGGGTACTCAAAAATTTCTATAGTGCCTCATGTTGGGCTCCATTTTTTGTGATTTTTTTTTGTTAATTTAATAGTAAAAACATGATCTTGGGTACTTTTATCTTTTCGAAATTCAGTATGCTTTTCGGCTAACGATGGTTTGATTGGCTTTTCATTTTTTTTCCATTATAAGTGGAATTTGTTATAAAAAATATGCGTAACCGCCGTACAACCTTGTTATGTATATTTGTTTGTCATTTTTGGTAAAAGTCTTATGTACAAATCGATGACCGTAACGGTTGGTTGGAAAGTTTTAGATAATTGCACAAAAAGTTGTTTTATTCAGAAATTTGATGTGAATATTACAGACTTCCTTAATTTTTTAGTCATCAAGGTTTACCACAAAATAACTAAAATAGAGTTATATAAAACGGGATTTGATACGCATTTATTTTTTATTTATATTGTTGTTGTTTTTTCATATACATTTGTTTTTAATTTTCCATAGATTAAAATGTATTTAATCAGGCATAGTTTAATTCAATATTTAATAATAATCTTTTAATTACATTTCTCTGAAATAATTCTCAATTTGTTTAAATACCAATAATTAATAATCCTAATTGATAAAAGTTTAAAGTAATTGATTCATATGCATTCAGGTTTTTCATTTATTTATTTAAATTGACTATTTACGAAGAACTTATTTATTTATTATGAATTTTATAGACAAAATGTTTTTTATTAATAAAAAATAAAAATTGAACTTAAATTTGTATACTTTCTTGTTTTATTTTAAATTAAGATTTGATGATAAAATGTTATAATAAAAAGTATTTTTATGATCTCCAGAGAAAGGCTTTTAATTTATAATTAATATAATTTTTATTCGAAAATGGAGTCATGAGACATATGTCCATTCATTATAAAAATTCTTGGTAAAACTAAACTATAATTGTATTAATATGTAAATATATTTAACAGAACAACTACAATACTATATTGATAAATTCAAATGGATGCTCATTTTTGTGTTAAAATGAACAAAATCGGAAATAATTTTTTTTTAGTATAAATATAGGCGAAAAAAAATTATTACTATTAACAAGACTTTTGTATATAGAAATAATAAAAGAAATTCAGATACTTTAAGATAATTTAAAATATTTTTTTTTAGTTATACTAGATATTCCATTAAAATAACTCGCATTTCTCTAATTCTTTTTTATATCATTTGATTATATTGTACGGGGTATTTTAAAAGATATCAATGCTATATATTAAATTTATAAATAAATTAAGTTTTCTAGTTCAATACACATTAGAAGAAAAACGAAATTATTGGTTGTTTCAATTTTGAAACATTATTCTGTATAATTTTCTTTTGGTATTGATTTATTATCTTATGATTTATATACAGAGCGATTCAAAACTAAACCTTTTATTTTTTTTCTGGTTACAAATGGAACTGTATAACGTAATCAAATTTTATATAAAATAAAAATTCTCTAAAAAAACACCGTTTAAAAAAATGATTTTACCCATTTTACAAAAATAAACAAGAAATACAATTTTCTTAAAATATGGTGTATTAAAAGCAAAACTGATAAAATTTAGTTATTTGAATTAAAAAAAAAAGACAATATTTGAAAACCACACTAATTTATTATAATATTATTACATTTAAAATAAATTTTGAGACCCGTTATAATCCCTAACAAAATAGCAATTTCGTTGTTTTGTGCATCAATTCTTCTACAAATGAATCAAGTTTATAGTATATATATATTTTCATTCCGAATAAGCCGTATATAACCGGTAGACGGGACCATTAAAACCAACGTAGCATGCACCAATAAAAAGTTTACCATCCCTTACAGTCCATTAGAGATATTGTGATATCGTAATATTGCACCAACAAGAAATTATGGCGTAGACTGTCGTGAGCTGCCCTCATGTATTTTTCACAACGTTGAATTAATTAAGAGGACGATTATTATTTTGATAAACAGTAAAATAAAAATGTACAACAAAATGATATATATACAGAATGCACTAATTTTAAGACAAAGCTCAATAGCTTTCTTGTTATTATTAATAATTTTTCAAAAAAAGGTAGAGGAAAAGATTACTTTGAGTTATGCAAAGTATTAATTTGGGTATTTTTTGGATCTCCGGCTCGAAAGACCAACTAAAAATGGAGATTATTAACAGTCTTAACCATTGTCGTATTCGATACTATTCGTAATACAAAAAAACTTCTTCGAAGGAAGAAGACTAACTAATTATATAATTTTAATAGTTATTTTACATATTTGGAATACAACGAAACTAAAAATTTTAGAATCTTAAGACAATGAAAAACTATATGAGGCAAAGAAAAGTATCGTTAACATTTACAAACTGTTTAATTTAAGGGTGTATATTGCTTCAAACAGTAAAATAATAATAATAGAGAAAATTTAGAATTACTATTTTTCAATATTGAGACCCTAATTCAATTTTTGCTTTTAGAAATTATAGAATTTTGTAATTTTCTTTCATTAATTTTGGAAACTAAGTCATTTATTAATAATTTTTTACCACAAACTGCAAAATTCTCACTTAAAAACAATAAAGATAATTGAGTATTATGATTTTCAACATTAAATCTCAAAATGGTGTTCCACTCTTAGAAACCATAGATTTTTCTAACTTTCGTCTATTAATTTTTATAAACTGTGCAATTTAAATGCTGTTTTTTACCACAAACTGCAAAATTTTCACTTAAAAATAATGAAGAAAATTAAGAGTTTTCTGTCAAAACCTTCCAAATTTTCACTTAAACCAATCAAGATACTTGAGTATTATGATTTTCAATCCAAAAGGATTTTCCGCTCTTTTAGAAAATGTAGACTTTTATAACTTCCGTTCATGTACTTTTAGAAACTACAAAATTAACACTTAATAGAGATAATTGAGAGTTGCGATTTTCAATATTGAATCCCGCTTTTAGAAAATGCAGTCTATTATAACTTTTGTTATTATTCTTTTAAAAACTACAAAATTAAGACTTAAAAATAATATAGATAATTGAGAGTTGCAATTTTCAATATTGAATCCCGCTTTTAGAAAATGCAGCCTTTTATAACTCTTGTTCATATTCTTTTAAAAACTGCAAAATTTACACTTAAATATAAAAGAGATAATTGATAGTTGCGATTTTCAATATTGAATCCCGCTTTTAGAAAATGGAGTCTTTTATAACTTTTGTTCATATTCTTTTAAAAACTGCAAAAGTTACACTTAAAAATAATAAAGATAATTGAGAGTTGCAATTTTCAATATTGAATCCCGCTTTTAGAAAATGCAGCCTTTTATAACTCTTGTTCATATTCTTTTAAAAACTGCAAAATTTACACTTAAATATAAAAGAGATAATTGATAGTTGCGATTTTCAATATTGAATCCCGCTTTTAGAAAATGGAGTCTTTTATAACTTTTGTTCATATTCTTTTAAAAACTGCAAAAGTTACACTTAAATATAAAAGAGATAATTGAGAGTTGCGATTTTCAATATTGAATCCCGCTTTTAGAAAATGCAGTCTTTTATAACTTTTGTTCATATTCTTTTAAAAACTGCAAAATTTACACTTAAATATAAAAGAGATAATTGATGGTTGCGATTTTCAATATTGAATCCCGCTTTTAGAAAATGCAGTCTTTTATAACTTTTGTTCATATTCTTTTAAAAACTGCAAAAGTTACACTTAAAAATAATAAAGATAATTGAGAGTTGCAATTTTCAATATTGAATCCCGCTTTTAGAAAATGCAGCCTTTTATAACTCTTGTTCATATTCTTTTAAAAACTGCAAAATTTACACTTAAATATAAAAGAGATAATTGATAGTTGCGATTTTCAATATTGAATCCCGCTTTTAGAAAATGGAGTCTTTTATAACTTTTGTTCATATTCTTTTAAAAACTGCAAAAGTTACACTTAAATATAAAAGAGATAATTGATGGTTGCGATTTTCAATATTGAATCCCGCTTTTAGAAAATGGAGTCTTTTATAACTTTTGTTCATATTCTTTTAAAAACTGCAAAAGTTACACTTAAAAATAATAAAGATAATTGAGAGTTGCAATTTTCAATATTGAATCCCGCTTTTAGAAAATGCAGCCTTTTATAACTCTTGTTCATATTCTTTTAAAAACTGCAAAATTTACACTTAAATATAAAAGAGATAATTGATAGTTGCGATTTTCAATATTGAATCCCGCTTTTAGAAAATGGAGTCTTTTATAACTTTTGTTCATATTCTTTTAAAAACTGCAAAAGTTACACTTAAATATAAAAGAGATAATTGATGGTTGCGATTTTCAATATTGAATCCCGCTTTTAGAAAATGCAGTCTTTTATAACTTTTGTTCATATTCTTTTAAAAACTGCAAAAGTTACACTTAAAAATAATAAAGATAATTGAGAGTTGCAATTTTCAATATTGAATCCCGCTTTTAGAAAATGCAGACCTTTGTAATTTTCTTTGATTTAATGATTCGCGTTACCGTCGTAGATATCAGGTCATGTGGGTTCGAATAATCCACCCGATTCATCCTTTCGAGCAATCTGTTGGCCCAGTAAGTAATACCCTCTCTTAATCTGCGCCCATTCACCGTATTCATGACGATGATTAGGGACAAAACGATCTCTGCTTTTCTAATCAAACAAAACCCGCTGACTTTTCACAACAATGCTCTCCCTAGTTAGAACCGACTGGTCTGATTGAAGCCCTGTAATGCCCGTTCTGCTCTCAACCCCCGTATTTCATCAGGTTTTCGCTGTGTTCTATTCACTTGTCTCCCATATTCACCCCAGCGATTTTCTTTCTTCCAATAGATACAGAGCCAGATTTAAATTTTTTTTGGAAACTCAGAATAAAGGGATCCAACGCATAAGCTTTCTTTTTATCAAAAATATTAATAAAAGAATATCAGAAAGAAGTATTATAGATAAAAAACCAAGATTATTAGGTGAACTACGAGTAAAAGAAAAACTGGAAAATGAGCGTAATATTTCAAAGAAGTATTAAGCAATAAAAATTAAACTTAAGAACAAATAATCGAATGGGACCAATATTTCAATATCCAGGTGAAACTTGCAAAACAGGATAACGAAATTAATATAAAATACCTGGAATGAAGAGAAAATGGCGGAAAGTTGGAAATAAGGAATAATTGAAATAATAATAAAATTAAAGTTTGGCATTATAGGCAAAATGTCATTAAATTTTGCTATGAACTTAAAAATTATAAAATCGTAAAAAATGTTGGCAATTCTCTTTTATAATTTAGGTTTGTAAAGGTGAACTTCATTTAGAACCTTATAAATTCCATGATTTCTTTTGTTATAGGACATATTAAAAAAGACAGATTAGAAAGTGATCCTCAAAAGAAAGCACAAAAAGGGGCGTAACACTTCCAAGAAGTATTAACTAGTAATAATGAAATTTAAAATTAAATAATCGAATAGGGAGGTAGATATTAAAAAAGAAATTTATAATTTAAGAAATTCAAAAATTGCAGGTGGAAACGGAATTCTAGTAGAAATATTTAAAGATGGAGGTGAATATCTACCAAATCATTAACGAAATTAATAAAACAAAAATTGGAATGAAGAGAAAGTGCCGGAACGATGGAAATATGGAATAATTAATATAAAAAAAAGTTTGGCATTATAGGCAAAATTTCAAAAATAGGCTGTCAAATTATAAAATTAAGCAAAACATTGGGTCTGAAATTAAAAATTATAAAATCCGTGAAAAAATTTGACAGTTTTCTTTTATAATTTAGATTTATGAACTTCCTTTAGAAATATAAATTCCATGATTTCCTTTGCTTACTAAATAATTAATCCACATGTTCGTCCAATAAGATATCACACTTTTATAATTAACTTAAAAGCATTAATAATAGAAACCTAAAACGTTCTAATTAATTTGTGTAGTGAAGTGTTTTCTCTTCATCCAATGTTTTTATTTCGTAATTCAATACCCACATATTTGAACTTTCTTGTTTGGAAGTCACTTTAACCTGCTATTTTAGAAGAAAAGAAGATTGTGGGGTTTTCGCAAGTGATGTATTCATTGTTGAGCGAAATTTGAACTGATTTAAAACAAATTTCATATTTTTTTTAATTGTAAAGTTGAGAAAGTTTATTTTTAAATAAACACTGAGCTGAATATTGGATATTTCAGATTTCCGTTCTTGGACATCGGTGGATAATGTAAAATATTATTGAGGGTTATTTTTTTTAATAATATCGTAAAAAGTTTATAATTCACTCAGAGATCATATCATGTATTTGTTCGTGGTTTTGAGTTTATGTCATTTTTTTTATTTATTTTAGTTTATTTAGTATTGTTTATTCATAATTTGGCGTTTAACTTTAGTTTTTTTATTTAATTTAATAATATCAAGTTAATTTTAATGTGGAATATTTATTAAAAAAGTATTAAATCTTTTACTTTATTTTATATTTATTTTTTATAATTTCGCGACCAATTTTTTTTTTTTATTTAATTATCAAACCGTATTTAATTTTAATCTACAATATTTATTAAGAGAAATAAAGTTCAAAATCCACCCGGCATTTACCATACTTATTTGTTTATTGTTTTGATTTTATATTTCTTTTTGTTTGTTTATTTTATTTTATATTCCTTGTTTATAATTGGGAGTCCAATTTAATGTTTTTTTCATTATTTTTTTTTTCATTGAACTCAAATAAATCCAGTTTAAGTTTAATGTAAAATATTTACCTAAAAGAATAAATATTTAAAATCCACCCTAGAATGACACGATATTTTAAAATTATATATATATATATATATATATATATATATATATATATATATTATATTTACATATTTAATTGTTCATTGTTTTAACTTTATATTTGACTTTATTTGTTTATTCAATTTTATATTTCTTATTTGTAATTTCGAGTCCAATTTTAGTTTTTTTTTTTTAATAAATCCAATGTAATATTTGAATCTGGAATATTATTTCAAAATTTACCATATTACACAGTCAAGCATTATCATTAATTAATAAAAATCCTAGAAATTAATATATTAATTCAAAATTTATTTTAAATCCAAATTATCTCAAAAATAAGTCTCAAACAAGTCTTTGAAGCTTGTGACACTTTCAGAAACTTAAATGTAAAAAATCTTTTACAACCTAGTAATTAATTTTATGAAAGATAATTATTTAGACAATTACTATAGAAATTATTGTTACGTTGTACATAATGATTCGAGAATGTCAACAGGAAACCAAAACCGATTCTTTTGTTATATAAATTTATTAGACAAGCCGCGCTCCGTACATGTCTGACTGATTTTTAACAATAATGAAAGAATTACTTTCATTGACACATTTTTTTCAATTGTGGTGATGTCCAGGTTAAAACTGACTTATTGATTTAACCTTTTCTGGCGCAAATGTAGAAAAGCCTGTTTTGTCACATAGAAAATATAGATTGGTCAAAAGTTGTACAAATATACATTTGAATAATTAAGAATCACGCACAAGAAATTAAGCCTAAAAGAAAAATATTGCGGATTCATTTGTGTTTAGACGTAAATGGACAACAAATTCTGTAGTAAATTTTGAATATGAGTTCTTTTTTTTTTAAATTTATTTTTGGATTCAAATTTCACAGTCTAATTCAATTATTATTTTCTCGTTTCGTTTCGTTACTCAAAATTTGATATAATCTTGGCTTAAAAGCAATGTTTCTTATAAAAGTGAATGGTTCTTCGAGGAATATAGAACTACTGGGCCTAGACTCTAGGCGCGCCTCACGTAGAGTTATGGCGTCCCCCTAGGGAGGCGCGCCCCACAGGTTGAAAAACGCTGCCTTAGAGGTTTATAGGTAAATTTTCTTAGTACAAAGCTTATTTATTATAATAAAAAAACAAAACAAAAGTGTTTATAAAAGTGTATAAAACTACAAGAGGAAAACCCCGTTCATTCCTTCTAAATCGACGCGCTGAAATTCATTAATTTTGGATGGAGCACCGCAGTTATTCAGAGAGACTGGTAGCGTCGGTCGAAAAACTGGAAGTGTTCGGACGTTTAAACATACAACTAAAAATTATAGAAAAATAACAGAAAAGTGTGAAGAGATCAACAAATCAAAGAGTTGCATAGAGTTTTCGCTGAATTGCGATTTTCAGCAAATTCTATAGTTTGGGAAAATTTTACTGTGATGTGATTGCGATATTAAATTAATTATTTGTTTCTTTTTCTTTTATTGAAGTATTATTTCGTGGTCATAAACTTTGGTTACAATAGGAATATCAACTAATAAATTTCCACCATCTTGTTTCTAAAAAGCAAGGTTTTTTATATAAGTATTTGGTCCTTCAAAGGATACAAAACAACTAAAGAGCCCCCTAGCAGCTAATAGCAAAGTTTTCTTAGTACACAGCTTATTTATGTTAAGAAAAAAGCAAAAAAAAATTTGAGAAAGTGTATGGAACTCCTGGAGGAAAACCCCGTTTGTTCCTTCTAAATCAATACGTTGAAATTCATTAATATCGTGTGCTTTAATTCGCACTTATTCAGAGGGACTGGAAGCGTTGGTCTAAAAAGTGGACGTGGGCGGTCAATACTTAAGAAATAAGTTTAAATTTCATTAAAATTTGATAAAAAAACTGCAATTTTTATTAAAAAAGTTCATTTTTGATTTAAATTTAAGGAGAAAGAGTTGGTTTTTATTGAAATTTGACGGAAAAATACCGTTTTTACTAAAAACAAGTTTAATTTCTACCAATACTTAAGAAATAAGTTTAAATTTCATTAAAAAAAAGTGATCAAGAGCATTGTGGTTCTGAAATAAAATGAATTAGGTATTGGTTTTTTCTTTTTTTTTTGTTACAGTGTCATTTCCTGGTTATAAACTTTATTTACACTAAAAATGAAATGCCCACCATCTCGTTTTTAAAGCAAGATTTTTTATAAAAGTAATTAGTTCTTCGAAGGTCATAGTATAGAACTACTCAACTACTACACCACCAGCTTAAAGTTAAACTTTTTTAGTATGCAGCTTATTTCTTATAATAAAAAAATAAAAAATAAATAAAAAGTGTATGGAACTCCAAGAGGCAAACCGTTCCTTTCCTCTAAATCAACCATATTGAATTGCATTAATATCGGGTCGTTAAACCACAGTTAGTCAGAAAGACTGGTAGCGTCGGTCGAAAACTGAAAATGGTCTAAAATACTACTAAAAATAACAGAAAAGTGTGAATAGATTAACAACCCAAAATGTTGCATAGACTTTTTATTTGATTGCGGTGAAGATCTGTTTTGTGTTTAAATATAAATGAACTATTTGTTCCATTTTTCTTATTGCATTGTCCCTTCTAGTTTATAAACTTTATTTCCAATAAAAATGTCAATCAATAAATATCCACTACCTCGATTTTAAAAGCCTTTTTATAAAAGTAATTGGTCCTTCGAAGGATACAGCAGGTTATAGTTAAACTTTCTTAGTATGCAGCTTATTTCTTAAAATAAAAAAAAAATAATTCGTTAAAATGTATGGAACGGCGGGAGGAAAACCCCGTTCGTTCCCTCTAAATCGACACGTTGAAATGCATTTGGGAAAGTAATTGAGAGTCGGATGGCTCGGCTGCAGCTGCGTTTACGAAGTATCGGGTGCGGCAAACCGTCGGACCGAGGCTGTTTCGATGCCGCCCCCGTCGCCCCGATCTAATCAACTAGAGTGGCAGGCAACCATTCACGCGGCACGCATCATCGACCGCCTCATTTGCCTGCCTCCGTTCCGCCGCCACAACGCTGCCTTTTCCTTATTCGCGATATTATGTCCCCAAGTTCAATTCTATACCAACGAAGTGCCAACGTGCATTTTATTTTCAAGATGTAGACGGCTTTGTGTGCTTTTTTTATGTTCGCGCTTTTTCCTATACATTTTCTTTTCGCGGTGTTTTCCGAGCATTCGGGGGTCATTATTTCCGAAGAAGGCAAATAAGTTGTCTTATGCTCGTACAATTGAACTCTCACTTGTTGTTTAGACTTATTTAAAGCCCTCGAATTTTCATGAAATCGAATAAAACCGGATTTAGTTTGTTATAAAATATTACATGGAAAATCTAGGAAAATACGAGAAAATTTTTGAACAACGAAACGCCTCATTTCGATCTAAGAAGACCACAAAACATTTTTCAGATGTCTTTATGAAATAATTTTCAGCTAATTTCGTTATAACGTACTTGAACGGAAATCGTGATTTTCCAAAGATGTTTGGTAAAATGAACTCGTTCAGGTCGCGGTTTGTTTTAAATTTAGGCATTTAAAAGTAGAAAATAAAATCCAACATTTGTGCCTCAATATTGATTTTTTATACACTTATAATGTTGAAATGTTTAAAATTCTTACCAATTCACTTCTCTTCAATTAATGTACTCATGAACTTGTAATTTGTAATGTATAGGTGTTGGTATGTCATTTTGTTGGTTTTAATGTTTATTTACCAATAAGCTGATTTTAATATAGATTTTTGATACAAAATGCGAAAATTGTTAAGTCTTTGACAATTATTGGTGATGGAGCTTAGATATGGCGTATCTACCATTATTCAATGAATAAGCAGAATTGACATTAAACAATCAACTAAATTACTTATAAATAACAAATTATAGAGACATATTTATTAAGATAAAATTATGAAAAAATTCAATGATTTTCAGTTCATTAAAAAAAATTTCAATGAAACTGAAAACAATAAACCAACTTCATTTAAAAGAATAACCATAACTTAAAAATTGTTAAAATGGTAGTGAACCAAAATTTAAAAAAAGAAATCAAAATAAAAAAAATCCTGGAACATTCTTGCAAATTAGAATTTTTCCGTATATCTTTTAGAAATATTATAAAATTTTCATTCAGAACTTTTTAATTACGTTTAAATTTAAAAATTTGAAAAAAGAAAATAGTGGTATTAATTTTAAATAAATAATAAAGTATAAACGAAAGATTTTTCTAATTAAAAAAGCATCTAACACTGATTTAAATTTGAACTTGTAAAAAATTGAAAAGAGCAAAATTAGTAAAAAATTTAAAAAATCACTGAAACCAAAAGACTGAAATAGAATCAACGAAATCACGTCATTTAAAAGAGAAATATCTACTTTATTTATAAAAGCTAATGGACTAATTTAAACTAAATTAAAATGGCAGTGGTTCAAAATTTGAATTTGAAAAAAATTTCTTTTTAAATTCCCGAACGACAATCAAAAATGTTTATTGAATTGTCCGATATTTTCAATAAATTAATTGTCGCAACTCACAAATATGATGAAATTAACCCCCTAAAATAATTGTCATGACTGTAAAATCCTGCAAAATTCTTGAAACTCTAGATTTTCCGGAAAACTATGCTTCTTTTTAAAAGGATAAAACAAATACAAAAACTGTATTTTCAACATATCTTTATGAGTATAAATTTTCATCCAGCCCTCGAAAACAATTTTTTAATTACTCTTAAATTAAAAAATTTACAAACAAGAAGCTACAAGTTGTATAAATTTTAAATAAACCTTAAACTACCAAAAAAAAAGAACTGAAAGATGAATCTGAAAAGAACAAAGTTGATAAAAATATTTTAATTCAAACCAAAAGATTAAAATTTAAAAGATAAATATCTACTTTATCTATAAAAATAAAAAAACAGCCATGGTTTGAGAAATAATAAAATGTCAGTGGATCAAAATTTGAGTTTCAAAAAAAGATATTTGTAAACCCCCCAAAAGTACCTTATATAAAAAAGATTTATGATTTGGCCGACATTTTACTCAATTATTTTCGGAATTCACAAATACTGTAGAAAAATCAAAAGACTAAAAAAGTTTTTTAAAGTGTAAATTCCAGCTAATTAAAATTTCTAGTATTATACTACTTATAAAAAAACAATTTGAATTTGAGGTCGAAATACATACGAAAATGATGTTTTTCATGCAAAAAAATTTACAGCCAGGACTAGAAAATGTATAAAATCTTTTAATTAAGTTTAAATTTAAAAATTCGCTAGGAAATAACTGATAAAAGTTATAGACTTTAAATAAATATAAACTGTAGAGAAGTATTTTACTAAGAATAAAAAAATTAAACACTGATTTATTTATGAAACTTCTTAAATTATGAAAGTCCAAAACAGAAACTAACATAAATAAATAGAGTGATTGCAACTTAAAAATCAATTTTAAAACATTTTTTAATTAATTGAAATTATCCATAATTACCCTAAATTAAACATTAATATTAAAAATGATATAAATATTATATATACGAACATACGAGTAATAGTCCACCGAGCACCCTGTATAATGTAAACTACAACTTTTATGATGTTATCTCAAGTGTTTAAAACTTTTATTTGCTGCCTAAATTCACCATAAATACAGAGTGTTCACTGAACTAAACCAAGAGAAACTAAACAATCATCAGTAACAAGAAAAGTAAGGAAAAAAGGAAACCTTGTCAGTGATAGATCAACGCAGATGAGACCACACGTGGCACTTGGTGGACTTCGATGCACGCGACCAACATGTGGCCGACGAGGGCGAATAAAATGTTATGTACAACCCCCGAAATTTAGAGCTGCTTGCTCTACAGATTATATTTCTGCATGGACGTGTGTTCTGGTTTATTGTTAAATTTCAACAAATTGTTTCGGGGTGTTTTCGTTAGAAGCGAGCTGCATGTTGTTAAAAAGAAATTATAAGAAAAATATAGGGTTTATGATATAATGTTATCAGAAAAATTAATAGAGGGTTGTTTCAAAATTGCGCCTAAAGGAGATCGTTACTGTTTAATTAGGAAAAATAAAGTTTATCTTAGAATTTTCCACACTTGGATCTATGTTAGATTTTCTTCCAAGTCTAACCTAACCTTACTTAATCTGAATCAACTTGGTATTTAAATCTAAAAGAATGATTTCTCTACTTTTTAAAAATATTTTGAGAAAAATTCCCCAGAAATATTTTTCTCCTGAGTACCATATTTATATATAACTTAACCTTACTTTACTTAATCCAATGGTTTCCTCTTTGCTTAACTTTGTCTCTTATATCATGTTTTTCTCGATTTACTTTTTTATTTTTTCCGGCACTCGCATTTTGTACACTTTCTTTGTAATTCTATTTTATGGCATCCGGTTTACTAATTCTTCCTCTTTATTTAATATGTTTCTTATATTAGAAGTTCCTATAATTAGATTTGTAATATTTTCTTTCGTTTTCATTGTGCAGCTGTCTTTCTATCTATTATCTACTTTATTAATTTCCTTAATTATTCGTTATTTATTCGGAACTTTTCCACTGTTCTATTCGTTATCGTTTTAGTTATTTTATTAGTTTTATGTTTTGTTTTAGTTTCCTTTCCATATTCCTTTTATCATTTTCCATAACTTGTTTCGTCATCTTTTAAGTCTCATATATTGTATTTACTTTTATTATTTTTTTATCTGCTTTCTTTCTCTCTGTAACGAGTTTGTTTCCATATCCACTATTTTCCATTTCTCTATCCTACTTTTAGTTGTTATCTTTTATTTCTTTCTTCTTTAGCTGGATTTATAATTTTCTTCTGCATCTCCCTATTTTTTCTTGTTATCTTTAAATTAATGTATATTTTATACTAGTTTATTTCTTTTTCGTTAATACATTTATCTTGTCTGTTCTATTATTGATTTTTCTGGCAATAGTGATTTCTGCGTTTTCTTCTAGATTCCCTTTTATAAAGACTTCTAATTGAAAAAATATATATATAACAAAAGAATCGGTCTCCTGTTGTCATTCGCGAATCATTACGTGCGTCGTAAAAATAATCTGTAATAACTGCGTATTTTATTTATACACACTGTATAAAAATTATTAAACGTTAATACCATTTTCATAGCTAAGTCTTTACGAAAATACGACACATTAATTGGCAAAAATATTAATAATTGGCCAATCTACCCCAATTATCAAATTAATACTCCGAAGTATAGACAGCTGAGCTTGACGGGGAGTCTGAAACCCAACATCCCTTGCACCAACATAAAAATTCATTATGGTTCAAGTGCCTCGCAGTTAACTCTAACATTGTTGTTTCATTTTCTGTTATTCCATGATGTCATGGATGAAGCACCAGTTAATGAAATCCTATAGTTCTCTCTATAGTCTAGGAATAATAGTGAAAAAATAATGAAACGGAAAAATATTTCTATTAACTACAATATAAAAATGTACAGAAATTAAAAATTAAAAGCAGAAGTTCAGATAGTATAACTCTGATAAAAGGTATCCCGAAAATTCCATTTTTTATTTTCTTGAGATATATACAACGTATTATTCATAATATTTATAAGATTTGAATTTTGCGCTATTTGTACGATAAAGTGTTGCCAACGAAGAGAAAAGTTGACAGAATGGAATTCAATATGAAAAAACACCTTTTTATAGTTTAAAAATTAATAAAGGTTTGGCAACTACAGTTCGTAATTTTTGTACAAAATATGGTGAGAATAGCAATTTAACTACATCAACTCTAAAGGCATTAATTGAAAAAATTGGTAAATTTGAGTCAATTAGTGATCCTTTGAAGTCGTTCAATACAAAACATCGAATATTTTGATTTTGTTTTTTTTAACAAAATCTTCTTCAGCGATGGGCTCATTTTCAATTTAGATCAATTTTTGTCTGTTTCTCTCTCACACTTAAAGTGTTTATGGTCAATTAATACCTTAACTTGATATTGAGGTCCAAAATTTGTATACAAAAAATGATAACTTTCGTTCTAGACAATTTTGACCTATTTCCTATTGGTGCTCCAAAACCGATTGGAATTGTCAAATTTTATTCCAGAATCCAGGAAGTAATGAAATCTGAAGAACAACAGTTATTTAAATCTGTTGACTGCCTTATTTTTCTAAAGAGCTCATAACATTTGGGTCACTCCTTTATTGCAAAATATTACAAAAAAGTACATCTACAAAAAAAGACAAGCTTGAAGAAATTTAGATGAAAATTGAAGTAGATAAAAAAAAAATTTGAAAAATATACAAAAATTAATAGAAAAGAAGAAATATGCCATGACTGGTATATAATGTAAGTGAGCAGAATGAAGTTAAGCAATGTAAGAAAAATAAAGAAATAGATAAACCAATAAATATAATTGACAATATTTTATGAATGAGAGATTTGACGATTTTGTAAGAAATAGATAGATACAAAAAGTTATAAAGATATAGAAATTATTAGTATATTATAAACAGATAAAATGGGATGAAAGATTGGATGAGGTTGAAATATATTTAAACGAATGTCTAAATACGGTAGAAGAGGAAAATACAATGTTTATTATGAAAAAATAGTACCAGACAAAATAAGGAAACGTGTAAGAGAAATGAAAGATTTTTACAGAAAGCAAAAAAAAAATCAGAAAACAATAAAATTTAAAAAGAGAAGATTTGGTGATAGAAAAATATTTCATACTTATTGAACACTGAGGAAGTTAATAAAATCCAGGAGTTCTAAATCACTTGTGATTTATTAAACAATTTGAAAAAAATACCGTAATTAACAATTTCTTCACGAATTAACCAATTTACAGCTTTTAATATGACCCTATTCTTTACCGTATACGCAAAATGGCATTAAAAATAATAAATATCCTTATAAGTAAATGTTTCACAGTTTTTTCACTTTAAGACACTTGTATTTGTAATTGAAAAGGTTTTTGTTGCTATTTTAATAGTACAGACATTTGACACAGATTAATTATTTATTTCAGATGCTAATTTTATCGAGATGTTATTTTGTTAAAGAGTTATGAATAGCGAGATGTTTCTTGGTTGAAGGCTGATGATAGAATATTTTTTAGTGGCGTCTTTGTGATTCTTGATCAATAAAAAAAATTTCTTTTACTAAGTAGTGACTTGGAATTTTGTTTTTGAGATTTTGCGTTGTTGTTAGTAAATTAATAAATTGGAAGCGGGAGGAAATTTTGAACAGGTTAAAAAAATCATTAAAATTCTGACAAACTATTTTTTTAAATTTCTATCGACCTGGGCTATGTTCCAGCATATGGAGCAGACCAGCTAATGAAATATTGTGGAGCTCTTGTAGAGCTTCTTCAACCCCTCGCGGCGTTTCGTGATACCATAAGTCGAACCATCTGCCGCCCTATATGATTCACCCGCTGTAATGTTATGGTCATTTACCTATCTGACTTTTTGATCGTGCTTTTTCCTATTTCGTTATCTTTTTATGGGATCGTTTTACATCGACATCGTGAATGAAAAATGTATAAATTTTCGAGTGGACTCCGTTCATTAAAGTGTTACATAATGGCTTTTAACCAAATGACACAAATGTGCTTTAATATAATAGGGACTAAAAGTGATTTTATAAATAAATAATATATTTCTCGTTAATAATTGTTTGTAAATATTGAGAAATTGGAAACAATATTTTTCGACAGAGAGAAAAAATTTCAAAATATAAATACAACATGAAATGGCTCTGGTCGTTCCGGGCTCACTTCCTTTTTTTTATGATTTATTGTTGCTTTAATGTTTGGTACGTCACAATTTTTATTTGAAATAAGGGCCTTATACAGAGTGGACCAAAAGTCTAGAAACGGCCAGCCAATTATCTCGTAAATTGCTAGTCCGAATTCTACAAAATTTGTTGCTAGATTTTTCGTTTGTCTGATGTTATTAATCACTTTGGTTTATTAAATACATCACTCTGTATATTCAATCATTTTTGGAAACTTGTCTTCAATACGAGTTCAATCATATGTAAGACTTATGATTTTATGTAATCTGTATGGCCTCCACGTTCACCTGATTTCAATCCTAAAGTTTTTTTTATGGGGGATACTTTAAAAATTCAGTTTACATAATTAAACCAGCAAGTCTTGCAGAGCTAAGGCAACGAATTATAGATGAATCTCGATTTATTTCTAGACTATCATGGAAAAATGTCTGTCAATTCACAATTGGAGCACATTTGATTAAATAACCAATATTTTAAAAATGATGTAATCTTTTAATTGTTACGTTTTACTGTAGTTGAAAATAGTTTGTATCAAAAAATTTATTGAGACAATTAGGCGTTGTCAAACTTCTGTTTTATTTATTTAAGATCTTCTAGGCTACATAAAATCATAATGATTACATATGGTTGAACTCGTATTGAAGATTCCAAAAATGACTGAATATACAGGGTGACGTATTTAAAAAACCAAAGTGACTAATAATATCAGAGAAACAGCAAAGATAATTGGCCGTTTCCAGACTTTTGGTCCACTCTCTATACAGTATTTTGTAAGTTTTTGTGTTTTAAAGCGAACTTATATATTTAAAAAAAAAATCAAAAGATAATTAAAAAAAAAAACTAATAGATGGACCTAAACTAAGACAAATACGTGAGTTAAAAATGTAATGAACCTAATTATTTATTTGTTTATCAATAGGAATATAAAATAAAACTGAACAAAAATGACTATAAATTAATATAAATTGTAAACATCAATATACATGTAGTGAAAATATATCGTACGAGTTGCAAAATTATGAGTATAAATAGAATTTAAAAAAAAATGTGTAAAAATAGGTATGATTCACTATTAAAATAAGAAACCCAGAGAATAAACATTTCAATTATTTTCTTGAAAACAAAATGAAATACGAAAACCTAAAAGCTTTGTATGTGAGTTGCTCTTATAAAAAAAAATACAAAAAACCGATATTTTTTTGCAAAAAATTAAGCAACGTGTCAGAAATCACTGAATTAACTGTAATAGATCTAATAACATAAATTATTATTATAAATTATGAACATGACATTAAAATTCTCCAAACCATTATCTAGATATTATCTGCAAAATTTTTTTTATATATTGGTTGAAAGAATTTGACATTAAATTTTCTTGAAATACTAATGAAACTAATATTAATAAATTAATATTCAGTTCTAAAAAGTTACACAGGGTATTGGTAGATTATTTGCAGGAAAGGAATAAAATGTAAGGAAAAACTCCAATTTTTTATTCCCTTATTGAGAAGGCAGTTTTGGATAACTTTATAGGGAATAGAAGGATGGAAGGAATATTATTAGGCAACGGAAAACAAGTTACTAACCCTACATTTTGGGAAAACAATATTTTAAGACCAAAAATAGATTAGTCAATAGAATGGGTAACACTTAAAGCACAATTTCAGTATATGTATTTTAAAGCAAGAGTAGCAGGAATTAATTAGTTTCAATTTTATTTAAATTTTAGTGAAAGAATTAAAATGAAACTTGCCTATTTAAAATATAATTTTTGTAGAATGAAATTTACTACTTTTTTATTTGTGCCTGAATTTAACTGTGTTTGGAAAAAATAATAAGTGGTTTTCAAAATGAAATAGAAAAAGTAAAATACTTGATACTACACATTGTATCTAAGTAAGGTTCTGAAACATTTACAGCTACTATTTTTGATACTAATTTTTATCACTCAATAAGATTCTGTTTCAGTAAAAGAAAAAATTATTATTGGAGGCGCCGGGCATCGATCCCGGTACCTCTCGCATGCTAAGCGAGCGCTCTACCATCTGAGCTACGCCCCCCGTTGATAAAAAATATTTACAAATCAGAACCGCCAATTCTCTGATCTACTTTTGGATTGGGTGTGTCCACTATTTTATAAAACGTCGGCTTCTTACATACGATGCGTTTCTAAATCTATTTGACCAATTTTTTATATTTTACCCCTAGAAATTTCCAAATAAAAATGGTAAAATTTACGAAATTTTTAAAGAAAATTACATATTTTCATTGTTTGTTTAGAGTTAAAGAAACAAATGTAATGCTGCATGACGTTTAGATTTTATCCGAATTTACTTTTCTTCAAACCGTTAATAATAATAATAATAATAATAATAACTACTTATTCGTGCCTCATCTTCATATTCTTCTCCTTCTTTCTTAATGATTATGTCTCTGTTTCTTTCGCACTACTGTTTCATATTTTCCTATTTCTCATTTTTTTTTCTCCAATCATTTATTCCCATGCTTTTTGTCTTGAATTATTTAGTCCTTCCATCATATTTTATTTTCTTTACTTATCTTTTTCGTTCTCATTATTTCTTTATATTTTGATAAGCATTATATCCTGAACCATTTTTGTTGTCTATAATTGTACCAAGATACTTAAAGGTTCTTACTTTTTTCTATCTTCTATTTTCTTTTTGTAACTCTGATACTTTAACTCTTGTTAGTTAAAGTGGTATTTTGTGATACCAAGAAAAAAGATACACGTTAATTAACCAGTACTTAGTATACCCAAAATCAATAGGGTAAAATATTTTTTACTTAACAATTATTTTTAAATATTAGAAAAAGTCTTCCAGAAATAGTACACTGAAAAAATGTTCATTTAAATGAACAAACATTTTTGTATGAAAAAAAAAGAATTTTCCTGATATAAAACTTAGACAATATTAAAATTATTTAAAAAAAAATGATAAAATTTACGAAATTTTTAAAGAAAATTACATTTTTTCGTTTAAAAAAAACTTTCTATTTAAAGTAAAAAAAAATATAAGAGTATCTACAGAAAAAAAATATCTTTTTCGTTAAAATACTTTTTTTTAACAAAAGAAAGTCTTAAAATAGTAATACTTATAATATTTAACAAACACCGATTTAATAGATTTTTTTTAAAAGGAGTTTTCGAAATAAATTATTTTACAAAAATGATACAATTTACGGAATATTAAAACAAGATTAAAAATGCAATTTAAAAAAGCTTCTATCCAAAAAAAAATTAGGGGAACAAAAACAAATTTTATTACATGAACAATATTTGAAAATATTAAACAACTAACTTTTAAAGATAGTAAAATTAACAAAGATATTCTGGTCTAAAAAATATTTCTACAAATTAAAAAAAAATTGTTGCAAATTAATTTTATCCTGCATAATAAAATTGGCATGCAACTTCTCCACATTTTTTCAAAGCTCTGTATTTCTTAAATTAATTAATGCTTATAAAAATGCATAGTTATAGATTTTTTTATATAAAAGGTATTAATTAAGGTTTAGGAACCAAAATTTGACAAGTGCTTTTAGTATTTCTTACCAGTGGCGTACAATTAAAACAGAAAAAATTGGAGGCGCCGGGCATCGATCCCGGTACCTCTCGCATGCTAAGCGAGCGCTCTACCATCTGAGCTACGCCCCCTGTTGATAAAATATACATTTTATCAATTCAGATTTGTATAATGATCTACTTTTGAATTGAGTGTATTTTGTACAAGTTCTTGTATGGTTCCTCGTGGTATTCGTGTCTTGTTGACCTTCATATAAACGCAATCATTGAAGGCTGCATTTAGAAGGAGCTAAGCCTGATATTTTTGCGAAAAAAAAGTAGTCAACTCGTAAAAATATTGTATTCTTCCTTCAATAGTAAATATGTAAATATATTCTGTTTCTTCTTAAAACTACATACAATTTAATGATAATTGCTAGTTAAAAGTTTAATTACTTTTATTAAATTTTATTTATTTTTATACGAACTTTGAATTTTTGTCTCACAAAAATTTACATGTTAATATCATTTCTTCTTCTTGTTGTTCTTTTTCTTTAGGCATATTCAAGGAAAAAAAGTTTTGATCATTTAAATGAAAATAGTTACACCAAAAAGAGGTTTTAGTTGTCTGTCTCACCAATAAAAGGTAAATTAAGTGTCCAATTCCATCCTCTAAAGGTGTTAACTATTGTTTCTTGCATAAATTGTATTATTATTCTAGTTTAGTTACTTTATAGTTCCTATCTTTTCCACAATTCATTCAGATTTTAGTTCGATTGTCCACTTTTCTGCTCTATCTATTTTAATATTTCTTGTTATTCATAGCACTGATTTTAGCTTCTCTTATAGCTTAATGTTCAAAATTCGACTGAATTTTAACAGAAATTTGCTAGTCCATAAAATTTAATTGCATTTCTAATTTATCATAAGTGTTACATATGGTTGAACTCGTATTGAAGAGAAGATTCCAAAAATGACTGAATATACAGGGTGATGTATTTAACAAACCAAAGTGATTAATAATAATATCAGAGAAATGGCAACTCTAGCAACATTGCATATCCCAAATTTTGTAAAATTCGGACTAGCAATTTACGAGATAATTGGCTGTTTTCAGACTTTTGTTCCACTCTGTATATGAAGCATCAAAAAACACTATAATTTCTACGTTTTATTATTAAAAACTTACAATAAATAGAAACCACTAGTAATGAAATCAATTATATATCACCATTATAACTTATTAATATTGTAATCTATAATTAAGGAATATGAAAGTGATAAAAAATATAGTGAAACTAATAATAATTAGAGTTATCTGTTTTATTGTCATTATAATAAAGTTTGTTAACTATAGCATTATCTTTAAAAACCATAATTCTAATTTATGGAACTTTTTGAACTTCCAATAAGCCATTTCACAGGGTACATCTGTAAAAATGTAATAGATGCACAGTACTTTGGAAAACCACCGAATTTCTTCCCTTAATTTACCTAAATATTCACCTTTGAGTGATTTTCCTCGTCTCCCTCAATTCCTTTTTTTAACACCTAAATCTCTTTGTATACAGAACCCGATCGACACTATGGAACACGCACTCAAACCGGAAATCAACAATGTCCGGCGCGTGGACGTCACACACCAAAACAGCAACTGTTAATCGTCGGGGAACCCCCTTCCGCATCCCTTTGAAGAGCCCAACTGTTGACACCGCCAACCCCACGCGTTTCCGGTTAAAACAATGTCTTGGCAAATCTGTGTTTCCGCTATCACAATAGTCTCGATTAATTTGAATAGATACCTACCGAAGGGGTGTTTCGTGTTTCGTGAAAAATTCGTTTTCGAGGAAATGACAGGCCGAAAATGAATAATGGAAATCTCGAAACCGTTGACTAATATAAATATCGGGAATAAGGGCTCATTTACACATCGCCAACTCCGTGTTAAAAAAAGGAGAAAGACTTTGTTGTAATCTGTGGTTATCAAAAAATGGAGGTTAGAGTACCGTAAATATTGATCATTTGGGCATCATTTTTTAAAACACTCAATTACGGCCAAAATAAACAGTAAACTGAGTAGTTTTTATAAAAATTATATGAATATTACCAAAAAAAGCATAACTTTCCATCTAGCACTATGTGAACAAAGTTTTACTTTTATTCACTCACAACTTATTAAATTATTTACTTTAACTGATTTAAAGATGATTTTATTTCAACTTGAGTAATGAGCAACTGTTAAAGAGAATTTTTAATTTTTTAAAGTTTCCACATGCAACAAATTTAAAAACAAGATTTCTAGGAGTAAAATATAAAAAATTGGTCAAATAGTTTTAGAAACTCATCGTATGTAAGAAGCCGACGTTTTATAATATAGTGGACACACCCAATCCAAAAGTAGATCAGAGAATTGGCGGTTCTGATTTGTAAATATTTTTTACCAACAGGGGGCGTAGCTCAGATGGTAGAGCGCTCGCTTAGCATGCGAGAGGTACCGGGATCGATGCCCGGCGCCTCCAATTTTTTCTGTTTTAATTGTACGCCACTGGTAAGAAATACTAAAAGCACTTTTGGTTCCTAAACCTTAATTAATACCTTTTATATAAAAAAACCTATAACTATGCATTTTTATAAGCATTAATTAATTTAAGAAATACAGAGCTTTGAAAAAATGTGGAGAAGTTGCATGCCAATTTTATTATGCAGGATAAAATTAATTTGCAACAATTTTTTTTTAATTTGTAGAAATATTTTTTAGACCAGAATATCTTTGTTAATTTTACTATCTTTAAAAGTTAGTTGTTTAATATTTTCAAATATTGTGCATTTAATAAAATAATTTTTTTTCACAGACTTCGAATCTTTAAATAAAATTTGTTTTTGTTCCCTTGATTTTTTTTTGGATAGAAGCTTTTTTAAATTGCATTTTTAATCTTGTTTTAATATTCCGTAAATTGTGTCATTTTTTTAAAATAATTTATTTCGAAAACTCCTTTTAAAAAAAATTCTATTAAATCGGTGTTTGTTAAATATTATAAGTATTACTATTTTAAAAGACTTTTTTTTATTAAAAAAAAAGTATTTTAACGAAAAAAATATTTTTTTTCTGTAGATACTCTTATATTTTTTTTACTTTAAATAGAAAGTTTTTTTAAATGAAAAAATGTAATTTTCTTTAAAAATTTCGTAAATTTTATCATTTTTTTTAAAATAGTTTTAATATTGTCTTAGTTTTATATTAGGAAAATTCTTTTTTTTTTCATACAAAAATCTTTGTTCATTTAAATTTTTTCAGTGTACTATTTCTGGAAGACTTTTTTTGATATTTAAAAATAATTGTTAAGTAAAAAATATTTTACCCTATTGATTTTGGGTATACTAAGTACTGGTTAATTAATGTGTATCTTTTTTCTTGGTGTCACAAAATACCACTTTAACTAACAAGAGTTAAAGTATCAGCGTTGCAAAAAGAAAACAGAAGATAGAAAAAAGTAAGAACCTTTAAGTATCTTGGTACAATTATAGACAACAAAAATGGTTCAGGATATAATGCTTATCAAAATATAAAGAAATAATGAGAACGAAAAAGATAAGTAAAGAAAATAAAATATGATGGAAGGACTAAATAATTCAAGACATAAAAAGCATGGGAATAAATGATTGGAGAAAAAAAAACGAGAAATAGGAAAATATGAAACAGTAGTGCGAAAGAAACAGAGACATAATCATTAAGAAAGAAGGAGAAGAATATGAAGATGAGGCACGAATCACTAGTTGTTATTATTATTATTAACGGCTTGAAGAAAAGTAAATTCGGATAAAATCTAAACGTCATGCAGCATTACATTTGTTTCTTTAACTCTAAACAAAGAAACAATTACTTTATTCACAAAAGTAGGTAATTAGTACCAAATACTTTAAGGTGATTGCCAACAGCTTTAAATCACTCGTAATCAATAACCCGCCTCCTCCTCCTCCTCCTCCTCCTCCTCTCGACGAATATCACTGGGTGTCTCTTGAGACTATGAGTAAATACTATCATCAATTCAACGTACAAATTACACCGTGAAGGATGACTATAATATGGACCGAATAAACGACCCTCAATGTTGAAGTTGATTTCACCCCCTTTGTACCTATCCATTCTTTACCCTTGTGGTTTGGTTAATAAACTACCCGCTGAGTGTTTACTCTGTATTTATTTATTTTTCTAGTCAAAGAAATATCTTCATTATGATTTCGTTAATGGTATTTGCTTATTAAAATGTATAAGATTCATAAATTCAATTGGGTATTCTACCCTATCGGGTTCTAACTGGTTAAATATTCTGCGCCTAAAATTACATTAAATTTGCTGGTCACCATTCTTTTATGGTAATATTAAAAAGTGAAGAATTTGAGGAAAAGTGATGGAATAAAATGATTTATCCTGAAGGAGATAAAAAAGTAGTTGATAAACATAAAAATGATGAAAAACATATTATTTGCCCAAAAATTTTCAACATTGCGCTCTTAAATAAAGGCAAAATATGAAACAAAATTTCAATGAAATGGCTCTGGTCGTGCCGGGCTCACTTTTTTTTGTTTGCTAAACTTTGTTTAATATATCACAATTTATTCTAAAAAAGGGTCTTTTTAAAATCTTTTTTTTAAATGTTGTTATTATATAGTTATAATTTAAGAGCATTTTAGAATGCTTTTTTTTGTTCGATATCGCAAAAAACTTTCATTCTCAAACACAAAAATATAATGTCACAATCAAATTATAGGTTATATTTTTTTATCTGAAATAAAAAATTATAATTCAAAAAAATAATATAAGAATGAGACTTTCTTTGCAAAAAGTTAAGTTATAATAAATGTTTTGCCTTTTCATGAAAAATCAGTTTGCATCGTTTTCGTAGCGTTCGTACTATTTTCATCAAGAGGATTAACATCAGGTGAAGGAATGGGTCATCTTATTAACCCCTTGATTAATGTACGCCACTGAACATACTGAAAGTCTTGTAAGAAACTTGTACTCATTTTTAAAATAAAAAAGTCACCCGATTACTTTGTAAAAAAATCATGAATTGTTAAGAGGTCATTTATTGTAATTTATGTACAATTATCGAATTTGGGAGAAATTTAATGGGTAGGATTTAGTCTTTTTAAAATGTTATCAAAAATACGGTGCTGTAGGGATTTCATGGGGCACAAAATCATATTTCATATATATTATTTTTTAAAAGATCGTTTAAATAAAAAAATAACAGAACAGAAAGACAAAGATCTACCAAATATTTAAATTTAGTAATGAATTATAATTTAATATTGACTCCTTTGACTTCCTTGAGAAATCACAAAGTGCTGAAGATGGTTCTTCCATTCCTCATAGCACTACTAAATGTTCGTTTGTAGAAGAGCCTTCAGCTGGTCAATTATAGCCTTTTTAATGGGTTTTAGTCACCCAAAATGAAGAGAAAAATATCACATGGACTCAAAGCAGTCGAATAAGTAAATCGAGCAGCCACAGAAACGTTTTTACTGAGCATAATTGGTTTATTTATATTTAAATATAAATAAAAAAAAATAAGTTTGTACTGCCCATCCATGTCCCACATTTCCAGTTATTCAAAATTCAAATTAATTTTAAACAGAAAATATTTCAATCCCTGAAAATGTCCTTCTATCTTTAATTTATTGAAAGTATTAGCAACATCTCGAACTTATTACAAAAACTATCGCTATTAACGTACTAACAACATTGCAATGTGCTTGCTAGTTTAGTCTAGAGTAAAGAAACTAATTCTGATTGTCCAAAGTGATCTTCAAAATTGGTGCAAGTACCTAAGTAAGCACGTAGACATTAATATCATCTCAATCGTTAATAAAGACACATCTAAGATATTATTCATAAACAAAAATCATTCTAAACAGAGTAAAATACAGAATGCAATATTTGTCTAGAATTCAGTTTGTCACACACAAAGTAGTTTACAACATTGTCATATTCTAGTTACCTTTCTGAGAAATTGTATATACAAACCCAAATAGTTTGGGGAAATACGTAACGAAATAGCATTTGGTTTTATTTATTTTTGGGTAACTGGTTATTGGTAATACACTATAAAATCTGATCCTACACCAATCATCTTTGTAACAAATTACAGAAGTTTAAACTAAAGTGGTCTGCCAAGTTTTTGGCTACATTTCCCTTGTTCGTTTATAAAATATTCTATTGGGGCTGCAACGATCTCCTCAACAGGAACATCAAAAATTAAGGGCGATAGACGATTTCGATTTCAAAAAGTTAAAACAACTTGTTGATCAGTTGGAACCAAGAGACGAATCCTCTGCTTTTCGTCAGTTGCGTATTTTGCAAAAATTATTCGAATAGGACCAACAATAAAATAAAATTCGTATGGCGAAAGGGCCCGTTCAAAGAAAAAAACACCCATCGCAACGCTTCAAACCCGAGGCACTAATTTCTCAACAAAAGAACATCGATTCAAATCTAATTACCGAGGCTGAGCAAAGGGCCGGATCGGCAGATTAAAGTTCGCAGGAAGTCGCAGATTTCCCATGTGAACTGGTGGCAACAGTCTCGAACTGATCCTCCCCGTAACGTTAGTGCAGTGCCACGTGTCCACCGCTTTGGCCCACTGTACACGTGTCGCAAGGACGGGCCATTCTTTCAGCCTCTTCGCTACTCTGTAATTATGGACATTGACATCGGATACGCATCTGATCTAGACCTTTAGATGGGGTTTTAATATGATAATGTTGTGTTTGGATGTGTTTTTTTGTTGATTGAATCGAGAGGAAAGTGGCACTTTAACCGCTTTCGCAGGAATATTATTTCACTCGGTAAATATTAATGTTTTAGCTAAAGCTCAATTAAGGGGGCTTAGTGGGTCTTCAAACATTTGCTACTTCAGCAAGATACGGTTGTTTTAGAATAACGACCTAGATGGAGTTACCTTATTATTATATGTTTCGTGTTCGATTAATCAAAATCCTAATTCCACTTGTTTTTAGGTTTTTTTCAATATGTTCGTTCAATGTTTCTGTTTTTCTTCATAATTAGTAAATTAAGTAACGAAAATTAGACTGATAATATAGTAGCATGAAATTGATAGAAAATGAACTACTTTTAGTCACCGGTTTCCTTTTAGTTTTTAGTAACTTTTTCACTTTATATATCTTAGTTATAGTTGACGATGTTAATAAGTTTCATTGTTTCTATTTCAATATAGTTAATGTATTACAAGGTCAAAATACATCAATATATTTATTAGTGGATCTTAGTTAAGCTTTATTAAATCACTTTTTCTTGATTCAAGTAATATTTTTATCTGAAATTGTTTTTATTTATTTCTAATAAATTCCTTTTGATTTAAGTAATCCTTGTTTTTGAAATAATTTTATTTGTTTTAAAAGAATGCTTTGTTGAGTCAAGTAATCTTTTTTGTAAATAATTTCAAATAATTTTTTGATTTTTCAAATAATGTTTTTGTTTGTAAATGTACTTATTTGTTTCAATTAATTTTTTAATTTAAGACATATTTTTGGTTTTAAATAATATTAGTTGTTTTATTTAATTTTCTTCAAAAATAAGTTTTTGTTGATTCAAGTAAAAATATGTACCTGTTTTAAGTAAATTACCGTCGATTCAATTATTTTTTTTACTTGTTCGATTATTTTTTTTTTTAATTTGAGAAATCTTTTTGTTTGTCAATAATTTTTTCAAATATGTTTGGTTAACTCATGTAATCATTTTTTTTTTATAAATTTTTACTTGTTTGAAATAATTTTTTGTTGATTCATGTTATTTTTAGAGTGTATTCAAATATTTTTCAAGTGATCTTTTTGTTTGTAAATACTTTTTTGTTGATTCAAGTAATGTTTTTTCCTTTTTTTTTTAATATTCTAAAATATTGTTTTTTCTATTTCAAATCTGATATAATACCAACAATTTGCAGCGTGTTTTCTCCCATTCAATTTCAATGCCAGAGGCCCGTGCACCAGGTGTTGAAAGCATGCATTAGTGGTTTAGTCATTTTCAAATTATAATGCAAAATCACTGTCTACCTATTAATTACGTAAAATTAAGAAGGGGGAACGTTTACGGTAGCAATTATTATCAAGAAAATTGCTGTTTTAAAACTGATCTATTAAATATTTTATCCCCGTTTTATCTTTTCTAGGGCGTCCAACGTTTAATTTAATTAATTAGAAATGTAATGTGTAAATAATTTTGGTACAATGAAAATCTGGGGCATAATAAAAGAAATTTTTATTGTTTGGTGAAATTTGTGCGGTAGGTGTGGTATTTTTTTTAAATAGTATTTCTATTCTAAATTGCAAAACTTCAAAAAACAAGCTCATAAAAATCCTAGAAACAAAGAAGATCCATGGGCGTAGATGCTTAAGTATCTACATACATTTGATATTCGTGTAAATAATAAAAGAAAGCCTCTATACATAGTGTATAATTAAAAACCACTTTTAGTTTTTATTAATGAACGAAATGATTTATTTTTTTAGTTGAGAAAAGTTTAAACATTTTTCGTAACCAGATATATTATTATTATTACTTACTAAAATTGGCTCAGTCTCGTTGCACAAGAAAATTAAATGATTTTAAAGATACTTTTTTGTGATGAAATACATATGAAAAATAAATAACTAAAAATTAATCATTGCCCAAGAAAACTCAACTACATATGCATAAAGTGCTGCTGTTAATAGCTTTGATTTTAAATTTTTTGATCGTCTTATTAAATCCTCCAACTAATTTTACCCCACATGATATTAAAAATTCTTGAAGTCAGGTTAAATTAAAAATTAACTTTAACATAAAAAAAACATACTTAAAACTAAATTAAGAAGAAAACTGCTTTCATTGCGATATTAAAAGTTAATAAAAAATCTTTAAATAACATTCGTCATATAAACAGTATATACTAAAAAACTAGTTCTGGTTATTTTAATAAAAATATACTTTATAAATCTTCGTACTCAAATTCTGAAAAATAATCTTCATTTAGTCTAATAATGATGGGTTGTAATATCTTCTTTTTTAAACACTAGAACATATTTAAAATATCATATTTTTTAAGGAAAGAAAAATTTAAATTTAAGAAAACAATCACTCGCATGCGCTACTGTCTCAGAACTTGGAAGTTAATTATTTACAACCATCAAATATCAGTCAAACACTTAAAAATTTGTGTGCGGTTGATTGAAACGATTTGATTTGGTCAACTCAACTTCACTACCTGAGATTACACGCGGTATATAAAATATTTAGATGTGCATTTCTTCTAAAGTTCTAAACATTTACAAGTGCTTATATTGGATTGAACCTCGTACAAGGAGTTAAAATTTAAGTTTTGCATTTTAGAATAGAAATACTTTACCTTCTAAGGTTTTATTCCTGGCGAGAAGAGCCAAAAGAACATCAGAATTTGGTGGTCCATCCATGGAATGGGGCGGCATCATGGGTTGGGTGACGGGTGGCAAACCCTGTATGTGCGGTATTGTCCTGGTCTGATCCAAAATGGACATATTAGACTTTTCTCTCGACTAAAACAGGATTACTGCCGTGGTCCTGCAATCTGTAAGAATATTCATTTAATTTCCATCCGAACCACCACTCTTAATAGGTTCACAAAATCGAATAAAATATACACATTTTTTAAGGAAAATATTAATATCTGTATTAGGGTTCGGAGTCTAATTCTGGAATTGCGTACACACAAAAACATCTTTATGCAAAATTTCAGCAAAATCAAAAAATATTTATTATGGTCGAAAAAATTTCTCTTTTAAATTTTATTTTGACAAGGCAAATATTTTCTTTTCAAAAGTTATAGTTTTCCCTAATTATTTTTTTGTTTAACGCGATGTACTTTTATTTTAGGGCTAATTTTTGAAATTCAATAATAAAAAGACTCCTTAAAACCTTTTTGTGCAAAATTTCAGCCAAATCAAAACAAACATTTTTTATATATTCAATAAATTTTTGATGAACATAACGCTTTAAATTTTTAATGAGTCTTTACAATTTTTTTTCACAAATGAAATGAAAACGATCCAACAATTTAAAAATATTTGATAAAAAGTTTCTTAGCCAATCTGACACTTTCAGAATATTTGCAAATCCTTAAAGCCTCTTTGTGCAAAATTTCACCCAAATAAAAAAAATGTGTTTTTAAAAATTTGAAAATTTTGAATAATCCAAAAATTGTCCATATTTTTTTTAAGAAAGTTTCTTTGTAAACATATTTTGTAATTAGTTTCTTCATTTTATTTGTGCATAAATTATTATTTTTCAAATTAGTTGTTTTATTTAGAATTTAGATTCGTAATATCACACCGTCCTTACAAACAAGACAGTAGAAATTTTTTATATTTCTTTTATTATCTTAATGATCTTCACGCAAGTAAGTCAATTAAAAAAAATTTACAATATTTCTAATAAGAATAGATTTAAGATATAAGAAAAACACAACACCACTAATCCTAGAATAGACATTTAAAAAATTAAGTGGATGTTGATAAGGGAAGAAACTATTAGAATATTGATATTAAATTTTGCAAATTTTTTCATGGACTAATTTAATAAAGACTCAAAGATCTCGAAACTACCTTTCAAATCCAACCAAAAAATTTATGAAACCACCACTGCAATCACCACACAATATTTCAAACTACCAGTGTCGCTTTTCTTTTAGTAAATATTTAATATTTAATGTATTATAATCCGCAATAGGTTAAGTTGTGTATCTTTTTAATAGCATTACTTTATCTCTTTTATTATTCGTTCCGCTATCTCTATTAAAAAATACGGGCGGCGGTAATATATAAGATTTTTTTTTACAACATTAATAGATAAATAAGACTTAATCTTTGTTTGCATTGTGGCACTGCTCCAGTTGAAACAAAATATTTGAGTTTGCTCTGGATGTTGCAAAAATCGGTAAACAAAAAAATACAACCCTATTTATTAGTTCTAATTAAGAGAGACTAAAAATTTTAAAAACAAGTTTAAATCACTGCCTCCGAACGCCTTTTTTATTTTTTTACCCCATACAGGGCGAATAATGTATATAATCTTTAAAGAAATAAACAATATATTATTTTTCTACGTATTTAGTATATTAACGAACAAATTGTATAATTTCAAACAAATTAGAAATTCAAAACTTATGATGTATAATTACTAATAATTAACAAATGTTAATTCTTTATTTTAATAAATATAATAATCCCTCGTGAACAAAAATAGAAAATTAATTAGATATTAAATCTGATCGAGAATCGAGATTCAAATGCAGCTTATTATAATAAACCGGTTTTGCAACAAAATAAAACATGCAATGCTATTAATTAAAAAATAAAGAATTTGACAAATATTCCCACGCAAGCAAATTATGATTAGAAAACTATTTTAGTTCTGTTTATAAAACTAATTTCATTTTTCAATTCAATAAGTTATTTCTCGTTTATTTTTAATATACTATTGAAATGTTTACTAAGAGGATTAATTTAGAAGCGTGTGGTTCTCGCCATAATTTTTATTCTTTTTTCAACCTGTTTTAAATTTTTCCAACTTACAATGAAAATTGTACCATTTTTAATTTAAAAAATAATTAAAATACTGGTTTCTGATTTGATTAATTTAATCAGCATTTGATTTCAAAATTAAACTGAAGATTCATTAACGATATTAAAATTTTTAATAATAATAATAATTTAAATGTGTTAAATTTTTGTTAATTATTACTAATTAATTATTATTTTACTTATTATTTGTATTTTTTCTTGGATTATATTTGTTTAATTAGCAAATTTGCTGAATAATAAAACTGAATGATTTCATTTAGAAGTATGTTTTGCACCATATTTTTTGAATCTATTTTAAATTTTTACAACTTGCGAGGAAAATTGTGCCATTTTTAATTTAGAAATTAATTAAAATACTGGTTTCTGATTTAATTTATTTAATAAGCATTTGATTTCTAAATTGTTAATAATAATTTAGATGTGCTGTATTTTTTTGATTATTGCCAATTGTCCACTTTTATTTTAGTTATTATTTGTATTTTTCCTGAGATTGTATTTGCTTAATTAGCAAATTTGCTGAATAATAAAATTAAATTACTTAAGTTAGAGCAAATTTTTTCAAAGTTGCTAAGAAAATTTTACCATTTTTAAAATGAAAAAAAATAATGAATTGTTTCTACTTTAGTCAGCATTTTCTTTCAAAATTTATTAACCAAATTAATAGTTCTTTCAAACAATTTGGAAAATAAAAGAAATTTATATCACCAAATAATTTAATTTATAAATTATTTCTTCTTGCATTGTATTTGCTTTATTAGTTAAATTTGCTGAATAAAAAATGTTTTTTAATTTTTTGGTTTTTATTTTTTACTATTAATTTTCCGAAGAAACCCGCTTATTTTTCCGTATAAATTGAACATCAATTACCTATTTGTTTTTGGAACGAAGCACGGAGATCTATTTATCCCCGACATTAAAAAAAAATCACAAATAGTTCATAAACAAGTCCATAAAAAAGCGGACGAATAAAAAATTAAAAGAAAAATCACTGGCAATTTGCGAAAACTTCCACCGATTTCCGGGTCCGTAAATTCAGTTAATCTTCTCAGATACGTATGTTTCATGTAGGTGATATTTTTCAATTTGTGCTCTTAACTTAACTTGGTCTGTCCGATTAATTTCACTAAGTGTTCAAGTCGAGCTAACCCGAGATTCACTGCTTCACCAAAGACTGTATAATCCACCCCTCCAGAGTGTTCCCGATCGACGCCATTATTAAAATCAGTCTTCATAATAGAGCGTGACGTCACGAGACGCCCGAGCGTCGGCGCGCGTCCTGGACACTCCCTCCAAAAGAAAAGGACACTGTTTCCAAGGAATGGAATTCTACCCCAACACCGATCAGACATATTTTTTGCACCGTCTGGCTTTTTAGCACTAGCTTTCAAAAATTGTATCGCCGAAATTTCTACATAATTAGCTTCAAAGAACTAAGAGAAACGTATACGAGAAACGAAAAGGTAAAATGCCTTTAACTGGCTAACGAATAAGAAAACGGAGTATGTAATACTGGGATTTAAATTGTGATGTTTTAGGTAATAAATAATCCATGCTCTTTAGAAGAACTTTAGAAGAAATGGGCATTTAAATATTATATGTACCACGTATAATCACTTGATATCTCAGGTAGTGAAGTTCATTTGACCAATTCAATTCGTTTCAATCAACCACACACGCCACACGCATTTTTTAAGTATTTGACTGAATTTTTCTATGGTCGTAAATCTAAGTTTTCAGGCAGTAGCGCGTGTGAGTGATTGTTTAATTAAAATTTAAATTTTTCTTTCCTTAAAAAATATGATATTTTAAATATGTTCGAGTGTTTAAAAAAGAAGATATTACAACCCATCATTATTAGACTAAATGAAGATTATTTTTCAGAATTTGAGTACGAAGATTTATAAAGTATATATTTATTAAAATAACCAGAACTAGTTTTTTAGTATATACTGTTTATATATTTTTTTTCTTTTTTTTAAAATATGGCATTTAGAGACCGTAGCCAAAGAATGAAATATCGCAAGTAATGACAATTATGTGCTTAAAAATAAATATTTACAAGCGCAACCAGTTGTTTTAAATAAAATAAAAGATGGTGTCATAAAAAAAAGATTAGTATATTATGACCCCCCCTCATTATTAGACTAAATGACGATTCTTTTCCAGAACATGAGTACGAAGATTTACAAAGTATATTTTTATTAAAATAACAAAAGAACTAGATTTTCAGTATGTTACCTTTACATGACGAATGTTATGTACAGATTTTTTTATTTCTTTTTAATATTGTAATAAAAGCAGAGAAATAAGGAGGGTTTTTTAATACACAATAAAATAATAAAAAATCATTGCTACTAACAGCAGTACTTTATGCATAGTTTTATTTTCTAAAAATTGTTCTTTTTTTTGAAAATTGGAAAAATAATCTTTATAATAACAAAACTTATTCATAAATGCCCCCTAATTCGTTTCTATAAATAATTTTAATAGCAATTATCTCTTGGTGAAATTGATCATAGACAGTAAAAATTTTTAAAAAATGAACCGCAGAAATTAATCCCCGGCCGAGAAATTTTGATTTTGATTTTCTTTGTAGTTGAAGTTAATTAAGTTGTTTGTAAAAATTTTTATTTATTTATAATTTATATTTCTGGCGTTCCTTCATTGTTCCTTATTTTCATTAATAAATTCACATAAACTTAAAGTTCGGCATTTTTTAAAGTTTTTGTTTTCATGTTTTCATCGTTTTTTAGAAAATAATTGAGAACGTCCTTCTATGGTTCCTATGTCAATAAAATAATAATAATTTTGCACTTAATTAATAACAAACATAATAGTGCTTCAGTTATTCAGAAATTCAAATGAATTTCAAGGAGGTTTTTTTGTAATTTTATAAAACTTCACGAATTTAATGTTTCTGGCAACTTCACACAAAGTCAAAATATCAAATTTAGGAATTGTGATTGGTCAAGCGAGTAAAACTTTTTATTGAAACCAATAAAATTGTAAATATTAGATCGAACAAGTATTTTATAAAATAGTTAGAATAGTTAGTACCTAAAAATGTAATTATGATCTGTGAAAAGTGAAAGTTGTTTCAGAAAACAGCGAGTTTTATCTTTTTAATGACATAACAATTGAATATTTTTGTATCTTTTTGAGGCATGAAACTATGTTTGTTGACTCCAAAACTGTCTAAACTATTTACGTCTTTTTTATGAAGAGTAGATTAATGCAGAATTTGGAAATCCTGGATTTTATTTTCATCAAGTATACCTGTTAATAGAAATATTTGGGAAAAACTTCTAGTTGTCTTTTCCTCAGTATTCTTCAAATAGAAGAAATTCTAAAAAATGTACGATCCAATCCTGCAACGTCGCAGTGCAAAAATAAAAAAGCTTCCCTACGACACGGATATTTTGAAAAGTAAATCTATTAAAAATGTTTGATGGAATTAACAAATCAAACCATTTGTGAAAGAGAATAATTTAGAAAAAACCAAATAATTATATTTCCTCATTATAATTCTTCAAACAGAAGAAACAATAAAAATAAATAACCCAAATCCTGAAAAGTGTACGATCCAATCCTGCAACGTTGCAGTGTAAAAATAAAAAAGTTTCCTTATGACACGGACATTTTGAAAAATAAATCCATAAAAAATGTTCGATGGAATTCACAAAGCAAACACGGTCTTGTACTCGATTCTAGCATAACGGAACAGAATGAAAGAGGACGAGTTTATTGTATTTAATGCTACTGGGTGTGGTTGGTAATACTGGGGCGGCGTAACCATAGCAACAGCCACATCGACATGCTATGAAAAATCCTCTGCCATGGAAAAACCGAATCAATAATTATATCTGATATTTCGGGGAGACGAGGGTTTTTATGAAAGTTTTGTTTTGCAAAAAATATTTCATTTCTGTAGATTGTGGGTTAAACGTTTTTTTATTTAAAAAAATCTACACCCGGAAACATAAAATTTAAGTAAACAGTGATGAAATGATTCTTTTAATTTATTTTTATTTGCTGATGTTTTTTAGTGTATAGACTTATACAACTGAAAAAAAATTGTATATTTTTAAATAAAATATTAAATATAATGGCTCATGTAGGACGAGAATAAATCTTTCACGTACTTATTATTTATCATACAAGACTATATAAAATACGTCAATTTGCGACAATTTTAAATTTAAATTTTAACTGTTTTTTTAAGTTTAATGTTTGACAGTTTGTATACATAGTTGTATTGTTTGTAAAAGCCCTGATGAAGACCGAGTGAATGTACTGAAACTTTGGCAGATGAAATAATGATTTTTTTAACTGGACCTAAACTCAACATGTTTTAAATAAATCTTAGTGGAATGTAACATATTTTAATAACCTTAATGAGTAATGTAATTAAATTTAGAATTCAAAATTTAGTATGATATCACATGAAGTTATTAAAATCTTATATTGTATTTTCTTCTTTTTGGTGTAACCATTTTTTACCAATTAGTCTAATAAAAACGATAAACTGAATAATTTGTATCATATTAAATGTATTTTTATTATTATTTATAGTTAAATTCAGACAAAGTTGTGGAACATCTTCATAAAGAGAATTTTGAGTAATTTAAATTCAGAAAAGTAATCACTTGCTGCAGACTAAAGAAAAAAATCTAAATTTTTACAATATACTATTATTATTATTATTTAAGGCCGACTTTTTCTTCTCTATATTCTTTCTCTTCTCGTTTCCCCAAAAATTTTTCTTGGTAATTGTTTCTCTCATGTCTTGTTTCTTTTTTTTTCTGTAAACTTTAATTTTGGCTGCTCTACATAATCTTTTTGAGTTTAGAAGCTCTACTGCCCTTTGTAAATCTTTTATTTATTTCCTCCTCCTCATCACTTTTGTTAGTAAACATTAGCCCCAATTTTTCGAATTCTGCCACTTTTTGTATATTGTATTTCCTTTTTTCCTAATTTAAATTTCTTTTATTCTTTTTCAATTACTTTCTGATTTAATACCATATACTTTGTCTTTTCTTGGTTGTTTCTTAGCTGATATTTCTTTACTGCTTCTTCCAACTTGCGGAAATCACCTTTTATTTCTTTCTTTGCTTTAGTCAACTAAAACCAGGTATTCCTTATAGCTACAACTTGTCTATGGTAATATACAAGCTCTTTTTTTTGACTTGTTAAATTTTTTCCAGAACCAATTTAAAAAGTATTAGTAATCAGTTCTTTTTTAACATTAACAACCTTTGAGATGATTCCATAATCAGTTACGCTACTAAGGGTATTTTCCAATATTACCTTGACTAAATTAATTATTTTTCATGAGATTTTTGGACTCTTCAGGACCTTGTATATTTTTCTTCTATTAATGGAGTCACAGGTCTGTTTAAAATCTGTGTACTTAATCGAACTTAATATTTCGTCTATATAATCATTTTCAGAAAGAAAATTTGTACTGTTGTTAAACATTCCATTTTAAATCCTGTTTGATACATCCCTACTATTCGGTTTTTAGCTATTCTTTAATTTTTTTTGACCATACTTTATATTACGTCCAAAAATGAGATCATTAAATACTTTTCACATAATTTTGTCCCCCATTTTCATGAACTCAGCGTATCACTTAATTCCCTTCATCTCTCTGGTATTTCTTTTTGTTATCCTTTCCAGATTTTACGCATTATTCCATATATTTTTTATTGTAATTCCACCCCACCGTGGATTCTGCTGGAATTCGATTCTCTTCTGAACTTTTAAGCTCTTTCATGTTTTCTATTTGTAGCAGAATGTCTTCACCTATTGGTTTTTCTATTTCTTTTTCATGTTTTGTGTCTTTTTGCTTACATCTTTACCCCTTTCTTCTTCATGATAATAAATAAATACATTTTCAAAACACTCTGCCCGTCTTCTAGTTTTTCAGGTGATTCTCTGTGATGTTTCTCTCTGTATCTGTGATATTTTTTGTGCTCTTCTTTCACTTTCTTAGTTACTTAGTAAAACTTTCCCAACTCCTTGTTTACAAAATGTTGTTCAATATCCTTTAATTTATTCTACAGTAACTTTTTCTTTTTCTGCCTTAGTAATTCACATAATATTAAGATTCATAAAAGATTTAATTTTTCAATTTAAAGCTAGAAACAGCAATTCAAACTTTACTTCTTCTTTCGCGGAGTTTCTTCGTTGCTTAACTCGAATGTAATGAATAGCCTGAAGGTGAACAAATAATAAGTAAATCAAACATCTAAAAAAGTCAGATTCGGAAAATATGGAGAATAAAGCGCCGTAAGGGCCTTCATAATTTTTAATAATTAAGGAGGAGGGTATTGAAAGAGGCACGAGCTCTGCGGCCTGCTGCTCTGTTTTCTAATTCCTTTATCCAAACATCTCTTGACGTGCCAAGAGGGGACTCACGTATTAATTCAATTATGACCCTGTGGTATGAGCGCTGCATTACTTTTCCTATGCATTAAGCTCTCATAAAAACCAATTAGAATTCTTTACCAACGTGCACAGAATTGGAAAGAGATTTGGCAATTTAAAATATTTATCAATAGTTAAAAAAACAATAATTGTTGTAATATACCGTTATATGACTGACGTACAGGGTGATTTGTTGATTTAAGAAAAGTGTCATGTTTTTCTAGATATATTTTGGGTATATTTGCAAAAAAAAATGTAAGTGTAGATACTTTATATTTAAAAATAAATAAATAAATGCAGACGTGGTAAAACATATTAGCTTTGTGGTTTGTGTGGGATGCCACATATTTGTTACTTAATAATTTGAATTATAAAAACCTTTTTGTAATAACTTTTTATGTTTTTTCATCTATAAGTTTTTGCAAACTTCGAATATTAAATTTTTGATTTACTAATTCGCCACTGATGTCAGATTTTTGCTATAAACAATAATTATAGTTACCAATAATGTTAGTATCTATTAATTTATCATCCCCTAAAATATTTAATAAATCAAGCACAGTAAATTACAAAAATTTATTAAAAGTTTATATCTGAGCATCCCTAAATTAAAAAAATAAACTAATGACTATTTTATATATCAATTTTTCAGGAAAACTGATTTTATCCGAGTCTCCTTTTGTTTTTTATAATTTTGTAGTTTATTATTTATTTTTTATTTTACTGTGTTCCTTCCATACTGATTTTAAATCTAGTTTTTCTGTTGCTTTATCCATCAATCAAATTCTAAGGCTAGTTGAATCGTCTTTTACCCTTTTTTTATTCAGCAATTTTTTCTTTTTGTTGTTTAATTTCGAAATTTAGTTTCAGTTAAATTCCTCGCGCTTTAATATTTATCTTGCCAATTCTGAGAAAAGTTATATGTCTTGATAAGTGAGATTTATGGACATTTTATTATTAATTAATTTTTTAACTAACTCGCTGGTATTTTCATTGATTCTTCTGTTTTGGATTAAAAATTTTTATTTGATTTGTTTGCCTGATCCATTTCATCTATTTTTTTCTTCTAGTTTCAGTGTTTTTGTGGTAAATTGTTGTAAAGTACTAATTTCCTTCCAGCTTTGTCACTGTGTCTTTTAATTTGATTAATTTTGTTTCAATTGTATTTAAAACTGCTTCTGTTAATCTGTTTTTTTTTATGTTATTTCTAATCAATTCTATTAGAGCCAGCAATTTCTTCTCGGCTTTCTCGTATTATTATCACCATATTTCTGTTTAGTTTTTTTTCCTTGATAGGTAAACAATTTTTTCAATTTTTAATGTAATCACTTTATTTTTATTATATTTACCGTAATTCACTGTAGGAGTTAATTAATATTTTATTATTAAAATTAGTGTTATAATTCATTACTTTTATATTGTTTTATATTCTGAGCTTTGACAATGATTTTCTTATTCTAATGACAATCTAATTTATTTGACAGTTTCCATTTATAATAAACAAAAAACAAAAATTTTCTTCAAAATTATCATAATTCTAATTTACTTAGTTCTTTTATTTGATCTTTCAAATTGTACTGGATTAGATATAATTTTATTTTAAAATTTGTCACATCTTTTGATTCTTATTTATGTATAAAATATCTCGCCTCTCTCGTCTTAACTTAAATTAATGCTTCATTTTTTATTATAATTCTTTCTACTTCTTTATAATTTTTTATACTGCCGGTATTTTTGTCATTTAATTTATTTTTATTTTCCATTCATTCTCATTCTCTTCTAAAATCTGTTGAATTTCTGATTTAATTTTTTTTAATATAACTTATTATTTTTTTCATATCTCATTTTATTTCCAATTAAAATTGTTTTATTTCAGTTTTAAAAGGTTCAAACTAGAACAAATGTGTGGGTTTTCTCCAAAAAAAAACGATATATAAAAAACACAAGAGCAAAAAATCTGGTATTTTTAGTAATTTTCTATGTAAATTATGAAGATTCCAGAAAATCTACCGGGTGTTATTTTTGGACGAAAAAACCAACCAATTTGCTCTTTTGCAGTTCCAAAGTTGTTATTGTTAATCTCAAACGATCAACTCTAATTACTCTAATTATATTATACAAATTATTTTTAATTTTACACAGTTTCTTTTAAAAACATTCGGCTTTTTGGAAAAGATTGTGTGTTATAATTTATAAGTACAACTTAATTGTAATCGTATTTTGTTTTACAATTTAAAAATCTTTAGAATATATGTTGATTTAGCACTAGAATTTATGTACTTATTTTCTCATACTTCATCAAATATATCATATATTTAATAATATTCCTAATAACAACTCACATTATCTCATTATTGACCTTTAAATTCTCACAATAAACTTCATGCCCAAATTTGGTGCCAATTTTTTTTGCCTAATAAGAAGTTTTTCGTTCTGCTTATCAGGCTTCCACAAGACGATCAGAGATACAACTCCGATTCAAATATTCTACAAAAATTCTTCTACTTTTCAGTAAAAAAAAATCGTATATAAAACCTTATCGTTGAAATTTAAAATAAACATATCGGATCTACGACACATACAAAAAAATCCTGAATACTCGTATATTAAATTGACTTTTTATCCTTGATCTCTCCACCATATGTTCCTTAAATTTTCACTTGGTATCAGGAATCCTTTGTCTCGTCCCGTATTTACGACGGCCCAATATGTCAAAACATAATGCCGAATTAACACATTGAAATGAAGCACCATAAAAAAGTGAATTAATATTTATTGCCGGCCGGGCGGTTGTTTAGCGAGGGTGCGAGTTCCGGGCACGGCGGGGGGTCGTTATGCACCCCCGGAGCCCGGTAGTTTTCGCCCTCGGTTTCTTCGTAGTCATCCTGCGATCTCCTGCTGCTTGATTTATACTTTGTTTATCAAATATTTGTTCCGGGATTATGCTATAATTGAATGTACATGATACACTGCGCTGGATCAAATTCAAACCGCACTAAGGACATTCTTTATATTTGAATTAAAGCCGTGTCACTTGTAATATTAACTAATAAAAAATTTGATTTTTTTTTATTAAAATTGTGTAACAGTTGCACGAAAAAACGAACGGAATAATTAATATATAAAATATATGTACAACACAGGGAAAATTGTATTATTTGAAATTAGTGAAACTTGATATTTTATGGGGTTCTTGTTTTGAAATTAAATAAAAAGTTCAAAATTTAAAAGTTAGGTGAAATTTATTAAAAATAAATAAAGTAGAGAACTGGGTGTCAAAATAAAATAAGAATGTCAAAACCTAAAAATTATAATTAAATTTAAGAAAAACAAATAAATACATATATTAATATTTATTCAATGTGGTCCTCTAGTCAAACCAAATTAATATAGAAATATTTATTATAAAATTTACTTATTTCTATTAATTAAGGTCATTTATTCATAAAAACAATATTATAAACAAATCAGTAGATTTAAATATCCCACTCTTCTTTTACATTAATGTCACCAAATGTCATTAAAAGACTAAAATAAATGTCTTATTTTTATTAAAATCAGACAATTTTCGTTAATTTGCACTAAATAATTTTCCTTCATAATAAAAATTTTATTTACCTTTTGCCAGGCTTAAATTAACTTCCACTAGTCCTAACTTTATAGGTCCAAGATTTTATAAAAAATAAATAATTTGTCAATTTTCCAAAGAAGATTAAAAGTGTATTTAATGGATAAATGCTTTTATAATATTCTTGAATTTTTATAATTTCTTAATCTATTAAATTCTTTTTTTTTGTCTCTTCTTATATTTTAAATAATTACTTATTTAATTGACGAATCTTATACAATTGTATTGTCTGATAGATAATAAAGTATTGTTATTATTATTATTATTAAAACCAGAGATACTTCTTAATGAACTCTTATTTTGGTGTGAATCGAATTTTAAAGTAATTTACAGGAAAGGAAAAAGAAATATAATCGCTGATGCCCTTTCACGTATTTTGAAAATTGAGAAATTACCCAAGCAGCAAATAAAGAAGGGACAATATAAGCAATTTGGTTTAAAATTGAAATCATTCTTATATTTGGACACAAAAAACTTGATAATATTAAAGATGGTTCTTTCAAGATTAAGGAAAAGTTTCATCTATAATGTTTAAATTAAAATTTAACCGAAAGAGAGGATCACATAAAATGTATACTCTCTCTGTATAGATCACATTGTCATTTTTATCGTTATTGTATTTCTTGTAGTATTCCAAATAAAAAATTGGAAGTATCTCTTTTGCGAATATTTCCCAAAACTTTAGCACTAGATCAGGGAAAATGAAAAATTCACAGTGCTTTCGCTATTCCCGTAAAATATTCGTCCGTCAAAGGAACCGAACGTGTTATGCGGTCTCATTAATCATCCCTTATTGCTGTATCCACTATACCGAAAGATCGTAGAACATACACCACGGGGCCTTTTTAGTCCCTCAGCAGTGTGATTGATTGTTAAGTCACCGAAGCTCGTCTCTCGTCGAGTGCACCTCGACAAGCTTATTTTATCATCCGCTGGTCCCAATGGAACAAGAAAATTTGTTCATACTCTTGAATTCGCTCGAACAATATTGCTTTTGTTCTCTTTTCGCTTTAAATACGCAGACGGAAAGCCAGAAAATGGAAATTTAGGTTTGTTCGAAGACAGTAAACATTTGTTGAACTCTCGTTTAATTTATAGAATTTGATTTAGAGTTAGTAGTGTTTTAGTGAATTAATTGAAAATAACAAAATGTAGTTACTAGCTTTATATCTGAGTTTATGGTCATCGATTTTCTCTCTGGAAATTTATACTATTATAAATCTGATACCCTACAACGTCCTTAACAATTAGGAAAGCTATAAACAGCTGATTTAATGGAGTGGAAGTAACTTCGAGAAAATAGGAAACTGGATTAAACTTTAACCTAGCGATAAAGTTAGTTTCGCTTCGAGATGTGTGTTTTCCTTCGATCTAAAAAGGAAGCACTGAGGAAGCACTTTAGAACCTCTTTTTATACATTAAACTTTTTTTCTTTTAACAGTTTATTGCACAGACTACAACAAAAGTGGAACTGAAATTAAAAACCTCCAATAATAGAAATAAATGTAAAAAGATTGTAAAGTAAAAAAAAACACGAATTTCAAAATACAGAAAATAACTGGAACGCAATTCAAGAAAACGTCCAAGAAATCAGAAACCAGATTCAAATAGATTAGAACTAACAAAATAGAAGACAAAGAGACATAAGAAAAGCAAAATATAAATAGATAGATAAAAAAATTAAATATATTGAACAAGATAGAAGGAATAGAAATACCAAATTTTTTTCACAATTGTATAAACCACAAAATTAAGTATTTAAAGGAAAAACAAGGGACGTAAAGATTAAAAAGAAATAATCATAGATAGAGACGAAGAAGAAAATATAAATGAAGATAATGACGTCCTTCGTAAAAATAAAAAATAAAACTAAAAGAGAAAAAACCAAAACAAGATAAAGAAAATAACTGGAACACTATTAAAGAAAGCACAAAAGAATATTTAGGAGTAATAGAAAATAAAAGAAAAACGAGTGATAGAATGAAAAATGTAATGATATAATGTACAGGAAAATACATCCCAGACTCAAATGGATTAGAAGTAACAAAAAAATAGACAAAGAGGAATTTTAAAATCAAACAAATAAGAAATTATAAAAAAAAAATTGAATACATAAATAATATTTTTTATTTTAATTTAGAAGGAATCAAACTAAATAAAAAAGAAGCTTCGAAAGAAGGAAACTCACGAATATTGAAACTCATTCAAAACGAATCTATAAAGACATGAAAATAAATCATAAGAAAACTCAGTAATAATGAATGAAACTTAAAGAGAATCAAATCGGACGAAATGAAAATAAGAACAGACAAAATTAATAAAGAACAAAATTTAAAGTAAACTCAAAAATAAAAAGGAACTCAAAGAGAATTAAACATAGACTAATTATTTAGTTTAAATTCCTATAATTGTAATGATTAATTATGCGGTAAATAAACAGATGTTTGGTACAAATCATTAGGGAATCACTAATTGATATCATTTATTCTGGGAGCGATTTGGTATAATTTTGTCTTTATGAAAATGCAAATATTTGAGTTTAATTATTGAAATTAGGAATAAATATCGTAAACGCAATCAAAGCTAATAATTTGTAAAATCTGTTTGGACAATCTACTCAAATTTGGGCTAAATCTATAAAAATACTAGGTCAAATTATTCAAGGTCGTAAGCTCAATTTTAATTCAATGATCTTGCGCTCCGGATTATATAACGTTTGACCTGTTCTCATGTCTATGTAATAGGTTAATATAAGATAATCATTTGGTTCATTACAATATAATTATTATTGTTATTAAATTTGTATACACTGAACACTCACAAATTTTGAAAATTTTTTGTAAGTTTAATTAACTATAAACAGCACTTTTATGAATTTTAAACAAAATTCATTTTACTGTGTTGTTAAAAAATAAGATAAAATAAGAAGAAGAAGAAACTTTGTTTTCAGAATAAATAAACGCATAAACTGTAGAGGTAGAAGCCTTAATAAATTTAAAAAAAATACATTACAGATTTTATGTTATGCACAAAAAATAATTATTTATTTCTAAAGATAACTATAACTATTAATAGAATAATTAGAAACTTTAAAAAATGTAATATAATCTAAATAAGGTATTTTTCCTCAATAATGTTGAAAATTCATCTAAATTATCATTATTAAACAACGAGAAAGAACCACAAATAAATATTATAGAAGAAGAGGAATAATGAAATTTAGAGAGAATGTAAACCAGTCAGAACGAAACTAGAAAGGAACGAAATTGTCAAAGGACAAAATTAAAAGAGAACGAAACTAAGAAAAAAAATATATATAGAAAGAAGAAAATTACTAATAATATGAATCAAACTCATACAGAATGAAATTAACAAAGGACGAAATTAAGAGAGAATAAAACCAAGAAAAAAGAGAAACTTAGTGATGATATGAAATTAAAAAAAAAGAAACAAAAAACGAAGGAAACTTATAAAAAATGAATATCAGAGGTAATTAAACGCATATATCTTGTGCCAAAAGCAAATTGTTGGTAAAACGTATTTTTCTTGTTTTTCTCTCATTCTTGCTTTAAAATACAGTTTTTAATTCATTGCTGTTATGTTTTACATATTTAAATACATTTAACTTTAATTAAATTGTCTTGACCAGTAATGTTTTATATATTTATGAACCATCAACGACAACATTTTTGAAAAATAAAAATATGACGACACAGAAAATGTTTCCCTCTTTTCCAATTAGAGTAAATCATACTGACCACTTAAATTCTGTTTTAAAATGTTTTGTTCCAAACGATTTTTTTAAAATCTCGGGCATCATTTTCCGCATGCGAGACCCACTTCCTGGCAGCAGTAATTGACTACTTTCACTAAATTATCGAGACTATATAGTAATTTTGAGACAAATTTCATTATCTTCGCAGTTACGTGAGAACGGCGATGACAAAAATTTAAAAAATATGATGAAATACGTCATTATAAAATATATACTATCAACAACTTTCACATTTAAAAAAAAACGCACTTACTGAGCAATATTTATTTGCTGTTGAAAGAAGTGTAGTAATTACAACGCATGTAATAAAATACATTTTTAAAAGTACTCGAGATTCATTATTTTTTTAATTGTTAAGTTAACAAACTTTCTAGAAGTCTGTTTATTTTTCATAATGTCTCATTAATATTCTTAATATACTTCATAAAGATTGAATTAGTTACAGAATTCGCAACTTTAGTCCCGCATAATTTAAACAATCGTTGCATAGAAAAAATTCTATCACAGTTCTCTATTATGCGTTTCAGGCAATTTAATTTACGTTTTCATGATCGATTTTTAAAATTTATCATATACAGCAAAGTAAAAGTACATAGAATCTCAGAAGTATTAAAGGACACATAAAATAGATCCAATTATTTTTTTCTAAAACGTACATTTACTAATAAAATAGTTCATATAGATTAAGTGATTTTTTTGTAGAAGCCCTATAATTTATTCCTAATTTTTTATTTAGATTTGTTTGCCCTAAAAAATCGTCAAAAATTCAATAAAATCCTTGAAGTTGTTCAGATTAGCAAATAAAAATGTAAGGCATAAATAATAGAAACGTTATTCTTAAACACTTAAACAAAACCAGTCTAAAAAGAGACTCTAATAAAATAAAGAAACAAAAATAACAAAAGACAAAAATATAGAAGGAAACTTACCAATAACGAAACTTCAATAGAATAAAACTCAGACAGAATGAAACTAATAAAAGACTAAATTAAAAATAGAAAAGGTGAAATCAATAGAGAATGAAATAAGTAAAGTTTCTAAAAATCTTATAATTAATGAAACTCAAAAAGAATTAAACGAAATGAAATTAAGTAGAGACAAAATTAAGTTATTAAGAGAGGATCAAAATGTGAAATAAACAGAAATTTAGAAAAAATAAAGTTCAAAGAGAAAGAATCTAAGAATATGCGATAAAAAAAAATAACAGTGAATGCAATTAAGAAAAAGGAAACTCGCAAATAATGAAACTCAACCAGGACGAAATTAAGAAAAGCCGAAATTAAAAAAAGACAAAATTAAGAGACATTAAAACTAAAAGAAAGAGTCTCACAGATAATTAATTAAAAAAATGAAACTCAGGCAGAACGATACTAAGAAGAGACCAGTTTCACAAATTAAGAGAAAATGAAATTAAGAAAAAAGAAAACTAACTAATAATGAAATTACCTCATGCAAAACGAATTTAAGGCGAGACAAAAATAACAAAGGTGGAAGTTAACAGAAAATGAAATAAAAAAATAAAAAATCTTAACTAATAAATAGAGAAAATCAAAGATAATTAAACTTAGAACTAATTTAAGAAGCGATCAAATTAACATTGGACGAAATTTAGAGAGAATCAAAATAAGAAAAACATAAATTTAGCAAGAAATAAAGTAACAAATATTGATATTGAAAATCAAACTTAGGCAGAAAGAAACTAAAAATACGCGAAACTAATAAAGACGAAATAAACAAAACTCAAAAATTTTAAAGGGAATGACACTGAAATGGGAGAAACTAAGAAAAAACGAAATTAAAAAAGGACATTCTAAACGAAATAAATATTGATATTCAAAGAAAATCAAACTTAGGCAGAAAGAAACTAAGAACACGCGAAATTAATAAAGACGAAATAAACAAAACTCAAAAATTTAAAGTGAATGAGACTGAAATGAGAGAAACTAAGAAAAAACGAAATTAAAAAAGGACATTCTAAACGTTAGATCCCACATTCTCCATTTTACAATGATCCTTTCGGTATATTTAAAAAACATTTTAGCGCCACTCCAAAATCAGTAAACGAACTTGGAAAGTCATTATACCCGAAACCGGTCACATTCCCGGTCTGGTATTTTTCTATTACCGCGGTTTTAAAACTTTCGCTGGTTAAACTTAGAATAGCGTGAGAACTCCGGTCCGAAATGGCCATAAAGGTCCTGAGGGATGCAACTCTCGGTGCTTTAATATAATTAGCGGCGTTATCTGACAGCCTGCATGCTGTCGTGTTCCATTACATTCGACCAATTCTGGTCCTCGCTCTCCAGAGCACGATCGAGCCTGCGACAAGACCGTTTCCCATTATCCAGAACTATTACCCTCTATTCCCCATGGATCGGCTGGGTTAAACCTACACTTTGCGAAACAACGTACCTCGTATTTCATAATTAGTTCAGTTCGTTTGACATGTCTCTCTAGTTTCTATTATTTATAAGCTCTTGTTTAGTAACAAAAACATTTGCAATTTGGAATCACTCTGTATGGAACTGACTAACTGAACGAAACTAAGAAGAGATGAAATTAAGAAAGCATGGTCCTAAAAAAAACAAAGAAACTAGGAGAGTATGACACTCAGAAATAAAGAACCTCAAAGAGTTCGAAACTAAGAAGAAACAAAATTAAGAAAAGACAACTAAATTAAGAGAGAAGAAAATAAGTAACTATGAAAGAAGGAAACTCCGAGATAATGAAACTCAGTGTGAATGAAACCGAGATAGACCGAATCTAAGAAAAGAAAAAATTAAAATTGTAAGAAATTAAGATACAATTAATCTAACAAGAAAAAGGTAATTATTTAAAAAAAATTATCAATCCCAAAGAAAATAAAACTCACATAAAACACAATTAAGAAGAGACGAAATAAAAAAAGTGGAAATCAAAATAGAATGAAACTAAGAAAAAGAAAATTTACAAATAATCAAAATCAAATGTAATGAATTTCAAACATAATAAAACTAAGAGACGAAATAAAATGAAAAATTAGAAAAGAATGGACTAAGAAAAAATAAACCAAGTAAGATTTTTTCTTTCTTTTTTAGACATAAAATTAAAAGAGAATGAAACCGAAACTAAGAACAAACTAAATTGACAAAAGAATAAATTAAGAAAGAATGGAAATAAGAAAAAATAAACAAAAAATTAAACTGAGACGAAATAAAACTGAGGAGAGACGAGACTAACAAAGGAAAAAATACGGTAACTCAGAAATAATATTTGTCAAAGTGGATGTGATTCAAATAGAACGAAATTAATAAAAAATTAACAAAAGACTAACTTAAGAGCGAACGAAACTATGGAAAAATCATAAATAAATTAACAAAAAGAGAACTAAACTAAATAAATACTAACTATGAAATAATAAACCGGAAAAAATTAAAAAAGGAAGAAATTAAAAGAGAGAAAATAGAAATTGAAAAAATAAAACTCATAAATAACGAAACTCAAAGAGAATATTTTGAAGAAAGTAAAACTTAAATAGAATGAAATTAATTTTATAACGAGCAAACTTGCTTAATTAATTAATAAAGATGAAATTAAGAAAAAAGAAATGGACAAAAAATGAAACTCATTAATAAAAAAATTTAAAGAAAATGAAAACCGAACAGAATAAAACTAAGAAAAGATAAATATTAATAAAAGGTGACAAAAGAATGCAGGAAACTTACAAATTATGAAACTCAATGAGAATGAGAATGAAACAGAATGGAGCTGAAAATTGATTAAATTAACAAAAGACAAAAGTTTGACAAAATGAAACTACGAAATAAGGAAACTTAAAAACAATGAAAATTAAGAAATACTAAAAGTTAAACAATATGAACTTTAGAGAAAACGAAACTAAGAAGAGACGAAATTAAGAGAGAATAGAATTAAGAAAATAAAATAAAATTAGAAACAAGCAAACTCTCAAATACTGAAGAAAATGAAAATCGAACAAATGAAATTAAAAAGTTACTAAATTGACAAAAGAAAGAGAAAGAGAAAGAAGTGGCAAAAAAAAACAAACTCAAGCAGAACGAAATTTAGAAGAGACAAAATTAACAAAGGGCAAAATTAAGAAAGAGTGGAACTAAGGAAAAAACAAATTTAGAAAAAAGAAAATAAATTCAAATAGAATTAGACTAAGAAGTGATTAAATTAAGAATAACGAAATTAAGAGAGAGGGAAACTAAGAAAAAAAAGAACTAAGAAGTCTGAAAACTCAGAATTAAAGCCCAAAGAGAATAAATAATACTCAGACAGAGCGAAACTAACAAGAGAAGAACCTAAAAAAGGACGAAATTTAGAAAAAATAAAACTAAGATCAAAAGATACTAAGAAAGAATTAGACATAGAAATAACGAAACTCAAAGATAATGAAACTTAAATAGAACGAATCTAAAATGAGACTAAATTAACAAAGAAGGAAATTAAAAAAATAGAAACAAAAAAAATAATGAAATTCAGAAATAATGAAACTTAAAGAAAATGTAACTTAGACAGAACTTTACTAAAAAAGACAAAATTAACAAAGGACAAATTAAAATAGAACGAAATTAATAAAAAAGAAAATAATAAAGAATGAAACTCAGGAATAATGAAACTTAAAGGGAATGAAAGTCGAACAGAATAAAACTAAGAAAAGATGTTCGTTGCATTTTATAATTGGCAGAAATGGCTTCATCCACCTCTGTAGTTTGTATTATTTATAAGTTTAATAATAAATAAATTGTGAATTTGGAAACACCCTGTATGTACAGTATGTATATGTTACGTCAATTGAGTGAAGAGGAATGTCATAGTATGTCACTATTTCAATATTGAAAGTTGTTTTTATTTTAAAATTGCAAAAAACGAACCAATTATACAATTTTGATGAATTAAGTTAGTATTGAACTAATCGCGAAAGATGAGTATAACGGAGAGTCCTGCTTTATGTAGTCCGCTAATGATGATGAGTTCTATGGGGATGCTGGATGCGAAACCCATTATCAACGACTATATAGAAATAAATCACGTCCGAATCATTCCGTCGCAATTGAGTTTTTCTGGAGCTTACGATGGTAAACATTTCGATGAAAAATTTAGGATAATTAATGTTGGAAAAGTTCCGGCTTACGTGCGAATCTTTCCGACTACTTCAAAGGTAAATCGAGTAGTTTTTCTTTAATGGATGCCTAATTGTAATTAACGATTCGTTGAATTTGCAGGCGTTTAAGATGAAGCCATTACCAAAAGGGGAGATGCTTTCATCAGGAATGAGTATTGTTAGGCATATTACTTATACTTTTAGTACCGCAGTAGCACTACCTCAAGTTTATATATACATTTATATTAATGATAAACCTGTATTGTACCCCATAGAAGTGTAAGTTGGTTTAAGAGCCCATATCAGTACTTTTTTTAAAGGACTTTTGTCCGCTAAGACAAATCTTGTACCAAAAATTATCTATGGACATCAACCAAAAATAAAGATGACAGATGTGAAGATAGAATAGACTAAAATACTGATTCTATATTGCTTCTTCTTTTTAATAGTTTTTATTTTATCAAAATGTGAAATTTCTCATTTTTATTGCAGCCAGATCGCTTCTTCTCTTGTTAAAATTTCGCCAAGAATGTTGCACTTTGGGGAAATAGATATTGGAAAATCTTCGGAACAATTGTCCGCTTTTTTGACTAATCAGGGACAAAGGATTGCGCATTTTACTGTAGATTTAGGAAGAAATGATTTAGAGTTAATTGTTGATCCAATGAGAGGTACTATCCAGGTAAGATAATTAAGAATATTTAATAGTTGGCCAACAAATTTATTATTTATGTAAGTTTTCTTCGTTATGCCAATTATACCACTCCAATTATCTGAAGCATTTTTTCGTATAGAAAGGAGTCAATATCATTTTCATTTTTTGAGGACACTCATTTGAGAGATAAAAAATACAAAAAATCTGATAAATTATGTAGTTTACATAAAAAACTAGAATAAAACATAAATGATGTATTAGTAAGTAAATACGCTTCAGGGATTAATGAAATAAAAAGTATAAAATATTTGAAAAACAAGAAGAAAATTTGATGGTAAAAGAACAATAAGTTTAAAGATACTATAAAGGTAATTCCAAAAAATGTATAAGGAATAAAAAACTGTAATAACCAAAACAAAAGAAAGAGGTGGTGCAGAGAGAAATACATCGAAAACAAAATAAAATAATTGCAAATAGAGTCAAAATAGAGAAAAGAAAAACATGGGAAGACTTTGGAACTGAATTGCTGTTACTAAAAACAAATTACATTAAGTAAAACTGTAGCACAAATGTTTGTTTTTTTCTTCTTCTTCTTCTTCTTCTTCTTTGTTAGTGGTTTTATGTCTTTGATTGATGGTTGACTGATTATTCCACTTTTTTTTTAATAATGAGAAGACTCATGACTTCATGAGATTGTTTACCCGGCTTCAAAATTATTATAACTTGTGTATCTTTTCTCGAGTCTAGAAACATATTTTAATCTGAATGTTGCATTAATTAGGTTAACTAATTTATCCTTTAGTTAATTAGTTGTTTTAAAGTGTTTCTAGGCATTAAGAAAATAAAGAACTTTGTTTACAGTAATATTTTTCTTTGGTTAACTTGAAGAAGATTATCCAGATCCAAATCATCTTAATATCGTCAAAATACCCTTTTTTGCAAACTTAGTTGGTTTTTCTGTAATTTGTAATCACTCTATTTTTTGACTTTTTGATTCATTTTCATTAACTGATTTAAACGTGATGTGTCTATTTTTATTTAAACAAGTATTGATTTGGCAAAATGTATAATAAATAAAAAGTATTTTATTTTCAAATTCTCTCATAAGTGTTGCACAAAATACAAATCAGTAATCCTGTGAGTTATTTTGCAGGATTAAATAAAATATTCTGATTTTCCACTGCAGATTTTTCATATTTTTTCGATTAAAAAAATCAGATTTCGCGCGTATAAAAAATATATTTGTCATGCATTTGCCTTTCACAATGCTAATTGTAATAATATAATTATGTGCCTATTCTATTATGCAGATTTTTTCCTATGGTAAAATAATGGATAATTATGTTATATAAATATGCAATTAGAGTAGGTGATTACAGAAAACAATCACGAAGTTGGCAAAGTTACGAGTTTTTTTTAAACGACAAAAAACGTGATGTGGATTTTATATAAAAATAAATCACGTTAATTAATGTTTTACACAGATTTCTACATCTTGATACTTAAATTTATAATAAAACTATTTGTTAGAAAAGCACTAACTTTATTTTTTTAATAATCGGTATAAATATGTTCTAGCCTGGATGCGTCATGGAAATAAAAGTGGAAATTCTCGGTTCAAGATCGGGAAATTTCCTAAAGGAATTTTGGGTAAAAACTGAACCTCTCCAAAGAATTTGGATAACAGGGACATTTATCCCACCGAAATTAAAAATTGAGCATCCCTTTACCAGTAATTTCGATCTTATAGTTATTGATTTCCCAAAAACTTATTATAAAGCCGAAAATAAAAGGATACTTATTATTAATAATATTAGTTCGACGGATTCGATGTTTTGCACTGTAGCTGAGTACAACAAAAATGAAGATATCGTAAGTTAAATATGTTTTGAATAAATTTGTCAGTAAAAAGTTCATCTAAATATTTTAAAAAGTACCTATGTTTTTCTAAAAAAACCATTTAATGTTCCCCAATTTTTCTTGAATTTGTATGTTTTTCTTTTAAAAATGAATTTCCACACATTTTGCGCTCATGATTTTAGCATTGGATCTTCTACAGTGTGGTTATCAAAGTTTGAAATAACAATAAAATTATTTTGAAAAATTTTCTGACTAACAACTAGAATTACAAATATTTAATTTAATATTGTAGAAATTGGACATCGCTAGGGAACTGAATGAAAATCTGAAGTTTTTCAGATTAACTCCCAAAGATGGAAGGCTTTTAAAAAATCATAAAGCGGTGATTACAGTTTCGTAAGTTTTTCTTATTGATCCTTCTAAAATTATTTTATTCAAAGAAAAAATGGCATTTGATACGAATTAATAAGAAAACTTATTATTTTTAACTTGCACAAAATCAATACCCAAATTTATTCTTTCTTTAATTAAAAATCGCTCAAGTTATATTTTTATTTCCATTAAAAATACGCAAAATTTTTAAAATGTTGTATTTTCTGAAAATTAAAAGCGATTATTTTCAGGTTTTCTCCTTATAAGATAAAAACTTTCCCACAGAAATATTGTATTAGTTTTATCAAAATTATGAAAATAAACTACAGAGATGGGATCATACGAGGAAAAGACATGCACGTAAAAACATTTTCTAGTGCATCTGAATCAGGTTAGTTTTGATCATTGATTATATATAAAGCGAAGTCTTGCTGATCAATTATCAAATGATTTAGAATTTATTGGAAACCCAGCATAATAAAACTCTTTAAAATTATTTTTCAAAATTTTACCATCTATGCCAAAAATTCCGTTACTACAAGACTTGTTTCACCATATTTTGCCTTTCAGCTTTTCACTTTAAAAAAATTTAAAGGTAACCATTTCTTTTTGGTCTTCCTTTTCTTTTCTACTGTGGTATTGTTTTTTTTATATTTGTTTGTAATGTTTTCTGTGATAGTTTTTCAATATGTCATAACCATAATATATTGCTTTCTTTAGCTCTGTTACTATTAAAGATTTTTGTATAAATTCATAACCTCTTTATTTCTCTTCTGAATATTCGCTTTTCTGTTCTTTATTTCCTTAAATTGTTTTGTCAGCACTTTAATTTTTCATCTTTTTGATATTTATCTTGTCGAAACTTTCATGTGTTCTTGATGCTCTCGTTCTGGTTCTTTCCTATTCTGTTTCTTTCCTTGTTCTAGTTAATCCTGTCCTGATTCTTTCTGTTCTTGTTCTTCTTCTTCTGGTTCTTTCTGTTCTGGTTCTTTCTGTTCTGGTTCTTTCTGTTCTGGTTCTTCTTGTTCTGGTTCTTCTTGTTCTGGTTCTTCTTGTTCTGGTTCTTCTTGTTCTGGTTCTTCTTGTTCTGGTTCTTCTTGTTCTGGTTCTTCTTGTTCTGGTTCTTCTTGTTCTGGTTCTTCTTGTTCTGGTTCTTCTTGTTCTGGTTCTTCTTATTCTGGTTCTTCTTGTTCTGGTTCTTCTTGTTCTGGTTCTTCTTGTTCTGGTTCTTCTTGTTCTGGTTCTTCTTGTTCTGGTTCTTCTTGTTCTGGTTCTTCTTGTTCTGGTTCTTCTTGTTCTGGGTCTTCTTGTTCTGGTTCTTCTTATTCTAATTCTTATTATTATGGTTCTTTTGGTTTGTTTCTTGTCCTGGTTTTTCGTGTTCTGATTTTTTTCTTTAAGTATCTTAGAGCTGCTATTTCCAACAAACATATCTACAAGAAAACTCTTTTCAGATTCATATCAGATTGCCGATATGAAATCGTCTGATTCAATTTACGATTTAAAGTGGGAAATAGCGACTTCGTATTTAAGGATTTGTTTATACGGCGAAATTGAAGAAACGAACGTAAAAGTAACGCCGTCATCTATAGACAGAAACAATTTACGCGTTGGCGATGAATCCAAATTGACGTTTAACATAAAAAACTGTTCGCCGCATTTGCCCATATCGTTCAAGTACGAAAAAGTTGCTTGTTTTGAAATGGAGCCGTCAGAAGCAACATTGAAACCTTCGACCTCCATGGATATATTATTGATATTGAAACCTCACAGTATGGGCAAATTCGTGAAGAAAATTAACTTAACTCTTTATTACAAAAATCGCGACAAAACCGTCTTCAAAGTTGGAAATGCGTATTTGCGTGTAGATTATACGGCGCACTTCAATCAAAGTAAAATTAGTCCAATGCTGAAACCTGCTTTTGTCATGGGAATATCTTCGCCATACGTAAGTGGAGTTGGACACAACGTGGATAATATTAGATACGATAATGCGAATATTGATGAAGTTCCGGTCCATGCTTTCGTCAATCAAACGAACATGGAACAGAGTTTGATATCTGGTCATACCGAGTTGATTGGATTTCCAAATGACAGACCCAACTGGATTTATCCTTGGCGCAATGATATACCGTAAGTAGATACTAAGATTTTCCTATTTAGAATAGATTGTACTAATGTTTAATTTACTCAATTTGAACAGAGTACAGCTGCTCTACCCATTTCTTCCTCATCTAGTTTCATTCATACATTTATTTGTATTGTCTTATTATAGCTGCACTACAATTTTTGCCCACATCCCCAGATACAATACTCCTTTTGATTTCACCCACGCTTTCTCCAAAGAAGTTTACCAATTTAAAAAAGACAACGCAAAAAAATACATAAACTACTTACGAAGAAGCATTGTAACGGAAGGACAAAGCAATGAAAAAAAAGTAGAGCACAACTGTTACCCGAAGACCCAGTCGAAAATACTCTTAACAAACGAAAAAATCTGTGGGTGTTTGACACCGTTTTCAGAAGTTGAAAAATGGCCGAAATTTATACCATTAACTCCAGAAGAATTGATGGATATAATTATAACGCCTCGATATGTTGTACTAGGAAAGGTAAATATGTGTAATCTATTTACTATCAAAACCGATGCACGTTATAAACGTTTTTTATTACTTTATAGTACTACAAAATATTATAATTGTGATGAAATTAATTAACAGACCGAACTTAGCCGAAGGCTACACGAACGCTCACGAACATTTATGCGCGTACACAAATTACAATGAAAACATATTAACATGTTTATTTGTATATATTTATAACTATTTGAATAATATTGACTTATACGCATATTTTAAAATTTTATAGACAAAATATTGTAATTTTACTAGTGACTAATCCATACGTCCAAAAAACCTGTATTAAACTAAAATAGTACTGTTAGCCAAACTGATACGAGGATAAGAAAAGATGGAGAATGTTTATGTATGAAGAAGATCGAAACGTAGTAATTAAACTTCATAATGAAAGTTTGATTGATGAGTGACATTGAGAGATGGAAAGTAAGCGAAAGAAAAGGTAGAGAAGTTGAAGAGAAGAGTAATAAATTGTGGAGAAATATCAATAAAAAAAGGATTACGGGTTGAAGTAAGTGATTTTAAAGTTGGATATTTAAAGCAAGATGGACAGGTTAAGAAGGTAGAAGTAATGAATGTTGAGACGAATGAAATTCACACAAAGAAATGTGAAGTTACATGAAAGAAACACAAATGAGTTGGAGGAAGAAGGAGAAGGAAATACGAATGTAGGTTTAACAAAAGCTGAAGTATAAGTTTCCAGAGGATGTTATGATAAATTTTCATACTATGATGAAGAATAAAATGAGAAACCGTAGAAAGGAAATTAAAAGTAAAATGCAAGGAATAAAAACAAAAATGGTTGAGATTATTGAGCAATTGACCAAAAATATTAAAATATTGGAAAATAAAATATAAATAAATAAAGAAAATATGTTCGGGATTAGATAATATAAAAAATTAAAAAAAAAAAAATTAAAATCTTAGAAAGGAATAGTACATCTCATCCAAGAGAGTGGATGAGAAATTAGAATTTATCAAATATCAAAAAACTGATTTAAAAAATAAAATAGCAAAAAAATATAATAGGAAAAACGGGTGATAAAATGAAAGAAGTAAACATAAAATTAAGAAAAGATACTCAAAATATGGACAATAAAAATTAGCAAATGAAGTAAATAAGTGAAAAATATAAATAAAACAATAATCAAGATTGAGGAAAATATTTACGTACATTTGCATTCCTACCGCAAACATTAAACCAACAGCTGTAGTACTTCATTATGAAAATTAATAAGAAATGTAGGTTTTTGGTAGAAAAAAGACGACCCACGGAGGGAGTTATTGGAGAAATTCGAAATCCAAATAAACAATATTTTTTATTTACACATATTTAAACTATAACAACGCAACATAACTTTACATTTTTTCTATTTTGTCTCTATTGAACATAACTCTAAAGTTGCGAGGTAGAAAATTTAATTATTTTATGACGTGCATCGGTTTCTGTAATAAGAAATCTATAATTTCGGTATTTTTATAACCAATTAATGTTTTTTCAGATCGCTCCACATATTATTTGTTCCGACTTCTTCGAAATTAAGAACTTCAATCGATTTCCAGTTATAATATCGATAATTGCTATAAGTAATAGCGTCATCGTTAAAGGCAAAAAGCGATTAACAATAGAAGCAAAGCAATCGGCTAAATTGTATTTTGATTGTTTCTCCCACGGATTAGGAAAATACTACGTCCCTGTTTTTATAATAATTAACGATTATCATGTATTCGACGCCACTGTTTTTGCTGAAGTTGTTCCAACTACGGTGAAATGTAGATACAAAGAAGTGACGATAAACGCAAAAGACAACGTGGGATATTTAGAATTATTTAACCCAGTGAATTGTGATATTGACTTTGCCTGGGACGTGCAAGACAAAAATTACAGTATTATGCCGAAGCAAGGCAAAATAGAATCGAGAAAATCGCTTTATTGCAAAATCGACTTCACTCCAAAGATAGACTCTATATTCAAGACAGAAATATATTTGTTGTCGCAAAGCGGTGCCAAGCAAATAGTGAAAGTGGCGAACGACCAAATTAAAGTTTACGTTAAGTTCAGTTCCCAACAAATCGAAATGAAACACATACCTGTTAATATCGCGGTTAGTAAACGATTGGTTGTTAGAAACGATTCTGAACAAGCAATTGTTATGTACGTACGAAATCCCAATCCAATTGAACAGATCAATATAACACCAACCGAAGGGTTTGTGGAAGGAAAATGCGACATTTTCTTTAAAATTACAGCGCATTTTAAAACTATCACTACGTTTACTTGCAACCTCGAGTTTGTCATGCAGGATGGTCGGGAATATGCGATTCACGTATTTGGTACTGTCACTTTTCCAAACGTTATATTAGAACCAGAATTCATGCATATTCCAAAAATTGTAACAAGCGCTTATCAAAGACGCGTTTTCAGAATAAACAACTATTGTTGGGCGATGACAAAAGTCAGATTCCTCTTAGATCATTATCCCGATCTCACTGTTACAGATCTAAACAGAAAACAAATTGTTGGGGAAATAACTTTAGGTCCTAGAGATTACATCGAATTGTATTTGGAGTTTCAACCCAAAGAACCCACAGCATACACTCTTTATTTACCGTATATCATCAACGATTTTATTGGTCCACCACTTTTAAATAATCCGAATAGTTTTAAAATCGGCACATACTTGGACCCTCCCACAACGGAAATTTCAAGACCAATGTCTACTCTAAGGATAACTTGCGCAGCTGGAGCACCATGGTTCAAATTTTCCCCATTTTTACTCAAGTTTACGGAAGAAAAACTGAAAAAGGAGTTTCATATTACGAATATATCAGCATCGTTCCACAAAATAAAATTTATGATAGAGGATTTGGACAATCTTTTTGATGTACACGTGGCGTCTTGTACCGGAAAATACAAAGTCGATAACAAATATATAAGAGTTTCTCTAGAATCAATGGAAAGTATCGTACTAATATTTAAATTTAACACCGAGGATTACGGTATTTGCGAAGTAGATGTTCCATTCTACGTTACCGACTATTTCGAAAATTGTCCGTTTAATTATATAAGGCTACAGGGAACAAAGAACCAACCAAAAATCGAAGCTAAAAACAAAATGATGAGCATGCCTACAATCCCGGTAAAAAAATTTTATGTACGAAGCGTTAAACTAAGCTTGTACCATCACAAACCAGATTGCTCAATTACCTCAGAAAGCAACCACGAATTTCTGAAAGTCGAAATGAAAATCGAAATCGACACTGTAGAAGTGACGGTCACCTTCTTCCCCAAACACGAATGCAACGTAGTAACCGAAGTGAATTTATTTTGCTCGTGCGGTGCTTCTTGCACCCTCTACGTAAGAGCAGCTTGCGATAATTGTTCTCTGCTTTCCTATAGACATAAGATGAAATGGTGGAGTGAAGGGCACGTGGCACTGGAACCCCAGGATAGTTCTTTCGATACCCTCAAAAAATCTTGCTCAAAGAAAATACAGAAACTAAACCAAATTATTGAAAAGTATGTTTTCAGTCAAGGCTTTTTTTCAACATACTACTACAGAATTCCAGCCACTATTTCGAGGTACCCGTATAGTATGTATACCGTCCTTAAAGACTCGAGAGGGAAACCGCGGAAAAATGAGAAAACCATACATTTACCAATTGTTACGTTTTTCAAAAATTTAAGCTCTCCAGCGATAATACATTTTCTTATAGATGGGTAAGTACAATTTTTATTTTCTTAAATTTACTGATTAGTCTTCACTCGACCAACATGGTTTTAGTTTTTGTTTTCCACACCACTTGGTTACAGGTTACTTTGTGATTGAAGAGAGTTATTATAAAAGAAAACTTTTCCAAATTTTTGCCTGACATAATCTATCCTTTTGTAAGAAAGTTATCCAAACCTGCTTATGGAAGTTCGACATCAGACTTACTTATCCTTTGAGCAAATGTTAAAATTAATAATGTTTCTGCTGAAACCGAAAACGAACCATTTTAACTATATCGAACTGTCAATACGCAATTATGTTCACTATATCGGTACCAGATTGCATTTGAATTTCTTAATAAATTTGAGTACAGTAACAGGAATTGATCCATTTTACTTGAAGTTATATGTCCCCATTGATCAATCACAGTTGATGCACCAGATTTGAAGTGCCAAACTAGCACTTTAATGCTAGACATTGGAACTCAGTTAGTTTACAAAAGGTTAAAAAGTTTTGTCCTTTTAAACCTAGTCATCAGATTTTGATTTGCAAGAAGTTGAAGAACTTCTTTGTAATGGAGTTTTATGAAGAAATTCATCCTTGATTATATTTATTCACTTTGAGTTCACGATGCAGATATTTAGTTCGCAGGTACCAGAGGCGTGTTACTCTTTAAAACTTGGTATTGAAAGCAAATATGTTTACAATTTTTTTATATGCTCAGTTGGTTGAATGCACCATGATTTGAAGTGCATAGGAATTATCTTCTATTTCTATGAGGTTTACATTTAATTATTACATATTTTAAGGTACTATCCACAAATGCTATGCTATTCCAGATTAGGAAATTTGTCCTTATTCTTTATGGTTCGATGTTTTTTAATTCATACTTCTATCGCTCTTTTGGTGTCTCCTATATTTGATCAGTAGTATTGGTAGATTCGATTTGTGGAGATTTGGATGCTTAAAGTTATATTTGTTAAGTAGGATTTTTTTTCATTTTTTATCTACGAGATATATTTTCTTTCAAGATTCGATCGATAGTGACATTAAAATCATAGTGAAAATTAAAAAAAGTTTTAGTTGCAATATTTAGCTACACCATCCAGATTTGCAGCTCGTTATTGTCTGTGCCAAAATGTTGTCCTCCCTGTCATCGTTTCTTATAAACATATTAGCAGAGATGAAAAGCAACGGGACCTAAGTCCAGGTTTTATAGTGGATGATCAAACATTTTCCATCGAAATCGCTCTTATTCTTCTTTGCTTGTTCTTAATTGAATAAATCGAATTAGAGCACTCACTTCACATTTGGCGGTATTTTTATGTGCTCCCTGAACTGACAAGTGCAACGTGATGCAATTGCGCAGAACTTCATCGGACTCTCACTATTATTTAAATTTTGCAACTGATCAGACATTGCTGCTTCTTCTAAATTAAGTTCTGCTGTTAGAAGTTCTATTTGAATTAACGACGATATTTTTTTAATTTTAGGGTAAACTATGGCTCTCTGGATGAAAGACAAGGCGCCGCCTACGACTACAGCGTCTACAAAAACGTGTTAAAATTTTTAGAAGATTATAACGTATTTGTAAAAAATCTAAGTCCTGAACTACTACTAAACTACGAAAGGTATATAGTTTTCAAAACCCAACTTATTGATGAAGATAACATGTCCGGAGACGAGATACTGCCTGAAGATGAATTCAATGGCCTTAGCCAACAATGTTGGTTGGATTTTATAATAAAAATTTACAAACTACTCCATTACGACAGATTGTTGAAAGACGTAATACCTAAAACTGGTAAACTGGAAGTAGACGACGTGTATCAACAAGAATTCGGAGAGTATTATGCCAGTCAAATTGAATCTTTCCCATCTGGTATTAACGAATGTGAAGCGAAATTAATGCTGTGGGTTGAATTTCATTTTAAGGAGCAGAAGAAAAAATTATGGCCTGACAGTAAAGTACCCGACAGACAAATTAGAGATTTAAGTAAAGACCTTAGGGATAGTTTACCTTTAGCTACGCTTATGGCTGCGTATTGTCCATACTTAGCTGATACGTTTAAAGAAATTTACTTTGAAGAATTCGATACCACAGGCCATTGTCCGTTACACCACAATGCTTGTTTAATATCCGAAGCGTGGAACCGCCTTCAGTTATCTTTCAAAATATCCACAACCAGCATATTTGAACCTATTAACATAGAAATACTATTTTTACTATCGTACTTATACGTTGTACTTCCAAGTTTCTATCCATTGCAAACAGTTACTATAAAAGCCCATTTAGGTAAAACGTCGTCTGCTAAAGTTGTTCTTAAAAACACCGGTCCTGTTGCTGTTAGCTACTCAGCTATATTATTCTTAAACGAAAATGAAAGTTTCCAAATAGCTACAAACAACGTCATAATAGCACCAAAAGGAGAAAAAGACCTCCTCGTTTCCTACACTGCGAAACAAATCATCAAAGAGGAAGCGGTTCTGGTTCTATCTGGAGAAAATGGCGGGCAAAAATTCTCCAAAAGCATGGCCGTTAACTTAATAGGAATCCCTGAGATTTTATACTTCACCCAAGAATTTAAAATAAAAGTACAACTGTACGAAACTGTTTCAAAAACAATGGACGTGATTTCCCCATACGCTCAACCCTATTACGCCAACACTTATTTTTATTTGTACAAACAAGGAAAGCTTCCATTGACCATGAAAGACTTCGTGTCAGTGGCGCATTTACCAGGATTGCCCAGACAGTTAGAGCTGGACGCCGTTTGCGCTTTCGACGAGGAAGGAATGCACAAATTAACAATTCGTTTGTGTTTTATCTCCTTAGGCGAATGGACCTACTACATCTATTTCACCAATAAAGATGTCGGGATTTTTTGTATCAAAGTATGCATTCTGGCGATGCTTTCCGAATTATCGTATGAAACGATTCCTGTTAGGATACAAACCAATTTCGATGCTAATGCCCCTTGTAAATGTAAATCTCATACCAGAAACTTAATGTGCCCTCGGATATTGTACGCAGACATTCCGTACCAAAATCCGGATCTTATTGAAGGATTAAGGAATATGATTAGGATATACGCCAGGCAAGATGAAATTGAATTTTGGAATACACATTTAGGTAATAAAATATCATCAATACACGTTCGAAAATATAATTATAGGGTTAGGTTAGGTTAGGTTTGGTAGATTATAGCACCGATCGGGGAACTTTTTTAGCCATTATTGATAAATACAGTATTTATTGAATCATTTTACATGGAAAATGAAAGTTGCATGAAAATAATAAATAATAGGCCAAATAAAATTCTAATTTTGAAACAAAAATATTTCATTGAAAACTTTTATTTTGGAGAACGATTGTTATTTCAAAATTCTGATTTTTTGAAGAAGAGCCATTTGAATACAATCCCGTACGTTCGATCGATTTCTCTTCTTCGTTTTTATGTTCATTAGATTGGAAAATATTTGTTCACAAAGGTAAATTGTTAAAATAAGATCAACTTTTTTACCGCCTCTTCATGTGCAATTTTCAAAGCCTTTGCAGCTTTCGACATACAAAAAGACGACAGATCTGCTTTGTTCTTAAACTAAATACGTGCTTTCTTATTAGATCAAATTCAAGAAGTGCCGGTGCCAAACCTTGGGGCTCTTCTGGTTTGTAAACAATTTCACATTTTAAGGAATCAACAACCTAACTGAAAGTGAAACTGAAAAAAAAAGAACTCCTCATCATTCTTGACATAGTGCTCTATTAATCACATAAGCAATGTTACTTTATCAACATTTTAATTACCAATCTCGCAAATTTTCTTCAAACTTTTTGAAGAAACACCTATTTTGCTAAATTTCCTCATCAATCTTTTGTGTCAACTCTTTCTCCTTTATGAATATTTGATCTTCCTTCATTAAGTATTACTTACGCACGTTACCATCATTCATTACACCTTCCCCCTTAACTTTTTTATATTAAATTTTTTATCACAGCGACAAACCAAACACAAATTCGCTACCACCAACACAAATAGACATAAAAACATCTTGTGTGAACCATGAGGGACTGGCCGAGAGTGACACCTGCGCAAACAATGCGCAAAAGTTTTTTAATTTAAAAATAATCCTCGTATATTAACTATTAATTTTATTTTTAGTTTTCTCGAAAGGGGTCCACATTTTTAGAGCGTACCTAGAGAATACGTACCACGACGAGTTGGTACCATTTAAAAGAGTTTTGAACCCCACAGTGTCGTTTTACACTGAAACAGAAAGTAAACACTGTTCGGTGGAGAATATGATACATTTTGAAGATGCTACTTCAGAAGGTTGTTATAAGTTGATGATCCATTGGGATTCCAGCGAATTTCCAGATAGAGAAAAACTATTTTTGATAGCAGAACACGGGCTGGAGCCAAGAACATATGTGCTGAAATTTTGGACTAGAGAAACACGTATTAGTATCAATGAATAATTATAATTTTAGTATACGATTAGAACGTTCGTTTGATTTAATTTGAGAGTACTATACAGAGTGTCTCATTTATCTAACACTCTACGTGGATGTTAGTCAAGAAAATAATAACAATGGGGCTTTGAAAAAGTGTTAGTTTCAAAAATTAATTATTTCTTATGCTATAATTTTATTATAAACAAATTAACAAATTAACTTTAAGCTATGTTACATTTTATCTAAATCTTAGTCATATAGGTTCAAAAATTATTCAGAGCCTTAATAATTATATTGGAGGAGTGACGTTATTTAAGAAATTAAGTTAAGTATGAATATTGGTAAGAAAATTTTAGCTACTTTTCTTGTTAAGACTGCTCTTTTATCATTTTCACTTTTTTTAGAAAGAACAAGTTTTTGAAACTGTGGAAGAGTGTACGATTGATCAGATATCTTCACACATCTTTAGTAGATTTTAGTTTTGAAGGTAAGTAGATAATAGTCTCACAAAATGTTACAATAAAAACACTATTTCTATTATTAACACTTAAGGGGGAGTTGGATAAAATGGGGCATTTTACAAACAAAGTTGGACATTATCTATTTTTATTCAAAACAATCCTTAGTTTTGTATATTTTTATAAATTTTAAGATAAGAGACTAAAGTGTCATTTTTTAGAAGGAAAATAGAGCAGACTGATTACATAATAAATATTATTACAGTTCGATAAAATTGGGTAATTTGATAAGTCAGAAGACGACGTGGAAATTATCACACGAGTGCCGAAAGCGAATGAGTAATATGAGTGTATTTTTTATTTATAATGTAATGTAATAATAATGTAATATAGTTTACGTTGATATTGTTCACTTTATAATTAACATAAAATAAAAATATAAAAAAAATTATGTACCTACTCTACTGATCAATTTAGTAATAACATTAATTTAATCTTATAATGTTTAAATTATAAAGAACCAAACCCCATTGTGTCCAACTCTCCTCAATAATTTTTGTTTAATCAGATTTAGGTAAAATGTAACGTATATTAAGTAGAGACGTAATTTCATTTTTTTTTTTTTTTTTTTTTTTTTTGTTAGATTTTAATTTTTTAAGAGAGTTAGTAATTTGAAATGGGACACTCTGTTTTTATTTTTTCAGTTTACTTTGCGGTTAATAAGATCAGAAATATTTACTTATAGAGACAAATATTTATAGGCAAACCGATTTGAAAAAAATCTTATATCTAATGTAATTTGACAACTTTATTCTTCAACATCAGAGCAGTAAAATGTTATCTCCTCTCTTCGAGGGTTCGTAGGACAAAATATTCGAGAATATTTTTGATTTTTATTAATAATCAAGCTTATAAAAATCGTTCAACATTCAGTGAATTTTAAACTGAGAAAATAATATTATTCAATAGAATTTACATTATTTGCATAACAAGCAGTTTTTGTTTTCTACAAATAAAACATGTACCATCTTTCAACGGAGAAATCTCTTATTAAATTTTATCAAAAATATCTAAAAAATTTACACTACAGCAGATCATTAAAATAGCAACAAAATAAAATACCAACAAGTGCAAATTATAAATCAAGAGTATATTAAGTGAAAATCTATCTAAAAACCCCCTTTGGGTAACAATTAAAAAATGAATGTCGACGAGGACATTTTGCTAAATTTTATAAAACAATAGGGTTCGAGTAACGGCTCATTTGAAAGGGTATTTCATTTTATGCTTAAAGATATTTTTCCAAGTTGTGAGTGGAGAATATTTTAAACATTTTATAAATTAAGTAATTATCAATTTAAATGATTCAATTCAAATATTAAACCAAAGCTGCGTTTTTATGTCTGATTAGTTTATCTTAAATTTGATTTACTCCAAAATCAATAAAGCAGATTTGCAATTGTATTGTTGAATATAAAATGAGCTATTACTCGATCCTTGTAGCAGTTTATAATTATTTGGAATATTTTTTTAAATTAAATCATTTTAATGGAAGGAAAACATTTTTAACTATTTTTTTGGCAAATAAATCATTTTAGTTTCTTGAGAAAAAAAAACTGTATTTTGGGGGTGCCATAAAAACGCAGGAAATTAGCTAAATATTTTTTATATTAGAACCTATATAATTGCAAGATACAATTAAAATTGACAACGAAATTTTATATAAAGAATTTTCCTTCAATTCTGCCGAATAATCCACACATAAATTTTTTACTTTAAGTCTGGCCAATATGAATTTTCGGCAGTAGTAAATTAGACTAAATATTTAGATTTTTTAACTACTAAAAAGAGAATTTAAAATTACTCATACATCTTTTTTCACATGTCTTCTTTCCTAGTCCTCCATATTTTTTGAAAATAGCAGATTGTGAGTCCAATAATTTATGAAAATTATGGATTTTGTTAATAAAATTCCAATAGGCTTTATTTTCCTAAATTAGAAGATTATTATTACTGCAGAAGAAACCAAAATAGATCTTATTATTTATTTTTCTATCACAGCCTTTTGCTCTGTGTTCAGTGTCGACTTTGTTATTTTTTTCTCAGCCCAATTTTATTTTTATAAGTTTTTTCTTAAGGATAAGTTGAACTTATTAAAGACTTTATTTGTTTACAAAGGTATTTTTTATTTTTAGTTCAACGAAAGAGAGCAACAATATCAAAATTAAAGAAGAGGCTGCTGATAGAAATGCCATCTAAAAAAAGTATTATGCAATAAAACCCTTTATAATAAATGACGATATTGAACATTTTCATAGAATCCAAATAATGAAATTCTAAAATTTTTAATTTAATAAATAGCAATGTGTATTAAAAAAGGATAATTGGTTCCATTTTGATAGAAGTGACTCAAAAATAATAGTTATTTTCACTTCTCAATCATATTTTTTTCCCGCAAATTTTAAATTTCCTTATATGACGTTTGATAATTTTATGAAAGTATTAACTAAAAATATTTTGAGAAATAAATTTATTTAAATATAAATTCAGTCCAAAATATTTGATAGAAGAAATTTTTTGCAGGACTCTCCAATTTTTTTTATAAAATTAATAAAACGTCAATAAATAAAAGTGATATTTACATTTAATTTAACAATCATTATATTCATGTGTTTGGGGTTTATTGAAATATTCAAAGATGCATTCAATATAAAAATGTATTTATCTCTATTATTTATTCTACGTTAATATTTCATTCACAATTTGGTAAAATAATAAATGTAATAAATTTGGTCCAAAAAATTATTTTTATTGAAAAAAATATTGTAAAATAAATTTTACTAAAATTTCGTAATCTTTTGTTTTTCCACAAATGCTAGTTAATTTTTTTAAAAATTTAAATTTGGATTTTATCGGGTATTGTATTGTTCAAATTAGATTTAAAAATTAAATTTTAGTAATGAAATGGACGTTTTTCATTTTATTTAGTTTTTTTATTTTTAGTATTTTTATAGTAAGAATAAATAAGTGTGTGAAGATACTTATATTTTTATAATTTTTGTTTATTTTTTATTTTATTATTTTTATTATTTATAATATATTGAATATATGTACATCTTTTATTTTGTGTATAGAGTAGTTTTACTAAAAACGTTCAAATCAACTCAATTAATTTAAAATCAGTTTTTGAAAAATGTAAACAGAAAACGACATTTGCTTTTAAATTTTTTAAAGGAAACTACTATTTAATTTCAGATTTATGCGTTTTATATAAAGAAATAAATTACAATGTTGGGGAATGAAATAATCTTTATACAGAATAGATTTACTTGTTTTTTTATATTTTCTTCAATTTGTTTTAAGTATTCTTTCTTTAGTATTTCTGTTTTTAAATGCAATAATATTTATCCATTATTTTCTTGTCTATTTTTATGTTGTTGAATTGTATTCTTCCTTCTTTCATTCGTTGTGGAAATTATAAATGATCAAATACTCCGTCGTCCCACGTTGGCGTCAATTGTAATGAACAAATAAATTTATTGTAAGAGGATTTTTATTTTTTAACAATTTGAAAAATTGATATGCGGGATCGATTTTAAATGATTATTATTATTATTCAAAATAAAGTAATTCTGCTTTGGCATTATAATTATGTGATACAAAATTATATAATTGTTTCAAACAAATTAGAGCAAGTAGATCAACAATAAGAATAAATTTTAATGAAACTAATTTAAATAGAAAATTTTAAGGTTAATAGAAGGAATAATCAAATTGATAACTTTTTTTCTCAATTTATAAGGGATTTGCAACAAATTATAATTAAAATTGTAGATATTTATGTATTGATATATAAAAAAACTAATATAGAACTATTAAGAAACTTTAACTATTACTTATGTAAAAAAATCATAAATTAAAATATAATTATTCTAAAATTCTTCAAAATGTTAGACAAATTGTTAATAGATTCGTTAGAGTGTCGTGATATCAAAAACTTGTAAAATTTTGATTTAATTTTTGGCCTGCTGAAGGTAAACATCGTCAAAATTGTTTAAAATAAAAGCACCCTTTGTTAACAATTATTTAATAAAAATAGGAAGTATGCATATAACCAAAAAAGAAAATTTTTGTATAAGATTAATTAATTAATTTCATCACAAGAGTTAAATAAGAAATTACTTGCATTCCTGATTTTCGTTGAATATTATTTTGTTTATTATTATGAACGATTTATGAAAATATTCAACATATTCCTCAACTTATCCATAACCTAGAAATCGCCCATGTGTTAATCCATTAAAATAGGTGTAAACATTAAATATGATGATAGTGCTCCGAATTACAAAATCATTGTAATATATTTATTTCGATTTGCATTCGAAGAACTAATGCGTGTTGCATATGACAATTGACACATAAATCTACTTAAGGGACTCAAGACAGGACCGTATCTAAAAACCTATTTAAATTCAACTCACCCTGAGAAAATTAAAAAAATAAGATATAAAAAAAAATTAAATATAATAAAAATACTATTTACAATATATATTTAATAGATTTGGTTGTTTCATTCAAATCCTTTTATTGTGTATGGATATTACATTAAGAACTGGAACTATTGGCTTCTTATATTTGTTTGAATCTTGAACCACCAAATCAAAATACTGCAATTGGTTTCGTTAACCATGTTAGTATCATCATCAGTATATGACTAAAACCAGTTTTATCCCCTAAACACGCTGACATAGTCAGTAAAATGCGCAGTATTTTGATTTGGTGTGTAATAGGTTCAGTACTGAGGTACTGTTTTAATGTATTTTATGTAGTATTATAATTTAATAAATTGAAGAATAAGTCGTCAAAAGGGGGCCATACTTGCACAGACAAAAAGAAAGTCTGAGTATCTATAGAGGGGAGAGCGTCCCCACTTCACCCTTCAAAAAGTTTAAGAGAAACAACAAAAGTATTATTTAATCAAACCATTCAGATAGCGCACATATCGCGGTGACGATTTTTTAATGAAAAATCGACAGAAACCAATTTTTAATAATCATGGTGACATAATTTTTCCACGTGCCGACGCAAATTAAAGAAAAACTTACGTAGTGAATAGGAAGATCTTGGATATCGGTATTTTTTCGATTTCCAAGGATAATTTGGGGTCTGATTAAACCATCAAGCCGTGACAACCAAAACATAATTTGTATATATAAGAAGTTGTCATCTATCGAAAGTCTATTCTCGAAGAAGTACCTGGCACCGTAGAACAATGAAAAGTAGTGCTTGAAGCATTGAAGGGCAGACGGAGTAAAGTGTATAGTGTAGTTGTTACGTACGTTTATAAAAAGAGAATCGACTTTTATTCTCACTTTTATTTAAATCCTCCTCCAGTTACTAGTTATTACTGCGGTACCGTGTCATTCAGTGTGAGTGTGAAAGTGGGCGAATTTTGTTTTGACCTTACGGAGAAAGTGATTTTTCATTTTTTTTATTATTATTTAATATGGATGTGCAAGAATTCAGGGAGTTCGGCAAAGCTGCGGTGGATTATATCGCCGATTACATCGAAACTATTAGAGATAGGTAAGAACAATTATAATTTCAAATGCGACCAATTTTTTATTTTTTATCATAAATTCGCATTTTGGTTATAAACAACTAGTTGTGGTTGTCATTTAAATTATATTTATTTTTTAAGAAATATTAATTATTTATTATTTATTTACAGAGTTCGGCAAAAGTAACAAATGAATCTAATATCAAAATAATTAAAAAGAATATTTTTAAGGAAAGTTTTTTCACTAGTGATTTTCTATTATTTTTGTGAAATAATTGTCCATTGTTTCTCTATGGTATTAATTGCCAATAATTTATTTTTGGAATTGTTTTAAACTTGAATATAGATCAATTTTTTTTCATAAGGTTAGATGAAAAATATTTAAAAAAATAATTGTAATTCATAAAAATACAAAAATTAAATAAATAAATAAATTACTCAAACTGATTCTTTTTACGGTCTACAATCGTTCCCAAAAATAATGAATATTATTTTGATGATAATTTTAATTCTTCAATCTTTTAAATTTCGGATTTTCTTTCTATATACTGTTATTTACTGTAACAAAAATACAACCGTGCTATAAAGTGTTACCCGTTCATTTTGACTTTTAGCAAAAATAATAACATCAAATAACTAAAGTTTTCATTATTTTTTTAATGATAATAAATCAATGTATGGGCTGCTAAGGCGCCCGATTTAAATCCATTGGATTTAGTTCTGCAAACTAACAGGAAAATAAAGCAAATTCCTAAACTTAGATTTAAGTATGGAAATTAAAGGTGATATTCAAGATATGTTATCAAATCGAATTAGAAATACTATTTAATAATGTTGAAAATTATTTGTAATTTGTTATGCCCCTTATTGTATATTACATTTTTTTAAAATATTTTTCAATCAAATAAGTATATTCATTTTATTGAATAAATTTCTGTATTTTAATTACATTTTTTCTCAATATTCTCTGTGAAAAGTACATTTATTTTATTGAATACATTTTTATTTTTATTAATTTTTTTTTCAATATATTCTATAGAAAAAGTACCTTTATTTTATTGAATAATTTTTTTAATTTTTATCATATATTCTTTTTTAATATTTTCTATGAAAAAAGTACATTTATTTCATTGAATAAAGTTTTAAATTTTCAATGTTTTCTATAAAAAAAATACACGTCCGTATTCAAAAATTAAAAAGATTTTACATGTTTCAAATAATAATAGTGAATATTAAAACAAAAAAATGCTAGAAATTGTTACAGCTTTTCTTAAAAATTTTATATTTACGGAAATATTAGACTGATTCCTAACTTTTGGTAAAACTCTAAATATTTCTGTCATGTAAATTAATTTTGGGCATAAAACCTTAATATTAAAAAATATTTAAAAAAGAATATTTTAATTGATTTTTAACTATTAATTTTGTATTTTATTTTTCATACTCCTATCCAAATATTTCGTATCAAAATAGCTTGCTAATTTACCTTTACTGCTAAATCTAAAATATTATAAGGATAAAAATAATATATCCAAAATGCAGTCAAAACGAAATAAATTAAGTTCCTGTACCCGCCTTTAATATGTGTAAGAATTAAAAAAAAATAGTATTTTTACTACTAAAATATTTCTAAAAAATTTTTGCTTTTGGTGTATTAAAAGAAAACAAAAGTGTAATAAAACAAAAACACCATCCATTTTTTCAATATGAAAAATACACGTAGATTGGGAAATAAACCAATATTTATTAAAAAAATTATGAGATGACTAAGCTAGGCCATCTTCAGTTCTTTTTATACAGCCTTAATTTATATACGGGGTGTGGTGACGCATTAGTATGGCAAAGCTCGAATAGTCCGCTATTACTGAAGTTACGAAAAAAAAGATTTTACAAAAAGTGTAGGCAGTCTTGAGATTCACATTTTAAAATTAGTTCCAAATATACAGGGTGTTCCGTAAAGTAGTGTCAGACTAAGTTTTTATCGCCATTTCTAAATATGTAGGATCATGCAAGATTAAAGAAAATATTCAAACGTTGTTATGAGTCGATAAATTAATGTGAATAGTTGTTAAATAATTATAAGAATATTCTCTCACTACATAAAATGAATAATATTAGTATTTTTTGTTAAAAAATAGTCCCTGTAAATGATTTATCTATATATGCAATTTAATTCTTTCTTATAAAAATCGAAACTTTGGTATTAAATAAAACAAATTCTGATTTTTGGACAACTTCTAAAAATCTTCCACCTCCAAAATCATATCGTTTTTTAGAATATTTCGGAAAAAGTCATTGAAAAGCAGAAGACTAGAAGACCCTTATATTAATTCCTTATTTTTTTGAGTTATTTTTTTAATAGGTAAGAGATGATATTTCTCTAATAGTGAAATAAATTTTGTGGTCAAAATAAGTTATAAAATTTAAAAATTCAATTTTTATATTTTATATTGACGCTCCAATTAATTTTGATCACTAATAAATTTTTTTTGCCAAATATAGATCAAGTATTACACATAATAAAACGTATACATTTTATTAAAAAAAAAACTTTATATATATATATATATATATATAATTTTATAAACAATTTTTATGTAAATGGAAAGTTAGCGTGGCAGGGTATTTTTTCCTACTTATAAAAAAGAAATTAAAGCTATAAATACGGAATCATTTTTTAAACATTATTAAATTAGTCATCCAACGATTAATACAATAAAGAAAAATTTTCATACCATCTTTAACACATAAATATTTCTTTGAAAAGTATTAAATAAACACTAATTTATTTTTCATTAAATATAGATTAAAAGAATAATTTCAATTTTTTATAGATAATTTATTTCATTCATTATACGATATACTTACGTGACGTCATGCCTTTTTAAATTATTAGTAAATAGAAATTATAGTTTTTCCAAAAACGTAGAATTCGACAAAATAATTTAATTGAAAAGTGGTAATTAGTTAGAAAGTCAACAGAGGAAACATTTATAATAAAAATATAATACCAAACATTTGTTGTTTCTTTTGTTTGTATGTATTTAATTTCTTCTGTTCTCATGTTTTTCCCTTTGCTATTTTGACTTTTTTGCAATTTTCTTTTGCCTTTCATATATTTCTTGGCCTGTTTTCTCTTTAATTTCAATGTATTTATCCATGCTTGTTTCTTCTTCTTCATCATCTCTTTTTTTACTTCTTTGCTCCACCACCTCGTTTTTTTGTAATTTGTTATTACAGTTTTCCATTTCACGTACTTTTATTGAATTTTCTATTCTTCCAGTTCTCTACTCTTTACATATTTTCTAAAGCCAGGATATTTCTGAGTCTACAAAAAATATAAGAAAGAATTATTGCTCGAAAGTGATTAATTTTCACTCGAATTCAACAAACCGTACAAAATCTATAATGAATTTATTACATCAGAAGCAGCGTCTCGAATTGACAACAAACAAATTATAACAATTATTAATTCACCAAGTTATGTATAATGATACACAATGCAATGTTATGCAATATAATAGTAAGGAAATTAAATAAAGAAGCTTAATTGTATTTATATTAATTTTTGATTGACATTGAGGAATAAAAATTATACCATGTATTTGCGTAATAAATGGCAATTTCCACCGATATCCTAAACTTAGTTTATGTCTAAGGCGAGTGTAGACTGTGATTATTTAATATGTAAAGGAAGAAGATGAGTTTGAGTTAAATTTAAGTATAAACTTGGCTTAAGTTGCTTTGCTAAATATTAGTGTTGCTTTAGGGAGGATTTCCCAGGTAGCAATAAGAAATATGAATTAAATATTTTTGAAAAATTATTGCGACAGATTTTTAAATATTCATTAAATATTTTCTACATTTTTTGGTTAAATATTAGGTTAATTTATTTAATACTAGTTTATTGAATCTCGATTTTAAAGTTAATGTTTAATTAAATCTCGATTTTAAAGCAGAATTATTAAAATCTCATATTTTTTTCAAGAGTTTGTTTTCAAAGTTTTCGATATTTTAATGAATCTCGATGTTGAAGTTGAAATTTTAAATAGTTCTTGATTTTTTATTAGAAATTTTTTTATTGAATCTCGATTTTCAACTAGAAATTTTAAAATAATAATAAATCTTTTACTTTAAATCTTGACTTTAAAATTATTTTATTACATTTTAATAAAGCTCGTCTTTAAAACAAAAATCTTAAAATATTTCATGTTTTTATTCGATTTAGTAATCGAAAATTTTAAAGTCAAAGTTGAATCTTATTTATAGAGGAGAAATTTTGAAAATATCGAATTTCACCTCGGAATCTCGATCCCAAATTTTTACATTTTGCTTCAAAATCTCGATATTAAAGCTGACGTTTCAGTAAGAAATCAAAAATATTCAAGACGTTCGTTTTTTTTTAGGATTTCGATTTTAAACTGGAGATTTTTGAGAATCTTGTTTCGAAAGTTCGAATTAGAATAAATCTCGATTTTAATGCAAAAAATAATCTCCATAATTGATTTTAAGGTCGAAATTTTAATAAATTTTCCTTTTCCACGATTTTTCAATGATTCCCGATTTTAAAGCAATAAATTTTGTGTTTTTCTTCAAGATCTCGAGTTTGATATCGAGATTTGAATTAATCTCGACTTTAAAGAGAGAACATTTAATAAACCTCGATTTTAAACTAAATAACTAATCTCGTTTTTTACCTTTTGAAATGGAGATTTAGTTGAATATCGGTTTTAAGGTCGAAATTTATGAATCTCGATTTTATAAACCGAAATCTCGAATCTTAACTTTGATATGGAGATTTTAATTAATATCGATTTTAAACAGACAAATTTTATTAAAACTTGATTTGAAACCAATATTTTTATAGATAATGTGAAGAACATACAACATTTGTTTTATATAAAGAAAAAATCAAAGTGATTGGTCTTTAATACAGATTTTTGTATATTAAGAAAATAAAAAACCAAAATACGTCTCAGAAGTGAATGCAGAACAGCCAACAAAATAAATTGACTCAATTAAAAATACAATTAAAATATTGGCCAATGTTTCTTGTGTCTGGTTGTGAATTAATTAGTGTTTCATTGACTAAATCGCCAAGAGTACTACCTGTAGTTTCGTAATAATAAGTCTGCGATTTATTATGTAAACCGAATACAAGAACTAGAAGTGACATAACGCGTTACGAATAAAAATTATTTTAATCGCGCGGTTAATGGCAAATAATTATACCGTTATAACCCGGTTTTGTTATGATTTTGGAACAAGTTTTAAGAAAATTAATGTAATAAATAAGAAATTATATGCAACACTGAATTAATTAATATTTTTTTGTTCAGAAAACTACAGACTGTAGATTGGAATTTTAAGAAATTGTTCACATACTTAAAAACATCAAAAAATTATAATATTGAACCGCTAATATATGATATAAAAAGACTGAGAGCCTTAAAGCTGTCATTTTGAATATCAGTGAATTTAAGAAAAATATTTTATTTTAAAGTTGATAGTGAATTTGAAAAAGACAAGAGAAAATAAAGAATTATAAAAAGATCCACCACTATAAATGGATCTCTGAATTACCAAATTTTTTTTAGGAATTTATAGTAATAACAAAGATTGGGGCAGTACGGGCATATTTTTAAAGTAGATAAAAAAATAATTAGTAAGAAATTAACAAAATGAAAATATGCAAATATAGGAACAGAAAGGCTAAAAAATAGATAGAAAGACCAAATAGAGAATGATTTATAAACAATAGAAACAACTTGAAAAATTACAAATTCAGAGAAAAATAACGCAAGATACAAACTCTAGAAGAAAATAAAGAAAATAATGAGGAGATCCAATCTAAACTGATCTGCAAAACTCTCTTAGTTACTAACATTTCAAAAGGAAATTAGTAGGATATTAACAGAATGGAAGTTTGTAATAAATGGAGGAACAGAGAAGTTAAGAATAGCTAGAAAAACCAAATGGAGAATGATTTATAGTCGATGGAAACAAATTGAAAAACAACAAATCTAGCAACGAAAAATAATGCAGAAGAAAATAAAGAAATTTATGATAACATCCAATATAAATGAACCTGCAAAATTTTCTGATGGAAATCATTATTATTATTATTATTATTATTATTATTATTATTATTATGCTACAAATCACTTACAATAATTTGTTCTTTCTTTCAATTCAGGATTCAATAAAAACATTTTTTCTCAGCTTTATTACTTTTATCGTAAGAATATATTTAACATATCGATCTACTACATACTTTATATTTATTCATTGAAATCATTTTCATTCAAATACACATTAGTAAAACTTAAAAAGTAACAAAACAGGAATTCAATTATGTATTCATTACTAGTTTACCATATTCAGAACTTGTTTCTTAGCTATTTATTTAGTTTTGCATTAACCGTGAACTACTGCGATCTAGCTTAGGAATTGCAATGATCATGAACTTGTTAATTGAATGATAAATGAACTGGAGAGTTTTACAAACTGTCTGAAAGTCAGCACGAAGTAAAAATAATGTATAAATGTAATATTTAATTTCAATTTTCTTTAACACATGTTCCACTCCCTCCAGGGATCTGCAAGGATCGCACCTTAGGCCATTATTGTTCTTTCACTTATAAAATATTTTCTTATACCATATTATGCAACAACTATAACGTTTATATTCATTCGAATTAAAATGAATCAATTTTTTCAGACCTGTCGTACCATCAGTGAAACCGGGATACCTTGGCGACCTCCTGCCAAAGGAAGCTCCAGAAACAGGAGAATCTTGGCAAGATGTCCTTCAGGACGTCGACAGACTGATCATGCCTGGTATTACACATTGGCATTCACCAAGATTCCATGCTTATTTCCCAACTGCGCACTCATTTCCTGCTGTAGTCGGAGAAATGCTCAGTGCAGGATTCGGGTGTGTCGGGTTGAGTTGGGTAAGATAAATAAATGTGTAGATTGATAATTGTACAATTGTTAATAAATATCTTCGTTACAGATCGCAAGTCCCGCTTATACCGAACTGGAAGTGGTTATGATGAATTGGCTGGGAAAACTACTGGATCTTCCTGAAGAGTTTCTTAATTGTTCTGAGGGACCTGGAGGAGGAATAATACAGGTAATAATTACGGCAATAATGTCTAGTATTTCTATTCTACATTGCAAAACGTAAATTTTAATTTTATTTAAGAGGTTCATCCATAATAAGTACTTGTAAATGTTAAGAACTTTAGAAGAAATCGGCATTATTATTATTATTATACATACCACGTATAATCACTTGATGTCTGAGGTAGTAAAGTTAAATTAACCAAATCAGTATTTGACTGAATATATATATATGGTCGTAAATCATTCTCAGGCAGTAGCGCGTGTGAATGATTGTTTTCTTAAAATATTATTTTTTCTTTCTTTAAGAATATGGCGTTTTGGAGACCATAGCTAAATAGTGAAATATCACAAAATCAAGAATTTCCACAAACAAGTAATGACAATTATGTACTTAAAAATAGAGATTTACACAATATATTCGAGTATTTAACAAAAATAGTGTAAAATCGACAATGAAATAATTAAAATAATTTCAGAACTAACAAAAATAAATGAGCATCTCTTAAGAAAAGAAGGTGATTGTATTGTGTTACCCACCCCCCCCCCTACAGCCCTTCTTTATTAGATTAAATGATAATTCTTCTTCATAATTTGGATAGCAAAAGTTGTAAAGCATATTTTTTTTTAAATAACTAAAGATCTAGTTTTTTTTAGTATGTAACCTTTTCATAACGAATGATATTTATAATTTTCTTTAATATTGCACTGGACGCAGTTTTCTTTAATTAACTTTTAAGAATGTTTTTTTATTTTTCGATTAACGTTCATTTTTTAGTTTAACCTACTTTCAATAATTTTTAACATCATTTGAGGTTTCTATTAAGTAAAATTGGTAATTTAGCAAAATGCCTGTACCTGTCCCAAATCCAGAGAAAGAAGAGAATGATTAATCATGAAGAAGTGTTTAAAATTATTTAATTTTATTGTACAAACAATTTCATTGAATGAAAAAAATCTTAGAAATGATTTCATTAATTTCTTTTATTATTTACATGAACACCAAATATGCGTAGATACTTAAGCACCTACGCCCATGGATCTTCTTTGTTTCTTGGATTTTTATGAGCTTTTTTAAGGTGTTGCAATTTAGAATAGAAATACTAAACATAATAACGACTCAGTGTTAAATAATAATTGTTTCGGAATTTTATTAATATTTCTTTTAGGGTTCTGCCAGTGAAGTAACCTTCATTGGACTATTAGCAGCAAAAGAGAAGAAAGTCAAAGATTTGATGGAACTGAATCCTGGTTTAAAAGAAGCAGACATCAAAGGTAAACTAATAGCCTACACCTCCGACCAATCAAACTCGTCTGTGGAAAAATCTGGTCTGCTTGGATCGATGCCGATGAGATTGCTCCCATCTAACGAAGACGGGCAATTAACCGGAGCTGCTTTGCTGGAAGCCATACGCGAAGACAAGGAAAAAGGACTTATTCCCTGCTACGTAGTCGCTTGTCTAGGAACCACCCCCACCTGCGCCTTTGACGACCTCACGGAACTTGGACCAATTTGCAACCGGGAAGGAATTTGGCTCCACGTGGACGCAGCATACGCCGGAACAGCTTTCGCTTGCCCCGAATACCGCCATCACATGAAGGGCGTCGAATACTCGGATTCCTTCAATTTCAATCCACACAAATGGATGTTGGTAAACTTCGACTGCTCCGCCATGTGGGTGAAAAACGCCAAATACCTAGTCGAAGCTTTCAATGTACAAAGAATATACTTAAAAGACAACCACAAGGGTCTCGCTCCGGAGTATCGCCACTGGCAAATCTCTTTAGGCAGAAGATTCAGAGCGCTCAAACTCTGGTTCGTGCTTAAAATCTACGGAGTTGAAGGCATCCAAAAACACGTCAGAGACCAAATCAGTTTGGCTAAACAATTCGAGGATTTGGTGAGGCAGGATTCGAGATTCGATGTTTGCACCTCGAGTATGGGCTTAGTAACCTTCAGAATGAAAGGGGATGATGTTCTTACAGAAGCGTTGCTCGAGAAAATTGACCAAAGGAAAAATATATTCATCATTGCCGGCCATTTTCGCGGGAAGTTCGTAATTCGATTCGCTATTTGCAGTAGATTGACAAATAGCAAAGATATTGAATTTTCTTGGAATGAAATACAGTCGCAGGCAGATGAAATTGTACCGACACCAAAAAGCAGGATTGCGAATGAAATCAACGAGAAAAGAAGCATCGCATCGATCGAGTTTTCCGATTCTGCTAGTGAGAAGATTAGAAGCGAGAAATGTAAATAATATGGTTAAATTTGGTTTTTAAATAAATTTATTTATTATAAGAAATTTTAGATTGGTAATGAAATGTGATAAAGTTTAGTTTTATTTTAATAAAATCACTGCTTTGAGAATATTTTTGTAGAAAGCGTTATTGTATTGAAAATATATTATTACTATGTAGATTAATGAGCACTTCACTAAAAATAGCAAATAGTTCTTCGAAATTATTTTACCAAAGATTTCTCCCATGAAATGATTTTATCTGATAATTATGGGTTAAATTGGAAAATAAAATATTGTTTTTAAACTTGAGCATTATTATTTTACGGAATTACACAAAGAAAAACCGAAAAAGTCATAGAGAACATGTTTAAATCCTAATAGTCTAATAAAGAATGTAGAAAAATTTAATTTTAGTTTGGAATTTTCACAATTTGTAAATTATTTAATTTTCTGGTAAATTTACCAAATATTATTAACGAATAATAAATCATTAGTTGTTAGAAATACACGTTTATTTGGAATTTAATAAATAATGGTTTCAATGCCATTTAATTTTTAAAATATTAAACACCGCTTCATACTTTACTTCTACCACGATATAAAATACTTAAAAATAAATTTAAATGAACAGTTCATTAATATCAAATAAAGTTTATTCAAATAATTTTCTTCTTGATTCGAGTATTTTTTTTAATTTAGTACATTTTGATAAATAATGTTTTTTTATTTTAATTTAAAAAAATATATAATAAAGTGGGTTGTTGTTGCCATAAGTGGGTGTACATTAACGAAAGGAAAATTGAGAGAAATAAGTCCTGCAGTCTCACAGTCTCGGCTTTTATTTTTTCATAGAAAAAGGGCATAGAACTACCGGTTTCGTGGCTAAATGGGTAACATCTTCAGGTCCAAAATACAAATTTCTGTAATAAAAATAAAAATGACAAATATTTTACACCAAATTATTTATATACTTTCTAATATCTTTTATTTTTTAAAATATTTCTTAATGTAATGATAATCTAGTCTTTTTTTTTTCAAAACTATTATCCATATCCTTATCAACAAAAAAATTAAATGTACATAAAATTTAAAACTTTAAAAATTTCATTATTATTTCAAATACACTTTATTTGTTTACATGCTTACTTTGCTATTTTTTTATCAATAATTTTTTTCATATTGCACTTTCTTTTCACTTACTTTATTCTATAAATTTTCCTTTTTTTTTAAATGTTCATCTTTTCTTTTTATTATTTTTTTTAAGTTATTCAAATTTGATATAAAGCTTGTGAGATATTCCTAAAATTCCTCTGAGAATGTTTATACTATTTGGCTGCCTTAACCCTTTAAATATTTTAATTCTGTTTTAATTCGTTGTGTGTATTTGTATGGAACGGGATGTGATTTTGGTTTAAAATTTTTTGCTTCAAATATATGTTTTATTTTTTATTATATTTTCTACTTGTTTATCATATTCTTTATACTCAAAATTCATTATAATTTTATTATTTATTTTATTTTTATTCTCCATTTCTTTTTTTAATACTTAATATTTGACTATTTCTGTGTTTATAAATTAAGGCAAAATACCTGTCTATTTTCATTTCCTTCTTTTATTTGAAATATAAGTTACACCATGCGTAAAGTGATCAATTTTCGTGCACAATTTTCACTATTTAATTCTTCAAATTGAGAAAATATGTCTATCGCCACGCGTAGACTTAACTTTCAAAAATGATTTTTTTCAAAAAATTGCGATAGTGAGATTACGTTAAAATTTCTGAAATTAGGGATTTTATAATTCCCGCGCATTAATTAGCATTCTTTTAATTCAAGCTTTTGTCGCTAGAGTTGTTAGTCCTCTTAAAGAAATCCAATCGAGCAGTTGCCAAATTATGATATTTCTTTATATATTTTTTTGTTTCGTATATTAGTACACGGATTAATTTCAATATATTTGTGATCTGAAATTATTACAATATAACAGAATAACACCCCTAAATAAGGGCACAATTTCTATTTTATTTGTATTCTAATACTCCAATCTACCCTAACTTTTATTAACTATTAAAATGCAGTGTCAGACAATTGTGAAGAAATTAAACAAACGACTTAAATTTATTATGTAATTAAGACTTCTAACTTTTATATTAACTATTAAAATGCAGTGTCAGACAATTGTGAAGAAATTAAAAAAACGACTATAAATTTATTATCTAATTAGACTTAATTTTTTTTTAACGTAACACTCGAATTTTTCAATGGTTGTGTCGAGAATGACGCCTAGGCCTAGCATATTCGCTTTTAGATCTTTTCATCGGTTTCTTGGAACGCCGTTTCGAATGAACTGTGAAAAAAATAAAATAGTAAATATATATATATATTTATTTGGTCGATAATTTCGTAGTGCCCTCAGAAATTGACTAAACATACCAACTAATCGTCTTTTTGACGTTGAACATTTTTGGCTCTCTTCTGATGATGTGGATTGTTCGTCATCCGAGCTGGAAGTCGTTGCAGATTTACTTACTTCTCGCTCAGCGTGGTGCAGCCTTCCTCTAAGAATTCTCTTTCTGCTTCTACTTCTACTAGGACTGCAAGTCCTAGAGTTATTCGTTGGTAAAGAGCTGCCTGTAAAAACGTTTTGAAAAATAATAAATTCCCATTTCAATTTGTAAAAAAACTTACTACTTGAATCGTCAGTAGTGGTGAGTTCATAATTTGATCTTGTTTTACTTTTAGTTGTGTTCCTTCTTTTATTAGCATAGTTAGAACGGCTCTTGCTTTTACTTGCGTTCCTCTTTCTATTTTTGTGTTCGTATTCGGAATTGCTTTTGCTTCTTTTTGGTGTTTTTTTGGCCGGAGATTTCATTTTTGAGCCGTTTTTGAAAATTTCAATTGCGCTGTTACGTGGATCTAAACAAAGTAATTTTAAAATGTAAACCAGTGAATATAGAAATGCGCAATCATAAAGCTTCAAAACAGAATGTGATTTTCCTAACATAAAATATGTTATTACTCGGTTTTGGCCTATGAGAAGGCTGAATTATAGTGTCGAATCCTCCAACCGCTTTAACTTTTTTGAAGTATTTATAAGCTTTATAATCATTACCGGACAATTCCAATTTAAATCTTCCTCCAATTTCTCTTATAAGCCCGGTCCTTACACCGAGAATAATAGCTTTTTTGATTAAAAAGGAAGCGTTCTGCGGGGGCTCACCCATTTTACATTTTAGATAATCAATTATTTGTGATTTCTTTGACCCATTAGAATCTTTTAAAAAAGAAATCGCCTCAATTATGTCTCCTAAAGTTACACGAACCATATTGTCTTCTAAAACAAAACGATTGAATTAATTAAATTAATTATTTCAACCCTTACTTTGTGGAATTTCTTCAAATATAAAAAAGATAAATTATACTTGAATTTCCACAGTATTACAAAGCTAGAATAATAAATACGAAAAAATCTTGCAAGCACCAAAATTATATGGTTAGGATTAAATTACATAAAGATTCAAAAACAATTAGGCCTGTAGTTTCTCATGTCAGTACACCAAATAATAAATCAGCAGATGTTCTTATTAAAACTAACTAATTATGGTTACATATCAAAATATTTAATAAACTAGATTTAGTACAAAAACAAACAAATTAAATGAAAATATAAAATTAGTTATATTTTACGTTAGTAATGTCTTCAAAAATTCCTCCATGTGAATGTATAACATTAATAGCTGAATTCTTAGAAAGAAAAGGAATTAACCAAATTATAAACCTATTTTGCTTATGTATCAATCTAAATTACTTTGTTTTGATAATAAATTTTATACTGGAAATGGAGGGTTACCAATGGGTAGTCCAATATCACTAATTTTGGCAAATATAATTTGGAAGAAAAATTTTTAATTCAGAAATGTATAATTTGGTATAGATATGTTGACGTTTTGGCTGGTTTTAGAGGTAGTTATAGTCAATGTTTTCTTTAATTGTATTAACAATTTACATCCAAAAAAATTGCCCTTGAAATTGAAGAGAACAGTTCTATAAATTTCTTAGATATAACTATCAAAAATTATATAGTATTGAATGAACAATTACTGGGATGTTGAATTACATTTTGGACCAAAAACCTATATAATATTAACCAAAAAAATTGTTAGGAAAAGAATATGCACTTAAATACACTTATATGAAATCTGTCAATCTTATGTCACTGATAATGCAATTTAGCGAAATTTTATCAGACAAATATTTAAAAATAGCTTTGTAATACTGTGGAAATTCAATATAATTCAATTTATATTGTTTATATTAGTTATGAATTAATTAAATTTTTACAGATTTTTTGTAATAAAAGATTATGGTTTTTGAAAGTGGAAATAATCATGATAACTTTTACTTTTTTATGTATAAACATTTTGTTCAACTGAGGATTACTATTTTCACGTCATTTCTGAAATATCATTCAATGTGTCAAAAACAGCTACTTCAGGAGGTGAGATTTGCCCGGTAACTCAACTACTATTTATTTTCGCCTTTGGCTACGTTTTGTAGATGAGTTACCACGCATGTTTCACCTCATAAAGAACCCGCTTATCATACTTTGAATAATATCTCAAAAATGACGTGAAAACCTACGAACTTCAAAGTTGTACTTTAATTTAAAAAATACTAATGTTAAATAAACGTTTTTTGTAAATATCAGACATATAAATGAATGGAACAAAAAAATTAATTGATAATGCTATAAATTTACTTACTTGTAAATTGTCAATCAATGTTGGCCAACGGCAGTCCACTCTGCGAATCAATAAAATAGATATGAAATTCTTGTTATATTTTACTATTGTACATTCAAAGTAAAAAAAATTAAAAAAATAACAAGATGACATACAAGAATCTCACATTGAATTTCAAATCGGACTAATGATTCTATAAATATTTAAATAATGTTGCTATGGTGTCCAACCCTAGCCCACTAATCACTAATAATCAGTAAAAAAATGAAAATATTTGTCGGCACTTTTAATGTTTTTGGAGTTAAGGAAACAATCAAAATGTTTTAGACCAAAATGGACGAAAGAAAAAGACGAATTTATTATAATGAAATATTGGTATAATTAGTTCGGATTAACCATGTAGAAATATGAATTAACAATTTTGTAGGGTGGTTCAAAATTTGTTTCTTTATTTTATTTGGCCTCATCTGCTTTTACTTCATTTAAAAGTAATACTATGACAGTTCCCCTTCTTCTTAATAAATATTATTTGATGCTTTTTATTATCTTATAATTACTGGTTTTTATCTAAAATTTAATTTCCCCTCTTCGTTAAATGTTGATCTCATTTACACTTAGTTTTTTTTTTGTGATTCTGTTGGTTACCGAAATAACTAAAATTATTATCAGTTTATCGTAAAAGAACTAAAAACTTTCTGCTCATATACAGTGTGTCAATATCAAAAATCATGTAACCAATAAAAACTTAGATTTCTAACCTTATATATAATCACCTTATAACATATTTTAAAGAAAAATGTTTTGTATGAGGAACATAATAATAAATATTATAGTACTAGCCGCAAATATTATTTGATAAGGCTCAATAAAAATATAATTACATTTAAAAATCACTTTCCTGCTAATCCTTAACCCTAGGCGACATCTACAAAATAACAGAGAACTAACTAAAGCTACGTTCACAGTTAGCTTCCTTTTGTTATCAAACCTCTTGTTTATCGATCGGATTTTGTCTTCACATTTCAGAGTTTAACACATAATTTCATGGAAAATAACACGAAGAAGAACTCGTGTAACTGTTGTAGACCAAATAACCATATAGATGGTCGCTGAGGCCTCGAAATCGAAGAAGCACAAGAAGAAGAAAAGAAAAAGGAGAAGAAATCAGTAAATCTGTTTAATGATAGAGCAACGACCATTTAAGAAGCCATTTTCAAATCTTTATAATGTTAACATTTTCTCTATTTAAAATATTATTTATGTATATTGTGGGGGGGGGGCAGTTTTCTAATTAAATTATATTTCGGTTTTCACATAATTTTTTTTTTCTTTAGACACTCCACACATATCGTAATATCCTAATCCATTCTAAAAAAAACTCTTCTTGTTTTCTTTTAAAACTGCTTACAGGAAACAGATACAAAAAGAACAAGCGAGTAAAAGGCCCTCAAACAAACAGCGCTAAATTCAAAAAAAAACCTACAATATCTTTTTAATTAATAAATTTTACTTACACTTACATAATAAAGTTTTAAACTGTCAAATTTTCCTGTTATTAATTTTCCTGTTTTTAGGTTCTGAGTTTTCAATTTTAAACTAATTTTTATTTATTTATATTTTACATGTAATCAATCTCATGTTTATACCATATCGTTTTAGTCTGAAGAAGACCAAAACAACGACCGAAACGTTACTACCTAAAAAGACGTCTTTTTGTGCTGTTTCAATTCCCGAATTTTTCTTGACTAAAAACATATTGTTCAATTATGATTTGATTTTGATTTATAGAAAAAAAAAGCGATTTTTATTTTTTAATTTCGACGCCCTGTATATTTAGAACGGTGGAATTGTGAACACCAATTATATTAGCAAAATCTTTATTCTAGGGTGGCTCATAATGAGATGTACACAAAAAAGTAAAAGAAATAATGACATATATTAATAGTAAATAGTTAAATTGAATTTAGGTTGTTATTTATAGTTTTAATAAATATTCTATTAATCATATATTCTCAGCTCAAATATTTCTTTGTGGTGATATGCATGATATTTTCTATTTTCTCCAGCACTGTTGAATTTAATATTTTTTACTATTTAAAATATTACTCCCCTATGATTATGAAATAACACATTCACATTTCTCGCTTTAAAAATTATAATTAATTGCTAATTTACATTAATTTAAATATAAAATATACCTTTTAGGCTCTTTTGTTATATAAGTTTCCTTTTTTGTTTATTGGACAATCTTTTTTTTACCTTTTCCAGAGCTAAATTAAAAAGTATTATAAATTCTAATTTTTACTGTACATTTATTCCAAAATAATTGTACTTTTTTAGAAATTGCTAAACAATTTTACTGATATTTATTCGAACTTAATGTGAGTTAATTTTGATTATGTTTCCGAGGGTCAAATTTTCGTTGATACACTCTGTGTAAATAAATGTATTCAACATTTTAATAGGCCCTAAATTATGTTTTTTTAAATAAAAGCAATCATTAAAAAACTATCAATGACATTCAACCTGTTATATTTAAAACTCTGAAATAATTATGGAACCGTTAACTCTAACGAACGCTCCTGCGACCAACATTAACATTATTACTTAAAACCCAGTTACGCGTTTCTTAATTTTCAACTTGCCTGATTTTTTTCGTTTATGAATTAAACGGTTTTTATTATATTAACTAGTATGGAATTTTTAAGTAACGCGTTATATAACTTTGAAAACCTTGTATCGCCGTTACTTAACCGTGGCCTACCTAAAGTAATTTTAAGGATGACTTAATTGTTGGCAGAGAAAGTTATTAAATGACAAAGAAGAAATTTCATACAATCAGTATGTCATGAACTGTGTGATGCAAAATGGATGTCGAAGAATTTAGAGAGTTTGGTAAAGCCAGTGTCGATTATATTGCGGATTATATTGAGAATATTCGTAAAAAGTGAGTAATTTTTGTTTTTTAATTTATTATTATAGAGAGGTGTTAATTAGATGAAGAAGATAATGTAGATTAAAATTAGTTTCTTAAATTTGAAGATTCAAAAATAATTTATTTCGATGTAAAAATGAGTTAAGTACAAGCAAGTGATTTATTTTTATTTCTTTTTATATAAAACAGGTATTTTGTGTATTAATATCGAGATTGATAATCTACTTTTGAAAACAAAATTGTAACTGAATTTTATAAACCGTCAGAGTCAACAAAATCAATAATAATTAATTATGTTTTTTATACTCTGTTAAAGGAAATCTGTATTTTTTCTTCTAAACAAATTTCTAAATAATATTTTCAACAATAAAATTGCACTACAACTCATCATTTTTTCTACTTTTCTTAATATACAGGTGTCCCTGAAATTCGTATTCAAAACTTGGGAGATGATAGGGTGGCTAAAAATAATGATATTATTTCATATAAAATTCGTTCTATTAACGAACTATAGGGTTTTATTTATAAGTAGGTAAATTCTTTTCAGAATTTTTAAAAGACAAACGTCCTCTTGTGACAACTCAATAAAATTCACGACTCAAAAAATATTTGCAATTTTATTATCGCACTGTACGTCAAATGCGCATTCACCATTTTTAAAGTAAAATATTTTATATATATTTTAATAATAAATATCAAACAAGACTTTCCCTAAGAATTTTTTTATGCGTCATACAGGGCGCACTCGTAAATAAGGGTGAATGTAATCGTTTTTTTTTATGAGTTTTTGTATTACTTAGTTTTCTTTAATCCCTTTGTCGATTTAGGTAAGAAGAAATACAAAATATATGAATAAAAACACAATATTTTATTGTACAGTTAATTTTATTGCAGCATTAATTAGTTTTTAACTATATCTATATTTTTTAGTATATTCTCTTTAAATTTATCCTATGATGATATTTTTTCTTCTTTCTTTGCTTTTGTAATTCCAAATGTTTATAATTTGTGATTTATCAGTCCTTCCACTAATTCTTTTTTATTTTCAATGATATTGGACGGTCAGTATTCCTAATTTAATCTATTTTATTTTTTTATATTTTCTTCATTTTTATTCTTTTTATTTAATTTTTCATTTTCCCTTTCAAATTTTTTCATCTTCTCTTTAACTTCTATTATTTTTCCTTAAATTTTAGTGGCTTCTTTTTTTTATTTTATTTGTGTTCATATTTTCATAATTTTAACTAGTATCAATCGAATTGCTGTATCTAAGAATGAAAAAATAAAAAAAATGTATATAAAAACTGAATTACAAAACATACAAAATGAAACACCTAATTTTTATTTTCATATCTTTTTAGATTTTTTTATAAAATAGGTAATAAAAAAATATTATTTTGGACATTAATATCGGGATTAAAAAAATTGAAAATTAATTATATTTGTGAAGGAAATTTCAATTTTTATTTCTAAATAATATTTCCAACAGTAAAATAGTACTACAATTCACACATGATATATTTCAGGCCAGTTTTGTCATCTGTAGAACCAGGCTATCTCAAAAATGAAATTCCGGAACTACCACCATTTTCCGGGGAACCATGGCAAAATATTCTTCCCGACGTCGACAGGGTGATTCTTCCAGGACTCACCCACTGGCATTCCCCACATTTCCACGCTTATTTCCCAACGGCCAATTCCTATCCAGGAGTTGTGGGTGAACTGTTTTTATCTGGATTAGGTTGCCTATCGACTGATTGGGTAAGAGTAAAAGTGAGAAACATTAATTTAAATATGTTTTAAAACTAAACTTATTAGATTGACTAATTAGAGATTTATTGTTTTGGTGTTTTCTTTTGTATATCAGCAGTCGAGTCCAGCTTGTGTTGAGTTGGAAGTGAGGATGATGGATTGGCTGGCAAAGATGCTGGGGCTTCCAGAACATTTTCTTAATGAATCTGAAGGACCTGGAGGTGGTGTGATTCAGGTATTGTATTAATATATTGTTAAAAAATAACAGTGAATTTAATACGTCCCCCCGTTGGCATCTTAATTTGTTTTAGATTCTTCGTTGGCTGTTCCTAATATTATCTATTATCATTTTTATTTCATTTTTTGTATTAGGTTTTGTCTTAAAATTTTATCAATGTCAAAGTCCGTGAATTTATTTGTTTTCCTAAATCACCCTCTTTTAAGTATTATTCTTTGAAATACATTCTGAACAAATTTTAACAGGCTTAAGATTTTGGTAATTATTGTAATTTTTTCTTTATTATTGCTTATTGCTTCTTCTACTACTTTTTTTTGTGATTCTATTTTATTTTTATTATTTTTTTCTACCTTTTAGTATGTAAATTCGTAAGGATTAACCATTTAGAGTATTAATATTTTACCTTAGTTATGGTAGACATAAATTTCATCCATTTTTTTGTGTTTACCTTATTTTTTATCCGTAATCGACAAAAGTGTTTAGAAAATAAAGAAAATTTTTATAACGAACTTATAAAAAAATAAACTATTCATATCCACCATTAATTACATCCTTTATTTTTCACAAATACATATAATATAACGTCAATATATATATTTGTAGAAAAATTAGTAAATTTCTTTAAAATGTCGAAGAAATGTTTTTGAAAAAGGATATATTCTTTTTGACAAATTATAAAAATGAGTTTTCTTTTCAATATCAATTTTTTTTGAGAAAGAAGTTCCGTCATTTTGACTTTTCACAAATTTAGTTTGGAAAATGGCAAATTTTCTCCTTCAGAAACTATTTTTAAATAAAATAAAATTATTTTGTAGAATTTTAAATAAACAAAATATAAATATTATTTTCTTTCGAATATCAAGAAAATTTTTTTGATAAAAAATGGAAAATATGATTTTGTGAGTTTAAACAAAATATTTTCGCTTTAGTTTTTACAATTTTATATGAAAATAGGTTTTCTTTCGAATAAAGAAGACATTTTTTTATAAAAAATACATTCCTAAATAGGTACTGCAAAATTGATGAAATTTAAGAAAGTTTAAGAAAATAGTGTCATTTTAGTTATTTTTTATTAATGAAAAATGTCAAACAGCTCTTCCATAAAAAATTGTTTCAGAAATAAGTACTACAAAATCAATAAAATGCTCTTTTTTAAGAAATTATTTTTCTTTTGGTAATTGAGGTAAAAAAAATAGTACCTAATACAGAGAAATTATGAATGGAATTTATGGCTAACGTAAAAAAGTGTCTATTTTATAGTATGGTTTTAGTTTTATTACACCAAGTAGTTTTTTGTTATCTCTACATCGTTTAGTTATTTTTTTGTTCAAATTTATTCCATGATAATATTTCCTCAAATATTTTTTCTTCCTTCTTTGTTTCTGTAATTCCAAATGTTTACATTTTTTTTTTATAATTTCTTCTTCCTATTTTATGTTCTGTGTTCCTAATTTCTGTTTTAGTTTTTTGGTTTTTATTTAATTCTCTTCAATTTTAACGATTTTGTTTTTTTTATTGCCACTTCCTAGATTAAATATTTTTATCTTGCATTTAATTCCTATTATTTTACTTTAAGTTTAGGTTTGTACTTATTTTTATTTTATTTTATTCAGACAAATTGCTGTATTTGAAATTGAGAAAATAAAAAACTTTTCTGAATTCAATATAAAAATTAGACTACAAGACATCGCATACGAAACCTTTTTCACATATTTTTCATATTTTATCGTATTTTATGTACTACCATATTATTTTATTATACTACGGAACTAGAACACATTTCAATTGTTTTAGAACGCAGCTAGTGAATCTACTCTTGTAGGTTTATTATCTGGAAAGCAAAAAACAGTCAAGCAATTCTTAGAAAAAAATCCTCATTTAACCGACGCTGAAGTTAAAGCAAAATTAGTTACTTACACTTCTAAAGAATCAAATTCATCAGTAGAAAAAGCAAGTCTACTAGCTTCAGTCCCCATGAGACTTCTTCCCACTGACGCTGATTGTCGCCTTCGAGGTAAGAAAGAACAAATTATCGATTCTGTGTGACACATATTGTATATTATTGATATCTATTGATAATATTTCATTTAGGTGATGTGCTCCAGGAAGCCATAAACAAAGACAAAGCCGAAGGTCTAATCCCTTGTTGTGTTGTTGCCAGTTTAGGCACAACAGGCACTTGTGCCTTTGATGATTTAGATGAAATCGGAAGAATTTGTCAAAAAGAAAACATTTGGCTACACGTAGATGCTGCATATGCAGGAGCTGCGTTAGTTTGTCCAGAATACAGGTACCTCTTAAAAGGTATGTTATTAAAACAAATTACCAACATCCGCAACAATTCAAAACTTCTTCTAGGTATTGAATACGTGGATTCCTTCAACTTCAACCCCCATAAATGGTTTCTCACCAACTCAGATTGTTCAGCTATGTGGTTCAAAAATACCAAAGACGCAGAAGCTGCTTTCAAAGTCAAAGCTTCCATCCCAACAGTGCCCGTATTCGAACCAGAAATCGAAAACTGGCAAATTCCCACTGCAAGAAGATTCAGAGCGTTGAAACTCTGGTTTGTAATGAGGTTGTATGGGGTGCAAAACATACAAAAACATATCCGTCACCAGGTTTCTTTAGCGAAGTATTTAGAGCAACTGGTTAATAGCGATGATAGATTTGAGCTTCTGGTTTCGAGGTTAGGAGTGGTTGGATTTAGAGTCAAAGGGGATGATTCTGTAACTCAGAAGTTATTGGACAAGATAAATGAAAGGAAGAACCTTTATATTATGCCTTATTATTTCCAGAATAAACTTATGGTCAGGTTTGTGGTGTGCAGCAGATTAACGGAAACGGTCGACATTGATTTTGCTTGGAATGAAATTAGGTCCATAGTAGCTGAGATACAGCAAAAACGTTCCCAAAAAGAAGAAACGAAGAAAGAAAATGTTATGAATACAGTGAATCTGTCTAAATTTGGATCTATATTATTGTAAATATTAATTTGTTAAAAATAATTATTAATAACAGTTTTTATGCTGTAATATGCAATGTTTCTGTTTGAATAAAATGTTTTGGTCATAAATTTGTTGTTTTCTTGCTGGTTTGATGGAATGTGTCACCAAAAAAGACTTAAAGCAAAGATTCTCACTCTAAACTATAGATTGAACTAAAGCTAAAACCATAATAAATGTCAAAATATTCCAGTAATTGTCACTTTTCATCGTTTGGTTTAACAACATCCAAAATTTCTGTAATATCATGAACATACTTTCTTATAATTTAATACCATTGGCTCGGTTCTTGCTTAAACACCATCGGTAAATACCTACATTCTAACAATTCTTTCATTAACCCAATTTTTTTAGAAAATTATCCAATCTTCTAAGCAGCAGAACTTACGCTAGCAAAAAGAAAGATGAAGCATGCTCAAAACCAGAGACTCACGTTTGCACCATATCAGAATGTATGGTAGATCCTTGCAAGCCAGAACCTTCTGTGGTAATTGTTGGTGCTGGAATGGCTGGATTATCAGCAGCTCAGAGGCTGATGCAATGCGGTATCAGTAATTTTACGATTTTAGAAGCCACAGACAGGTTGGTATCAGCAGATTGATTTAGGAGTTCTATACTATCTAAATTTTAGACCTGGTGGTAGAATCCATTCCTGCTGGTTAGGTGACGTTATCGCAGAAATGGGTTGTCAACACATTGCAGGTGCTTGTTGCAATAATCCTGTCTACAATTTAGCAGCTCAAGAAGGCATCCTCAAAGAACCATTAAATAGAACCAAGAAAAGATTAGTTTATAATTACACTAGTGATGGAAGAGCCATAGATTCAGCAACGTCAATGATGGCCGATCATGTGTTCAATGGAATCAGCCAGGAAGCTTACAATTTGTTTAACATGAGCTGCAGGAAGGAGCATGGATCTCTCAAGAACTTTATATGTAAATAAAAGTATCCTAATTGGTTCAGATATAAAAAAATTGATTGTAGATCTTAGAATTCAACAAGAACTTCAAAAATTTCCCGAAGAACAACGTTACGATTTATCAAGAGTTCTCTTTGGTTTAACAAATAGGCTAAGGTTCTTGATAGGTGATGATTTAGGAAATATTAGTGCAGATAATGTTGGTAGTAGAGTTAATATTCCTGGAGGTGATGCCTCGATACCTTTTGGTAATTTGATTTTATTTTTATCTGAAATAAAGATGAGTGAACATTTTTGTTTAGGTTTTGTAGGTGTTTTGGGTCCGTTGTTAAGAGACTTACCGGACTCCAGTTTAAAATTTAATAAAGCAGTAGGTCTTATACGTTGGGGAACAGTACAGCCAAAAGTTAAAGGACCTAGAGCTGTGGTGCAATGCTGCGATGGAGAAGAATATTGCGCCGATTATGTGTTAATTACAACTTCTTTGGGTGTTTTAAAGGAACATGCGGACAAACTATTTTGCCCTGCTTTACCGGGCAATAAAATGGAAGCAATTAGATCTCTAGGTAAAAATACACATTTATATTATAATTAGATAATGTAATACATACTTCGATGTAATACTGTAAACTTTTATTTACTGGTTCTAATAACGTAGATTTAAAAAAGGCCTGGACACTATGGGGTTTTAAAAACACCCTTTTTTTCTTAATTTTATTTTATTTTTTTTTCATTTCTTTGCTTTTAACTTGGAAACTCAAAGTTGATTTCCGAAGCAAACTTTTGTTACAAAAAAAAAACTTCCAACTAAGAAACTTTACTCAGATTCAAAAATGTATTTACCGACGCGGGTCGAGTCCCCATAACGACTGACTATTTTTTTTCAATTTCCATACTGACTTTCTTGAAAAATACCTCCCTAATGGTTTCTAGAATATTCTATAACCTTAGTGGAAGTTAAATTGAAATTAGCGATCAATGGTAATTTGTTACGTCAAAATATTCTCTAAACAATTGTTTGGTGTTTGATATTTTTTCGAAGTGGCAACTTACTTTGTAACTACGTTCTGTAAACATATTTCTTAAGTATTCAGCAGTGGTATATTTTTTATTTCGCACGAATCGAAAACAATTGTGAAATTTAAACTCAATTTCCTTTTACTACATGTGAGAATTATGAAATAAAATGTATGCGCACATCGATATTTTTTTTGTTGTACAGGATATTTCTTTTTTCAATTTTTTAATTCTTATTTTGATTTAAATAATCTCTGATTATTATAGTACATCGAATCATATTTTTGTAGGTTATGGAAATGTCGACAAGATCTTCCTAGATTACGATAGACCATTTTGGGTGTACTCAAACGGAAACATCAGATTCGCGTGGTCCCAGGACGAATTAGCCAACAGAACGGATTGGACAAAGGGTATAAGCATAATAGAAGAAGTAATTGGAAGCAAACATGTTTTATGCGCGTTCATCAGTGGTCCAGAAGCAGTTGTAATGGAACACGCTACAGATGAAGAAGTTGCTGATGGGATAACAAAAGTTTTGCGACAATTCACTGGTGATGCTTCGCTGCCTTATCCTTCCACAGTGCTAAGATCCAAATGGACTTCAGATCCATACTTTTGTGGAGCTTATAGTTATATGAGTTTAAATTCATCTATTGGACATCAATGTGATCTTAGCTCCCCAGTTCCAGGAAGTTCTGAACCTGTTCCACCAATTTTATTATTTGCAGGTCAAGATTTACATTAAAGATACCCATTGGGTAAATATTGAAAGTATTATTGTTTTTTTAGGAGAAGCAACTTGCGCTGGACACCAAGGAAGTGTTCATGGCGCAAGATTAAGCGGTATTAGAGAAGCAGAACGAATAATTCAGCTAACAAAGCAGTATGGAGGGCCACCACCGAAAGGATGTTCTTGAAAAACAAACATTTTTGTGATCTTGCTTTATTTATAACGGTATTTTACAACTCCATTAGATACTTTCCTTCCATAAATACAATTCTAGTCTAAAACAAATAAGTTAACCTTAGTCTGTAATCCATTGTCATAGTACATTGTCCATAATTATTTAATAAAAGTATGAATAAAATATATTTTTAATATGCATAACGGAACGAAATATGTTCGTTGAACTTGACGAATATTCATATATACATCATACATTATTTGGTGAATAATAAGAAAACAATTTTTACAAAACGTCTGTAAAAGCAAACAATTCAAAAATATTTTCAATAAAATATATACCAGTTTCAACGATTAGCCTCAAAAATACATGAAATAATTTAATAATTCATTGGTAATTATTGATCCTTAAACCACGCTCAATTTGTTAAGCAGTTTTCGACAAAATATCGTTAGCTGCTTCTTTAACTTCCTTCCAAGAAATATCAATATCAAATTTCTCAGTCATCCTCGAACAAATGGCCAATCTAAGAAAATAAACGTCTCTGATTTTGGATGGAACTAAATGTATAACTCCCCTTCCATTGATCCTCTTCAATAGTGCCTCATTGATCTCATTCGACGATTTCAATCTGAAGCAGACCAATCCCATTATAACTTCTTCTGTTATCTCGAATCTATCGTCGGTTCTCACTAAACCCTCGAAATATTTAGCTAAAGCAATTTGTTTACGAATGTGTTGTTGGAGGTTTTCTATTCCGAAGAGTCTTAAGACAAACCAGAGTTTCAGGGATCTGAATCTTCTGCCCAGAGGAATCTGCCAATGGCGGTAATCAGGAGCTGATCCTTGCTGCTCGTGTTTCAAATAGAGAGGGTCCACGTTGAATGCGTCTACCAGCCAAGATGGGTCCTTTAGCCACATGGCTGAGCAGTCGAAGTTCACCAACATCCATTTGTGTGGGTTGAAGTTGAAAGAGTCTGCTCTTTCAATGCCCTTCATGAGATACCTGAGGAAAATATTAATTCCCATGTTGATAAAAGAATCAGAAACTATTAGATAGAACTAAAATTCGAATATACTGAAGAAAATGTATTTTAGGAATTTTAAATGAAAGAACCCCATTTTAATTTACAACTTTAGAAAAGTTATATAAATGTTAGTGCATATTTATAAATTCTAATTCATCTACCATATTTCTAGGACATTAGGTATATATGTTTTTAATAATTTACTCTTTCATACTGATGATTATGAAGAAGAAAGTTACTAAAATACACCGCCATTCAGTACCAATAAAGGTATTTTTATACCGTGTGTCCCATAATGTATTAGGTTATAATGATGTATAGATAAATGGTATTTGTTAATTGTCTAAAAATATAATCGATGTTATTCCAAAATGTTGTATCAATTTTGAAAATTGATATTTCTACCATTTTTAAAACCTTTCTAAATCTGCTGTATAAAAAAACACTTCTATAGAATCTCGTGCTTGAAGTAGGAATTTTATAAAATAATCCACCATTCAACCTTAAAAATTACATTTTTTGTCTTTTCATTTTTAAAAAACCATATCTTAAAAAATTTAAAATGTTCTTCTTTTAAGTCGAGATTTTAAAGAAAATCGTATATGAAGTCTAGATTTTTTTAAATCTTGTGTTTGAAGTAAAAACTTTATAAAATCTTATGTTTAAAGCCGGGATTTTATAAAAAAAACTCTTGTTTAAAGTCTATATTTTATTAAATGGCATGTTTGAAGTAAGAATTTTATAAAAATTTGTGCTTAAATTGATTTTTTTTTAAAGTCTATAGTCGATATTATCAAAAATTCATGTTTGAAGAAGAAATTTTACAAAATCTTGTATTTAGAGCTGAGACTTTATAAAAATGTCTTGTTTAAAGCTAAGATTTTGTAGAATATTTTATTTGAAGTAGCCATTTTATAAAATCTTTTGTTTAAAGTCGGGATTTTATAAATTTTTTTGTTTAAAGTTGGGGCTTTATAAAATCTTGTGTTTAGTGTCCAAATTTTATAAAATTTCGTGTTCGAAATAAAATTGTATAAAATCTCGTCCTTAAAACAAAATGTTATAAAGTCTAATGTGTAAACTTAAGTTTTAATAAAATTTAGTGTTTAAATTTGATATTTCATCAAAAATGTTGCGTTTAGAAGTTAAAATTTTATAAAATTTTGTATTTGAAACAAATTTTATAAATATCTCGTATTGAAGTCGAGATGTTCGTCGAAAATATCTTGTTATTTTAAAAGTTAAAAAGCGAAAAACATTGTGAAACTAGTATAACTTTACCAACAAAATAAAATGTATTAACCCCTATTTACAAAAATTTTATTTTACCTATATTCAGGGCAAATAAAAGCAGATCCAGCATATGCTGCGTCAACATGAAGCCATATATTATTTTCGTTACATACAGGGCCAATTTCATCCAATCTATCAAAAGTACAAGACGATGTTGTCCCCAACGTAGCAACAGCCTAAAATAAAAAGTGTTTTTTATCTAAAATAATCCATAATTACTTAAACTTACATAAAAAGGTATAAGTCCGGCTTCCAAATCTTCCTGGATAGCTTTTTCTAATATTTCTCCACTTAATTTATTCGAATTGTCAGGCTGAAGAGCTCTCAGCTTAATTCCACCCAGTAGACCGGCTCGTTCTACAGACGAATGACTCTGACCTGTATAATAAAATAATCAAAAAACAAAAACTTTGTATATAAAAAAAAATAATAAAGAATGTGTCAATTATAAACACACTGTGTGTTGAAATCCAAAAATAATGAAAATTAGACAGTTTTGAAGGAAATTGAGGTCAGGTTTCAAAAAAATTGTTTAGAGGACCTGGGTATAAAGTCTTCGAGAGCTGTTGGCAAAAAATTACACTGTTGTGATGTTTTAAAGTTGTAGCTGGCCAAGCGAGTCAATGTTACGAAGGAGTCAGAGCAAAAAAAATTTTAAAAATCACTCTTGGCGCGGTTATTCAGTACGAATATCTTTTCAATCACGTTGATTTAAAATTCTCACTCTATTTATAATTTTCGCTCTTATTATTCGTGTTATTCGCTTATTCGACTCTACTTTCCCCCCTGACCCAGTTTTTGTTTTAAGACGAAATATAGATATTTTTTTTGTTCGGTAATTACAAAAACTCACTAGAAGTGTATCCAACCAATTTTCCGACGATTTCCATGTCGCTCATTTGGGGTTGTTCTTTTTTTGTTCTGTCGATGGCGCGTGCTTTAGCGCCGAGAAGTGCGACCAAAGTGGCTTCACTAGCGGTGCCCTGGATCACGCCGCCCCCTTTCGCCCCGGAGCAGGCCAAGAAGGCTTCCGGCAGGCCCAGCATCTTGCCGAGCCAATCCAGCATTACTACTTCCAGTTCTGTACACGCTGGACTCGCGATCTAAAAAGTAAATTGGATTATTCGATAAATAAAGAATTTATTATCCATAAAATTCAAATTTGTTGTAATGGTGTGTCATTGGATGATAGTAGTGCTTATTGCACAAATAAATGCTGGAAAGAATGAAGATGGAGAAGAAAATAACGTCAAACTGACAAAAAAAACAGAAACATGTGTCTTAGTATCAACAACAAAACTTATATTAACAATTCGTATGATATTTTAAAGAATTTTACAATATTCTTGCATTTTAACTTATGATATATTTACATACATAATAGTTGACAAAAAAAATAATTATAAATTAAAAAAGTTTATTCTTTCTTCCTTACAATACCAATATTAGTTGGTTATACAATATAATGTTTATTAAAATTTCTTAATAGTTTTATATCAGGTTTGTTTATATTTCAACACATAAATATCTTCAATTTTATTTATAATTTGCTAAAAATCCCTTATAAACTCGACTTTACAATAATAATATTACTATTTTAATCTTATTCAAAATTTGCATAGCTGTATTTTCAGATTTTAAAATAATGTTAATATACTTCGATATGAACAAACAACATCATGTTATAATTCATTGTGTAAATTTTTTTATTTTTGATTTATAGTTAATACATTGTTTCATACTTACTATTAAATGATTATATTACAAGTGTCCTATATTTGTTTTTTCTATCCACATTCAGAAATTTTTTTTTAAAATCATCATTTTGATTATTCCTTCTTCGATTAACCTCCAAAATTTTCTATTTAAATTATTGGTGCTTACTATTTACTATAATTTGTTCCAAACAACTATATGATAATTTTGTTTCACGTAATTTTAATTTAACTACAGCCAAATCATAATCCTTTATTTTGAGTTTATAATAATAATAATCATATGAAATCAATCCGGCATATCAATTTTTCTTAAAAACAAAAATCCTATTCCAATACATACATGATATCTTTAATAAATGTAGCATATTAAACTTATGTTTTTCTTTAAATGAGACACGTTCAAAATAAATTATTTTCTAAGTGGTATTATCACCTTAAAATGTAATTTAGGTTTATATTGATTTCGTAATTCCAAGTGAGCGACTAGTTTTCAAACGGTGCCAATTTAGATCTAAATTCTGTCAAGGTTTAGTTAACTACACAGTTTTGAAATTTGGCATTACAAATGTATCTACAGGATGTAAATAATAAATTTTATTAACGATTTGGTAACAATGGTTTGTACAAGGTCTTGGTCAAGTATACCAGATTTTTTAATCCAAACAAAAAATTGTTTTAAAGGTTTGAAAGCAAGTGAATAAATTTTTACTCAGGAAACGAGATTTTCGTTTATAGTGTATATATAGCTCTAAAGTAAAGTATTTTACTTATTAAGGCGCCAAAAAATTTAAAAAAAAATGCTTATTCCTCGAAATTCCCTTATACTTGACAAAAGTGATTTAACCTATTAAAGAATAATTGGGATTTAAAAAAAAATATTTCACAACTCTCAAAACTGCTTTAAACTTCGTGAAAATTGGCAATACTTGGTAAAAGCCTTTTAAAACATGCTATAGAATATCATACAACAATGCTACAAAGCATTAAAAACTACTTCAAACTCGGAATTTAGTTGTATTGTGAGGAAAAAATGCTTCACAAATCTAAAACCTTCAAACTTTGTGAAAATTTTTTATACTTGACAAAAGGGTTTAAATCTTCTAAAAAATGCTTCGGTATAAAATACTTCAAACTTCGCGAAATTCCGTTTTACTTGACAAAAATGTTTCAACTTTCAATGAGGAAATTAAAAACTCCAATGTATGTACTATAATAATCAGAGATTATTTAAATCAAAATTGGAATTAAAAAAAAAGAGCGTACAACAAAAAATATCGAAAAAAAATTTTCAACTCAGGGACTGGAATTAAAAATTTTGGTTACCCTCGCGGAACTTGACTTTTTCTCTTCCTTACTACCCCATAATGACTGACTATATTTTTTTCAATTCCCATACTGACTTTCTTGAAAATCCCTTCATCGGCAATGGTATATTATTTTATTTCGCACGAATCTAAAACAATTGTGAAATTTAAACTCAATTTCCTTTTACTACGTGTGAGAATTATCAAATCAAATTTATGTGAAGCTCGATATTTTTTGTTGTATAGGCGTTTTTTCTTTTTAATTCCATTTTCGATTTGAATAATCTCTTACTACAGTAATACAGAAAGAAATACTCTCAAAATCACCTCAACATTTGTACATTTATTTACCTTTGACTCACCCTGTACTACAGATTCCGTTTTCCCGAAAATAAAATAACAAAAGAAGTTCCCATATAAGTAACGAGGTGTATAATTTCCCTCTTTATCTCGGGGCGAATTTAGAAGAGAAGGAACAAAGCACGCATACTAACAACGGTTATCCAACATTTCCTTTTCGTACTGAAAAGAAATCAGGTCTAACCTCTCAACAACTGAAAGGCTCATTTCCTCTTTTGTGTCTATTAAAACGATTAACTCAAGCATGCTTTAATATTCGCTTCAAGGAAATATATCTGGAGACTCTGGACTAGGGATAAGAGGCCCTTTGAGTATCGAAACATTTTGATTTTAATTGGTAATAAAATTCGGGAATTAAAAATTATTTCATTAATTCGTCAAAAAGTATCTTAAAAATAATAAAAATTCTAAAAGTTTAATTTGTTAAAAAGCATTGTTCTTATAGAGAATGTCCCAGTTAAAAAAATATAATATCACAGCTTGGCGATATATAGTGATAAAAAATTGAAATTTCACTAATAAAAATAACTTGAATTTATTAATTGACAGTTTTTGCGTTTTTTTAAATGTACAAAACAACTGAACTATTTTTCAAATTTCTGTAAACCCAGACAATATTAAGTACTGTACGAGGGGCAAATAAAAAAACTAGTGTAGTAATTGCAAAGTTTTTAAAAATTGAAAAGATGGGTCTTTTTTATTATTTTTTTTTTTGAAGAGTAACAAAAGGTTACGTGTTTGGTGCGTACACACTATGTAATGAAAGAAAGGCTGAATAAGTTGTATTTTAAAGTGTGTAAGATTCTTTATTTAAAGATATGTGTAAAAGAAATATATATATTTCTCAAAGTCAAAAGAGTGTCAAGCGCTTTCGGCAAAACAATGCCATCATCAGGACAAAAAAAGTGCAAAAAAGTAGAGAAGGTTGGTTATAAAACAAAAGTAGAGAACATCAACGCAGTAACAATACATCTTAAATTAACTTTTTAAAAAACGACATTAATATAGTAGAAAACAGTAACATTTTTAAAATTTGGTTTTTAAAGGCCCAGGCCTGAAAGTTGTCCCAATAAAAGACAACAAGTGTTTTTTAAAAAACATGTAAAATAAATAAAAAATTAAGATGTTTTACGTGAGAAAATTATGAACATGCGGTTTTTGACAAAGTTAGTCAAAAACCGCATGTTCATAATTTTCTCACGTAAAACATCTTAATTTTTTATTTATTTTACATGTTTTTTAAAAAACACTTGTTGTCTTTTATTGGGACAACTTTCAGGCCTGGGCCTTTAAAAACCAAATTTTAAAAATGTTACTGTTTTCTACTATATTAATGTCGTTTTTTAAAAAGTTAATTTAAGATGTATTGTTACTGCGTTGATGTTCTCTACTTTTGTTTTATAACCAACCTTCTCTACTTTTTTGCACTTTTTTTGTCCTGATGATGGCATTGTTTTGCCGAAAGCGCTTGACACTCTTTTGACTTTGAGAAATATATATATTTCTTTTACACATATCTTTAAATAAAGAATCTTACACACTTTAAAATACAACTTATTCAGCCTTTCTTTCTTTTTTATTATGATTATGTAAGTATGTAAAAAATTCTGAAAAATATCGTCTGAAAACTAGTAATTGTATGCACTAAATAAAAAATAAAAACAAATGGTTTTTTCAGAAAAAAGTTAAAATCATCTAATTATAAATATATAAAATAGCAAAAAAATATTTTCTTTTCTTTCTTCAAAAAAGTAAGAAAAATAATAAAAAATAGTAAAGATATGTTTAAATAGCAGAAAAATTTTGAAAAATATCGTCTAATAACTAGCGATGTGGCCCAATGTAAAAATTTAATGAACCAATTTTCTCAAATTGGGTACTCTGTAAGTATTTCTTGATAAAATGCAAACGATATGTTCAAAAAAATTAAAAATTCTGAAAAATACCGTCCTCAAACTTGGGATGTTGGCCATTATATAAAAAATAACAAAAAATTGATTAAAAAAACAAAATTCATTTAAAAACTGGAGTTGTTTTCAAAAATTCTCCTTTTTTTAAATTTAAAAATCGATCATTCTGTATATCTTTACAAAATGCAAAATGTATGTTAAAAAAAGACTAAAAAACATGCAGTTGTTTTTTCAGACACTCTATATATCTCAAAGAGGAATTCTACTTTTCAAAAATGTGCGATGTTGCAAATTTGGCAAAAATACACAAAAATGGACATTTTTTCAAAAAAACAAGAAAACAATACAATAATAAATGCAGTTTTTAAGGTCAAATTGTGAAAATTTGCTAAAAAGGCAGAATTTTGCCAAGAAATTCTTTTTAAAACGTGATATTTTACCAACATGATAAAATACTTGGAAAATGCTTTGTTTTCTCTATTCAAAAAAAAAATAATAAAAATTTAAAGACTAAAATAGAGGATATATTAAAAAAGTTCTGAAAATTATCGTCTTAAAACAAGTGAAATTGTTTATTGTATAGGAAGAATTCAAAATTTAAAATTGACCTTTTTTTTTATTTAAATAATCCAATTTTCTACAATCGAAAACTTTATATATCTGTGCAATATCTGAAAGATGGATTATCCTTCTTATCAAAAATGTTGCTATGAGATTCTTCGATGTTACAAATTTGAAAAGCGAATACTCAAAAAATGGATATTTTTGCAAAAGGGCAAGAAAACTTAACAAAAAAAATCAATTTTACATGGCTTTATTATGTAGAAGATATGCTTAGACAATTTTTTGATTTTAATGCTTCGTAATTGTGCAAAAATATAACATAAGTATCTAATAAAAACATCAAATTTTAAAAACGCAGCTTTTTTATATCGACATATCAATAAGATATACTACTGGATAAATAATTAGAGTTAAGGATAAATAAAACTAAAGAAAAAGAAAATAATTTCATGAACACTCTTGAAACCATCAAGAATATTGTGGTAAACGTTTAAAATTTTCTAGAACCTTCGAGAAAGCAGGAAAATTATATAAATAGGGAGAAATTGACAGCAGGATGCAATGAAGTGTCAAAGTCGACGAAAGCGAAGTAGAGTCACCTTTAATCAGGTTAATATGTATTTTTATGAATTTTTTTAAGTTTTTCTGTTAAATAAAATTTGTTAAACCCACATCAGTATTATTGAGTTTATTAAAACTATTTTACAAAAATAACCAAAAAAATAAAAATTCAGCCCATAAATGCAATCTTAAAAGTCCATACTATTAATTAGTAAAAATCTAAAATTTTAAAACAGCATAATTTTTTCTATAAAAACTGTAGAAAAAAATACCTTATAAAATAATAAATAATTTAAATCTACAAACCGACATGGTCTTGCATTGCAGATATTATATTCATTTTATGCTTTTTTTTAGAGACACAGTGTATGTAATCACGTCCCACCGATAAGCCGATAATTATTGTAAATGATTGAATATTAAAATACAAAAGAAAAATGTAATTATACCGAGGTTGATATACTTACCCAAGTGAAACCTATGCAGGCTATTGCACCGCTCAGTATGTCTGCAACTATTGCAGGATAAGAATTCGCTGTTGGATAATAAGCGTGAAATCTGGGTGAATGCCAATGCGTCACCTGGAAATTAACAACAAAAAACAATGCTATGTAGTTATTTAATTTATTTCTATAAAAATTATTGACTGAATATTGTTAATGTTAGATTATAATAGGAAAAAATTTACGAGGAGTCTCATAAATCTATTGATAAAATTGCTAGGGAGATTGAGAGAATTAAAACAAACATTTGTTGCTTAAAAGCATATGTTGCTACATTATTCACCTTTTACACAAGTTGCTCTTTTTTTTTATATTTAAGTTTCGTTTTGAAGATTCAGAGTCTAAAAGTTTAAAAAATATTTTTTTATATTTACTTTCTGTCCTGCAAATTTATAGGACCTCAGGATTTTTTTGTATTCAAATCTAAAGAAAATTAGTGAGACTGTTTTCATCCTATAAAAATTTATGAAATGACTTACTCCTGGCATAATAACTCTTTCTACATCTTTTATTATATCCTCCCATTTATCTGGTTTTTCAGGGGCACTCTCAGGGATTAAGGGCCTTAGATATCCTGGTTCTACAGTTGGCAATACCCTCCTGAAATATAAAATATGTGTTTTTACGACTAGATGTTTTTTTGGGGATGAGAGTAGAATGAAATATATAGAGTCGGTCATCATCAGTGATTGAAATTTCGCTAAAATAAAAAAATTATACGGCTGGTACGTTGACTTTTTATATACTCATTTTGTGATCAAAAATGTCTTTCTTTCATTCATGTGCTTGGAGATTTTACAATATTGTTCAGATAATCTATAAACAATTTACCTACAAATATTTTTAGGGATTCTATAAATTCATTTTTTTTATCAAGACTATTTGAATTAAATCATACAGACTAAACATCTGCTTAGAACACCCTGTATCAGTATTTTTGAGAGCTCCTTAATAAGCTGACTTCAGTTGATCTCAATGAATAAATTCACCCTGTACTGATTTTTGAAATTATTTCTTTTAAGAAAATAAATACTTGTCTCCATCTAACTATGAGCAATAACCTAGGATGTTAAAAAACTCTATTCAACGATTAATATTCCTTATTTCTGTTCTTATTCTTTCTTTGAGATCTTCAATTCAAGTTGGCCATGTTGCATATACTTTATTTTTATATCCCCACAGAAAAATCCAGCGGCCTATAGTCTGGTGATCTTGCTGGCCACTCAATAGTAGCTCATCTTCCAATCAGTTTATTTGGAAACATTTAATCTCTTAGATTTGAATCATAATTAAGTGTTGCCAAATTTTGTAACAAAACATTTTCATTCGTTATCTACCAAATAAGAAACAAATTCATCTTTAATTATAATTTTCGGTTGTCAAATTATCTTCAATAAAAATTAGACCAATAAAAAAGTCCCCTTTGATACCTGTCTTCAGTTTTGCCAGTTTCCTTTCCCATTTAACTTGAATGTTGATTTTTTGAAAAAAGAAACTTATTTCTGTGTAGCTTATTGTCTATTTATTGTAGAATCTAATTCAACAATTTGTTAACTCCAGGTCAAAAATGATATAGAAAATATTTTGAACATTTATTTTAATATATTATAGCGACCATTCAAACCTTCAATCTTCAATTTTGTCGGATTGCACATCCTATGAACTTTAATGTTGATTCCTTCAAAAAAAGAATCTCATTTTTATCCCGCTTGTTGATTAATCGTTCTCAGAACTTTATTCGGAGTCTGAATCATCTTCTCTTAAACTTCAGGACCAAAATGAGATGGAGACCATTTTGAACATCTCTTCACCTTGAGTAAAGATGGAAGATTTAGAAGAACTTCTAAGGCCTTTATCAAGAATGTTCTTATTGCTTTTGTGCCAATTAGGAGGTCTTTGAATTCCATTAGTTACTGATTATATAAATAAATAAGACGTTCTTTGATTTGTACATACAGTAAAAAATGTAATTAACAAAAAAATGCATGAATAATCCATTAAAGATATATTTAACATAATCTCAGTTAACCTAAGCAGGAAAGTGCAATTATTACAGTAATATTAATTAAGTTTAACTACAGGAACTACACTATTCTAATGAAACACTCATACTTGACAGTATCCCACATAATATTAAAAAAAATATCATTTACATTGTTATGGTACGATTAATTAGATCAAGGTGTTGTTGCTTTCACTTATTTTTCAATATAATTCTTGAATATAACTAAAAGATTAACATCTTCATACAGTGTCAAGGTTGTAAAAAGAAAACAATAAATTATATAGTAATACCTACGATCAATGAACAAATAAAATTAATTGAAATTTAATAAAGATTCGGTTTAGACGTTTCGTCAAGTTTAAAAAATAATTCCGATAAGAATAACGACGTCTCAGTGATCATTTTACTAATTAAGTACTTCATGTTAAATGATAAAAAAAGCTCTTAAGTGTTTAATTTTAACTTCTTAGTGTTTATATGTATTATATTTATTCTATTTTAAAATTTAAATATTATGGGGTTATAATATTATGACAAATTGATTAAACCTACGAAGACTTACTTTTGCAAATCGCTTTGCAGCAGAAAAAGATTTAACCTACTTCTAAAATTAATCTTGCCTTACCTTTCTCTTATATTCTCGAGATAGCTGGCGACATAGTCTATCATTTCCTTTCCGAACTCCCTAAACTGATTAGCCTCCATTTCTGCAAGTATAGAAATTGATTTTAATTCACTGAAGCCGATTTCAAATTTAATTTAATATCTAAATTAGTCTTTTCAACATGTTTACATCTCGCTTGCAAAAAATGTAATGCAATTGACTGAAGAATTTAGAAAAAAAACTAGCTTCGATATAATACAGTGTCATTAACAGGATAATAAATTCGTAGTTTGTTGGTAAAGTTCGATAAATATAAGATACCGAGTGTCAGTAACGTAAACAAATGGACAATACATGCCCACCCCGTGATGGAAAAGAGACAATTCTCCCTCGAAGGTTCTACAAAGTTTTAGATATTTTTCCAGATATTCAGACTTTTTCAAGAATCTTATTCTTCATCTTTTTCTTTCATTGGGCTCAGCCTCTTTGGACTATTTACCCGGTACAATATTTTTTAGAAGAAATAGCAAGAACATATGGATAATCAATTTAAGGGAAAACAAAACTTTTCCACATGGAGCAAATAATAAAATTGGATGTGTAGACAATGAATAAAAAGGTTCAACTATCTAGGAATTCAAACGCTGGAGAAAAAGAATATGAAGAAGTTCTTAATAGAATCGTGAGAGTTAGTAATAATGAGAAATATAAGGGCGAAAATAAAACAACTGAAAAAAGTACTGGGAATGGAAAAATACATGTTATAGACTCGTAGAAAACGAATTAAGAAAAATTGTACACTCTAAAAGAAAAATAGTCTTAGAAAAAAATATATACAGAATGTAGAAGAAGACTTGCGAACAGGGGGGCGTGAAAGTAGAAAGAAGTAACAGAAAATAGAACTAAATGGTTCTTTATTTTTCTTATTATTTCTTCTTTCCATGAGTCCATTCATTTCAGTTTTTTTGTCTTCATGTGTCTTATTATAGCTTCCACTTCCACTATCTTTTCACTATTCCTTAATATTAGGTGTTTTTCTTTGTTGATTTTCTTTGGTAATAGAATTTTCCTTATTATCTTCCTCTCAAGCGTTCTTAATTTTTCTTTTTGTGAGAGGTAAGTTGTTTTAGCTAAATAAGTCACCATAAATCTAATTGATGCTCTATATATGTATCTTAATTTTCTTACTCAAGTTTTGCCTCTTGTTCGTATTATTCTTTGATTTTAATCCTTCTATAATTCCTTCCATTAATTATTACTCCTAGATATTTAAAAGTTTCTACTTTTTGCCCTTATCCTGTATTTTTTCTTTGATTTCCAGACTTCTTCTTTTTGCTTTAGGAACTAGCTCTAATAATGCTTCTTCTAATCCTTTATGTTCCTCTCTATAAAAACTAGAGTGTTTCTGATACCAGTTTCATTGATTATTCCATCTGATGTAATGTTGAAAAATATCGTTCATTATGCATCTCCCTGTTTAACTCCTTTTTTTAAGGGTTTTGTTTGTGATCCTTTCATTGTTATTTTTGAAAACCTTGAATTTTTGTGGTAACTCCTATTTCTTTCATTCTGTCAATTCTGAAAATTATATGGCGTAGTATATTGTAATCATAGTATTGCTCTATTGATTATATCTTGGTTTATTAAATTACTGTAAAAGTTTCTATGGTCTTAATAACCTTGATAATTATTTATGAGTTTATAGGCCAGACTCTTGCGTACTGTTATTAAATTTGGTTTTTTATATTTTTACTATCTTTAGACTTGTTTCTTTTTAAAAGTATTTGAACTATTGATATTAAAAAGACGTTTTTATTTAAAAATATATTGATTTACAGATGTAACACCAAAATGGTAAAAATCGAAATTAGGAAAAAGTATGATTAAAAGTAGAAAACTTTCTATTTAAAAAAATAAAGTTGGAATAATATGATTTGACCCATATTTTTGAGTTAAAATATTATAAATAATCAGAGTAGTGCCTTCAGCAATTTTAATCAAAATTGATGTTTCAGTTTTGAGGTAATCATAACTATAAAACGCAAAAATGTTATTTTTTAGTTTATATATCATATAAAAAATAAATATTTATAACTGAATATAAGTGTAACTTTAATAAATGCCAACCTTAATTTATTTTTTAAATAAAGAATCATATTTTAATTTCACGAAGATTTTTATATTTCTTGGATCAGACATAAGAGCCATCTCCAGGGTCAAAAAACAACTAATTTTTGATCCAAGTACATCTTAATTTTATATCGAGATTGACTCAGCAAAAACATTTAAGATATCCGGTATTATCTAATAATAAATACATTTGCAGTAGCATAAAAAAGTTGGTTTAATGTTAATTGTTATTGAATATTAAATATGTAAAATTATTTAACCGTAATTGATTTTTTTAAATTGTGCCAATTCATTGTCATTTAATAAGAAAGTAATGGATTTTATAAAAGGTATTTCTACTGTATTTTATTAGTGCGCTCTATAATTAATTTAAATAATCTGCATCATTTGAGTGATTAAGTTTTAAAATTAATTAATTCTCCCATCACATGTTGCTCACATGCATGTAATAATTTAAGTTTTAATATTAATATTTTTCCAGATTTATTTCAGGTGATAATTTTTAATAACTCATACCAGAATTTTTATTTTTTATTTTTATACCTCCACAGTTCAACGTTTATTTGATAATCGTATATTTTGTTGACGAATATTTAAATTAGACCATTAAATTTTTTTCAAAATTTCTGATATTTGGTTAAAATTTAATTTTTATAAAAACAATCAGGCCTTTTTAAGCAATAATGTGATATTCATTCTGAATTAAGTACTATATATTAAAAGAAAAACAAAAAAAATTTAATTGTACTTAACTAGTGTGTTAAAATAAATCATTAATTTCGAGATGGAAATGCAGTAAATTACTATTCAGAGAATACACGTACAAAATTACCAAACTCACATTTATTTTATTACACTCTAAGTTGATCTCTTAAAATATACAGGGTGATTCATTAATATTGCACTTAATTAAAAAAGTTATAAATTTATGCTCAAAAATATATTTTGATGAATTTAAAAAATATTTATTAATACATAATATAATAGAATAAAATCGATAAAATTTTGATTATCATGAAGTTAAATATACTGTCGTCCTCAAATAATTGATGCAACATTTTCGAGTGTAAATATTAATATTTACTTTTTAAAAAAATAATTACTCCGTTTAGAAATTTAATCAAGTATTAATATCTTCTATTCCATTATTAGTTTCATACAAATAAAATAAACACAGTACAATACAAATAATCACAACTTCTTGTGAATACCACAGTTAAAATTTTAAATAATAGATAACATCCGTTATATTGTACGACAAATCATAAAAATAAAATAGAGCGTTTTTAAAACCGTCAAACTATAATTTCACATTTATAAATTGATTATATTATTAGTTTAAACATTTCGACTTACCATCCATTTCAAAATCCTTCGGAAGCTGATTATAAATTATAAGAAATATTAAATAATGCAATTGTTTATTCAATAGAGATTTCGATAACATAAATTTTGTAAACACACGTTTTAAAATAGATAAATGCATTTTATGAAATGAAAATTTCGGTTGTTATATATATATTAATGAAAATGATTATTAATTTATGTTAATTTTTAAAAAAATGAATTAATAATTTTGTCATTTTTTACAAAAAAATTATTATTTTTTAAGAAATAATGAGAAAATTGTTTGGTAATTTTTTACAAAAAATCAATACAAATATTATATCTTATTTTATAAGAATATAAATGAAAATTCCTGTTATTTTTATAAAAAAATAAGGGAATATTTTGTAATTTATTACAAGACAATGAATAAAACTTTCTCTTATTTTTTATAAGAAAATGAATCAAAATTCTGTAATTTTTTATAAGGAAAATAAGTGAATTATTTTATAATTTTTTTAAAACAAAATGTATGAAATATTTAGTATATTTAGTAATTTTTTTGTATGACAATGGATGAATTATTTTGTAATATTATACAAGAAAGTAAAAGAAAATAACTAAATAATTTTGTAATTTGTTACAAGAAAATGAATGAACATTCTTGTAATTTTGATAAGAAAAATAAGTGATTGATTTGTAATTTTTTACAATAAAATAAATAAAATTTTCTTTTATTTCTTATAAGAAAATTAATGAAAATTCCTGTTATTTTTTAAAAGAAAAATGAGTCAATTAATTATTAACAAGAAAATAAATAAAAATATCAGTTATTTTTTACAAGAAAATTGTTAAAATTTTTTGTTAATATTTATAAGAACATGAATGAATTATTTTGTAATTATTTACAAGTAAATGAATGTAAATTCCTGTTGTTTTTATAAGCGAAATAAGTGAATTATTTATTAATTATTTACAAGAATGTAAATAAAATTTTATATAATTTTTTACAACAAAATTATAAACAAATGAACTTTTTTGAAATTATTTACAAGAAAATAAATGTAAATTTTTCCTATTTTTTTTTTTTTAAATAACTATTTATAAATTTATAACACTGGTCCACCCTTTACAAACTTAAAAGTGGTACTTGCTTTTCGATAAAAAATCCAAAACCAAATTCGATCACCAAAAGTCTGTCACTTTTCAACACTTTTCGAAAACAATAGCACTCGCGGTCAGCCCAAAGAATATGGAACAGACTCCCTCCTGCTGGTGGCAGCAAGCTTTAAATCTGGCGGAACTGTAGTGGGGCCACCCGTCAACTCAGAACACTCTTCATGATAAAATCGATCACATCCACCGTGTCATTTTCGTCCATTGGGACTCCCTTTCCTGGATCTGGGTTTTTCTTTCCCTGGTCGTTCCAGAAATGGACCATCGACAAATTTCCAGGGATTTTCTACATACTTTGTCTTCAGAAAATCTACTTTATAATATAATAATAAACTAAAATAATGAATGTCTCTAAAGAAACTTGATTTTAGAGAATAAGTGAAAAAAAGTATAAAGCCACTCTGTATATGCTCACCCTAATGTTTTTATACCAAAGGACTTCGGCGTCCTGTGAGTTTTTTTTGAATATGGATTTTGAACGTTTTATCATAACATAAGGACAAACTATATCTCCAATCGTTTAAATTATGGCGCTACCTTGCAATTTTCGTATCTAATAAAAAATTGATTTCAACCAGAAATAAGGGAAAAATGCCTAGCTAAAAAAATGCAAAAAGTCTAATATTAAAAAAATCGAGAAATAGTTTTAGTTTTTTAGTTTTCAAAGATCTCAGAAAATTTATGATGAATTTATTCTCCAAAAGAAACGAAAAGACAAATGTCTAATTTAAAAAAATGGAAAAAGATCTACTCTTAATCTAATACACTCTAAAATACTTTAATCAATAAAAAAAAGTCAAAAAATGTCATAATCTTCCACAAAAGGCAGGAGAAACCTCTCATATTTATAAAAAAAATAACTCAAATTACAAAAGTACTGCATGCAATTTTAATTTTTAAACAAAAAAGTCCACTCATTTTCATAGTTCATAAACAATTGTAATCTTTTTAAAAAATACGATAAAATAAAACCTCAAACAAATTAAATCTCTAAAGGAAAAGAACAGAAAATTCTGTAATCTTAAAAAGCGCTCACAAATCTATTTCTTAATCTTCAAAAAAATATTCTAAGCTATAAAAAAACCACCAAAAAAGTCCTGATCTTCCAAAAAAATGAGGAGAAAGCTCTCATGTTTACAAAAAAAGAAATAACTCGAATTTAAAGAATTACCACAAACCAATTTTAATCTTTAAAGAAAAGAACACAAAATTCTCCAATCTTAAAAAACCCAAAAAAGTCCTAATCTTCCAAAAAAATCAGAAGAACCCTCTCTCTCATGTTTACAAAGAAAAATATAATTTTAATTTAAAAAATTACCGCACGCCACCGTCAATCTTTAAAAGAAAAGAACATAAAAACATTAATTTTAAAAATATATGAACTGCTGTAATCTTGAAAAAAAAAGAAATAGTTATAATTTTTAAACAATTTCAAGAAAACTATGATCTACATAAAAAACACGAAAAAATAACATATCAAACAACACCTCGAGATATATGAATAAATGAAAAATATTTATTCGTTCTATTTTTTTTTAAATAAAAATTCCAGGGCCCAATAATAATAAAATATTGCTTAAAAATTAAATAATTTTTTTGCAAAATAAAATACAAGAATTAATTATTCTAATATTAGTTACATAAATTTTAAATTTAACCTAATTTTAATTCAAAAATAAATAAATAGAATAACTATAACTAACAAAAAAATGTAATGATTTCTATTTTCTGCGACAATTTTACCTTAATCTTATTTGAAAAATTAAAACTAAACATACGCACTCAAAAACAAACAGGAATTATATTGTAAAAATTTAGTAAATTTAAATATTAATTGTTAATTTAATACAATAATAAAAATATCGCATCAAGCAGGATTTTTAATTATCAAATAAAATTTATTTAACACAATATACAGGGTTGTAAAATTACAGTTACAAATCCAGTCACACCATTTTCTTTCAACAAACATTTTTATATATCACTTAAAATTGATTGAGAAGCAAAAAAAAAGTCAAAATTAACAACTGCTTTTTATTTATATACAGGGTGTTAAAATAACATATTTGCGTTTTCGAGTAAGCTACTTTTTTAAGTAAAGTTAGAAACTAGAGAATTGGTAAAAGGGAAGAGTAGTCGTTTTTTCCCCAAGATACTTTAATAAATGAATAATGAAAAATTTGAAAATTATTAAAAAGAAATTACTTGAAACAAAATAAAAATAAAAAAATCGTAAGTAGATAAAAAAAATAAAATTAATAAATAAATACCAGGGCATAAAATCAAATAAAAATTAGTTTTCTAATTAGAAACGACTGATTTAAGAACTAACAATAATAATCTAATTCTAAACTTAAATTTACTGAATATTTATGAATTATTTTGAAAATCAAAAATATCCTAAAAATAGCTTAATTACAAAGATTCATAAATTATGTTGTTATTTTCGCTAATTTTTACAAAATTTGCAATTAATTATAAAAAGGTTGAATTAATGATCATACATATTATTAATTTACTCTTTTTTAATATTAATTTGTTTTTAAAACTTTATTTACAATAAAAATTAGTTTAAAATGTACAATTAATAACCTTGAATGTTGCTGGACTTAATATTTAAAGTTTAATTAAAAACTAATTACTGAAATTACAGTTTATATCAAAAATAAAAATATCATATAAAGTTAATAATACGGATTTATATAAACAAATTGCTCTTATTTTTCAAAACATTCGGCTTTTGAAAGATTCTAAATTTGTTATAATTTATGTAAACTCAATTGTAATAAATAAAAGAAATTAATCATATATAATATTAATTCCGTTACAATATACACATGACGAATTTCATTAAAGTATTTCTCTAGTTGCATTTAATTTTTATCTAGTTTTATCAAGAACTTATTATTTTACAATGGTAAACAATCCCCATTATCCTTCTAAGGTAATCAATAATCAAAATATTTAGCAACACAAGCAAGAAACTTAACGAGAGGTTGTTGATTTTCTAATGTTTAAAATTGATAATAAATTTAATTTAAATAAATGTATTACCCTTGAAAGTAGTAGATTGTAAGAACTAGCAAAAACTAGGTCAATATCCTTTGAAATGTAACAAGAGCAGAGACTGTGTTAATTTAACCTTAACTAAATACTGCAAATAATGAAGTTATTATTAATTTTAAATATGGGTGGGTCTTACGCATATGGGTCATTTTAAACGTTTTATTAAAATTGAAATTATTTGTGATATAAATTTAATCCAAAATCCTTCCATAGAATTACAACAAAAATTGGTAACAAAGTTTTCTTACTTTAAAGTAGAAAACCTTGAATATATTATTTTAGAACTACTTTATTGCTGCTTGTATTTAATTTCTTGTATATTTTATATACAGCGTGGTTGGAATTTCCCCAACGTTACTGCTTTTTATATGAAATTCCCCAACTGAAGTCACAACAATTCGCAGAAAGAATGAATCGGTGAACTACTGTTAACGTTATTGAAGATTTTAATAAATATTTTTATAACTGATTTATGTTAATTAACTGTAAAAGATTTGCTTCTAAAATACAGAGTGAATAAGATAATTTTCACATAATAAAATTATTTTTTTGATCGGAAAAAAAATATTATTTTGCTCAGTAGAAAGATTGGTTCAACAAAAGGAGGTAAAAATCAAAATATATTTAAACAAATATTTCATATTGGGTTGTTTTACTGAAGTTTTAACTATTTCTTTAAAAGTTTTTAGAAATGGAATATTTAAGCTACTTTTTATTATTTTTTAAAAGTTTAAAGTTATTCGAAAAAGGGATATTTTTTGGTTTTCTTCACATTTTCTAGGATATTGTCTAATTAAATTTGTTTTTTATAGAAATATATATATTTTTTCTCACGGAATCAAAATATAAAGAAAATGAGGATACATTTTGCCAAAAATATTACTTTTTATTAATGACGGTATTGCTATTTTGTAAAAATAGAAGAAAAATTAGGAGGATAATAAATTTAACATCATTCACAGTTTTGTATTTGTTTTTTTCTATTTTAATCTTTTGTTTATTTTCTTTCTGCTGTCCTGTTCTAATCTGTGTTTGTTTTTCTTTTACCTCTCTTTTTGTGCCCTTATTCATTTCTTTTATAATTCATTTATTTTCTCGAATTTCCTTATTCATTGCCGTGTTTTGTTTACGATTTTTACACTTTTGCATTAGATTCTTAGTATTTTAACACCTTTAGTTTATTTTTTTTTCTTTATTCTAGTTTTATTCAACTCTGTCAATCTTAACATTTTTACCTTTTGTTTTTTCTTACTGGGTCTTTATTCTGTATTAATTTTGTATCTTTTGTTCTTTTTTGTAAGGTCATGGCTCATAAAAACTTTTATTTCTAAGAAGCATTTCGGTTAATTTTTTGTTTTTATTACTTTCTCTTTTTCCGAGTATAGCTTCAGACATGTGATTCTTTCTAGTTTTGTAGCAGTTTTCACTTGGACATCTTTTCCAATTTTTTTTTCACTTTTTCTTTTAGTCTTGACTCATCATTTGCTTTTAAACCCCTTAACTACCATATTATTTTTATCTTCTTTTGTACATTCTTTGTATAGATTGCAACAAACATTGTTGAGTTATTAATAGTTTGCTTAGATTAAAAAGATTGGTTCAAGGAAAAAAGGTAATAAAAAACAAATTGTATTTAAACAAAAGTTTTATATTGATTTTGTCTTGGCTTTCACTGCAATTCATTAAACATAGTTTTTCTCAAATAGAAATTAATTGCAACATAGTTTGTCAATTGAAATATTTACTATTACTAAAATGGAATGATTGGATTGATAATCCTTGAAATTTATATGTACGTTGATTATGTAATTATTCGAATATTTTATTCAGAACGCATTTGGTTTGACTCAATCATTTTTTTTTGAAAACCATTTGTTTTGGAAAAATTATTTAAATTTAAATTTTGGTAAAAATATGATTTTAGTTCACTTCGATGTTATAAAATAAAAATCGATTATTCTAAGATTACATAAATATTAAACTTAATTTTAAAACAAAAATAAATACATAAAATAATTAGCAAAGAAGGTTTAATGACTTCTGCCCTAATGACACCATTACTTTTGATAATTATAAGCTTCAACACTGTAAGAACAAACATGAATGATATTATAAAATATTAGTTAATTTAGATATTAATTGCTAATTAAACACATTCAAAACAAAATATTTAATTAACAAATAAAATATATTCAAAACAATATACATGTAAGGTTATTTCAAACCATGTACTATGCAGGTTCAGAAATAATATTTGTATACCTATAGAAATCCATGCGAGCATAAGAGAACGCGTTATGAAGAAGCGTGAATGTATTACAATTTCCCCTCTAATATCTCGAATACAATTTCCCTGAATTTATTTTTAAAAATGAATAGAACACAATGTCATTATTTTGATTCATCTCTGAAATGAACCAATTTTTATTTCAAACATTTTATAATAAAATACTTTTAACTGCCTTAAATTAAATAGACAGCCTTCTAATCACTTCTGACTAAAAACTTATTTTATTAATTAATCCTGTTATGTTATTTACTGGTTACGGACTATCGCTGTAATAACTCGATTCAAAGCATAAATAAAATCGAGTTGGATGAGATAAAATGGAAATAAGAACGCTTACAATAAAAAGGATTATTTTCTCGGCAATTCTCTACGAAATTGTGCCAGTCTTTAGGATCGAGAGAACACTTGATTTAATTCGCTCCTGAACTAAGTTACTTGTTGCATCTCAAAAGCACTCTGTTGTCATAGCGACCGGCCTTTCAGCCGAAAATGAAGTTAACATACACGGTGGCCTTATCAAATTTACTGTTAATAAGCCTGGAACATATGAGATTAAATGTAAACACAAGAAACAATAAATAAAAGGTAATGAATATAGTAAAAGCTCAAAGAGGAAGATAAGTGTCATTATAATCAAGAAATTATTTACTTATCTTGTTTATTTGAGATAAATCAAAACAATTGTCTAATCTTGTATCTTGCAAATAGAATAGTTATAATTAATGAAAAGTAGGTGGCTAATCACCCTTAAAATTAGACTGTCACTTACAAAAATTTCCTCATCTTCTCGGCAAGTGGCCACAATTTCCTAACCAATGAAATTTCAAATGAAGGTAGTTGAAGTCCGAAAGGAAGAAAGTGAAGAAAAACACTTTACTACACAACATTCATAAACGTGAACAAAGTTTTATATTTTAAATAATCGGACGTGATAGATCATCTGCAATAATATTTTGAGAACCTGTATTGTTAGTACCAGAATCCATTTTTTACTTAATTGAAAGTTCATTTCGATTTAAAGACAGATATTATAAATTGTACAAATTCTCTTTAAAAAGTCGCAAACTGAAAATACTTCGTCGTTTTCTCGGCAAATAGTTACAATTTTCTAACCAAGGAAATTTCATACGAAGATTGTTGAAGTTCGAGATGAAGATAATTATAAAAAATACTTTACTACACAAGATTCATAAATGTAAACAGAGTTTTATATTTTAATCATCATTGTTTATATTATAAGTTGATAAAGATTATCCATTTTCTCAAATGTGGTTTTAGGGATTATTTCAAAGGTTTTTAAGTTTTTTTATTGTTTCTAGTTTATATTATACATAAAGTGAGATTGTTTTAAATGAACCAACAAATTACTTTATTAACTTATCAAAGTAAATTTTAATGAATTTTTGCCTAAATTTGAATTATTCAGAATTTCATATATTTAAGAGATACATGTTCCTCACTTTTGTAACATTTTTTGTACTAATTTTACTATATTTATCTTTTATACTAATAAGAAGCAGCTCTGACATGTAACAAATTAATTAATTTACAAATTTTAAAATGTTTAAAAATTGTTTATTCCAAAAGAAAACAGCAAATTTTAATAGCCTCATACTAAATCTCTAAATTGTAAATTTATTTTACCTTGTATTTAATAAAATTGATTTACCAAAATATATCCATAAGTAAATACATTTTTTAAACACGTTTTCGCTCAGATATATCTTTGGGTCAAGACTTTTTAACAACTTTCCATTATGAACTAGCATACTTTTTATTCGAAGTCAAAATCAACTAAAAGCTTTAATTTAAGTTTTGATATTTCTTAAACTCAATTTTCATACAAAATTAATTTATAAGTGCCCTGAATTTTTTATTAAAACAAGTTTTCAGATTAAATTATTACATAAAATAAGACATCTTAATTTGAAATGTATAATTTTTTTCATAATTTAAATTAATTAAGAAATCTTAAATTTTATGGAAACATGTTCAACAACTTTTGTTGTAAATTTCATTAATTTTTATAAATTGTAACTAAATTGAAATTATGATTATATAAATCAATTTATTTACTCTCGTTTTATATAAACTTCGTTTCAAAAACATTATTTACCATAAATTGAACATTTAATTGTAAATTAATAACCTCTTAAGATACTAGACTTAATATCTAAAATTGTAAGATTAATTAAACGCTAATTACAGAATTAGTGACATAATCATTTGAAAAAGATTTAAAATTTGGTCTAAAAATTGTTCTAATTTAATTAAAACTCAAATGAATAATAATTTATTTTATAATTTAGAATCCTTCTTCATCGACATTTTTAATTATTTAATACTGGGAAATATTTCCCAAAGTTTTATCAGATTTGATATAAATCCCATCATATTTCGAAAATCAAAAATATTCTTAAAACAAGTGAATTACACAGCCATATCTCCATTCCGGTATTCTGCAAGGTCCCAATTTAAAGCTTTAATTATTTTTACTATTTTTTTATGATATAAACGTAACGCCCTTTTTAGTTCTGTCATTTTTTTAACCCTAAAACAAAAAAATGACACACAACTATATTGAATCCGAGAGCAGAATAATATACAGGGTGTACTAATAAAATAAATTTAAAAGTTGATTATGTAGACGAGAATCGAAAAGTTATTTAGGTTGAAGAGATTTTATTGTAAAGTAAAAAATATTTTGTGATATTTCACTATCAATATCAAATAAAATAATTTTGGTCACTTTGTATGAAACCTCTCTATCGATAATCTATCATCTCCGGCTGACATAAAATTAATTACCTCACGCTCTTATGCTACACTTACACCGGAACATTTCAGTGTTATGGCATAATATTCATCAAATATTATGGCCGGAATGTGGAAACCCATTTAATAATTTTTATTTTCATTATACACTTTATTAGTTAATAAAAACTTTTGTTTAAGGAATATGGCAAAACAAGGAATTAGGGAAAAACAAAAAATTAAAATAATTTACAGGTTGTTCCAGAACTTTCAGTAATTTCAATAATTAATCCTGTGGAGTATTCTTTTTTTTTTAATATGTAAAAAGTATATCTTTGGTACGAGCCTATTCTGTGAGAAAAATATCTAGAAACCTGTACAAAAATGATGAAAGTTTGTGTAGAAGTTTCATCACATTTTTATTTTGGTTTCATAATTGAATTACTCTTACAGGATTGGCATTTTATTAACAGGATATGCATCACTAGGCGTGAAGCAATTATATGTTTAAAATATGTTGGAAAAAATACGAACGTGACAATGATATTTTTGTGTTTGCGGAATTTAAACAATTAAGAAATTAAAAATAATATTAGAGACGCCTATAGTCAATTTGTTTGCGATTTTAAGTTTGAAACATCCGGTAATCTAAGTAAGTTTGGAGTTTTGGGGATTTGTGGCTAATAAAAAATCTAAAAAATTCCAAGATAGTGGCATATGCAAATAAAAATTTGGATAATTATTACACATCCAAATTATTTCTGCAACTACTATTTTTAAGTAATACACTACACTTTCCAAGAATCTTGGGGTCACTGATACAAAACATCGCGGATTACATTAATTAAGTCGTGATATTTTTAATTTGAATAAAATGCCATTGACACCGAACTATTTAAACTAATTAACCAAATGATAAACTTAAAATAATTAAACGATCCGATTCATCTTCAAACTAACACAATTTTATGATCCATCAGGTAGATATTCCTTCGTTACATGACACATATTTTATTAATAATGTGACGTGTTGCCACGTATAAATTTTCGAGTAAATGTTTAAAAAGTGAATTTTTGTGTAAACTAATGATGAAAATTTAATAAGAATGTTTTATTGCAAATGACACGATCTACATACCATTTAAAAATATGCATTATTTTCACGGACACCTTATAAATATTTCAATTTGACTGATTACAAAATAAGCTAAAACGAATAAAACATTATTGAAAAGTTGATACCCTATACATACATACAAAATCATATACTTGGTCGTACCCTGTATTTCAATCAGTTTTATGTATAAAGAAATTAAAATAACAAATAGTTTTAAATTTGCATAACTTATTAGTATGATTTTTGAAATTATACAATGGTTTACACTGAACAGAAATCATTCCCTCAGAAAAGAAATTTAATGAATATATTAACAAACACATTCATTTTTTTAAATGTAAATAAATTGTTTGTCAGCACAAAATTGACATTTTTCAAACTACACGTCATAAAATATTTTAATTTCATTTTGTGAAAGTAAATATTAAAAATATTATGGCCAGAATTAAATCAGTGCGAGTAGCATTTATAGTACTATCTCTACAATATGACATATATACAGCAGTTCCCGTAGGACCATATTTGTCTTATTGGTTATTCCTAATAGCCCTGTTTATTCTACTTTGTGAGATTCCTTTGTACCCACGTTCTTTGTGCTGTCTCGGAAAATACTTTGAACATGCCATGGAGGTAAGAGACTACAAATTAGTTTATATAACGACAGAATTAAATCTATAACGTGAGTAATTGTTTGCTGTACTAGGATCGTTTGTTGTACTAGGATCGTTCCTACAGGAGTTTAGTATCACATTATGACATTTCCTGAAATAATGCTGAAATATTCTTTTTTGAATTTTTGATTTTAGGTCCCCTGATTTCTCCTAACCTCGGCTTTTTATTGCTTGTGTATTTTTTTATGTTAAATCGTTAAATTTTCACACATGTTTATATGCTTTTAGGGATTTCTGGGTGGCTGGCGCTTTCATTAAGCATTCCTAGAACGGGTACTGTCCCACTTCCTGTAGGATTTGTATAGAAACGTTTATTGAAAAATATCTCCTGACTTTGTCTCCTCATACCTGTAATGGTAGCTTTTCTTTCCTCCAGAGGAGTCTGTTCAGTCTACCTCTATTCATCTATACTTCCTCGGCAATTTCCACTTGTTGTTTTAATACCAATTGTTGATTCAGGGTAACTCCAAGATGTTTTACATCTGTTAAGTCATCTCCATGTTGTCCTCTAATGCGTGGAAATCGTTCTTGAATAACAGAGCTTGGTTTTTGATATTCCATATCTAAAACAATTATGAAATTTAAACTCAATTTCCTTTTACTACGTGTGGGGCATTTAAGTGAACCTTGATATTGTTTTGTTGTACAGGGAGATTTTTTCCATTTTTTAAATTCTGATTTTGATTTAAGTAATCTCTGATTTTTATACTGCTTTAATGGTTTTCCAATTATCTATCAAATCGTTCACAAATTGTATGGATGGGTAACTATTATTCTCATGCAACTGAAATCCCTTCGGGTGTCCCACAATGATCCCATCTTGGTACTATTTTATTCAACATATTTATTAATGATATCCACGTGTGTTTTTCTCTTTGTGAGTATCAGTTTTGTTGGTGATTTAAAGTTGTCCTAAAAAATACTTCCTATTGATGATTGCGACAAGGTACAATATGATCTCATAAATTTTGCGAGTTGGTGTCTTAAAACTGAAATGGAAGTAAATCCATCATCATTTTATCGAACAAAAAATCCTATAATATTTGATTACTCAATTGGTGACACTCTAAGCAAAAACATTTCTTCTATAAAAGATCTGGGCATAATATTGTTGTAATGTTGTAAATAGATGTCAAATGCTGGGTTTTATTAACAGAATAATTACAGATCTTGGTGTGATTGCCATAAAGAGACTCTATTATGCCCTAACGTGCAAATCAAAATTTGAACAGAGTTCAGAGCAAATTTTTAAAGCTTGACACCTACTTTCTCAATTAAATCTATCACCAATTTTTGCAGGTCACCAACGTAAAGATCTTTTAACTTTTTTTAATATTCTTCATGGTAGAGTTTCAATTCCCTTGCTCTTAATGATGTTCCAAACACATTAACTCGATCAACCACCACCTTTAACACTTTTATGTACAAGACTAAATATGGTTATCATTCATTTATTCCTAAGGCCTCGAGATTATCTAATGATAAAAACATTTATTTTTTGCCAAAATAAATTAATATTGCTATTGCTAGACTCCAAGGAACCCTTTGTTCACATCCACACATCAAGGAAGACCTCAGCCATTAAATTCTTTGGTTTCAATTTCTACCAATATCAGGACTCGAGTATTCGTTGAGTGTTTCATTTTGATGAATTGTTTTATTATTTTTTTTTTAGATATCTCTTTGCATTTACGTAGCAAAAGGATTCATCTTCCTGTTTTGGTTGCCCATAGAAACGGTTGCTATGGATAACACAATTTTATTAACAAAATTGGTTGAAGAAATATATAACGACCATAAATGGAATTGTGGAAAGATTTGTAAATTTGTCCATACTTATATTATGAAATATGTTATTAGTTTAGGCCTAGGCTCTTTTCTTCTCATAACAGTTCTCCATATAACCGATAACAGCTTTAATATGTAAGTTTCAACACTATTTATATTGCTCAAATTGATTGCAGTTTATTTTGTTGCAGTGATATTATTATCGACGATTTGAAAAAATTTACACGTTTTTTATACAATAAATTTTGGCTAAACCAGTCCAATGATGATAATAATGAAGCGATTCAAAGAGAAGACTATCTAATCTTTAATAACAATCTAATCAATAATAACGATAATCCTGGTGCCGGGGATGCTAGAAGCAACAATCCATTGGGAGAAATTGTCAACATAACGCCACGAAGGGAAACAAGAAGTAGAAGCCGTCGTCAGAGCTCAGCTTATGGTTACAACCATGGACACCCCCATAGTGCTTGAGCTATTAAAATACAATTTGCTTACAAAAATAAAGTGAATTTTTAAATACTGTTGTAATATTTGTGAAAATTATTTTTACTAACGTTTTTAATAAAATTATTTCATTTTACATATTGAGTTTGTTACTGGTTCCTGGAAATTTTATTGTAATTAACCCTTTAACAGGCAAATTGGGACCGGTTGAATAAATCATCTCTTTTTATGGTTTTCTTGATTTTTATTAGAAACGACTGTTTCAAATACAAATTAAAAATAAAAGTGTTTTACTTCCAAGATCACGATCTACTTTTTTATCTCGATTTCGTAATTTTAAAGTTATATTTTAATGAATCTAAAGAATCAATTTTAAAAACATTTTACTTCTAAATCATGAATCTAAATTCTTGTGTTGTGCTTCAAAATCTTTACTTTAAAGTTGTTTCAATAAATCTCATAAAAAAAATATTAAAGAATCGTATTTTGTTTCAATATTTTAATGAATATAGATTTTCAAGCAAAAATAATTGTTTTTCTGTAAAAACTCGACTTTCTTGTGAAAGGTACACTTAGTGTTTGATATAAGAATTGGGACAAAAGTTTAAAAATAGATAATAAAAATACGCTTCAAGACCCTAAGTACAATATAGTAGGATTGAAAGATTCTATTAATTCTTAGATTAATTCTAAGAAAAAATCTTTTTATATCTTTTGGTTTCAATATGTACTAAATAGTATGGTTTTGGAAATTATAGAATAGTAAAGTACTCTATTTATCAAATAAACTAGACCTAGAGCATCCGCTAACGATAATCCTGGTGCCGGCGATGCTAGAAGTAACAATCGACGGAGAGAAATTATTAATATAACGCCCCCCAGGGCCAAGAAGAAGCAGAAGCCGTTATCAGTTCTCAGCTCCTGAATGGAATTAACCTTAGAAGTCGTTATATTGCTTGAACTATTAAAATTCCTATTTGTTTAATATTTGTGAAAATTGTATTTATATTTTTTAAATATATTTTTTTCAAAACCTATACATATGAATCTCGTTCCAAGAACCCAATTTCTTTTTGAAGTTGAATATTTTGTGTATTGTTGAGTTTACAATTATTCACTGTAGAGGAACTCTAGTTAAAAAAAAGGAAGTAGATGGTAAAATAAAAAAAGAACATACAGAAAATTATATCTCATAGAGTTACATTAGCTCATCAATATAAGTTGCTCCTATTGTTACATCATTATAGTTTTTTAAGTTGGCTGACTGTAATTATATGGACTAGCAGAAAGTAAAATTTTTTCATTGTAATGCTCTTTTCATTACACGTGTTTTAAAAAATTATATACAAATCTACTACATTTCACAAAAAAAAATCTTGATACAAAATTCTCTTATATAAAATAAAAAATATGAATAAATTAAGTTAAGTTAAGGCGCAGAATAAAAAGATTGGAAAGCGAAAAATAAAAATTAATATAATACAAAGAAAAAATAACACAAAAGACAAAAGAGTATAGTGAGAAGCATTCAGAAAACATAATAAACACCTGGAATTTAAAATAAATGTAACAAAAGCAAGAAAATTCTACTCAAAATCGTTAAATGAATTTAAATAAAGCTGTCAGGTGAGTAAAATCTTCCCAGCAACTTTAACAATTAACGTTTTACCCCACCTCATCTCTCAATTAAATGCCCTTAAGGAAGTATTTATTTATTTGTATACCACAGTTCAAAGTATAAAATAAAATTGTATGAAGACTAGATATTTTAATATGTTTTCAATTACGTTAATTGATATTTTTTAAGTTCATTTTTATCTGGTCCAGACAATAATTAGCTTGATTAATTGATTCGCTATTTTCATGCTTCTTCCCTAAGAAATGAATGATTAAAATTTATTCATCGATGTTTATGATAATTTTTACCTAAACGCCAAGCTTCACTACAAAATTTTTGAGCTTGATCTATGATTCCTTTTTCTAATAATATTAGCCCCAGGTTTGCATGTACAACTCCCAAATGGGATTTATCATTCATATTCTTTCCTTTGTCAACTGCCTCTTTTAAATACTTTTCAGCATTAACCATATCGTCAGCTCTGAAACTAGTTGTCCCCAGGTCATTCAATAACAGAACGGTTTTTTCAGTATCTTCTGCATTAATATAATCACATACATTATGAGCTTCTTTTAAATAAACCAAAGCTTTATTTACTTCATTCTTATCAAGCAGAAACTGTGCGTACCAATCATTGATAACGCCATAAAGAACTTTAGCGTCTTTACTGCTATTTTTTTTCTTTTCGATTTGTTCAAGACACCATGTGTAACCAGTTTCCGCAGAAGTAAGATCTGCAGCTAACTGATAAATTCGGGCTAACTTTAAACTAATGTGAATAACCTAAAATGAAAAAAAAGGATACTTTAGTTTTTTAGATCTTAGTTTATTACATTCATCATCAAAGAGCAACTTTTGATTGAATAAAAACACAAATAATATTTAAATCCCTGAAGAATATTTAATTGCTAATATTACAAATTTCATTTACTTAAAAAACTCATGGAATCTACAGGAAAACTTTTGATTCTTTTAAATTGTAGGACCTATTTTTATATGTATTTTTTGGCGCCGTTTTTGGAAAAACTCCAAATTAAATCAATATCAACAAACCTTTAAATCATCTTGTGAAGTTCCATTGCCCAGAAGTATTTGTAAGACACTAACAAATAACTTATGAGCCTTATCTAAATCCCGTTGGTCAAAGGCTAAATTGGCCATCAAGTCATAACAATACAGAATACCTTGTTGATTTTGTTGTTGTTGAGCAATTCTCAATGCTAAATGCAACATTTGCTCTGCTTTTTCAAATTGTTCCCTTTGCATACACAGTACAGCTCTCTTTAAGGTAATTATTAATTCTGACTCCTTGTCTTTATCCTCTTCATCAAATCCTAACCATGTCAATAAGTTTATGCCCAATATTGTTTTTACAATTAAAGTTCTTGTTTTTAGGTTGTGTAATACAGGAATTGTTGGATATAATGAATGTAAGTTACGACATTTTGGAATCATGAAATTTTTTGTTAATGTAAAGCCTCTTGATCTATTCAGTAAAATAGGATTGAATAACAATTTAGCAAACTTATTCATTTTCCTAAAATTAAGATAGTTAATAACATTGTAATTTTGAAATATTGGGTCTTCTTTTTGTTGTCGTTTCGATTTCAAGGCCTTGGCTACTAAAGCTATGCGATTAAAATTAAATTTTAGCATAGACCACACACCTTACACCAATTGTTTTATGCAGGCATTGAAGATCATTGAATCAAATTTTAACTATTTCTATGAAAAGTAAACTTACCTAATACTATTTATTTAACCTGTATAATATAGGATCTAATAGTATACATATTTATATTTATAGGTCGTATAGCTTCCAAGTGCGCTATGTTTAATTTAAACAAGTTTTTTCAAATAAATTAACAAATCGGAGAAAAATTTTTAATCAATCACATAAAAAAACATATGCGTTTAATCGCTTAGAAACAATTCATCATATTCTAGCATCTCAAAATCCATGTATGACGGATAATCTTGTTCGATTCTATCATGAATATTGAATTCGCTGATGGAGCTTAAACTGTCAATATCATTCAAATTAATAAAACCTTCAGTATTTTGGCTGTCACGATCTTCACTTGTTCTGCATCTACATGTAGTTCCATCGCGTTCTTTAATTGTTACATGTCGATTTCCACTTATTAAAGCTTTGATATTTTTATAGATAAATCGCTTTCCTCTACAGATGACATCTTCAAGGAAACGGCACGGACCATCTCTGAAAGAACAAAAATATAATTGCATTTATAACATTCACTGTTTGTTTTATATTCCGTGAGCGAAAGTTTTGCGACTAGGTCGCGATCGGATAATAAATAAATATTTCTGGTAGAGTCATCAAAATTAATAAACATTGGAGTCTTCTTGGTTGGAAATAAAAGGAAATTGAAAGTCAAGTTCGGGTTCTCGAATGATCGAAAAGTTGATAGCGATTAAATGTATTAGTTATTTAAAGATGTAAATTGCCCAAATATATTGTAAGACTTGTTTCTGTTCATAGTTAAATAAATTGTTATTGTTTCACTCAGCCTCTTTAATTTACATTAATCCAGTTAGTTAGTGCATTAAACCCCCCTAAAAATAGTATTTAAATTATTTTCATATATTTATTCAGAAAATACAACCTAATACGTAACATTACAAATAATTAAGTATTGATTAAAATTCATTATAATAAGAAAGATCTAATGTGATTTTTGGATTTTGAAAATAAAGATTTTTTTTATATAGTTGCGTGTAAACAAGATCTGAAACATCAACGTTTCCTAGTGAACTTCAGTTGTTAAACAAAGATCAACCAAACCATGTGTGGAGTAGTATTTTGATAATGTACTTCTCTTTCTTTCCTTCATGAGCAATATTGATATCATTTTCCAAGAAGTTTAGATATTTTCAACATAATTTTGGATATTAGACCAAAAATAGAACTTCTTTAGAAACTTCTCAAAATAGTTTGAGAGTATCAGATGCCTACATAAAATTTCGGCTAAAATTCAACCAATTAGAAAGTCGACTAAAGAAAATTATTTTATTAAATTAAAATTAAATTTCAGGCAATTTCCTTTAGAAACAAACAATATTAAAAGTTCTTTAGCTTTCCATAATTTATTATGTCTATAAAGCCGGTTTACAGACCCCAAAATCGATTCAATGCACTAACTTTACCAAAAGTATAGAAATATTTCGACCTCCTCATATATGTCAAAAGACTTTTTTTACACCTACGAAAATAACCCAGAAATAGTAATCAAATCCAGTTCTTACAGGAATTATTCTAGGACTTTAAGGAAGAAATTATTACCAAAAGTGGAAAAAAGGTTCAATTTGTATTTTGGACTATAAAAATAAATATATATTTTTTGAATGAAAAGTTGAATGCAATATTTATTTCTACATATTATGTGTTATGATTATAAATAAGTTTTACTTACTCGAAGGTTCTAAAATCGACCGCCCTTGTAGCATGAAGAACCGAAAACAAGAGAAAAAGGCTTAAGGTGGTCGTAATGACATCCAGTGTAGATGAGCTTTTCAGTATTTCAGAAACATACTGGAATCTTTCTTCATAATCTGTTAATTCGTCAATATTTTGTGAAAGTTGTCGACATAATGCTGTTATTCCATGTACTAACGGAAACCAAAAGTCCAACAGTACAGTTTCCATTGCAAATAGTGCCATCAAAAACTAATAATAAGTCAATCAGTTCACTAGACATTTACCAAAATAATAACACAGAAATGTATGTTCTTACCTCAATGAAAGTCTGGCACCATTGACCTAATTTTCGCAGGCGTTTAGGGTACAATCTTATTTCACACAATAGAAAAAACACGGATGTCAGGAAAATTAAGGAAGGACTCGGGGAGTCTTCTGTAATTTCCGGATATTTCCTAAAAATGTGGTAGCCGCTGCATAAGAATAAATAAGCAATAAACACTGCTAAAAATTTTGCCATGATCTAAATTTCAAGAGAAAAATTTTCATGGCGTGTTACTATAAATTTGACATATAAACATTTATAAGATGTTTTACTGAAACAAATGCAGACGTTTCAAGGAAAACGTGTTTATTGATCAAAACGACCTAACTTGTGATTAGAATCTGAATACTAACAGTTGAAGTTTTTTTAAATTTACATTTTCATTTATTGAAACATTGTTTATTTTTAATGCAAAACTCATAGAAGGATCATCTCAGAGAAAATTGTTTAAAATAATGTTTAAATGATTCCTTATGAGAAATTATGGTTATGAATCGCAGAATTTTTTCTGTGCAATAAAAACATGTGAGGCATTGGTCGTATTTTCCCACAAAATTAAACCATACCCGAGTCTGGAGTCGACCTGGCCAAAATAAATCATAAGTTGATGAACTTCCATAATCCATCGCAGATTAATAAAAATAAATTTTAAAGAACTAATTCTAGAAACTAGTTGATTACATTGAGATTTCCAATCCAGCTTTTCATCTATGAAAATTCCTAAAAAGCGAATACTACCATGTTTATTGTATATACATAGACGGAAAAGTCTGGAACTATCCCCGTAGTGAAAAATCTGATCAAATTCGTTTTATCAACATTAAAAAATAGATCAAAATTATTAAAATAATTAGAAATATCTTTAATTAGTACACTGCTTTCCACAATCAAATCCTCCGATGCATATTCGAAAATTTTAGAAAAAACACAAGGAATAGTGACAGGTCTGTAGTTTTTTATTAAAGTCGAATCATTTTTTTTAAATTGTGTGCGAGAGCTCAAATTTTATATACGCAACCTTCTATAGAAACAGATAAAACTAAGGATATAATTGACCTTTTACCCTAAATCCCCGCAGTTCATCATCCTTTCTACAAGAATCTTTCCTTGGGTCTCAAAAGCAGTGATGAATCAGAACTGTAACTTAATAATGAATGGTTTTATGAATAAAACAATTTGTTTAATTTTAATTTTCTTATTATTTTTAATGTTTATATAATTACTATTATTTTCTGCCAAAGTAAACCAAGTCCAAAAATTATTGTTTTTACATTAATAAAAACAAAATGTTTTTTTTCGTCTTCCATAAATAATATTAAATCAACAATTTGTTTGTAGCAAAGCTGCAAAAAATAGTATATAAAATGAATTGATTACAATAAAATTAATTTATAGATCTTTCCTACAAAATCATACAAGATATACTTTTACTCGATTGTGAACCCCTCATAAGAAATGGCCTTTGAAAAGTGACTGCTCCCGTTTTTAACAATACTCATAATTATTTATGTAAAACATGTAAATATTCACGTAACTTATTCTATAAAAATATTATATATTACTGATAAATACAGAAATAATTTATATTATCATGTTTGAAGAATCCTAAACAAACTTACTTCATCATATATATATATGATTCAATATAATTTACTTCTATTCTATAATCAATGAAAAAAATATCCCGTGATTTGCTGCGTATCACAGTTCAGCACAATTAGAAGTACATGAAATACAAAATATTTTATTCAGTCTCTAATTTATACTATTTAAAACTTATTCAAACTCTGCAATTATGACCATCATACCGACACCCGCCAACATGGCCGCAACTTGAAGAAGTGTTTGAATTACACTCGGCTTTTCTTCATCTAACAATTCTGGAATCACAGACACTAGGGCTATGTAAATAAAACCACCAGCGGTGAATGGTAAGATCCAAGAAGCCGCCATGGCACCAGAATTTGATTGGGCAAGAAGGGATAGAGCAGTCCCTAAATAAATAATTATATAAATTCAATGAAAAAGTAGCAATCATAATAATATTTACATAACACTAACAATATACCGCCACATTTATGAAGTACATATAAACACCAACCAAAAGGACGGCAAATGTGTTTAACAGAAAAAACAAATATTTTTATTATATTAACTTATGTAGCGATTACAGTGAAACATCATAATACTCATTTAAAATGGTAAGATTCGAACTTTATCAAAAATAATTTCATTTTTCTAATAAAATGTTTACGGTTTTTTATTTACTTAATTTATTTGGCAGTTTATTAAAAAGTGTTATACCCATCGATTTTTCTCTGTTATGAGTTAAGACATTGTATTAGAAAATTATTTCTGAGTGATCTTGTTTGTTTGGTAAAGAACCTCAATGTTAGCCAAACCTCAATGCTAGCCGTGTTGAATATTTCCACGTACTTATGCAAAAAAAAAAGGTCCTATAAGTATAAACTGTAGTAGTATGGGTAGTTTTTTCAAGTTCAAAATTTTTATTGGTGTGTTTTCTAGAGCATCCCCACTTTACCAATGTTCAGTTAAACATAATATACGAATATTGACACTATGTGCAACAAGATCATTCGAGTTATTTACAGAACATACATTTTGATAAATTTAAAATTTGCTTTTTACCTACTACCTGCTTGATTTTAGGGGCTTTCTTATCTAGAAAAAGTAAGTAAAAGTATTTACCAGCAACAGCTCCAAGAGCGGTTGTTAGTTGTAAAAGCATGGCGTTTTTTCTTGATACTCCAGATTGAAGTAATATAGCAAAATCTCCAATTTCATGAGGCACTTCATGCAGAAGAATTGTGATAGTAGTTACAATGCCTAAAAATAAGGAAATGAGAAATTTTCAAAACTTGGAAGAAGCACAATATCAAATTGCATAAATTTATTCTCTATATTGAATATTTCATAGTTATATTGAAACCTGATTTTAACAAATATGTCTCCATTTTCATTGTTTTTTTTGTGGACTTACCAACAGTATGTCCAGCTAAATAAGAAGATCCAATAGCTAAACCATCAGTAAAATTATGGCTAAAATCAGCAGCTAGATTAAGATATCCTGCAACTTTGATTTCGTTGTGGGATTCCTCTTTTTCATTCAATGCTTTATCCACTTTATTTTGTTTATCGTTATTGGATTCCTTAGATTCGGAAGGAGCATGTGAATGACTATGACTAGAACCTTTTAAAAAAGAAACACTTATGTTAGTTAACTATAAATTATATCAATATTTTTTTTAAATTATATTGATAGATCAGATATATAAAGAAATTCTGTTCGAAACAATGTTTGCCATTTTTATTAATATAAAAAAAAGGTCAGAAACCTTGGACGAAGCCCTTAGGGGACTGCTTCTGTTTGTGCCAAAAAATGAAAAACATTGATTACTGAATCAAGAAGATTATCTAGGAAATTTGTGACTAAATTAAATTATAAGTGAAATGCCAATAAAAAAAATGCTATTTTTATGTAGATAAAGTATTATCTTATCATTAATGTAAGTTAGACCAAAATATTTTTAAATAAATACCTTTTAAAATTCTTACAGACTTTTCCACTACTAAAAATAAAACTATTCCAGCTAGTACCCACAAGCCCACAGACATATCATGAGCGTGTTCTTCTCCTGATCCATGGCTATGCCCATGAGCATGAGCATGTTCATGTTTTGAAGTATGTTCCTGTATGGCCATTGTAGCATGTGGTATTAGATGTAAAAAGGCATCTCCTAGTAATCCCCCAGATGCGAATGCTAGTAGAATTTTAAGTAAAGGTTGGCTATTTTCTGTATTATCTAAAGGAACGAAAAACAGAATAAAAAACGGAGCGGCACTTATCAATAAAGTCGATCCCATTGCATGTATCCAGAGATCTTGTGTATTAAGTTGAACTGATTTCTGTTTAGTAGGCATTTCCTTGTGACGAACGTCTTCATATTTTTCATTAGCATCTTTTGAATATTTAAAGGAAGCAGGTTCTTCATGTCCATGGTGAACATCGTTATCGTGAGAGTGCGAATGTGATAAGCATATTGTACAACACAATATTAACATACAAATCACTAAAACTATTTTAGGAAACATATTTTTCATTTATAAAATATAATATACAAAAGGAAAACTTTACATTGGGTAAGTTAACATTTTGTTTAAATTGTGAGGTTAAGTTAGGTGCTGACACTGAACACTGCTGACGTTTCATGTTTGTTTTTTGGTCACTCTTACCTATCAAACTAAAATAATAGAGAGAATAATATTAGAGCAATATATTTTCAAATTTAATTTTATATTTTTGTTTTTTAAGTTAAAAAGAATTCTTATTTACAGAAGTACTTTATAGTTTTCCACAGTTACGAACTATTTGCCTAAATACGACATTGAAATTAATTCACACTTGTTAGAAGGAGTGAATCGTCAAAATAACGTACGTCAGTAATGTTGGCTCACTTGTTTTTTCATTATTTATTATTTTATATTGGTTTCACTGGATGTTGATGATAAAGCGAAAATTTTGAGGTTGTGTATATTTTGAGTAACCGCTGCTATTTCATTATTCTAATTTCTCAGAGAAATGTCTTCAAGATACGATAGAGCTATCACTGTATTTTCTCCTGATGGACATCTGTTACAAGTAGAATATGCACAAGAAGCCGTGCGAAAGGGATCTACAGCTGTAAGAATCACATAACTAAAAGTGTTGTCTCATCTTTTCCACATTACAAAAAATATCATTTTTAAGATATATATAATCATTTTTAGGTTGGTGTGAGAGGTACTAAAGCTGTGGTGCTAGGAGTAGAAAAAAAATCTGTAGCTAAACTTCAGGAAGAACGAACCGTAAGAAAAATATGCCTTTTAGATGATCATGTCGTTATGGCGTTTGCTGGTCTAACTGCCGATGCTAGAATATTAATAAATCGTGCACAGATTGAATGTCAAAGTCACAAATTGACTGTTGAAGATCCAGTAACTTTAGAGTATATTACTAGATACATAGCTTCACTAAAACAGAAGTATACTCAGAGTAATGGAAGAAGACCTTTTGGTATCTCCTGCTTAATTGGCGGCTTTGATTATGACGGAAAACCACATCTATATCAAACTGAGCCCTCTGGTATTTACTATGAATGGAAATCAAATGCCACAGGTAAGAAGAAATACAATTAACATAACGGGGTCCCATATCTCCCGTATTTTAAGAGATAAAAGCAAAAAGTTATTCAAAAAATTTACTTAATTACACTGAGAAATTTCAAGAATCCAATACAAATTTAAATAAGGCGCCTTTTATATCATTTTAAATTTGAATTCAGTAAACTTTGGTCAATACACCAATAAAACCTTTGTATATGATACTGAGTACTTTAGAAGTTAGAGCCATTTTTTTACAAACATCATCTGGAATAAAACATCCGGCATATCAAATAGTTCGACATAATTGGCTATTTTTCTATAACAATGAGAAATATTTTTAAATACTCAAAATAGTATAGTCAAATGTTATATTGGCGTAATGAACCAATTTTGTGTAATATTAATTTAAAATAATATTTAAAAAACCGTTATAAGTACAATAATAACATGATTACAGGTCGATCTGCTAAGACTGTAAGGGAATTCCTTGAAAAGTTTTACACGTCTGAAGAAGTGGAAACTGAGAAAGGTACAGTAAAATTAGCAATTCGGGCTTTGCTAGAAGTGGTACAATCAGGACAAAAGAACTTAGAAATTGCCGTTATGCGACATGGAGAACCAATAGAAATGTTAGATGGAGATACTATTGAAAAATATGTAACAGAAATTGAAAAGGAAAAGGAGGAAGAAGCTGAAAAGAAGAAGGCTAAAAAGTAAATAAAAATGTTGGACTTAAAAGTAATCACTATAAGGTTAATTTCAAATACATACTTTTTTAAAATATAATTATCTAACAAAAAGTTGTTTCAATTTACCTAAAACCAGTACCACTAGTTAATTTGAAATTAAAATATTAAACATTTTTATACACATATCTTTTTATATGATTATGGTCATCTTCTAGCTGAAAATTAAGAAATATTTAAAATCATTATGAAGGCACAATATCAATGGTGATCCATTTTTACTCAATTTGATAGCTTGATTGTCTTTTGAGACTAAAATAAATTTTAGATGATAACTATAGACCTAAATTTGGCATTTTAAAATGATTTTGGAATTTACAGGGTGTTTTATAAGTTCAGATCATCTATTTTAATGAATTATAGCAATTTTTTTTTAACTTTTATACAATTTTTTTTACAATAATTTCTTTAAAAGTAAACGGTAACTTGACTAAATAAACAGAAATATAAATAACATTTCTTGTAACACCCAACAAAAAACTTACAACTACAAAGAATAATTAACTGAATGTCAGATTATTGAATGAGATGCTGAAGTTAAAAAAATCAGTTCAAGAACCGTTCTTAAAAATCAAATGTAAGCTAAGAAAGAAAATATATCTTTAGAATCATTTTTAAAAAAGGCAACGGCAATCAAGTACTTATAGTATGATGACAATAAAAAGCGCTGTGAATATGTAAAATAAAACAAATATCCACCAAACTTTTCCAGATAATTGTGGCTACTTAGGAAGCGAATCTCCAATGAAACAAACTCATGCCTTGCGTTTCCATTGGAATACAATCAAAAATAACATGACAGTAGCAATTAGGATATACTTGTTTTTCTTCTAAATCTTGTTCTGTCGTTTTCTTCAAACTTCTTTTAGGTGAACCTATTTTCCTTTTACCTTACAATAACAAACCAGCAACAAAAGAGATTAAAGAATGATGCCAAATTATATTCAAAAAATCCAAATATTATACAAAATGAATCAGGAAAATGAGAATTAATTATCTGAATTTAAAGTAAGGATCTGAAAAACAGTATCAAAGCCTATACAGAATACAAAGCTAATTAACTGAGTAGTCAAACAAAAAAATTCAGTACTTTTTATTTAAATCGGGATTATTTAGGTTATCATTTAATTGATTAGCATTACTAATTATAACACTACAATGCTTCTTACAGATAGACAATTCATTGCCAATATTGGTTTCTTTTTCTTTTAAATTTAACAAATTATTTTTAAGTTCTTTTATAGTTTCTGAGGTTTCTTTTCTTGGTGGTTTTGCTGCAATATCTTTAGCAATCATATCGTACAAAAGCTTTTGCTGTTTACGCTTCTTTACTTCTACTAGGAGAGCTTTACTAGTTTCTATTGTAGTTTTAATATTGCTTATATTTTCCTCCATTTGCTTCCTATAACGTAGATAATTCATGCAATCTTTTTCATAAGATTTATATATTAACTCAGCTTTGAGTCTGGCTTGTTCTACTGCTGATATATGTGAGCATATCTTGTCAAAATAATTTTGGTTTTCTGCGGGAGAATTATTTCCCAAAATCCACTTGGCAATCATTTTTTGTAGCAAGTTAATACGGCGATCATCGCCTAGTCCATCTCCATCGAAAGTTAATTTTCGTTTAATAATAAACTCTGAAAAATAATCTACTTAACTATTTTCAGAGATATAAAATTAATGTATTACCATCATCCATTGCTTTGTTTTAAAATTGTTTTTTATAACAATGTAATATAAAAATCTGCTATATATATTTTAAAATGGAAAATAATCAGTGCTGTCAACTTATAAAATGCAATATTAGTATAAAATATAAAGTCAGTGGTGCCCTGAAAGTATGCAATACAAATTTCGCGGGTAGTAAAGTAGTGACTGTTATTAATAATATACAGGGTGTTTCTAAGTTAATGCGATAAAACTCGCTGTTAAAAATTATGATGGATCTCTCCTATAAAAGAAACTTCTCAGTCCAATCTCTAAAGAGATATTAACCCTGAAATGACGGAATTAAAATTCAGTGTTTAATTTTTTCTCAAATCCGACTTAATATAGTAACTTTAATTTTATAGATTAGATACACTTGTAAAGTATTTATGAGATTTTTTTCAGTATTAACATTATATTATGATGGGGTGAAATTAACAACGTTTGTCTTATTTTATGTCAGAATTTTATAAACTATGAATTTTTGTTTTCATTTTTAACTTTTTTGTCTTTTGTTTTTTCCCATGGAACTAATAATTTTATTACATATCTATTAGTGTACCTATGTACTTAAACCCGAAAATTTCAAGTTTTTATTTCAATTTTCAACGAGGAATCCCCTCCTAAATGTTTTCACATGAATTTAGAAACACCCTCTATATAAAAGTCGAATTAACCTGTAACGAAAGACTTTGGATGAAGTTTATTGTGTAGGCATATAACTTAAATATTAAGAAATCTTGTCCAGGATAAAAAAATTTGATTGAGCAAAATGCCAAAATGTTATTCTTATTCTGTTTCTGGTGAACCACAAATCACTATATAATAAATCACAATAAAATATTTGTCAATACCATATCACATTTGTCATCGTTAGATGTATTATTTTTTTAACTGATGGGTTTACATAAGGTATAATCTGTACACAGATGCCATCAGTTAACTTTTGTTTGTTTGGGGCACTGACAGCTGTGAACAGAAAAAGTGCCTTTTTTATGCCCTATGGGTATTTGAACTAACAATAGAATTAACTGAATATAGTAAAAGCTCTTCTCTAATTTTATAGTCAATTAACATCTTGTAACAAAGACGAAATCATTCCAGCTTTTGTTTACGGAATTTAAAAACAATTAAACCATTAAGCGATCAAAAAAGTTAATGTTTGTGAGTTAGTATACAGGGTTGTTCAAATTAGAAGTATGATTGTCACGTAAAGAGCGATCAGGGAAGGGTTTGATTTAATATTAGCATATTTTTCTAAAATTTAACAAGAATATTTGCACATTTTACAGGTTACATAACACGTTACTTTTACTTTTCTTAGGTCAGTCATTTACAATTGTCTGGGAGTGGAAAAACTATATTTATGTATGTTTAACAGATTTTGTTATATATTCTAAGTTTGAATGTTTTGGCTGTCTTCTTTGAATGTCTTTATTGTTAAGATTTTTCTCAATTTCTTCTATTTTCTTTTCTAAGAATTCTTTTTTTTTCGACACAGGTACTCTAATTTTTTCCTTTGCTTTGTTTCTTTTTCCAACATTTTCTATCCAACCAATCTTCCTTGTAAGTGCCTTGTGTTTTGTTCTTAAATATTTCCACTGCTTATTGAATTGCTGATTCCGCTAAAGAACCTATCTCTACGCTATATTTTTTCCAACCCAAAAAAATGAAAAAAATAAAATCAACCTCCATTTTTCACACGAAAACTTCAATTTTATAAAAACTATGCCGAAAAAAATCTGATAAACCATTAAACAAAAATAAGCGAGCATTACTCTGCTAAACTCGCATTTAATTCCTTGGAAACTATCCGAAACAATATTTTTTTTCTTTTTAATAGCACCACAAAGAATTGAAAGCTGCAATAAAACAAACTAATCGCTAAACGTAATAAATTACAGGGATGTGCAATTTAAACTGGAATCCAAACAGATTATTCGGTATAGCGAACTTTAAATCGAGAAAGTTTGTCAACGAACTTTCCAATTCGTTTGGACGTTTTCACGTAATCCCATAACATTTTAGGATTGTTCTAAGCACGCCAAATTCTCTTCAACGGACCAAATATTTAATTGTTTAACGAGTTTTCTGGCGCTTAACTTGGAATTGCGAAAGAGCCAAAAAGGTCAAGTTTTTTCCTGCAGGAAGGATAATAATAAATAACTATAATAAAAGTGTTTCTAAATTTTTATTCAATTTTCAAAAACCCTCGACTCAAGTCAACAAATACTTTTTATCTTTAAGGTTGGGAGGGAAGGGATTGGGTTTACTTTTAACTAATTGCTGTAAACCCCCTGTAAAAGCAGTCCATTGCGTTGTCATTCTTAAATTTAGGTCGAAATCATTCAGAACTCTTTGCAATGTGGGATAAAGATATTTGAGTATGGAATGATCTAACGTGGGAAAGAGATGGTGCATACAATGGTCTCCGAAAGTAGTTAAAACTAGAAAATCTGAGCCAGTTATGTCTTTGCGGTCCATCACGGCGTCCAGTTGGCTTAAACCCCAGTCGTATGACTCCACTGATCTAAAAAATAACTAGTTTTAAATTTAAATAAAATGCATTTTTATTATAAAGGGTGTCACGGAAGAATTGGGGAATAATTAAGTGACGCATTTTAGATGAAATTAATTTTGATTTAGCTCGTCTTCATTTGGATTTGGGTCAGCTTGGTTACTAAAATTTACACATTTTTTGGATTGTATTCAAATTTAGAGGATAAGCAGTAGGTCTAGTTTTTAGAATTTTTTTATGGGATGTCAGGGGTTTATTAACCTTTCAATGATTTACCCCGATATTTTTCTTAATCATACAAGAAATTTGTATTTTATTCAATTTAGGGAAAAATGGTCCTACTTCTGTTTATTTTCCAAGAAATTGCCGGTTTTGAGAAAACCCAGATAGCAAAAAAACATTTAATATTTAAAAAAAAACGGTTAAACATTTGTTACGACAGATTTTAAATATTTGTTAAATATTTTCTACATATAATTGTTAGTATAATTTATATATTTATGTACAATTATATTTTATTTTATTTTCCATTATTGTTACCAGAATTGGTAATTATTATTAAAATGGTTTTAAAAAATCTCACGATTTACAATATATCTACAATACCCTAACCATCTTTAACGCTTATCATTAGAGAATTTTGATATCGAAATTTTATTGAAACTCAATTTTAAAACATATTTTAAAAATATCAAATTTATCTTCCTAATTTCGACAGTAAAATTCCCATGTTTTGTTTCAAAATCTCAACTTCAAAGTTGATGTTTCAATAAATCTCGATTTTATAACAGAAATTTAAAAAAATGGTGTTTGGTCATTAAATCTGAAATTTAAAAGAAATTAAGATTTTGAATTTAACATCCAGACTTGAATAAGCCTCGATTTTAAAGCAGAAAAATTAAAAAATAATAATTTTTTCTTTAAACTTTCGATTACGAAGTCGTAATTTTGATAAAATCTTGATTTTAAAGTCGATATTTTAATGAAAAATATTGGAAAAAATCTTCTATTTTACTTTAAGTCTCGACATTATAATACATTTCTATTTTCAATCAAAAATATTAAAACTTAATTGTTTTCCTTTAAGATTTAAATGTTTTAAAAACAATATTCCAACGATTCCCGATTTTAAAGCAAAAAATTTCTACTTTGATATCGATGTTTTAGTTGATCTCAATATTAAAGAGAAAAACAATGTTGTACTTCAAAATCTCAACGGTTTGAAGTTTATTTCTTATCTTTTCGAAGAAAATCGACTTATTAACAAATATTGTGTACTTTGTTCATTGTTTAAACTTAAACGGATACAAAAAACGGTTTAAATTTAATTAATAAGCAATCCTTTAATAAAAAAAAGAAAAGTATTTTTTTCTTAATTTTGAGAAAGAATCAAAATTTGTTATGGAATTGAAATACATATTAATATAAAATTTTTGGGGCAAATTATTGAAGTGATAGTCCACCTCTGGCTTCTTGCAATAAATTAAAATTGATTAGAACAGCTAATTAATTGGTACCAAAATATTTTTTATATCCACCAACTTTGAATAAAATCCACAATGTGTTTTATATTTCATTTACAAAAAGTTCTTTTATGGAGGAGGTTCTAATTGAAGTAGTGTTTTTATAATAATAATAAAAGCACATACTTTTTACTATTAAAAAAATAATGATTTTATTATATATATATTATATATATATTATATTTCAAAAATTTCATAATTAGTTTAAAATTTTAAAGTAATAATGAAATTTTGTAAAAAACATAGATTTAGTGTATTTTAATACAGTTTTTCATTGTATTACAATTATTACTATATCTATTAGTAAATCTGAAAGTATATACTTTCAAAAATTTTTACCTGGGTGTATCTCCATCATGAAATATATCTGGATGGTGATGAGCTGCATGTAATCCAATTAAAGTAAATTCAAAAGAACCGGCTAAAAGAATAACACTCCACATAAAAAATGTATCCAAAAACGACTGTCCTCCAACCATGTACATAAAAATCGGAAGAATTAGTCCTGTTAAACCTTCTAGAGGGAAAGTTTTGTAATCTATCAGTCTAAAAATAATAAAAACATTTACAACAATTATTTTAATATAATCGATTTATAATTTACCTTTTAAAAAACGATCCATGAAAAGCAAACAGCCATATGAACGGTAAAAGTATCAGACAAGAATAATTTAAAAAGGTTTTTTTAACAGGGTAATATTGAAAAAATGGTTCTGGCATAGACATTTCTAAATCGATGATGGTGTTTGTGTATAGATGATGACTTAAGACATGACTTATCCTCCAATCTCTATAAAAATAAACATCAGTTTTAAAATCATTTAGATTACTCAATAAGCGTTAAGATTTCATTAACAAAATTACCAAAAGAAATCCAACGTTCATTATGTGCGCATGCGTCAACCTATCAAAGTGAAACTTGTCAAAATCAAATTTGTCAAAGTCAAACTTGTCTCAGTCATACTTATCAAAATCAATCCTGTCAAAGTTAAAGTCAAACTTCTATAAAAGCCAAATTTGTCTGAAACTAGCTTGTCAAAGTCAAACTTGTCAATGTCAAATCAACATCAGTTTTAAATTTATTTAGAGTATTCAATAAGCCATAAAATTTCACCCACAAAATCACCAAAAGAAATCCAACGTTTATTATGGGCGCATGCATCAAACCTATCAAACCTATCAAAGTCAAACTTATAAAGTTATACTTGTCAAAGTCAAAGTTGTCTCAGCCATACTTGTCAAAATCAATCTTGTCAGTATCACACCTGTCAAAGTCAAACTTCTAAAAAAGACAAATTTGTCACAATGAAACTTGTAAATATTAGGCGTTTGACGGTGACATATTTGACAAAGTGGAGAGTTACCTGAGAAAAATTTTATTTTATCGATGAATTATGGTAGTAGATTTACTTAGACTGTAATAAAACTATACAAACCTTACAAGTAGCATTGAAAACTGGAAATAAAACCTTCTAAAACAGTTTTTCTGATGAATGTAATTATGGGCAGCGATGGTAAGTAGCCCCAGGAATAGTCCTGCGATTATTCCAAAGGTATAGCTCCAATTTCGTACCGATAATATTGAAAATATAATTGTACCAAGTAAAAGGATATCGTTGTACATATCGGAGGTATTGTACGAGCTTTTTGGAATTGTTTTTAAGGTGTTTCTTACTTCTCTTTTTAATGTTCTATACAGTCCATTTTCCTCGAAGGTGAATGGAAGGTTTCGTTTTGTTTGAGCTCTTTTTATAAAATATTTGGTAAGTAGTTTCTCGGGGTATTCGGATATGTGGTGGCTTTCAAACGCTTCGGATATATCTGTACCCTGGAAAAAATAACCAAAGCTTAGAAAGTTTACGTGTCAATAAAATCTAAATTTAATTAAGGTACTATTTTTATAGTTATATCATTGGTTATCGAACTTTGATAATAATCGAATAAATTGGTATAAATTAATTCATTATTTCTTAACTGGTTGACTTCTGGAAAAAATCTGAAACACTTCGATTTTACTTTCAAAGGCGAGTTTTCTCAGAAAGTCCTTTTAGTCGTGACGTCATCTGTTTGAGTGTGATGATGTCATCGTTGATTTTTTCAAAAATAATATAGAAACCGAAATCTTTACCTAATTAATTTTCAACTTGCTGTAAAATATGCAAAAGTAAACTTTAGTTAACGTAGTTCCTAGAAATAAAATATTAGTTTCTTGCTTGACTTTTTTTAAAAAAATTTGGTTTTTATTAACAATGTTACAAGACGAGAATAATAAAAATTCCTAGTTTTTTACCCCAATTACTCAATAAATTATACCATTAAATGATTTATCTCATAATTTTCTACAATTATCAATTAATGGTATAATTTATTGATTTTTTAGGAAACAAGAAAATATTATTGATAATTGATTAAACAATAAAGTTGCTCAGATTGAATTTTCAGAAAATTAAATTAAGACTGTTATAGAGAAAAATGATAAAAAAATTTTACAACTCAAGCGTACATACAATTACATAATAAATTAATTAAATCAATATTTAATTTTAGTTTAATTAGTTCCTTCTTCTTTGTTACTTTTAAGGTCAACAAATTATACCATTAAAAATAATAATATTAAATATTATTATTAAAAATTAATTAAAGAGTGACGTTTCTAAGACTGATATTTCTGAGAATTTAATGAAATATCATTTAGAGAAAAATGATGACAAAATAGATTGTAGAAATATTTTAATACTGAGAATTTCTTCCATTTCGTACATCATCAGATTCGCTGATGTTTAAAAATATTTTTCGATAACAAGAATTTTGAAAAAAAATTAGCAAAATCGGTATATGCCGTAGATTGAAACTCACTTACTTTTGTCATTATAAGCCATTCAGATCCTCCAGGATGATCCTTGAGGAAATGTGTAAAATCGTATAAACAATCATGGATTCTCCAAAATCCTTCAGCTCCATCTGTGTCTCTTCTTTCTTTTAACCACAAATCAGGGGTCAGCATCCCCCCTTTATTTCTACTGCGAGGGGCCACTATACCCAAAGATGACTTTGGCATAAAATCGTCTCTGGGAGCCATCTTCAAATATAATATAATTAATAATAATCATAATAGTTTTTTATAATTTTTAAAATTATTTCTTCATTAATTCAAATTCAAAAAATAATTTGGGCTTTTCTCTCAAAAATATGAATACTGACTTCCTCTGAAAAATTATCGATTTTTAAGAAAACGTTAGATTTAATTAAAAAAATTTGAACATTAGTCATTTTTCGCTATAAATGTGATAAACACTAGATTTTACTACAATCAACGTAAAGATACTTCAATTTTTTTTCAAAACTTGGGATTTTCTTTAAAAGATTTGAAAAAGTGGGAATTTGTTACAATAATTTGAAAGTAATTTTGATATTCTCCTGTAATTGGAATTTTGTCTGGAAAAATTGTAAAAAGTATTGATTTGTAAGAATACATTATATTTTATAATAAATATTAAAAAAAGAAGATTCTGCAATAAATGAAAAAGTAGAATTTCACCTAAAAAACAAGTTTAAATTTTAAATTATTTAAAAAAATTAAAAATGTAATTTTGGGGACACAATTAAAAAGAAAGAAATTTTCTCCAAAAAAAACATTTAAATTAATTAGTTATTTTTGGAAAAATATAAAACACAGGGATTTTGCCTGAAAAATATAAAAACTGTATTTAATATTTACGAAAAATTTGATAAAAAGTAGTGAACTTCTGCGATAAATTTGAATAACATTGGATTTTTTTCAAAACATGAAAAGAAATTGATTTTTGTGAAAACTTTGGAAACTAGAACTTTTAGCAGAAAAAAGAAAAAAATTATCATTTGAAAAACGGAACTATTCCAAAAAATAAAAAGAAACTCGAATTTTCTCCAAAAACTAGGATGATGTAAAATTATTTTGAAAAATTCAACATAAATGTAATTATTGGTTTACTGAATTTTAACTTCTTTGGCACAAGGACAAGTAAAACAAAAAAATCAGCAAAAGTTAATAGACAAAATTAGAATAAAGTGGTTGAGAAAAAAATGGGAATACTTAGAAAATGTTGTAAAAACGCCGCAAAGAAAACTTCAAAAACAAACGGGAAAAACGTTTAAGAAAAGAATATAAAAACATCATAGAAGCAAGAACCAATTATTTATCTAAATCTAGGGATAGAGGACACAGGGAAATACTTAAAAATGAAAGAAGTTAGAAAATTATTTAGAAACAAAAAAAAAATAAAATGCTATATAGGAAAATAGCAGAAATAGAAAAGAATCATAACAAAAACGAATATTAACTACAAACCAAATATTGTAAAAAAATAAGCACCGTTGTTAGGTTTAAAAATTATTGAATTGATCAGAAATAGATAAGGAAGAAAACGAAGAAGATTCTAATGAGAGAGAAAACGAAGATACATACATATATAAGATTTAGAAAAATATACAAAAATAATAAACCAAATGAAGGAAAATAAAAGCCTAAATGAACACAAAATTCACATAGAAGTTATAAAAATGAAGGACAAAAAGTTGGTAACGTAAAATACTATGAACATACCAGAATGACCAAGCAGATCTCAGATAGAAGTAAAAATGAAGAAATGAGATAAAAGAAGACGAAAAAAGAGATAATTAAAGCAGATAGAAAACTGGGAATTCAAAAGTGGAGAAAAAAGGCCATCAACCCCCTGGAATGGAGAAAAATTAGCAGCAAAGGAAAGGCCCTAAACGATTATATGTACATAACAAAAAAAATGTTTACTTGGTAGCCATACCTCTAATTAAACTAAAACACAAATGTTGTTACTATAAGTTACAATAGAAAAACACTATGTGCATTTACCATTTAACTAACGTGCGCAAAAATAATAAAACTGTTTTATCACATGTAATTTTTTAGACTATTACACCGAGGATTCGATTTGACCTAAACACAATAGAACTAATTTGAATTAATTTCTCTGTACTTGGTACCCATTGTTTCCTCGAAAAGTTGTTCAACAACTCTTATTAATAATGAAAATGACATTAATAGCGTCGGTACAAAGAATGAATATATATATATATATATATATATATAAAAGCATCCTTAATGAATCGAAATTATTGAGTTTGTTTAATGACAAATTTATTCGAAAATAATTATAAGGTTGTTTAGGTTTCCAATTCCGAATAGAAAGTAGTAAATTATTATGTATAATAATCTGCTTTATAAAAGTATAATACTCTTTATATAGGGTTGTTTGGTTTCGGTATATACAGGGTGATTAAAATTCGGGTACCAAATTGATGGAATAATAAATAGTTTGATAATATACTTTTGTTGATTTTTTGATGCAGCGAAATATTTATTAACAATTAATGGAATCTTCTGGAAAAATTTTAAGTATGTCAAGTTCTTATAAAAGTAAGTAGGTCTCTTGTAAAAAAAATATATTGTAATATTATATTTAATTATGAAAGACAAAATTTTATTGCTGACATTTCTAACTATCAAGAATAAAAAAAAATTATAAATTTTGTTGGGCGCACTTTGTATATTTTCTTGTATATTTTCTATTAAATTCATGCTGGTTCAAAAATGATCTGAACGTTACAAAACAAAATTTTTACAATTTCACTTTCTTCTAGTTTGGCATCAATTGTACTAACTTCAACGATGTGGTCTCTAGGCAAGTGAAAATTCGAACAAGGAAATTTCAGACATAAGAAAAGAAATAGATGCGAACAATAAGAAAATAGAAAATAAATTTAAAGAACAAAATGAGAAAATATATGAATGTGAATAGAAGAAAAAGTTAAGAACCAACTAGACAAAGAAATGTTAGAATATAAAAGTGTATGGTCTAGAAAATTTAAAATTAACAATTGAAGAAGAATTTGAGAAAATGATATTCAAATATTTTAATTTTTAATACTTTTCTTGTTATAATTTTTGCAAATTTAATAATTCACTTTCGTAGAAATTTTTATACTCATTGCTGTAGTAACTTCTTCATTGAGGAACTACGTGGTGATCCATTTTACAAAAATTCTTATCACTATAGATACATAATAATATAAATATTAAAAAAAATACCAAAATAACTCCCCCTAAGTACACAAATCATCCCCTTTAATCAATAAATAAATCGTAATAAATTAATTTAATTAATTAACATAGAAAGTCCATTTACGAATTCTGACACAGTTTCATTTCACATTGATGGAAAAATTCAAGATATATTTGCAAGTTTTCAAACTTATCTCGCGACTGCTGACGTCGAGGTCATCATTAAAAATTTATAATCTATGTAATTGTTGAAAACAAATTTAAAGAACATGTCTAAAATGGATCCGTAACGTATAAGTAAGTAGCTAAACAGTAAATTATAAGATTAGAGAAAAATCTGCAATTCAAAAAATTATGAGTTAACTGAATAATTTGATACGAACCAAGAACAATTCAAGAATAGACGAAATCACACGATAACTGATAAAATCGATGTAAAAATAACAATACAATTGTAAGATTGTAAGATCCGAAGTCCGCCACGAGTTTTCGATTTAAAGATTAATGTCATTAAGAGCATTATCAAAAAGATAATTACCATAATTGTATAATAATAAAATAAATAAAATAGCACGTTTATGTTTTATGAGCCTTTGTAGTATGAGCTGAGAACGCAGATTTTTTGTCCAAATATATTTTTATCAAAAAACCATCATGTGCATATTTATTTAAAAGAGATGGTTTATATAAGATTGAATCAAATAGAATCAAACTTCAAATTCATCAGGATTTAAAAACCTTAATTCAAATGTGTGTTTTGTCTGTTTTCTAACTTTAGACTTACTAAAATATTCTGAACCCAATCCCATAGAATTATTTTTACCAAACTTGATATAAAAGAAATGACAACCATTAATTTCCCTTTTGAACCAAATATAAGTCAGTGTCTGCCTTGTCAAAATCTACAAATACTTTATAGGTACTAAAAAAATGTTTAATGTTTGGCAAATTTTATATAAAGGGTGTTCCAACCACAAATTGACACCCCTCCTCTCCCTCCACCAGAAAATCAAAACAAAGGAGTTTTTCAAAATTTAAAAAAATATTTTTTTCTATGTACAACAAAAAAAATTTGTAACTCATGAAATAATTTTGAAGATATATTAGGGGTATCGTTCAAAATGATCCAATAACTTAATAATTAAAAGAAAGTTTAAAAAAATAAAAAAAATAGGGTTGTATGGGGAAAAAATGTAAAATAGAGTATAGCTATTTAAAAAAAAGGAGGTTGCTCCAGTGGATTGGATTTCTGGGTATGAATTTTATTTGATAATTCGTCCTCTTGCCGATTGCCTTGCTTTTTAAACTTTAAAAAATTCCATTGTTTTGCATGTTTGTTGCGAGGTCAATTTTTCGTTGGTACACCCTATATATTGTAATAGTATTAAAACGTGTTTCTGTGAGTGCAAAACAATAAATTTCAGACTTCGTCAGTCAAATAAAATTTAGTTTTAAATTAAATTAATAAGTATTTTAACTAATTTTATGTTACTATTATTTGTATATTTGTTTTTATAACTGACAATGAAATACCTCAACTTCAGCAAACAACAGGAACAACTTAAAAACAATTCGAAGATCACCATCTGGAGTAAGTCACTAAAAAGCTTTTTTTATGGTTATAAAAGAAATTTTACAATTTTACTTTTTTCTAATTTACCATGAATTGTATTTAATTCAAGAATGTGAACTCTAGACGAGTGAGAATTCGAAAAAAAAATGTCAAAAATCTGGCCCTGTATGTATAGATTTTCTTTGAACAATATTTTATGAAAATTTGACATTTTTAAACAAATATAGTAGAAATTTCAATAAAGTACTAATTTACAATGCTTGAATATTTTCAATTACTATTATTTACAAGGATATGATTTCTTTTTACTAAAATTTGATCTTTATTCTTTAACTTTTGTATAACAAAATTTTCCATAATAATTTTTTATATGAGATTTCAATACATCTTTTTGAGCATGTTTTCGAATTTCTGGGTATAATTATTATCAAATATCAGCAAATTTTCTTTCCAAATTAATATTTTTTTCTTATTTCAATAAATAAAACAATTTAATTTAAACTATTACATACGAAATGAATCATTTTATTTAAATGTAATAATACATTTAGATTTGTAATTTTACATGTATTCAATTTTATATGCAATACTTCAGAAATTCTAATTTTCAAATATTAATTAGAGAAATTATTGTGTTACATGCTTAATGTTAAATATTTATTGATCACTTAAACATATTTTATATTATTGTACACATATACACATTATTGTTCATAAAAAATATGTTTCCATGTGTCATTCCACCGCACGAAAAATTCTTGATATTTGCGTAACTTTAATTAAATTTGTTTATTTATTGATCATTTCTATTATATTATTATTAAAGTCAAAGATCTCAACCTTCTTGAAATATATTTTAAACGTATCTAATCTATAATATTTCATATTTCAATAGTGATTGTATCAAGTAATATTAATTTTAGATTAAAAAATCCAGAGTATACAAAAAAATAAGGAAAAGAAGAATATTATAGCAAAAAATCATGCTGTACGTTTTGCTTCATGATTGGTTTATGGTATGAAATCAATTTATAAGAAATCCGTCAATCTTATATCACTCTTTGATAATGAAACTTAGCGAAACCTTGGTTAGAGACAAATTTTTAAAAATAGATTAGTAATACTGTGGTAATTCAAGATAAGTATAATTTTTCTTTTTTATTATAGAGAAATTGCACAAAGTAAGTGCTGAAACAATTAAATTAATGTAAAAATAATAAACAATTATTATAAATTTAGTAATATAAATAACAAAATAAAGCAAAAACACTGGAAATCAAAATCAACTTAAATAAAAAAAGAAAAGAAACCATTGAACGATGATAAAAATGCTAAAACTCTAAAAAGACTTACCAAAATTAAGAATCAGACTAAGTTCAATCTAATGGAAGACTAAATAGTGAAACCTGTTACAACTATTTTGAATGCAACTCGAACTCATTAATTCGTATTTTAAGGCAATTAGCACATTTAATTTTAAGCAGAATTGATAATTACATATTTATTAATATTAAAAATAAATAATTACGTATTAATTTGTCCGTTGGTACATTCAGTTCAAACAACTACGAGAAACCCGATCTAATATCATCTAAACCAGTACTTGGTATGTAACCAATATGACATAATTTACACGTGGTGCATTGTCGTGGACTGAATATTATATTTTATTTACGCAAACTAGCTAGTTTCTTCGACTAATTATTAATCGAAAGGCATTCAGTATAAAGCGTTTACGATAATATTTGTTTTGTTCTGAAAGACTTTCAAATAGTTGGTAATGGGGATTGATTAATTAATAGGTTCTTAGAAGGAACAAAAAAATAAAAATATAATGCCAAAAAATTATAAATAGGAAAAAAATAAAATAATGATTGGTTGCATTTACACTTCTGAAATCATTCATTATAAATATAAAAGTTAAATTATAATGACATTAAATTTGCACGCCCTTTCAAAGCTTATTTTAAAAGTTCTTATATGAATGCTTTACTTTTCAGCATCATTAGATATGACATAAGAAACGTACAGGTTTTTATGAGAAGAAATTAAGCATATGTGTGAAAAATCCCTCATTTTTTTTTGTTTAATCCCTTTATAATATTATTAGTTTAAAATGTAAGTTTAAGATTTATTAAAATTTGTCTCTTTAAAGTCGAGATTAATTAATATCTCCATATAAAAGTTGAGATTTTTGTTATTTCCGTTTTTAAAATGGTGATTCGTAAACTTCGATTTAGATATCGAGATTCAACAAAATTTCCGATAAATTTTCAAAATTTCCCGAAAATTAAAATGTTGCAAAGGTGAACGAAAAATTGCATTTTATTATGTAATCGGACCTCTTTAACATCGAGATTCATTAAAATCTCGACTTTGAAAAAATACGAGACTTTAAAATCAATATTTATTGGAACAGCAACAATATCGAGATTTTCAAGTAATACACGAAAATTTAAGATTTAGAAATACAATTCAAATATTTTAAACTTCTTCATTTCCTCTACAATTTTTTTTAATTAGAACACTTGTCCAGGCTCTACAGTTCTATTCACCCACTGAATTACCACATCTTGCACTCTCATATTTGGAGTCAAGAACTGCTGAAGAGTATCAACTCCACTTCTAGGTTGTCTATCAAATGGATATCCCATTGACCGACGATCTGGATACAGGCGATCTTTGATACCGCAGTAACTTCCAGCATCGTTACAGGTCCCTGTGGTGTCTTGCTCCACCTTCAAAAATGTTACGTATATAAAATAATATAATAATCAGAGATTATTTAAATCAATATTGGAATTAAAAAGAAAAAACGCCTGTGCAACAAAAAATATCACGTACATTTTATTTCCTAATTCCCACACGTAGTAAAAGGAAATTGAGTTTAAATTTCACAATTGTTTTATATTCGTGCAAAATAAAAAAATATACCACTGCTAAATACTTAAAAAATATATTTACAGAAACTAGTTACAAAGTAAGTTTGCTGATGCGTCAACTTGGAAAAAATATTAGACGCCAAGTTCCCAATACGTGTTTAGAGAATGACATAATTTAACTCCCTCTAAGGTCATAGAACATTCTGGATTCCATTAGGGAGGGGCTTTTCAAGAGAGCCAGTATAGGAATTGAAAAAAAATATAGTTGTTGAAAAATAAGAGAATTTCATTTGCGTATTTTTATGTGCTGGGTTTCCTCACATGTTTTTGTTATTGTCTTTAATCAAGTGAAAGTTAGTTGGGAATTACACTTACCCTATCAACAGTATAATCTGAAATCATCACAAATAACTGAGCAATGAAGCGTTCATTTCCTTTGGGAATGAGCAAATTATCCGGCCATCCACAGCCGCACATGTTAAAACTGGCCAAAGAGTCTCCACCAGAAGGTCGGTTGTTGTCCAAGTTGCGGTATGTTCTTTCAAATGGAACTGTGACTGAAGAATCTGCTGATGATCTCGTTATTGTGTTCACTCCAGGTATTACTAAACGAAATAGTTATTTTTTCAATTCGAATTAGTACTGGACTAAACTTACATTGCACAGTAAACTTGTCCAGTTCAATAAACATATTTTTCTGGTGGATGAACAACCATGGATTCCCTCTTTCGTCGTATTTGGGTGCCAGGAATATTCTGCAGGTACCAGAGGTATTAGCATTTGATTGGTTATTAACAGTAATGGAGTAATTAAAAGGTCGATGTTGAAGATGAGTGAATCTAACCATAACAGCACCTCTAGGCTGGAAGTCTATTCCTCTGGAAAGGTCTACATCTGACTTTTGCCAGTAGGTTTGGAAAGTATTGGCAGGAGCATTTGGAGTTTCCACTTGAATGTTTTGGAGAGCGATGTTTGCAAAAGATAACTGGAAATAATTATTAGATTCGTTGATTAATACATTTGAAATAATGACTTACTTGTTCTGTTGTATATCTTGGTAAAGTGGATTTGAAGGTTTGGAAAATGTCGTCAATGTATGCATGCCAACGGTAGAAGAAAGGATCTCTCATTGCTGTTGCAGAATCGCCCATAACACCGAAAGATTCCTGTTGGAAAAAAATCGTTATCAGGAGGAATGTTTACTATTCCTATAGATGTTTATAAATAGAAATACTTACTAAATATCTATGATCTGGATCATGAACATACGAGGTGACAGTATGACCCATGTTATGAAAATCCCCATAAAATCTCCGATCAGGAGAAAGAATACTAGACTCAATCATATTCCCCAAGACATCAATTCCTCCAAATTCAGTCAGCTCAAGTCTTGAACCATTTTCCTATAAATCACATATGGTTATTTAATGCAATTATTAATCATTTCCTGACTTACGTCTCTGACAAATCCAGAATGAATAGCTTCAAAAATCCTGTCTCTCCATCTACGCATATCATCAATATCTACCTGAATTTGATCTACTGATCTGTTCAGATTTTGCCAACGCATATTCGGCACTCTCGATGGCCAGCTGCGGCTTGCGACCAAATTATCCAGTTTCGGAAAATAAGCTTCAGGAATGGCTTCACTGAAGTCGGTAAATCTTTCTGCTCTTCGCATTCTGTTGCAGAGCCGTTCAAAATTATACCTGCAATAAAAAGTTGTTATACCACAGTGTAAACATCGAAGATTATAGAAGTAAAGAAAAAATAGTGCAGTTCAAGGGAAGTTAAGGTCAAATTTAAGAAAATTGTTTAGAGAAACATTGATATTTTGCAAAAATAAACATGGAAGATATCTTGAAAGGATCTAAAGGAAATTGAGGTCAAGTTTAAGAAGATTGTTTAGAGAAACTTTAATACACCAGAAGCTCAGGTGAGATCATAAATTCTTGGAAAATTGTAAAAATAAACATGGAAGTCATCTTGTAAAGGCTGGCCAAAAAAAGCGTCATGATATTTCAAGATTGCCATTGGTGAATTGAATTATAGTAAAACTCACAGAACAAAAATTCCAGTGAGTAAAGGAGAGAAAAATTTAGCGAGGGAGTCGGAGCTAGAAAATTGAAGAAAAAATCAATCTAGTCTTGGGGCTCGGAGTAGTCTTGACTCAGGGACTCGTGATGAATAGTAACAAAATATATCTTTTTTGACCAATAATTTATCTCTACTAACTTAATTTGTAGAGTTATGTGTTTCCTGATTTTAGACCTTTTTTTGATGGTCTAAAAGGTTAGAGTTGGCCTTTGAGGTTTTTAAGTGAAAGGGAATTTAGAGTTTTAGTTCTGCCTTCAGTTTTATTTTAAGTAAATGATTGGGAAGAGGAAAATATTACCTAGCCATAATTTGTTGGTGCATATAGTAAAAGAGTTCCCCCCTTCTATCTTTATTAACAATTTCCCGGGAAGCTTCAAATGGGTAAACCAAATGCCAATGCCAATGATGAAGATTAACTCCAATATCTTCTCTAAAGTAAGCTAAACGATGTTCATCTTCAAAATTAGAAGCAGTATAGTCCATCGGTATTTCAATAGGAGTCTGGAAATATGACAAAACTATCAATTAATCTATATTATCCTATTACAGCATCAACAATATTTTCTAGCTAGATTCTTGTAAACTTTTAGAATTAGATCTTACTCTGGCATTTTCTGGTACGATGTTAGCGACTTCTCTTGCCCTGGAAAACAATTTTCCATCAATGTACTTATCGGGAAAAGAGAATAACACTGATGGAAGTTCTAAATCTTGTGTATCAGGTCGGTGTAATATTGCAACTGAGAAAGCGTAGTTGAAAAGGAATGGATTTACTCTTTCACGGGCGTAAACCGCAAGTGACATGAGGTCGTCTGTGTTTCTCATTCCTAAAATGAACAGGAAATGGAAAAGCTATTCACTTTTTTAATGAAAATAAATATAAAAATTTATTATTAAAAAAATATATGTTATATTTAGAAAGCAAACTTTGTATTTTGTACTTTTAATTAGAAATTTAATAAAGTCAAGTTTTTACTTTATAGATAATTAAAAATGTTTATTTCATTCAACTAATATTTGAATGTTAGTATACAGAGTGCGACAAATTATTACTATTATGAAATTTTAATTTTTAATATACAGAGTGGTGTTAAATTTGAATTAAAATTTTCACAATTTACGATATCATTTAGCTTTAGTAATTTTCATTTTCCAAAATTCCAAACAGATGAGATATACATTTTTGCAAAACCAAAAGCGTCTTTGATTTTTTATGAAACTTGGTCGCAAAAATTGCATCAAATTTAATAAAAGCATAAGTTTTACAAAAAAATATCGACAATTTTTGAATCCTACAAAATTTAAATAAACTTTAAATTTTGATTAGATCTTGTTTTGAAGGAGCACCAAATTTATTAAAAGTATAAGTTTTTAAAAAGAAACTTCCTTAAAAAAATATTGACTTTTATTGAATTCTTCTAAAATTAAAATAAAATCAGAAAGAATAATAGATGTTCAAACATTTTTCGAAAATTGAAAGTGTCTTTGGATTTTGCTGAAATCTTGGCCAGAGAGCCTTTAAAGGATAAGAAAAATAATAAAATATCAGTATCAAAGAAACTTCCTTAAAAATAATATAATTTCAGAGTGCTTAAGTCCAAAAATTTTCGAATAGACGACCTCAAAGATTTTTCTAAATTTGAAAGTGTCTTTGAATTTTTCTGAAATCTTGGCCAGAATGCTCTAAAAATACTTTTAACAGATAATAATAATAATCTATCTCTTACCAACAAATAAATCAATAAGTTTTGCAGCCAATCGTCTGTGTCTAGGAATAAACAAAGAAAAGTTGTCATCTTTAGCCAAAGAAGTGATTTCGCCTAAAGGCGGTAACGAAATTTGATTAACAGTGACGGTAGAAGAAGGATCTTCACCTAATCGATTTGTAATTACAGCGCCCAAATGCTGATATTCTTCTTTCTGAAAAAATTTATCAATCCTGTAGGATTTGTCAAAATTTTTTCACTAAAAAACTTACCAAGTAACTGTTAGGAACGTCTATTTTAACGCCTTGAGAACCTTTAAGGGTGACAATTGGTTCGTTTGGTCGATCGAAGAGAAGAAGTAAGTCTTTCTTTCCCATTGCTTCAAAAGCTTTAAACTTACAAACATTTTTTATTTAAATAATGTGTATACAATAATTTTTAATAAAAAAATGATAACTTGAAGAAAATTGGTTTATCTTTATGCAATAAATATGGTTCAATCGAAAAGTTATTTTTCACTTCCGTGTTAGTCAAAAATTAAATTAAATTAATTTCTTAATAATGGTGTATCAGTTTTTCAAGATCACCTCTAGAAAATATATTATTTTTATAAGACAAATAATTATTTTTCTTCTTGAAAAAATCAAAAAGTGTTTTTCTGTTTAAAGATTGTATAGATCGTAAAGTATTTAATCATTTTTTGTACATACTATTGGTTATTACAACAAGAAAAAGCAACGATTATATTATGTACATATTTTCGTATTTTTTAATATTTCCCTTGTTTTTTTTTAGAGTTCTCTTCTAGTTTTTTTTCTTATTAAATAAAAAAACATATATTTTTTCATTAAATTTTAAAGAAAATTCCTTTAAATTTAATCTTTCTTTTTTTTAATAAAAATCATTTTGAATTTTAACGAAAATTTCAATTTCAACAAGTGACAGTTATTCTTTAAATTTGAATTATTTTTTAATTAAAAATTAAATAATTTTCTTATTTTAATGAATATGAGATTTTTTTTTAAATTACAATAAAGTGACAATTTTTTATTTAGGTATATATTAATTTTTTGCCTTAGAAATCAAATTTCTTTTATTAATATTTAAAAAAAAATAATTTTATATAAGACTTGCATTTTTCTCGTTAGAATGAAAAGCATTCCTTTTTTTATTATCAAATCAACCGATGAAGTTTTAAATAATTACCCTCTTTCTTATATTTAGAAAAAATACCTTTCTTTGTTAAATTTAACTAAATTGAACATTTTCTTAATTTCAATATAAGCGACAATTTATTTAATGTTAACTTTCTCCTTAGATCTCAAACTTTTTTGTTAAAAGTTTCTAGTAAAGTCAAACTTTTTTCATAAGATTTAGAAATTAAAAATAAAAAAAAAATGTTCATTGAATTTGAAAAATATTGCACGTTTCTGATTAAATTAACAAAAAATATCGTTTTATAATTTATTATTTTATTCTAAATCAGCATTCTTATTTGAATTTCAACAAAAGTGAAAATTTTTCATTGTGTTTCAATATTGTGTCTTAGAAATTAAAAATTTTATATAATTTTTTGATCAACCCTATATTATATATATCTAAAAATTGTTTTTATTAAATACACCCTTACTGTTTATTCTTCTAGATTTTTGACAATCAATTTATTTGAAATAGTATATCTGCAGGTATATAAAATTCTATAACAATTCTGTACCTTTTTGCGAACTAAATCTCCGAGAAACACCAACAACAGCAGCAGGAACAACAATAAAATATTTTAGCTCAACGGGGTTTATATTAGATTCTGTTAAAGCCACTAATCAGTGTTGAAGAACAAATTATGGTTAAAAAATATCGCGGTTTTTTAGTACAGTGCGTCCTGTCTGGGGCACAAAATTTCCTTGCGGTATTTTGACTGTTTTAAGATAAATATCAATACATTAAAAAATATTTACAAGTTCACCAAAAATTATCACACTTTTATTTCACCTGATAAAAATCTGAAATTTGTTTTTTATAACAGGTACCTTCACATTTGTAAGAGAATTTCCCACAGCAGACAAATATAGTTTAATACAGTCTCAAATTTTAAGACATGTAAGTGGCACATTTTATCACATTAAACATTAAAAGAATGAAATTAACTAATGCAACGAGTATACAATCAACTATTACCTACCTAACCTAATCTAAAACATTTCGCAAATAACATTCAATACAGGATGTTTTATAATTAATAAATAATATTTTAATCATAAGAAATGTTTCTATAATTACTTTGTGACAATATAAGATAATTGTAAATTCGTTTATTGCAAAATCCCGCATTTAAGAAAACTTAGAATTTCTACAAATACTTCCGTATACATATAATATTCTCCTTAATTAGTAATTAGTTATGGGAAGACCTCTACCACAAACCTCATAATTTTATCACACATTTATCATTATGTAATTTTTTTAAATTCCAGTATCAGTGTATAGGAAGAGTTTCTAAATTGTGGAGACGAATATCTTGTTATCAAAAAAAAAGCATCTTTAAATTTATGTTTTGAATATCGAATTTTGAAATATTATTATCAATTTCTAATTTTGAAGATATTTACAGTATTTCGAAAAACTAAGAGTTATATACACAGATTGATTCATTTATAGTTTCAAGCTTCGAATTTCGACATATTGCATGCCTTAAAAAATACCAAAAATCTTAAAAATTAATGATTTATATTTTATTCGAAAGAAATATACTTTTTATTATAAAAAATACATTTTTTCTAGTGAATTTTGGAACACTTAATAACAATTTTAGCAACAAAGGATAATTTTATAAAAACAACTTTGTTTGATCAGCATTCTGAATTCTTATTCATTGAAACTAAGAAAAAGGCTATTTTAACAGTATTAAAAACAATCAATTTAAAATATTTGATTGTTTACAGGTAGATTTAATATAGTTTTCAGGTTCATGCACTCTGAATGGCATTTAATTAATTTAATGTGTATCTTAGACATAACAATTGGATAACGAGATAATGGTATTAAAGAGCATGCGGGTTCATTACGTTCATTCATAAACAGATTACTATAATCAGGTGCCATTTAAGGCCCAAGAATTTATTCTAATAGTAAAAATACGCAAAATCATAGTTTTTAATAAATACGCATTCTAGAGTTGATATATAATTTTATTTTGAAATTTTTCTAAAACTTTCTCTTTTCCAGGCTTCCAGAGTTTTTTTTTACCTGGAAGAAAGATCTATCCCTTCTATCTTTTCTTTATTGTATCCTTTGTAGTACGAATTTTAAAAACGCCGTCCTTTATAAAAAAATTTGTTAAAATTCAAACGTTCGTCTAAATTTCAACATGCACCACTACTTATAGGCAACCCAGAATACAATATGAAAACAGATAATTTACTAAATCGACGGAAAAATACAGAGATATATTTTCTATTTTGACTAGTTTTCTAAAACTTTCGCGTGTGGCAGTGAGTTTTAAGTTAACTTACAAAGAGCAGAGATTTGTAAATTCTAGTAAAGATTATAATATTTCCAGCTATGAAACTTTAAAAATGTAAAAAATATTCCTCTTGCGTTTGCGTGGATGTGAAGGAGTTTGGAGTTGAGGTTGATCATTTTTAGAAGATCCAAAGGGACACATTTTTACAGGTTTTTCCGCTTTTCAATTTGAGCGAAACATACATGTTATTTCATAATTCCCACACGTAGTAAAAAGAAATTGAGATAAAATTTCACAATTGTTTTAGATTAATACTTAAAAAATATGTTTACAGAACCTAATTAAAAAGAAAGTTTGCTGATGTACCAACTTGAAAAAATATTGGGCAGCAGATACGAAACAGGTGTTTAGAGAATGACATATTTTTACGTTGTAAATTATCATTGGTCCTTAATTTCAATTTAACTTTAATGACTAAGATCGCAGAACATTCTAGAAAGCATTAGGGAGAGAGTTAGTATGGGAACTGGAAAATGAAACTCTTACTGTTCTTGTATACAAATAATTATTATTTATTTTTAGCATTCCCGGTTTTCACTTCAAATCCACAATTGCTCAAACAAGAAGATACAGTCAATAAAATCCGTACCAGGTTACTTTGAAAACAAAACATACACATGCCAGAAAATATAACACGCATGTTATACTTTTACTAAGAAATCTGAACTGTATAAACAGAAGGCTTTAGGACGTAGAGTATAGAAAATGGGGTGAGTATAGTGTCATTTTCATTGAAACATAAAGCTACGGAAAGGGTTGATGTATTGAGGGGAGAACGATAAAAAACGGGAGCCACCCTCAGCACGAGCCTAATGCATTCGATTAAATTATTGGTCTGGAATTAGAGAAGTCCCTGTAGATTGGGTAAGGTGTATTGATTTATCAACGGAAAATAGTTTGGAAGCGAAATTACTGTATTTTTATTTAGATTGTACATAAATAAACATCAATAATAGATTAAATTGTTGTTTAAAAACATGTTTATTGATAAGTAGTTGTAAAAATTTTGAAATTGTTAACATTGTAAAATTTTGAAAAAAATACTTTTGAATATACTGTGATCTCTATTTTTGCATACTAGATTACAGGCATATTTTTAATAATTAGCACATGTGGTTTATTATTACATTTTCGAAAGAATATTTTCTTTTTAATTCCAAAAATTTCGCCATCTTTGTACATACAATTTTTGGGTTTGGGTGAACTAAACACATTCTATACTTATTCAGTGTATATATCTTATTAAATTTAGTTTACTGAATTGATTGAAAAATTTACAAGTGTACTAATGAGAAATTAATATAATCATTTTTTCGCCCCTCTTTTTTCCTCTATTTTCCTTGTTTTTTGCCTTTTTCGCCGTATAAGTAAAAAAAGATATTGCGAAATTTTAACTTTTCCTGTATTCACAAACACTTAAAGCTCCTTCATGTAAAATATCACTCACCCAAATCAAAATGAGATTTTTCCGAAAAAAAAATCGGTGGTCTATAATATAACCCTTTGAAATTTTTGTGAATTTGATTTTTGGAAAAAATCGATTGACAATGGAATATTTGAGAATTCCGTTTGGATTTGCACCACTTCAGAAGCCGGAAAAAGAGAAAAACGGGGAGAACAACAGGAAAAAACAGGAATTATATCAAAAAATTATTATATTATTTTTGAGTTATCGATTTTTTTCGAAAAGCAAGGTAAAATGGTAGTTAAGCGTGTACGTCAAAAAAGGCGGAAAAATAACTAAAGCGGGGGAAAAGGAAGAAAAAATTAGAATAAAAAGTAGAGAAAAACGAAGGAATATAGCAGAAAGAGAGTGTGTGAAAAAAGTGAAAAAAGAGAAAAATACTAATAAAAAATAATATTTTTAAATATGTTAGAATTAAATTCTCGGTTTTAAATTTGCCTCAAATAAATTTATAATTTTATCTTTAATCAGGTTAGCAAAATAACATTCTCTTAAATAGAAAACTCAACAATAAATTATCCTAGTTTATTCCCTTGAAATAATTTAATTTGTTGGTGTTCCACACGTCTCGAAGTTTAAATTAAATACTGCGAAAACCAAAGTTGAAAAAGAAACAGTTTTAAACTTTTTTTGTTATTTAATTTAATTTAAGTTAGATTAGTATTTATTTAAAATTGGACTAAATTTAATCAAGCAGACCTAGAGCTTTTACATTTAAACAATATGGACTTTATGACATCTTAAAATGGAAGAGAAATTATTAAAATTGTGAAATTATTATTTTTTGAATCACATTCTAGTTGAAATAGTCTTTTCTCATTTGACTTTTCTTAATTTTAATTTTATAAAAACATTATCTATATAATTTATACCATGATTTTTTTTATAAAACCATGTTTTCCTAATAAATAATTATATCGAACAAATCTTTACAATTTATTGTTTCAAACAGGAATTTCTAGTTATTATTTTATTGCAATTTTTATTTTCTATAAAATTTGCTATTAATTATGAATTTAGCATTATTTAATTTTACCTTTCTGTAATTAAATTTGTTTCAAAATAATATTTAGAAGCCATATTTACATTTAAATTAATTTAATTATTGAAATTAGTCAGTATGCCAGGAACTAACATGATATTTATAATTATTAATTAGGATTTATTTTATAATTTTTAGTAAATAGATTTGTGAAGTTTTGTTTACTCCTACACATTTAATTTTCTAAATTTTGATATTTTTAGTAAAAAACTTCATCATATTGGGAATTTGCTTTGTTATTTCGAATCTTTACGAAATTTATTGATTTATTATTTTGCTTCCCTGAGATATATTTATTTATAATACATTCAGTCATGTACGAGTATAAATTTTTAGGTACATCCTACAAAAATTTAAATTTTGTGTTAGTAAGGATAGTTTAGTTAAATACATAAAATTTTATGGGTAATTTAATATATATGATTAGTTTTTATAATAAAATTGATGTTTTATCTTAACCTTTTTTGATTTTGATAAAAATTGGGGTATAAGGGATGCTTATTGATTTAGAAGTTTAATAGAAAAAAATAAGATCAAATCATTACAGATTAAAATACAAAAAATACATTTATAAATAAGATTTAATGGTCTCCAAGTGTCATACCAAATTTACAAAGTGGTCCAATAAATGATGTTTCATTGAGATTCTAAAGATATTTCTTTATTAGATATATTTTTAATAATAAAAAGTATCTCCTAATAGTATTATTTATAGTATTGAATAATTTTTTCAATTTTAGGTCAACTTTTTTTATTTCTGAGCAAAGGACCTGTGTTGCTCCATACTCACTTAAAACCATTTTATATTTGACAAGTTGACATTTGACTCATCAACATTTTTCTTGCACAAGCTTTTTCCGGTGACACTAAAACCATGTTTGATGTTAAATTAAAAAGGGTCCAACCTGAAGACGAACTTCTCGTCGCCTCAACAAGCTGACACGTGCTCCTCACGGATGCAGCTGTTTGCCCTTTCTTATGTGTGTTTGCCCTTTCACTTCTTCTACAACTAAAGCTCACCAAACTCGTTTCACAAAGAGCAAAAGATCCCCCTTTATAGTATCGTGCCACGATATCATTAACCACAATTTGGTTTTCTAATTTCTTTTGGACTGAAAATAATTTGAGATGAAGAAGTACTCATCAGAGATGTTTAAAGCTAAAAAAAAAATGAAAATGTTGCTCTTTCGATTCGTTGTAGATCATTTGTTTAGTTTTAATGGAAAACTGGTTCCAAAACAACACCTTGAGGCACCCTTGCATTTATTCGCATATTTAATATAGAGTTCTAAGCATTTTATTTTGTAAATGGTGTAAAATTATGTTTCAACGATTTACCTTTCTAGAATTATCTTGAGGCACCGAACTAACGTTTTATCGAATACAAACTAGTTCTGGAACGAGACAAAGTTCTCCCCTAAGGGACAATTTCGTTCTAATCCAGCACGTGCTACAAAATTAGAGACTTATCGCTGGTATCAAGGTTGAAAAATTGCATTAAGATGCAATAAAATGCAAGATTTAGGATTTGTTCGTTTTAGGGCTGGCTTATCAAGAGCTGACGGTTGACAACTCTAAGTATAAAATCCGGATAATACTGTAACTGTAGAGCCTTAGGATGGATATTCAGCGAAATTATTTTGTTACAAAGCCTAAATGTACAGTGTGAGTCATAAAGAACATGTCGTTTAATTAATACTTCATATTGACATAGTACGCGATTTTGGATTTAGAATTTTAGCTTTTGTTAAACTAGTTCTTCTACGAATGTGTCTTTTTATAAAGAGTTTAGTAGGTAAATATTATTAAATGTTTATATTTTGAGTCTATTTATAGGTTTTGAAGAATTTTAGAATATTTACATACATAATAATTGACACAAAATTAATTATAAATTAAGAAAGCTCATTCTTTCGTTTTTACAATACCAATAATAGTTTTTTATACAATGTATTTATTAAAATTTCTTAATAGTTTTATATCAGAATTTTGATATTTCAATATATAAATATCTTCAATTTCATTTCTAATTTATTGCAAATCCATTATAAACTCAATTGAACAATAATAATATGAATAATATTTACATAGCTGTATTTTAAAATAATTTTAATATACTTTTATGTGAACTAAGGAAATAACATCATGTTATATTGTATTGTTTTTTTATTTCTATTTAAAACATAGTTTCATGCTTAATATTGAATTATTATATTACAAATTTCCAATATTTGTTTTTCTCTATCCTCATTGAGAAAAATAAAAAAAAAATCGTTTTGATTATTCCTTCGAATGACCTTAAAATTTTCTATTTAAATTAATTTCGTGTTTTATTTGGTATTTTTGAATTAAAAGTTATTCTTATTGTAGAATTTCATTTACTATAATTTGTTCCAAACAACTATATGATTATTTTCTTTCACATAATTTTATACTAACAGCCAAATCAGAATTCCTTTATTTTGAATTCTAATAATTATGAAATCAATTCTGCACATCAATTTTTCAAATTATTTAAAAGCAAAAATACTATTTCAATATACATCAAAATATTTATAATTATTAATGAACCACCCTGTATAATATTACTACTATTAAATTTACAAATAAGAATTTTTTTAACCAATTTTTCTTACATTTCAGATTTGTAAACTCCTTGAGTTTCTCATCGAAACATTGTGTTTTAGGTCGCCCTATAAAATTATATTTTTTAATAAATATGTTGATGATTTATATTGTTGACCATTGTGCCTTAAAGAAATACCTAATCTGATTAAAAAACGATATGAGGGAATCGTTTCTTGGTTCGGTAATTGAGAAAGAACTTTGATGAAATGATTTAATAGCAGTCTTGTATCTCGTTAACGTTGTCGTTAGTTTCAACTTATATGACTTTAATCCTGAGATAAGACAATATTTAATCACGTTGCACAGGAAAACATTGGTTTACATTTAGTTTGGTTTTTATCTCAAGATTTGAACTGAATTTGATAGAATCTATAAAAGATTAATTACCGTAGGTTTCATGCCGGAATTACAATAATTAATTAACTAATTAATTATGTATTAAAGGTAGTAAAAATTAGGAAAGAATTATTAGGGAGAATAAGGTTAATTTGTAAAAAAGAAGATTTAGTGGCCTTAAAACAAATTCTAAAAAGTAAATTAATTGATATTTCAAGGATATTTTTTCCGAATTCAAATATATTTTTAAAAATAAAAAAATAATGCTTTAAAAGTAACACTTACACCAGGTATAAAAAGTTCAGATATTTAATATTTTAAACAGTAACATTTTAATTTTACAGATTGATATAAAAAACGATATTTTATTGCGAAAAAATACTATCTTAAAAACAATAATTAAACAAAAGAATCCATGTTTTTCGATATGAATGTAAAAGCTAGTTTAAACTTACTAATGTTTTATAATATAAGTCTGGGAAATTAATGTTCTAAAAATAACATTTTAATTTTATACAGTGATTAAAGAAAATTGTATTTAATTGAGATTTCAAGGATACTTTTTATAACAAAAATGTATGAAAACCAATAATTACAATAATAATTAAATACAACTTTCCAATATGAGATCAAATTTCACATTTCTGAAAAAAGTCCCGGGTTTTCCATATTAATTTAAAAGTTTGTTTTAAAATTGTTTATGTTTTAAAATATAAAGTCCAGGTTCAGTGGTCTAAGGAGTAAGATTTAAATTCCACAGATTAATCAAATTAACGATTTTTCATTGAGGTTTGAAAATAATTTTTTCAGATTTTTATTAAAAAATTAAAAATCTAAAAAAAGGATGAAAAGAATCACTATTTCCAACTTATAATTTTATTTCTACACGTGGTAATCATTATACAATTAATATAATTGTCATGTTTTCTTAAGTGTATAATATGACGTCAATTTTATTACTTATAATTAATGTCATTGATCTCTATTAAAGACATGATTGGAATTTTAATTACATTGCAATTAAAATTTAAGTAGGTAAATATTTCTATAAATATACCCTTTAAACTTTAAAATATAAAATAAAATGTCAAATAAGTGAATAAAAAAATCCTACTTTACGCCCAGCTGCCCACTTAATTAGCCCCACTATATTTCTAAATTGATATACGAATAATAATTTATCATTCCTAATTAAGAACCACTCTCGCCTTAAGTACTGATATTTGACTATGATAAAACATATTTTGAAATTAAAAAATTAAAATATACCTTCTGCGTTGCTCCTCTTATTCAATTCAGTCATTGAAGGGTTATTAACTGCTCCAGGTGTGTTAGTCTTTTCACAGAATGAAACGGATAAACAAAGAAAGAAAAAGAATGAAAGAATCACAGTCACTTTTAAAATGGTATAAAATTAGTATTTTTATGTAAATTGTATACAAATTATTTAGTCTAGGGAACCCTGTATAAATTTAATAAATGTAAAGTATGTACAAACTGTTAATATTACAATATATCTGTATCTATTAAAAGATATAAGTCAAATTTAAACTTCCAATATTTTCTTTATTCAATGCGGTTCATATATATATATATATATATATATAGAATAAATTCATTTTTAACGTTATTGCGAACTTTTGGGGAAAAACCTGAGACAGGTCGATTTTTATTCTTAATTTTACAAGTTATGGTATAATTATTATTAATATTAAAAAATACATTCTAAATTATGTGAAATTCAATGCTTCATTCTATGTAAACTTTTGAAATAGAAACATTATCAAAATTTTACATTTATAAAATCAATTTTATTAGTTATGAATGCACTAAATTTAAAAACATGTAGATTGCTGAACAGATAATTAAAATCTCTTTCAAAAGGGGTATAACACCCCTTTCTTCATTAAATTTTATTAGGGAGGTTGTCATAATTCAGAGGGGCTAATATTTTTATATCATAATTTGTAAAATTAAGAATAAAAATCAACCTGTTTCAGGTTTTCCCCCAGAAGTTTATAATAACGTTAAAAAAGAATTTATTCCACACATTTGGACTGCACTGTATAAAACAAATATTATGTTTTTTGATATAAATATTTATTAATTTTTCGCTTTACAGTGTTTATATCAGATATCAAATATCTTCGAAGAGGAATGTGTTTGCTAAATAATAAACATTTAACATTTGTTTCTTTACGTATACTTAATATTAAAGTGGTCATATTTTAATTATATTTATTAAAAATTCTGATAATAAGGAATAAAAAATGAAAATTGTAATTGTAATATAAAAATTTAACATCTCATTTTTTGTTTTATATGTCATAAATTGTAAAATTTTTAAAAAGTTGTTTAATATTATTTATCAATTAATTTTGGTAATAATAATGAAAAAGAAAATATAAATATGTTAATCTAATTTGTAACCATATGTTTAGAAAGTATTTAACGAATATTTAAAAATTTCTGGCAATAAATATTTAACAAATATTTTTTTTAATATACAGTATTTAAAAAGTAATATTTTACTAATATATGTATATAATATTCAGTAAATATTTAAAAATCTGTCGTAACAAATATTTAATAAACATTTTTTTTAAATATTTAATTAATATTTCTTGTTATCTGGGCTTTATACGAAAAAATGAAAAAATAAGAAAAGTATCTTAAATCTTTATTTTTAGATTTGGTACAGCTCCATACTCTAGTTAAAAAAATAGAAAGGATCGAGCGAATATCAATAGATATTGATTTTTTTGTTTCTACCACGTTACGAGATCTAAATCTTACATAGAATTGCTGTATTGGTGGTTGTCTACCAGTAATATATACATGTTTAAATTTAAATAGAAATTTGAATTTTAAAAACGGCATTTTGTTCACTTTTTTCAAAATCACTGACAGTGGTGTTACAAATTTTTCTAGTAAGAGTAACAAACACAATGTTAAATATTACTACAGTGTAGTCCCTCTTTTATTTTCTCACAATAACACGAAAACTATTTTTATTTATGTGCAATGACCGGTCGAAATTGCTCTAATAAAATTACCTGGGACAATAAATCGTTTGTTGACACTGCGGTATCCTCGCTTAAGACTATAACATTAGACATTAAAGGGTTAATTGTCATACTATCGCGATACGAAATTTTAAGGTTTCTATTGATTAAATTCTTCCTCGCAAGTTTCATGTTATCTTCCTGTGTAGTAAATTTATAAATTACCCCGGCAGTAAATCGATCTTTGTAAATCATTTAAGCGATCAAACACGATTTTAATTTAATATCGTTTTGATGTATATGGATTACAGGATATCAGTAGGGAGAGCCGATGTTAATCAATATGCATTCCCGTCGTTATTTTATAAATTATGGAAAATGCAACAACATAGAGATTGGATATGATGGAAGTGAAAAGTTTAAATTAATTCTAAATTTTTTAGACCGTTAGTGCTTTCTTTCTTATTCCAAATTTTTATAAATTTATTTCTGCTCTTTATGAAAACGTATACTAAAAACTTATTCAAGAATCAGTATGTATATTTATAAAACATTTTTATGTGAACAATTTTTTTGATAGTTTAGTCAAATTGGATATTTTCGGTTAATTTATTTTTAAATATTTGCAAAAGTTTTTATTCGTTGTAATTTATGTTAGATTTCTATTCATCTAAGGCACTATTTTATGCAAAATTGAATCATCCAAAAAATTTTTACAGTATTTCAAAGTAGAAAATATGGTTAAACTATTAAATTAATTTAAAAAAATATGGAAGAAATAATTTTCAAATTATGTATGCCCTACTCGAAATTTATTAAAATATCACTTTACTTATTAATATAATCAAATTTTTTTGAATAAAAAAAAAAAATCAAAATTTTCTTGGACGTAATAATTACTTTTATTAATATATTTATTAAATTATTTTTTTGCGACTCGAAAAAGTTTCTTCTTTTTAAATTTTTCTGTGACCTCAACGTTTTAGGATTTAGGTTTGTTTAAATGCCACAATTCTAATGTTTTTTTGAATTTTTATAAAATATCCCATAATTTTCTATTGAATTTTTTCCCTTTCTTTATAGAGTAACTCAAATTTCTAGTGTTATTCTGGTTTATTTCCTATACGATTTAAAGCTTTAATAAATAAAAATTTTAGCAAAAAATAAAATTTAACCCTAATTCTCAAATACATTTTATTAAATTTGTCTGCTGATTTCGAATCTACAAACTATTTTTCAACCTGATTGTCTTTTCAAAAAAAACGACGAGATACTAGTTAAGCCTCTATTTTCTCGTTAGTTTTATTTAAAAAAATTAACACAATTTAAGATCGAAAACCGCTTCTCAATTGGTCTGAGTTAATCAAATTGTATTACGAATATTTTAAAAATTAACTAAAAATATAATTTTTGATAAAACCTTTAAATGGTCCATAAATCTTCAAAAAATAATATATTTTAATTATCCTCATTAACATTTATAGAAGAAAATAATGCTGCTAAACTTTCAAACAAATTTTCAATTTAAAAAAAACTTAAATAAATACCAAAAATCGCTTGTAAATTGCACTGATAATTTTCAAATAATCTGCGAGTTTAAATCTTAAGAAAAAAGAAATTTTTACCAAATATTTTATTAAATTAGAGTAAACTCTTGAACAAAAAAAATTTTAAACGAAATTCCAACAACACTTGTTAACTGATTCAATAGTTTTCAAATATTAAAATTATTTGAAAAAATACTTATTCATTACTTTCATTCATTTTTTTTCAACTTGAAAAAACGATTTTGGCCATTTCATCACCACGAATGTAAAATTCTGCATACATTTTATAATTCTCTCATTTCTACTAATTATTTGTTTAAGAAAAAAATTATCCTAATGCAGTTTTCAAAAAACTTGATTTGAATTGAAGTTTAGGTAAACCTATTTACAATTTTACAATTTTAAATAGACCTCATGATAATTAAAAATTTGTCCAGCTGAAACATCCTGAACTTCACGGTGCCATTTCGACAATCCGATATGGATACGAAAACTTGTAACGTGTAAAAGTTCCTGATGAGTTTGCAGACTGCATTTCAATTTATCTTGTGCATTAAAAATGAGAAGCTGCTGATAATGACGTTACGATGATAATTCAATAATACAGACATTCAATTAATCGACTTTCAAAAGAAATCATTGTTTTCACTTCATGAGAACGCATCCTGCCAAATCAGAGACTTTCAGGATGAATGAAACATTGAGAATCTTAAAAACAACCAGTTCAATGTTGTGATGTATCACACGCGATAGTAGATCACCTTGTGTAAAAGTTTTTCTTTGGACGAAAAGGATTTTATAAATGTACAGGATTATTCATAAGTTTTATTAGATATTTTATAAAAAGAAGTTGGTGAAAGTTTTTTTAAAGAATTTGCGAACGGTTTTTTGATTAAATTCTCATGTCATAGAAAAAAAATAAAAAAGAAATTCTGTGACTTGTAACTTGGATTTGCTGAGTTCAAAAAATAATATTTTTTTTTAATGTCAAATCTCCAAAACCGCAAAATTCTCAGGTCACAAAAAAAATTGAGGTAATTGATATTTTGGATTCTTCATTATTTATTCTCATAATTGTACCTACATTGCTTTTATTATGTCACATTTATCTTTATTTACTTTATTGGTTTCGAATATTTTCCAGATTTATCTGTCTTATTACAAAAATCAAATCTAAAGTACTTTTCGATTTTCTAAAACTACAATGAGTGACCTCTATTGTTCCATCTATTTGTTCTTTTGGCGTTTTTTCTATTATACTCGCTAATATTTTTCCAGGGATGTTCGATAATGCCTCTATAATTTATGTAATCTTTTTTATCTCTCTACTTGTAAATAGGTTGCTTCTTTTTATTTTTAATGGTTATATTTCGTAATTCCTCTGATTTTTACTTTCCTATTTTACCTCTTCTGTCGGTATTTCATCTACTCTCATTTTTACTTCTTATATTACTTCTAATAACTCTTCTTTTGTCGTTAATTGAACTTTCCCAGAATTTATTGAACCTTCTTCCTTTGTTGCTTTTATTTGCTGCTCTGAAATATTCCTTCCATCTTTGCATTATTTTAATTTCTTGAGGGTGCACTGTTCCACTTTTGTCTTTGATATTGATCATCACATGTTAACTGTTTCAACGTACCATATAGTAGTTTTTGGTTTTCTTTACTTTAACTCTTTTATTGTGTCTAATAATTCTTCTTCTGTATTTGATTTTAATTCCAAAGAATTCACTAAATCATTCTCTGTTTTCTTCTGTTTGTTGTTCTGTTTTAGTCAATTCTTAGAAATATTCTTTCTATCTTCCCATTATTTTATCTTCCAGAGTCAGCACTGTTCTATTTTTGTCTTTGATATTGATCATCGTATGTTCTTTCTGTTTTCTTAACTACCTCAGGGTATTGTAAAACAAATTTTTATTTTTTTTTAAAATAGTTATTCCTGGAGCTGTGTCTATTTTTACTTCTTTTATTGCTTCTAATTGTTCTTCTTCTGTCATTAATGAACCTTCTCCAGATTTTACTAAATCTCCTTCCTTTGTTTGTTCTGTTTGTTTGTTTGTTTTAGTTAGTTCGTGGAAATATTGTTGTGCCATTTTTTTCTGTGATATTGATGTATGTTGTTTCTTTTTCCTAAACTGTTTTAGTGTACCATAACATTGATTTTTTGATGTTTACCCTTCCTCCAATGTTTCCCGCTAATCTTTTTGGTTTCCTAAACTGGTATTTTAACTTCACATCTTTTTTGTTTGCATCTTTCTTAATCTATTTTGTTTTTAGTCGTAGATATTTTTTCTAAATTTATTTCTTCCCTACTACTTTTTGATTTAGGTCCTGGTTTCACCATTATGTTCTTTAATAGTTAATATGAGGATTATTGACATAATTGAGCTGTAAATCAATAAAATAAAATAGCAAAACTTTTTTTGCCCCATAGTCTTTTCCCTTAGTAAATATTTGCAGCCAATATTGCGCATAGGTAATTTTTGTATTTTAACTGGTACAAAAATAGTGATCATCATCAGTATCATCTTCATTGGTAACTTTTTCATCATTTTCAAAATCCTAATGTCAAATCCACCAGTTTAGTCCGTCTGGTTCTTGTTGTTTGGCGCATGGGACCTCCGAGTACGGAAACTGCAAGAAGCATTCACATTCAAATCATTTGTTGTAGTAACGTGGGTCGGCGCAGCGCAACATTGCGCACGTAGTTAACATCGAGCGCGCTTTGAAAATGAAGGGATGTAAACGCCAGCCGACGATCCATCAGTGTTTCTAATGAAACTACTAGGGTTAGTGGATGATTTTTCTAAATCGTTGAGTGCACGTGGTTTTTTACGCGCCCTGTGACAGTGTCTAGTTTTGGATGTGCGTCCCGCTCCGTTTCCCTGCCGATTTTAAGGGTGAGTGACCCTCTTCCTTTATCCTCTTTACAACAGGATTTACTTACGTGTCGAATAAAACAAGCTCGGTATAGTTTCCTTTGAAAAATTTTTGTAATATCTGAAGTAACTAAATTTGACCCGTTATTGTGGATATTTGGTTTGCGTTGGAAATAAGGGTTGGCAGATGACATTTGAGACTGGTGGCAGCATCGGATAGGGGATGGTCGAGAGAGAATGAGGTTATCTGACGCTGAAATATCGGATTTGTATTTTGTTTGTCTTTAGATTTGTATCTGAAGGTCTTTGGGCTTGATGATCTGGTTTTTTAGTATTTCTCGATGCACCTGTCTGATTCACTGAGGTATGTTAATCAGGTAAAGGGGATTGAAATCATGCAAATGTTGTTAACAGGACATTAATTATGATACAGTTAAAGTAAATGAACAATTCTATTTAAAATAAATACACGTTGAGGAAAAAATGTTTTGTCTAAAAATCGTGTACCAAACAAACAGCAAAAATATTGATTTACACTGAAAAAATGATTTTTATGTGATAATTTTATCGCGCTGTATATTTGAAATGGTGAACTTTTCTAAAAAAAGAATTTAATCAAAAAATTATTGTTTCAACAGAGCCAAAATTGTTTTCAAGGTAAATCATATTTTAAAGAAAAATAATGTCAAAAAATTTATTATTTTTCGTGGTTTTCGCAATTTTTTCACGATATGGCTAATAAGGCATTACTTATTCTAGAATTAAAAAAAACGAACAAATATTTTTAAACCATAGATACATATTTAGAAATATATTTTGACCAAAAATTGAGTACCAAAGAAATAGGACAATTATTTATTTGTATTGAAATACGTTTTTATTTTTCAACTATGATTATTTAAACTTTTTAATACAAGGAGTTTGTTAAAATATTTATTATTTCATAAAACCCTTCTAATTTAACGTTTAATAGAAAAAAGTTGAGGCTTTAGTAATATTTTTTTCATTTTTTAAACAAAAACTCAGATACAGGAATTGTTTGTAGATTCGAAAACAGCAGTCAAATTTAGCAAAATTTGTTTATTATATATTTCGTTAAATTTTTTTTTATTTAATTTAAGATTAGTTAGTACAATTAGATATCTAAAATAACCTACAAAAAAAATAAGATTTTAGTTTTAATTTGAAAGGAATTGGAACCAGGGTATGAAAATTAACCAAAAATAAAAATATATTCTCAAATTTGGGCCAGCTAAGTTGAAAATATAATTAATCTTTTATTAAAAAATATGCCCATTCGAAGTCCATTCAAAAGCAGTAGCCAAATTTAGCAAACATTTTTGAGAGTTTAGTCAAATTTTATTTTTTGAAAATATTTAGTAAAAATATTTTTTTATTATTTTTAAAAAGCCTTAAAATTTGACATTCAACCGAAAAAGATTCAGTTAAAAATACTAAGGCTGTATCGGTATTTCTTTGTTAGTTTAGAAAATATCAGATTGAAAAATCGTTTTTAGAATCGAGATAATCAGTCGAATTTAGTAAAATTTTGAAAATATTTGTAAAAATGTAAAAATAATTAGAACCGGACCTTTAAAATTAACAAGGTTTTATTTATTAGAGAATTAGAGAACACGGACAATTAATTTTAAAAGAAAAGATTTTTTAACAAAAATTCGGGTAACAAAATTATTGATTTCCATTGGAAAAAAACGTTTTTATTTTACAGCATTAAAGCCATGTACACTTGAAACAGTAGATTTTTATAATATAAGAAAATTGTTAAAATATTTATTATTTCGTAAGAGCCTGAATATTTTACATGCGACAAAAAAATAAAGTTAAATAAATTAAAACATTTAAAGAATTTTAAAGGATACTGAACTTTTTCTAAAACTTAAAGAGTTCTGAAGTATTCGGAAGGATTTTGATGAATTTTGAAGAGCTCTGAAGGATTTTGAAAAATTTGGAGTGATATTGAACTAGTTTAATATTTTTGAAAAAGTATGAGAGAGAATTTTAAAATATGTAGAATTCCGAAAATCTCTTAAATATTTTTTAAGGATTTTGAAGTATATTGAAAAATGAGGATATTGGAACTATTTTAAAATAATATGAATATATTTTATCAAGAATTATAGGTATTTCCAATGTCTTTGAAGGATTTAAAAAAATGTTGGTTAACATTGGCCGGACTTTTTAAGAAACAAAATATATTACACGGAAAAAAACTATTTTACAATTTTAGGTACCTCAAAATTTACTTCTTCCTACCTAAATAAGTACGTGACAATTTATAAATGGCAAGGATATTTATTGTAGGTGCTTCTGGCATTTATTTTTAGTACCTAAATAGATTAGGTACATCCGTATTCAACAGATAAATACATTATGGGTCAGGTACAGGTATGTCATTGTTGAAATTTGTTCTCATATTAAATAAATACGTAGGAGTGCATCTAAAAGCTACAGGTGATATATTTGTATTGAATACATTTTTTTGAAACTGAGATTTTCCCATGAACCTTTACAATAAATATCGTATTACTAAAAATTGAATCTATCTCTAGTGAAGTAGATATTTAATTTGAGACAGCTGAATAAAGTATTTTAGTCATAAAATATAATTGACTTGTTCCTGCACTACTTTACTGGGTTTTGTCTCTAGAAACCTTTCGTTAGAGATCAAATTACTTAAATTTTTTTAAACAGATTCACTTATTTAAATATGCTAAAAGCTGAAACCTTGAAGAAAGTTAAACCATATAAATAAAAGTAAAGAAATGTTGCTCAAAAAACTAAGTCAAACTTTCGATGAAAATTGGAAAATAAATATTAATAAAAATAAGGTACAATCTAAAAAGCATCAAACCAATCGAACCAAATAAGCTCATTTGTATATAAAAATAATTAGTTTTCTCTTATAACCAAATGCCTTTATAACACTTTTTTCAATTCTGTTGATTTAATTTTTGGTACCAGTAGAAATGATAAATAATAATCAGTGTATGGTACGGTTTTACTTCCTTCCTAGAACGCAAATTAAACCATTCATTAAGTTTACCTAACCGTGAAAATCTGGCATGAACATTGTTTAGATTCCGACAAATCACAAATATTTATGTATGTATATATATATATATAAAACTAAATTTCAATAATGAAAATTAATTCTATGTTCGAAAAATGTACACCACAACTTAAATTTTTATTCAATTCTCATGTTCTAGAATAGTATTTTTTTGTTGATTATACTCAGAAAATGAATTTTCGTGAATCACATGAAAATGGATATTAGACAGATTTTTGCCGTTTTAAATTTTTCACATAAACTCTGATATTATTTTCCGACGTGTCTCATCTAAAAAAACAATATACAATGCCTATTGAAAAAGTTTTATGTTAATCAAAGAAATAGAAGTTTCAAAATTATTGTATTTTTAGAAGCAAAAAAAAGTGTTTTATTCTTCTAAAAACGACAAGGAATTAGAATTAAATATTTTATGTTTATTTTAATTGGTTTAATTACAATAATTTTACACTTATTAAATATTATATGGCATCACAAACATTGTAATTCTAATCATTCTAAGGCTATAAATGTAATTTTATCTAAATTTTAATACAAATTCCGTTTTCTACAGTTTATTTTATGTTTCCCTCTACTGCTTCGTCAAGGAAGAAATTTATTAAAATATGGTTCTGAAACATACGTATATACACATAGAAGAAGTTCTTCATGAATAAATTGTTAACGGTTCTGGATATTTGAGATATTATTACGCTCTTCAATAGGTTACTGTCATTTCTTCGACCAAATATACAAAGTGTACGAAACCAAAATTTGACACCCTCAGAAACATATAATCAAACTGTACTTAACGAGAAATTAATATCCAAACAAAGTCAAATATCCTAAGGAAGTTGGTGGGGAGTAATACTGTTACGATAGTATGTATTGGGATTTAGTTAATTATCGCCCTGTACGTATAACTTAATTTTTATTTATCATTTTCTAAATTATAGCATTTACTGTTTATTAAATTTTTCGTGAGCGAAAGTTTTGGGACAAGGTCGCGATCGGATAATAAATAAACATTTATATTGGAGTAATCAAAATTAATAGATATTAAAAATAGATTGAAAAGGCAAGTTTTGGTTATCGGATAATCGAAAAGTTGATGGTGCCTACCCCTGCGATTAGATGTATTAGTTTTTTAAAGATATAATATTTTGTAAGATTTGTTTTTATTCATAGATAAATTATTATTGTTTCACTCGACCTATTTAATTTCCAAGTTACGTAGTGGATTAAAACACATAGAAAAAAATATTTACATTCTTTCATATAATAATACTATAATAATTTACATTTACTCTTTATATTAAAATTAATTTCTGTAAACTATATTACAATTAAATTTTGACAAAATAATTTAATTACACACTGTATTAATGATCAAAAGTAACATAATACCATCAAGGCCAGCAACTAAGCCAGATCACTTTTGGAACCTACAATTGATAATTACAGTCAATAGTTAAGCACTTCAAAGTTATAATTTTAGCCCTCTTAAAACGGATTTAAATAAAAATAGACTCAACCACTTGAACCCTCATTTACCTCCTGGTGGTACAAATGGTTTATTTTCGTCTCTTCTTACTGTTGCCATGTGTTTCCACGTTTGGAATTATCAAATAAACACGTTGCAAATATTTCGATTTGGCGCTGGCGTAAGAGTTCTTTATACTAAATTCCCAGGAATTTCTTTCAGCGGAATTCTTGTTTGTTTTTTTTCTTTATTTTAATAAAACATCTCTTGCAAAATGTCTGCTAACGAGATGTATGGGTAACATATTAATTAAAAACGGATATATTTATACATGCCGTTTTTAAATGAGTGTCTAGAGTTATATTGTGAAATTGGATAAAATGTGGGTAATTTGTTTACTTTATTGAAAATTAAAAGCAGGTTTTTGTATTTAAAAAAAAATATTTTCCTGTCCCAAAAAATAGTAGGAGTTATATACTGAAGTATTGCAATAGATTTCGAACATTTTGAAAAATTTCAAATACGTAAAAAATATATTCTAATGGATTTTCAAGTATTCTGAAGGATATCGGCAAATTTTGAAGAGTACTGAATGATTGTAAAGTACTTTGGAGAATTCTGAAGATTTTCGAAGCATTTTGAAGAATGTTGAAATAGGTATACTGAACGAATTTCAATTATTTTAAAAAAATATCAAAAAAGATATTGAATTATTTTGAAATATTTTAAAAATGAGTTTTAAGGATATTGAAACATCTTGATAATTGTGAAAAATATTGAACGGCTTTAAGATATATTGAAAAAGCTATAAAGAATTCTTAAATATTTCGGAAAATATTGCAGAATGTTGAAATATTTTAAAGAATATTAAATTACTTTAAATTGTTTTTTAAATATCATTATTAATTTTTTAAGTATTCTGAAGTATTTTGAAGGATTTGGAAAAATGTTGAAGGATTTTGTGTTCTTTCAAAAATTCATGTCATGTATATATAAATATATTCTGCATATTATTGTAATAATTAGTTAATAGTAAAATAATTTATTTATAAAGTAGTGGTAATGAATAATGAAAGTTGGCCAACAAGATTACCTGACTTTGGCTCCATATTCTGGATAATAGGAGAACAAAAAAAAAATTATAAAAACACTTTTTAATTAATCCACTACTTAAAACACTTAATATGATGAAACGTAGAAAATTCACTTGACATTAAATAATTATTAAAACCGCCAACGTATCTTTTCAATAAGGTATTAAATAATATCTCTAAGATAATCAAGTGAAAATATTTATGTTCCAGTATCAATGAAAGCATCATATTCCTGCCGCCAAACAAATAATTTTTTGTATTCGTTGACAAATTCAAATTGTGCCTTAGAAAACATTTGTCAGCAAAAAACTATTTTCGTTAATTACATTTTGTTTTTAATAGATATACAAAGCCTAGTAGTTTATTTTAAAATTCAAAACCAATAATAAATTTGTTTGAAATAAAAACTACAAAATACATCATATTTACTAAAAATGCAGGAAACTTCATTTTCTGCCACATTAACCCTCGTGAAACTAACAATCCGGTAGGTGATTACATGCCCCAATCTCATTAACACCACAAACCCCTAACACATTTTTCTTCGAGCCTCTATTTAGGGTTTCCTCCTGCTTTTCAAGGAATTTTGGTCCTCTAAGGCGATAATTAATTCCCATTGATCGATAGCGCAATTAGTAATCTTTAGGGCAACATACAAGGTAGCATTATTGAGCAAAAGATGTTTAAGTAAGCATTTACAAAGTGAAAACATTAATTTTAATTTAAGAAATTGCGAAGTTAGAAAGAATATTACACCGGATGGCTCGAACTAAAATCACCCTGTGTAAAATCGAATATATTTCCCATATCGAGGTCATCTTCATTGTAAAAACGAAAAAAAGTCATTTCCTAAAACAGAGTATGCTCGTTTCCTATTTTTTTTTTGTTATCGACGTTACGGTCAATTACTCGGCCATATTGCATTGATTCGAATCGGTAATTACAGAGGATGTTGACATTCGCATTATTTAATATCACCTCGTTCACTATGGCATTCCCTAGAGCTGTTCCATACCATCAACAAGTATTTAAAATGAATAAGCTCTTGAGGCTCTTTACTGAATATAGTGTGGGGCCTTTACAACAATTTCCTAAAAGAGATACTTTGTTAAAGAGCTTATATTGACAAATAAAAAATAAAAACCGATAATTATTGCAGAAGATGATTTAGATTGTTTAAAATTCAAACTATTTTAAACAGTTTGGTTTTATTAGTTCATAAAATTCCATTATTAGCGCCTGAATAAACTTCGCACATATCCAAATCATCAGATTAATGACCTGTGATTTAAATCAATAATGTTCTTTGTTATCTTCTAAGGCATTCCACACTCGTTTAGCTACTAACTACATTGAAACTTATTCATTAATCTTTCACCAAAAAAGTAACTGGGCACAAATAAAATTGCAAGAATTGCAGAAAAGTTAAAGTTGTTCACGAAAAACCAGTGATTTTTATCTGTTTAAAATAATATAATAATAATAAATAATAATAAAAAAATATTTGTTCATGTTTTTGAGTTTTATTTTTGTTAGTTTAAATATTCTTTAAACTATTAATGCTTTTAAAGTATTGTAAAATGTGGAAATCTGGATTCTACTTTGTTCAAATCCTCCTGCTAGTAGAAAAAAAAAAACTGTGAACAGATCATTTACCATGATAATTGGGAAATTACTTCATTATCCTTTCATAGACCAATGAGCAAATTATGTTGAAAGGTTAGTGTAAAGATCAAACATAGATTACCAGATAGATAATGATGAGACAGAGGATGAAGATGAACAGATAAAAGAGCCAAATATAGAAAAATTTAGAGAAATAATTAACCAAATGATGAATAAAAAATGGTGGAGAGAAATTGCGAGGAGTTCAAAATCAACGGTGAACCAAACATTAATTCTTAAACATCTACAGGAAAAGCACTATAAGCAACAGGTTTATTCTTTTATTAGATTTTAAGCAAACTTATAATGCGATAGATCAGAACCAACTGTTTAATGATATGAGAGAGCTACGAGTCAGTAAAAATTAATTACATTGTTTAAGATGACAACGAGAATTACAGCAAATGCGGAAATAAAAAGGAAGAAAATCAGAATACAAAAACAATTTTAAGTCCAACTATTTCATATGGAGCTGAAACCTGTAGTTGGAGAATCAGAAATTGCTATTAAAAATGGTTGAAAAAAAAAATTGACCGGAGTCTAGAAAAATATCTAACAAAGCCAATGGCTATTAAGGGTTAATATATTATTTCAGAAAAATTGCCTTTGAAAATGAAGTTGAATTGTTAATAAAAATCATAAATTTGATGTTATAGTTCTTTAATAGACGACGACTATTTTAGACGAAGGCGTTTTAATTTATTTATGTTAATAACTTAAAAAGCAAGTCTACATTTGTTAAGTTTAGGGAAAATAAAATATAAATCTCATGTAGGTTTAAAAACTTTTATTTACAACAGGAGAGATTCATAGATGCCTTCTACAAATACAAAAAAACATGAATATAAATGTCTCCAACAGTAAGCGTAACACTTGATTCTACTTCCTACTTTTAGTTTCTTTAATGTATCTTCTTCCTTTGCCGTCTTGAAGATTCTAAAAAATTGATGATGTAGTGTAAAGAATGTTCCAGACTCTAGTCATAGTTCACCGTGACGCAAAAGATGGAGTCAAACAAGGTCGCTGCGAAACCAAAAGGATTCCAACAGGAGTGTATCTAAACCGGTGTAATGGCTTGGTTGCATCTTCTTCTGGGAACGGTAACTACATGGAGGTATAGGACCCAGAAATCTAACTTAACAGCTGCCAGCTATAAAAGTTTGTTTCGAATTAGCTGGTTCTTTTGAACATACTTCTTCGCCCGGTTCTTGTGTTGTGGTGGTGCAATTTCAGTACTACCAGATGCTTCCACAAGGGCTGTGATTGATCTAGGATTTGTTGGTCTACGGTAGATGGTATTTTCTTCTTTTAAATGATAGGACTGCTGACAGCTATGACAGTTTTATTCGAACCAGATGGTACTTTTGAAGAAACTCCCTCGTTCCTCTCTTGTTGTTGTGATGATGTTATTCCGGTAATAGTAGATGATTCTGCAGGTGCTACGGTTTCTCTGTGCTTTGTAAATCTTCGGCAAGCTCTGTTTCTTCTTCTTTTGACCGATAACACTGTTTTGATAAACCTGTACTAAGGTATAGTTTTTATATTAACCATTTCGTTTTGAACCATCTTTTACTTCTTTTCACCCACTACATCCGAAATGTATTGTTAACCGGTATAATTTATGAAATTTATATATTACATGTGTGGCGGGTCAAAGGAAGTACAGATGGTTCAAAATGAAATGGTAAATGTTAAAACTAGACCCGAGCAAAAGTTTATCAGTACGGAGTTACTGTACAAAAGAAAAAGAAACAGAGCTTGCCAGAGATTTCCGAAGCACAGAGAAACCGTAGCACCTGCAGAATAAAATACTATTACTAAAATTACACAATTATATCAACAAGAAAGAAGCGAAGGAGTGCCTTCAAAAGTACCGTCTACTTCGAATAAAACTCTGACATCTGTCAACACTTATATCAGACTTCTAGATTCTGTATCTCCAAGTTGCCAGATTTTTCACAGGCAGTGGCCTTGTTCTGTGTAATCAAACCGTTACAATATTATAATCGACGATATAATAAAACCAGGAAAAGAAAAAATATTTTTTTATTAAAGATCTTCAAAGTATGCGAAATACTTTTATTGGATTAGAGGTGACTCAATCTCAATATTTTGTATGAAAGTAATATAACATTGTCCAAAATTATTCAAATATGTTTACTTAAACTTCTTCATGTTACAAATAATAAAAAATCTTTCTCTTATATAATTCATTTATTAAATATAAATAAAAATATATTACAAATTTTCCGTTTTCTTAAATAATTTGTTTGGTTGGCACTTACATCAATAAAAGATAAATATTGTTTTTAATTATATAATTGATTTATTTACAAAATCACATTTCCAAATTTAAAGAATGCACATTTAATAAAAAAGGAGACATTTTTTCTTTGAATATCTTGAAAACCTTTTACCCCAATACGAAAGTACTAGTACTTATTTGGTTAAAGGAGACTTAATCTTAACACTTTAGAATAAAAATAATATAACCTCTTCAAACCTATTTAAATATATTTAAAGCTAGATTTTCTTAAGTTGTAACTAATGAAAACTCTCGCTTATTTCACTTATTTATTATATATACATATTAGTTAGTACTATTTTATTTATATAGTCTTATATATCGAACGAAATATAGAATTTTAAATTTTTTCCAAGCTTCCTCAGCTGAATTGCATCTCTTTGTTTCTAAGCAGCACATGGTTTAAAAAATAAATTTATTTTTGCTAATGGCCTTTGATTTGATTCTGAATCTACAGCTTCTCTTCTTTTAGATTCTATAAAACACTACTATCCTGTATCTACCAAAAACATTTTAATCCAGAACTTCCAGTCTGTATCCTTACTACTATCAAAATGATTTGTTTAGTAAACCTCCAACTGCTGTGAATACTATTGTAGATTTTCTAGAACTCAATTCTCTTCTGAGCCAATTTAATTCTGCTGTCAGTTCTTTCATCGTTTTTATTTTATTTTCAATCATACCTCTAAAATCTTGGGCCCATAACCTATTAGTTAGTACTATAACAGGGGTACGCTATGATCCTTAGAATTATGCTATAAAAGAAGAATAAGTTAAAATGTATCACCTCAGAAATGATCACACTCGATTACTTTATGGAATACAGTAAATAAATCGATTTGCCCAAACTGTAAAGATCTCCTGGCAGTTAATTACTTATTTATAGCTTATCCACAACATGAAGACACCTTCAAAGGTTTTAAAATATCAGAAAACCTCCTATTATTGCTTAACAGTGACTTTGGATAATTAATTGACTATTTAAAATACATTAACTCGTTCCATACATTATAATTTGTATATTTTATTATTATATTGTTTTCTATTTTGCCATGTGTCAATAACGTCTGTAATTAAGACATAAATAAAAAATGTAACACTTATGTGGATTTAACAAACTTTATTTAGAGAAGAACTTTACAACGGTCTTTCAAAAATACAAATTAAAGTGTCTCTAATACCCTACATTAAACTTGATCCTTCACTGCTACTCCTCGCTGCTAGTTTCTTTTATAAATCCTGTATTTGCTGTTTTGAAGATTACAGAAAATGTTGATACAATATACAGAATCTGCAAGACTCACTGAGGAAAACTAGCCATAGTCCAGAATAAGGAGACTACGCTGAAGATGGAGTAAATCAAGATCCCTGCAAAACCAGCAGCATTCCAAGAGAAATGGATCTATCTAATGGTTTGGTCGCACAGACATGGCATTTTTTCTGGAATCGGTGGCTGCATGGATGTACTGAACCCAGAAATCTAATTGAACAGCTGACAACTATGACAGTTTGATTCGAATTAGCTGATGCTATCCCTTGCATCTCTCTTGTTATTAAAGCGGTGTTATTTAAGTAAAAGTAGATGGTTCTGCCATGCTACGGGTTCTCAGCAACTTGTTAGTTTCGGGTAAGTTCGGTGTCTTCTTCTTTTGAACGGTAACCTTTGCTAAATACATAAAAAAAACATTTAAACCTGAGCCAAGATTTATTAGAACGGAGTTTAAGGGATACTTACAACTCACAGAATCATCTACTATTTCCGAAATAACACGGTCTTAACAACAAGAAAGAGTCAAAGGAGTGTCTTCAGAAATACCAGGCTAATTAGAATAAAACTCTGACATCTGTCAGCATTTATATCGGCCTTCTAGATCCTGCATTTTCATGTTGCCAGATTTATTATAAGGAGTGGCCTTAGTCTATGTAACCAAACCGTTACAATATTATTATTACCAATGGCAAATACAAATCATGAAAAATAGAAGAATTGATTCTCATTTGATTAGAGGCAACCCAATCTCAATAATTTTAATGAAAGTAATATAAGTATTATTTGTAAATGTCGTTGGTTATAACATTTTAACGGTTTGGTTAGATAGGCCAAAGCTATTGTTTGTAAGAAATCTGGCAACATGAAGTTAGAGAATGTAGAAACCTGATATAATAGGTGACAGATGTCAGAGTTTTATTCGAAATAGACGGTACTTCTGAAGACAATCCTTTGCCTCTTTCTTGTTAATGCGATGATGTTATTTCAGAAATAGTAGATGATTCTGCAGGTATTACGATTTTTCTGTGATTTGTAAGTATCCGGTATGCTCCGTGTCTTCTTCTTCTGAACCGTAACACTGTTCTAATAAATCTTGGCTCAGGTATAATTTTAATATTAACCAATTTGTTTTAAATCGAGCAAAGGTTTATCAGAACTGTGTTACCGTTCAAAAGAATAAGACACCGAAATTACCCAACACCAGAAAGTTACGGAGAACCCGTAGCATTGCAGAACCATCTACTTTTACTGAAAATAACACCATCACAACAATAATAGAGATGCGACGGAATCTCTTCAAAAGTACCAGCTAGTTCGAATCAAACTGTTATAGTTGTCAGCAGTTAAGTTAGATTTCTGGGTCTAGTATTCCTAGAGGAAGATGCTTTGATCTGTACAAACAAAATTACAGTGTCGCACTTATCTTGGAATGCTGCTGGTTTAGAACAGTTTTTGATTGACATCATCTTGTACGTAATTCCTTCAAATGGTGCTAGTCGGTTATTATGGACTATGGCTAGTTTTCTTCAGTGAGTCTTGAAGGTTTTGTATATTGTATCAACATTTTCCGAAATCTTCAAAACAGCAAGTACATGATTTATAAAAGAAACTAACAGCGAGGAGGAGCAGTGAAGGGTCATTCAAGTTTATTGTAGGGTATTAGAGACACTAATTTATATTTTTGACCGTTGTAAAGTTATTCTCTAAATAAAGTTTGTTAAATCCACATAAGTGTTTTTTTATTTGTCTCAATTACAGAAGAGTCTATCAGATTCTATTAAAAAACTCTGGTAAAAGGCCAAATTGATTGAATGAAATTAATGTCTTATGAATGAATAATTGTCATAAGAATAATCAAAACGTTTTGGAATATCCCTAAATTTTAAGATTTTATTTTTTACATTTATAATGGATAGATTCCACAAAAGGTAGAAGCATTTATTATGAAATATCCTGTATTGAATTGGGTGTTTCTTTGTAGAATGTTTTTATTAGTGACATTTTTTAAGTAGTAATATTCGTTGCATTAGATAATTTTATTTTTTTATTTGTTATTAAATTAGCCTACATTTCAGTTTTTGAATATAATTATGGAATTATTGTGTATTTGATTTTTTTTTTTTGATAAAATGTGCCTCAGAGAACTGTTTTAGAACACGTTTATTTTCCATAACGTTCTATCAATATTTAAATTCGAAGTATAGTTGAAAATGATTTTAAATAAATATTAATATTAATGACTGAAATTTTATTAGTATTAATATTGAATTTTGTTTGTAGAAAGCCACCACACTAATTTTCTGTTATCGACTACTTTCTTCCCACATCATGACAAAATTACAATTATTTCTAATAGAATTATATTTAAAAGAAATACATACTGTAATCATTCAATTATATAACTGATAGAAAACTACACGTTTTCTATTATTGATATAACTTGATTAAAACTATGACATGAAAGGTTTGTTGGTTCTATTAAAAAATTAAATAAGGAAGAGGATCGAAAATATACGGGTGTACCAATGCTTTAAGAAGTATCAAAACATATTATTATTTGGAAATCAGCAGAAATTATTTTCGTATCTTATTAAAAATAACTGCAGAAGAAACCGTAGGTAGGGTAAATAATCAGAGAGAAAGAATGGTTTGGTGACTGTAAAGAAAACATAAAAAAAATGGCTGATAATCGGGTGCCATGACTTGTAAATACAAAACCAAAAGAAAAGACGCCAATAAATTCTATAATTTGGTCGTTTTTAAACTGAAAATTTAGTGCTTCTGTTGTCATTTTTTTTTAATAATTTTTAGAAGAAATTTGAAGTCAAATTTATGTGATAACATTGCATTTTTAAAAATTTTCCATGAAAATAACGATTAGTTACATTTTGAAGCAGATCTTTTTTTTAATTAAGTAGACAAAATCACATTTTGTTTTCAGTTTCTAAACAAAAACAAATAGTTTCAAAATTTTAGAAGAAAAAAAATAGTTTATTCAAATTTTTCGAAGAAAATCAATATTTTTTCCAATTTTTGTTATAGGCCTTTCTGTGACAATTTTTTTTTATTGGAAATATTTTCCTGAGGAAACTCCATATTTGAGTTATGTCAAATTTTGACGTATATATTATAACATTTCAAATTTCAAAACTAATTGATAAACATATTTTTGTATTTTTTTTAACAAATTAAAACTAAACATCCTGGCGTATTTATAGAATATATTTCACCATCAAATTGTTAGACAGTATCAAAATTTATAGTTTCTTCTTTAATCTGCATATAACAAATTTTTTAAATTTTGTAACTAACTTTTGTCACATATTTTTATAATTTTGATACATTTGACCAAAAACCCTAAAAAAAACAACTTAAGTATGATACAATTTAATTAATATACTTTTTTAAGTATTAAAAATTGTTGTTAAAATATTGGTTGCACCAAATAGAATGCTTCTTAAATTTCTCACAAACGTTCATATGAATAAAAAACTGCAATTTTTTGTTATAATTCGCACTTTCATATCCCCTTTAACATTTGGGAAAACCTGATAAACTTCATTTATGTAACCTCAAATGGAAAAATCAATTTGAGTTGAATCAGGAGATCGGATAGGCCATTTAAGCGTTCTCCTCTATCCAGAATGCCTAAATTTAAAAGTTTCCCATTCGAAATCAGAAAAAAAATAATATAAATCCATCCTATACTTACAATAGATCTCAATTTTACTGGTTATGAGCTAATAAATAAAGCCGATATTTATAAATATCAACTTCGAAACAATTGCGTTCGGATTTTATTACTAGTTTATTTATTTTCTAGGTAATATTAAAACTGAGGTTCATTTACCAGGGCGTATCGTATTTCTCACCTTCTCACACCTTTGTGTACGTCATTTATATTTATTTCATCATTGTAAACATCGCCGTACCTCGACAGTATCCATTAAAGTTAAGACGTTTATTACCAACGATCAAACAAATTTTAGGAACTCCACTAAATCCGGGGTTTTACAAAGGGGCGCGAGGTATTTTGACTTCGAAAAAACCAATTTATGAAAGAGAAAGAACAGTGCAGTAACTTCTTATTTCAAGAAGCATGTTTATTCTAACATAAGATAAGATAAGTAACTTAGGTTGGAAAACCTTTTGATGGAGAAATATTAAGTGCCATACAGGGTTCAGCATTATTTTAAACTATTTTTTATTATATTTATGTGGATAATAAACTTGTACGTTACTTTTGTCGAACTCTGTATATATTTACTTTCTAAAAAATTGTCAAAAATGTATATAAGAATTTTGATTTTCAAAATTGCATTTTTGCTGGAAATTATAATGAAATATACAGCGTGTTGTAAATGAATAACCCTAAACCCAAATTTAGTAATTTTATTGATATTTTTTGACAACGAGTGTAAAAATAGTAGTAGTCATTATGGTTTCCAAGTTTTTGTAATAAAATGTTTTATTTTAATTTTTCGAATTCCCGCAGTTTAAATTTCTGCAAGGATTTTTTTTTTGATTTCGTGGTCAAAAGTTTAAAATTTTTCCGGAAAAATCACTATCTATTTTAAATTCTTGTTAAAATATTTTTTTTAACTTTTCTTATAAAATAAAAATGTTTGTTATCATTATCAACGAAAATTCTAGTTTACATATTTTTAGGAAATTACTGTGGCAGTTAGTAAAATTGGAATTTAAAAGAATTTTTTGAATTTTGTTACAAAAAATTATTTTTTAACTTTTTAATTTATACCGAAAATCACTTTTTATATTTAATTCAATATTGGTTGATTGGTTGTTGTATTTGGCGAGAAAACTTAACATTTTACGTTTGTATCAACACCTGTTACTTAAAAACCGCCCCTAAATGTTGTCAAATTATGCCTTTTAAAATAGCAATTAATTGTTGTCGTACACAAGCGTAAAAGGTTTATTAGTTTATATTCATCAGCTGGTGTAAGGGGTATAAAATTACCTTAACGTGTCTAATAGCGGAAATCACTTTGCTTCCTGAATGGATACTTCTGGCCCAACTGTTGTCCTAGTGCTAATTAGTATTCAGTTGCCACTTTGGAATTCCATTGGGCCGATTGTTGTCGAAAAGTATAAACAGCGAGAATATTAAAATCGGTTATTTTTAATATTTCTGCACATACAGAACTATTTTATCGGTTTGTTGAATTCACCAAAAAATATTTATTCAGAATAAATGTAATAAATTGTAAATTGTAAAGACCGTTCTGGTTGGATGCAGAAATCATAATAATCGACCAAACTAGAAGAATAAAAAATATCAAAATAGATTAAAAAAATGCTTTTCTAGTTGGATGTCGAAATCTTACTGAATGTCAAATATCTTTATGTTTAAAATTATTGCCTTTGTCGGTGAAGTGTTTAAGATTTTTTTTATATTTATACACAAAGTCACAGTTTATTTTAAATATACTTGAGAAAATCATAATTTTTTATAAAAAAGTAGCATATATTTAAATTTTTTGTAGAAAATACCATATTTAATTTGCATAATTTTTTTTTCACGTTTTTATTATAAAATCTATTTTTTTCTTAATAAATAATATTTATTTTAGCGTTTTCTGGAAAAATCCCACTTTTGTTATTTTTAGGAGAAAATCCAAATAACTTTTATCATATTTTTGCATTAAAACTTGTTTCAAGGTTTTTATGGAAAAGTCCCAGTTTTTATTTTAGGAGAATATCAAAATTACTTTTTAATTATTGCGATTGGAGAAATTAAATTTTCCTTAAAAACAAGCGCTTTTTTAACTTTATCACAGTTTTTATATTTTTAGTAGAAAATCCAAATTACTTTCAAATTCTATTAGTAAAAATAAAATTATTTAATTTTTTTTAATTTACACAGCAAATTAGATTTTATTTTAAATTTGCTTGACAAAATTGTTCAATACTTTTTTCATATTTTTCAAAGAAATATCCTAGACTTCACATTTTTACCAGTTTTCATCAATAAACTATTAGAAAAACATTCCCAGTGGGTTTTTATCAAACAGTATTTTATTCATTCTAGTAGTTTTAGATCTTATAACAGATTTCTGTCTCCAGACTTCACTATTTAAATCGAATAATAATTTATTGAATCAATTCACTTTTTTTCTCTTTATCTGCAAATTTTACATCATCTTCAACAAATAAATAATTCATCTCCACTGGACAACATTAGCGACCCAAAAACAAAATATTTAGATACCTAAATAAACCGAAAATAATTTTGTATCCATCAACAAAACTGAAATGATTGGAAACAACCGCGTTGTTTTCCACTTACAGAAAGAACACGGACGTATGTGTCGATGAGAAAAAATCCATCTGTAGATTTCTCCACAAGATATTTCGTACATTATTTTCTAACCTGTTACTATTTTAGGAAACACGTTTATATCAAATTCGAGTCACACAAACTGGAAATGGGATTTCATGGAGAAATGTTGACTTGGAATAGAGCAGAGAGATTCTATTTTAATGTTTTTGTTAGAATGACGAAATTAATCAAATAAAGTACTGAATTTCCTAAAAGGAAAATTTAAAAGTTCATGTCCAAGAAGTTGCCAGTATCAAAATGTTAATCTGGTGACCAATTTGTCATTTCTTAATAAACGAAAGTATAAAATGTTGTTTACTAAATAATTTTAATATTGAAATATTTTGAAATTTATTTGAAAAGTCGTTAGGAATTATTGATAATTATCAAATTTGATTAATAATTCCAGTTAAATTCTAAAAGTAGCACTACAAAATGGGTTATTGTCATTTTTTCAACTACCAGTAAATTTAAATAATACAGTTCAACGACTCTTTAAACGCAGAAATCAATTAGCGAAATTATAGCAAATAAAGTAACCAATCAATAATTTGCTCAATTCTTCGACCTTTTACACAAGTTTAAACTCGAAAGGATAGTTTCACATTGTTAAATTTTAAATATAGTTATTGCTCACGGCTAAGAAAAAAGCTGAATAACATTGCTGAATTGCTCATTATCTTTCACTCTCTCTCCTCAATAAACTTAGCAACTCACCAGTGAATCTATAAAATTTGTGTAGAATAAATAGAAGTTTTGATAAGTTGTAAAAAGTGAATCATAGTAGAAATTTTTTTTAGTCATTTTCAGTAAAAGTACTAAAAACTCAGTTTGCCATTTAATTTATTAATAAGTCTGATTATCCACAAGTCGTGAAGGTATTATTTTTTATGTTAAAATATTTCCAGTGACGTATTGAATAAAATTTTATAAAATTAGTCTATTGAATATTTTTCGAAATGTATCGCTCTTGACAACAAACTTTCTGCGGTTGATTTTTATTTGTCCTGTTCCCCTCAAGGTCGTCACAGATATTGCATTTCAATTCTACAGCATTTTTATCCGTCGTGTTAATCATATATTATGGTTTTATGTTAAACTTTTATCATCTAAATAAAATGAATTGAAGGAAAATGGTGGTCTTCCAATTTTTGTTTGATGAAAAAATTATCTGCTTAAGGTCGTTGGTTCGTTCATCATTTGTTTAGTACTGACAAATAATAAATAAAATTCAAGATTTCTAAATCACTTTTGGTTTATTATATAATTGAGAGATTGAAAGTTTAATAAATTTTCATTCACAGGTTATAAAGTGACGCAAAGAAATGATTTTTCCCTATTTTATCACTGCAACTGATTTTTTATTTGTACTAATGGAGTTTGTTTTTGTTTTTATTTTAATATTATTGACTGTTGGCACTAATATGCATTTCATACAGATTAATAACGTATTTAATGAATGTTTCTTTGTTAAAGGTTTATGAGAGAATTTTTTTTATAAGTGCTGTTTTGAGTTTTGTTAATGGCATTTCAGTAACTCTCGACCAATTAAAATCCTATTTTTTTATCACAGTTTTCATATTTCTTATGAGAAAATCCAAATTACTTTCAAATTCTTATGATAAAATTACAATTTTGTGACATTTTTGGAACATGATCCCAATCATTTTGTATTTTTCTAAGGTAATTCTTCTTTAATTTATACACAACACTTCATTTTAGGTTTTTCTCGGAAAAATGTAATTTTTTCATGAAAAAAAAAAAATTATTCATATTTCTTGGGAGAAAATACTAGTTTTTTAATTTTTTTTTCAAATATTTGTTATAAAATGTAATTTTAGCTTAATAAATAATTTTCAAGAATACTCCCAGTTTTTATATATTTAACAGGAACTTTAAATTACTGCCATGAAATCGTCTTTTTTTGATGTTTCTTAAATCTCAATTTTTTTATTTCTTAGTAAAAAAATATATTTTTTCCTTTTTTGGAGAAAATAAGCTTTTAAAACCAAATGACATTTTTGTGATTCTTGACCCATTAAAAGGTTTTTTCTGAGAAATTATTGTTTGTTAAATTGTAATTACAAGTATTCTTTTATTAAGAAAAGGATAAGTTAATGAAGAAGTGAACTAGTTATATATTTTGTTTTCTTTAATTTTTAGTGTAAGTTTTTGCTATTGGAATTTTGTGCTGTTTAATAAAGTGGAAGTGTTAAAACCATTTATTGAATTATAATTTTTCTGCTTAAAATTCACTGAATTTTTAAAACCCATAAAAGTATAAACGTGGTGGAAAATGAACTTTTTTCACTTATAAACCAGAGTGTTGCATTTAAAAACATTATTGTCGTTGTTCCATTTTGTAAATAGTTTACAATTTATTAGTTTTCTCACATATTATTTAAACATAATTTCTCATACTTCTTTTAATTTTTAATAAACATACAAATACAAAATCTTAATATTTACATCCTAATCTTTCAGATGCGTATGGATCGTCTGATTATTATTTTAATAAAAAAACTTTTGTCGTCTATATAAAGCAGACGTCCCTTGGAACAATCTGCTGGAACACCATAAGCTTTATTATTACTTTTTTTATTGCTTTTAATATTATTTTAGTCTGTACCCACAGAAGAGAAGACATATTTCATATCAGTCCTGTTTTTTCTCGAGGGTCACCCCAGATATATTTCCGTGGAAAAACAAACATTCACGATTATAACTGTACAATAATAGATACTGACTGGCACGAAACTGACACTAAACACTTAAAATAATAATAAGAGGGACTATTAACACTTTGGCTGCCAGGGTGACCATTTCTGATACAAACCACATTGTTGTTATTTTTACAATAGTATTAGTTTTAAAAGTATCGGTTTCGAATTTCAATAGAAGATAAATCTTCGAATAAAAATATTTTGGAACAGTGTCGTACAAAGGTTTCTGTTGAATTGCAAATTTGTGATTCATCACTCGCTGTTTGATATCAATATGCGAAGTAAGTTCCGAAACCGAAACAAAAACGAATTATTCGAAACGTGGTCTTACTGGACCGACCAGGTCAGGGCCTCATTCAGGGCACATTTACCAAATTTTACAAGCGATTAAAAATAATTTTAGATAAAGAATCTCAGGACATTATTCGACTCTATGCGGAATAATTACAAAATAGATTTTTTTATAGAAAAGAAATAGAATGTGTAAAAAATTGAGGTATTACAAAATAATTGTTTTTGAACATGTTGTAAGGGAGTTTAAGTAGAAATGAAAAATTTCAAAGAATGTGGTTTGTTTTATTAAAGTTTAAATCGACTATATTACCAAGAGATTCCAAATAATAAACCGAAAAGAGATTATTAATATTTGTAACTAGAATTTAATAATTTAATAATTATAAAATTGATGTCAAAAGGTCTATTGATAATTTAAATTTTGGCATAATACATACATTTTTTTAGTAATTATAAGATAAAATTAGAATTTTAAAATATTTAAGTAATATATCACAGTAATTATGAGAATTCATATGCGGCAAATTTAAAATTTCAAGATCTATTTTTATAAATATATAAGCTATACCAATTTAAAGATTTTTGCTGATTTAACGAATAATACAAAAATCCATCCCGAGAATGAAAGGATTTATTTATATTTAATTTTCGTTCATAAGCGAATCTAATTTTCGTTTGTATTTGAATTTATTTTCATTTATATATAAGTTTCATTTACGTTTATTCTTGAGTTTGAATTGAATTTATTTTTATCTTGTTAACTGTAATAATATCCCATTTATTAACCAATATTATATTTTGTAAGTAATACAATTATCTATTGCATTTTATAAAGAATATGGCCCTTGCAATTCAATTTTTACTCTTTTCATATTTTCTCGCGCTGATAAAAATAGTTCAGCGCTTTTAAAATTTTACATTTTCCTGGATCCCCCTCTGGCGTTATCTGAATAGAATTCACATATGAATGCTCCCATCTTTCATATTGGAAAGGGACAGATGTTTTCCGATCGACCCCTCTGGGTCGATGAATCCACAGTGTGTAAAGAAATTCAGGGCAGGGTATAATTTCTACATTAAAACTTTTTTTAACCGTATTGCACAATTAGCTGAGTGTTTATCTCTGAATCAGGAAGGAACTCGATAATTGGATCGTAATTGGATAAAGCATCAATTTCTTCAATTTGGAAAATTAGTAGGAAGCGATGAAGAAAAAAAGTGGGGCAATCGTGTTGTTGTTATTGTTATTTGGAAATTGTATCGACTGTTTTGAAGCTAGAATTATCGTTCGAACGCTTCAAAAACGTATCAAAACATTGGTCTAGTATTTCGCAAAAAAATACTGAATAATTTCGTTAAAGGTTAAATAAGTGTCAATGGAATATTTTCATTTCGTTCTTTAATTTGTAAATAAAGCTACTACCTAAATGACAGATTTTCGTACACAATTTTCACTATTTAATTCTTCAAATTTGAGAAAACAGTATGTCCACTGACACGCATACATCTCTTAACTTTAAAAAATGACCAAAAACGTCTTTTTTCAATTTGTATTTTTTCAAAAATTGCGAAATACTGAGGTTGCGTTAAAATTTCTGGAATTAGTGATTTTAAAATTCCCGGGCATTAATTTGCATATGCCCCGCCTTCTTTTAGTTCAAGCTTTTTCCGTTAGCGCTGTTAGCACTCTTCTGACTAGATCCAATCGAGCACTGTTGCCAGATTATGTGTAACAAACTCAGGTTAAGATATTTTACAAATCAGTAAATCCCGTCTGATTTTTTCTAATGAAATTATATATTTTTTTGTTCGACTTTTAATTACATTCTCTCTTTCTTCTTTTCTTATCTCTTTTGTTTTGTTTGTAAATGTAGGTAATTACCAGACTGGAATTCTTTCCCTATTTTTTATTTGAGAACTATTTGTTTACTACAACTTTTACTTTCATTGGGCTAAGCCGTTTTCTAAATATTATAAAAAAATCATTCATGCGCCGCCATTCTATTATTTTATTATTTCTCCGTGAATAGTGTTTTTAGATTCTTTTCGATCTTTTTTTTGAGTCTACGCTCGTCGTCGACATTTTATAGATACGACAACTATCGAACCAAATCCATAATTTGAAGTAAATATTTTATACAAATGTTTAAACTTATAGCACGTTCGAGCCCATTCGGACTACCCTTTTAATATTCAAGTTGTATTTTGTAGTTGTAAAGTAATTAACAAGTTTTATCTTTAGATTGTAATTGCAAGTGGGAATTAATAAAGCGAGGCTCAACAATCAATGTTAAATCAGCAACTGTTCCCCTGGGTTACATTCGAGACTCAGCGGGGTGCTTTGTCTTAGTTTAGGGTTTATTATAGTTTAAGGGTGATGAAGAGAACATTCCTGATTATTTTATTAACAATTATTTAGCTCCCCAAACTAAACATTATCTCATAAGTACATTCTTATTGTAAAAAGCAGATGATAATTTGAATTCCAAATTTTTTTGGGTAAATATAAAAGCCCATTCGAGGTAAATTTCCCGTCTGCATTGGTAAGCGTCTCATCGAGATTTGGGATTGTTCACGCATTTCGGGGTGGCATAATAAGATAGACCAGAGAAATTTATTTAAAAGAATCCCCGAGACACCTTTATGTAAATGCAAAAGCAACGTTGATTTAATGAAAAATGTTGATTTTTTTTCAGTTCGCAATTCAAATGAACCCACTCGAAGCTTTCATTTAAACCTAAAAGTTTGTTGTTAGTCGAATAAGGGAACAGATTGAAGGATTCGTTGTTGAGATTATGTGCGAGGATATTTAGGAAAATGTAATTTATTTACAAAAGAGATGGCTTCGTAAACGCTTAAAGAATTATCCTGTATCAAAATCTCTACATTTTTTTTATCATTTAACAGATGGGGTTATTAAACGCCCTGAAAAGATATCGATCTGCAAAGTCACCTCGTTTCACTCCGGAACGGAGATAAAGGTTCCTGCTACTTATTTTCACAACGTTTATCCTTGAACACGTCCTGCAAATCCACTTCCTGCAAAATTCCCACGACCCGCCACGCGTCGCTATTGAGCTTTAGTTAGTGCCGCCCCCCGACAGAGGCCGCCGCTTGTATTTGTGGATAATCCCGGCGGGTGGCTCGTAGTTGGGGTAGTTCCATCATAAATCAGCCCAGGACGTCCAGATATTTATTTTTTGGGGACGTTAGTCATATTTTTTTGAAGTGAAAATGTATAAAAAGAGAGGATAGTCTAGAAATTATTAATAGTTAGTTAACTAGTTAATTGAATTATAAGTAGATAAAGACCGTTCTAGTTGGATGTAGAAGTTATAATAAAGACAGACCTAGAAGATTGAAGAAAATTAAAAGAGAGTAAAAAAAGACCTTTCTAGTTAAATGTTGATATCTTAATGAATGTCACAAATTTTTGTGTTTAAAATTATAATTCTTATCACCAAAGCATTTAAGATTTATCTTTCTAAGAAACTTGTAAAAGCTTGTTTAATTATTAGGAAAATATGTCCAGTGGGTATTTATCATAAATTATTTTTTTATTGAAGTGGTTTTAAATGTTATGATATATTTCTCTATTTAAATCGAATAATTATTTATTGATTTAAGTAACTTAGTTGTTTCAAATTTTTGTTATGATATCTAAATTCTTCTTAATAAATCAATACTTTTTTCTAGTTTTTCAGAGAACAATCCGAATTTTCATATTTTGCAAATTTATCAAATTTTTGGAAGATATTTCCAATTATTTTGAATTTTTTAAAGATACTTCTTTTTTTAATTTACATGTACAAAAAATACACTTTATTTTAAATTTTCCTCAGAAAATAAAAAAAAATTCAGTTTAAATTTTTCAGAGGAATATTTTGTAAATTTTTGTTATAAAATCTAAACTTTTCTTACTAAATGAGTACTTTTTTCAAATTTTTTGGACAAAAATCCCAGTTTTCATATTTTTAGTAGAAAATCGAAATTACTTTTAAAATATTTATATGTAATTAATTTAAATTGTGACGTTTAAATATTACTTAGAATAATAAGAAGTAGAATGAATAAAACACACAAAAAGGCAGAAAAAACCATTCTAGTTGGATGCAAAAATTGTAATTTTTTACCAAAGTTGAAGAACGAACAAAATATTACAATAAAGTAGAAAATACCTTTGTTGTTAAATGTTGAAATCTTAAGACCAAAACAGATTTGGGTTTATACTCCAATTTTTATCTTTAAAAAGTTTAAGGTTTATTGAGAATTATTATGAAAAAACCTTATTTATAGAAGTAGAAGTAAATGTTACAGTCTCCAGAATTATATATTTTATACAGGGTAAATTAGAAATATAAAGGGAACTCAAATACTTTCAAAAAGATGTGCCACTCGACCTTGTTTAAGAAAAATCTCTTGAAAATCATGACACCACATCCCATATTTCGGTGACGCATAAAAATAAATTTTTCATATTGTTTTTCCCATATTTATATGCCAATCTGTTTTGGAAATAAGAGTGGGGTAGAGTGACTTTTTTTTTTGTATTGTTTTGTATATATTTTTTTAATTTACCATAAATCAAATTATTATATCGTGATAGACATCTGGACAACATGAGTCTTAAAAAAACTAATCCCTACAATAAATGCGTGTTTCTAGGTCCGGAAGTAGCCCTCATAACACTGAAGTGCGTGGAGAATATTTTATCCCCATAATAGTTGTTATATATTTATATGAATATAAATTTATACGGCGTAGTGTAACTGAAACTTAACAATAAAAAAAATTCTAGAAAGTGTAACTATAAATTTCTACAAATTTATGCAAGATGTGTAAAAAGTAAAACATGAAGGGTTCGATTAAATTTTGAAATTAGTATACATTGTTTTAGTAAATTATAATTTTATTGATCTAAACGTAAAACACTGTAAAAAACCAGCTCACGATATTCTCAGGGGCTTGAGATTACAATTTTGTGCGATAATCCTTAAATTTAAATTTTGATTCAATTTTGAATTTCATAAATGCTTCCCGTAAATAACTTCTTCTTTAAAGAGGATAATTTTCGATATATTCGTAAATGACTATTTAGATTGATACAAATTGGGATATAAAAATGGATTTTGATGTACGACCATAAATTGATAGGTGTGCATAAGCCACAACGATTGCCCGATTTCAGTCCTTTGGATTTTATCAAAGTTATCTTAAAATAAGTATCTAGAGTTAAATCTAGTCTGTTTTGAAGTCTCACTAAAGCTTTATTTGGTGATTTTTAAATTTGTATTAATTATTTTTAGGTTTTAGGTTTTCAATACTTTAACAGTGAAATTGTTTGTCATAAGTTTCTGATTAATAATAAAGTAGAGATATAAGGAAATTTTTATGGACTGAAATTTTTTCTGTTTAATTCATTAATATTTTGAACATCAAGAGGTAATTGAAAAATATGGATAAATTTATGAAACACGCACCTGCCAAAAGGAAGTAAATGGATGTTTTTTTTCATTTATTTTTATTTTTTCTCATATATTTTCGTACCAAAAAGATAAGTAATAAGGAAAAACTAAGGGTATACAAAACAACAATAAATCTTGAGACTTAAAGAAAAAGAAGAAAAATTGATGTACAGAGAAATATGAAACATATTGGAAGAAGAAAATATAGTCAAAGTAGTAGAACCAAAAAGAGAAGAAAACACAAATTCCTGCAAGAATACATAGTCTTGCATTATTATTCTATTTTTACAGGAAATAATCTTTTTGTATTCTTAAATTTCAATATCCTATAACTCAAAAAATGTGTATCTAGAAATAACATTGATTACGGAAAAAAAATAATAATAAAAGAGGATAACATTAACTTTGCTCGATGAACTCGTTACTCGAAACTCATTATAATCCTTATAAAATTATTAAGTACAAGATTTTTCTCTTCGAGAAAGACCTGATTTAATTTCTGAAACGCCGATAAAACTCGACTAAAATTCGACCTATTTCTCGTGAATAAAAATTTTATGGAGCGACAAATCGATTTCACAACAATGATTAACGTCCGAAAATCCTAACTACCAGAAATTACTTTCCACCAAGTTTATAATGTATGATCTTAGATATCCACGTTCTAAGTAAAAAATGTAATTAATTTTATAACGATTAGATAATCTTTAAAACTAAAAAATCGCAGATACATGGAAATTGTTGTTTTTCGAAAATGGCTCACAAATTATTTATGGAATGTGTAAGCATTTTAACTTTTTCGCTAGAAAATTAAAGTAATTTCAATATTTTTCGGTCTAACTTTTAAAAAAATGTAATTTTTTTGGTCGAAATTTAAAGAAATTTTCAATTTTTGGATTATAATTTGAATAAATTTCAACTTTTTGGATCGAAATTTGAAAAAAATTGAAAAGAAATTTTAACTTCATCATAATTTAAAAAAATCAACTTTCTTAATGAAAATTTAATGAAATTTCTATTTTTTAATCAAAATTGGAAGAAAATTTTATTCTTTTGCTCGAAAATTAAAGAAATATCAACATTTGATGAAATTTAAAGAAATTTTCAAATTTTGGATTAAAATTTGAAGAAATTTCAAATTTTGTATGGAAATTCTTAGAAATTCCAACTTTCTTAATGAACATTTAAAGAAATTTACATTTTTTAATCAAAACTTGAAGAAAACTTAGATTTTTCTGTCGAAATTTTTATAAAATTCAATTTTCTAATGAAAATTTTGAAAAAAAGAACTTTTTTGCTCGAAAATTAAAGAAATTACAACGAATTCTTATACATTTTTAAGAAATTTAATGAAATATTAACTTTTTCATTGAAATTTTAAAAAGTTTAAATTTCTTCGGTCGAAATTTAAAGAAATTCTCAATTTTTGGATTAAAATTTGAAGAAATTTCAAATTTTGTATCGAAATTCTTAGAAATTCCAACTTTCTTAATGAACATTTAAAGAAATTTAAATTTTTTAATCAAAATTTGAAGAAAATTTAGATTTTTCTTTCGAAATTTTTATAAATTTGAACATTCTTAAAACAATGTAAAGATAATTCAATTTTCTAATAAAAATTTTGAAAAAAAGAATCTTTTTGCTCGAAAATTAAAGAAATTACAACGAACTCTTATAAATTTTTAAGAAATTTAATTTCTTCGGTCGAAATTTAAAGAAATTCTCAATTTTTGGATTAAAATTTGAATAAATTTCAAATTTGTGAATCGAAATTTGCAAAAAAATTAAAACGAAATTTTAAAAACATCAACTTTTTTAATGAAAATATAAAGAAATTTAAAACTTTTACACGAATTTCGAAGAAAATTTTACTTTTTTGCTCGAAAATTAATTTTTGATTTGATATTTGATTTCAACTTTTTGGATCGAAATTTAATATTTGAACTTTTTTATCGAAATTTTAACTTCCTTAATGAAAATTTAAAGAAATTTCAATTTTTTATTCAATATTTGAAGAAAATTTAGATTTCAACGTTTTTGTTTGAAAATTAATAAATAATTAATTAAATAATTAATTAATACATTTTTTTTTATTCGTAATATAAGGAAATTTTCATTTTTTGATTAAAATTTGACGAAATATTAACTTTTTCATTGAAATTTTTTACATCTTTGGTCGAAATTTCAGTTTTTTGACATTTTGTGTTTTCTTAATATTTTGTTGACTATAAAAATAACTAACAACCCTTCCTCTCTGTGATTTAGCAAATATCGATTTAATTGTTACTATTTCTAGTTAACATTTAAGAATTAATTATGAACCCTGTAATTTTACAAGATCGACATGAATCGCGTTGGATCCAGGTCGTGTCCACTTGACTTTTGTCCCTGCGGACCCATTAGCCCATGATTATAGAGTACATCCTGTTTAGAAGACGGTTTGCCCAACAACAGGGTATCGCAGCCATCAATCATGGCAACTCAGCTTTGAGGGTGTTAATTAAATAACCTACAAAGGGGTCGATGTTGCCATTAGATGGACTTAGATGATGAGGGCGCTGCTCTACTCCATTTTCGGCCCGTCAATAATGTGCACGTGGATGCTGTTCGACACGAACATTCCTGAAGATGGTTCGTTATCGTTTTAAGAAACTTTCCTGAACAGCGTTGTTACGATAAAGTGACGTTGACGTCATAAGATAAAGAAACTTATCTTCTTTTACTTAAAAGTGATACTGTGACAGTTGTACTTTTTTTTAATGAATATTGTTTAGTGCGTTGTATTCACTTATTTTGTTATTACTGTTTTTTTTAATTTTAAAGAAAATTCAATACAAAACCACCACGGAAAATTATAAAGATTTAACGAAACGAATGTCGATAAATAGCAAGATTGATTTATAAAATTTAATTTTGTAATGATAACGAAATAGAGAACACATGTTACAACTAATAAATCGTAAAAAAATAATCTTGTTAATTAAATAAGGAATTTTTGAAAATAATTGAACCGTAATGTCGATTTAACTTAAAATAATATACTCTGAGACTTTCTTATATTTATGTAACCGATTTCGTCTTTCTTGTTTTTTGTTTTCAATTTTTTATGTTATTACTAATATGGTATTTTTTTCTTTTCAGAGTTTCAAACATATCTTCAACTAAATCCTTAACGAAATCAAAAGCAGGTAAGAAATTAAAAAATGTATACGGACCGTTTTATTTATTGCTTTGTCGTTTTAAAAAACATCTTTCTAATGACTTTAAAATGAACTATAAGTGTTGGTTATATAAATGTAAATTAAAAATTTGAAAATATTTCTTCAATTTTTAACTCAAAAAATGAACTATTCTTTAAATTTCGATTAAAAAATTGAATTTTCTTCGAATTTTAATCAAAAAATTGATGTTTCTTAAAATTCTGATGAAAAACTTAAAATGCTTAAGCCATTTGTGAAAAATATTCATGTCCATTCATAAAAAAAACAATACGGTAAACTAAGTAGTTTTTATTTACTTTAAAGAAAATGACAAATTTACAAACATTAATAATATTTTTTTTAGTATTCAACAAAACTTCATCGAGTTTACTAAACAGTTGTTAACTTTATAAACTTGAAACTGTGAGAAAATTTTACTTTAGCATGGGTGATGAGCAACAACTTTATTTGAGAATGAAGTAAGTGAGTATTAACTGTTGAAATTATAACCATTGAGTGAGGAAAAGTGAATTTTGACATTAAAAGAGCATTCTAAAGTCTATCACTGATTGTTTACTGAAATATAATATGATTTTAATTAATTTTATTAGTGGTTGAAATTGAAATCAACCAAGTGCATCAAAGTGAAATGGATATAATTTTAACTTTTTCAAAATGAATAAATTTGAACCAACTGCGTTTTGTTTGAACCAAAAAATATTTTTTTGAATCAAAGAAAGATTTTTATTTGTAAACTAAAGAAAAATAAGGCATACTTGGTGATGATATTGTAATTACATTAGGATTGTAAAAGAGCTGGCAAGAATCTAATTGATTTCCCAGTTTTAGCAGCAATAAACTGTGTGTATATACCGAGGGAATCGGGATATTCCTCAATTCCATCTGGAAGCGTTAAAACATGCAATGGTTAATTTCATTTTCCGTCAAACATTAAATTTCACCGCCAGCAACGTTGCTCCCACCCGAATATGAAATAATTTAATTTTGAATTCTGCGACTTCTCCCCCAAATGCTAAGTGTTCCTTTAGTGTCAATATTTGTACGAGTTACTGTAAACAAGAATTGTTAATGACGTTTTATATGATACTCTTAAAATACTGACGCTTTAGAGATCGGCACCGAGACGACAGTTCTTGAAAGGTTCAATAAGAATATTATTTTGTAAAAGCTATGTTGGATCGGTTTATTCACGTTTCCATGGATATTCGTAATCAAACGATCAAAGGGCTCTAAAGCAGCTGCTACATAAAACATTCATTATATTGAATTAAAATTAAGCATCACAAACCAGTGTGTGGGTAGTACAGTAGGTCCCTTAAGTTATAACACAAACATAATAATTCACGTGTTATAAATAAATAACAGTAATTATCCATATACAATTTAGCAGTTTCATATTGTATATTCAAAATTGACTTTCCACCTAGTTTCTATTGAATTTATTACATAATAAAGTTAGGTAAGACTCGAAATGTAAGAGTTGATATTTTATTGAAAACTACACTATTTAGTTACAAACCTCAGGATTGAAGTTTCCAAGTTGGTGTTCAGTTACAAACGTAATTACCTTGAACTTTCTACAACTTTCGACAAAGAAGACTTTGCTAGACAGTGACGTAGATACACAAACAAAAGATATTTTATTCTAGTTTATTAAATATTGAAAACTGAACTAAAATTACTAAAAAATATTTCATACTACAATATTTGTTGAATAATTTTATAGTAATTTTGTGGAAAATAAAATAAAATGCTGTTTCTGTTATGCAAAAGGTCTCCCTGTATAACGAAACATAGAAAATTATTATATTAAAAACTGTATAAATGAGTTAACAAACCGAAAAAATTTTAATAAAGAAAAAAATAATTTTATGGGGTATATTGGGCAACTAACAAAACCTGATTTTGAAATTACTGAATACAGTTTTGAGTTTTAATTGAACAGGAATTAATCAAATATTAAAAATTGATCATTCTGCTAAAGAATAAAAAAAATTGTACCCCTGTACTTGTTCAATAATTTTATAGTAACTAGATATTTTTACAATGCCACCTTGAATAACCAAATTTGTATAATTGATATATATGAAAAAATTTAATCACGAAAAAATGCATTATTGTGCAAATAACAAATAGTAATTTTAAAATTGCTGAAGACTGTACACTCTGTATAATCGAAACTTGGTAAATATATGAAAAACTATGTAAAACATTATTTATTATACTGGAAAAATGTTCAAAAAATAGATCCACAAAAAGAAGCCAAAAAATAGAAGTCGAAGAAAAAAGGTGCAAATATAAAAAAAGGTAAAAGAAAAAGGAACCAAAAATATAAAAAAAGTAAAAGTCAGCGTTTATGGAAGCATGTAAATTTTTTTGGCTAGATTAGGTTATAATTTTTAAATTTGTTTTGTATTATCTTTTTCTTTCCTTTCATTTTTTTTGGTTCGTCTTCTGTACAATTAGAAAGAAAATATTACACTGTGTAACTAAGAATTTTGAAATCACTGAAGACGGTTCTGAACTTTACTTTAAGAGAAATTAATCAAATATTGAAAAAGTGTTATTTTCCTAAATAATAAATTTTTAAAATTGATCATTTCGTTAAATAATACAAAAAAATCCATACAATACTTAGTGAATAATTTTAAAGTAACTTTATTAAAATTAAACATTATGAAATTGAAAAAATTTTAATTAAGAAAAAATTATCATACAGGGTAGGGTATATTGTCTAAAAACTAGTAATTATGAAATTACTGAAGACAGTTGGTTCTAAGCTTTCTTTTTATTTTCATTAAGTATAATATTACCACAGAAAATAATAACACCCTGTAAATTGGTTAAGAAAGGGGATTGAAACTCTGTATACCAAATGTTATTTTGATTACATACTTAAAAAAAAATTATCTTTTTTTTTTCGAAACAGTGATTGGATAAAGAAAGACGGACGGATTACTTCTTTATTAAATTATTTTTTCGATAACTTTTTCTAACGTAAAACGAAAAATAATAAAATGTCTTTAATGGATTGTATAAATTACAATTCATTTAAAATAAGGGGATTATTAGAAAAAGTAGAATGAGTTAACATGTATAAACTTTTATCAATAATTACTATTTAATAAAAATATTATTGGACAATAATTTGTAGTTTTTACATTCTCTAAGTTTAATAACAGATGGTTTAAGGTTATAAATTCAATAGACATTTAGTTCTACTTACTTCTTTTCTTTAGTGTAAATTAACAAATATAATTAAATATTCCAAATCATAAACTAAAAAGAGATTATTGAGAATTTGTATCTTAAATTTAATAATTTTAAAATTTTTCTTAAAAACTAAATGTCTTCCAAATCTTAATTTTAATATAAATTGAAATTTTCAATTCTAAGAATAAGAAATAAAAACTGTAATTATTTAACAACACTTTTTTAAATGCCATTACAATATATTTATATTTTATTTATCTCAATGTATTCATTTATGAGTATATTGGCGATTTTGAAACGCATCTATTATTTTTGACATTCATTGATTCCAAAACCTAATTAACTCAATTTTTACGTACTCCCAGGCCCAAACATTTTTCGGAGCGAAATCCTTTTTTGGTTTTTTGTTATTCGAAATGAGTTATGGACCCATTAAAAATGAAATTAGATTTTTTTGTTTATAAACATTTCATAGCTATTACGTTCATTTGCGTTTATAACTCACAATTATTACGATGGATAATGGAAGTGCAAAAAAATCATTCCTGAAACGGCATATCCCGTCTATTGTGTTTTTGTTCTGAAAAAAAAAACGAGAATATAGTACGTTACAACTACCGAAACGGTAAAAGGATTTACTGGACTTTTACATCAGGATTTAATATAAGCAGGATGTAGCCGAAAGGACTTTTGAAATATATTTTAATAATAAATTAGTTTGTTCTAAAAGCTTTCTTCTGCAAAGTTAATAGAGATTCGTATTGTAACAAACATTTTCCAGATCATGGAAATGACTTTTCTCTAATATAACTTTTGCTGGTTACGATGTGAGTGAAGGAAAAGCTAGTTTAGTGATATCTTTAAAACATTTTTATTTCTTTACTGCAGTTACACAGAACCAGACTTACTCCATACTATACCGATATTTTCAAAGGCGTATCAGTAATAAGTAACCTGAAGAATATTTTCCTGCAACCGCAGGATCTACATAATAACTTCGTATATATGTATATTTTTCAGAAATTACTTTCTATTATTTTTCAGTATTTGTGAATTAGATTCTATTTGAGAACAATATTTTCCTGTGAAAAATGAAAATTCACAGTTCAGGAAAAGTAACGTACCGTTCTAATAATTTCTTTTAAATAGTTATAGAACATGATTATATAATATGAGAATTTTTGAAAAGTTGTTTTTTGTTATTTTCCAGTATTTGTGAATAAATTCTAATGTTTTTTTTGAAAAGAGAATTTTTCTGTGACGGCAGGTATGTGATATATTCCGTTCAGGAAAAGTGACGCATCGATCTAATAATTTCTATTAAATAATCATGGAACAAGTGATTTTTGAAAAGTTCTTTTCTATTTATTCTAAGTATTCGAGAATACATTTTTTGATTTTTTAGTTTGTAATATCACCAATATCTTTATAAGCGTATTGGTAAATGAATTGAAGGATATTTTCCTGAAACTGCAAAAATTTAATATTTATATACGAATTTTGGACTATTATATTGTAGTCCAATATTAATTAACCAAAATCTATAATTAGAAACGATAATCGCCCTACTAATAACTGAAATTGAACTAAACAATCCAGAAAAATTGAATATGATAATAGGACGTTTAGGATCCGTAGAATGACACCAAAATCGCCAGAACTTACTCCTTTAGAATTATTTTTATGGGGTTACCTTAAGTCTAAAGTTTACCATACTCCGATCGACTGAAAATTTGTTACAACTGATAAGGAAGACAAGTGCTTCAATTACACAGCGAAATGTAAGAAAAGTAATAAAAAACACACTGTTTTCTACCAAGAAATCAGTCTAGAATCTTTAGAACATTTGATAAATTAAATAACAGTTTAAAATGATAAAAACCATTAAACCAGTGCAGTGTTGTTTTGACGAGTTAGTTTATTTTAAATTTAATTTAGTCAATATCCCGTCAAACAAAATTATAATTACACTATTAAAAAGAGAATTAAAAACCTTTTCAAATCATCTATCATACGACCCTTTTTGCTTTTTATTTTTTTAAAGGAGCTGTTATCCTGGGGTTGATATTTGGAATCATATTTTTATAATCAAATAGAAATAAAAATCGTACATGTAATGTTTTGCATTGCTTTAAAAAACAACATAAAAAAATATTAAATATTGTATGTCGATTTAAGATTTATTTGAACATTTTTCCAAATGAAAATTATTAATATTTTTGTAAAAAAACTGGATGTAATAATTTGCATTGCTTCAAAAAATAACAATACAAGAATTAAACAACGATACAGAAAAAAATAGGAAACATTGGATTTTCCATGAATTATATTTATCTTGTTATTTAAAAAATGCTACAGTTTTAATTAGAAATAATAGCAATTTCCCATATATCAATTATTTTTATTTATACATTAGACATAAAGTTGATTACATACAAATTTAAAATAATTTGGTTGCACATAAAGAGAAAGAAAAACATAAATATCGTTTTTTCAATATTGAAAATCGATGAGTTAGTTGTTACTGCGAAAAAAAAAATAGGACTTTAGTTTATCGAACTTTTATATTAAAAAAAAAACTTTTGGAGAAGTAGGAGTTGAAATGTCTTAAACATTTTTTTGGGTCTTTTGTTTCAATTTAGTTTTAAGTTTCTTATTGCATTTTTCGAATATTTCTTCTTCCTACTTTATCTTTATTCTTCCCTTTAAGTTTTTCTTTGTGGTGATTCCCACGTAACTTTTTTAACGTTTTACATTCTTTTCATATGTCCCATTTATTGCAACAACTTCATATTTTGTTTTTTTTTAAACAAATCACATACCTCTTTTGAAGCCTTCTGAATATTGTTATCTCCTATATTTCGATTTTATTTTATTATTTCTCTGCTCCTCTTATTCTTTTTACACACAAACATGAATTTTGTTTTCCCCTTAGGTACGTTATTATTGTACAACATATTCACCTACTAAATTATACACAAATCCAAAGCAAGACCGCGACCTCTGGATTTTATGACTCGTCGAAAAGATGGGCCACAATCTCCAAAAAAAAACTATGGATTCGTTCCGATCAAAAATAATAAATGGTTAATGGAGTGGTAGAGCATTGTCGATGAAAAGTAGAGAAAAGGACGCGCGTCGTTGTTCATTCTATTTGTGTTTTATGATTTGGAGTAAATAAGTAACGGAGGTTTTCAGGTCGTTTCCCGAACCTCTACAAGCACCGCATAAAAGTTCGAGATGAGTAAAAAGTGTTTTGTTGTATATATTTTAAGTTCTGCTCCATTTAAAGCACGAGAATCTATGCTCTGGGAATTACATTAAGCTGCTCGATAGAGCAAAGACGTTTTAATCGCTCGATACTTCAGGTCTTATCTAATCAATTTACTATTATTATTAAGAACAGTATTCCTTTTTTTTTATACAAAAATATATTTCGCAAATTTAAATGTAGGAAATTATACAACCAATTATATATAACTGCATTCAACTGGATCGTCAAAATTAAAAATCAATCATTAACAACTTTTCTTTTTTTTATAATGTCAAAATACGACTAAAATCATCAAATATTAATAATTTATATCTACCAATTTAATTGTTTACTGGAACGTATTTTAAACTGATGGAATTACAACAATGGATGAAGGCACACTAGCAATAATTAATTTAACAAATTGGCAATCTTGTCTTTTTTTTATAAATTTCAGGAATAATGTTGATTTTTTATCACTAACATATTATTAATTTCCCTTATTATAATGAAATGAGGGAAATTAAGAATTTTACGTTCACAATTTGGTAATTATACACCTATAGTTTGTTATATTAAAGCCAGATCTTCACGATTAATAACCAATATATTTTTGATTAATCTTGTGTATTCCGAAGGTTTGATTTAAATTAATCTACCAGGAAATTAGTTGAAATTCTATAAAATTGCTTCTTTAAGAAAATAACTGTTACTTAGTAATGTGAAATCTTGGAAAATATAATTAACATAAATATTATTGCACTCATTTTTAATCTCTTTGTTCGTCGAATTTTGCAAATTTAATATTTTAATTAATAAGCATTACTTTTTAATTGATTAAATATATTTTTTTCATGTTGTTAATTTTTATTAATTAATTGAATTTGAAGTTGTAGAAATGTATGTGAATGCAGTTTTTGGCAATTTCCATTCATTTCAGGTTTTGACAAAGTTCAAATTCAATCAATTCAAAAAAATAGAAATTTAAAAAAAACTATATTTATTAAAGGAACTCAGCTTTTACAAAACTATTCCTCAATTCGCATAATTACATGATTCAATAACGATATTTTTTTATGGAAAGAAAAATCCCGAAAAAACCTTTCCAGATGCAGCTCGGTTTCTCCAACTATGCCCATTGTTTTTATAGTTATAATCGAAAAACTCTTCTGAGGTGTCATTTGAAGCGTCAACTTTCATTTGCAATTTTGTAATATTTATAATTCTCAGGCCAGCTTGTTTTTTGAGTATTGAACTTATAAATTTGAAAATAACTTTTATTGAAATATTCCTAGAAAAATAAAAATTTAAGATTTAATCTTGCTTTTGCAGAGCGATCTGTTACATTATTATTTATTTTTTTCGGTGTAATAAGGTTCAAATATTCTTTACTGAGACAGTTTGTCATAACAAACATGTATTGTTATTAGATAAAACCAGCACATATGGCCCCGATATGTTATATTCGAACACTCTAATCGAAATTTTGATATTCTAATTTGACACCGCAAGATGAGACTATGTTCAAGGTGTTCCACGGTATCATCTGTCAAAGATTCGGCATGCTCTCCTCTGGTTTGTAACATTAGAACACCAAATAACATGTGTTAAATTAATTACTTACAGTCTGCCTTATACCTATATATTAAAATTTTATAAATGTATAGTTTAATGAATAGATTTTATTTTCATTTAAGAATAAAAATGTTAAATATATACTGTTTATCAAAGCCCTATTAAAGATCTACTGGGTGTTTCAAAAAGAAATGTACATATGATAACTGTAGGTAATTTTCCTATTATTTTTACAGTGTATTATATAATTACCAAGAGTTGATATTGATTAAAGATTTTCAAATTTTGCAGTTTCATTTTTTGTTATTTTTTTTATGATAAATAACATTTTTTTAAGCCAGGTATTTATATAGATACATATTTTCTATTGGAACACCCTGTATTTTATTATAATTTAAAAAAACATTTTATTAATGATCCACTATACCTATTTTTTAGTTTTAGATTTATTTTCTGTTTATATTTTTTTTTAATTCTCGACTAACGCGAAATTTATTATTAAATTAATGAATATCCACATAAAGAACTTTACGTAATTTAAAAGGAAATTAATTTACATCAATAAAATTTTAACAAAAAACGAATTCTTATTAAACGGCAAAATTTGAAAATACCGATTTCTACTATTTAGAAATTTTTTATTGGATGTGCAAAATATTCTTATACAGGGTATTGTTTTTGAGATGGTAATAATAATAAAAATACGGACTGATCTAATAAAAAATATTTAAATATTTTAATATTTTTATCTTATTAAAAAATAATTTTTGACAAGATACAAATTCTTATGAAACCACAATCGAAAAAAAAAATTTTAAAGAAATATAAAATACAATTACTATAACGATTCGAATACAGAAAAATAGTGACAAAATATTAACGAAAAATGAGAAAATAAAAACAATCACAATTGTGAATAGAAAATTTGAACATAAAGTAAGTCGGAGAAAAAATATAGAAAATTATCAAACAAAACTATGTTTTCTACAACAATTTTATTTTTCTTCTATACCTGTTCTAATTTTCTATTATTAATTTCATATTCTATTCTTTTACTTAAACAAAGATGATATGTTTTCCTGCTGCAGGAAATGAATTGTCGAGTGCACAATACAGTTTTCCATTAAATCTAAATTGTACAAATGATTTATTTTGTCTGTATCCGCCTCCGAAAGATGGAGCCGTTATTGTTAACCGGATTAAAACAAGTACAAATAGAAACAGATACAGAAGAGTCTCTTAATTAAATTTCACCTTTGGTTCTGGTTGTCTCGGTTGTTTACTGAAAATTATCTGAGGAAATACGGAATAAGGGTTACAGTCTAAAGCAAACAACACAGACTTTCCTTTTTTCATTCTAATTTAATAAATCATAGGATCCGACTCGTTTTCCTTTTGTTTATGCCATAAGTTCGGCCTCTGATTCAGATTTAATTATCCAAAAAAAAATGTTTACTCAGGAAACAAGAGATTAATAGCAAAATTATGTAAAGAATGGTTGGGAAGCAGGTTTTGTTTTAAAAAATTAAAATCTGCTACATTATACCCCTAATTTTCTTATTGATTCTACCAACGAAACAATCCTCTTCTATTTACTTTTAATTCAAATACCAAGTGAAATAACAAAGAACTTGCTCCGTGTGATTTATAGAGCATCAGGATTTCAGGTTAATAGTTCTATTTAAAAATGTTTTCAGTTAATCTTTTACCCCATTTTCTCACTGTCAAGATGGGATAATAAATAAATCGCTCTTTGTTCTTCTAAGTTCCTTGTTTTCATTAAAATTTCTGGTATTTGCTTCGAGCATTAGTTTTGTTATCTAAGTCGAAACTCCAATCGTAACTGAGAAGTTATCGGTTGAGGATTTGTATGGTTTTAATGGGTTTAGTATGAAATGTTACAAAATAGTGGCAGTGTTCAATAAAGTTTGTAATTAATAGAATTTCTAATACGTAAATTATTAAATTTTTCTTTTTGGTTTCTTTTCCAAATTATTGCGTTCTATTTTCCATGTTCTTTATTTTCTTTGTTATGTATCCTCTGAATCTTTTTCAAATTGGTATTTCCTTTCCTTAATTCTTTTCTGTTCTCCTTCAATTCTTCCAAGATATTTCATTATGTTTTCCTGTTATTGCTGATTTGTTTTGAAGGGACGCAAGAAATATTTTTTAGTGCGACAAATTATTTTTTTAAAAATAGATCACCCGAAATTCAAAGTAGAGAAACCATTTTTAAACTTTAATTTGCAATAGGCACTCAGAAAGACTACGAGTACTTGATATTCTGATGAACTGACTTTAATTTCGATTGCAAGTCCTTAAATTACATCGAGATGTATAATTTTCGTTAGACGGAATCGCTGTTTCAATTTCAATGGCTCTTGCATGTCAAAAGGTTTTGTGCATATCATTTCCTTTGCACTTTGCGCTGCTGCCAAAGGAATCAGATATCTTTTGTTAATAAATGTCTCTTTGTTGTACGCACGGAAAAAGTGCAGTGTAGCTAAAATTAAATTATGGCGCTTAGGGTGTGTTTTTGCGAAAATTTGGTCCTGTTTGTTAAAAAGTAGTAATAATAGAATTTTTTACAGTGTAGGAAATCTATTACGTTGGATAATCATATAAATAACTTTCTTTGAAAATTTATATATTTCTGGAAAAATGGCTAAAGTTTTAATAAATTCAATTATTGTCGGCTTTATTTTAATCAAACTTACATTAAACCATCCAACAAAATATAAAATGTTATGCTTTTTATATTGGATGAATAAGATGATTTTTAACACTATTATAGGGGAAAGGTAATTATATATAATTGATCTAATTAACTTGATTAATTAGGGAGAAAACCTAATTATATAATTAATGTTTTCATAAAACATAAGGATGTATATAAAAACCTTGGAATAACCACAAATATAGTTTTATTTATTTACCTACTTTTGTTAAAAAAAAATATTTTGATATAGTTTTAAGGAATTTTATCTTATATATTCGCTCTTTTAGTTAAGTTTTAAATTTTAAAACCTCATTTTTATGATACATTTTTTATTATTAAATAGCCTTAATTTAACTTTAATTTTACTTAAATAAAATAGAATAGTTTTAATTTTTATTTGTCTAAAATATCAAAAAATCATGTACAATTCTCTACAAATAAATATAAAAATATTTCAAAATTGTCTACTAAGTACTAAAATGTCTTAAAATGATCAAAACTTAACTTCGAAATTTTCGAAAAAGTCAGCGAATCATTCAAAATAGTTTCAAAAATGTAAGAATTATGCATTTATCAAAATATTACAAAATAATCTGAAATTATTAGAAAATGATCTAAAATGGAAAAAAGTGATAATGATCGATCCAATTTTTTTTAAATATAATTATTAACAATTGTCTTAAAATAATCCTTCATTTCCTGAAAGAACTTAAAATATCTCGTATTGATTCAAAATTAATTAAATTATTTTTAAAATTCAAATTATTTCTAACGTATCAGAAATATCTAAAAAAATTTTATATGAAATGCTCTTAAATAAACACAGCAAAAAAATTTAGAATTGTTTGAAATAGTTCATCATTATCGAAAATCATTCAAAATAATCCAAAATACTTCCACACTTGATATAAATATTACAAAATAATTCAAAATTAACTTAAAAACGTTCTAATTTTCTGCAAATATTTCAAACATGTTTGTATATATAAAATGTTTCAATATGATTAATATTTTTTCAAAAAGTAAGTAAAATTTCACATAAATAGTCTTAAATGGATCAAAAGGATTTAAAATTGTTTCAAATGGTTCAATATTATTGAAAACGTTTCCCAAATTATCGAAAAATTTTAGATATTCCAAATTGATCCAGATCTACTTTCAATGATCCATAATTGCCTGAAATGTCTAAAATTTTTCAAAATGATCTAAAGGCGCGAAACCCATTAAAAATAAAAAATCGTGCAACAAGAATTTTACTCAATTTTTGGACCGAATTTATAAAAAAATATCCTCTTTTCAATTTTTCGTAATAACCATTAATTGGAAAACAATTACAGATCCGATTAGTCATCAATAAACATTGAAATAAATCAATTATTTATTTTCAACACCAACACAATTTCAACCCCCTTTTTTTTCGACGATAAATATCTCACAACTTCCCATAACGAGCATTTTGATTTGATAACCATCTTCAAGATAAACGACTTCTGGCCCACTTCCAGTTGAAAATTATATGTTCAGGTCTGGTGCATGAAGGGCAGCCGAGTGGACGCCCATAATTTCGAGAACCCAACGGAACTACTTTGTAACACCTTTGCACATTTACAGGAAATTCGCAAGATTTTTTTCCCCTTTAATTATTACATGAGTTGTTATTTATTTATTATAAAACCGCAATTTGAACTTTTTTCATAAGTAGATTTAGGACCTACATTTTTTGTAGATAATTTAATAGTATTTTCTCTTGTATTTAAAAATCTAACTGTCTGGTTTTCATGTTTGTGTGGAACTTTGAAAATTAAATAATATGTGAGAGGAAAACTTCGAATTAGCATTTCTGAGCAAAATGTGGAATCCGAATGTTTTTAAAATTCCTGGTTTTAAGGCGGAATTTTATTGTGTTTTATGGTATAAGAAGCATGAGTTTACTAGTTCCAATTATGTTTTAATTTTAGTAAATGGATTAAACTTTGGTAGCTCAAAGTAGAATAAAGTGTCTAACTTTTTATTTCTTCTGCTAGTTAACTCACAATCTAAAAAAAAACAGAAAAGGTCATTTATTTTTTAGTTTACTAAGAAATGCGAGTCAGAACTATTTGAAAAATATTGGAGATTTTCAACAAATTCCTTTAAATCCTGTGGTTCGGAGAGGCCGGCATGACCAGAGCCATTTCATTGAAATTTCGTAGAGATTTGATGTATGATAAAAGCAGTGAGAAATTGATAGAATTATAGACTAAAAGTCATCAAAAAATTTAAAAGGATATCTCTTTTTCTTACAGGAATAATTGGTAGGCAATAATTTTTGTCCTTTGTGTTATAAATTTGAATGCATTAAAAAAATTATCATAAAATGAGCTGCCATTTTTTAAAAGGTAACATAGTGATCCAAAATTGTCTGTAGGTCATAAAATAATTCAAAATCTTTTATAATGTGACAAAATGATTCAAATTTTTCTGAAAGATTACAAAATGGCCCGTAATTGTCTAAAGGGACACAAAATTCTTCAAAATTGTCTAAAAAGTCACATTATAATTCAAAATTTGTCTCAAAGGTCACAAAATGATCCGTAAATGACAAAAAAGTCACAATATGGTTCAAAATCACCTAAAAAGTCACAAAATGATTCAAATTTAACTCAAAGATCACAAAATAATCCTTAATTGTCTAAAGGGTCACAAAATTATTTAAAATTGACCAAAATGTCACAAAATGATTCAAAGTTAACTCAAAGATCACAAAATGATCCTTAATTGTCTAAAGGGTCACAACATTATTTAAAATTGACAAAAATATCACTAAATGGATCAATGTTAACTCAAAGATCACAAAATGATCCGTAATTCTCTAAAGAGTCACACAATTATTAAAAATTGTCTAAAAAGTAACATAATGATTTGAAATTATCTAAAAGGTTATAAAATTATGTAAAGTAATCTAAAAGCGTTCATAAAATTATTCAAAATTTTCTAAAATGATACGTATCTAAGAAAATTGTTTAAAAGGTCACAATATAATTCAAAATTGTGTAAAAATCAAATATAGTTTAAAATTGACTTGCAAGGTCACAAAATGATTCAAAATATCTCAAAACGATTCGAGATGATCATGAAATATATCAGATAGTTCTAAAATTAATCAAGTGTAATATGAAATTGTTAAAAGTGTTTCAAAATTCTGTAAGCGGTTGGGAGAATCCCATTTTATTAAAATGTAATGCAAAAACAGTGTTGTTTCCTGAGACTAAAACACACTAAGTTGAAATTGAAATGTTAGGATTACCTACATTTACATTCTCCTTTTATCTCTCCACCTAAGTGATTAATATTAAAAAAATCAATTCTCATGATATTTCCCTCTATGAACCAACGGTCTGTTATTTACAAAGATTAAAATTTAAAAAACAAAAGCGTCCACTCCCTAAAATCAAATTTCATACTTAATTGCTTTTAATAAAGCGCTATAACCACTGATATTCGGTTTCTTGTTTCCTTTGTCCAAACAAATCACACCTTCAAAAACGAAACAGGAGCCTAAAACGGTAAAAAAAACAGAAAGCTAACTTTTATTGACAGCGAACAGTTCTCATAGATATCAAATAACAAGATTTTCTTGTGATATGACGTGATTTGGAATATTAGTTTATAAGCAGGAAGACTCGATAGTGAAAATTATCAGAAAATGAAAAAAGAGATATTTATTCTTTGGGTTTTGTAATATTATAATATACTTGTTACATAAAGTATTATATTACATAACAAGAGTTGTAAAGAGCAACGACTTAGTGGTTCAAAATTAACTAACTACATAAATAGTTGACGTAAGCTATAATTAACTGAAAGTGAAACGACAGTTTCTATTTTTTTTTTATCTTAAACTAGAATTAAATTAGTCGTTAAGTGACGGCTTAAAGCACTAGTGTTAAAAGTGCTCCAGATTCGGTATTAAAAAAAAATAAGAAGAAACTACATTTTTTGCGTTTGAAATTTTTTTTTCAAATCGATTTATGTATAAAAATTTCATCTTCCATTTTTCCTAGTATTTCTTCTATTACATATTCTATTTTCATTTCTACTTCTGAACATTCATGTTGAAACTATTTTCTTCTGTTCCTCTTCAAATTTTAGATTCTGCTTTTCACATTTTTAATTCATTATACTTTGCATTTGTATTTTGTGTTCGTTAAATTTTTGAACCAAATTGTCAAAATTTGTTATCCTTATTATTGTTTCTCAACTTTTTTATCCATGTTATCAAATTTTGTACTTTCGTCAACTAATTTTTCATTTCGGCTTTTCTAATTTTTTATTCTGTTTCTCGAAATTTTTGATTTATATTCTTGAATTTTTAACTATTTTTAGCTAATTAAAATTCTACTTTTAATATTTTATTTTATATCATGTTGTTTATTATTTCAATTTGATATTGTTTTTTATCTATTTCTACTTGTTTCCTTCTTTGATTCGTCAAATGTTTTATCCATATTGTCAAATTTTAGATTTTGTTCATAAAAAGTTGATGTAAGCAATAATTAGTTGAAAATGAACCAGCAGTTTCTAATTTCTATCCTGAATTAAATTAGTCATTAAGTGAGTGCTTGAAAGCATTACTTGTAAAAGTGCTTCAGGTTCCTTATTAAAAAAAAATAATAGCAAAATACAATTTTTTTGTGTTGGAAAGTTTTTTCAAATCAATTTGTTTATAAGAATTTTCTTTATGTAAGTTTTAAAGTTATTTAGTTTGTAAAGTATTTAAAAATATAGATTTAAGTATTAAAATATTTTATTTGTGATTAAAGTAAAATTCAAATTGAAATCAATATTAAATTTTCATTAAAAGAAATTAAATATTCGAATTGAGCACTATATTTTTAAATAAACAAAAAACATTAAAACATTAAATTCGAAAAAAAACCTAAAAGAAATAATCCAATAAAGAAATATGTGCATAAATCTTAATAAAGCAATAGAAGAAAATGAAATCCAGTACAATAACGAAAAAGTTGAAGATGTAGGGAAAATACAAAAATGATAACGAATGAAATAAATGAAGAATATAATAATAATATATTAGAAGTAAAAAAAATAAAAATGAAACAGACAATCCTAAAAAATAAAGCAAACGTAAAAAGGGCCAAAAGTAACCAACAATACTTGTAAGTATGTTATACACTACCCTCTAAATAAATAGCTAGATAATAAAATTTGATAAATTTATTTAATCATAACAAAGAAACAAACAAATCAATCAAAATAAGTAATTTCCAAAAAAAATCCTAAAATTAGTTAAAATCTCATTGGTCCAAAAATATTGACAATTAAAAAAATATTTTGTGCTTAAGCCGTTGAACAGTATACATCGTAAAAAAATCTGAATTCTAAAATAAAGTGAATCAAGTCGCATCCTCATTTCTTTAAAAATCAAATCAAATCAAAAACTAGATACAGTGCTAGTAAGTCTCGATCACCCAAATCTAATATTGTTATTTTTGTAAACAATCGGTTGTGTACCGAAAGAATATTGTGCAACGAGCTAGTGGAATAAAAAAAACCTTTCTCATGAATTATTTCACCCTCTACAAACTGAGCTAAATCGAATACCCAGTATTATCTACGATGTCACATAGAGTCTATATCTAGGAACGTCGATCTTAGGGGAAAAATATACGAGTATGTGCTATCGATGCAGCCACAAAACTAGAGAAACGTGTAGTGCCCAAGGTGTGCTCCGAATAGGAAATATATGGTAGAACTTTCAGAAATTTAGATTCGATTGCGAGTATCCACGTAGATAATATCTCTATCGTGTTTGTATTCAACTGAGCGTTTTCCAAGAAAATAAAAATTTTAACTCTACGTCTATCTAACGTTTTAATTCACTACGGATTTATGTTTATCAAGATTTTGGAATTTTGGATATAATTTTACTAATTACGTTTTGTCCTATATGTTCAATTTTTTGATTATACTTCTGGTTTTTGTTTCTATTCTTCTTTTTCTCTATAATTTTATTATTTTTTTCCTCACTTGACTTTTTGACATTATCTACATATTCAGTAATTAGTAGTTTTGTGTTTCCTTCTATTGGTTGTCAATTTTTTTGTCCCTGCTACCAAATCTTACATTTTCTTTCTCAAAATTTCTATTTCTATTTTCGAAATTTCTCTTAATCTTTCATCTTAATTTTTTTCTGCTCCTTAACTTTTTTATTTCATCAAATGTTGCATTTATGTTTTACGTTTCTTTTGTTCATCTAATTTTTATGTTTTAAAAAAAATGTAACTCAAATTTTTTTAACAATATTGATAAAAAATTGCCCTGACATTTGTTTAATTTTTTTGGGATTTCTATCGGATTCTTCTTTCTTTCCTTTTTTGTTCTTGTAATGGGTATATTATTATTATTATTATTATTATTATTATTATTATTATTATTATTATATTCTTTATTCATTTGATTAGCTGTAATTATTGTATTTTACCTATTTCTTCAACTTTCTTTATATTCTTGTGGATTTCATTTATATTATTCTTTTCTTTTATAATTTTACTATTTTCTTCTTCACTTAACTTATTTGCATTATCTTTGTATTGGGTTTCTTCTCTTAATTTTAATCTTACATCTTCATTGTTATTTTTTGTTTTTCTTCATACATTATCTTCTATTTTCCTTTACTACTTTTGAACATTCTTGTTGAAACTTAACTCACTCCTATTTCTTCTATCTTTTTTTATCCCTCTTCAAATTTTCATTGTATTTCTCAATTATTACATCCATATCTTTTTTAAATTCGTTGAATTTTGTATTTGTTTTTTGTTTCTTTATTAAATATTAATAAGATTATCATTTTTTTAATCATATTATCACATCATACATTTAGTTTCTCAGAATTTTTATTCATGTTATCAAATTTTATATTGCGTTCGTCAATTTTTTTTATTCAGATTATCCAATTTTCGTTCTGTTTGTCAAAATGTTTGTTTTTCCCGAATCTTTTTAATATTATTAGTAAACATTGATTTTTTTGGATTTCTTGCCACTTCTAAGGTCCTTAAATTCTAGAAGAACCCAAAAAAATTAATTGTAATTAATTAATTAATTAAAAATCTAAATGGCTCCACCCTACGAGCGACAATTGTAAAGTATTTATTTGTGATTTTAGAGACAAAATTGGGATTGTAAATAAATTCATTAATAAATATCAATACAACTATCGACTAAAGGATTTAAATATTACAATTTATATATGGCCAAACTGTACAAATCTTTTCTATACAGTCATCTTCCTCGAATCCTCTTAAATTTTTATCGTACTCAAGATTAATTCAAATGATGGAAGAAAAATAGAATACGATAATATTAAAAAAATGATAATTTAAAATTTATGTAAAGTGTTAAAAGAAATACAGTCGTCATAATTCATTTTTTAAACAAAACACATTAGAATAAAGAACGTGTGTTTTTCATATCAAAATCCTTACAATTTTCAGGCGCGAACATATAAGCATTTCAGGAGAAAAAAATCACCAGCTTTTATTGCAGTAATAAATTTAACGAGCGGAAAAAACTGAGCGTATCTTTATAACGGCAAGGAAAAACATGTTAGTTAACTCAATTTGTTCTTAAAACAGACATCGAGATTTTTAATGGTGCGAAAACCGGCACAAGAAAATTCAACTTGCGATAGTGTCCCAATTTAATACAAATTATTTTTCGTGAAATATGCAGAGTGATTAATTTTTTGTCAAGGTTAAATTTTTTGGAGTCAAGTGAAGAAAAAATGATAAAATCATAATAGAAAAGAAGAATATAAATGAAACTAGAAGAATATAAATGAAACTAGAAGAATATAAATGAAACTAGGAAGATAATAATAACAATAATAATAATTAATATATTAGAAGATAATAATAATAATAATTAATATATTAGAAGAAAGTTTTAACAAGGTTCTGCATGACAAGAAAAGATAATATATTGTGCCATACAACGAGTTAAGCGAAGAAGAAATAGAAGGAAAGAATAATATAAATCCAGAAGAATAATGAGAAAATTGATGATATAGTGGAAAAGACAATAATTATGATTAATGATATGAATAATGAACATAATAAAATATTAGAAGACAAAATAATAAAAATGAAACAGAGGAGATCCGAAAACTAGTAAAAATTTTTTACATATAATATTAAAAAATTTCGTGGTAAATTAAAACCTTGAGAAGCATTTTAAAAAATTGCATAATAAACTGAATGAAAAAATAGATAATGCAATAGAAGTTATACTAGAAAAAACTGAAGATAAAATTGAAGATGAAAGACTAAAATGAAATGAAGAAACCCAATATCTTGATAATGAGAATAAGTCAAGTGCAGAAGAAAATAATAAAATTATAAAAGAAGAGAAGATAAATGAGAGCCAGAAGAAATAGGGGAAATACAATATTTACCACTAACTAAATGAATAAATAATATAATAATAATATACCAATTACAAGAAAATAAATAAATACAAATGAAACCGGAAGAATCCGAAAAATTCCTAAACAAAATAAAACAAATGCCAAGGGCGAATTTTTACAAAGAATCTTAAAAACATTCAAGTCAAACAAAAATTATCAAATTACAATGAAAAATTATTTAAAAATTAAAAATTTAAGAAGAAGATTGTAAATTTTGAAAAAAAAAATAAAAGACAATACTAGAAGAAATACAATTTAAGTTTCAAACAAAATTTTCAAAACCAGAAAGGAAAATAGATGACGTAATAGAAGATTCAGAGGAATTTCGAGAATATAAAGAGAAATTTTGAGAAACAGAATGAAAAATTGGAGAAGCACATTGAAAAATAAAAAATTTTATAACAAAATTTTGAGAAACAAGTTGTAAAATTAAAAAAAATTTGACGATCAAAAGAAGAAATTACTCAATATGTAGTTAATGTCAAAACCTCGAGTGAGGAAAAAAATAACAAAATTGTGTAAGAAAAGAAGAATGAACATAAATGAAATCTAGAAGAATAATGAGGAAATCAAAGCTATAGGGGACATTTTACCTAATGAAATTAATAAAGAATATAATCAAAATAATAATGATATATTAAAAGAGGAATAAGAATAAAACATGAAACCGATAAGAATAATAAGAAAGTTAAAGAATTTGGGAAAAACACAATTACTATAACAGTTGAAATAAATGAAGAAAATAAAGATATGTTAAAGAAAAATAGAAAATAGAAATAATTTAGAATGAACCCAATTTTTGTTTGCTTGTTTTATTTTATCCTTCAGTTCTTTTACATTAGACAATTCCCTCTACTTGTTTGTTTAATTGTGTCCTGGTGTTTCCAATTTTAAAAGGTTTTTTAATTAATCCTTAACTTCATTATTATTATCTGTACCTTGCTCCAGTTTGCTGTTTTCAATTTATAGAAAGTGGTCCAAATCCTAATTTGTTACTACAAAAATTTAGTTGTACAATAACAATAATATTTGATACCATATATCTTTAAATTTTGTGCTCTTAAGGAAATAGTGTTTCTCTCATTTTAACTTATTTGTATTTTGTTGCCCTTTTAGCGTTTCTGGCACAAATAATCGTTGACTTTGCGAAGTTGCTTTACCGTAAAGATGAACTTCTTTTCTTGCTGTGCTCGGGCAGATTACTGTTTTACATATTCAAAATACCTACTAAAACCCAGCACACCGGAAACGTGTCCTCCCGTGTTATTTCTTACGATTATGCAAATTCTCAAGAGCTATTGATTCGTTATACTTCTTACGGCGAATATAATACGGAATGTACAAATTCATCCCACCGAAATATTTAGTTCCATGTACTTCGAAGTATCTAGTGGCATAATATTTAGATTGAGTTTCGCAGTACGTAATTCCTAATTGAATTTATGATAATGTAGTAATAAAAGATTATTATATTTAAAAGAGAACTCCCTGTATATAAATTAAAACGTAAAATTCGTAAAAACTCTTTGCTAAGCAAAAACGATTATAACCCGCTTTGAGTTGAAATATGAAAAAAGAAAATTCAGGTCGAGTTTCGAAAAACTGTTTAGAGAAACTTCGAGACAGAGTAAGCTAAATTGACGTAATAAATTCTTGAAAAATTGCAAAAGAAAATGATAGATTATAAGGTTAAAAATTCAAACGATGAGGCAAAAGAGGGAACGAAATCGCGAAGGAGCAAAAAATTAAAAAAAAAAGATTAGTACTGTGAGGGGCTCATTAGTGGATTATTACCATAATAATACTGGTCCACTGTAAATGTGTGTTCCAATTCATAGAATTCTTCATACGTTCTAAGGTTTTTTGTATATAAATGAAAACTGAAACTAATAAAAGAATAAAACTGAAGGAAGATAAAATTAACAAAAGACTTAAACTGAGAAAGATAAAATCAAAATACAAAATGAAGAATGAACAAAACTCTGATAAAACTAAACGATTAAAATAACGGAATTAAAGAAAGATGAATCTCAAAAAAGACAACATTGAGAAAGAATGAAACTAAAAAATGACAAAGAAGAAACTAACAAAAGGACTGACCAATGGAAAATAAAACTAATAAAAGATAAGAAAAAATTATAAATCTAATATGAGCAAGACACTGACAAAAAAATTAAAAGAAACTTCAAAATGAAGAAATAATTAAAGTGTAAGAAAGTCTAACTAAGAAAATAACGATTCAAGAAAAAATGATATTAATAAAATGATGATACAGGAAAAGAATGTAATTAATAAGCAATAAAACTAAGAAAAAACTGAAAAAACGAAACGAATAAAAAGACATAAGTAGAAAAATATATAACCAAATTCGACAAAACGAAACAATGAAAGCAGGAAACTAGAAAAAAATGAAAATAATAAAAGAACAAATCTAATAGAATATTAAATTGACAAACAACAAATCCAAAAAATAATGAACGTTCGAACAAACAAAACTGATAAAAGGACGGAAGCAAGAAAAAATAAAACTAAGAAAAGGACGAGACAGAGAAATAATGAAACAAATAAATATAACTAAGAAAGCAAATTTTTAAAACTAAGGAAGACAAGCTAAAAACCAACAAAACCTAAAGAGCAAAACTAATTAAATGAGGAAATAAAGAAAGATGAAATTATTAAAAGGACCAAAATAACGGAATATAGTATTAATAAAAAGACAAAACTGAGAAAAACTAACAAATAATAAAACAAACCTAAAGAAAGATGAAACTAATAAAAAGACGAAACTGAGAATCGATGAAACTAACAATGAAACTAAGAAAAAGTAAAACTACTAGAAAACGAATTAAGAAAAGAAGTAAATTAATAAAAGGATGAAATTAAAAAAAATGAAATGAAAATAAGAGAACAGTGATAGAGTCCTAAACTAACAAATACCAACACTAAGAAATATTATATTATTACTATTATTATTAGATAGTATTTTGCATACCTATAATACACATAATTTTACGGAGTGTCTAGTAATTTTATCTCTTTTGTTTCAGAATTAGCAGTTTTAGTAGAAACCGAAGCTAGAGGTAAGCACTCAATTATCAATAATTGCTATATTTGTAATTAATAGATTACCCTGTATTTATAGTATAGATTTGATACTAATTGGTGATTATTCATAGTATTAAACGTTGGCGATTCACGTCTCTAAGCCGACTATTGTAACGGCGATTAAATTGAAAGGGCTTTAATTCTAAACATCCATTAAGCAAATATGGTAGTCAATTAGCCACAAGTAAACTGATAGTTTTTGACTTCGAGTACAGATGGCAATAGTCAATATAATTTGTGGCAAATCGGGAAAATAAGCGAATAGGTAAATATACAGGGTGGCCACTATTGACGCGATGGTCTATTGATACTGAACTTCTTTTAATTAATGTATTGATATATAGGTTAATTAATTTTATAAATACTTTCGAAATTTACATTATATTTTTTCTTATAGAATGCTATTTATTGTACTTCATTTTTAAATTGTACATAAAAAATAACACTTTACGGTTATTGAAAATGTCTGGTTCCCTAGATATTTCGTTTTTTAGTGAATTGAAATATTCAGAAACAAATAAAGTTTGCTATAATTATTAGACCAATAATTGAAAGTATTGACACATTTACAATTTTTAAGAATTTAAGTCCAAAACAAAACTTCCCTAATAATACAATTTCAAATTCTTTAGCTACACGCAATATGAAAAGCTATCGAATTGTGCTTATTAATCCAAGCATGTAATAAATAATTTTTAACATCCTTAAAATCGGTAATAAATTAGTTCTTTAACAGGGCGCTGCTAACGAACTTACCGACTAACTCGACATTAATGGTCTATTAAATTTACAACAATAAAGTATAACTTTTCAAATAGATGATTGCAGGTCAATGTTTCTAAAAAGTTCCTAAGCACGACACGCTATAGCATATATTATACGATAGTATTATTAAATATTAATTAATAATGAGTTGAAGTTGATTGTATATTGTACTGTATTTCTCAATTGTTACTGTTGAATTAAATATAAAAATATGTAGGTTGTGTTTTTGATAACAAAACTGTCTTGATGGTATTCTAGCATATACAACAAACTATTTTAATGTCAAAATCAGCTTTTAAGAATCTTTTATCGAGCCTTAAACGGTATCGAAACATCGGCATTTTTATTTTCATTATCAGGAAAAAAATAAAAAATTGCAACCAGAGAGAATATGGGCGATATTATTTTTGATACCACAACTCACTCATCCTAATCCGGCATCTAAGTCAAATTACTACTTGAATGTCCAAAACAGTTTATAAGAATCTTTTAAAGAGCTTTAAACACTATCGAATTATCTGCGTTCTTATTTTCAGTATCAGGAAAAAAAACTAAAAAATTTCGACTAGAGAGAGTACCAGCGATGTTGTTTTTGATACCACAACTCAGTGGATCGTAATCCGGCATCTAAATCAAATTATTTCAATGTCCAAAACAGCTTTTAGGAACCTTTTAAAGAGCCTTAAACATTATCGAACCATCTGCGTTCTTATTTCTGGTACCAGGAAAGAAAACTAAAAAATTTTTACCAGAAAGAGCATCGGTAATATTGTTTTTGATACACAAATCCCTTGATCGTATCTGGCATCTAAAATAAACTATTTTAACGTTCAAAGCAGCTTTTAAGAACCTTTGAAGAATCGGACGTGATAGACCATTTGCTGCATTATTTTGAAACCTGCATTGTTGTTAGTACCGGATCCCATTTTTTACTTAATTGAAAGTTTTCTTTGATAAATTCGATTATAATAGATTCTCTTTAAAAACCCTCAAATTGAAAACCCCGCCCCGCAACCTGTTAATCAATTTGCTGCTACAAAAATGCACTTTTGCACTCAATTTTCTAGATGTTTTATCGGTTTTACTCCATCTAACAAAGACCGGTTAGAAATGTCGGCAGGTGACAAGTTGAAATCCTATTCTGCCACTTTACTCTGGTTTATTTGAAACGTCTTTCCAAATTGATTACCCGCAATTTATTGAAGTATCGGCTGAAAAGATTTAGCTTTAAATACCTGTCATTTGAGTCTTTCACACTTTTCTTCAGAGAAAACTCGCTCAGTTGTATGGTAACTAGTTTCTAACGTAAATAAGTGAGTGTGGTTAATTGAAAACGTTTCGCTTTTTCCAGAATTATAAATTACATTAAAAAAATACTCCTTGAACCATCACAAAAATTCATGTAGAAGTTGTTTCGAGTGAAATTGTTGCTTAATAGAATTCTATAAAAGATGCGAAAAAATTTAAAAATAAAATGGAGTTTCTGAATATTTGAAATAAATTGGACTAAATTCCAGAAATCGCTGATTGGTAGTTCACTGCCATCGTTTATAAAGAAAATTTTTAAAAGGGGCTATAAAATAATCCATCATGATAGAATTACTGCTTTAATTTTGATTAATTTAATGTATTAGGTTTATGCCCTAAAAAATCTTTAGATAGGTATTAAACTAAACTAATTACAAACATGTTGGTTTTAACATTAAAATTTAATTTTATGGCTCATAAATTGGGACTCATTATAATAAATATACGTTAAAACATGGAGAATGCATTATGTAAATAACCGATTTAATTTTATATCAATATTTAATAAATATATTTCTAGCTGATTTCCCTGGAGATGTGTATATTTGCCAAATGAAAAACCAAGAAAATCTGGAAATTATTTACTTGACTTTACCTCTACATATTAATGAATAAATTATTAAAGAATAAGAACAATTGGCTCCTACGTATTACAATTTTTAGAAAAAAGAAACACGATGAGAAGGAGGAAATATTCTTTTATTTTTGACATTTCTTAAACTTGTGTCTCTTCAAATGTGATTACACTGCAATAAAATTAAAACGATCCCCGCAAATCCGATTATTTTAAGAACAGCAAAATAAAGAAAAAAAAGTATGTTTTTGGTTCAACTTTCGTGCAAAAACTCTTAAAACTCGCAAAGTTTCCGTAAACATATGCTCCGGCTTGTAATTTATAACGGACAGTTAAGCTGAGAAGTGTTCGCGTTTTGTTTGTTAGGCACAAAACCCTTTTGAAATTCTGGAAAACTTTTTGTGCTACGACTGGAGCTCTAAAGTTAATAGCAAAATAGCTGATTATCGATTATAGCCTCCAACTTTTATGCAATGTATCGTGTTTCTGACAAGCTGTCATTGAAAATGGAGTAAATCAATTTAAATTTAAACAACGAAGAAAAGTTTATAGAGACGCTCTTTAAATATTAAGGTGCAAGTAAATCCATGTATTATGTAAGAAGGGATTTTACATAACGCGTTCGACGTTTATGTTCCAAGTTTATTTCATTCTAGTGGCCCATAAAGTGTGAAAATGGTGGTTTTCCTGAAAACCGGAATACTGAAAAATGTATATCACCTTCCGATTTGTTCAGATTCTATTCTGGGTTGCATTTACAGCCAGAAAGGCTTTATGCTTCTTGTTTAGTCAACACTGATGATAAAACAGCAACGATAATAAGAAATTTTATGAGGATTTTAAATTCTAAAAGTTCAGATAAGTTTTATATAAAAAAATTTCATATTGGAAGAAAAATTTTATAATCCAAAGTTTACAAGCTAAACAATAAAATCAATCTTCTACTAAATTGATAAATTTAAATATCATTAACTCATAGAATACTGACATTAATTAACATTAATGTTAAATTAAAGGTAAATAATATTACAAACATGAACGTACCAACTTGGAATCCAATAAAAAGGAAGAAATAGTGGAAGAAAGAATAAATAACATTAAAAATGAAACACCTATGAAGGTCAAAAAATAATTAAAATATATGAGAAAATGCGGACAGTAATATTAATTTATAGGACAAATGATAATGCGAGGATAAAAGAAACGTTCTTTGAAAACAAAAATGAAATTGATCTGAATAAAGACAAAAAGGAAGAATAGCAGAGTATATGAAAACATGGAAAATAGGAAAAAAATTAAAAATGTAAAAATATGTAGATAAGCGTGAATAGGAACAAACCAATACCTGGTAAAAATGGATAAGATGAAAAGATAAGACGAGATAAAAAACAAAAGAAGGAAGAAAATAAATAACAAAATCAAATACTACAAACTCAAAGAAAATAAAAAATACAAAGAAATACTAAAGATATTAGAAATTAGAAGTAAACATATTAGAAGCCACTAAAGAATGCCGAAGAATAAATAAACTTAGGAATAAAGAATTGAAGAAGATAGGATGATGGAACACAAAATTAAGACAAATGATAACAATAAAAAAGAAAACTGGAAGAAATATCTACATAAAAAAAACAAAAAAATAAGTAAAGGTAGTAGTCAAAAAAAATCATTACTGAATACGCAAAAAAATAAAAAAAGTTGTATGGAATACTAAATCAATTGAGACCAAAAACAATACAATAGGATCAACATAAAAGATACAAAAGGATATATATTTACAGAAGAAGAAAAAATTATAAAACGGAGGAGGAATAAATGACAGATTCAAATTTGATATCAGAAGAACAACTAGACGAAGAAGATGAAAAGGAATAAACCAAAGAAACATAGATGATAAAGGAAGAAAAAATATGGAAACAGTAAAGTAAACTTAGGAAAAGCGCCAAAAATAGACCACATAACCCCCAAAATGGTAAAATATACTGGAGAAAAAGGACTAAACTAATTTAAGAAATTACTGGATGAGATAATAAATAAAAAATTATATATATAATTAAAAAATATCTGGTCTATCTAAAAATGTTTTCTATGTAAGAGAATGGAATTAATATGATATTTTGTGACAGTTAGATTAAAAAAAACATATTTGTAATTTATCTATTTTATCCTTATTAAAAAGGTAAGTCCAATATTTATTTGGGAAATCAACCTTTTCACTCAAATGTGAATCCGGTATAAAGGATTATTATGACAGGGACTAATCTAAACAGCGAAACTTGGCAACGAAAATTCCTTTACGCCTTTAGAATATGGTTTGCCAAAATAAACAGCTTAAAGTTAATATGGTTTTATTCAAGTTTAAAATATGCACAGTACATTAGAAGAAAACTAAAATAAATATATTTAACTACGGATCTCTTAAATAAAAGAAGTCGTTACATATCTTGATGATGATTTAGCTATTATTCGTATCGAAGTAACGGATCCAATAATCCAATAATTATTCGAGCTTCGATAACTTTAAACAATTTCAAATAAACCAAATGAAAATAATTGAAATTCCATTTTAGTTGAAATTTGGCCAAACACAAATTAGGCAGGCAGGCAGGTGATTAGTGCGTAGCGCAATAATTTGATAGTTGGTATTAATTAATTATTGGATTATGAGGTTCTCTCTGGATGTGATGGATATAATTACTTGTGTAAATTTTCAATCATCCTTCTGGACGTTCAATCGCAGCAGTAATAATTTTGGATGCAGAATGAGCAATAATTACGCTCGGAATGCTAATGCAATACAGCGTGTCACCGTACATCTGTAACAGAACAGTTGTTGCATTATTGTTTCATCTTGGAGATTATGTTTGATAACAGCGCCTGGCCAAGTTACATCGCAGTTAGTACAGTAGAAATAGTTGGGTATTAAAATAACGGTGAAATAGTAGCTTTTAATAATGGTCAAATGTTGGCAGTGGCCTAAAAATTTGTTAGTGACCTTTAAAGTATCGAATGCAAAAAATCACGTAGCCTATTTTTGAATCCTCGAAACGTTAACCCAGATATTAATTCGATTTTCTGCATTGAAAATATTTAATTCCATTCATCATTACAAAAACCAGCAAGCTGCGCATTCTTCAATAACAAAAAAATCTGAAAAAATTTAGCATATTTTTCCAATTCAAACTCATATTTTTATTCAAATAAATATTTTATTAAACACATTTAATTTTATAGTGGTTCTAACAATCAATTCACAAAGTAAACGTGATTTAGTAAAATTTCCTTGAGTCAAATACACGAATTGTTTTTGGCAACTAATAATTTTTCTCTGTATGTAATTTTGTCTGTATCTTTTATTCTTTATTTTAAAACAGTTTTAAGAGAAGCATAAAACTACAATTCTATTGAATTCAATTCTTCTAGTTCTGAATTTCTATAATCTTATTACCGTTGAAATTCTAACTGTGTAAGTTTGAGTTGGTCCACGGACAGATTTCTCAAATTTCTTTTATTATTTTACGAAGTCTGGATATCGATTCCGGGCCAAGTTTTTAAGGCCCTCTGGCGCGGTAAGTGTTGCCAAGTCATGGAAACTGTTACAATAAATCTTTTGAGGCAATTGAAAATGATTTCTGTGACTTAGATAACTTGTTCAATAAAATGAATTGAAAAACTTTACGAACTAGATTTCTAACCTCCTTGCGGTTCTTTTATCTTATAGGGAGCGTTTTTCTCAATGGCATAGTTGAAAACACATCTAAACTTCGAATATATAACGCTTTCACGAACATTATTAAGGACACTAGAGGAAAGTCCGGAACTAAAACTAACAATTAATACAAAGAGTATAAGATCGATCATTACAACTTTAATCAATTATTTTTGCAAATAAAAATTTAAAATATTGTACGAAGAAATGCGTCAATGCATAATTAACATTATGGAAAAGAAACATACTGTATATTATTAAACTTTTAAATACTTAAACAATGTAAAACAATATAGCAGATCGTTTATGATATATAAATAAAAAATATTTGATTAACATTTTTACAAAACAAACCGTTATAGACCCACACAAGTGTTGGAATATTTAAAAAGTGAAATATACTGTTTTTTAATAACATGGAAATATTCTTATTTTGTTACATAAATTTATGTTTTTTATGTTGGTAGTTTGTCTGTCAATTGTCAATGTCATGTAACTAATTAATAATAAAGGACGAATAGCCCTGATAACGATTCTTTTCCTTCTTCTTTTTCTCTTTTAGTGGGCTATATTCATAGGGATAATTTACCCAAGATTTAAATATGTAGGAAAGCCTTCCATTTTAAAGTTAAAAAAATTTGCATATATCCTAGAAAAGTTGAATTACTGCAAAACAGTATTTGAATTTCGAAAATTAATTTCATTGTAAGAAAAATAATAGCACCTACATGTTTCGAAAAATGTAGTCATCTAAGATTGTAATGGCAGTTTAATATTTCAAGACTTATTTTCTTGTTTGCACCTTTTGTATTAGTAAAATACGTTTTGCTAGATTATAAACTTATTGATTATGGTCATTGCATTTCCTTAGAATACATTAGAATATTTCATTATAAATTGCTAAGATATAGTATTGAAAAAATACTTCTATGCAAGATAAATCTTGATTTTTAATTCAACTTGCTAGGTCGAAACAACTGAATAAAACTAATGAAAACAAACTGTTAGTAATATATTGAAAATAATTTAAACCTTACTCCTTCTTCCCGCCATTCATTCTCTTTCTTCTAACCTTACTTATTCCCTTTTTTTTTGATATTTCATCTGTCCTGTCGAACTAAAAAACAAAATCTAAAATCATTTATTTAAAATCGTTCATGAGAATTTCGAAAATTCTACCGGGTAGTTTTTAATAATATATATATATCTAATGAACCACTCGGTTATTTTAGGAATGTTTTGCTAAAAAAGTACATTATATTTATTTACTTAGACATTGTAATAATTTGGTTGTACAGGTCAAGACCACTGTCTGTGAGAAATCTGGCAACAAACGATACAGGATCTATATAAACCTGATATAACTGGTGACAGATCTCAGATTCGAAGTAGACGGTACTTTTAAGATACTCTTCCGCTCCTTTTGCTTTGTTTTGTGCGTATATTTTCAGAAATCGTGGATGCGACTACTTCTGTTAAGGTTTCTGTGTAATTTCTAAGTCTCCGGTAAACGCGATGTCTTCTACTTTTAAAGGTAGAACTGATCTGCTGTAGGTTTGCTTAGGTATAAACTTAAAATTTGCCATTGTGTTCTAATACGTCTTTTACTTATTTACATTAACTAACCATAATTTACGTCTTTTTTTTTACAATTTATCAACAAAATGGCACATTTTAAGTTTAGACCTAAGCAAAGGTATAGAGGAACAGATTTACCGGTCGAGAGTAGAAGACAAATAACAGAGAAACCATAACACTTGTATAAGCATACACTATTTCTGTAACTGTAGGTATGTAACACGGAGAAAGAGACGGAGTATTTTGAAAAGTACCAGCTAAATCGAATCAAACTGTCAGAGCTGTTAGTAGTTCTCCCGTTCAAAAGAAGAAAATATCAAGCCTACCGCAGACAAACAAATCCTAAAGTAACCGCAGCTCCTGTAGAATCCTCTGTAGTACCGAAATTGCACCACCACAAAATAAGAAACAGCCAAAGGAGTCTCTTTAAAAATCCCAGCTAGTTCGAATTGAACTGTCAAAGCTGTCAGCAGTTCTACTGTTCGAAAGCAAAAATATTGAAGTTACTACAAATTAACAACTACTAGAGCAATCGCAGCACCTGTAGAAGCTTCTGGTAGTACTGAAATTGCACCACCACAAACCGGCGAAGGAGCCTCTTCAAAAATACCAGCTAGTTCGAATTGAACTGTAATAGCTGTCAGGTTTCTGGGTCCTCTACATCCATGCAGCCACCGGTCACACAAGCAGATGCTTTGGTATGTGTAACCAAATCATTATACAGCATCCCTTAAATTTCTCCTGATTTCTGGTTTCGACCCCACCTTGTTTGACTCCAAATCTTGAGTTGATAGCATCAAATGGTGCCACTGGATCATGATGGACTGTAACTAGTTCTTTTTTCTTTGGGAGTCTTGAAGATTGGTAATAACATTAACATTAATGATATTTGAATTTTGTTAGATCAGTTTGAATAAACTTTTTATGAAAATTGAAAGGATACCATATTTTACATAAAATAATTTATATTGTTTGAGTTGTTACAAGATGAACTATGTACAAGATATTAGATTATTCGAAAATACATCTAGAGATAATAATGAACTCAACCTTCTCCGAGAATCAAAAATTTATAACCTCAATTTGTTGAAACACAGGTGTATAAACTTAAATTTTTAAATGTTACTGATTTGATGTTTTCTCAGATATGAATAGATCTAATTTCTGAAAAAAATAATAAGTTTTATTAAAAAAATTATCGATACATTTTGAATAGGTTTAGATAAAAAAAATTCTTGAATTAAGCATTTTGTCTTTATATTTGTATGCATTAATGAAAAATTGGTTACCTAACCTATGTACAATTTCCTAAAATATATTTTATTAATTTTCTATAACAAGTGAAGTATTTTGACAAATTAAATAGAGGAATGAGTGGATAATACTATTAGAAATAAAATTGGAAATCAGAACTAAAGAGCAATAATTGATAAAGAAAAGAATAGAAATTTTTTTGTTTCTTTTTAAATAGACCTTATAAGAAAACACCGGATCAACTATGCTCGGGCGCACCTCCCACTACCCTAAAATTTCTCCTCATTCTAGTAACATATAAAAGTGACAATTTGTCAAAAGTACTAACAAGAACTGGGACAACAATGATACCAATAAAAATCCTAGGTAATTTTAAATTGCCAACTTAATTCTATGGCCTTTCTTTCCCCTACAATAACTGAAGAGTGGGAGTGCGCGGAGTTCAGGGAATATATCAAAACAGGATCCGTGAATTGTGCCCCCGAGAATTTGTTTGCATATTAATTCTAATATGAATTTGAAGTAGTAAAAAAGAATTACTTATATGTATATAAAAAAATATACTTAGAACTCACCTAGACTTAAGGTTATATAAAAAAGCAAAGTAAGCATAAGAATTATTTTGTTATATTATTTTAATAACTTTTTATTGGTCTTGCTTAATGTTATACTTCCTTATTTTCCCGTAATAAAAATAAATTTAGGTACCTAAAATTATCCCCGAAATGTTTTAATATCGACAGAATTTTTAGCGGTGTACTAATATCGCGTTTTATTAGGTCCCCTTCTTCGGATTGTCCATCTGGATTACACGATTCGAATGTTGAAGAGTCGGGCGAGATAATATTTAATAAAGCTTTGGAAGATATTGAAGATTGGCAGAAATCAATTTTTTCTTTTTAATTAAAAATAGCTGATGCGCCAAGGGTCGGCGGCAAAACCCTAAAATAATATTTTTTTAAATTAATTCCCTATAAAAGATGAAATAACCCTAAAATTTATTAATGATATAATTACTACAGGATGAGTCAAATAAATTGAGCCACAAAGTACGAGAAGATTCGAAATACGTGTATATTTTTGACAACAAATATAAACAATTACTTTGTTACAAAGTTAGTTAAAAAAGTTGTAACTTAATTTTATAATATAAAACATTTTCATTTTCTACCCTGGAATATATTTTAAAATTGAGGTAACTTAGTTTGATTTTGTAATATTTGTACCTATCGATTATTGTATCTAAACTATAAAATTTTGTTTTATTTTTATACAGAATGATTTCTACAAACGAACGCAAAACCAGAAGAGAAAAATAATGCCTTCAAAAATCGCTCAAAGGAAAAAGTATTTCGTATTCCAGAGTAAAACTAGTAGAATTGATTTTATGCGATTAGCATAGAGAGGATTTCCTGAAAATCGAGACCGTACAGTTAATCTAGTCGATGAAATATTGTAGCGGGATTAAAGTTTAATTAAATTAAAGTTCGATTACCTGTATCTAGAAATGTGTTAACAGAATTCCATGTAATGTTTAAAAATGTAACATTTTCAGATTCAACAAAATTCAAATCAAAACGTTCTTTTAGTCATCACTAAAAATAACAGTGTACCACTTTTTCTTTTTGAGAATATTTTTAGTTCACTCTTTAACCTGCGCTATAGAAAAACATCAAAAGCCTGGTCTTAAATTAAAAAAATCTCGTATTCAATAAACCGAGTTACAACTGTATCCGAAATTTATAAAATCAAAGAAAAAGGGTCATCCTTTCATTCTTCCTTCGAGACTTTTTTTGATCCTTCGTTACTCTCTATCCCGTCGAATACCGCCTTATCCAATATAATTTATAAAGGCATTGCGAATAATTATGACAGATCTTTTAAAGTGCATCCCTTTAGAAATAATATTTACATGACAAATTGCTTCGCCACATAAAGAACGAATTGCACGATAAAAAGATAAAAAGTCTACTGCTTTGATGATCCAGCGAAAAAGCGAAGGGAACAGTTTGCTTCTACTATTCTTACGGAACCCTTGTTGCTTTATTCCGATTTTCATGGGACACACAGAGAAAGACATTTATTTTGATTTTGTTCAGTCATTGGCGTATCTCCGTTTATTTTTACAGAATAAATAGTACAAGAAAATAAAAAATATACAACGTACAAATTGAAAAACGAGTAAGTTCCGCAACAAAAAAATGCCAAGAAGGAATTTATGAAGAATTTAAATAAAAGCAGAACAGAACAAACAAAGTTCCATGTTAAAAAAAAGACGAGAGAAAAATATATGAAATACGAAAATATAAGAACCATTTTATAAAGAACGAAAAACTGAAAGAAAAGAAGCATAAAATAAGGAGAGACACAAAGCGAAAATAGAAATGTGGAAGAAATTTATACAAATTGATACAAACAATAGAACATTTTAGAGCATAGCAAGAGCAAAAAAAGGAAAGGAAAAAAATACCTAATAGGATTTCAAGATGAATATGGAAATGTAAAAATAAAAGAAAGAGAGAAGAGCAAAAATAAAAAACATACATTAAATTAGACTCAATAGAAAATGAAAATGTATAAAAGAAGTTGTCACAAATAAATGTTAATAAATAGAAGATACCATAAAGATAATAGAAAAATATCTACGAAGTATGATTAGAGAGGATTGAACAATAGACTCAGAAATAAAGAAATAACAAATATAATAATGAAAGCAAAAAGCCTTTATTACACATTGTGTAATACAGTTATAAGTAAGGGATAACTCAGAAAAAGTATGACAACCAACTAAAGCAAAAAAACGGAAAAAACTAGATGAGACATAGAATAAAATGGAACAATCACACAACTAATATAATTAAAAAAGAAATAGCTTAATTGGTACAGACACGTCATTAGAGAAGAAGAAAAACTGGGACAAGGTAGAAAATGAAATGAACCGAAATGAACGGAAACGGTGGATGAAAGAATAAAACAGAATCCGATTTTCTTTTTGGTTATTAAGGAGAAGAAAAACAAGAAAAAAGAGAAGAAGAAGAAAAATGTAAATAGTACCTATTTTAACTATTATTTCTCTCGTCCATAACTTGCATTCAAAAATATTTATTTATTCAATTTAATTAAAAAAATTATAGAATGACGAAAAGAAGTAGAGAAATAAAACAAAATTAATAAATTTTCCAATTGTTAATTTTTGTTTTTTGATAGCAATAGTATGTCAATAAGGAACATAGAAATTAATTTGAAATAATAAAGTAAAAATATAGTTGTCTACAATTATTTAGAGATTAATTTTTTAAAATAGCGTTATGGTAGCGTGTCTAAGATCACCAAAAATGTATTATTATAGTTATTGAATAGGTTTTATAAAAAAAATTCTTCATTTCCTAGAAGGATATAATATTTACTTAAAAATATTCAAAAAATTGGAATGTACTATATTTTAATACCTAGGAAAAAATTTAAAATTTACTAAGATTATTTTGGTATAAATATAAAAATAAAGAGTGTTTTGTAATTAATAAATAATATTGTAATGAAACTAGTAGATATAAATATTAATATGTATACCTCTAGGTAAATAACAAGGTTTAAAAAGATACTATATATTATTCAACTTTTAGAATCCTTGTTTTTTTTAATTTTCTACTCGTTCCATATAATAGTAAACCAACCCAATCTTCCTCAATCTCATTATATATTATGTCGTATCCATCTTAATATCTCCTTTTAAAATTTATACACCATTGTTAGGTTCTTACATTAATGTTTTTAACTCTTCATTTGTCCGTCTCCTCCATACCTCTTTTTTTCCAAATCCTCCATAGATCTTTCGTAAGATTTTTCTTTCGCATGCTGCAAATTTATTTTCTTCTCTTTTATTCAATGTCTTCATCTTTGAGGAATATACAACAGAATTTTTGAATTTAAAAAATTATAATGGATAGTTTAAGATATGTAAATAGAGAATATTAGACTAAAATTTAATAACGATTAGCAATATGTTTTGCCAAAAAAAAGTACATAATATTTGTTTAATCAGATATTGTAACTGTATGATAGTACAGGACAAGACTCATAAATTTGACATAATTGCTGACAACTGTCATAATATTTTTGAATTAGCTGGTACTTTTGAAGACACTCTTAGTATGAAGCAGTAGTGAAATGATATTTGATAATATTAGTCACTTGTAGTCAAATTAATTTGTATTTTTAGAAGGCAATTGTAAAGTTCTCCTGTAAATAAAATTTATTAAACACATACAAGTATTGCAGTGTTTATAAATTGGAATATAGTATCTATTATTTTTTTTAAGTCATGTGGAGACTTTTTCTTAGAAATTTATATAAAACATTGAAATATAGTGTATAATAATAGCTATTTCTTTTTTGAAAGTGTTAGATATTTTTTGTTATGTATAGTATGAGCAAGAGAGAAACTTGTTAATTTGGTATTATAGTTACTAAATTTCAAATAAAAAAGATAACGAAGATGGGGATTTAGACCGGATTTAATATACAGTTATATAAATATAATGAATATATAGGGTCATGAATTTTTCTTTAAATATTAAGAAAAATACATATGGATTTAAAAAAATACTAAGCATAGGAAGAAAACAAATTATAAACAACTACAAAAGAAACAGAATGTAAACTTATACGTTACAAATTAGATTTCGTTAGAATATAATAATAATATATGTTTATAATTGTATTTATGATATAAGGACTCAAAGATTCAAAAATATTATTTTAATAAACTCGACCTAGAGAGGAAAGTAGAAAAGGGACTCTTATGATCAATAATAAATTATTTAATTAGATATTTTGCAAATAAGTTACTCGATATTTGAAAATGAGTTGCGCCTAATTTTTTTTTATTAAAAAAGTTTATACAATCCACAACAATATACACACCTTCGTCGTTTAAGTAAATAATTAGCAGAGATTTCCATTTCTGGTGTGTTTCGATTGATTCTACTTACAAATTCCAATTAACTGTTCAAAGGTAGCTAGTTAAAACTATAATAGCATGATATTCGGTTGCCAATTAGCTAAAATATGTTGCAAATCTCGATTCGGGAAACGCCTCTGCAAGGATACAACGCGAATATTCATTGAAAATATAAATGCACAATTTTTTTGTAGCGACGTGCTTTCAATAGGTTTGTTTGAGTTCTGTCCTTTGTTATTCAGTCTGAATCTGGCTTTAATTTGAGAAATGCTGAGAGAGGATTATTGTCGGCAGTGCTATGAAGGGATTTTATCGAATTATAGAAATTTCTAAAGGGATTATTCGCAGGCCTTTCGCCCGAAATAAATCTGAAAAATTATTTCGCACTTGTCTAACAGCGAGGCAGGCAAATCGGAAATGTCCTCGTTTGTTTCTCTTATTTCATAAATCGGATATTTCATGGGTGGAAGCTTGATTGCGTATAATTTTAAATGTAATTTGTCTTCGTCCTTTAAAGAACGAATCCAGAAAAGAGCAAGTCAATTTACATCGTTATTTTAAATGTTAAATGAATTAATTACTACAAAATAGACGCTGACAATGAAAAATCGTAATGGTGTAAAACAATGGTAAGGATAAATTGACGAATTAATGATTTACAAATTTACATATAGGAAATTAAAAGATATTTTTCCGTAAATCCTAAGCGGGAAGTTCTTGTGACATGTTAACTTCTGGCATACTGATTAATTTGAGTAATTGGTGTTTAATTAAATTCAGAATGTATGTATTAAGTCTAGAATCATATAATATAATAAACCCTACATACATTTATTATATAAATAATGTTTTTAAAAAAAATTAATATTTGGAAATAAAATTAATAAAAATAAAATAATTGCAATAAATACAATAATTATAATAATAATGAACAAATTAATAGTTTACAATTCTAAATTTAAGAAATAAATGCAATTTGTTTGTAAATCCTAATTAGAAAATTCATACGATATCTTATTTTTTAACATGTTAATTACTTTCAGTAATTGAAGTTTAATTAAACTTAAAATTAAAATATTAATTCTAGAATCATAACCTTATAAATAATATATGAATTTATATTGAAAATCATGTTTTTGAAACTTTACTCTTAGGAAAAAATAAATCAACTGATTTATGTAAATATTATGCTAATTTAATGATAGCAAATCTTAAGGAAAATAGCGAAAATTAAAACAAAAGCCATGGAACAATTATAATAAATTGCAAATTAAAAATTCTCAAATCTATATATACAACAAATTTTATATTAAACTAAGTGATTTATGTATGCATATAGAAAATTCATTTACATAAAATACAAATTTTTAATATAAAAGAATATTTTGGTGAAACTAACTATTTTACTAAAAATATCTCTAAAGAAACTGTTGCCACAAGTTAAATAATAATTTATACGTTATTTTCATAAAAATATTCAGGTTCTTTAATGAAATTTAATAAAATATTTCCACAAAATAAATATTCAGCTCCTTTAATAAATCATTTGTTGGCTGAAATAAACCGTTTATTTGAATGTGTCCAAACAAAATGTTATTTACAATCAGTTACGAATTATACTGATTTAGCAAATCATTTACTTTTATTAATTTTTTTAACAATATTTTTTCATATATAGAAAATTCATTCAAACATAATTTTTTACGCTAAGAATATTGAACCGTTTATTTAACTACATCCATATTTGAGCATAACAAATAAATATTCATAGTATAAAATAAATCCTCCGTTGTTTCAACAAAGTAATGATATAATTAAATATAATAAATCTCCCGCTATCATCAACTTTGTGATAATTGGTCATTTTTGATTTCGGCTTTCTCCGACTTCATCAGAATGCAAACAAAGTGCCGGGATAAAATCCTTACCAGAAAACGGCATAATTTGATTATACGTCTACCGCAATGTTTCGGTTTCAATAAAGTTTTCAACTGTCTGGAATCCTCTGAGACTTTATCAATTATGCACCCGTTAATTTTCGATGAGATCACTTTGAAACACTTAAGTGTAATACTGTACTTGTAAAAGTTTAATCTTTCACCTCACTTTTCATTATTAATTTGCGAGTATTTCTGCGTAATTGTTTCAAGACTTCAATTTAAAAGATTGCCCCGAATTCATCCCCCGGTGAACTTCAAATATGGGCGAAAGTTCAAGAGCTCTAAATTTTTAAAATGTTTTGGGTTTAAGCAATAGAAACAACGGATCTGAAAAATTTGGAAAATTCTCGCTATGAAGCACAAATGGGGGCAATCAATATATTTTTAAATAGCGCCCTCTACACTAAGTTTCGGATTATCTAGACAAAAATATCATGTCAGTTGTCATATTTTTTGTGCATAATTCAAGTTTAACCTGAGGCAAAATACGAAACAAAATTTCAACAAAATGGCTCTGGTCATACCGGGCTCCCAATCACTTCGAAACATTATGAAGAGATTAACTGCAACCAAAATGAAATTAATACACTAAAACAACAATACTTTATTATCAGATAATGTAACTGTATTTTTTTGGTATAATGCAATAGATGGAGCAGTCAATATTTTTTTAAATAGAGGGCTCTACGGTAGGTTTCGGATTATCCAGACAAAAATACTATGTCAGTTTTGTTCTGAACTTTTCTTTATTTCACCCTTAACATATTTTTTGCTCATAAGTCCAGTTTAACTTGAGACAAAATACGAAACTAAATTTTAATGAAATGGTCTTGCCTGGCTCCCAATGATTTCGAAACATTGTGAAGAAACGAGATGCATCCAAAATGAAATCATAATCTGATATAACAATACTTTATTATCAGATAATGTAATAACAACTGCGATATGATACATCTAGGCGATAATCAATATTTTTTTAACTAACGCGCTCTGAAGCAATTTTCGTATTATCTAAAAAAAACATAATGTCAATTCTATTCTGACCTTTTATATCATTTCCAGCACGAGCTTTAAATACGGCACATTATAAAAAAATAAATGTGTGAAGAGGGTCCGGAATGAAAATGAAATTGCAGCCGTGTCGTTGATAATGACGACATCGCTTGCATATAAAATACTCTTAAAGTTCGAAATTACCGTTAAGCATTAAACGACACTCTTTGAATACGATGTTTCACCTTTTTAAAGTATAATTATACGTTAGTTGCCCCGAACTAAGAAAATTGAGGGCTTTTCGGCGTTACAGCGTGCGATAAAATAACCGAACATTATCCCTAATAGTAGGAAATTTTATAAAGGAAGACTGAATCGCGATGAAATATTTGAATGTAAGAAACTGAAGGTAGAAAGGGGAAAATAAAATTAATTAGCGAGGAACAGAATTTAAGATTGCTTCAAATGTATGTATTTAGAAAAGGTTCTCATATTTAAGTTAAAGTAACTTTTTGAAGAGAATTACATTATCAGCGTGCTGTTGGCATAGGAGTAAATGAGTTACAAAATATCTCTCCAAAAGGAAAGTTAAGCGAATCGTTTTTAAATTTTGATATGTCACCTGTCAATGTCACCTGTCAATGTCACATTTGTTAACTTATATTAAGCGCGGTAAATTCAAATTATGAAGCTATACCTGGAAAAACGGTCAATTTATATAATGTAGAAACTATTTAAAGAATAAAATTATTTTTGTATTATCTTAGAGATAAATAAAATATATACGCTGTGATTGATTTAAGTGTAACATAGTCGCATTTTTCAATGGAACCCCCTGTATCATTTTATTTTTAAAAACTAAATGATGAGCCGCCTTTACAACCTTTTCGAATAAACACGGGATTAACTAAATTTAAAATAGAACTGAAATATTAGTCTATAAATCCTATTGTTTTTTATAAAACTAGATCAATTTTGTGATAATAAAACATGACGAATTTAAAATTTTAAATGGTTTAACAACATTTTCGATATATTTTCTCCTCAAAGGGATTGTATGAATAAAAAAAACAAAATTTCACATTTGATACATTTTTAAAATAAAGTTGTAAGCCCACTCATAAATATAAAATGCGTATGGACCTGAATTATTAAATTATAGTGATTTTTGGATATTACAATAAATTATTTCCAATCCATTTAAAATCTTGACGGGTTTTAAATGTGCCGAAACTGACTAAAGTGTCAAGTATAATTTATGAGGTCTATTATAAGAAAGGCCACTGAATAATGTACACCAAGAAAAAAAACATTAAAGTAAATATTTGAAAGAACAACTATATTTTGCAATAATTTTCTAGGAAAGATTGTCCTCAATAATAATAAAAATAGACCAATATTATTATTATTTACCTACATAGGTTGAGAATATCTTTTGAAATTGTTTGAAAAAACCTCGCATAAAAGGAGAGTGTACCTAAAAGTTTTCGGTTGATTCATTTTTCTATCAGATGATATAATTGGGAGGAAGAAATATTTGTTTTTCTGCAAGCTCCGAAAAGCGGCCTATATATCTAGAAAATTTATGTATTTTTCCTAAAAATATATTTGCAATTGACAAGCTACGTATTTGTTTTTGGTAGAGAATAGCAACGAGTTGTAAATCATCATCGACAACTTTATGCTGTTGTTTAAAATACAATTTATTTTCAATTTGGTGGCCAAAAAAATGATATCTAAGTTTAATATATGAGTTAGTAGAAATATACATCATACATTATTATTTGCTTATAATTTTAGTTTGAGCTGGCGCAAAATACAAAACGAAATTTTAATGAAATGGCTGTTGTCGTGCATGGCTCCCAATAATTGAATCATTCTGAAGCAAAATCGAATTAATAAAATTAAATAACAATATTTTATTTTCAGCTGTAAAATTTGAAATTTTATATTTAATTAATCCTTTATTGCTTTAATATATTTATTTGCGATTTTATTAGTATAACAATTTTTTAGTGTCTCATTTACAAATAAAAATTCCTTATCTAAGTCGTTACAATATTTTCCTTAAATTATTTCCTGACATTGAATTATTGAGGATATTTATTTTCTGAAATGATTAAATATTTAAAAATATGTAATGCATACCACTGTTCTGTTTCACAATTTATTTCTCTAAAATATTGAGTGTATTATATTTTATATAGATATATCACATAAAGAACAAATTCTACATGTTTGTTTCTCCAAAGTTTTTTAAGGACACGAAAGCACTTTAAATATAATAAAACTAATAAACATTACCAGAACCACTCATTTTTCAATTCAGATGTGTTTCGACTTTGACTACGTTGAGTAGTTGATTTACTAAATAGATTAATGAAATTTCATACAATTATATTTAAATAACTTTTGTAATGTTCAATCTAAAACTAAAATAAAAGGTTTAATATGCCCAAGTATTACAGTAAATTTTATAAATTATCATAGTAATATTTTCTGATACTAAAATCTGAAGCACATTAAAATTAGAGGTAATAAATTAATGTATAACATTCAATGATAGTAATTATAATTAATATTAATTGGATATATTTTAAATCTAATAAAAAAGTACGATCAATCAATCAACAATCAACATGTCAAACGTCTAAGGACAACCAAAATGATGAATTTTTACAAAATAACGGAATGAAGATTATGAGTAAACAATATTAAAATTGTAGCATATGATAATTCAAGATTAGGTTTGATCATTGAAAATAAATTTGTTCTTTAAAACATAACATCAAATATTATGAAGTAAATATTGAAATGATGTCATCTTAAGCAAATATATTCAACTTAGTTTGTTTAATTTAATTTTTGAACCTCACTTCAAATTAATTGAGTTTCTAAATTTTCTAATTTTTATAATAATCACAATTAGGATCATTCCCAATTTTAATCATTTAAAGAACTCACAAATGCGAAACAACACAATATTTTAGTTTATTGATATATTTCTTTGAAATGCATCTTTAAGACATGCGGTCGTTATGATCCGTAATATATTCTGCATTTCATTACTCATATTCCTAAGTGCATACTTGGAAAGTTCACCTATATTCCACCTAAATTACGAATATTGATCTTTAATAAATGAAGTAAAGGCTGTCTGTTCGCCAGTCGTTAATAAAAGGGACAAAATCCGATATGGATATTCGAAATCGGGGAAATACGAGCATTGCGCTACGGAATAATCGCAAATAATTGAATAGTCAGTGGGAATGTTATAATGAAAAATTATTACGTTTTTTTTAAACTGTATTTATAAAATAATTAAACCTAACATAATAGTGGAATATTTTTGTTTAATTTTATAATATTTTAAATAAATTGATTTGGTAAAGAAATAAAACTTTAGGGTTTGATAATATGTATATGATTTTGGATTTTGAAATTTAATTAATTTTTGTTAATTTAAATGAAACAGCTGAATATAAAATGTATCATCAAAAACAAAGTAATTTTGATTGATACATAAATTAAGTAGGTTTATAATTTCATTAATTAATTCTTCTAAGTATTTAGCTATCAATGGTATACATTCAGATGAAGGAATAATTGAAAACATATTACTAATGTCAAATGAAACTCATTTTGTATTATCATTTGATTTATATGTATTTAATTTATGTATCAAATCCAAAGAATTTTTAATTGAGTATTTTGATGTGAGACCGTAATTAGTTAAAGTTTTATTAAGAAACTCTGATAATTTTGTATTTGGGGCATTGTTCTAAAAAATTATAGACCTAATAGGTTTTGTATCATCTGTAATTTAATCGTACCATATAATGTTGGTGGTTGAGGATTTGTTTAAAATACACGGTTTTTATCATAGTCATTAAAAAGTAAATTTGATTGATTAACTAGTTTCTTAACATTATATGAAAACTTTTTTGTTGGACCCCTACTGAGAATTTTTAAGGTAACTGATTCAATAAATTCTTTTTATTTAGATTTGTAATCATTTGTACTTAAAATAACTGTTGCACTATTTTTATCTGATTTTGTAACTGTTAAATTATAATTTATGATTTTATTTGTGATAGTTATTATAGTTCAAATATGACTATTAATTTCTTTCTTTATTTTGACAACTTTTAATTTTTGTTTTGTTTTTGTAATTGAGTTTAAATTTTAAACCAAGTGGTAGTGAATGGAAATAATTTTTATTTTGACATATAATTGAAAGCAATTATTACTGCGAAATTTCAATCTACCCTCATTTATTTGATTTTGGTTTATATATTTATGTTTTTTTGTGTTCTTTTAATTTAGTTTTCTAGTAATGTTCCTTAGAGCCATAAACTAATAAAAATATTCTTGATCAATTTTTGATAAACCTAATAAAGAACAACAGACAACGGATATCCAAACTATATAATAAAATATTAACATAGTACTACGGAATATAAAATAGGCCTTCGATGTGTTGTGAAAATAATTAGTAAAGTTAATATTAACAGTTAATTAAAACAGTACAAATTTATTTGAATTCAAAATCTGATTAATATTGAATTACAAATAACATATAAATTAAATGCTAATGAATAATATACTGCAATAGTATAGATTAGAAATATTTAAAATATATTGCAGGAAGGTTCAGACCTTTGACTAATAATAACATAATACAAATTATAAACTAATTTAATTAAGATTACACGAATATCAATAATTTTTCATGATACAGTAGAATGACACATGGAAACATATTTTTTTATGAATAATAATGTGTGTGCAATAATATAAAATATGTTAAAGTGATCACTATACATTTACGCATGTAACACAATAATTTCTCTAATTAAATTTGTATTATTTCTGAAGTACATAACATATAAAATTGAGTACAATTTAATGTGTCAAAATTAAAAAAAAAATCATTTCATGTGTAATAGGGTAAATCAAATTGTTTTGTTTTATTTATTGAAATAACAAAAAAATAATTATTTGACAGTAATCACATCCTTATAAATAATAGTAATTAATATTCAAACATTGCAAATTAGTAGTTTATTGAAATTTCTACCATATTTATTAAAAAAAGTTAGTACAATTGATGACAAACTAGAAAAAAGTAAAAAATTTATTTTAATACCTTAAAAAAAGTAAAAATAATTGAATTTAGTGACTTACCCCAGATGGTGACATTCGAATTATTTTTAAGTTGTTCCTGTTGTTTGATAAAATCTTTAGAAGCATTTTATTGTCAATTAATTAAATTTTTATAGAATTTGCATAACCTTAAAAAAAGGACAAACAATTTTCAATTTCATAAAGTGTTATAAAAACAAGTTGCAAATAATAGCGGCATAAAATTAGCTAAATGTCTTAATTGTGACATGAATGGATTTTTTAAAATAATATTTTCAAGAATTTTTAAGTCTTTACACTGATGCTGGTCCATTACCATCATTTTGTGTCGAAAGGACTTTAAGATGAATAATTTTTAACGTTGGGGTTGAAAAAAAGCCAAGTTTTATGTTTCTCATTGTTTTCATCATTTTTTTTATTTTGATTTTATGTTTTATGTTTATTATTTAATTTGTTGTAAGAAACATTAAGAGTAAGACACTTGTGAAAACTTATGTACAAGAAATACATTGGATTGTAAATATCATTATAACAGTTGAATGAATCTCCTGAACCTGCTTGAAAACCACTATGAAAATATACAAAGTGCAAATTTATAAATTTTCTTTTATTATTGATAATTCGTATTAAAATTTAAAAACAAAATTTATAAAAAGAAACTATTTTCTTTTATAACAAAATTTCGTATCAGAATACACTGAAATAAATACAATAGATTGTAAGTTGTATGGTTGTAACTATAATATTAATTACGGCTTATTTATGTCAAGGAAATCGTCGCGAAATTTTTTTTTATTATAAGAAAAGATTGCTGGGAGGTATATTGAAATCTTAACAAGTTCATCTCATTTACCAACACAAATATTTATCAGAGCATCCGAAAATAAATCCAATAAGCAAAACTTGAATAAATTTCAATCACCGCGCGCTATTGGAAACTTCGTACATCTGATAATTTCAAAGGCCCCGTTTACATGATACTGTTTAAAGTTTTCTTGTACCTTATCTGAGAGTATATTTTAATAACTTTCATTTAATCCGAGGATTTCCGGACTTAATAAACTTCCTCTTGTTGACGTAATCATTGATTTGGGTGAAAAGTTGGAGAGAAGTTGAGCCATATCTCAGATATCCGATTCAGCGGTCGGTATTAAAGGAGCTCAGAACACGAGGGTGAGCATACAAATGTAAAGGACTCCGATATGAAGTAATCAGAAATGATAGAGACCGGGTACGTACCAACTTTGATTGCCGATAAATTTAATTTTGGGGATAGTGCGGTTTGTTGCAAAAAGTTTCGCTTCTTCCTCGTCCACAAGTGAAATATGATTTTCGGACCGAGTTGCCCCAACACGGATCATCCCAACAATTTCACAAAGTCAACGAGGCCTAAATTTGAAAAGTTTTTATCCAAATTGATAATTTATTATAATTATTGTTACGGAGACTTAATTAAATATCGGCCTATTCATGTAACTTACTTTTTATTTAATATTTTCTAAATTATAACATTCACTATTTATTTCATTCTTCGTGGTCGAAAATTTTGGGCCAAGGACGCAATCCGATAATAAATAAATTTTTTTATTAAGGATCAAAATTTATAAAATTTGAGATTAAAAAAGTCAAGTTGGGGTTCTCGGATGATCGAGTGGTTGATGGTGCCTACCCCTGCGATTAAATGTGGTAGTTTTTTGAAAATGTTAGTTGCCCTAATATTTTGTAAAACTTGTTTTTAGTCATAGATAAATAAATTGTTATTTTCACTAAGTCTATCTAATTTCCATTAACCAAGTTACGTAATAAGTTACACCCTCCCAAAAATTGTATTTACATTTTGTTCAAATATTTATTGAAAGAAAATAACCCAATACGTAACTTCTCTTACAATTTTTATTATTTCTATAAATTTTGCTAATATGATTAAATTACAATTACTTATGTATGGAAAAGTATTGTCACATAATAATACCAAATGATTTTTTAAACTTCTTTAAAGAAGCTGAATATAGTAATTTGTTTTTGTGGAAATAAACGTTGATTTTCCTTAAATAAATCATTATTTAATTCGTGCATTACTTCCAAATAAAAGTTTGTTTAGCGACCACCATAAATATGGTAATTATTGCCAAATTTTTTTTTAATAAGAAATTCTATATGTGGCTGAATTTTTCTGTGTATAGGAAAGTATTGCTCTAAAGCAACTGAATATAATTATTTGTTTTTGTGAAATGAACATTAATTTTTTTTAAATAAACAGTTTATTTCAGCCAAATATTTCCTTATGCTAACATTTTCTCTTTTATCTAACTTTGTATCTGCAGAAGGGTTGTTAAAAAATAATAATTACAACAATTTTTTAAAGGAACTGAATTATTTTTTTTTTATTTTTTTGGAAGTAACATTTAATTCTCTTAAATAAATCATTGTTTAATAAGTGCAGCATTTTTAAATCACAGTTTATTTGGCTACATCCAAGTAAAAGGTAAATAATGGCAAATATTTTTTATACTAAAAATTTTTCATTTATTTGAATACATTTTCTGTATACGAAAAAGTTTGATACAAAAAACGTTAATAAGTTTTCTCATATATTTAATATAATAATAATAATAAATATAATCATTTGTTTTTGTGAAATAAATATTTAATTCCCCAAAATAAACAGTTTAATTCAGCCAAATATTTTATTGAGATTTGAACTAAACAAAAATTTGGGTTTTCTCGGAAAAATTGGAATTTTTTCACAGAAATTTTTGATTTTGGTTTTGGTGAAAACACGGAAAAATTTTAACAAATAAATTTCATTTTTTTCTAAGAAATTGATAAATACTGGGAATTTTTTCTAAGAATTTGTCAAAATGTGTTTTATCGTCGGTTTGTTATGTTTGACAAAAAATAATACTCAATGGATTTTTCGAAATTTCATTATTTTTCTTAGATGAAATAAAAATATACAACTTTTTATATTTTTATTCTTTTTCGTATCTCTTCTTTTTAGAGAAAAAAATAACATGTATAAAATAGAAGACCGCTTTGGTTCATTTAATAAAATTTTCAAAATTACTTAATATTTCAATCAGCTTTCATTTAAACTTAATCAAGTTGATCCATTAAATCCAGAGGCGTACCACCGAAGCGATTTGTTAATTTTAATTATACACCAAAATTATCATCGCAAGAATTTTTTTAAATCAACCGATTAAATATACGATTTTTTAATCACTTGAGTTTTTTTCGTATCTCGCTTCGTTTTTGAGAAAAACAATTAAATGTATATGTGGAAATGTTGCTAAAATTATTTTACAAACTTTAAAGGATCCGAGTATAATTACTTGTAGTTATGATATGAACATTTATTTCTCTTAAATAAACAGTTTATTTCAGGTAAATATATTTCCACGTCAAAAATTTTTGCGAATGAATTTTCTCTGTATACAAAATTTTATCTCAACTGATCTCCTTGTTCAAAGCACAACATTTATGAGAGATTAATATTCACAGGGTTCGGTGAACGTTTTCGGTTAAAAATAAAGTTCCCTTTTATTGACGTACGTGTCCTTTCTGTGTGAAATTATATTAGGGTAATGTGTGAATTAGAAGGGTCGTGATTAAAAATATCTACTTCCTCTCTTCGTTCCAAAACACAATTACAACGTTTCTCTCCAACGCAATTTCGTTAATATTTAATAAAATCAGCGGGACGGCATTATTTCCACCTGTACAAAAGCTTTAATAATTCATACAAACGGTACCTAATCTGGTGAATAAAAAGGCTTAAGGTTTAGGGTAGAAGCCTAGTTTAAAATGTTTTTGTTGTAGACGAAACTGAAATTTCTCTTTTAACTCAATACGTAACTTGATTAAAGGAAATTAAAGAGACCGAGTGAAACAATAACAATTTATAAATAAAAATACGTCTTTTTCCCAACCAAGAAGTTCCAAATGTTTATTAATTTTGATGACTCTAATAACAATTTTTCATCCGATTGCGACCTTGTCCCAAAATTTTCGCTCACGTAATTTTAAATAAACAGTGAATGTTTTAATTTATAAATTATTAAATGAAAAAAGTTCTATATACAGGGTGATATTTAACTAAATTCCTGTACATATTATCGTAACAAGATTTTACATCTAAAATCCAATAAATCTCATTTATTAATTTTATTATAAAACGAATGCAAACGATTTTCAAAGATTTTCAGAACATTCTCTATTTCAATCAGTTTTTAGTAAAATGAGATGCTTTAAAATGTAAACAAAGACCTGTTTCTGTTTCTCAGCACGTGTTTATGGTAATAAAGCCCATAATAAAGCTTTATTCTATACCCGTTTGCATAGACATTGTACAACTTAATTACACTAATTTGCATATAAATTATTTAACAAGTGCTTCGATGTTAATGTCACCATAAATTTGCATACACAAAAATATTTAGTTACAACTTAACTATTATCGTTATTATGATAAAAATCGAATTTTATATTTTTTATGGTTCCATAATTTCAATATTCATTTCAGTGTATAATATTTTTATTCTAAGTTGCAAAACCTTCAAAAAAATATCTGGTTCTTAAGTATCTACATAAATTTGATATTTATGTAAATAATAAAAGAAAGACCCTATACATAGTGTTTTTATTAATGAATGAAATGTTTTATTTTTGGGATTATTTCAAGTTTTAACTTTTGTCGTAATTATGTTACCAGACATTTTATTACTCAATGAAATCGTCTCAATCTAGTTTGTACAAGATTAAATTAAATATTTTTAAATTTACTTGTTCATGATGAAATACGTATCAAAAATAAATCTCTAAAATTTAATCAAGAACAATTTTTAGAAAATTAAACTATGCATATAATTAGCTAAAAGTAATGTGAATTTCCCCTAAAAATATTCAAACTAGGAATTTCTCCGAAAATGTCAAAAAAATAGTAATTTCATCACACAAATTTTAAAAGTGAAATATTCACTAAAACAAAACTAGGATTTTTTATAAATTTTTTAAATATATTGGCATTTTATATGAAAAAAGAGTTTGATTGTGATCTCAATTTTCCTCTAAAAATAAGAAACAGAGAAATGTACAGTAAAAATGTTCTTAAAACTGAAATTTTCTCCGAAAAATGTAAACAGATGGTTTTATTTATAAAATTAAAATTCATTAGAATTTTCGTTTTCGAAATTGCAATTTAATTACAAGATTTTGAAAAAAAATTGGATGTTCTCAAAATAATAACATAAAAAACTAAGATTTTAATTTAAAAATCCCCCAAAAAAATTGTAAAAAGATACTTTTTAATTTTTTTTAATTAGAATTATTAAACTACTAGAAAAAAAGCAAAAAGAAATAGTGTTATATTATATTAAAATTTTAAGAAATTGGAAATAGCCGAAGAAAAGGCGAAAAACGAGGAAATAGCCGGGAAACAAGAAAAAAAAACAGGGATTCTTCTCCTCTTTTTTCGTATTTTTTTTTGTTTTTACCCCACCTTTCTTCTCTTCTTTCCCGCTTTTGAGTACCTACGAATCCAGAAAAGTGTTAATTACATGATATCTTTATAATATATTTTATGAGTCTTCTTCCTCAAATTCTGAAGAAGAATCCTAGTTTAATGAAGAGTTTTAAGGGGAGTAACACAATATACTTATCTTCTTTTTTTATAACATGCTCATTTATTTTTGTTAGTTCTGAAATTCTTTTCGATTTTACACTATCTTTTTTTTTAAACACTGTAACATATTTAAAACAACATGCAGCGTTTGTATGTGTAAATTTTTATTTTTAAGTTCATAATTGTCATTACTTTTTTGTGGTATTTCATGATCTTGCGATATTTTACTATTTAGCTACGGTCTCCAAAATGCCATATTTTTAAAGAAAACAAAAATTAAAATTTTAAGAAACCAATCACTCACATGCGCTACTTCCTGAGAACTTAGAAGGGAAATGATTTACGACCACAGAACTTCATTACCTGAGATATGAAGTGAATATACGTGGAACATATAATATTTAAATGCCCATTTCTTATGAAGTTCTTAACAGTTACAAGGACGACCCTCGTAAATGGAGTTAAAATGTAAGTTTTGCAATTTAGAATAAAACATATTTTTTTTTTCTATACATAAATGTTGTGGCGAACCGTCTCCAGGGAAAATAGAAAGCGAGGGCAGAAAAAAGATGAACTCGTTGTTATGTTCGGGCCTGAGGCTATATCAGTTTATCCCGAAGTGTCGGTAAAATCCCTATTAGTGATTCGGCGGATCCATCGGCGTTGGAATCGGCCACTTAATTCAATACCTTCAGACCAATTCAAAGCTTTAATTCCATCTTTGCCCGACCTTTCGACGACTGGAATCTTTACATTAAGTACCGGATTACCATCTTATTGAATTAACAAGGTTAGATCGGCATAAATAATATCCGTGAAAAAGAAAAAAATTGCAGTAAACAATATTTACACTCTGGGGTAAAAATAGGATTTGAGAGATATTTTTATCAGCGGTAACTCAACTACTAAACGTAGGCAGAGGCGAAGCACATTTGGATTTTTTTTAAATATATTAAATTGTCTTTTCTCCTTTTTTCCAAATATTCAAACATTTACTTCTTCTAATTTCCTTATAAAACTTATAATAAGAATTCACTCAAAAATCACCCTGTGTATTTACTAAATACTTACTTTATATGACGAGACGAATTAATGGAGAAGTGAAATAGAGAATATGTTTGTTTTCTTTTTATGTATGAAGGAAGAGTTCTTTTTTTGTCAAAAATTTGCTGTGTAAATAATTTTTCTATTTAATTCCCTGAATTTTCTTTATTTATGTTATATTTGGTATTTGGTTTAATTTTTTTAAATTTAAAATTTGTTTGAGAATTTATCAAATTTTTTTTTTAAATATTTGTTTTTTTAATCATAGGTTTTTTGGACAGCAATAAATATAGAAAAAATACTATAATAAATAAATATAAATTATAACTAAATTTTTATTTTCAAATAAAAAAGTATATAAATATTATAATTTTTATTGGCAAAAATACAAATAAAATATAAAAAAGTAAATATATCCCACATTCTAAAATTTCAGGCAGATATCGTCAACTAATAGTTAAAGTCATGAATTAATCTAAAAAAAAAAACATAAAGTAAACTAAATTGATTTAAAAAAATTTGGGATAATCTTCCTAATAGATATATAAATTAAATCTATTTATAAATATAAAAAAAAATTAATATAATTTAACAAAATAAACTTTTTATCATTAAAAAGATGAAAAGTTTAAAATATAATCATTATCATAAACTCCAATTATTAAAATTAAAGTAGCTAACAAAAATCTTCATCTGAAACCCTTATTGTTAAAAAAAATAAGAGACATAATAAAAATAATCCGTCTTTTATTAAAAAAATACCCGGTTTTATATAAAGTTTAACATTCTGAAAAATCACGACTATGACCAACATTGTTGAAACACGATTGGAGCAATTGATGTTTATATTAACTTTTTTAATTTAAAAAAACTTTTTTGGGAGTCAATTTTGTTTGTGGTATTTTTTTGAAGATTTAAAATCACATACAATATTATCTAAAATGAATATAAATCCAAATAAATTACACACAATTAGAAATTTATAAAAAAAGAGAATTAGAACCATGGCATTAAAATTATTTAAAATTTCCAAAAACCTAGATTGAATTTGGGCATGTTCATTTAAAAAATCATCTATTTTTAATAAAAAATCTCACAGTTTGAAAAACCAGAACTATGGCTCACATTATTTAAAAACCGTTAAAGCAAAATTTGTTTGAGGGTTTAGCCAAAGTTATTTTCTTCTATAAAATACAATAAAATCCTTGTTACAGGTATTTTTAATAAAAAAAAATACGGAAAAAATCACTGATTGCAAATTAATTCTACGATGCAATATTTTAAAAATAGCTCAATCTTCTGGACAAGTCAAACTTCGAGGCAAGTTAATTACCACAAAGTTGAACAAGCGACAAACCCTAGAAATAATCATTTATTCGCGAACAACTCAAAACTTCAACAATGCCGAAACCTCCTTTATATGTTTAATTTAGAATTGTGTAGTGGTTTGTACTTCACCCTTAATATATTATATCTTAAGGCAGTTTCCCACTTCGTTTTAACATAACCGTTTCGTATTAACTCGGATAACTTCATCAACATGAACATCACGATGAATCTAACGATTCCTCTAGAGTAAATAACTTGTTAGCCACAAAGCGTTTACATGGATTGGCTCTAGTTGCTCTCTATTTTACAGATGTTCACATAACGCCCGCGTAGCCGAAAGGATTATGCACACCATAAACTACCAGCAGGGAAATTATTGCGAAATTTGAGAAAAGCGAAGTGAAACATATCCAGCAAAAACTTGCTAGACAAAAGATAACTGGAAATTAATCGAAGTTATATAATGGCGGTATAGAAAAAATAATTGAAGCAAAAGATGGAAAAGCACAAATAGAAATAGAAGAAAGAATAAAAGCTAACACCAAATTATATTATCAACTATTAAGCAAGTACTTAATAAATAGATTTGAAAGACCAAACTAATAACTAAGAAAAAAAATTAAGAGTGGAAACATTAAACAATAGAACAAGTGAAAGGAAAGGAACAAAGGGTGGAATAAAAAAATTAAAGGTTAGATAATATAGAAGAACACACCATGGAAAAATATGTAGCATCAAGATATCAGGAAGATCATAGATCATACAAACAAAAGAGAAAAGAACCAAATAATGCAGTAAAATGTGGAAAAAAGATAGTTGGAAAGTTGGAAAACCTTTGCAAATTTAATGTAGTAAACAAAAATAAGAAAAGGAACAAATAATAAAATAAAAGAAAAAAGTTAGATAAAAGGAGAGAACATAACACGAAAGAATTAGGTAGAAACGGGAAATCAAGAAAATCAAACATCCAAAAAAGAAACGAAACAAAGCACACAATAAAAACTGCAAAGGAAGTTAGAAAATCTTTGTGGATTTAGACTAGCAAATGAAAATAAAAAACTGTATAAATGGTGGAATATAAAATTAAAAGGCGAAATAAAAGAGAAGCAAAACAAGCATTTAATAAAAAGCGCAAAGAAAGAAATTGAAAAATAATCCGGAACACACACGGAATAAAAAGATAAAAATAATATCCTTAAAACACAAAATATTGGAAGTACGAGGAAACCACTAAATTTAAGATGAAATTGATGCAAATACTAGACATTACCAGGGAAGAGAAAGAAAAAGAGTTAGAAATAACAGTTGAAGAAATCTTAGAAGCAATAAGAAGAATCAAAATAGAAAAAGCAAAGAGGAATGACGGAATATATACAGAGATGATAAAATAAGGAGAGACAATGTTAAAAAAATATCTAGGGTATATACTCAGGAATGTATGAGAAGAAAAAAATATCAAAGAAGAGAACAATATAATGTACAAGAAGGTCAATACAAAGCAATGTATTAATTATAGAGCAATACGTCTGGAATCAGTAATTCTTAAAATAATAGAAACAAAACTAAGAAGAGACATGTAAAGTAGATTGGAAAAGTAACAAACACATTTTAGAAGAGAAAAACAAACACAAGATAAAAGCACTTTAGTAAGAGAGCAAAAGAGAACGAAAGCGAGAGAGGCTACTAAAGACTTATGAGCCAAGTAGGAATAGAAATAATAGCTGTGTAAAAAAATATTAGGAAAATATAATTATTAAAATAAACAACATGAAAGTTAAACATGTTAAAGAATAGGAATTATTGGAAATATACGAATAAAAAAAATAGAAGAAAAGCAAACAAATGAAAAAATTAAATAAGTGAAGTTTGAGGAACTTCATCTCAACACTGGCATAGACAAATAAATAAGAAGACTATTTTGATAATAATGATGATGATGATGATGATGATGATGAAGATAAAAATGATGATCTTTGATTTGATATGATTTGATATGGCGTCTTTTAGCTGCTTGTTTTTGATTAATTGACTTTAAAATAAACGTTACAAACAAAAATTGATCTAAAATTATTGGAATTTATTTGAAACAGAACAATTTTAAACAACAAGATAACAAAAACTTTTCATTTAACCTCTTTTTATTGGACATAATGGGTCAAACCATTTAGTTGTCAATTTTCCAGTGAACAATGTTCTTAGATGGTCGTAAAATTGTCTCCTACGGTAATTTAAATCTGCATGTAAAAAGAATTTCCAATAGGGGAGCAATATCAGACCTGTGGATATAAACTTTTCAAATATACAGTTGTCGGGATACTTTGTAGCAAATGGCTTTAGTTCATGGTGATGTATTGGCTTGAAGGCAAATATGGTACCTGGAATTCTCTGGTGGAATGGGAATTTATGGATGTCAGTAAATTAATATTTTCAAATGAATTGATTGTGTGTTAAATACTGGAATATTTTTTGTAACAGCAAAAATTATTTAAAAAGTTAATAAGTGTTTCTTTAAATAAAACAATACTGCCTAGTAGACTTTTTACAATTCTGTATGGAATGATTTACTGAACAAAATTTTGGGGTTAAAATAAAAATGTATATAAAAATAATATGCCTAAAAACGTTTAGTTTCCGATATAAAAAAATGTTGCTACACCGAGTTGATTTAATATATTTTTTTAGATGAAGCAACTAAAACTAAAATTTTGTAGTATCTTGAGATTTTTTCTAGTTTCGGATCGTTTTTCGACAAAAATTAAAAACCATTAGTTTTAGTATCAGTAGATACAGAGCCATAGTTTTTATTTTTTTTTTGTGAAAAACAAAGGGGCATAAAATGTAAACAAATCAGGGTATAGCAATATAACTATGAAAAATAATGATATCCCAAATTTTAAATTTTCAAAATTTTTAATATTTCTGCTGCCAGTTTAATTTTTTTGACAATACAGTTCAAATTTTCTTCAAACTTTTCCTGCAGTCCTGATAAAATTTTCATGCTAGAATCCAAAAGGTATTAAACGTATTTTTACTATAACACAAAAATTTGTCGTAACAAATAATTAATGCAATATATCTATAGTTCGAATTACTTACAATCCAAAAAGAAAAAAAATGTAATAAAAGTTCTAGCTTAGCAGAAATTTAAAAAGAACCGTTTTTGAATAGTTTTAGGATTCTAAAATTGTTTTAAAATCATGAAAATGGTTCTTGAATGATATTCTGATTATAAACTATTGGAATTATTTTAAAATAGTTTTAGAACTGTTATAACGATTCTAAATCAATAGAATCGTTCTTGAATAGTTTTACAATCTTAAAGTAGTACGAATTATTCTTAAATCTTTCTAAAATATAGTTTGAATTACTTAGAACCTAAAAAGAATCATTCTTGGATGGTTTTATAGTTCTAAACTATTCGGAATCCAAATAGAATCGTTTGTATATTACTTTTAGAAGAGTAATAACAATTTTTACTTAAGAAACATTCAAAAAGAACCGTTTTTATGATTCTAAAACTATTCTAAAATTGTCAGAATCGCTTTTGAATATAACACAACCATTCTACAATAGTTTGAATTATTAAGCGATTAAAAGTCCTTAAACTAAAACCGTACGATTACATTTTTTTAAATAAAACATTAGCCCAGATTTATATAGATTTTCAACGTGTTTTTTTATGTGCTCTCGTTATTTCTTTTGGGCCATTCAGTTACAAAAACATTGATTGCTGAAGTATTTAACTGGTATCAGGAAGATACATGGAGTAGGTTAATCTTGTTTGCTCAAACGACCGATCTAAATCCTCATGTTAAACGCTTTATTCCACTCAAATAGTTTAAATACCGACCCCATCAAAAAGCGTATTACACTTTTACGAGTGTATTAATAGGGACTTAATATTATTATTTGCTCTGTGAAAGGTTTTTTCACTCTTCGAACGTGAATGTTTTCAAAGCGAAAATCGGTTAAAATAAAATTTTAAATCAACAAAAATATAATAGATTTTTCAGCAGTTACCTGAAAACTTGAAAACAGTTTTATTAAGCAGTAAACGTCAGGTTTTGTTACAAAACGGGTATGCAGCAATTTCAATTTATAATTCAATTTTTATATCCACTAAATTTTTCATTCGAGAGCCACATACAGGTTGGTTCAAGTCAATTTTTATTATTTTTTCAGTATGCGAAGAATTTAATAGAGGGGTTATAAAACTTCAAAGCCTTGAATAAAATAGTACGCTCTTTGCTCAAATTTTTGTCATGTTAATACTCGATAAATGACAAAAAGCGGTATTCGTGTTTTAGTAGAAACACATTTTACAATCAAAATACAATTAATAATGTTGGTTAAATATTTTAACTGTACGGTCATTACATTAATTATTTATCCCAAACATTTATTCATTTTTGATATGGAAAAACATTGTATTGGTATTTAAAAATTGAAATTATACATTTCGTTTTGGAATCGAAAACATCGAATTTTTGTTTCGAGGTAAGATTTTAAAAAAAAATCTTTCACAGAAAATCGAAATAGGCGTGAACTGGACCGCCGGAAAATTTTTAAAAGATTGCGGAAAAAATTTACTGCATGTTAAAATTTAAAAAAACTCAAAAACGTTATAGAATCGTAAAACTATTCAAGAACGGTTCTTTTTGGATTCCTGCTAAAAATCGTTATAACGGTTTTAATATTTCAAAATAAGATAATGAGTTTCGTTTCTAGAAAGTTAACACAATGCAAATAGAAGTTAAATTAATTTTTAAGAGAAGAAATATATAGTTTTTGTTATTATTTATTACATGTATGAGTATATAAGTTCCTTCACCAAAATTTTAAAATTTCACAAATTATTTTATAATAAACATTAAAAATGATAGTAACAAACTTGCAGCCAAAAAATTACGTGGTTATAAAAAAATCATTATATTTGAATTTTTTTAATAATCTGGAATTTTTATAACGGTTCTAAAAATATTTTAAAACGATTTCAGCAGGTTAGACTGATCAAATCATTCAAACCGGTTCTCTTTAGGTTCTTAATAATTCAACTTATAAACCTATTTGAAAACAGTTTTAGAAACGTAAAACTATTTTAGAATGGTTCCTTTTTAAATTCCTTCCAATATTTCGTTTAAGTTATTAATAATTAAAATTTTCCATAGCGGACATAAATTATTTTATTGTAAAACCATTCAAGAATGGTTTTCTTTGGGTTCTATACAAAAAATGTAATTGTATTTGGAATAAATCACTTGTAACTTTTCTTTTTTATTATTTTTGAAAACAGATACTTCAATTTAACACTTGCGATATTTGCGTTTTGAAGTTTTTTCCCCATTTTTAATCGACTGTAGATTTTTGGGTGGTATAAAAATTTTCCGGCAGTCCAGATCACATTTTCCGGCTTCGGTTAAATTTAATGTTTATATATTCAGTTGTTTGCAATGGATGTTTTTTTAAATGATATACGAAAAAAACAATTTTAAAACTAAAAGTTGTTTTTTGGTGTCTCAACCAAAAAAATTATAATAAGTCGACTGGAAGTAGTAAACATTTCTGTATATCATATCTCGAAACTTTTTTGTATTTTTATCTACATTTACGGTTTGGCATCAGAAATTTGACTTTTGGTAACGATTTTATATGTATAATATAATTTTAATATTGCTAGAAATTTTTGTAGTTCGGTACGTCTCTGGTAAAGATCGAAGGCTCATTTATCATCTTAACACTCATACATCCTTATTACTATTCTGATTAATGCTGCGGACCAATCCTTTGAAATGCCAAACAATGCGGTATTAGAGAATTGTGCGATGGAACACACTTTTCGCTTCTCGTGTCCGAATAGAAAAATGAGAAATTTTTGTGCTTAAAATGAATAATATAACAATGACAGTTGGAGCTTTTCCATAAATGCGTTTGTTTGCCGAAACTCTAATGGTTTCCAGTTAAATGCAATTCGGAGAAAATTCAAAAGTACAAAAGAGTAGCATTCAGTGGTATGTCGGGAGAATTCGTTGTAATTTGGGAAGAGTTTTCATTAATTTTGTTTTATTTTATTGACTACAAGTTCGTTAGTATTATTCTTTATTTTTTATAAGAAAATAATTTGGGAAACTACTCTGCCGCCAAAATTTTAAAATTCTGGTGGATAAACTTTGTATACATGTCATGTGTAATAACAAACACTCTGTACATTTCTTCCGTTAAAAAAAATAAATCGTCATTATAAATAAAAGATAAAATACACTTATCTTAAAATTCCACCATTTTCCAAAACTTTAAATATTTTTATGAAAATTGTTTCACCCTTTGCCTTTGATATTGTTAATGTGAGTTTTTCAAAACCATTAAGGTAATTAAAATGTGCCAATTGTTTAGATTTATTAATATGGTTAATTAGGAGCCAACTAATAAAATATGCATAAAGTTTACGTTAATGAATCATAAAATCTTATAAAATATTATTTAATTACTTGGAAACCCACATTTTACAAAAATTACTTTTAAAATTTAAAATAAAATTGTGATTTTGTGTATAAATTATAAAAGGAATTTTCTCTAAAAAAATCGAAATAAATTTACAATTTTACCTGAGAAATTTAAAAATAATTTGGATTTTTCCTAAAAAATATGAAAATTGATTTATTAAGAAAATATTAGATATTAACAAATATTTGCAAAAGAAAATGTAGGAAGAATTAAAAAACTAAAAAATATGAATAAATTTGGATTTTCCTTGAAAAATTATGATTTTCTCAGGCAAATTTAAAATAAAATTTTCTGTTAAAAATTCACAATATTAGGGATTATCTTCCAAAATTTCTTGATAAAATTTTATCAAAAGAATTTCAAAGTATATACATATTTTCCTAGAAGTATGAAAATTGGAATTTTCCTTAAAAAATTGAAATAAGCATTGATTTATTAAGAAAAAATTATGTAATAATTCTGCTAAAAATTAAATTGTGTACGAGTATTCAAAAAATCCAAAAATTTAGTAAAATTGTAGTTTGAAAGTAATTTTCTCCGATAAAGTATTATTTTTTTACGAAATACCAGTATTTTGTTTCTCCACTAAGAAATAGGAAATGGATTATTTTTGTTAAAATAATGATTTTATCACATTTTATGTTAAAAAGATGAAAATAGAGATTTTCCTAAATATCTTAAAATAAGTATTGATTTATTAAGAAAAAAATTAGATTTCGTAACAAAAATATGAAAAACAAAATTCTCTGTTCTCCAAAAAATACGTATACATTTTTATTTTCTATTAGAAACACTTCTGTAAATCTTTGATGCAGAATATTCAAAGTGGTATGAAGTTTTTTTCTTTTCTGTCTTTGCTCTTCCAAACGGATACAAGGAAATAATACGTACTTCTGTGACATAACAGCGAAAAAATTATAAAAGATTTCTCTATCGCAGAAAAGATATCCTCGCTCTGATTACGTTTTCTCCGATTGTTTCTAGAAACTTATTTCTTTGCTTTGTAAAATGTATTTCGTTTATTTTCATCCGAGCCCTCCTTTCAACTTGTTAAATCTGGTATAAAATAGAATGCATACACGTACGTACATAAATTGAGTGTATGTATGTCTCTTTTACCCTTTCTCAGCTCAACCAGTAATTAGATGGTATCAAAGCATATAAAATACCCTATCTTGTATTCATTACGAGCTAATTGTAAGTTAAATGATTCATTTTCATTAACGAGTCGAGTATCGTTTCATTTCCTTTCAAATTTACCTTAATGACACTGTCTTCAAAATAACGCTCCTAGATAATTAAATTACGGGTAGAGCATTGAAATTTTATACTCGTTGTTCTTTAATTAATGTTCATTATTTACCTTTCACACTTAAAAAGAAAAAATTAAAATCTAGTCTAACATACTACATGGAGATAAATAATTTTTTGTAAGAAGCAATAAATTTATTTCGCACCAGCAAATTTATTATAAATTCTAGTAAATTTTTTTTTCAGGGTGTAAATAAAGTTGACAAACACAACTAATAAATTCGAATATATTGCTATCTCAAATATTTTAATTTTAATTAAAATAATGTTATTGGTCTAAAAAATATTAATTTGTATAGTTCAAATAAATTATATTAGAATCCAGTAAATATTTTTCTCTGGGTGAAAATTTGAGAATTGAAACTAATAAACCAAATTATATTCCAATACTTTATTTCTTCGTACAATATAAACAAACAAAAAAATGTATCTGTTTGGTTTTCGTGTGTCTCAAAAATTTGTATTTCAACTAAACAAATGTTAATTTATTTAATTTATACAACACATATAAACAATAACAATTTTTAGTGCTAAATATTATAGTTTTCATTGAAATAAATAAATGTAATTTCTATAAAGAATATTAATTTTTATTTTGTTGAAAATGTCGAGGTTTTATTGAGTCTCAATTTATAGCATATATTTTTAAAAAATCGAATTTTAGTTCTAAATCTCGACTTCAAATTCTCTTGATTGTTTATTTATATTTTTTTTTAGATATAAGGAACATTGAAAAACACACTTACTTTTTAATACAAAAAATATGAAATGCTTCTTAAACTTTAAATCTGAGCATTTTATACGGATTTGAACGTGAGAATGACTTCAAAAAGTAAGTGGCGATTCCACAACTCACTTTTCAAATACATTTGACAGTAAATATTATCGTAAATCCAGCACAAAGTGTGTGTGTTACATATTTTATCTCGTTTCATAAACTTCTTTTATACTTGAATAGACATCGTGAACACAGATGGAAGATGACATGATGTGATGGTCTATTTTTTCTATTAACATTGACAAATTCATAATATTATTATGTGGTCTTATACATACGGCTACAGGTTTAAATAATTCAGATTTTACGTCACTTTCTAAGGTTTAAATTTTATTTATTTAATTTTGCAGATTTGAGTTACTTATATAATTTTCCGAAAATGGAAGTGTTAAATTACTCAATTACAAATCTGTCAACGTCAAAAATGTCAATGTCAAATCTCTAAAAGTCAAAACTACGACTTTCAAATCTGTAAACGTCAAAATTTTTTCCATCAAAACTGTCATTATCAAATTTGTAGTCAATTGTCAAAACGGTCAATGGAAAATCTGTAAATGTTAAAAAAATGTTAGAACTGCCAATGTCGAATCTATTCAAAAATATTGGATTTGATTAGAATAATTTATTAATAATAATTGAAGTCACAGAGTAATTGTATTTACTTACTTATTCATATTTTTACTGAATTTTTTTTCAAACTTTTATTATAAACTGATTTTTTTAAATAAATTAATATTTATTTCAATTTTTTTAGGGAAAAGCTCAGTATTCATATTTTACGAGAAACCTCAAATGATTTTCAAATTCTTCTAGTAAAATTACAATTTTCTTTTTTTAATTGATACCTAAAACCATTTTATTTTAAATTTAGCTGAGAAAATCATAATTTTTATGGAAACTAAAAATTGGTTCATATTTTTTTGACCAGATTATATTTATAGCTAAGGAAGGAGTATTTCTTAAAAAAAATATCAAATTTTTCAAAAAATATCCCAATATTTCTTTTTTAGTAGTAAAATCCATTTTTTTCATTTATGAACTCATTTAGGTTCTATTTAATCAATAATTTTTGGCATTTAGGAAGAGGAAATAAAATACAGGACTTCTGAGTTGATATTGATTGATTATGTAAATAATAAATTTCAGATTTTTTAAAAAAAGTCTCACGTACCAAGTTACAATTTTTAAAATTAAGCAATACCACATCGTTTTGCAAACACACACACTTATTGTTGCTTTAATGTTTTTTACCAACAATCAACCTTTGTTAGATTTTTGGGAAATTATAAATGGAAGATCTGTTTTTCTAATTCGCGATGTTGCCAATCCTTTAATAAATCACAATGGTTAAGAAATTTTATTGGAAAACAATTTTTCCTTCTAAAACTGCACTGGTTTAAATTGAATGATTTTATTTTTATCATGGTTTCATAAATCTTTTGGAAAGTGTAATGAGAGAAAAGATCGATAGTAATATTTTACTTGAAAATAAGTAAATTTCTTTTACTGTACCACGGACAAATCATCGATGCACCGCTTGTTCGGAATACACTATATATTAAACTAATAAATCACTTAAGGAGATAGATTTATTGTTCTTCTTGATTATTCTCCCATCGCCTTTTCGTATGCCAATATGTTCAGTGGCGTAGTTGAACGGGAATTTAAATACAATCAGAATCATCTTTAATTATAAATAATAAAAAAAAATAATTTCTTAAACAGGGTCGGCTTTAAACGTATCTTGTATTAATAGAAATTAGAAAATGATAAATTATTACTTCATTTAGAAACTAAGGAATTTGCTAAATGTATATTATAATTCATATTTGAAAGAGCTACTTAAATATAAGGTGATCCATAGATGTTTCTATTGATAAAAAGGGAGTTTTAATTAAAAAACTGCAATTTATACAAATGAATGTTAATAAAATAAACATTAACACTATTTTTGAAAAATTAATACTTTCAATGTGATTCTAGTTCATATTTTCGTAATTTGATTAAAAAGTTGAAAAATGTAGATCTAGAATGACGTTTGGCAATTAACTAGCATGTATTTGAACAGGTAGAATTCAAATATGTAAAAATCTACAGAGTATTTCTTTAAAAAGTTTAACTTTGGCATAATTTCCAAATGGAAATTAAAGAGTATAACAAAATCTAAAAAATATTAGGACAACTTACATGTTTAAATAACTTTAATCGCAGGGGTAGGCACCATCAACTTCTCGATCATCCGAGAACCCAAACTTGACTTCCCAATTTCTTTTTATTTTCCCAACCACGAAGATCATATTAACTGAACAGCGAATGTTATAATTTAGATAATGTTAAATAAAAAATAAGTTCTATTAATACATAGGGCGATATTTAACTAGATTCCTTTACTATAACAATATGATTCCAAAATGGTCTCTGATATAACCAACCAAAATTTTAAAAAATATGTAAGATCGTTCAAAATTATAAGGATTGCCCACAATTCGTTTACCTCTCAAGATGATATTCTCAAAAACCGTCTACCTTTCTGAAAATATCTAATTTTACAAGTGCGCCACTGACATGATCCTCATTTGTTTCAGCATGATCGCCAAGTTTCTCCTCCTCCTCCTTTACTACGGTTCCCAAACGTGGGCGCTGTGCCCGACGAGATGCGCCTGCTATTTGGACCATAAAGGCCGAAACGTCGTGGCGTGCAAGGAAGGCGGCATGCTGGGTCCCCTGAATTTGAATAACGTCAGTCAAAATACGGAAGTTATTAAAATCTCGGCGCCGGAAGACAACATGAACGCCCTGACCATGAGCCCGGTCATCAGCAACTACAAGAACCTCGAGGAGATCCACATTACGCAATCGAATGTACCTCAGTTGGGCACGTTGTTCTTTTACGGGTTGAAGAAACTCGACGTTTTGAATTTGTCCCAGAATAATATTACTCAACCGTTGGATGATAATTTCCGGGGGTTGTCGCATTTGAAGGAGTTGTATTTGGACGACAATAGGATTATTTCGCTTCCGAGCGGGACTTTTAGATACTTGCACGGGCTTAAGTTGTTGTCCATACAAAGGAACAGGATAGAGGAGTTGTCTACCAGGATTTTTTTGGAAATCGGAAAATTGAGAGTTCTTAAACTCAGCGGAAATCACTTGGGGGTGTTAAATCCGGAAGTATTCAAAGATATACCGGTAAGATATAATTTAGTTTTAAATATGCATGTCTTACTTCTATTTCAGCTGTGCTCGTTTAAATCTGCAGTTCCCTCTATATTTTAATGATAAAAACTATGGAATTAATAACAAATTAGTCGATTAATTTAGATATAATACATGTATTAATTAGTAATAATAATGTTAATTGAATTCTGCTAACTGAGTTTGATTAAATTCCTTATAAATATTGAAAATGACAAATATTTCATACAAAATAAGTTGCTACGATTGTAAGATTATTAGTTGGTAACTATTTGCAAGATTTTCGACGTCTTTTTACAGATTTCAACTCAGGAAATACCGTTAATAAAATTTATATTAGTCTGTTCTAAAACATTTTTTTTAATTTTGAATTTTACAAACATGGTGCCAATAGAAAAATGAAAAATTTTGCTGTTCCACCATTGCAATACACTTTGGCTTCAAAATTTCTAAATTTTGGTTTTATTCCTGTGAGAAACAGCATTTCAACCTCGATCCATTTATCACAGTCATGAGCTTTTTTTAACCTTTTTACAACTAAACCAAAATTTTATAATATCATAATTTATCAAGACTTGAGTGTTACTATTAAATTGGGTACATAGTTATAAATATTTTCCTAATAACAAGGGACAACTGTAACTGTATTCCTAATATATCTAGAGATAATAATGAACCTAGTTTTCTAGAAGAAAATAAAGGAGAATTTATAACTTTTATTTGTTGACACACAGGTGTATAAACTTAAATTTTTCTCTTTAATAGAGATGAACAGTTCTAAATTTTGAAACCATTAATAATATAATGTTTAATAGAAAATGTATCGTTAAATTGTGAATTTTGATATTTGTGAAATTTTGAATAGGTTTAGATAAAAACAATCTCAATTTAAACATTATTCTTTTTATATTCTTTATATTTGTATGCATCAGTGAAAAATTATGTACAAATTCGTAGAATATATTTGATTGATTTTCTATGAAAAATTGATTTTATTTTTGTGAGGTATTTTGGACAATTAAATAAATACACAATACTAGTAAAAATAAAATTGGAAATCAGAACTAAAGAACAACGGTTGACAAAAGAAAAGAATAGAACTTTTTTGTTACATTTTTATTTATGCATATTAACTCTAACGTACATTTGAAGAGTAAACAAAGAAAGTTAAAATAATGAAAATAAAAATAAATTCAAAAAGAATAAAAAAATTAAAATAAAATGTACAAAACAATCTGGTTAAGATATAAAAATAACAAATTCCAAGAAAAGGAAAATTAGCAAACGAATTTCGTTGAAAATTTTTTGATAACGTTGCTTTAACGAAAAACTATGGAAGAATTCGGTTAAAATATGGAAATAACAAAAAATAAATAAAAAAAGAATTAAATAAACTCGCTTGAAATAAACAAAATAATTTGGTTAAAATATGAAAATGATGAGAAAATGAATTACAAGTATGGTTAAAAAATCTAAAGGAAATGAACAAAATAAGTTTCTTGAATGTTACTTTTACGAGAAGTTGAAGAATAATAGAAGAACTTAATTAAAAATGGAAATAATAAATTATAAGAAGAATATAAAGAAGTGAAATAAACAAAATAGTTTTCTTGAAAATTTTTTGAAAACGTTACTTTTACGAAAAATTGGAAGACTATGGGAAAGTTTGTTTAAGATATGAAAATAAAAAATAAAAAAGAATTAAATCAATTCACTTGAAGTAAACAAAATAATTCGCTTAAAACATAAAAATGACAAAAAATAACGAATTACAAGCATGGTTAAAAAAGCTAATGGAAATGAACAAAATAATTTATTTAAAAACTATTTAATAACGTTACTTTTATGAAAAGTTGAAGAACAATGGAAGAATTTGGTTAAAATATGAGATTAACAAAAAATAAATAAAAAAGGAATAAATAAATTCACTTGAAACAAACAAAATAATTCGGCTAAAATATAGAAATAACAAAAATAACGAATTACAAAATTGAATAAAAAAAGGCAAGGGAAATGAACAAAATAATTTTCTTGAAAGCTCTATAATATCGTACTTGTAAAATATAAAATATAATACAATAATTCCCAAAATCCCAAAAAATAACAAGTTACAACGGGAATTCAAATATCGAGGTTAAAATGAACAAACCAATTTTCCTAAAAATTCTTTAATATTCTAAGTACACACAACCCCGAATTTTTAATCTTTTCAACGACTCAAAATTTAATCAAATCCAAACCAAATAACTTGGGCCTTAACAAACATCGAGAAAGAACGTAATCAATATCCTTGACTTGTTGATTTACTTAGAGTCAAAGGAAAAGCTAATGGACCTTGAAGTTTTAAGAGAGGATTAATTACATACCTGAATGTCTTTGAAAACTTCGGAGTTTAATTCGCTCAAATTGTTGCTGCCGTATTCGAGGACCCTCCTTTTAGTGCTTTCCAATAATATCCTGGGAGTCAGCAATCCCGAGATCTTTCCTAAAGGCAACGATCAGAAAATCCATTCGGGTTCGAAACCGAAATGCGACGACTCCTTTAAATACAACAATTTCCATGAACGATTGCACTTCGACCTTATTTGGTACAACAAAAAATAAATATAAACGAGAAAATATAATTATCCTAAAATTCCAAAACTTTATAAATATTCTTATGACAATGTTTTACCTTCAGATAAAATTACAAAAAACTGACAGTGTAGGTTGAGGGATTCTTCGGAATAATGTTTAATAAAGGATCTGCAGCCACCTGAAAATAACATTTTTTTGTTTATAAAAATTTAAAAATATACGGGGTATTCCATTAAAAAACCATAACTTTGATACTCTCTGACCTTATAAGACACCCTCATATATAATTTTAAAATATGAAGCTTGACTCTGTCTATAACTTTTATTTAAAGCATTCTTTCCTATTTCTCAAGATATTAAACTTGAGTATAAGTTGATCACCCTGTATAATCATCGAATATATAAATTCTAACCAATAATATTCTTCATTTTTTAAAACATTTGGGTGATATTTTGTACAGAATTATTTTGTTCATTTTACTTTATTTTTTTTTATTCCTCTTGTAATTTGATAATTTTTTTTTCATTTAACCTAATATTTTTAATTATTTTTCCATTTTATTTTCTATTTCCACATTTTAACTGATTTCTTTAAATTATTTTAAATTTTTTGTTATTAGTAACGATATTAAAGAGTTTTCAAGAACATTATTTTATTTTACTACGGTTTTTTAAATTATTTTTTCTCTCCATATTTTAACCGAATTTTTCTACAATTTTTTAACTTTTCTTACCAGTTAGTATATTAAAGAGTTTTTATATGAAAATTATTGTTTTCATTTTCCTATAATTTCTTAAATTCTTTTTGTAATTTAGTTTCTTTTTAATCAAATTATTTTGTTCATTTCACTTTAATTTGTTGAATTCTTATAATTTATTTTTCATGTTCAAATTTTAACTGATTCTTCTATTATCCTTCAACTTTTCATACTGGTAATAATATTAAAAACATTTTATGATAATTATTTTGTTCATTTTACTTCTACTGTTTCATTCTTCTTATAAAATGTTATTTTCTTAATTTAACCGAATTATTTTGTTTATGTCACTATAAGTTTTTTTAATTTTTGTAATTTATTTTTTATTTTCATATTCTAACAGAATTTTTGAACTTTTCTTATTAGTAACGACAATAAAATTATTTTGTTTATTTTACTTCGATTTTTTTAATTTTCTTATAATTTGTTATTTTTTCCATTATCCTTCGTTTTTTCTTAAAAATAACGATATTAAAGAGTTTTCAATAAATTATTTTCATAATTTCTTTAAGATATTTTAAATTTTCTTGTAATTCGCTGTTTCCATACTTTATGCGAATTATTTTGTTCATTTTACTTCAATTTTTTTATTCTTCTTGTAATTTATTGTTATTTTCAAATTTTAACTAAATTTTTAATTTTTCTTTAATCTTTTTTGCTAGTAACAATATTAAAGAAAATATTTTGTTCATATTAAATTTTTTTCATTCTTATTATTATATTTAAATTATTTTATCGAATTATTTTGTTCAATTCATTTAATTTATTTTAATCTCTTATTTCTATATTTTAACAATGTTTTTCCATTATCCTTAAATTTTTTCTTAAAAGTAACGATATTAAAAAGTTTCTAAGAGAATTTTTTGCTCATTTCCTTTCGATTTTTTAAATCTTGTAATTTATATCCATACTGTAAGCGAATAATTTTGTCCATTTTACTTAAAATTTTTTAATCCTTTTATTTTTTTTTCATTATTAAAATATTTTCAAGAAAATTATTTTGTTTACTTCCCTTCGATTTCTTTAATTCTTCTTGTTATTACTTAATTTGCTATTTAACTTAATTGTTTTGTTAAATTCACAATTCTTGTAGTTTAGTTTTTATATCCACATATCAACTGAATTTCTCCTGAATTCTTCATCTTTTCATACAAATAATGATATTATTCTATTTTGTTCAAACCCCTTCAATTCCTTCTATTCTTCTTGTTATATGATATTTCCATATTATATTATTATTATTATCCAATAACTTTTCATACAACTAACTTGTCATTATTCTCGTTATTTCACCAGCAAATCCAAGTGGGATAATTCTCTTAGAAATTGCATAGTTATTCCAGCTTCATAGCACATAAAAGCTTTCTCTACGAGACAAGATACACCAATGCAACTAAGTTAACAATGGATTAAAGTTAAACCAGTAGTTAATAGCTGAACGGAAATCGATTTTACCGGTGGATTGTTCAAACTTTCAAATTAAATTTGGTTAAAGTATCTTCCAAAATAAAAATTAAAGCACTAAAACTAAACTCTATAATTAAAAATAAATTCAACAGAAACAGCAAAACATTTGTAGAACCAGAGTGATTTGTTAATCTATGTTGCCATATCTTGTAAAATGTTCAAATTTTAAATAACCATAATGTGTATAAACTTAATCTGGAGCAGATCAGCATTTCTTTTTAGCTGTCGTTTAAAAAATTTAATTGGGAATTATAGACTCTGATATTTCTGATATTTCTGATATTTCTGATATTTCTCCGTTTTTTCCCTCATGTTAAAAAACTATTGTTATGGGGCAGTTGTTTGTTATTGTCACTACAGTTTGCGCAAAAATCGTTACAATGAATTTATATTTGTGCTGTTGGAATAATAGTGATCTTGATTTTCGCTGCTCTGGTGCAGTTTTGAGATTTTACTGCATATTACAAAATACAAGAGCAGCTAGAGAATGATATTTCCCTCTGAAACGTTGCTATTGTAAGTAAAGGACGCTGTAAAGTGCCAGATATGTTTGACCCTAATTTCTCATACCTAAACTTATAAGTAACAAAATAAAAATCTTGAGGAAGCTCATTTTTATACAGTGAGTGATCTTTTATAACATGTTCAAAATTCAAGTGGATTTAAAACAGTATTCTTTTCCCACTCTGTGTGATTTGCTTTGATTTCTTGTTTTTAGTAAAAACCTTTTTTTTGTAGTTTTTGCTTTGGTTTTCTGGTAACGACCAAGTTTTTTATGGATTTCTACTCTCACTTTTCATCAAGAAATGTGATTTTTTTTTTTATTAAATATCCTTCGTCTTTTTGTAGTTCTTTCTGTAATTTCTTCATAAATATTTTCTTTTTGTATTACCACTGAACCTAAATATTTAAATTTAGCAATTTGTTTTCTATTTTTAAATTCATAGCTTTTTGTTAAGTAACTTTTTCTGTTATCATTGTATCCATTTATTTTAATTCCAAATTTTTCCAATGTTATTCTATTTTTTTCCATGTTTTTTCAGTCAATTTTGAATCTTATTAAATAATTTTAGATTACTCTATAATTTTTCAGAAAATTCTGGAAAAATTTGGATCCTTTTAAGAAATTTGTGAACCGTTCTATAACTTCTAGACAATTTTTCCAAAAATTTTGAACATTTTTTATCGAATTTAGAAAATTTTGGATCATTTTGAGGCACTTAAGACTATGTTTTAGAAATGTTTTTTACCGGTTTGAATAATTTTGAACTGTTAAAGATAATTTTGGATCATTATATGACTTCTCAGATAATTCTGGACAAATTTTAGGGCAATCTTTGAACGGTTTTAACAATATTTTTAAAATTCAAAAAAAATTCGATTATGTTGAATGATAATTTTGAATCGTTTAATATATTTCTGAATTACTACATAATTTCTCAAAAAATTTTGGATAATTTTGGGACCATTTTAAGAAATTTGTGAAACATTTTATGATTCTATTGAAGTTCAACAATATTTGAAGATTTTTGAATAAATTTCGACAATTCTGAACCATGTTGTGACAATACATTAGTTTAACGTTTTGAATAATTTTGAACATTTAGAAATAATTTCGGATAATTTCTCAAACAATTCTGAACTCTTTTGGGTCATTTTAAAAAATCTGTAAACAATTCTATGATTTTAAGGATATTTTGAACAATTTTGAAGCAGCTCAGATAATATTGAAACTATTTGAGGCATTTACAAATTTTTTTTCATGAATTTCCTAAATATTTTGAGTAATTTTAAATATTTATATTTATTAACATATTTTGAATAATTTTGTAGCAGCTCCCACAAGGTTTCATAATTTTGATAACATTTTGAATAATTTTGAACCACTTGAAATAATTTTGGATTATTTGAAGAAATATGTGAACCATTTGGACAGATATTAAATTCTACAACCATAATTTTTTAATTAAAGAAAGCACAAAAACTTTACATTTTGTACCTAATAATTTGACGTAGATGGTAAATTTTAATTTTTAAATGACGCCATTTTGTACCGGCCTAACAAATGAAAATTTGTGCATTATTTTGAGCTTAAGTCTATTTTTGTTAAACCATGGTTGTTTAGAGATTATAAAATCCTGAAATTTATTTTTTTATTTTCTTAAACTCCACCTGCTAATATAAAAAAACTTTTTCAGAACAAATCATGAATTTATAACAATAAATTGACATTCATCCTGTGTGTTTAGTTAAAATCAATAACATCCAGGATTTAGTTTAATCCCCTCTGGCGAATTACATCCAAAAAGTTCGGTTAATCCAATTACATCTTGTAAATTAAAAGTTGTAGGAAATTTTAAATTTGTTTTGAGTGTCTCTAGAGGATTTAAATGCTTACTCTATTTTGCGTAAATAAATCTAGACTAGGAACGGCTTTAACTAGTATTTACTCAGTAGGTAAATTGCACATAACTTGGATGCACGGAACTATAATTTCATATTTAAGTGCAAAAGGAACTTTGCTGCTGCTTCCGGCCTTTTTTAAACTGCATTAAGAAATTTCCAGGGCATATGCAAACTGTTTTAATGTTTCTTATTTATTTAAATCCCAAGTTCTTGCATAACATTTCCAGATATCTACACGAGTTTCTACACAGAAAAAAATGATTTGCTACAAACAAGTAGTACTTTGATTTGACAGAAACAAATATTTCCTGCAAAGAAATAATAACATATTGCATATATTCAATGATGCCGTCCTAAAAATTTAACAAGTGCCAACTTATAGAATGAATAGAAAATCAACTTAAAAGGGATGTAAAAAAATAGAGTTACCCCAAGTGTTTCTGAGCGATAAAAATTCCTTATGAGATCCAGTTGGTGATACAATTTCCTGCTTCAGAAATCCTGCAGAGTTTATGATTGAAAAATTTGAATTATCCGCAGTTATCAGTGAAGAAGTTAAATAATCTCACTTAAAAGACTTTAATTTTAGAGAACTGAAAAATACTTACTTTGAAATACTTTTAATAATTTCTGAAAATACTTACTTTTAAATTTATTTCAAAGTATAATCTACCACCTGATATCAATTTTTATTTCATATACATTTCTCAATTAGCCGAATGTTTTGTTTATAATAATAATTTTTATTTGTTTTTTTTTTCAATAAAATTCATATTTTATTTGAAACATCTATTATTCAACTAATAATTTCTTGCCATGAAATCCGTTGTTGTAAAATAAGAGATGCAGTGTTGCCAAAATTAAAAATTACAAAATATAAAAATTAAAATAGAAAAAAAAGTAATAATAAATACGAAAAATTATGATTGAGAAATAATAATGCTAGGTCCAATTTAATGAAAAAAAGCCACAATCTCTAATTCGAGTTTAACTATGTTAAAAATAACTTGTATAAAATTCAAATAATCTTAAACAAATGAATTCATAAAATTTCAATATAGCTATTAACTAAACAAATAAAAGTAGTAACAAACTTTTTTGTTGGGGGTAACAACTTTTAATCTTTAATCCTAAAATTAATTATTTAAAACACATAAAATTATTTTTTATATATTTTGTTAATTTTATGCTCATTATCTTTTAGAGATGATAAAAGTTCTCATTTTGTTTTTTCGCAAATAAATGTTTTCCACAACGAAAAGAATGTGTATCATAGATTAAAAACAATATCGCTTCACCTAGTTTCTGAATTATTAAAAATAATTCCTGTTTATTTTTTATAATAAAAGAAAGCTTCACAACTTTTGAAATGGGAATATCTAACAGAAATTGAAAATTGACAATAAAGCTTTTCAGAATTCAATGGCGTTCAAAGCAACTTTTGCTTAATTAAAAGCAGGCATAGTATTCCACTAAAGTTTGTAATTAATTGTACTGTTAGAATATGGCATTGTTCGTTTGCAAAATAGGGAGAATAAACTTTCATTGTATTTAATTTAGGTATTTGATGATAATAAAAATAATGGAGTATAGGAAAGTTTCATTTAAATTTTCTATAAATAAAAATAATTCAATAAAAACTTTTTCTGCATTAACTTTCTAAAATATTTCATAAATTCCTTGAACATAAAACTAAAAGTTTAATTACGGTAATCATTTTACAGGGTGTCTCATAATAAATTGTACGTAGATAAGTAATAAAATCCTGATCAAAAAAATATAGTTAATAGGTTACAGAGTGTTAAAAATAAATTGTTCTCCAACGAGATAAATGATTATTTGCAAAAATAATATTATTTATTCTACTAAGTTTTATAAGGAACCAGCAGTTTTTGTTTTCATTTAAAAAAAAATATTTTTCTCAAGCATTTTGATTTTTTTGGTTGAAAATGTTATTTTAAAAGTTTGGCAAAAAGTAATAATTAATTTTCAAATAACGTTTATGTGTGTCATCTTTATTAAATATTTATTTATTAAATTAATCATTTAAGTAAAGAAATGTCTATTTAAAAGAAATTGCACATTTATTTGGTTTAAACAAAATTGATTACATCCCAAAAAACTTTTCCTCTATATTTTAATATTACAAAAATAACATTATTAGTTTATTTTTTAAAACTAAACAATTTAAAACTTGTGGATTCTCAACTTCAATAACTGTAATGATTGTATAGTGTGTTCTATAATAAATTATACATAGCCTGATATCAAAATATGTATAATTTAGTAAAATATTTATAGCAACATTTTTTTCAATAAAAAAATATTATTCTTTTCAAAAATTGGTATGAACTGTTCTAAAATCGTTTGAAATAGTTTTATATCCACTATAAATAGTTTGAATTAGTTAGAACCCAAAAATAATCGTTTTTCAATAGTTTTATAATTCTAGATTAGTACGAACTGTTCTAAAAAAATGTTAAAATAGTTTTACAACCACTATAAAGAGTTTGAATTGTTTAGAACTCAAACAAAAATAATCGTTCATAAATAGTTTTACAATTCTATTAATTCTATGAACAGAATGTTAAAGTTAAATTATTTATTATAGAGAAAAAATATTAATTGCCAGAAAAATATAATTTATTTCACATTTTTTTTCAGTCAAGAAAACATTATTATGGTTAGAAAATTTTATTTATTTGTTGGAAAAAAAATTAAAAATATTTTGAGGAAATAAAATTTTTGTTTGAGCTAAACAAAAACAATTAATACTTAATTCAAATCAAGATAAAATAAAAAACATAACTTATTCAAACTACAGATTTATTTGGTTAAAATAAAATTTCATTACATCGAAATACATTTTTCCTCTGTTTGATTTGTAATCTGATAATTATGAATTTGTAATTAATTCAGAACTATTTTTTGTTCCAGGAATTGACGTATTTAGAATGTCGTGGCTGTGCCTTAACAAAATTGAACAACGACGTGTTTCACCTCCTTCCAGATTTAATCCATCTCGACCTCGGAAACAACGAAATCCGGAACATGACTTCCGAAGAATTAAGAGATCTACAAAATTTACGACATTTGAAAATAGACGGTAACCTCATCACTGCCATAGATGAGTCTACTTTTACGTATCAAATCGCCCTCAAGAAACTTTGTTTGGCCAATAACAAAATCCGGAAAATATCCCCAGGAGCGTTTACAGAAAATCGTAATTTAACCGAACTAGATGTGAGTTATAATCGCGTAGATAATATGGATTTTTTGGAAACGGTTTGTGACGTTTTGGAAAAGCTAGTGCTTAGTGGGAACCATTTGACGATTGAATCGTTGAAGAATTTGGTGTATTTAAGTGCTTTAAAAGAGTTAAGACTTTCCGACTGCGGTTTGGCCCAAATCAATTCGCATATAATTCCCAAAGGTGTCACTGTTCTAGATTTAAGCGAAAATTATCTATCGACTTTACAAAAGGAATTGTTGCCGTTTAATCTAACAATGTTGGACATATCAGGTAATCGTTTCAGAGGTTTGGAAGAGGAGCTGCTACTCGCTTTGGACAACGCTCACTTAAAATTGGACCGCAACATGTGGTCGTGCGATTTGTGCTACATAATCCCGATGCTCGAACGCGTAAATAAAACCCCCGCGGTCCGGGACGTGATTTGCGTTTCCCCTTACACAGTCAAAGGGAAAAAGCTGGAGGAGATCCAACGGAACGACCTGACCTGGTGCAACTCGCCGAGCTACTCCGCCGGTGACGCTAATTTCTTCTCGATAGGAGAAGACGGGAAAGTGGGGATTCTCGTGGCCAGCACTTCGGTTTTTCTTCTGTTTTTAACGGTCGTGGGCATAATTGGGGCTCTGTGTTACACGAATCGGCACGCGGCCAAATACTACACCCACGAGGATAAAATTGCCGCTATCGAAGGGGAATCGATATTCGGGAATAATCACAGTCCGTTGTTTTGCGACGGGGAACTGAATTTCAAGTTTCCTCTGGATACCATCGAGGAGAAGAAAATTTCCATTGCTACTATTGATGAGATTAAAAAAGAGCATATTGCCAATGGGACCTGAATTTTCAGACTCGACTCTCTTATTATAAGAATGAATGTTCGACTCGAGTTATGAGTTTAAGTGTGTAAATTATCCGGTTTCATTCGAAGATGTGTTGTATGAGTTGCCAAAAAAAATTAATTAGCTACGTAATAAATACGTCGCCCACTTGAGACTTTAAAAAACGATACAAATAATATTCCAGAATCACTGATTAAACTAAGATTTTTTTACTTGTTTAAAAAAATAATATTTCATAATTTCTTTGCAATCGAAAGAAAATTAAAACGTAGTCAATTTCTCTATTGAAACAGTTGAAAATTTTACGAAAAATAATTAATAATTCAAGCGTTCTAGAACCCGTTTAGAAAATTATGAACGGTTGAAGACAATTTTAGATCGTTTTTAGACAATCCTTGAACAATTTTTTTATATAAATAATTTTCAATCTTCAAGTATCATTCTATATTAATAGATAATTTCTCAAACAATTATGGATAATTTTGGGATCACTTCTTTGAAGTTCGAGAAAATTGGAAAATTTTTAAACAAGTTTCGACAAGTTGGAACCATTTTCCAGAATTAATTTAACGTTGGGAATAATTTTGAATATTTTAAAATAATTTCTGATTATTTTAGAGTTATTTTGGATCATTTTAGACTATTTGTGGCTAATTTTGTGATTTCTAGTCTAATTTTTTAAAGAAATTTTGGTTCAAGTTCAGGCGTTAAACATTTTTTACGATTTTTTAAAATTTTTAAATATTTAAACAGTTTTAAACCATTTTAGATCAATATATAATATCTCTGACAAATCTGAACAATTTTGGATAATTTTTAAAAGTGTATCGATTTTTTTTTGACTTTCAGGCAATTTTTTTGAGGTTCTAAATTGCTTTGAACAATTTTGAATTAGTTCAAAAATTTATGGTTCACGTTGAGCTATTAAAAATAATTTTTAATGTTTTTTTTTCATTGCTTTAAATGGTATTGAACAGTTTTAAAAAAATGGATTATTATATAATTTCATAAAATTTTGGATAATTCTAAGAAACAGTTCAGTAACTTGTAAATATTTTGTTTAAGGTTCTAGATTATTTTGAAACAATTCAATTCATAAAGTGTGATATAAAAATTTTAATCATATGCTCAGATTCTTAAAATATTAATATTTATTCAAGTAATGAAAAAAAAAGATAATATTTAATTTAATATATATTTTTTTACAATATTTTGAATGATTGTTTAAATCTTAGTACAGTCTAAATTTGTTTTATTAGTTAAAATTTTTATCGGTCGGTTATAATATATTCTTTATATTTAAATAAAAGCCTAAATTTTTCTTTTAGTTATTGTTAATAACCAAAATAGTTTAAAACAAAATGTAACCAGAATATAATATTTAATATTGTAATAGTTTGAGCATAATCACCCTGTACAAACGGTAACAGTTTCAAAAAAGAAAATTGAACAAACGTATTTAAAGATTTAGAGTTTATTTAAGCTGTAAAAATTATGAAAATTAAGTACCCGAGAATTCTCCTTTAATTTAAAACTTTCGAATTATAGTGTTTATTAATGGCTAAAGTTAACAAAACGTGCCATATTCTTGATGTTTCTACCAGTCAATCAATAAAATCAAATTAAAATAAAACAAAACACGTTTACATATTTTTTTAAATTAATTATTTTGTTTACCAATACACGTAAGTATTTATTAAAAAAAATCGATATTTACAGTGCTATTATATTTATATGTATATTTTTTATAAGTGTAAAAAAAGTCATTTAAATATTTTATTTATTTATAAAAGTTGTGATCTGTGTCCACGACTTCCACATTTATATTATGTAATTTTCTTTTAATTTAAACTAATTATACTTTTAAAAAACTAATATACTGCCATATGTTCGTTAGAACAATTCAAAATATACATAAAACACAGAAAAATGTATTATTAATAGAGTCAAACGTCAAATTTAAATATCTTTAAATCTAATTCACGTTCTTCATCATCAAATATTTTTAAGAAGTATAAATAGTTTAGATAATTATACTGTAAGTACTTAATTTAAGGCACTAAGATATTAAATTATAAAATAATTTATCGTGTGATTGAATTAGAATATAAAAAATGTATTATTAATTTAAGCTTTAAGTATATAGTTTTACAACAATTTTTTGAGCATTTTAAGACTTTTCAGGGGTAAACATTTTTTATGTACAGATCGACTGTAAATTGTTTAAATAAAATTTAATGTTTATAATACGTTCTTTATTCCTGTATGCAAAATGTTTCCTAAGTTTCAAAACACTGACAAAAATTATTTTTACTTCATCTCTAAAAACATAGAAATTTTTTGGGAATTATCTTCTTTTTTTTATATTTTTTAACAATTCTGGACAACTTTGGATGTTTGTAAGAGATTTGTGGCGTATTTTATGACTTTTAGATATTATTTTTTTAATATTCCAAAAATAATTTGAACGTTGAACAAGTTCAGAGGCAATTCTGGACAATTTTGGATCTTTTGCAGAAATTTCCAGACAATTTTTTTGATGTGCAAGAATATTTTGAACAATTTTTAAGAAGCTCAGACAATTTTGGATCACTTAGATGCATTTCAAAAAATTTTCTCGAATTTTTTAATATTTTAAAATAATTATGGATTAATATTAGTTGTAAGTAAATATAGATTCTGCCGAATCTTATCAAAGACATTCTTAAGTAAATCGAATATTTGATACAAAACAGTAATTACAGAAGATTCTTTTTCTGAGTTATTTCCAAAAGGATTTGATTGTGAAGTGCTTAAAACAGATTCGAAAATCAATTCATGGTGATCTATTGAAACCGTAGATGACAATTTTGAATTAATTATGAATACCGAATGGTTTTCTTGAGGATGTTCTGAAGTAAATTCATGAAGATCCGTTATAAGAGTAGATGGAATATTTGGACTAAGTGTCAATTCTGAAGGGTATTTTGAGGGATATTTTGAAGATTCTAAAAATGCTTTTGATGTAGATACAAAAGGCCCTGAAGTAGTTGCGAAAGGCTCTGTAGTAAATCGTTCAGTATCTGTAGTTAGTATAGATGACAGTTCTGAGCTAGTTATGAATTCTGAAGGATCTGTTGAGGCATATTCTGAAGTAAATTTATTAGAAACTTCAGAAAATCCTTTTGATGTAGATAGAAAAGGCTCTAAAGTAGTTACGAAAGGCTCTGTAGTAAATCCTTCAGTATCTGTTGTAAGTGTAGACGACAGGTCTGAGTTAGTTATGAATTCCGAAGAGTCTTTTGAGGGATCTTCTGAAGTAAATTCATTAGAAATTTCGAAAGATGGTTCTGAGGTAGTTACAAAAGGCTTTGAAGTACTTACGAAAGATTCTGTAGTAGATACTGAATGTTCTGAGTCTGTTATGGTAGATTTTGTAGGATCCGATGAATTAGTAGGTATTAGTGAAGTTTCAGATGTAGATTCAAAGTTAGACTCTGAAGAACTTTCTGAAGTAGATTTTGGTGATTCTGTAGTTTCATTTGTTATAGATGTGATATATTTATTTATATCCTGGTTTACTTTTGAGTATATAAAATATGTGCTATAAGGATATCTTTTACGAATATTTATCGCAATCAGTTTGTTATCTACTATTAGGGGCCCACCAAAATAGTTGCGTGAAAAACCAGCTTCTATTGGATAGAAACAAATATCTAAAATTTTATTAAAATTAAGAGCTTCTGGAAGTTTGTAAATGCAGTCTGCAAAATAAAAAACCAAATAAATATATATATAAATAAGAAAAACATACAAATTAAATGGACTAACCTTTCTTCGGTAATATTTTTATTAATGCTTTCTCTAATTTTCGAGATTTGCCAATTCCCCATCCTGCAATATAAGCTTCAGATCCAGATTTTATAGCTTCAGTTATCTCATTTTTAGGTAAAAGAGAAATTGGTTTCACTTTTCGATTAAAGTTAAATGAAGTTTTAAGTTTTAACAACGCAAGTGCGCCTCTGAAAAATAAAGTTATTTATTTTTTAAAATCAATAACATTTAATTTAGTAAATACGAAAAGCATCAGCAAATCATTGGGCCAATGATTTTTTTGTGATTGTGTCAATAAATACTTACAATTTGGCTGCTGGGTCAATATAAATGACATTATTAACTGTAGACGATTGGTTAAACGTGCCTAAGACATTAGATCCAGCCAATACTTCTAATGTTTCTTCGTTTCCACGTACACAATCTGCTGCTGTGAGTACCAAGTTCCTGCTAAGAATAGTTCCACAACACAAAAAATATGTAGAGTTTATAGAAACAATAAACGGAATTTCGCCAATCTTTACGTTACTCGAAATAGGAAAAGCAAACGACTTTATCAGAGCTGAAATAAAAAATATAATATACAGAGAGTCTGATCTGGATAAAAGCATAATTAAGTCACCCACTGGGGTATATTTATTTGGAAATAAAAATAAAGCAATTCCTTACCAAAAATAAGAAAAACCAGAAAAGTAATTGTTCTGCTCTGCATGTTGCTGAAATTTAAATTCAAATAATTTCCTGTTCACACCTTGGTAAAAATTTAGAATTTTATTACAAATAATAAGATAGTTACGTGATTAAAAAACTCACGACGTAATAAAAAACACACGATTTTGAAATGTCACATATGCATTAATACTTACGTAACACGAAAAATATTGAAAAACTAGAAAAGTACAATTAAAAATAGTATTACCTAGATTAGATCAATTGTTTATCGAACAATTAAACCGAATTACAATACCTAAATAAAGATTCAGTGGCGGACTAAAAGGGGAAAAGACAATCCTTAGTTAGAATAAAATTAACATAAAAATTTCGTTACATGTTGGGATAAAACGTTAAGTTCAATATGCAAATAAATTCACGACCTTATTAACTTCCAATAATTTGGCACTTTTAATACGAAAGTATATTTTTTATAACAACACAATGACACTGTCCGGTTCTAATAGAAAGTATATTGATATTTTTTAGATAAATTTTGAAAAATTGAGTAGAGGGCATTAAAAAGATTTATTTTACTTGTTTTTCTCGGTGCAAGTACTTTTATTCTCACACTCCATGGTTATTCAAGTTTGGCTTAAGTTGTTTACAATTTTCGAAAACGGCACTGTACAGATAGTAACTCAACTTCTACCGAGAACGTGTGTTACGTCGCTGTGAACGTCAGACGAGAAAAAGAATAAAAGAGCGCAGTAAAAATAAACGCACCAAACGAGAGAAAAATGATAATGGTATGAATGGAAAATCGAAAGCATAACCTGTAAAAAAACACTGTTGTCTACGATTGAAATTAAACAAACGTTGAATTAAGAATTTAAACTTAAAAAAGCTGTCTGAAGGAGGAGGGGGGCACATTTCTTTCTTGTTTTCATAATTTTTATCATTTTTTCTGACAATTAAAAGTATTAAAAAAAAGGTACCCCCGTTTGATGTTCAAATCTGCATTTTTCAATTTTTTTCGAAATATTTGCAATTTACGATTTTATCCGGTAGCGTCTGCTTTTAAATGTGACTCATATTTATTAAGAATTTGTTGCTTTGTTATTTTCGATTAATTTTCACTTTTTGAGTATATTATTGCTAAAAAGATAAAAAACAAATCCAATAAGTAATTAATTTATTTAACTAGTAGTGTAATTATAAGTGAAATTAAATTATTTTAATTCTTCAAAAATGAATTGCAGTGAATAATTCTTAATCTAGACAATATTACCGGAATTATCTCAGCCCATACAATTTACAAGGGTGTCACGAAAATAGTCCATTCTTTAAAGGTACTTCTAGAATAGTAGCATTAAAAACAAAAATTACTTTTTTTAAAACATCCGTTTTCTCAAAAAGTGACCCCCACTTTTGAATCAAAATAACGTTTAGCAAGGCGATGTTTTTTTTATGGTACACAAGTGCTTCCCCATTGTCTGCTTTAGTTGATTTAAAGTTTAAATATAGATGTGAATACTAATGAATCGTATTTTTTTTGAAAACTGTTGACATAAAAAAGTTAAAACAGTCTTTTACTTTGTACACCTTATTATATTTCTTCTAGGACGCTAAATATTTCGTGGACACCCTGTATACTGGGCTGAATTCATTATTCAAACAATTCCGATTGTATTTTTCCAAAACTTTCAGACAATTTATTCAAGATATTTGAAACTATGTTCAATATTTGTCCAAACAAATATGGAACACCTTTGTTGACTCGTGAAGAAATTTTTGTTGTGGTTGAAGAATTTTCTAATTTTCTAGATCCTGGTTTATTCTTTGTAGACTTGGTATATTTATTTATATCCTGGTTTACTTTTGAGTATATGAAATATGTGCTATAAGAATATTTTTTACGGATATTCATCGCAATCAATTTGTTATCTACTATTAGTGGCCCACCAAAATATCTTGGAGAAAAATCAGTTTTTAATGGATAGAAACACAAATCTAAGTTTTTATTAAAATTGAGAGTTTTCGGAAGTTTGTAAATGCAATCTGTAAAATAAAAAACAAATTTATAAATAAGAAAAACAAATTAATTAAATGAACTTACCTTTCTTGGGTAATATTTTTATTAATGCTTTTTCTAAGAATCGAGTTTTCCCAATACCCCATCCTGTAATATAAGCCTCAGATGTAGATTTAATAGCTCCAGCTGTTTCATTTTTAGGTAAAAGAGTAATGGATTTCACATTTTTGTTAAAGTTAAGTGGATTATCAAGTTCCAACAAAGCAAGTGCGCCTCTGAAAAAAAAGTTATTTATTTTTATTTAACAAATAAAATTAAATCCCGTAAAAAATGTAAACCATCGGCAAATCATTGTGCCTATTTTTTTATTTTGATTGCGGCAAAAGATACTTACAATTTATCTGCTGGGTTAATATAAACGACATTTTTAACTGAAGATGATTGGTTAAAAATGCCTAAGACATTAGATCCAGCTTGTATTTTTAATGCTTTTTCTTTTCCACGTACACAACCTGCTGCCGTGAGTACCAAATTATTTCTGAGGATGGTACCACAACACAAAAAATATTTATTGTGTATAGAAACTATAAACGGAATTTTACCAAGTGCTACTTTATTCGTAAAAGGAGAAAAATCCGACTTTAGCAGACCTAAAATAAAAAATACGATACACATAATATCTGATATGGATAAGAATAAAATGAATGAAAGTTTCAAATAGAAGAAGATTTATTTGAAAATAAAAAACAAACTATCTCCCTACAAATAATAAGAAAAATCAGAAAATGTATACTTCTGCACTATGGATTATATATTTTAAATTAAGGTTCTTATTCAATTAAAAAGCTCACAATTTTTGAAATATCTCATGTGCGTTAATATTTATGTAAAACGAAAGATATTATTGAAAAACTGAACAAAATAAAAACCATAAATAATAATATTACTCAAATATGATCAAATGTTTAATGGAAAATTAAAATTGTATTAAAATGATAAATTAAATATTCAGTGGCGGATTAAAAGGACGAATTTCCTTAAGATCAGAAACTTCCTAAATTTTGTTGTAATATCCAAGGTCTTTTGAACTCAGTTCAATATTTTGTCAAAGAAATTTGAAATACCTGGATGATTTTTATTAGAAGGAAGAAAGTTAGTTTCCCCAGAATATTCTAAATCATATCCATTTGGTGGCAGTAAAGTTTGAAGCTGCCAAGAATAATCTGAATGAGATCCTGCTGACTCATAAGATTCATATTCTTTAGAGATGATGTAGTGATTTATATCCTCGTTTACTTTTGAGTATATAAAATATGTGCTATAAGGATATTTTTTACGGATACTTATCGCAATCAATTTGTTATCTACTATTAGTGGCCCACCAAAATATCTTGGAGAAAAACCAGCTTTTAATGGATAGAAACACAAATCTAAGTTTTTATTAAAATTGAGAGCTCCCGGAAGTTTGTAAATGCAATCTGTAAAATAAAAAACAAATATGTAAATAAGAAAAACAAATAAATTAAATGAACTTGCCTTTCTTCGGTAATATTTTTATTAATGCTTTTTCTAAGAATCGAGTTTTCCCAATACCCCATCCTGTAATATAAGCTTCAGATCTAGATTTAATAGCTCCAGCTATTTCATTTTTAGGTAAAAGAGTAATTGGTTTCACATTTTTGTTAAAGTTAAGTGGACTATCAAGTTCTAATAAGGCAAGTGCGCCTCTGAAAAAAAAATATTTATTTGGTAAAATAAATAAAATTTAATCCAGCAAATATGAAGACAATCGATAAATCATTGAGCCAATTTTTTTTTGCGCTAGAGTAGACAATACTTACAATTGATCTGTTGGGTCAACATAAACAACTTTTTTAATTGTAGATGATTGGTCAAAATTGCCTAAGACATTAGATCCAGCCTGTATGTTCAATCCTTTTTCTTTTCCACGTACACAATCTGGTGCTGTAAGTACCCAGGTACTACTAAGGATGGTACCACAACACAAAAAATATGTAGTATGTATAGAAACTATAAACGGAATTTTACCAAGTTTTACTTTACTCGTAAAAGGAAAAGAACCCCACTTTATCAGACCTTAAATAAAAAAATACAATATACATAATGTCTGATATGAATAAGAATTTAATGGATGAAAGTCTGCTTCTCGAGAAGAGTTATTGATTTCAAAATGAAAAGTCCTTTTTGTCCCTACTAATAATAAGAAAAATAAGAAAAGTAATAGTTGTACACTGCAGATTCTATATTTTAAAATCAGATAAATTCCTGTTGGTACCATGATAAAAATTTAAAATTTTATTAGCAAATAATTATTATAGTTCGTATCATTAAAAAAGCTCAAAAATTTGAAATGTCTCATATGCTCTAATATTTATGTAAAATGAAAATGAAAATTATTGAAAAACTGAAAAATATAATAAAAAAAGTATTACTTAGATTAGATCAATTATTTAACGAAAAATGAAAATTGTTTTACAATAACTAACTAAAATTTCAGTGCTGGACTAAAAAGAGGAATTTAGACACTTTGTAAATTTTATAGCAGTTTGTGACAAAACAGTTTGGACATAATAATAATAAATTCAAGGTATTCAGACTATTAAACCAAGATCTTTTGAACTAAGTTCAATATTTTGTCAAACAAATTTGAAATACCTGGATTTTTTTCACTTGGAAGAAGAATTTTAGTTTCCTCGGAATATTCTGTTTCATATTCACTTGGTGGTGGTAAAGTTAGAATCGATGCAGAATTATATGAATAAGATCCTTGTGACTCGTAAGATTCATATGCTATAGGCCTGATGTATTCATTTATATCTTCGTTTACTTTAGAGTATATAAAATACGTGCTATAAGGATATTTTTTACGGATATTTATCGCAATCAATTTGTTATCTACTATTAGTGGCCCACCAAAATATCTTGGAGAAAAACCAGCTATTAATGGATAGAAACACAAATCTAAATTTTTATTAAAACTGAGAGTTTCCGGAAGTTTATAAATGCAATCTGTAAAATAAAAAACAAATTTATAAATAGGAAAAACAAATAAATTAAATGAACTAACCTTTCTTCGGTAATATTTTTATTAATGCTTTTTCTAAGAATCGAGTTTTCCCAATACCCCATCCTGTAATATAAGCTTCAGATCTAGATTTAATAGCTCCAGCTATTTCATTTTTAGGTAAAAGAGTAATTGGTTTCACATTTTTGTTAAAGTTAAGTGGATTAACAAGTTCTAACAAAGCAAGTGCGCCTCTGAAAAAAAAATATTTATTTTTATTTTCCAAATAAAATTATATCCTGCAAAAAATGGAAACCATCGGCAAATCATTGTGCCAATATTTTTTTATTTTGATTGCGGCAAAAGATACTTACAATTTATCTGCTGGGTCAATATAAACGACATTATTAACTAAAGATGATTGATTAAAAATGCCTACGACATTAGATCCAGCCTGTATGTTCAATGCTTTTTCTTTTCCACGTACACAATCTGCTGCCGTGAGTACCAAATTATTGCTGAGGATGGTACCACAACACAAAAAATATGTAGTATGTACAGAAACTATAAATGGAATTTTACCAAGTTTTACTTTACTTGTAAGAGAAGAAGAACCGGAGTTTAACAGACCTAAAATAAAAAATACGATACACATAATGTCTGATATGGAAAAGAATAAAATGTATGAAAGTTTCAAACTGAAGAAGATTTATTTGAAAATAAAAAACAAATTATCTACCTACAAATAATAAGAAAAATCCAAAAATTTATATTTGTGCACTGTGTATTCTATATTTTAAATTAAGGTTCTTATTCAATTAAAAAGCTCACAATTATGAAATATCTCATATGCGTTAATATTTATGTAAAACGAAAAATATTATTAAAAAACTGAACAAAAAAAAACAATTAATCATAATATTACTGAAATATGATCAATTGTTTAACGGAAAATTAAAATTGTGTTACAATGACAAATTAAATATTCAGTGGCGGATTAAAAGGAAGAATTTGCTTAAGATCAGAAACTTCCTAAATTTTGTTGCAATTTATGGCAAAACAGTTGAGACATGATAATAATAAAACATTTAAAGTATTCGTACAATTAATCCAAGGTATTTTGAACTAAGTTCAATATTTTGTCAAAGAAATTTCAAATACCTCGATTTTTGCCACTACGAGGAAAAATGTAAGGTTCCTCAAAATATTCTGTTTCATATTCACTTGGTGGTGGTAAAGTTAGAATACTCCACGACTCATCTGAAGATTCAAATCCGTTAAGCATGATGTAGTGATTTATATCCTGGTTTACTTTTGAGTATATATAATATGTGCTATAAGGATATTTTTTACGGATATTTATCGCAATCAATTTGTTATCTACTATTAGTGGCCCACCAAAATATCTTGGAGAAAAATCAGTTTTTAATGGATAGAAACACAAATCTAAGTCTTTATTAAAATTGAGAGCTCCCGGAAGTTTATAAATGCAATCTGTAAAATAAAAAAACAAATTTATAAATAAAAAAAACAAATAAATTAAATGAACTTACCTTTCTTCCGTAATATTTTTATTAATGCTTTTTCTAAGTATCGAGTTTTCCCAATACCCCATCCTGTAATATAAGCTTCAGATCTAGAGTTAATAGCTCCGGCTATTTCATTTCTAGGTAAAATAGTAATTGGTTTCACATTTTTGTTAAAGTCAAGTGGATAATCAAGTTTTAACAACGCAATTGCACCTCTGAAAAAATAAATTATTTGGTAAAATAAATAAAATTTAATCCATCAAATATTGAGACCATCAATAAATCATTGAACAATTTTTTTTTTGCGCTAGTGAACAATTTTTTTTTGGCGCTCGTGTCGGCAATACTTACAAGTCTTCTTCTGGGTCAACATAAACAACATGATTAACAGCAACTGATTGGTTAAAAATGCTTACGACATTAGATCCAGCCTCTATGTTCAATCCTTTTTCTTTTCCACGTACACAATCTGCTGCTGTAATTACCCAGGTACTACTAAGGATGGTACCACAACACAAAAAATATGTAGTATGTAAAGAAACTATAAACGGAATTTTACCAAGTTTTACTTTACTCGTAAAAGGAGAAGAATCCCATTTTATCAGACCTAAAATAAAAAATACAATATACATAATGTCGGATATGAATAAGAATTTAATGGATGAAAGTCTGCTTTTCGAGAAGATTTACTGATTTCAAAATGAAAAATACTTTTTCTCCCTACTAATAATAAGAAAAATAAGAAAAGGTATAGTTGTACACTGTAGATTCTATATTTTAAATTCAGATAAGTTCCTATTGGCACCATGATAAAAATTTAAAATTTTATTAGCAAATAATAATTATGGTTCTTATTATTAAAAAGGCTCAAAAATTTGAAATGTCTCATATGTGTTAATATTTATGTAAAATATAAATAAAAATTATTAAAAAACTGAGAAAAAATATAAAAAATAGTATTACTTAGATATGATCAATAATTTAACGAAAAATTAAAATTGTATTACAATAACTAACTAAAGTTTCAGTGGTGGACTAAAAGGAGAAATTTAGACACTCAATCTTTATATGAAATAAAATTAAGATTTCAGCATACTTGTTTTAGATCCGAAACTTTGTAAGTTTTATGGCAGTTTGTCACATAATAATATTAAATTCAAAGTATTCAGACAATTAATCCAAGATCTTTTGAATTAAGTTCAATATCTTGTCAAAAACAATTGAAATACCTGGATTTTTTTCATTAGGAGAAAGAATGTTAGTTTTCTCGAAATATTCTGTTTCATATTCACTTGGTGGTGGTAAAGTTAGAATCGATGCAGAAATATATGAATAAGATCCTTGTGACTCGTAAGATTCATAAATTATAGGCCTAATGTAGTCAGTTACATCCTCGTTTACTTTAGAGTATATGAAATATGTGCCATAAGGATATTTTTTACGGATATTCATCGCAATCAATTTGTTATCTACTATTAGTGGCCCACCAAAATATCTTGGAGAAAAACCAGCTTTTAATGGATAGAAACACAAATCTAAGTCTTTATTAAAATTGAGAGCTCCCGGAAGTTTGTAAATGCAATCTGTAAAATAAAAAAACAAATTTATAAATAAGAAAAACATATAAATTAAATGAACTTACCTTTCTTCGGTAATATTTTTATTAATGCTTTTTCTAAGAATCGAGTTTTCCCAATACCCCATCCTGTAATATAAGCTTCAGATCTAGATTTAATAGCTCCAGCTATTTCATTTTCAGGTAAAAGAGTAATTGGTTTCACATTTTTGTTAATGTGTAGTGGATTATCAAGTTCTAATAACGCAAGTGCACCTCTGACAAAAAAATATTTGGTAAAATAAATAAAATTTAATCCAGCAAATATGGAGATAATCGACAAATCATTGAGCCAATTTTTTTTTGCGCTAGTGTCGACGATACTTACAATTGATCTGCTGGGTCAATATAAATAACTTTTTTAACTCTAGCAGATTGGTCAAAATTGCCTAAGACATTAGATCCAGCCTGTATTTTTAATGCATTTTCTTTTCCACGAACACAATCTGCTGCTGTAAGTACGCTGTAACTATTAAGGATGGTACCACAACACAAAAAATATGTAGTATGTATAGAAACTATAAACGGAATTTTACCAAGTTTTACTTTACTCGTAAAAGGAGAAGAATCCCAATTTACCAGACCTAAAATTAAAATACCATATACATAATGTCTGATATGAATAAGAATTTAATGGATGAAAGTCACCTTCTCGAGAAGATTTACTGATTTCAAAATGAAAAATACTTTTTCTCCCTACTAATAATAAGAAAAATAAGGAAAGTAATAGTTGTACACTGTAGATTCTATATTTTAAATTCAGATAAATTCCTGTTGATGCCATGATAAAAATTTAAAATTTTATTAGCAAATAATAATTATGGTTGTTATTATTAAAAAAGCTCAAAAATTTGAAATGTCTTATATGCGTTAATATTTATGTAAAATTAGATTTATTGAAAAACTGAAAAATATAATAAGATAAAATATTAATTAGATTAGATTAATTGTTTAACGAAAAATGAAAATTTTATTAAAATAACTAACTAAAGTTTCAGTGGTGGAATAAAAGGAGGAATTTAGACACTCAATCTTTATATGAAATACAATTAAGATTTCGGCATACTTGTTTTAGATCCGAAACTTTGTAAGTTTTACGGCAGTTTGTGACATAATAATATTAAATTCAAAGTATTCAGACAATCAATTCAAGATCTTTTGAACTAAGTGCAATATTTTGTCAAAGAAATTTGAAATACCTGGATTTTTTTTATTAGGAGCAAGAATGTTAGTTTTCTCGAAATATTCTGTTTCATATTCACTTGGTGGTGGTAAAGTTAGAATACTCCACGACACATCTGTATATTCATATTCTTTAGACATGATGTATTCATTTATATCGTCGTCTACTGTTGAGTATATAAAATATGTGCTATAAGGATATTTTTTACGGATATTTATCGCAATCAATTTGTTATCTACTATTAGTGGCCCACCAAAATATCTTGGAGAAAAACCAGCTTTTAATGGATAAAAACACAAATCTAAGTTTTTATTAAAATTGAGAGCTCCCGGAAGTTTGTAAATGCAATCTGTAAAATAAAAAACAAATATGTAAATAAGAAAAACAAATAAATTAAATGAACTAACCTTTCTTCGGTAATATTTTTATTAATGCTTTTTCTAAATATCGAGTTTTCCCAATACCATATCCTGCAATATAAGCCTCAGATCTAGATTTAATAGCTTCGGGTAATTCATATTCAGATAAAAGAGTAATTGGTTTCACATTTTTGTTAAAGTCAAGTGGATCATCAAGTTCTAAGAACGCAATTGCACCTCTGAAAAAATAAACTATTGGGTAAGATAAATAAAATTTAAACCAGCAAATATGGAGACCATCGATAAATCATGGAACAAATTTTTTTTTGGTGCTAGTGTCGACAATACTTACAAGTATAATTTTGGGTCAAGATAAACAACTTTTTTAATTGTAGATGATTGGTCAAAATTGCCTAAGACATTAGATCCAGCCTGTATGTTCAATCCTTTTTCTTTTCCACGTACACAATCCGCTGCTGTGAGTACGCTGTAACTACTAAGGATGGTACCACAACACAAAAAATATGTAGTATGTATAGAAACTATAAACGGAATTTTACCAAGTTTTACTTTACTCGTAAAAGGAGAAGAACTCCATTTTATCAGACCTAAGATAAAAAATACGTTATAAAAAATTCATAGATAAAAGTATAAATTGAAAAATATACTTTTTGCTGACTGATAATAAGAGAAAATGAGAAAGATTATACTACAGGTGCAATATTTTAAATTCATATAATTTTCTCTTAGAAGCATGGTAAAAATTAAAAATGTTAATAACAAATAGTATTCAATTAAAAAAGTTATAATAAACAAAAAACTCATGATTTTTAAATGTCACATATACTTTAGTATTTACGTAAAATAAAAAATTTAAATGGAAAACTAAAAATTACAATTAAAACTTCCAAGACATTAGTGATAAGAGACAGAGACATTCAGTCATTATTCGTTTATTCAAATGCTCACAGTTTTATTATTTTTTTTTGTTTTATTATTTCCCCTTATTCGTTATGAATTTAACCATTTGATATATTATTAAGGTGTTATTAATGTGACCAGTGTGTTACTTTGCGAAGAACAATAACATCAACCTTACAACCAAATGTATGGCCGTCCAAAGACATTCAAGGTCGTAATACATTGTAACTTGTAACAAAGTCATTCGAATTATATTAAATTTGTGCAAGAATGATGAATTAAGTATGCCAGCAGACTATTTTCTTCGTCAGAAAGGAAGTACGATACCACAGAAAGAGAGAAGACCTTGGACAAGTAGACTGGTTCCGAGGTTTGGTTGAAGGGCCAGAGATAACCATACAAAGTAATCTTCAAGATTTACTTTGCACCTTAGCAATCCAGATATTCGAATTGAGTATACCCCAAGAAAAAATATATAAAGTATTGGCCGATACATTGTCTCGTCCGCCAATAGCTGAGTCTGAACTGCAAGAACTGACTGTAGATGTTCCTTAGACTTTGGCTATATCATGGTAAATGGTTTACTATTTCTATAGTTACCAGAACGTCAAGAAGAGGAAGCTCAACAAGTAGTACCCCGACATAAAATAGCTGAAATACTTACAGAGTATCAGGATAGTCCAGTGTCTGGTCATTATGGTGTGGAAAGAGCTCTGCGACTTATTCAATCTAGATATTACTGGAATGGTATACGTAGTAGAATAATGCACTACATCTCAAAGTGTCAAGAACGCCACATGTTTAAACCTACCAATCCATAGCCTTCAGTTTTATTGAAGATTCCAGTGCAATCCTAACGATTTGAAGTAATCTCTATGGGTTTGTTTGGTCCACTTCGGATAACCGCGGATGGTTATAAATGGTTTTTCGTCAACAAACCTCAATTTGTTGGCTCAGTCATGCAACAAGTAACTGAATGTTTGGGTTTTGCTCAAGGCTTAACTCCAGTGTACCACCCGTTTACTAACAAACTTAAACGAAGAAAAAGGGACCTCAAAGTATAATTAGAATACTGTTCGATGTAGTTCAGCAGGATATACTCCAGTATACCTTACTTTTGGAAAGGAGCTAAGAGTAAAGTCTGTTGCAAAGAAATTTTCCTCTGTCAGTCCGATCTCATACCAGCTAGCTACCATAGATGATCTTTAACTATTATTGGGAAGTACCATGTAGAAGTACCAAAACGAAGAGGACAGTGCAAGTTCCGGTCGACAATCACCTCCAGTTGCCGATGAATTATTCGAACCAGTTTCCTACATCAGTGCATCCGAAGATGACATCGAAAAATTAGATACTTATACACCTCCTAAACTGACGAATCATACTGATATCACATCTACATCCCAATCGACAAGAACGAGGAAGGTCAAATGACTTGTTCTTGTTGTAACTAACTTCTTTTTATTTTCTCTTGCACCAACCCCTTGTACATTCCATTGATGGAAAAGGGGAGACATTGTAACGTCCATACACCTTACCTAACCACTGTATAACAAACGAAATATCCTGACACTTCCAACACATTAGTGACAAGAGACAAAGACATTCATTCAAATGCTCGGTAGCAACAACTTTATTATTTTCTTTTCTTTCACTATTTTGTGTCATCCAATGTGAATTATTACGACTAGTGTGTTACTTTGCGAGTAGGAAAAACATTAATCCTACAATACTAGAATTACTTAGATATGGTGAATTATTTAACGAATAATTAAAATGGAATTGTATTGCCTAACTAGATAATTAGTGGCATATGAAGTGGAGGAATTAAGAAACGCAATTCTTCTTAAAATTTCACCATAATTGCTTAAGATCAGAATATAAACCTAAATTTTATTGCAGTTTGTGACAAAACAGTTTAGACGTAATTTTAATAACTTCAAAACCTTCAGACAATTAATCCGAGATCTTTTTATCTAAGTTCAGTACCTTTCCAAAAAAATTTAAAATACCTGGATCGTCTAGTAAACGTGTCGGTGTGAATTGTATTTCTCCAATAGGTGAAATCGTCTTAGATTTATTTCCTGATGACTTAGTTTTATTGTTGACATATTTATTTAAATCCTGGTTTACTTTAGAGTATATAAAATATGTGCTATAAGGATATCTTTTACGAATATTTATCGCAATCAGTTTGTTATCTACTATTAGTGGCCCACCAAAATATCTTGGAGAAAAACCAGATTTTATTGGATAGAAACACAAATCTAAGTTTTTATTAAAACTGAGAGTTTCCGGAAGTTTGTAAATGCAATCTGTAAAATAAAAAACAAATTTATATATATAAATAAGAAAAACAAATAAATTAAATCAACTAACCTTTATCCGATAATATTTTTATTAATGCTTTTTCTAAATATCGAGTTTTCCCAATACCATATCCTGCAATATAAGCCTCAGATCTAGATTTAATAACTCTATTTATTTCCTTTTTGTTTAAAAGAGTAATTGGTTTCACATTCTTGTTAAAGTGAAGTGGATTAACAAGTTCTAACAAAGCAAGTGCCCCACTGAAAAATAAAATTATTTTAATTTAATTTAACAAATAAAATTAAATCCTACAAAAATGGACACCATTGGTAAATCATTGTGCTAATAATTTTGTTTGATTGTGACAAAAGGTACTTACTATTTATTTACTGGATTAATGTAAACGATAAAATTAACTGCAGATGATTGGTCAAAAATGCCTACGACATTAGATCCAGCCTGTATGTTCAATCCTTTTTCTTTTCCACGTACACAATCTGCTGCTGTGAGTACCAAATTATTGCTGAGGATGGTACCACAACACAAAAAATATGCACTGTGTATAGAAACTATAAACGGAATATTACCAAGTGTTACTCTACTCGTAAGAGGAGTACCCGACTTTTCCAGACCTAAAATAAAAAATACAATTTATATAGTGTCTGCTATTGACAAAAATTAAATGGATGAAATATGCATCTCGAGAAGATTTATTTGAAAATGAAAAACACAGTTTCCTGTTGGCACCATGGTAAAAATTAAAAATTTTATTAGCAAATATTAATTAAAATACTTATTGAATAATAAACCCATAACTAAAAAAATCTCATGATTTTGAAATTTTTTATACGCATTAATATTTATGTAATACAAAAAATATTATTGAAGAAATAAAAAACAATTAAAAATGATATTACTTAGATATGATCAATTGTTTAACATACAATTAAAATGAAATTACGTCTAACTACAGAAAAAATTGCTGAGTAAAAGGAGGACTTAAGGACCCAATCTTTAGATAAAATAAAATTAAAATCAGCATTCTTGAATATTCCACCATATTTTCTTAAGAGCAAAAACTTTTTAAAAATCATTACATTTTGTGACAAAACATTTTGGACATAATGATTTCAAAAGAATCAAGTATTTTATCCAAAATCTTTTGAACTAAGGTCATACAAATTGGTAGTACCTCTATTGACTTCTGGACCACTTGATTCCTCAAAAATTGTGTTGTCACTTCTTGTGTCCTCAATACTTGTGTTTGCAATAATTGTCTCGTCATAGTTTTCGCTTAAAACATCTGTTTGAATATCTTGTTCGCCACGTAATTCATTAAAAAATTTAGGAAAACGCGTTAGTTTGACAAAAAGTGAGTTTGCTGGGACAGTATTAAAAATTCTAATACCACCTAATTTTCCATTTATTATCAATGGACTTCCGAAATATTGATGAATATATCCTCTTTTCATTGAGTTAAAACAGAAATGTGTTGTTTCGTTGAAAAATATATCATCAAGGTAGACAAAATACCTTTTTGGATTATCAGCGCAAACTAAAACAGAAATATAGAAATCATAGATTTTATTTGTAAAAATAAACAATTTTTTTCAAATTATTAAAGGATTTAGTTGCAAGTAAACAATTTTTGTTGGTATGAAGAGATGGTTTATTATGTAAAAAAAAACCTTGCTTAAACAACAGTATAATTTATAGTAGTAGACACATTTTTGTACATATAAAAATTTACTTTAATTTTTAATGTCAAGCTGACTAATATTATTTGAATTTGAATTTTTTCTTTATTTAATATTTATTTATGATAATAGGGATAAAATGGGCATTTATTTGTGCAACTCCCAAATATATTAATAATAATTTCAACATACATATAATAATTTATAACACTCTGTATATATTTAAAATTATTTAAAAAAAATTAAAAAGATTCATCATGGATAATAGGTAGTATTGTGTTGTTTCGGTTTTATGAGTTCTGTAAATTAAAAAATTTAAATAAATTAAAATTTTGAATGATCATAATAGTGTTTGTTATAAAAATTAAACACTTTAGAAACTCAATTAATTTGAGCGGAGGTTCAAAAATTAAATTAAACAAACAAAGGTGAAAATTAAATTAAAATTGGGCGCAACTATTTATAAGAAAAAAATAACACTATGTAAATTGGTGACAACTAAATAAATAAAATATTAAAAAAAAATGTATACTTTAACAATGTCGATTTTTATTTTAGGTTAGAAAACTGATTATTGTATTATTAAAGAAAATATTTGATCAATACATAGAATACATTTCTTATATTGAATTACTCAAGTAATAATCATGTAATTATCACTTTACGTTATGATTAATAATTAAATTATTTTTCATATGAGTTTTCCTTTTTTTAGATTTGGTACACAATTGATGATCATGAATACAACTTTTGACAATTCTACAGATTTCCTATGAATTCGACTTGATGTCGGCAAAGTGTATACTACAATGATTAAACTTAAAATGAGTTATTATTATTCATTAGTATAAAATGATAAGAACTATTAATTAAATCAACGATATGGTCTCTTCACAAGTAAAAAATCTCCACTAAAAAAGTCTCCACTAATAATTTTGACAGTCTTTTTATAGGTTTTTTTAAACCAAAGGCAATTAACACGGATAATTTGATCATTTACATTTTTATTAATTTTGTCTAAATATTACTTTTTCCTCTAAACATAACTTTATGGCCATAAATGTTTACATAGACATAGTTACATTTTCAGAAAGCCAAAATACTCCTCTAAAAATAGATCCTATCTTTTGCATTTTTAAATTTAAATTTTTCAAATTGTAATTCTTATCTAAGACAAAGGTATTTATTTATAACGTCCAACAATAATATTGTGATTATATTTACATATTAACAACGAGATTATATGAATTAAAATAAAAAGTTTAAATATTTGTTTAATAGTGAACCATATGAAATGATATCAATATTTACTTTATAATATTTTTATTTTATGTTTTAAAGAACAAATTTTTATTTAAACTTGATCTCAAATTATCATATTCTATCATTTTAATATTATTTACTCATAATCTTCATTAAATCATTTTTATAAAAATGCATTTGATTATCCTTAGCATACGTTTGGCATATCTAAATTTGATCGTATTTTTTTATTAGATTTAAAATATATCCAATAATATTATTTCTATAATTACTACCATTGAATGTTCCAATCCAATTTTAATGTCATTAATTTTACTAATAAATTTTCTAGACTATCATAAAATACCATTATTTCAAAATTTACTGTAATATTTAGGCATATTAATCCTTTGATTTTAATATGTTGTTAAATATTACAAAAGTTATTTATTTATAAATCTAGAAAATGCTATATGTCAAATTAGCGAAACCTTAGTCTTGGAATACTGTGGAAATTCAAATAAATATCATTTAAATATCATAATTATTATAAAATATCTTAATCTGTTTTGTCACAGTATATTAACTTTTTTCTTATTTGAAATGGCAAATATTTTTTTCCAGAACGCTGTTTTTGCGATTTCAAGAGAAATTAAAAAGTTTTCGATTTACAAAGTCACGCGAAAAATCGCAAAAACATAATTGTTGAGAGCACGGACCTGAAATTACTTTTTATAGAACAAAAAAATTCGAAATATCATTATAAATTTCGTAAAATACATCATATTTTAATTGACTGGGAACAATTGCTTATTATTATTATTAGAATATTTTCTTACCTCTTGATTCTAATAATTCTATATCCTTTTTCTCAAAACTGCAACGCATTTTTCTTGAAGCACATATCCATCCTAGTGAATATGCCTCGGTACCTACAACGCTTCTTCTTTCAAGAAACAATTCGATTTTGCCGACTTTCTTACTAAAAATCAGTGGAGTTTCCAGCTCTATTGCAGCGATTCGATCACTAAAATATATATTTATTACCTATACATTTATTTAGTATAATACATAGTGTTTTAAAACTAATAAACCAATTCCTAAGCGGATTTCTGCTATCGTTGTAAATTTACCAAAGCTTGTGTAACAGAGAAAATATATACAGGGTGGCCAAACGAAAACGAAACAGAGCCATTATCAGGAACTGCGTCAACGTTTTAAAAAAACGCAGAGACCCGTCGATTTTTGATCAAAGGGGGACACTTTTTTCCGGTATTTTCGACTTCGCTGCTTACACCTCCAAGGGAGGGTAACAATCGCCCCAAATTATTTAAATGGGAGGCATTAGGGATCGGGTAAGGTATCATTTTAAAGCCCTTTCAGTTCTCTTTACAACAGTCTTTACATTTTAAAACTCGGCCTGATACTTTCTAAAAAATTACATTTTAAAATTTAAATTATGTTTAGTTGTTTACTTATTTCTTAATTAAATTAAATGTTCAAATTGATGACCACTCGCGTCCATACAATAATAAAGATTTTGTTCGAAACTTTCTCGCACATTCCGAATAATTTCCGATGGCACTCCTCGACAATTCTTTGACGCAAATCTTCTAAATAGGGTGGTTGTGTTTTGTAGGTATATTTTACTTTTGAGGTATCCCCACAACAAAAAATCAAGGGGCGACAAATCTGGTGACCGTGGAGACCTCTTCTCCGGAAAAAAGTGTCCCCCTTTGATCACAAATCGACGGGTCTCCGCGTTTTTTTAAAACGTTGACGCAGTTCCTGATAATGGCACTGTTTCGTTTTCGTTTGGCCACCCTGTAGTGTGTGGAAATTATTGAGAAATGAGGTCTAGATTATAAGAATAGAAAAATTTGAAATTAATATTGACAATGAAAAATGTACAGATTTCATGTAAAAAATCGGATTGTGACAATAATTGTGTGGCTTACATTTTGTTGTCGAAACCGGTTGTAACATTTATTGCTTTAAGGCAGTCTTCGAAGTTGTCATCTAATTTTTGTTGTCCAACTTTTATACAAATTTCTTCTACTGGAAACTCTATACAGTCCGCTGCTGTTAGAATATATTTTTCGTTATAAATAGTTCCAGCACACAAAAAGTTGTCATTTGATTTTACGGATGCAAAAAAAGGCATATTAGTAATAGAAATTCGATTTGGCGACGTTTTTAAAAATGTTGATGAAAAAATCACTAGAATTAAAACAAATTAAAAAAAAATTAAGTATTTAAAAAACTATTTTTTGCTTACCCATGTTTACTAAAATAAGAACAAATTCCTTAGAAAATAACATCTTTAAGTTGTGGATTTTCCGTCTGGTATAGCCTATATATTTAATTAATTATTTATATTAATAGCAAACATAAAACTAAGCCATAAAATAATATCAAATATTATTTTTAATTAATTTAATTCATTAGCAATACATAAAACAAAAAATACGACACAGTTTTAATGAAGCAAAAAATAGGAAAGAAATTATTTTAGATTATTAAAAAAACCACGTACATTCATATACAGAGTGAAATTTAAGTATCGTTGCCAAAACCCTGTTTAGTATTTTCGCCATTTTTCCATTTAAATACAATTTCTTTATTTATAAGTGTTTAAGATGTTTTTAAGTTTGCTACTGTAACTGTTCAATTTCTTTAAGTGGTTTATCTAACATTCTTAACAATATTACAAATCTTAAAATTCTTAACGTTCTTAACGTTATTAACAATCTTAACATTTTTAACATTCTTAACTCATCTAATTCTATTCCTGCCGCGATTTTCGTTTTTAGAGTTTCAAATTTTGTCTCATTTAAGTGGGTTGTTGTTGCCATAAGTGAGTGTACATTAATGAAAGGAAAATTGGGAGAAATAAGTCCTTTAGTCTCACAGTATATGCTTTTATTTTTTCTCAGAAAAAGAGGATAGAACTACCGGTTTCGTGGCTAAATCAGCAACATCTTCAGATTCAAAATACCAATTTTGATGTTGTAAAATTGACTAATTAGTCTTACACCAAATTATTTGGTTTAATCACAAAGAATACATGTCGAAAAGATGAAATTGGATAATAAAATAAAATAACATGAGCTAGAACAGTTGTAATTCAAAATTCGTAAAATTAATGGTATTAAGATGGTCGGTTAACATGTTTTATATATTTTATCCTAATTTTAACTAATTTTTAATATGTTTGTGTTCGTTTGTTACGACTACTCTAATTCATGTTATTTTATTATCCAGTTAATTTGAATACATAAATATCATTACCAATTAAGAAAAAAATAATAAAAATCAAGCCAAACAAAAATTGATGTAAGAGCATTAAAACTCTTAAAAATCATAAGTTTTGAAAAATTAAATCCTTTGCTTAATATTTGATTTTATGATTTATTTTATTTCCCGGATTTCGGAATCGTTTTGTAACTATTTTTTCATTGTCAATTATAATATAATTTCATGGTAACCCCTTTTAATATTTTAACTTATGGCTGATATTGAATTAACTGTAAATACCTACACTTTTTTTACACAGAGTGATCCATAAAGTGTAATAAATATTTTAACCCTAGGATGAGATATTTAAATAATATTATTGACCATGATATGTATAATAAAAACATGATGTTTAATTTGAAATATATTTTTTTACTTTTTTGATAATATTTTGGATAGGTACAATGTAAATTTTTTTTAATAACTTTAGATTTAACAAATGGACATCGTATTGGCTTTATTGGAAATCACTCATTATTATGTGTTTTTTTTTTAATTTTCTCAATCGATTAGAATATATCCTGAATGTTTAAAGAGCAAACAATTTTAATTGAAATATTTATTATTATTGTTGTCACATAAGACATTATTTCGTTTCATTCAATCAATTTTTATTAATAATTTTTATAAATTCTAAGTTATAACTAGTAGCCACTGTTATATTTAACACCTAATAAAAAAATTAATATGGTAAGACTTCAACTAATTTAAACTCTTTATATTTATTCCAAGCATTGGAAACTGTTATTTCCACCGTCAGAGAAAAAAAGTATATTGAGATTAAGAAAAATAAGTAAAACACTGCACACAAATATAAATTGGTAAATCAAATAAATATGAAAATGTGGAAAGTATAAAATTTAATCTGTTTTTCAAAATGAGGTCATTATTGTGAGAATAAAGTTTTAGCGAAATTGGCAGGATTGCAGGATGGCTCATTGTTTATCTATGATTTCAAATTATTTTTTGACAGATAATCCAGTTTAATGTGACTCGAGGAATCCAAATTTATTAATAAAATTGCTACATTTATTTTGAATCTGTTGCTTTACTATTTGCAATTAATTCTCACATTCTTATGTAAAATAAAAAAGCAAATCGACTTCATATATCTTTTATTTGGTTCTAGTATAAGCATAAGTAAAAACAAATTATTTAAAAAATTAATGTTAAAAGTGAAGACTAGCGTATCTCAGGGACGTGCATATGGGCGGGCCTCTTCCTAACGTTTATTATTATTATATTTTTTAATAGGTCTGAGTTTTTATGTATTTTTTATTTGACAGGCCATTTGTATTTTATAATGCTATTCTTACAAAGTAATGTCATTATGTTTTAGAAAATAATAAATATACCCGTATGTAGATTTGATTTTATTTGTTTGACAAATATCAGTTAAATAAATTTTACAAATAAAATATTAGAGATAAATGAATTTAGTAGCAAAATGATTTGTCAAAAAATAATCTAATTAAATATGACTCGAGGATTCACAAAATATTTAACTTTATTTGGAATCTGTCTTTGGAATATTATTTTCGATTAATTCTCACGTTTTGACTATATTATATTAAAAATAAAGAACAAATCGAATATATATATTTTATTTATTAACTGTGTAAGTACAATCAAATTATTTTACAGCTTCAAAAATTAGTTGCACTGAATTATCCTTAATCTCGACAATTTTACATGAATTATGTGTACCTCTTATTATACAGGGTGTCCCCGAAAATAGTTTGTTTCTTACGACGTGTACAATGAACCATTCTTGTAACTAATGAAAGCGTACTTTTTTATTAATTTTTGAATTTCATCGTGTCAATGTCTAAATATTACAACTAAGTATAAATACTATGTTTTATTAGATTGTATGATACAATGAGTAATTTTTCAAAATCAGCTTTTATTGGATTCGTTCTTTTATAATTTAACACAAGCGTAAGCATGAAAAACTTCTTTCTACTACAGAATTTATAATTGTAGCTTAACTGAAATGTTCCTACATTTTGCTTTCTTTTTTTTTGGTGAATATCCAGGATTTCTTCATGAAATTCTTTCTAAAAATGTTTTTAGATTTCCACCAACTTCGGTAGGAATTACTTAGCATATACAGCTAAAGTTATTAAATTGCTTTTTCTATAGAATAAATTAGCGGTGACAATTATTGCAAATTTTGGGATATATTCATATACAGTGTGACAATCGAAATTGGAGACACCACCTTAGTATTTGAACTTATTAACCGATTTCAATAATTTTTTTTTAAATATTGTTCATCAAAAACTTTATTTGGAGACAGAATTTCAAAGAATTATTCCTATTTTTAAGGCACATACGATATTTTTTCATAGTTAAAAATCCAGAAATCTTATTAAGGATTTTCTATGAAAAAAAAATAAAAAAGTAAGTACGGTACTAGATTTAGATGGCTCCTAAATAAATATTTCCAACATTATTAAATTATGTTTTTTAATAAAAAAGTTATGGGATGGTAAATTTCAAAAATATTCGAGGTAAAAGTTTACAAAATGTCAACCAGCGATTTTTTAATCAAAAATCCGTGTCCGCTACTGTTTTTATTTGACTCAAAATAGCCTCAACTTTTATTAAAATATGTTTATTAATAAAAAAGTTATGGATAGTTAAATTTTTAGAATACATGAGGTACTAGTTTACAAAATTTCAACTTAAATTTAACTTTTTTATTAATAAACATATTTTAATAAAATACACATAAATCTATTGGGTGCGATTTAAATCCAGTGACGTACTAGTGTTTTTGGTAAAAAAATCGCCGGTTAATATTTTGTAAACTTTTACATAGTATACTCTTGAAATTTACCATCACGTAACTTTTTTATTAACATAACATACTTTAATAAAAGTTGGGATACGTCTATTTGGGAGCAATATAAATCCAGTGGTTTACTCATTTTTTTGATAAAATTTCTGGATTTTCTACTAAGAATAAATATCGCAATATGACTTAAAAATAAGAATAACTCTTTAAAACTCCGTCTCCAAATAAAGTTTTGGATACACAATATTTAAAAAAATATAGTTGAAATCGGTCAGTAACTGCATATACTCTGGTGGTATTACCAATTGAGATGGGTCACACTGTATGAAATAAAGTTGAAATGGTTCTTACCTCAATCAGATAATTTATTTAGAAGTGAAAATGGTGTGCTTTGTACTTTGTGTAATACTGAATGTATTTGCATAAAAAATATACTGAACAAATGAATAATTTAAAAAGAAAGGCATTTATTCCAGGAACATCAGTTATGTTTTATCTTCATATTGCTTTAAGTATTAACACTTTTCAATTTTTGTGTTTAGAACCTGATGCGACTATAACAGAATTTTTATTGATTGATAAATGAAGTATACAAAATATTTCTCAAGTCATCTGTTCGCATTAAAGTCACTAGAGTACATCTATGATAAAATGTATTTAAGGTAAGTGATTTTTTTCTTTTTTTAATTATATTACATTTTCAGTAATCTGTAAATTATCTGTTTTTTTTTTAATATCGAGGATAACATTTTTAAATCAACGTTTCATTTGGCAACCTGGCACTCTTTTTATGATATACCAGTACTTCCCTTTGTTGATTTTATGTACTTTTTTGAAGATAATAAATATAATAATTATACATAATAATACTAAGAAAACGGTTTCTTTTCTAAATTTTTTTTATACCCATTATTATACTTTATTCAAACAACCTATTTTTTCTGGGAATACCCTTTATATTACGCTGTATAAAACATTAAAAAACGTCAATATTGATGAGTCACTGAATCCATAACAATCAATCAATCTATTCCAGATTTTTTGAAGTAAGTCCAATATTTCTCCAAACTTTGAAGAATACACCTTTTCTGTTGTTGCGGTTGAAAACATTGTTGTTGTGGTTCGGCGAATTGTTGTTTTGGTTGGCGAAATTGTTGTTGGGTATTCTGATGGTTTACCATCTTCAGTTCCAGTAATAAATTTACGTAAATACAGCAAGTCAACATAAAGAGAGCTTGCAGCGATGCTGTTAAAGATTTTAATACCAGCTAATTTTCCGTATGCTAACAAGGGGCTCCCGAAAAATTTAAATTCATTACCCTTTTTCATTGTTTCATAACAGAAATGTATCGTTTCGTTGAAATAAATTCTGTCGATATAAACTAAATATTTCTTTGGGTTGGCATAACAAACTAAAACAGAAATATAAAAAACATAGATTTTGTAGTTACAAACAAATGTTTTTATTAAATTACAATTTTAGTTGCAGGTTTGACGGGATGATTTAATATATGTATAAAAATATCTTTAAGCAAATAACAGTGTAATTTATGAGTAAATATATTTATGTCTCTCAACACGTTGTAAAATATATTTGGAATTGGAAGTGGACAATAAAGTAAATTTTAAATTTCGTGTCACTCAAATCAAGAAAAAGGAAAAACAGTGAAAGTATATGCCAAATAATGTTCTATTTATTTTTAAAATGTACACACCCTTTTTTCTTATATGCAGAAATCCCACTTTAAAAATTGCAGAAAAAACTGTTTTCAAATTATTACAAAAATTCATCGTACTTATAATTTTGTACAAAATCGTCTAAAGTCTCCAATTAAATCGAGGAAAACAACGTAAATATCATCAAAAAGCATTTTAAGAGAAAGAAAAAATCCCAGGAAATAAAATCTGAAAAAATATTCAAAACACTTAAGAATAGAACTTAATTTAAAATATACATAGCTTGATGATTATTTAAAATATCTAATTTCTTAATTTTTTTATTCTATAATATATTTGCTTATTAGTATATCATTATTTTTGTATTTTTCTTTATGCAATTTTTTATTTGATAAAGTAGATTCTCAATAGATATTATTGTCCATGGTAGGGACTTAAGAAAACAATATAAAATAATTTTTAACTTAACTACACAATAGGACAATGAAAGAATTAATAAATACAGCTTTTAAATGGATTAACATTTTTTAACCAAATTTGATATAGACACTTTTTTAGTTAAAGGCAATGATTGATGAAAATTTAGTTCTGAATAATTTTGCAGTGGCGTAGATACGTGGTAGTCGTTTATGCTTTTAGAAATAATGTGATGGCCACTGGTTTTTTAAAACGATTTTCATAAAATGAATTTTTTTAAAAAAGCTACTCTCAAGTTAGCATTTTATAATTTGGTTAATTAATTTTTGTCTAGCACTTAAATAAAGTTGAAACTTCATTTATCTAAAATTTCGCAAAACAGATTATTTTTTGAAAGAATTTTTTATATTATAGGAAGGATTAATTTATAAATTTTCTGTATTTGTTTTATTTACGAATAAAAAGTTTAGTTGTTCGATAGCCTGTTGGTAACCAATAAAAATGTTATGTTGTTGTATGTCAATAAAGGTTTATTTTAGTTATTAATATTTTTATTTATATATTTATTTTCAACTAAGAATGTTAAACTTTTTACCAAAATTCAATGTCTTAAACAAAATGAAACATTTTTGGTTAAAATTCGAATTTTTTCGAATAGAATGCCAAAATTTTTACTGAAATTTAACTTTTTTTTGACAAAATGAAGCCTCTCGAATTAAAATTCTAAATTTTTAAAAAGAATTATCGCAAAAGTTCGACCTTTTTGAAAAAGTGACTCATTTTTCATTAAAATTCTAATTTTTTGGCAACGAATTCTAAAATGTTTGCTTTAATTCAGCTCTAAATGTACATTTTTTATTAAAATTTTAAATTTTCGATAAAATTTTTACCAAAATTTCAATTCTTGACAAAATGTTACATTTTTCATGAAGATTCTAAATTATTTACCAAGAAATTCATCATTTTTCCGAAAATACAACATTTTCGACTAAAATGAGATATTTTTCATTAAAATTTTGAATTTTTCGAATCGATTGCCAAAATTTTTACAAAAATTATTTTTTTTTTGACAAAAAGATTAATAAATTAATAAAGATTCTAAATTTTTGATAAAGAATGCCAAAATTATTATTCATATTCGAATTTTTTGACAAAGTGTCTCACTTTTCACTAAAGTTCCAAATATTTGACAACGAATTTTAGAATTTTTGCTATAACTCGAAAATGTAAAATTTTGAATTTTCGAAAAAAGATGTCAAAATCTTTACTAAAATTACTAAAACCAAATTAGGGAGAACGCGTGGACCAGAAAATATTTGTCTACGGAAAAAAATGGTAATTAAAAAAAATTTTGTGAAATAACTACATAATTTTTCGATTATTCACTGAGCTATAAAAAATGATTTATTTTTCTGCTATTATTATTAGAATAATATTTGCCTACCCTGTGCTGGTAATAATAACAAATTCGATTTCCTTAACTCGCATTTAAAATTTTGTCCGCCACAATTCCATCCAATTGAATATCCTTCGATTCCTTTCATAAGTTCATCCATGTCTAATGTGTCAAAGTCGTCTTCAGTAAGCAAATCGATACTGTTGATACTTTCGTCAAAAATCAATGGCCTTTTCAGCTCTATTACAGCGATTTGATTACTAAAATATACGTTTATTACCAAAGTTTTTGTTAGGATTAAAAGATGTGGCGTACGGAAATAATTGAAAAATGAAGTAGATGAAGATAAAAAATTAGTATAAGTCTTACACAAATATAAGAATAATAATAAAATAAAAGATTTTACATATTGTACACAATAATTGTAAGGCGTACGTTTTGTCTGGGCCACCAATTATAACATTTTTTGCTTCCTTGCAATACTCGCTCCCACTATATATACGGTTTTGACCAACTTTTATACAAAGTTCCTGTGCACTAAGATCATTCATACAATCTGCTGCAGTTAGAATGTTTGTTTTATTAAGAATGGATCCAGCGCATATAAATGTTGCATTTTTATGTACGGCTGCCATATAAGGTACTTCACTAATAGACGCTAATTTTTTCGGCTTCGTTTCTAAACATCTTAAAAAGTACGCTAGAATTAAAACAAATTAAAAAATATATATTGTTTATAAGAATATGTAGGCTGCTTACCAAAGTATCCTAAAACAAAAAAAATTTTTTTTGAAAATAACATTTTTAAGTTATGGATTTTTCGTGTGGTATATTTAAGATTCCTATTTAATTATTTATAACAATATAAGACATAAAACTGAACTATAAAATAATATCAAATATTATTTTTAATTAATTTAATTCATTTGCAACACATAAAACGAAAATCACGTTACAGTTTTAATAATGCAAAAATAATAAAGAAAAAATCGTATATATATATATTTTAATGAAATATTTATGACTTAAAATGTATAAATTAAATTAACTGCCTTATTTATTATTAAATTAAGTAAACTGCAGTAGGAGACATACTCGAGATACATTTTTCCATTTATATATTTTCCATAAATATTGATAATATTAAAATCAATAGAATATCTAGATCTTTAATTTTATAAAAGTCCGAAAATTATATAATTATTTAAAATAAATGAACCTTTATGTCAAATTTGGATTAAACTTTTATACTTACGTTTTTCTTTATGTTGTAAAAGAAGTTATTATAAATATGTGAGTGTTAATGTCAAGAGACAATAATTAAATGAAAATAAATGCGTTTAGAACTATATGAAAAATGAATAAAAACATTGAATAAAATTTTGGAAGGACCCTCGTTATATAAAAATATTGTATAAGATACTTTTGAATTCGCGTAAAACAAAGCAAGGAAAATTGAATGTAGTTTGGGACAACAAGAACCTGGAGATAAATAGATAGAAAAAAATTGAAAAGAAACAAAAATGCTCCTAGAGATAGAAAAATAAACAAATTTATTGAGTTTATTTTTTTTAAATCAAGGAATTAAAGTTGATTTACCATCGAAGAGAGAACAGTTGTAATTCCAGCGACACCATTATTCATTTAAATTCAATTAAAATCGCTTCTTTTACACATTTCTGAAGGCTAATTACATACAATAGTCTTTATAATTGCATGCTTGTGCGGCGATTTCCTGATTTTCCAGTTTGGTTCTCAGCAGTGTATGGCAGCATATCTAACTTCTGAGGAGGCGTTTGTACAAAAAAAAAAAATAAACACTGAACACTAAATTAAATTTAAATTCCTTAAAAATATTGTGACGGTATTTGCTGTCCCTTATTAAATACGAGTATTATTAATACACTGTAAATAAAATATATTTTTCGGAAATTATAAATACTTATACGGTTATACCGATACCTAAAGTTCAAAATACAAATTTCATTGAAGTACACACCTTTTAATACACCACCGTGTGTAACTAGCATACCTCGGGGTAACATATTTGGGCCTCTTCCTAATATTTATTAATACTATTTTTCTAATAATTAATCAGGCCATTGGTGTTCTAAAATGCTATTTTTAGAAAATCATGTCATTATTTTTTTGGAAATAAAACAAAAATTAAATATGCCTGTCACTGTTTATTGTATATTTGATTTTATTTGCCTGATAAATATCAGTCAAATAAAATTTACATTTAAAATATTGGAGATAAATGAATTTAGTAGCGTTAAAAAATTAATTATTAATTGTCAAAAAATGATTCAATTAAATATGATTCGAGGATTTACAAAATAATTGGCAGCATTTATTTCGATTCTGTTTCTATGTTATTATCGATTAATTCTAACGTTTTATATATATTCTTACTAAAAATAAAAAAACAAATCGACTAAGTATTTCATTTATTTAACTGTATAACTGTAATTATTAATTGTGGTGAATATCCTTAATGTCAACAGTATTGCCCAAATTATCTAAGCCTATTATTATATAGAGTGTCCCCGAAAATAGTGCGTGAAAAACGTACCGTCTACAAAAAGAATGTACAACATTTTCTCCATAAACCATCCATTTTTCAAAAATCAAGTAAATAAACCGTATAACTACTTTTCTGGGGATAATACATATAATAAATATAGCTAATTTAAGAATAACATGTAATAATAGTTTCCTATTTCATTTAATACACAGGACGTTTCTTTTTTCCGCGGAATCCTTTTTTATTTTGTGCCGCAGAGTATTTAATAAGATACAATAATAATTCCTTACTAATTTCAAAACGTTTAGTCAATTTATCAGTGATCTGTTGAAGTACATTCATTATCTGTTCCAACAAACCTAAAGCACTGATATTGCTTGATGAAATTGTTGTTGGGGTTGAACGAGTACTTGTCATCTTTGTTGGACGACTTCTTGTTTTTATGGTACTTGAAATAATTCTTGTTGTAGTTGGAGTTGAACGAGTACTTGTCATCTTGGTTGGACGACTTCTTCTTTTTATGCTACTTGAAATAATTGTTGTTGTAGTTGGGGTTAAAAGAGTACTTGTTGTATATGTCGGATGACTTTCTGTTGTTTCGCTACTTGAAATAATTGTTGTTGTAGTTGGGGTTAAAAGAGTACTTGTTGTCTTTGTCGGATGACTTTCTGTTGTTTCGCTACTTGAAATAATTGTTGTTGGTTTTTCTTCACCTGGTGCTAGTCTTTCTTCTCCTGCGGTTGCTTCTTCTTTTCCTGGTATTTTTTCTTCTACGTCTTCTGGTATTGGTATTGTTCCTGCTTCTTTTTCTAATTCATTTAAATAGTCAGCAAAATGTGTCATGCTCACGTAAAGAGAGTTTTCGTCGTAAGTGTTTAAAATTTTAATACCACCTAATTTTTCATTTACTACCAATGGGCTTCCGTAAAATTTCCATGCATATTCTCTATCCATTGTGGAAAAACAGAAATGTGTTGTTTCGTTGAAAAAGGTCCTGTCGATGTCGGAAAAATATTTGTCTGGCTCTTCTGTACAAACTAAAAGAGAAATATAAAATAAAACGTAAATTTTATTGTTATAAATAAATGTTTTGTTAAGTTATTTAATTCTAATTTTAGTTGGTATAAAGAGATGATTTTATATAAAAAAAGTGAGAGTAAATAACACTTCAATTTAAAGGATGTGATAATAATATGTTAAAGTTACTTCCTTTCATATAAAATATTACATTTTTTTCTAAATTTATTATACTATAATATTTCATTTTATAATCTAGATACACGTATATCTAATATGTAGCTTAAAAAAATGTATGCTGATTTGGACAAAAAAAGAAAATTCTTTTTGCTATGTCGAGCTCAGTTTAGGGTGTTCTATAAAAAACTTTTTGGATCTTTTTAATTTAAGTGGTTAAGGAAATTCGTCATAATATTGGTGATTTGAGATCTAATATTTTTTGTTTATTTATGTTACATTCTATAGTGCTACAATGATCTATAAATCTGATAAAAGTCTACTACTAGAAATTTCCTTACTATTAGGTGATACAAAAAAATTTTTTTTAAGGAGAAAAATCTTAAAATGTAAATGGGTTATATTAATCTTAAAATATGTTTAATCCTATTTTCATCTTTTATTTTTTGGAATTTCCTAAAATTCGTTTTTAAATTGAACTACATTATTTATTATAACTCGAAAGATATATGCCAATTAGTATTCGATAACATTTCTGGAAGAAAATAAGTGATTACATTAATTAGAGAACTCATCACTTTAACATATTTTATATTCTTGCAAGAGCATTATTATTCATAAAAAAATATGTTTCCATGTGTCATTCTACTGCCTGCAAAATTATTGATATGTGTGTAATTTTATATAAAATAAAATGTGTTCATAATTTCTATGATATTATTATTATAGTCGAAGATCTGAACCTTTCTACAATATATTTAACATATTTCTAATATATAATATTAGAGTGTATATAGTATTCATGGTAATTAAACAAAAATAAATAAAGAATTATAAAAATTCCCCGTATTATTATTTTCAATTTGTTTTTTGTATTTATACGCAAAAGTTGCAAAAACTTGTTTCTTTACTATTATTAGAATAATATTTGCCTACCCTCTGTTGGTAATATTAACATATCCGATTTCTCTAAACGGCAACTTAATGTTTCTTTAGAACAACTCCATCCAACTGTAGACGCTTCGATACTTTCTTCCTTCAAAGCTGCCTCAAAGTCTTCTCCAGAAGCCAAATCGATATTGCTGATAGTTTCGGAAAAAATTAACGGATCTTCCAGATCTATTACAGTGATTCGGTCACTAAAATATACATTTATTATGCAGAGTAGTACAGTGTGCGTCAAAAATAAAACAAAAATTCCTAAGAATATTTTTGCTACCAAAAAACTCAAGAAAAAAGACCCGGGTTGGTCAAAAAGAAAATCTTGTTTCATCAGAACACTACACCATGCCACAAGTCGGTAATCGCGATGACTAAAATTAATGAGCTGAGCTCTGAACTGGTACTTCACGCATCCTATTCCCCTGATTTGGCCCCGTTGGACTTTAGCCTATTGCCCAACTTGAAGGAATTTCATGCGGGAAAGAAATATGCTTCAAACTTGGAAGTGATTGAAGCGACAAACATTTTGAGGAGTTGCCAGAATCTATCTACAGGGATGGAATAAAGAGTTTGGAACATCGATGGACCAAGTGCATTAAACTAGAAAGAGATTATATTGAAAAATAAAAACAAATTTATTCTTCTAAATTATTGTTAGGCGCGAATTAATCAACCCATCCTCGTATATATTTAATAGTGTGTAAAGATGAAAAATGTGGTGTATGGAAATAATTGAGAAAAAAATTAGTCTAAGTCTCACCCCTAGAAAAGATAAATTTTAGTGTATTCTTATTTAATAAAAAATGTACAGAATTTATGGAAAAATAATATTGTTGCTTACACTCCATTTTCATTAATAATTTCATTATTTGTTGCTCTAACACATTGTTCGGGGTCATCATTTACATCTTCTTGACCAACTTTTATACAAATTTCAGTAATTACAAGATCTGTCATACAGTCTGCTGCTGTTAGAATATTTCTTTTGTTAAGAATGGTTCCAGTGCATACAAACTTATCATTTGAATAAATGGCTGCAATATAAGGCGCTTCTCTAATACTGATACTTGTTGGCTCTCCAGATTCTGAGAAAGTTATTGGGAAAAACGCTAGAATTAATACAAATTAAAAAAAACACTTTTCAAGAACATATTGGCTTACCTAAGTTTACAACAACAAAAAATATTTCTTTTGAAAATAACATTATTAACTTGTGGATTTTTTATCTGATATAACTAATATTTTTACTTAATTATTTCTACTAATAGAAGATATAAAACTGAGCCATAAAAAATATCAAAGATTATTTTTAATTAATTTAATTTATTTGCAATACATAAAATAAAGAACACAATACTGTTTTAATGAAGCAAGAAATAAACACAAACAACATTAGTATACAGGAAAGAACATAAATGACTAAGAATGATTACGAAAAGATGAACAATCAAGATGGGATAAAGAAAAAGAAGAAATGTAAAAAATATCAAAAAACTAGATATTAGAAATCAATGAGAAAGTATAAAAAAAGACCAACATATGAATAAGACACTATTATAAATAAATAAAATAAAAAATAATAATACGTAAGTCTAGAAGATAATTATGTAAAAAACAAAACAAGAGTTCTATAAGAATGCATAAAATTGATGAAAGAACGAACAATCACTAAAATAATTTTTTAGAAAAATAAAAGAAAGCTAACGCGAGAAATAAACGAAAGTTTGAAAAAATTTGATGTCTCTTTCATAGCCTCCAAGGAACCCTGATCTGATTTATTCAGAAATTATTATTAACCGACAATTGACTTACAGAATAATTTTATGTTTTATGCATTATATGTCTTTTTAGGGTATGTGATTGCATTTTTAATATTCCGTCTAGAAACAACAGTCAAATTAATTTTACTTCTGAATTCACGATTCACCCTGTATATTAATAACTCATTTATTGCGTGTTTGATTGTTATTTTTAAAAAAGGTATTTTATGGTATTTTATCTTTTGATTTTTTGTTTTGTTTTTTGGGAGTTTTATTGTGAATTTGCCAAAAGATAAACACATTTTTTTAGAATATTTTTATGTTGGTTGATGATGGTTCCATAAAGAAAAAAGAGTTCATGACAATCACTTTAAAATAATAAAATTCCATTTTAATAAATCAATTGTGTTTTAGTAGTTTCGTAAAAAAAATTCGTATTTTGATTTTTTTATGAAGTAGGTTTTTGGAATAATTTTTGGTGAATTTACCAGAGGATGAATAATTTTTTTATAATTTTTTTAGGGTTAATTTATTTCAATTTTTACTATTTTAAAAAATGTTTCCATAAAAACAGCAGTGCATGAAGTTTTGTTAGTTTTCTTATATAAACAAGGTTTTAATAATTTTGTTGTTTTAAAGAAATTTTTAGGGCGAATTTGGCCCAATTTTTCCAATTTTCAGATATATTTTCATAAAAAAATAGTTCAAGAAAATTACTTTAAAATGAAAAAAATCACATTTTTAATTAATTATTGATTGTGTTTTGGATTGTAGTTTTGTAAAGAAAGATATTTTATATTTTAATTTTAATTTTTTTTAATAAAATAGTATTTTGAGAAAATTTTTGGTGAATTTTCACAAAGTTTTCTTTAATGAACACATTTTTTATAGTTGCCCTAATTTTGGAAAATATTTTTGAATTTTTGTCAATTTTGTCTATTTTAAAGATGTATCCATAAAAAAACATTTTGCGAAAATTACTTTAAAATGTCAAATTACAGAAAGAAGTTTGTCTTAGAAAATGGTATTGTAAGATACCGAAACCTAAGTAGACTTTAATACATATTGAAACGCTTTGGAAGACTGTGGAAATTCAATGATTGTATATTTTTCATTTTTTTTTAATAGCAGTATAAGTATAAGATCAAACAAATTATTTTACATTTACAAATTGTTTTACCTAATTTTTTTATACAAGATGTCCCCGAAAATAGTGAATTCCTTAAAAGTACGTGTAGAATGTACCTTTAATAATAAAATTATTCTAACATATTTTCCATAAACAATTAAAAATCTAGGATATACACCTTATATTTATGGTAGAAAAATGTTAATAATAAATATGAATACGATAATTAATGAAATATATTTTTTTGGAAACGACTGCTTTAAGAAAAAAAAAAGTTATGGTAATTTTTTATTTGTACACGTTATATTTTATCCCAAACTACCAGGACGCTCATTTTTTCCGTGGACACCTTTTTTATTGCTGCTGATCTTAAAATAATTCAGACAATGTATCCAAAAACTGTTGAAGTGACTTCAATATCTTTTCTAATAAGTTTGAAATACCGAGAGTGACTGGTGCAACAATTGGACGATTTGAAAACATCATTGTGGTTAAAACATCTTTTGCCTTCGTTGTAGAATGAGTTGTTAGACGAGTTGGACGTGATCGACGAGGTGGTATTTTCTTTCTTGTTGTTCTTTTGATAGTTGTTTTTATTTCTTCTGAAATTGCATCTTCTTCTACTGGTATAATTTCTTCTTCTACTGGTATTATTTCTTCTTCTACTGGTATTATTTCTTCTTCTACTGGTATTAATTCTTCTTCTACCGGTATTATTTCTTCTTCTATTTGTCTTGTGATATCTTCTTCTTCTGGTATTGTTTTTTCTTCTCCTAGCGTTGTTCCTTCTTCTTCGAGTTCATTTGAAAAGTGAACAAACTGCGTTATGTTAACGTAAAGACAGTTCTCTTCGTCAATATTTTCCATTTTAATACCAGCTACTTTTCCATTTACTACCAATGGGCTTCCGTAATATAGGTTCCCATAATATTCCGATACATAATTCGTTAACATTGTGGAAAGACAGAAATGCGTTGTTTTGTTGAATAAGGTTCTATCATTGTCGGAAAATAATTCCAATGAGTTGTCAACACAAACTAAAACAGAAATATAAAAAAATAAAAAAATTTTAGATTCAAATAAATATTTTTGTAGATTATTAGATTATAATTTTAGTTTCAAACAAAGGGATTTTAGCAGGTTTGTTGAGATGATTTTATATAAAAACAAATCATTTTTTATATATATATTTTATGATACTAGTCTTAAAATTATTATTTTTTTGTGCAATAGTGTCAAAATTTCAGTGGATAATAAATAATATATTCGCCTTATCTTTATTTCAAATGTAGCACATTTTTTTCTAGAAAAACATTTAATTTTGCAATAACCTTTCAGAAAAAAGAAGGATTTTGATTCATTGAGTTATTATATGAGGGTCTCGGGTGATCTAATACCTACTTAGACAATTTTTCGATTGACTGAATCATAGAAAAAAATTAGTTTGTATTTATGCGAAAGTTTCAAAAACTTGTTTCTTTACTATTATTAGAATGACATTTGCCTACCCTCTGCTGGTAATATTACCAAATTCAATTTCTCTAAACGACAACTTATTGTTTCTTTAGAACAACTCCATCCAACTGCAAATGCTGCGATACCTTCTTCGTTTAAAGCTTCCTCAAAGTCTGCTCCAGAAGCCCAATCGATATTACCGATATTGTCGTTATAAATTAATGGATTTTCCAACTCAATTATACCGATTGGACTAAAACTAATACGTACTTTCATTTTTTATAATACAGTATGTATCAAAACTAAAAGACACATTCCTAAGGTCATTTATGCTGTCATCATGATGAAAAAATGTTGCGTATGGAAATGATTGGAAAATGAAGTGTATGTGACAAAAATAGTCTAAGTCTTATACTTACACAGCGTGGTCCAAAATTGTCGAGCAATATTTCTAGGGGGGATAGTTAGAGCTAAAAATAAAGGTACCTTTTTGTATACACTTTTTTCGAAAGCTCAATAATTAGGGAGATACAGGCCTCTAACAATGTATAAAAATATGTTTTTTTGAAATATCTTGAAAACGAGAAAAAAAATTTCAAATTCTAGACATAGAAGCTTTGCATAAAAATACTAAATTTTATGTTATTAATCAATTCATCCCTTCTCATTAAGGTGTACTTTTTGGCCTTTTTACACAAAAAATTACTTTTAATGTATCATCCCAAAATTGATCGTTTTTAAGATTTAAAGGAAATTCATTGGATAAACAATAAAATATTCATTATTGAAGGCTCCAAAGTCTACTTGCTTTATTAATATCTACTTTTAAGTTAAAATTTTTCAAAACGGTGGTATTTATGGAAACGCATCAAGAGTACTTTTTTAAAATATGAGTGGTATTTACTGCCAAAAACTACGGAAATGATTAATAACATAAAACAAAGTTTCTTTATGCAACGCTTCATGTCTAGAATTTGACTTTTTTTCTTCTCATTTTCAAGATATGTTAAAACTCCATTTTTTTATATAATTTTATAGGCCAGTATATCCTTATTATTGAGCTAAGAGTAGATTTTGGACCACTCTGTATAAGAACAATATAAAATACTATTAGACAGTGAAAAAGAATTTATGTAAATAAACGTATTGTAAGAATAATATGGTGGCTCACTTTCCGCTTTCACTATTAGTTATAATTTCATTAGCTCTAATGCATTGTTCAGGGTCATTATTTACATTTTCTTGGCCAACTTTTATACAAATTTCTGCTAATTCATGATCCTTTATACACTTCGCTGCTGTTATTATGTTATTTTCGTTGAGAATCGTTCCAGTGCATACAAATTCATTATTTGAATAAATGGCTGCGATAAAAGGAGCTTCAATGATATCGATAAATATTTGCTCTCCATAGACAGAGAATACTGTTGGGAAAAACCCTAGAATTAACAAAATAAAAAAAAAGGTTTTAACGTTTAAAGTTTATAACTTACCTAAGTTTACAACAACAAAAAATATTTCTTTTGAAAATAACATTCTCAAATTGTGACTTTTTTCTGGTATATCCAATATGTTTACTTAATTATTTATACTAACAATAGACATAAATCTGTACCATAAAACAATATCAAATATAATTTAAATTTTAATTAATTTAATTAATTTGCAACACGTAAAACAAAAACCAAGATAGAGTTTTAATGAAGCGAAAAATGAGAAAAAATTGTTTCAGATTATTAAAAAAAATCAAGTACATTTATATACAGGGTGAAATTTAAATATATATTATAATAAAAATTTCCATAAGAATTAATATTCGATTAAATTAATAAATAAATATTAATAAAGGTCCCAATAGCTGAATTAGAGTTGATTACTATTTCAATTTTAATTAATATATGACAAATTTAGAATCTTTATTGAGACACACAGCGTTTCCGATAAAACGTCAAATTAATTTTTTATTTAATAAACAGAGTTTTTACATAATGGCTTAAAAAAACCGAATTATTCTCAAGAAAGAAAATTAGATGGATTCTACAGTGAAGGAAAGTATCTGTGTTTCCTGAACTGGTTTTACAAAACGGCATTAATGCCCACTAAAATACTATTTTAGTCCAACTCTGCTCTTCCTGTTGCTATCCGAATAAGACAGAAAAAAACTATTTACTGAACTTAATGCTGACTTCAAGTCTATTGGCTATAACTTTTCCTCTTTGATTAAGTCTTAATTAACAATAAAACTTGCGAGGGAACCTTTTAATACATACTTTACTTTCTTGGGCAACAAGGGAAGCTGTATTTTCAAGTCTATTCAAAATTGTTTCTCTGACAGACACTCTGAGACAGATCAAGCGGGATTAGTAACAAATTGACAAATATCTCACCCAAATAGGGCTGGTGGAGGACAAAATAACTTCTTTCTGCCGGAAATCCAGTTCTTCTATAGGATGGAAATCCAAATATCACTTTCTTTTGCTTTTTTTTGAAGCACTTCAAATAAACCTTCGCCGGAAGTACGTTTCAAAATTACATCTATTACTGAACCCGAGCCTAGAATCACAATTCAAAAAAAACATACATAGTAGATACAGTCCCCCCAAAGACTTAAAAAAATTCAAAACGCAGAGAACTGGCCTTGTTCGGCTTAGCTCAAGGTCCCGAGTTAAACTCCTTCTTTAAAAAAAAAAAATTTCAAAAATTATAACCTAGAACCTTGACTTGGATTGAAAATTTACTTATCGACGACCCCGTAACGGCTGACTGACTCGTTTTTTTTTCAACTCACCTAATCACATTCTTGAAAAACGCCTTCCTCGAAGTTTCTAGAATGTTCTATGACCTTATGGCAAAAATGCAACGTAAAAAAATATTGTCATTCTCTGAACACGTGTTTGGACATTAGCGACTTATTTTAATAATTTAATAATTTTGTAAACAATTTTTTTAAATACTCAGCAGTGGTACATTTTTTTATTTCACAGGAATTAAAACAGTTATCAAATTATGAAAATAAAATTTATGTAAACCAAGATATATTTTTTTTTTGTACAGGGCTTTTTTTTTCTTATTTCCAATAAACTCTGTTTATTACAGTTTTAAATAATCTTATTTACGAAATATTTGCTATTTACGTTTTCATGCGGTTTCTCTTAAAAAATGACACGATAACATCACAGCTAAAACTTTCAGGCTTTGAAGTGTTTTTGTACGAATTTTAATTTAATTTTGTTATTTATGTTTAATCTTAATTTAATTACGTTAATGGAAACCAATAAAGTATATCACTTAATGCGTTTCAAAATTATGTCACTATATTTATAAGAATAAAGTTTTATCAAAATTGACTGAATTATTCACTGTTCATTGCATATTTAATTTGATTTTTCTTATAAATATAAGAGAGACGTTAAATGAAATTTACCTTTAAAATACATGAGCTAAATAGATTTACTACCATTACGAATTTAAATAAAAATGAACTGTTAATTAAATGTGTTTGTCGAATATTAATCCAGTTAAATGTGACTAGAAATCACAAAATTATAAAACAATACGCGATATTAATTTCGAATCTGTTGCTATGCTATTTTCTATTAATTCTCACATTCTTTTTATATTATTGCTAAAAATAAAAAAACAAATCCATTAGTATGTCATTTATATAACTACAGTAAAAGTATAAATAAATTATTTTACATTTTTCAAATTTAGTTGCGGTGAATGGTCCTTAATGTCATCAATATTGCCTAAATTTTATGAGCCTATTATTATACGGGGTGTTCCCCAAAATAGTGCGTTTCTTAAAAAACGTGTAGTATACTTAGTAATAAATATTTCTTCTAACATGTTTTTCTTAAACCATCCGATTTCTTAAAAATTGAGGATATGCAATTTATGTTTATGTTTACTGTAGACAAGTATCTCCTGTTGGCTTTAGAAGCTCTTCTACAGATAATAATAAATGTAATAAATATGAGTAGAAATGTATTTTTTGAATACGCTGATTTAAGAAAAATACATGATAGTTTTATATTTTGTACACTTTAGTATTCCTCATCCAATAGGCTATCACTAGCAGGATACTCTCTATCACGAGAAGGTATATAAACAGAAGGATGCTTTTTATTACCAAATAGCGTATAACCAGCAGCAGGACGCTTTCTATCATCTGAAGACAGATCACTATCAGGACGCTTTTTATTACTATCAGGACGCTTTTTATCACCATATAGCAGATAACCAGGAGCAGGACGCTTTCTATCATCTGACGACAGATCACTATCAGGACCCTTTTTATCACCATATAGCGTATAACCAGCAGCAGGACGCTTTCTATCATCTGAAGACAGATCACTATCAGGACGCTTTTTATTACTATCAGGACGCTTTTTATCACCATATAGCGTATAACCAGCAGCAGGACGCTTTCTATCATCTGAAGACAGATCACTATCAGGACGCTTTTTATTACTATCAGGACGCTTTTTATCACCATATAGCAGATATCCAGGAGCAGGACGCTTTCTATCATCTGAAGACAGATCACTATCAGGACGCTTTTTATTACTATCAGGACGCTTTTTATCACCATATAGCAGATATCCAGGAGCAGGACGCTTTCTATCATCTGAAGACAGATCACTATCAGGACGCTTTTTATTACTATCAGGACGCTTTTTATCACCATATAGCAGATAACCAGAAGCAGGACGCTTTCTATCATCTGAAGACAGATCACTATCAGGACGCTTTTTATCACTAGCAGGACCATTTTTATCACCATATAGCAGATAACCGGGAGCAGGAGGCTTTCTATCATCTGAAGACAGATCACTATCAGGACGCTTTTTATCACTAGCAGGACCCTTTTTATCACTAGGAAGCATATAACTAGCAGGAAGGTTTTTATTATCAGAGTAATCAAGCAATTCCGATTGTAGTTTTTGAAAACCTTCAGACATTTTATTCAAGATCCTTTGAAGCATTTTCAATATTTTTCCAAAATAATCTGAAACACTGATATTTTGTTGTCTTAAACGCATATCATAATCATTTTCAAATCTATTTAAGAAGTCAACGAAATAACTAATCTCTGGTATATTAACAATAAGAGAGTTGTCTTCATAAACGTTAAAAATTTTAATACCAGCTAATTTTCCATTAACAATCAATGGGCTACCCAACAAATGCCATAGATAATTCTTGTCCATTAAAAAGCAGAAATGTGTTGTTGTGTTGAAAAAGTACTTTTCGACAGCGGATAAATAAACTGAGTTTCCAGAACAAACTAAAACAAAGATATAAAATTAAAGATAAGTTTTATAAGTACAAACAAATATTTTGATAAATAAATAATAATTTTAGCTCAAACAGTTTTTGATAGTATGAAAAAATAAAATATATCTAAATTCGGTGGTTGAGAAAAACTGAAATTTATATAATGCAATATCCATAAACATTAAGTTTGGTTTTTAATGAAAAGCAGAAAGTAACCTGTCAATTTTATTTTTTATATATAAGAACCTTGTTATTTGTGATGCTAGTGTTACAATGGGCATTTATTCGTGCAACCCCATAAGAATTAAAATTAGTTTAAATACTCATGTGATTTTTTTTCTACTAATAAATTCGTATATTTGTGTAAAAATATACAAAAATATGTTAAATTAAAACATATACAACTGATTGGCTGCCATTTTCCACTTTGTGGATATGTTTCTCTAATCTTTTTCATGTTTCCATTTTGTTAGGGGTGATCCTCACACACGTCTCTAACTTTAAAATTGGTTGTCAAATTTGTGTGGTAACTGTTTTTCTATCCTATTGTGAGGTTTCTTCTTGTTCTACTCCCCGCACCTTAGTTTAACTTTTAGTTGTTGGCTTTGTTTCATCCCCTATGATCATTTGGGTCTGATCATTGACCTTATTTTGGCAACTCTCTTTTTTCCGTTGTTTTGTTTTACACGGGAACTCAAAAGGTGAATCCACTTTTGTTCCTTTCATTTTTATTTTAACAAGATTCTTTTAACTATTAAATATTAAATGTGATTGTTAAGTTTACCACTTATTTGTTTTTAGTATTCTAGTTCAATTTTCACTTGTATTCTTTGGATTTTTACTTTTAAGTTCATATGTAAATTTCATTGAATGATGTATTTTCTTGCTGTTTTGTAATTTTTTTTGTAAGTTTATGAATGTTTGCTTACAATTGTTATTTATATGACTTTTTTGTTTTTTGTAGACCTGATGATGACTGGTCTCAGTCGAAACTAGTTGTCTTGTTTAAAATAATATTTATTGTGGTAAAGATTTAGAGTTTTCTTGTTTTCTTTGGTTTAATTTTTATTTTATATTTAGTAACTTTGGGAGTCATTTGAAATTAATTTATTAGGATTAGAATTGCAAATTCAGTTAAAAATATTTTGAACAATCAAAAAATAATGTTCAAAATTGCAACTTTTTTCTAGACTGTATGCAAAAATTATTTTATTATTATTATTATTTTAATATTATTTGCTTACCTGTTGTTGGTAATATTTCTATACTTTCTTTCCGTAAACGACAACGTGATTCTAATGAAGAACAATTCCATCCAACTACAGATGCTCCATTTTCTTCAACAACATCCTTAATTTCGTCGAGACTAGAAATCGAACCAATATTCTGGATATTTTCATTATAACTCAATGCATTTTTCAGCCCTATTACAGCAATTTGGTCACTAAAATATTTCTTTGTTACGTATACTTTCATTTATTATAATACACTGTGTATCAAAAGTAAATGACAAATTCCTAGCAAATTTTTGCTGCTAATATCCAGGTTGATTCTTTAGGAATTACACTTAAATGTTTTAGACAAACTTGACATAATTTAAATATGAAAATTTGCTCAATTAATTTAAATTATTAGAACATCTAGTTACTTCCGGTTATACCAGAAGTTGACTGTAACTTCCTTGTTTTAAATAAAAGTAGCAATATTGTCCAAAAAATGTAATCTTAAAGCTAGAAATTAAAATTAAAAGTATTTTAAAGGGAACCAATTTAAAAAAAAAAATCATTTTAAAAAGAGCGATGTTGTCCATGTTGATGATTTTTTGAAATAATGGTCAAAATTCATAAAAATCAATGAAAAAGTTTAAAAAATAAAAATGTAATAAAAAGAGCAATATTTAAAAAAATATATTCTATAATGGGCGAAGTTGTTAATTTTTCGAAAATATTGAACAAAATTTATAAAAAATGTAACTGTAAAGTATAAAATGATAAAAATAAATTAAATATAATAAATTTTCGGAAATATATCGTTTTAAAATGAGTGATGTTATCGATGTTTCTAAAATTAGTATAAAATGAAACAATAAAAAAATTAAAATTTCAAATATTAAAGTATAGCTTAAAATTATCTCACACTTGATTAATACTTCAACTTATTATTTTCCACGGCACTTAATCTAAACTCATAATCCATACTTAAAACCTAAATTTTCGTAAAGAACAATTGATGTTGTTTTTAACATTAAAATATACAGGGTAATCTATTTAAGAAAGTTGAAAAATCTTTATATATGCGTTTTGATTCACTAAAAAATTTAGTACTAAAAAAAATTAAAATTTTCAGTAATTATAAAGATACAAGGTGACAAATTGGATTTATTTTCTTGATAAAAATGGTCTTAGTTTGTAAAACACTTAGTGACAGATAGCAAATCTCTATATAGAAGTAATCCTTTAGAGTAGTTTTACTGAAATACGCAAGAATATACAGGGATGTTCATATTTTAATTATGTTTTTCTAAAACGTTTAATTGGAGTCTGTGATACGATCAAAAGTTATGGTGTATGGAAATGATTGGAAAATGATGTGTTGATGAAAAACCAATCTAAGTCTTACAACTACATAAAGGCAATATTAAAGTAATAGTAGACATTAAAGAATGTACAGAAATCATTTAAAAAATCGAATTGTAACAGTAATTTTGAGGCTTACATTTCGTTTTCAATAGCAGTTGTAACACTTGTTGCACTAAAGCAATTTTGGGGGTCATCATTTTCAGCTTCTTGGCCAACTTTTATACAAAGTTCGTCTAAAGTAAGATCCCTTATACAGTCCGCTGCTGTTAGAATATTTTTTTTGTTAAGAATGGTTCCAGTGCATACAAAATTATTATTTGAATAAATGGCTGCAATATAAGGCGCTTCTCTAATACTGATACTTATTGGCTCTCCAGATTCTGAGAAAGTTATTGGGAAAAACGCTAAAATTAGTGCAAATTAACAGAAATAACCTCTTAAAAATTTGTTGCAACTTACCTAAATTCGCTACAATAAAAAATACCTCTTTTGAAAACAACATTTCTATGTTGTGGACTTTTTCTCTGATATACCCAATATTTCTAGTTAATTATTTATATTAATAGATGCCATAAAACTGAGCCTTAAAACAATATCAATTATTTTTAATTAATTTGATTAATTTACGCAATATAAAATATAAATCACAATACAGTTTTAATGAAGCAAAAAATAGGAATGAAAATTCAAATTATAAAAAGAAAATCAACTACATTCACATATAGGGTAAAATTTTACTATGATAATCAGAGATAAATTAAAATTAAATAAAAAACATTCTGTATAAGAAAACTATAAATTAAAATAATATTTTATAGCGAAAAACAAAACTGCAAAAGTAACAAATATTTTTGTTTCAAAAAAAAAACTTTTTTATATATATTTTATATTACAATCTGGTAATTTAAAAAATACCTGATCTTTTTAATTTATGAAATATTGATTTTTTTAATTTGTTAAAACTAACACTACATTATACTTTATTTTTAAAGATATTACAGAAGGTGTTACTTGAGAGATATTTTTTAATATTTCATTTGAAATATCTCCAAGAAATGTAATAGCTCAATAGTTCTACATGATTTCATTTCCTTAAATAATGCTAACCTTAGTCCTTTTTTATTGATCACCTATTTATTAAATGTAGTAATCGATGGTTATTGCAGGAGATATTTGTTTTATTATATTAATTTATATTTTAAAATCATCTACTTTCATTGGTATTGGAAAAAGTTCTATGTGTCATTGAAATATAAATTACCAGTTTATGTGATACGGGGCGATTTGATTTAAAAGGAGAATAATTTTTTTATGATTTGGTTTACGATAAATTGAATATTGAAGATTGCAGTTTATTAATTTGATAGTTATATGCAAGAAATTTATGAAACTGTTTTCAATTCAAGTTATTAAAATTTTTTGTTTTAAATTACCCATAAAAATATTTGCCAAAATTGTTGATATTTGACTACCCAAATAATACAATATAATATACCCCCAAAATTTATAAATAATATTCAACAACTGACTCGAAAATAGCTCTGAAATCACAGACAAATAATTTTTATTACGAAGAACTTCCAACTAATAACTTAATTAAAAATTCTAAACGTATAAAAATTCAGGAAGAAACTCATAAGGATATTTTAGCTTCGAAAGCCACCAAAATCATGGAATCAGATAAAATCAAAAATAAATTAATTTAACCATATCTTATTATTAACTGCTCTAAAGTTTTTTCGAAATTTGTTTACACTTTATCATATTAATAGAGGGTTTTTTACAAATGTTGGGCAAAAAACAAAGAAAAATAATATGTGTAATTTTAAATGGAACACAATGTATATTTTGGAGGCATTTAAAAATTCGCCTTTTTCTTTTCTATAATTAGATTAATGGCTTTTGTTTTCTTAAGAACAAGTAACACTACAATTTTATTTATGTAAGAATTAATATTAAAAAAACTAACAAACAAAAAATGTATTCAACATCAGCATATAATAAATATTTAATAAATAAAAACCAAAGAAATGTTTCAGTTTTAGGCGTTTCAAAATTATGTAATTTTTTTAAGAATAAAGCTTTAACAAAATTGTAAGGATTCTTCAATATTTGCTACAGACCTCATTTTATTTTTCTGATAAATATCAAATAAATGTACATTTAAAATATGCGAGTTAAGTGGATTTAGTATCGTAACGAATTTAAGTGTAAATTAACTGGTTTGTAAAAAGTTATAAAATAATTAGTTACAGATATCTCGTACTTATTTTAATCTTCTTAATATATTATTAGAAAAAATAAAACACAAATTAAATAAATATTTCATTTATTCAACTGTAGTATAATTATAAGAAAAATGGAAATTTTATTAAAAAATCAGTTGCTGTGAATTGTTCTTAATTTCAATAGAATTAGCTAAATTATGTATTTCTTATTATACAAGGCGTTTCCAAAAAAGAGTGCGTTCATTAAAAGTAGATATGGAATGTACCTTTAGTAACAAAATAATATTATAACATGCTTTTCGTAAACGGTGCACTTTTTCAAAATTTGAAGATAAAATTTTTGAAGCAAAATTACATTTGGGAACCCGGTGACAAATGCTTCCTATTTCAATTACCAAAATTACGGAACGGCATTATCACCTTTAGCAGCTTTTCTGTTGATTATAATAAATATGAAAAATATATGTCTAATACTAATAAAACGATTTTTTTTTGAAAAACGTTATTTTAAAAAATGTTATAATAATCTTTTACTTTGTGGTTCATCCCAAAAGACTTATTCGTTCCGTGGACTCCTTCTTTATTACTAAATAAATCCAATAGTTCCTTAGTGATTTTAGGGCATTTAGATAATTTCTCATATATATCTTCAAGTATGTTAACTGTCTCTTCTAAAAACTCTGTAAACTCTAAATTTTCTATTGTGTTTGGCAAATCAACAAGTCCATATAAAAAATCAACAAAATAGTCAATCGTTGGAATAACAATAAAAAGAGAGTTGTCTTCATAAGCGTTAAAAATTTTGATACCAGCCAATTTTCCATTTATTATCAATGGACTGCCCAACAATTTCCATAGATAATCCTTAGCCATTGTGGAAAAACAGAAATGTGTTGTTTCGTTAAAAAAGTATTTATCGACGAAAGATAAATAGTTTACTGGGTCATCAGTACAAACTAAAATAAAAACAAAAATAAATTGTAGACTTTACGGGTACAAATAAACATTTTGTAAAATAAAATTATGATAAATTTAGTTGCAAATAAAAGATATTTATATATAATTATATTCATACGGACACAATATATTTCAATACAAATGAAACAATTTCAATAAAATAAAATCTTAAATTTAAAATTTTTTTTTTAATTTATTTCTCACTAATAAACTATATACTTAAATTATATATAAAAATGAATGATATATAATTCATTTTTATTTGTCTTTACTAAATAACACTTAATATCGAAGTATCAAATTCAATTTAAAATATTTCGAGCAATGAAATAAAAATGTTTAAAATTTAATATTTTTCCTTGAATCAATTAATACATAATTTCAGAAAAATATTTTCTTTTGCAATTACTTACAAAAAATTTTCATTTAAAAACAGACAAATAAAAAAACACTGTACTCAAGAACTAAATAATTCTTCATTAAAAAAATGACCATCTAGAGCAATATTAATAAAAATAGAAAAATTCTGTTTTAAGTTAAAGTATTGCTCATTTTAAACCACTTTTACTTTTTATAGAACTTTTTTTTTAATGCAAGAGTTGCAAAAATTATTGTTTTGTTCTTATTACAATAATTACATACTTTCGGATGAGAGCAATTCTATTTTCGTTTTTTGTAAATTGCAACGGGATGGAACTGAAGAACAACTCCATCCTACTACATATGCCCCATTTTCATTATCAAAAACAGCCTCAATTTCGTCGAGATTTGAAATCGAACCAATATTCTTGATATTTTTAGTGTAAATCAATTCATTTTTCAGCTCTATTACAGCGATTTGATCCCTAAAATATATGTTTGTTAGTAAAGTTTTTGTTACCATGAAAAGATGTGGTGTACGGAAATTATTAAGAAATGAGTTAGTTTAAAACCTACAGTCGACCGATATTCCCGTGGCATTCGACGCTGGTATGCGCAGTGGCAAATCCTAAGTTTTCCGATTTATTTCTCGTTATTCTGTTGTGTTCTACCGAATCGTTGTAATTAATTGTTATTTTAACATTTTTAAAAATCCGTTCTTTTGAAAAATGACATTTCAGTATTCAGAAATGGAATTTAAAAGTAAAATGAAAGGACGTGCAATGATCAGTTACTCGAAGGAACTTGTGGCCAATGTTCTAGAAAGAAAAGGAAATTTGTGTACCATTAATACCACTTTCAGATTCAGATTCAGATTCCAAAAGAATTATTTACAGAATAGTTGAGGAGAAAAAAAAGATTGACAACAAACATGTCACTCAATTTTCTTCATCAAGGAGTACTATTATCTATTTATATATTATTTGTAATGATTCCGTTTAGTGTTTTTATTTTTTTAGGTCTGAAATTATTTGATTTATATGACTCGCATTTTAGTTAGTTAATTATTGGCCTTTTTTTTATTTCTTTAATTGATTTGCATTTTATTTATTTACCTGCCTTTAATTTATTTATTATTATTTTTTTATTTATCCAATCCTCTTTCATATTAATCTATTTGTTTATTTTATATCTGATTAACTTATTTATAAAATAAAATTGAGAACCAATTTATTTCATTTTGCTTTGGCATTTTGTAGAATATTTAAACCTTCTTAAAGGATTACTTCATTCCTGTATTGAAATCGTAACATTATAAATATTTTTATGAGTAGGTACCTACTTCTTTGTATTTTTAGAACATTATATTTGTAAGAGGTAGTTTCGACAATCGTAAATTAAAAAGCCATTAATTCTTAGAAACTCGCATTTAAATTTACTGTAATCCATTCCTTTACTTTCATGTGTTTTTTGTCTGCGCCAGTTCAGAGCGTCGTTTGCCGCGATAAAATCCGTGCACTATACAACTCATAATAGCAATATTAATGTTATATTGGACAATAAATAAAAAATGTACAGGTTTTGTGTAGAAAATCAGATTCTAAAATAATTTTGTGACTTACAATTTGTTTTCCATAGCAACTGCAGCATGTACTGCTTTAAAGCATTGTTTGGGGTCAATATTCTGATGTCCAACTTTTATACAAATTTCTTCTAATTTACGATCCTTTATACAGTCAGCTGCTATTAGTATGTTATTTTTATTAAGAATGGTTCCGGTGCACAAAAATTTATCTTTTAAAAAAATGGCTGCGACAAAAGGAGCGTCTGTGATACTGTGACTTAGTGGCTCCCGGAATTCCGTGAATGTTGCGGATAAAAACGCTAGAATTAATACAATTTAAAAAAAAGATATAGATTTTAATAATATATTCGCTGCTTACCTAAGTTTACTAAAATAAATATTTCTTTTGAAAATAACATTTTTATATTTTAAATTATAAATTTTGCGTCTGGTACATCCAATATTTGTAACTAATTATTTACACTAATAGGAGATATAAAACTTAACTATAAAACAATATCTAATATATTTTTTAATTAATTTAATTTATAAAACATAAAATAAAAATATGATTAAATTTTAATGAAAAGAAAGATAGGACAAAATGGTTTTAGATTATTAAAAATACTCACGTATATTCATATACAGGGTGAAATTTAATATAATGAATAATATTAAATAAGGCATGTTTTCGTGAAATCTTAATGGATTGTTCAAATTTGTTATTCGAAGTTGTTTTCTAAAATACATTGAGATCCAAAAAGTTTTATACAGATGGAGGAAAAGTCTCACAAAAAAAATATTCTTAATAAAATGCTCTATAATCAAGTATTAAATTTAATATATTGGGAAAAATAAAAAATGATGATTTACAGTGAAATATTCGAATAAACACGTCAGAAATCGTTAGATTATTTATTGAGTAAAAAAACAAAAAAAATGTGTGTGAAAACTCGATCAATTTGGCTTGATGATGATTTATAATCGAAAATAGTAGTAATATTTTTAACAGCAAATACAAATTTAAATGCGCTAAGATTAATTTTAACTATACATTAAATTCTATCTTAAATTTGAAAAAAATTTAAATTTGACATCCTTCATAATAATCTACAATTTACCTGGTTACCAAACACATTTTTTTTTTATTATGAATTTTAATTACTTAAACTTAGACATTTTGATATCAGAATACTGACGAGCTTATGTATTAAAACAATCACATAAGTCACATTAGGTAAAACATTTCAATAACACTCAACGCCAATCTACATGTAACAAAACTATAGAAATAACAATTAATCCTTTATGTATACAATAAGAAGTAAAACAATTCTAAAATTAGTATATTTTAATCAAAACTTATAAATTGTTAATTTATTTTAATTCATTTCTATTCATATCTGTTGCATTAAATAAACTAAGATAGGTTATTCTTAAAATTTCAATTGTGAAGATTTCTGTTGCAATAGATTAGTTAATAAATAATAACAATTCTTTGAAGTTCATTTTATTTAGATTATATTCTGGACTAAATGTATAAATAAATGTTTTAGAAAATGTAGAATATTATTGATTAAAACATAATTATAATATAAAATCAAGCCTATATGTATAATGCCCGCCAATTTCTTTAATCTTATCTCACGAAACCGAATGGTCAAACAACTGTTAAAAAGTTTTGGAAAATCGTGCAATTTTGAAATAAGTATATTTTATCGTTTACAATTATTATTTTTACTATTATAACATAACTAAAAATGAAAAATACGAGTCAAATAAGCATTTATTTAGCTGTAGCACAAGTATAATCAAATTATTTTTCTAATTCGAGGTTGGCGTCTAATTATTGTTCTTCGCTGCTGGTTCCTGTTATCTTAGTTATAAATTTCAAAATAGTTTGAAGTAACTTTAATACATCTCGCAATATTCCGTCCATAGTTCCAGTTGGTGATGCATCTGTTATTGGTGTTGGAAAACCTGGACCTTTTAATTTCTTTAAAAAGTTATCAAAATGCCTGAGGTCAACATAAAGAGAATTGTCATTCTTATTTAAAATTTTAATACCAGCTAATTTTCCATTTAATATCAATGGGCTCCCGTAATATTTCCATACAAATCCATTTCTCATTCCGGAAAAACAGAAATTTATTGATCCTTCGTAATAGAAGCTATCGACATAGTGAAGATATTTTGGTGCTTCCTTACTACAAACTAAAACAGAAACATAAAATAAAAAATACATTTGAAATATACAAATACACATTTTGTTAAATAAATAACAGGTAGTAAACACTGGAAAGCAACTAAAATGGATAGAATTTTGATAAATTGTGCGTCAAATCATAATTTAAAAATTACCAGTTGTAGTTTCGATCATAAAGAAAAGCATATCACCGGATAAACGAATCAAAAATTAAATTGATCACCTTCTTATAGAACAAAAGCATAGTTAGTCGATGTTGTGAGAAAATAAAAAATAACTGCTACAGAGGAAAAGAAAAAAAAGTAAAAGTCGCTTCAAACTTGTTGTGCAAAAATCCAGAACCAGGAAATACAAGAGCAATTGGCAGAAGTATTGAAAATTTATCTGGATCGGATGGATAACGTGAAAATTTGAACCAAATAAAATACTTATTGAAAACAGCAAAAAAGTGGTTGAAATACAGACAGAAGAAAAAAAGTTGGTTTGATGAAGACTTTAGGATAGTAATTAAAAAACGCAATAATGTCAGAAAGAAAATGCTGGAGGAAACCAAGAAAATCTGTGCAAAATTAGCTTAAAATTTATTCTGCAAAAATCCAAAACTAGGAACTAGAAAAACAAATGGCAGAAATATTTTAATTTTATCCAGAATTAATGAAAAACGTCACTGAAATTGATAAAAAAACGGGACGGATGATCGATTCCAGCAATATGTAAAGAAACCCACAGAAGAGGAAATAGAAAAGTAGCCGAAAAATTAATAAATTACAAAAGCACCAAGCGAAAATGGAATGCCTGCGCAAATAATTGAGTACGAATGAAAAGAATTGAGAAAAAGAATTCGTAGGACTCAAGATATAGATAAGAGAAGAAATGCTCGAAAAAATCAAAGAAGTGGTGGATATAGAAGACAGAAGAGAAATAAAATGTAGCATTAATGAAGAATGTAGCATAGCAATTAAAAAAGTTATAATGAAAGGGCAGGAAAAACAAACGGAGGAAGCCAAGAAAAGATAAAAAACTATGCAGGCAAAAAAAAGGAAAGATATAAAAAACGGATCGAAAGTAATAGAGAATCACTTTGTCAGTAAACAAATTAGAAGAGTAGAAAGAAAATTCATGTCAAGGCAAAATTAGAATACGTAGAATATAGAAACGAGGTGACGAAAGAAGTTAAAAAAGAAAGAAAGGAGATATAATATTTTTTTGGAAAATTTTGGTAAGGAAAATTCTTACAGATAAAGTTTATTAGGATTATTGTTAATGTTTGTCTGTGAAAACTTGCTGTTACAGAAAACTGTAAATATTCTCCAAATAAATAAACTATTGTCTCAAAATTTTGGTTTGGTAACCATATTTATTGAAATGAATAAAAGGTATTAAGAAGATATCACAACATAAAATTCAAAAATATTAAGTTGTAAATGCATGTAACATTATTTTAAGATCTAAAAAAAATTACAACTTTTTTTGGGCACATTTTTGAAAGAAAATAATTTTAATTTAAAAGTTTCCGATGATTAAAATATCAAAATCGTATACAATCAATAGTAATACTCGTATTAAAAATAACTGAACATTTTTATTTGTCTTTAACTACTATTACTATTACTATTACTATTAGAATAATATTTGCTTACCGCGTGTTGGTAACAATTCTATATTCACTTTCTCTAAACGCCGACGAGATTTTGGGCAACAAGTCCATCCGACTATATAAGCCCCATGGTTTTTTATGTTATTAGAAATGATATCAATATTGCTGATATTTTCGTTAAAAATCAAGGGATTTTCCAGCTCAATTGCAGAAATTTGGTTACTAAAATAAATCGTTGTTACGTATACTTCTTTAATTATAGTACACTGTGTATCAAAATTAAAAGACACATTCTTAAGTATACTTTTGATGCAATTATATATTTAACAAACGTTTGTGATGTAATGAAAAGATGTGTGTGGAAATGATTAACAAATGAGGTAAAGATGAGAAAAAATATTCTTATACCTACATAAAAGGAATACTAAACAGAATTTATATTGAAGATAAAATTGTAACTATAATTGAATGACTTACATTTCTGATTCTCGAGAGATTTTGTTTTTAGGAGCAATATTAACATTTTTTGCTTTAATGAGTTTTCCGTTCTTAGTATTCTGCTGTCCAACTTTTATAAAAATATCTTTTATTGCGAGATTTCTTACACAGTCTGCTGCTGTTAGTATGTATTTTTTAGTCACGATGGTTCCAGCGCATACAAATACATTATTTGAATAAACCGCAGCGATAAAAGGGGCTTCTTGGATATCGACATTTGTTGGCTCCCAAAATTCTGAGAATATTGTTGGGAAAAACGCTAATATTAATATAATTTTAAAAAAATGTCGTTTTTAAGAATTTGTTGGTTGCTTACCTAAGTTTACTAAAATAATTATTTCCTTTGAAAGCAACATTTTTAAATTCAAAATTGTAGATTTTATATGGTATATCCCATATTTATAGCTAATTATTTATACTAATAGGAGGTGTAAAACTGGGCCATAAAAATATATCAAATATAATTTTTAATTAATTTAATTCATTTGCAATACATAAAATAAAAATATAATAAAGTTTTAATGAAACGAACGATAGGAAAAATCGTTATCGTTAAAAAAATCACGTGCATTCTTATACAATTCCTATACAGAGTGAAATTTAATTATAATAAATAACATAAAATATACATTTTAATTTATTTAATTTATATATATATATATATTTTATTATTCGAAATTATTTTTTTTCTAAAATACATTAAGTTCCAAAAAGTTTTATACAAATGGAGAAAAATTGTATCTTACATTTCAGAAAAAAAAATATTCTTGATAATATGTGCATGACTTTTAAATCCATAATCAAGAATCAAATTTTTAATACATTGGCTGGAATACAGGGAAAATAAAAAATGATGATTAGCAGTGAAATATTGTTAGATTATCTATTGAATAAAAGAACAAAAAAATTGTGTGAAAAATCAATCAATTTGGCATCATGATGATTTATAATCGAAACTAATAGTCATTTTTAATATTAAATAAAAATTTAAAAATAATTTTAACTATATATTAAATTCTTTTTAAATCTGGCAAAAATTTTAAATTTGACATTCCTCACAATAATTCTATTCCAGCAATTTACAATTTCCTCGTTACCGAAAATATTTTTTTTATTTATTATGAATTTTAGTTACTAATTTTCTTGATTTTTTTTTTATTATTTTCTCATAACACTATATTAGCCAGGCCCTTAGAATTTTTGAAATGAGACATAGTGAATAGATACGATCTTATATGTTAAAATAACCAGATAAGTGACATTAAGCAAAATATCTTAATGACACTCAACATCAATCCACACGTAACAAAACTGTAAGAATCAAGAACTTAATTTTTTGGAAGAACTTAAAATAAAGAGATTTCTTAGTAAATGTGAAAAGTTCAACTTTTTTAAGTTAGCTTCTGAAGAATATTATTGGTTAGAATATTTATAATACATAATTAGGGCCTGTATGTGTAATATCTGTCAATCAAAAGTTTGGAAAATCGTGCAATTTTAAGAAAATTATAATCTATCTTTTACAATTATAATTTTTACTATTATAGTATATATATATATATATACTATATAGTAGTACTAAAAATAAAAAAAACAGTCAAATATGCATTCACTTTATTTAGCTGTAACGTAAGTGTAAGTAAAATCAAATTATTTTTCAATTTCCTCGTCTGGGATTGTAATATTGTCCTCATACTCTAAAGTATAACTTAAATTTAAACCAGACATTAAAACTCTTGCATTCTCGGGTATCTTATTTGTAGTATAAATATTAATGGTAATTTCGACCAAAGGATTTATTTGATGTGTAGGTTTTTCATATGGCATTTCATTTGATGTTATTGAATACGAAAAAGGTTTCCGTAGGCGAGGATCTAACAAATCCGACCCAGTTGCTTTACCAGTTTTAACTTTGCCCCAAATGTTGCTAAAATTTGGTAAAGGATCAACTAAATTTACATTCAGACCAAATAAAGCCAACACTTGCTTAATTTTCTTTACAAAAACCTCGAAGGAACCTCCAATCTCCTCTTCAAAAATCCACAGTGAGTATTCTGTTATAAGTTGTTCTTGGTATCCATCAGAAGTATCTACTCGGCTGGTGACACTAAGTTTAAGAGCGGGATTTCCCAAATATCTGATTTCCCATACACCTTTCCAAGCTGGATTTTCATATTCGTCTCCAAGAGTGTGTTCCACAGTACAACTAATTTCGAAAGTCGGTGATTCTTGATACCAATAATCTCTGTATAAATTGGAATTAGTAGTATCATCCAACAACTCCAGAAGTTGTTCTTCGCTGCTGTCGCTTGCTTCATTTTTTTTAGAGATACAATCCAAAATAATTTTAAGTATATTTAATATATCTGCCAATATTTCCTCGACACCTCTACTTGGTTTTGTAACTGTTGTTGTCGTTGTTGTTGGAAAAGCTGGACCTTCCAATTTCTTTAAAAAATAATCAAAATGCCTGATGTCAACATAAAGAGAATTGTCGTTCTTATTTAAGATTTTAATACCAGCTAATTTTCCATTTATTATCAATGGGCTCCCGTAATATCTCCATGCATATCCATATTTCATTCCGGAAAAACAGAAATGCGTTGTTGCATTGAAATAGTAGCTATCGACATATGAAAGATATTTACGTGATTCGTTACGACAAACTAAAACAAAAACATAAAGTAAAACATACATTTTAAAAGTACAAATAAATATTTTGTTCACTAAATAGCTGGTAGCACTCGCAGGAATGCAACGAAAATGGAAAATGGTAGTTTCGATCATAAAGAAAAGCATATCACCAGATGCACGAATCAAGAATCAGATTGATCATCTCCTTATAGAACAAAAACATCAGAAGTTAGTACATGATGTGAGAAAATAATAAATAACTGCCACAGAGAATAGAAAAAACAGAAAAAGTAGCTTCAAATTTTTTATACAAAAATTTTGAGCGAGGAAATACAAAAATAATTGTCAGAAATATATGAAGAGGAAGGAAACCGTCAATGAAATCGATGAAAAATTGTACTAAACAAAATGCTTAATGCTGAAGACAGAAAAACAAGTGGTTAGAATAAAAGACAGAAGAAAAAGCGTAGCAATTAAAAACGCAACCAAATTAGAATGGAAATGCAGGAAAAAGAAACGGAGGAAGCCAATAAAATCTAACAAGAAACAGGAAAAGACAAAAAATTATGCAGGCAAAAAAGAGGAAAAATATAAAAACAGAATGAAAGTAATTGAGAATCACTTTATCTATAAACAAATTAGAAAAGCTAAATCGAAGAAGAGATACAATCAGAAAATAAAGATGATCATCTATACCAGCAAAATGTAAAAGAAGCTAAAGAAGAGGAGATAGATAAGGAAAATAAAAAAATTATTACAAATAAAATTTTAAAAGGCAGACAAGAAGGAAAATTCATGGTGACGAAAGAAGTTAAAAAAAAGAAATTTGTATTGTGAGAAATTGATTTTTGTTAGTTCAAATAAGGAATATTTTGATGAAAATAGTGTTTCGGCAGGGAAAATTAATATAAATTAAGCAAATTAATTTTATTGTAAATGTTTGTTTGTTTGTTGAAACTTGTTTTTACATAAAACTGTAAATGTTTTTCAAATACACTGTTGTCCCAAAATTAGTACATTTGATAATAATATTTATTGAAATGAATAAAAGGTGTGAGAAGATATCACAACATACACCTCAAAATTTCAAGTTGTAAATTCGTTTAAAAATATTTAGAACTTTGTTTTTTGTTTGAAATGGAGCACATTTTTGGGAGAAAACATTTTAGTTTGAAATAACTTTTAAAGGCAAAATATTGAAAAGCTTTTCGATGCAATAAATCATTTTAAAAATCGCAAAAACTAAAATAAACTTATTTTTACAAATTAAAAAAGATGTATTTTATTACAACAGTTTAATTTTAAATCAACGAAAAATATTCTTTGTTAACAAGGATTATATATTTTTTTTAAATCGTATACAATCAATAAAAATTTTTTATTTTGTTTTTAACTATTGTTTTAAAATTGTGTCATTTTAATCCTGTAAAGTTACATTTTTCACACTAGATTTACTTTTTATAATGCTGGTGTGCCAAATGTACTTTTTTTTATTGTTATGCAAAATTAAAGAAAAAATGTTTTACTATAATTAGAATAACATTTACTTACCGTGTGATGGTAACAATTCAATATTCGCTTTCTGTAAACGCCAACGAGATGTTGAACAACAAGTCCATCCGACTATATAAGCCCCTTGGTTTTCTACGTTACTAGAAATGGTATCAATATTGCTGATATTTTCATTATAAATCAAGGGAATTTCCAGCTCTATTACAGCAATTCGATCACTAAAATATATGATTATAACGTATAATTTCATTTAATATAACACAGTCTATACAAAAACTAAAAAACAAATTCCTAAGCAGATTTCTGCTATTATTAAAAGTTTACGTGAAAAATAATTACTAATATTTATATCAAATTTGGATCGAAACAAAAATTGTTTGGCTTACATTTCATCTTCAATAGCAATTGTGACATTCTTTGCTTTAAAGGATTGTCCTTGCCCATCATTTTGTTGTCCGACTTTTATAATAATTTCCGCTGCTGTAAGATTTTTTATACAATCTGCTGCTGTTATTATATAGTTTTCATTAAAAATGGTACCAACACAAAATACATTATTATTTGAATATAAAGCTGCGATAAAAGGCACTTCTTTAATATTGATACTTGTGGGCGGATAGAGCTGTGAGAATGTTGTTGGGAAAAATGCTACAATCAAAACAAATAAAAAAAAAATAAATGAAGTTTTTGAAGCTGCTTACCTAAATTTACTGCAATAAAAAATATTTCTTTTGAAAATAACATTTTTTGAATTAAGGACTTTGCGTCTGGTATATGTATCATTTCTACTTCGTTATTTATACTAATAGAAGACATAAAATGAACCATTAAACAATAATAATATTTTTAAAATACCTAATTCGTGTACGAAACATAAAACAAAAATCACGACATAGTTTTATTAAAAAAATGGATCTAAATTAGAAAAACAAATCACGTATATTTATATACACTGTCAATTTTATAAATATTGCTGTGAACATTATATTATAAAAATTAATAAAGAAGATAGTAATTAAAATTCATAATTAAGAGTACAAAAATTTTTTTCGTAATTATAGAAGTTGTTAAAAAAAATGTAAGTAGTTAAAATTTTGAAAAAATGACATTGTTCTCCGATTTAACAAAAATTGTAAAAAATAAGTTTTTTAAAAGATTAAAGATATAAAAATTGATTACTGTATAAAACTAAAGAGTTATTGATTTATAAAAAGAATTAGTTTGTTGGATTAAAAAGGTTCTAAAAGAAATTAGTTGTAAAAGTAAGTGTTTGAAAGTGCAAAAGGCTGAAGAATCAAGAAATAGTGACATTTTCTACAAGCTAAAAGAAACTGAAATCAGCTGGAAAAATCTTCTGAGTGGATAAAGTAAAAAAAATAGAAGATGACAAAATAATTTCTCAATGACACTCTAATGTAACTGTAAAATATTAGTTGAAGATTAAATTTTATTGCGTATAAGGTTGGGAATTTTGATTATATGCAGGGTGGATAAAAATGACGTTATTAATAACATAAAATTAGGTATCTTTATGTTAATTTTAGTGGCCTGTAACTCCCTCATTATTGAGCTTTCGTATATAAAAAGGTACCTTTAATTTTAGTTGAACTATCACCCCTAGAAATGTTTCAAATTTTTCTGGAATTTATAACCTTACTTTTTCTTAGGTATTAATATACTTACATTTTAGCTTAATTAACAAATCATTTTCTAAAGTGTTTTCAGCATTTTTCCATTTTAGTCTTAATTTATTTTCCACTTATAAAAACGGTCAAGTTCTTCTTTAGATATAAGAGCAACAGCTTGAACGTTTTCGTTAAAAGTTAATGGAGAATTTAATTATATAATAATAATATTGCAAGTTGGTTGTTAAAATTTAATTTATAATTAATTTAATGTAATTATATTAAAAATAGTTTTACATATCTAACGAATGGCTCAATAATATATTTCCGGGTTTTATTGATATTGAAAAATCGTCGTGTGCAAATTTTGATTCAATACAAACTGAGAAAAAAAATATTATTGTAGTGTTGGTTATACTTTTCAAAATTTGTGACTATATTGTAAATGGGGACAAATAAAATGAATTAAAATTCAAAATGTTTCGATCACTCCCACAGACATTCGGAAAAATCAATTATGTAGATTTTCTTTTTTTCCAAATAAAGAAATCAAGTAAATTTTCTATAAAAAATAAAACACAAAATTATTCTTTATTCTTTTCTTAAAAATTTAAGCTAAATTATAATTCAAAAGAAAATATATTCTTACACAGTATAATTATGATTTAATAATAAAGTTATCAAAAAAATGGAAAATAACTTTTTGATTATGAAAAAAAGACTAATTTACTAATTTTCTTCATTTACGATCAGAAAATAGGCACCCTGTGGGACAAAGGTACAAAATTTGTAATTTATGGTTCTATTCTGTAAAACAAAATATCGGAAAAAAATTTTTACTGTGTTATAAAATGTCAATTAGTTCTCGTGTGAATAAAAGAAAAGTAAAGAATATTTTAGCAGCAAACTTTATGAATTTAACTGTTTTTGTATTAGTTTTAACACCCTGTAACTTCCTTAATATTAATTTTAAAGTTTTTTTTAAACTTAGTAAATATTTTATCAATATTTTTTTTTTTTTTTTTTTTATTTCCCAAGAGTTTTTACAATCTATCCTATATAGGATAATAAGTAAAATAAGTGAATAAAGATAAATAACATAGAGAAGTCACTATCCATTGATAACACTTCTGAAACGTTCTATTACTATTTTTACATAAATGTTTTGTACGTTACAAACTACAATGTTGGGACTATATACACTTTAACTCATAATTAGCACTAACACACATTATTGTCTTTGGGGGAGGTCCAGAGGGTCACACCTCTTCAGCCTTTTTTTGGGTTGGGCAATCAAGAGATCTGTTGCCAGTTCGTTTGGGTGGACGCTCAATCTGGTATGGTATTTGTCGGAGATTTTGGAACATTCTTCGGCGACCGTCTGTACTTGTAGGTCTTTATGTAATGCTGCGTTCGTAATATACCATGGTGCGTTTGCTGCTGCTCTTAGGACTTTCGATTGGAACCGTTGGATTTTTTGGATATTAGAATTACTAGCAGAACCCCACAGTTGTATGCCATAAGTCCATACTGATCGAATGATAGTTTTGTAAATTATTACTTTGTTAGCTAGTGACAGTTTTGAGCGACGACCAATCAGCCAATAATATTGTCTATATAACTGGCCAAGTTGGAGTCTTTTTTTGCAGATGTGTTTGGCCCATGTTAAACGCTTATCAAGATAGATCCCTAGGTATTTAACTTCATCCTTTTGAGGTAGTTCAATTTTGTTGAGTCTTACAGGTGGGCAATTGAGTTTATTAAGGGTGAATGTGATATGGACTGACTTACTTGAATTAGCTTTGACCCGCCACTTCTGCATCCATTCTGCTATTTTGTCAATATGTTGTTGAAGGTTATTAACTGCAGTAATTGGGTTTTTGTGGGATGCTAATACGGCTGTATCATCGGCAAATGTGGCTAACTAGTATTGTTTGTTGTGGGAAGATCAGCGGTATACAACAGGTATAGAACAGGGCCAAGTACGCTACCTTGTGGAATGCCTGATTTTATCTGCCTTAGTGATGTTTGCTCTTCTCTATATTTAACTAGGAATTTTCTATCTGTAAGGTACGATTTAATTAACTCAAAGTATGTATAAGGGAGATGTTTTTTTATTTTGAACAACAATATAAAGAAAAATTATTAGTTCGAAATAATAAAATTTTGATAATTGATAGTAGTGTTTATTTTTTTGAAACATTTTTAGTTCATTTAAAAATATGCTATTTCTTTACAATTTATTTGACCATGGATTTCACATGCTTTGCAATTTTATTATTTATTTATTTGTCATTAAAATATAAATGAAAATATAACTACGTATTAAAATCTTTTATTAAAATTTTTTTCAGTAGAAAGACACATTTGTTTAAAAAAAAATACCATTTTTATTTGATATAATCAAATAATTTATTTAAAATAAATAAATTTTAAACTTGGTTTAAGTCAAGAGAATTTTACAAACAAAATAACTAGTATCTTTCTTATGAAAAAAGGATTGTTTGAAATTTTGAAATTATATCAATTTTCTTCTTCTAATTATTAATATTTTATTTCAATTGAAATACTTTTAATAATTTAAAATCCAGCATGTGAAATCATTAAAATTAGAAATTAAAAACATATAATTAATAGATTTACTAAAATTACTTTAATTATCACCTTCATTTTTCTATAGGTAATTAAACCCTTTGATAACAACCTTATTTATATCCTATTCTTACTTAAAGGAGCAGTAAAAATAATCATGAATTTAAAAAAATAATTCGTGCGAAAAATATTAAAAAAATTGCGTTAAATTTATTACATGTATAATTAACAAGTCGTCATGTTTTGACATGCATTTTATTACAAAAGTTTTGTTGTTATTTTGAAATTAACAGTTTCATATTTAGAAAAAATATTTATTGAAAAATATTCATTATTATCATTATTATTTCATTATTTTTCGTATTAATAATACAATTGAAAAATAATTTACAACAGCATGGAAAGTAAAATATTTTAATATTTAAATAATTATAATAAATATAATAAATAAATAAATATTTAAATAACTTGTAACTTAAAATTTGACCCAATTTGTTCTTTTTTAATTTAAAAAATAATATTTCAAACAGTAAATGTTTTTTAAGAAAAAATACATTTTTTGCTAATTTTTGTAAAATCGGGCACATCTTCATTTTAAGGTGTTTTTATAAATAATTTCAGCCTTTGTAACTAGCTTACTTTTTCATCGGTTTTTCATTCGGTAATACTAGTAACAAAAGTTCTATTGAAAAATAGAAAAATCCATCTTTCAGCTATTATAAAGATTTACCCGGCTGTTCAGTTTGTAAAATTTTATTAGAAACTAAATGAAAAAACATTTTTTTTAAAAATACAGTAGGAGTAAAATATCTAGAGACTAGAGAAGAAAAAAAATAACTTGAAATTGAAATTAAAACAAATGAAAAAGCTCAGGAATATAATACAGAAACTGAGAAAGTTGAAAAAGATGGTAATAATTAAGAAAATCAACACTCTCACGAGCAGATTTACACAAATTCTTATTCTATAACATCTATCCCTACAATAACACATTATTAACAACAAATTCTATATAAAATAATTAGTTCACAATAATAGTTCACATAAATAAAATGATAATAGCTTCCATAAAATTATTTATTCTCAAATACTCCCTAATTATTCCTTTATTATTTATTTTTCTAATCCTAAATTAGCCGCTACTAATTATTTATAATTACGCAGTCTGTCCATAATACATGCTTTTTTTACATCTATTTAAAATGAAAATTATTTATACTTCTTTGTTTCCAGGAACACCATAGTACATGTCTAATTATCAAATTTAAAATCATCACAATCATTTACTAATTTTACATAGATTTGAATCCAAATTATTAAGCAATTCTAAGTATAATTCTGAAAAATTTCTTCCCAATCGCATACCAATATTCGTCAACAAATTTTGGTACACACTAAATTTTTTATTTATTCTTTCACTTATGTCATGTTCAAATTTTTTCTTTGTCGTTTTCACTGTTTCTATCTCTTCATTCTTGCTAAATATTATATTATTATTATTTTCTGCTTCACTTAGCTTGTTTTCGTTTTCTACATCTTCAGTTTCTTTTATTAAATATGTGTTTGCTTCTTCCATTTTATCTTTTGTTTTTCCTCTTATATTTTTTGTTACATATTTCTTAATTAGTTGTATTTGTTTATCTTTTTTTCCTTTACACTTCTATTTTGATATTTGGACATACATACTTCATATTGCCTTTAAAATCAATTTATAATTTATAATTATAAAATCTTCATTGTCTCTTTTGATTTCTTGTATTTGCTTATTTTCTTCAATTTATTCTTATATCTTTTTATAATCCTAGCTTAATATTTTCTTCATATTCTTTCTTTTCATTTCTGTTTTTAAATTCAATATATTTTTACTATTTTCATTTTGCATGTTTAAAAGAAAATCATACTCTTCTTTCCAACTTCTCTACTTTCTCTTTCACCTACTGTCTTTCTCTCTGTCAATATTATTCTTTCATTCATTATGGAATTTATTATAAATTATCAAATATTCTATCGCTTCCACGTTGCGTGCGCTATTTGTTATTTTTAACATTTTTTAGAAACTTTTTATTTTACGTTTCAAATCTGTCGACTATATTTTTTTGACATCAATTTTAAATTTTCTCCCAATTTTCTTTTAATAATGACTACAGTTACAAAACCAATTAAAATTGTGCACTTTAATTACAGTTTCTTGATTTTTTTTATATTATATTTGGATCATAACAATAGATTTTAATGTGTTTATATGCTTTTTAGGAAATGTCATTATTATATTTGTGTTTCTTTACTCGTCATGAATATGGCCTGTTGCTATTCTAGTTTTTTCTCTACTACTTTTCTTATTTTTTTCTTATTTTCAGTTTTAAATTATTGCAATATTGTTTACTACCCATGCCTAGACCAGGAATCCAAAAATCAATTGCAACGTATTCAAAATACATGTTGCAAATTTATTTTTAATCGAAGGAAATATGACCATATTGCAACTTATTTTGCTCAAATTAGATGGTTAAAAATTTAAACATATTTTTGAATTAAATTTCCTTGTTTTTATATATGGGTTACTTAAATCTAAAGCTTCCTCTTACTTATATGAACCAATGATTTAAAAAAAATCTATCCACAACAATATCAGATATAACACTATTATTTTACCACAAAAATCGTCGCAATTATATAAAAGTATACCTTAATACGTTTGTACATGTATATCAGAAATATTTTGTATTACATTTTTTATTGTATTTTATCTTATTTTTATTTTTTTTAACTTTTCACTTTAGTCAGGAAGGTTAATAGTTAAATCGTAGTTTTAAGCGAATCTTTGCCTTCCATATTATTATTATTATTATTATTATTATTATTATTATTATTATATATCATAAATTCAGTCTTGATAGCTCTATAGTTGTTGAAAATAATCAAAACAAAAAGGATAAACTAACGATTCAAGCAAAGTTGTATTTATTGTATTGATTGAACCACATATTTTTTTTGACACACTTAATCTGCAGCTTCTTGAAAAAATGAGTTGATTCCTCCAAAGAAGTGACTAAAATTAAATTAATTGTTTCAATTCTTACTTTGTGAAAACTATACATAATAAATATGAAAATATAAATTATAACTATCTGAATTTCTACAGTATTGCACAGCTTTTTAAATTATATTGAATCGGCCAAGGTTTCGCCATTTATCGAGAGCATTTTCAAGGCTTAACATAAAAATTGTATTCGACTTTTAATACAAATAGGGTTAGGCAAAAATATTGATAACTACTAATCTCCCCATTAATTTCCTCGCCATTAAATCGCACATATTTGAATGACGATCATAAAGATATTTGCAACTGACTCCGAATTGATTGATACCAACAATTACTAAACCCAAATATACTAGAGACGAACGACTGAGAATGATACTCGTTCGAATTAATTGCTGTACACATTTTAGAGCGTATTTCAGTGTCAAGCCTATCGTTCCGGGAAGTTTCTTGGCCAATAAGTTGCACTACACATTCCGTATGACAAATTAGACATAATTGCAAAACCTAGAGCGGCAGGTATACGTTACAGATGGAGTAGACATCATGTATTTGCTGGAAGTAATTCAACTATACCAACTAATTACCGGATCGATTAATTTTACAAGACAGTCTAGATCCGGAGTTTGAACGATGGCGTCGGTGTTCAACACGTACCGTATTTGGGCCCGGAATATTAATTCGGTTGGATGGATCATATTTTACATGTCATCTTGAGGGTACAATGGCAATCAAAGCAGAACATGCAAGAAGTGATGAAACTGTACTGGCATGATTATTGGGGTAATGTCGTGAATGGTAGTTTACACCAGCGTACCGCATAGGAATTATATTTGCTAGGAAATACAAATTGGGATAATTTATTGTTTCAACCCTTAGTTTGTGAAAACGATCCATAATAAATATAAAAAAGATAAAAATTCACAATATTACAAAGCTACTTTTAAATATTTGTCTCGACCTAGTTAATGTTTAAATTGCATTATTATCAAACAGTAATATAAGACTAATCAATCAAATTTTTTTTTTCTAAATTATCCATCCATAAAAAGATTTGCCAAAATTGGTGATATTGGACTACCTAATGGTTTCCTTTATTTTGAATATAACATTTATCAACAAAAACAAAGTAATTTTTATTGATACATAAATTAAATAGATTTATAATTTCATTAATTAAAATTTTGTTAATGTTTTTTCTTTCTCAGAATTTAGTTATACATTCACATGGAGAAATTTTTGAAAACATGTTACTAACGCGAAATGAAATTAATTTTGTATTTTCACTTAATTTATGTGTATTTAGTTTATATATTAAATCTAAAGATATTTTTATTGACTATTTGTAGATGTAATCGTAATTAGTTAAAGTTTTATTAAAAATCTTTAATTTATTATTCGGTGTATTGACAATTGGTTTTGTATCTTCATGTAATTTAATCGATTTTTTAAATTACATGTTTTTTTTACAGTTATTAAAAAGCAAATTCGATAGATTCAGAAGTTCACATTATCTGAAAATTTTTGGTTGGGTAACTACTGAGGATTTTTAAGTTACTTGATTCAATAAATTCGTTTTAATCATTTATAATTAAAATGAGCTTTGCCCTACCTTTATCTGATTCTGTAACTGTTAAATTATTATAATTTTATTTTTTATTGTTTATAAAGTTAAAATATGACTATTAATTTCTTTTTAATTTTGATAGGTTTTAAATTTTTAATTTTTCCTAATAGAAATGATTAGCCTTTAATTTTAAACCTATTTCTGGGTCAATTCCTAAAATTTTTTTTTAATGTTAATTATGAATTTAGATTTTACACTTTTACTTGATCTTCTCTTTCAATTTCGATTTGTTTTAATTAAGAGTTTAAAAGAGCCACATCACGTAAATGATGCATCGCAATTAGACCATAATTATTCTAAAATTAAAACTTCGGAATGAAGTCCGCCTACTCTTCGTCATCATTATTAATTAAAGAGAAGGGTTATTCCTGGCCACGTAATAAAGTTTTAAATAGTAATCTAATTTTGAGCTTGAAGTTCCACGCTAATTATGTTTAGTTAAATAACTTTCATACCACCTCAAATGAGTTACTTACGTAAACGTACGACTATTCTAACTAGAGGATTCACAATTAAATTAGTCGCTTACTACTACTTAGTGTTTGTTCTTTTTATTCCTGAATAGTTGTTATATTATTTTTGTTACATACTCTTATAGTGAACCAAAGAAGTACAATTTTTTCTTGAACTGTTTTGTAACAAATATTTTCTAAACTCCAAAGTGTACCTCCATTAACTTTTTTTAGAGCGAAAATATAAAATGAACAAAATTATATTAAAGATATACCTACATACATTTTTAAATATAATCTCAAATTTTACTAAAACAATCAAAAAATCAAAACCCCTTTTTTATATAATAAGTAATTATTATTGATAAGGTTTATTATATTATTGAACAAAATAATCTGGATGAAGTAAAAAAAAAATTTAATATACATAAAAATAATTTTAAGATTTTGTCGAATGCGTGTGAGGACAAAAATTTATTTTTAATATAACATTACAATATACATACATTTTTAAAGAAAAAATAAATACTTTTTCACATTATAATAAATAATTGTCATGAATTATAATCATTAAGAGAGCGAAGTTTTGAAAGAAATATTAAGAAAATAATTGAATAAATAAATATATCACTGATAAATATGATTTGTTTATTAAACTAGAATCATTATATTCATCTACAAACAATGTTGAAATAATAAATACAGTATCTTACATTAATGAACACATTTTGTCACATTTTAGTGAATCAGTTTTCATACATATAATCATTTGGTTAGCGGCTTAAATGTAATATTGGAATTTTTTAAACTTCTGAATTTTTTTTGTTCTCCGTTTGTTCCGCCGGTACTAGTTTCCCAGAACGTTAAGCGAAAACATTATCATAAGCTTCCATTTTCGTTACTTTCGGCTGGAAACGACAATAAAACAGCTGGATAGTATTCAATTTTAGAGTAAAAAACCTCGTATGTAGGCACTGAATATTTCATAATGCATTACAAGCTAGATTTTTTTTTTCGGATTACCCACCAGAGGCGCAGCTCAAACTATCAAAAAATGATTTATTTTTAAGGTTCTCAAATTTAAATTAGATTCTGAGTTTCCCGTTTTGTATAAATGAAATTTTATTTCTATTTTATTTCTACTTCAGTGTTGTTTGAAAAATCCTGGATTTCTTAATTAGTTTTTCTTAAATGGATCTGTCAAAGAATAAAAATATGTACGTTTTTCTCGTAGATCTTGCAGAAAGTAATTTCTCCGTTTTCCGATGGTTTTGATAGATTTAAATCCATTTGTAAACTAGATTTTTCTGAATTCATTTCGTGTTTTCTAGGTGGAATAATGTTTTGTACTCTTTCTGTAAATGTGTTTTGTGGCGCCACATTGTCTGAGTGCATTTCAGATGATAGCCCTTTAAGTATTTTATTAGTCGGTGTAAAAATATAGTGAGCAAAATGTTTTTTTATCAATAAAATTCTGAATTGTAATTCCGCCTCAAAGTTTTAAATAAAAATTTGTATTAAATATGGAAAGATAAGTATTATTTATCTTTCCGTATTTATTATGAATAATTTCCGTAAAGTAAGAGTTGAAACAATTAATTTAAAAATTTGTGTTTTTATTTGATATGAAATTTTCCATTCAAAACCTAAATATATTTTCCGGATATTATTAAATGTGAGGGTGGTTTAGAACAAATTTTATTTAATAGAAAAACTTCACAAAACCGCCTAAAAATAAAATTTAACGTGGTTCTAGTTCACTTATATCAACTTTGATTATTTAATACTACTTCTTACTGTCGGTTTCTCCCTATTTACATAATTTTTTTGCTTTTTTGAAGATTCTAGAATATCCTAGAGATTCACCAGATTATTCTTGATGTTTTCGAAACTACTGGAAAAATTATCACAGTTGTTAATTAGATTTAGTTTCTAGATTTTACAAACTGGTCTATGAAAATCAAAACTAATTTCCTCTTTGTGTGTATATATTATATATGGTGACGCATTATAAAACATAACTATCATCTATCTTAAACTTAAAGAATGTATGTTTCTATCCGCCAATGCCAGAAACCAGACCGACATTCGTCTTGAAAGTGTTCGCGATATCGCCCGTTATGTATGTATGTAAATTTCACATTACCAGACGCTATGAACTTCCACCCCAACTCCTATAAAATAAACCCCATTTTTATAATCAAATTACAGTCATTTAGTTGCAAAATGGCTACGGTGACATCTCTTGAACGCCAGAGGCGTTATCAGAAATTGTGTAAATGGAAGAAGAAAATACTGTTAATATTTATTTTGTTAGTAAATTTTATATAAATGGATTTCCGTATGTGTTGTAGTTAGTGTTTTTAATTAGATATTACACTATTTTCACTATAATACACTTATAATTTGAAATTTGTTATTATTATTACATTAATTTGTAGCTAGTTATATGGTGGCCCATTCTCTTAATCATAAAGATTGTTTTGAATATTTTGCTTACTCAGTAGTTTTTCAAGATTTTTTCTCTTTTGTTTGCGACAATTCTATAGAGCGGTTATAAATACATGCGACAGTAATAATTCAATTCTATTTTATCATTTGCCATTGTAACATTCATTTAAAAAAATAAAAAGTGTTTTGAGTGAGTACAACAGTTAATTATCTACTTTAATATTTTTTATGTGCAATATACGATGCATGAGTATAATAGAGATAGGTAGAGGATAAGTACAATGTTTTTTTTAGTTGTGAAGTAAATTTTAGCTTTTTCTATTGCTTGTGGTGTTTTAGTACTATTTTTTAAATGTATGTATTTGGGAATAATATACTAAGTGATCCCTGAAAAATTGATCATTTTTTATCTTAACATAAACAAACATATTCCTAAATAAATATTACATAATATTCATTAATATTGGGTATACGAAAGTAAATATTCAAATGACTTTCATTATATTTTTATTCTTAATATATTTTTAAAGATTCTGCTGGTGACCCAGCGTAACGCCCCTGAAAATCCTGAAGTTTTGTTAAATCACGTTCATCGAAAGTAGTCGCACGTCCTGTATAAGACGTTTAATATTTTTGTACGACATGTAAACCTTAACAGTGAGTAAAGGAAGAAAATCGTGCCACGATGCCTTAGATTGGCCATGGATTCAATTCCACATACTGCAAATATTTAAATAGTACATTTAAGGTCGCTTTTAAATTTTTATAAATTAATTTTCCAGTGCGAAAAAAAATTGAAGTAGAAAAAATATTGATTATAAAAACCTTTCATTTTTTTTCTATTTGAATATCATTAAATATGATTCTATTTTAAGTATAATAAATTATAGAAATTTGTATGCACTCAGCTTGTTTCATACTTTAATCAGCAAGAGCTTAATCGTAATTATAATTGTAATTGCCTTTCTGATGGCGCAATTACAAAAGGATTTCAATCGTGGCTAGAAATTACTGCTGACCGTAAAATCTTAATTGAAAACCTAATTAATTGGCAAGCCAATATATTACCTCAATAACGTTGCTGTGTAATTTGACGCTCACACCTTCTATCTTTTATTACAGCGAAATAACTAAATGTATTCCTCGTTAAAATCTAATCTATTATATTAAAATAATACAGAATACATGAAAGTATTTATTAAATCAAATTAATTTATGAATTATCCTGAACAAAGAAGCTACTTTACAATTCATAAACCGAGAACAAAAACTACAAAGTTCAAAATTTAATTTAAGTACAAAACGTATTATTAGCGACTTTCAAGTTCGAGCCCCATTTTCTCATTTACATTTTCATTTTAAATATAGAATTATCAAATCCTAAGCATGTTCTCTCGTCTATTTTTCTTATTATTGAGAAAAATGCAGATTTGGCCAAAGGAATGGCAGGAAAATAATGTAATTTTCCGTCACAAAGATTCGTACAAGCATTTGCCACGAAATAATTTTAGATTTTTATGTACCTACAACGTTGACTTGTTTCATCGAGAGCAGAAAGAAGAAACTGGGTCATGATATTTGTACTCCGATGCAAATTCATTAAAAAGTAAATTAGAGCAGGTACATCGTGCAAGTTATATTGTTCGCTCCAGTGGCGAAACACCCATGTTTTTCGATATTAATATCAAGAATTTAATTAAAAAACGCATCTCAAACGAGATTTTATTGTATTGTACTTTATTTGAGTCGTTCTGCTTAAATAAAAGAGTTTGATTGTGAAAAATATTTTTTTAGATTAAGTGGTTCGTTTTTGCAATAATTTTGCATGTTTATTTGATTTTTGTCACTACTGTTAAATTTTTTTATTTTCATTTTAAAATTATTTATGATTTGTTAGTTATTATAAATGTTTACCTTTCAAAACTCAAAAAATAAAACTTCGAAGGAGTATTTTCTTAACAAAAAACAATCTATTAGTTTATAGGACAAAAATTGAAAGTCTCATGTTTGGAAAGAAATTAAATTATTATTTAAATTAAAGCATTATTTTCAAATTTTAGTAATCTTTATTTTTGAAAAATGTTAATTCAAAATAATTCCTGTTATGTCTATAAAAACCCTTCGTATTTTAATATAATAAAATAGTGATCTCCGCCTGTGTTTTCGATTCTTTACCAAAACAGTAACTTAGATTGTTATTTATGATAATTAAAAAGTTGCCAGGAATTTTACCAGTGGGAGCATCTTATTTAGTATATCTAATAAGGAACCTGGAAAAACAATTTCTTAAGGTTCATATTGTAAAAATTTAAATATGTTTTAGAAAAATATTTTGTTTTAAAACCCATAAGAAATTAGAATTTTTAATTAACTAATTTATTGTAATAGAAATTTTCATAATAATTAAATTTTGCATAATTTTAGTTAATTCAACAGATATGAATAGAAGCTTTAATAAATGAATTAAAATTAATTATTATTGTGCAAATTGTGATTAGACCTAGATAATTTTAGAATTTTTTTATAGACTGAAGTTTTCCGAATTAAATGAATTTTTGTCTCAAAAATGATAAGACATATGTATATTAACATTTTATCATAATTATTTCGACAAATTTAAAAAAAATAACATGTAGATAGACAAGCTCTTAAGATGTTTTATTGACCAAAAAACCGACAAACAAGAATCAAATTAAAAGTGTCTAACAAATCATTAAATATAAACATATACAAGAGAGATGCAACCAGAAAAGTCTTGTGAAAAACGTTTATTTTAAATAATATTTTATTTAATTTTCCCTCTTTTATGCTTCTGAATATTTTTCCGACTAAAGGAATTTTAGTCTCCATCTTCTGATCCAACGAAACTTTTTTTGTAAGCTTTCTCAATATCTGACAAAACTTCTAATCTAAATTTTATAATTAATGAAAACCTTTTAAAGATTTTTGTTTGTTGTTTCATTAATTTCTGTTATCACTACATGATGTGTTAATTTATGGATCGTTTTTTGGAAAACTAGAATTCTAGAAGTTTTCGATACTGGAAAGTTTTTTTCTTTTGATAAATATATAATTTCGAAATGTATTCAAAATATCATCCACAATTTAACAACCAAAATATTGTGCCTTGGAGCCAAATAGATATAATAAAATTAAATTTTAAGAAAAAGAGTGTTAAAAAAAGTTTTTTTTGACTTGAATTATGTTTAAGAAATTTATTTTTGATATTTTGTAAAATCGAGCTTATTTATTTTAAAAATATGCGGATTTTTTTCTTGTGGTACAATATTTTATTTTTTTATTTAAATGGGTCAAATCAAAATGAAGAATGTGTTTATATTTCACTCTCTGAAGATAATTTTAATTTAAAAAAAATATAATTTGAATGTTTGAAACTGCCAAAATTATAGGAAGTTTTGAATCAATTTTAAAGTATTTTTGACATAAGAATTTCAGGTCTAATTGGTTTTGTATTTGTAATTTAATCGAATCATATAATTATGGAGCTTGATGTTTTTTTTTGTATCATGTTTTTTGTAAGAAAAGTAAATTTGATTGATAACTTGTTTCCTAACATTATCTAAAAACTTTTTAAAGAATATTCATTTTAAATACATTAAAATCACTTCAGTTTTCACGCAAATATTTATTTGTAAATGTGTTATTTCTCACTCCCTCTATCTTAGTTCCAATTTTAAGAACAGATCTTTATCCTTGAGTAAAATCAACACGCGAAGATTCTCCAAAATGCTAGTGGGCCACATAATCAAAACTGGAGTCTGAGATAATTTATTTTGGTAGTGCCGAGATTCGAGGCGACAAACTAGATTGTGAGAAGGAAGAGAATAATTTGAATCACGTTCAAATACTTCCTACGTCTAGTGATCAACTTACACGTTTCACTTTAAAATGTTAATGACTCATTTTCCACGATTTGTTTTGTTACCGGGAAGATTGAACTTGTACCATGTTGATAAATGTCGAGAGTGTGTTTATAAAGTACACTACAGATAAAATGGAACGGGAAAGAGCTAGCTTAAAAGGTAATTTAGTTCTGAATAAAGAGATTTTTTATTCTGAATAAAGATCTATTGTAGATTCATTTTAATTAATTTATTTACAATAAAATGATTGTTTCGGAAATCAATATAGCTGAAATAAAGCCAAATATTTATAATAGTGTTTATGGAGACTTGGAGTAAGGAAAATAAAATGAACTAACTTTTTCAAAATATAATAATGAAAAAATAAATGTATGGGAATTACTTTAAAATGATCATTAGTGCAATATAAAATCAAAGTATTAAACAAAAAATTTCTAGATTTTACAAATAACCATGATATTTTAAGGATTTCTATTCTAAATTACAAAACCTCAAGAAAACATTCATAAAAATTCAAGAAACAAAGATCCATGGGCGTAGGTGCTTAAATATCTACATAAATTTGATATTCATATAAATAATAAAAGAAAAACTCTATACATAGTGTATGATTATAAGATACTTTTAGTTTTTATTAATAATTGAAATGTTTTATTTTTGAGATTATATTTTTTCTGAATTGAAAAATTTTGAAAATTTTCCTAATTATGTTATCAAACATATTATTATTCAATAAAATTGGCTCATTGTAGTTCTAGAAAATTAAATAATTTGAAACCTATTTTTTCATGTTTAAATATATATTAAAAATACATCACTAAAAATTACAAGAAAACTAAACTATGCCTATTAGGAATTGAAAATAATATAGATTTTCGCTAAAATATTAAATTTATGGGAAAACAAAAAAAAATAGTCATTTCATAACAAGAATTTTTAAAAAGTAAGATATTCACTAAACCAAAATTCTGATTTTAAATAGCATTCATTTTATACGAAAAATTTGAAAAATATAAAAAATTTCATCCAAAAAACAGAAATTATAAAGATTTTACCTCAAAAAAAAAAAATTAGAATGTTTCATAAAACTGCAAAAATATTGATTTCTCTTTAATTATAATCACTAAATTCCTAAAAAGGTGGAATTTTCTTAAAAAATGAATAAATAAACTTAGATTTTCAAAACTAAATAAGATTTTATCTCAAATTGCGATTTTATTACAGGAGTTTAAATGTGATCTCAATTTTCTTATAAAAATAAAAAATTGAGATTTTCGAATTATTTTAAAAAAGTCTTTCCAAAATTTTTTCCAAAAAATATAAATAGGTGATTTTGTCTATAAAATTAAAATTAATTAAAAACTTTGTTTCCAAAATTGCAAGAATTTGAAAAAAATTTGGATGTCACCAAAATAATAATATAAACAACTAAGATTTTAATTTAAAAATTTCCCAAAAAAATTAAAAATTATAATGTTCTCTAAAAAAAATTGCCCAAAGATACCTTTCAATATTTTTTAATTGTAAATTACTAAAATACTAGAAGAAAAAGAAAAATTTTAAAAATTGAAAATAGCATTAAAACTTGAGGAAAAAAATGGGGAATCTTCTCCTCCTTAGTCACCCTTTTTCCTTGACTTTTCTTGCCATTCCCATCCTTTTTGCCCTTCCTTTTCCTCGTGCGAATCCAGAAAAAGTTTTAACTTCGCGATATCTTTGTGATAGATATACTTTATATATAATATTCACACTAAAATTCTGAAGAAGAATCATCAGAAAATTGATTAAACCAAAGATGTAATAAAAATCGTATTCTTGTAATTCGTTTTCGCAATTAAAAGTCACCTGGCCCGGTCAAAGAATTTCCTTATTACTTTTAGAGAATTGTGTCCGTCGTCAGAAATTTCTCAAAATATTTCATTATTATGTTCTTTGGTACCGAACAAAGTGGAATGGTTATTTGTCAAGCTTTCACGGAATTCATTCTCTCTATAATTTCTTCCTTTAGTGTTCGTTGAAAATATTTCACTAATTACGTCGACTATTTATTCCTTTTGGGGTTTTATTTCGACCGAAAGTTTAATCAAATCTCATTGGGTTTTTAATTGATTTCGGTTGATTAATGCCACTCAATCGCCTTTCATTTATCCGGCAATTAAAAATATTCGATATACTTGAATAACTAGAATCTGCTTGATTTAACTCTATAATAAATAAATGTTTTATTCAAGTAGACTCAAAGGAAATATAAGAGAAATAGGTGCACCTATCTATAGAACCAAGTACTTTTTTTTTATTCTAATTGTGTTAAAAATGAAAGAATATTAAAAAAATATGCCGTTAAAAATTTCTTCATTATAAAAGTGTACTAATTGCAATTTTTGAAACTAAGTCGATTTTTTTGGTTTCGTTTCATGAATCATTCTAATTTCTTGTTTCTTTATCGTGTCTATTTTTGGATTTTAAATCCATTTAGTTTCTTTTCTACATCTTTTTTGTCAGTTGCAGTAGTTTTAAGAATTCTACATTCATTTCGAACTTCTTCTTATATGATTTTCGCTTTTATCTTACATTTGCTTAAATTAATTTCACATTCATTCCGTCTTTTCTATTTTTGTTTTACTAATTTTTTTGGCCGCTCAAGATTTTTCCTGAAAAAATCCACTCCATAGCCACGAAAAAAACTTAAAAATTGTTAAAAAGACGATCGATCCAATCTCAAATTTTAAAAAATTATTTTTATTTGAAACGTACCCCCATTGAAGGAAAATCGATTAAAATTTTGCATTTATTCTATGGGTTGAAATTTTGGACAGAGGAACCCTAAGGATTAATTAAACTTATGAGCTGGATAAAATCCCAGAAAAATTTTTTTTTTGGCCTGGAAAGAGAGCGAGAAAATTGAGAAAACCCTAAAAGTCCCTTGGAAATCCCATAAAAAATTATTCAAAATTCGAAGTTTCGTAATCTTTCAAAATTAAAACACTTGACTGAAATTTAGAAGCACTAATTTCTAATAACGTACAACTCTTTATTTTTTTTATACAGAGCGTTCTCTCACTTATTAGGTCTATTTTCGTTTCTTTATAATTTTTTTTAAGAAAATAAAAAGCCGAGGTTTTTAAAACTACCAAAATAATGTTTTTTCATTTGTTTTATACTTTTCGAAGACTTTTCGAATGTTTGCAGTGAGTCTAAAAAAAGTTTATAGTTTCAAAAGTGGCAAAGATTATTTGTAAATTAAAGCAAATATCCTGAAAATGTGAAAAACCACGCGAGTGTTTTTTCTAATTGCTCAAAGAAAAACTCAAAAATCATACCACAAATTTTTTATTGAATATTCTATTATGGTAGCCTCCAAATCAATAAAAAATAAAAAAATGTTTTTTTTTATATAAAGTTTTTTTTAATTTTATTTGTGTTTGTACCGTGAGTTTCAGCTTTAATTATTTTGTACGCGCACTGAGAATAAAAAGTTTAATAAAAATTTAAAAAAATTAAGCATTTTTTTGAAATGTGCAAAAAATAGTAAAAAAATAAATGAAAAGAAAATTAAGGACAAACCAAAAATGTGTAGAAAAAAAATACATAATTTTGTCTTCAACATTGTAAAAATTAGGATTATGAAGATTCAACAGAGGACAATACAAAAACATAAAAAAAATTACCTTACAATTAAAAATACAAACAAAAATACAAAAAAAAAAACGTAGAAACAATTAAGAACAAAAAACGTAATAAAAAAAAAAAGGGACTCCATTATCCTCCCAAATAATGGAGAAAAATCCTTATAAAACCTGAAAAACTCAATCTCCCAAAATTACTCCAGAAAAATTACATAAAATATATTTCCATTGTAGATATGGTAAAAGTTATTAAAAAGAAATGCTTTTGAATAAAACTGAATTGAAGATAAAAAATTTTATTAATGTTTATCGTATATGTGTAAACATAACTTGAATTCCTTATAAATAAGTGAGAGTGTTTTAAAAAAACTTTTTGTGTTTTGATTTTATTTGATATATTTTGTTTTTATAATTTGTTGTTTTATTATTAGTTTTTAAGTTTCAATCGTATCCTATTAAAAAAATATTTAAATATTTAAAACAAACATTTTAGTTTTTCTCTTCTAATTTACTGTATAATTTTTTTTATTCATGGTAATTCAAGTGAAATTTTTTTCCACCTCGCATTGTTCCCCATATTTTGAAATATTCATTTTAAAATTTCATCTCAAAACGTGTGCCCCCTGAAAACATTAATCATTTTGGTGAAGTAAGTTAGACAGTAGAGATCTTGTAAATTTTCTTCCAGTCCATTTAAAAATTCTCTCTAATGTTTCTTTTACATCCAACATTTTTTACGTGTTTTTCCAAAAGTCGCGAATCACAAAAGTTTTAGAGAAACCGCTTAGCTATTAGAATGGGTTTAAGCGACGTTTAATTTAACGGTGCAGTTTTCAAGGATTTAAGTGTATCTAAATTTTCTGGTAGTATTGGTATTTTCCCCAGGGATATGTTTTGGGGTCTAATTATTTTTTTTTCTCTTGACTAATTATCTTGCGATTTCTTTAATGAAAGAGTTTGATGTAAATCGGTGTTTTTAATAGGTTTTTGTTTGCTTTCTGTAAACGAGAAAATCACTTTTCTTTATTAGCTGTTAAAATTAATTAGGCGGATTTTCACAGATTTCAGCTTTTAATTTTCCAGATTTTTGTTTAAATGCTGCCTTCAAAACATCAGATTTTTTGTAACATTTTTATTTTAAATCTAAAAAATTTTTCAAAACTCCCACATTTTGTAAAAATTCTAACATTAAACATCGAGATTTATGAAATTGGTTTATATTAAAATCAAGATTTTATAAAACTATCTTCTTTAAACTCGAAATTTTTATAAAATTTTCTCTAAACAAACTCGATTTAAAAATTGATCTTTAAACTCAAGATTTTGATAAAAAATCTCATATTAAAAATTCGAGATTTTTTGTAAATTGTCTACATCAAAAATTGAGGACTATAAAGAATGTCCTTCTTCCAATTCGAGATTTTTATAATAATTTGTCTACAAAACTCGAGATATTCTTAAAAACCAACCTTTCAACTCCAAAATTTTGTAAAAATCTCACATTAAAAAATCTATATTTTATAAAAATTTTGGCTCACAAAACTCGACATTTCGTAAAAAATTGGACTTCAAACTCGAGATTTTTATAAAGTATCTTTCTATAAACTCCGAATTGTGTAAAAAATCTCATTTTTAAGAAATCAATTTTTTTTGAAACTGTTTCACATAAAAATCGAGATTTTATAAAAATATCTTCTTCAAATTGGAGATTTTTATTTTATTTTTATTTTTTAAAAATTTCAAATTCGAACAGGAGATTTTGTAAAATTTTTCTCATTAAAAAATGGCAAAATTTATAAAAATATTGCATTCAAAACTTGAGAGTTTTACTAAATTTTTAGCTTTTTGTGTTTATTGCCATCACCGTCCTTGCCTGATCTTTTTTTCTTTGAAACTTTGTTATTTTCAACTTGATATTTTCTTTTCTAATATGGGTTATTTAAAATAAAAACCGATTGTATTAATATGGGTAAAATTTTCAGTTTTCTATCTCTATTTGTTTAGTTTATTTTTTACTATTTAATAAAATTGCTTTTTGCAATTTCTATTCCTGCTTCGATATAAACTGAAACAAAGAGCAAAAAAATACGGTATATAGCCCCGAAAATCAGAATTTTTTTTGCTTTTTAATTAGTTTTTCAAATACCATCCAGCGAAAAAACCGATTATCTGACCACAACCCGGTATAAAATTTAATTGCGCAATTTTAAACTTTAATTTTTTGACGAAAACTCGTGTGGCTTCAACAAAAATGGGATCGTTTTAGTGCTCTGCCGATTTTTGCATATTGGCAGAAGCACAATCTGAAAATGATTTATGGTCAGATTAAAAGTAGATTGCCGGGTTGACAGGAAATGTGGGCCCGTACAAGCCGGGCAAATTTTGCATAAGAAACTTTTTTGTTACGATTCAACTTAATTTGTACAGCCATTTTGTCAGGAGTGTCACTTTTTTCTTAAATCAAGAAAAATGTGTGTCTTCATGCTTTGTTAAAATCTATTAAAAAAAAATAATTAAAACAAGTCGAAAAATACAATGTAATTTAAAAACTAAAAAAAAGAAGAGCTACAGGGGACGCCCTGTAAGTGGGTTTTTTATCTTCGAATAAATAACAAAAAAAAATAAAAAATTATTTTCCAGGTTTTACTCCTCAGGAAACATACCGAGACTTTTGATGAGATTTTTATGTTTCCTTAGTGTGAAGTTTATGTTTTATGTTTCTGAAAATAAAATGTATACAGAGTTCTTTTTATAATGAGTATCAAGTCTAAAAATTAGATTTTTACTTTGTTCCAAAAAAGGAAGTGAATATATGATACGCGAAATGTTTTGCAAAAAGGATTTTCGTATGCTGTGCTTTCCTTCCATATACTTTTAATTCTCGGATCTGCAGTAAACAGTATGTAAAAATCCCCATTGCATTGCGAGCTGTGTAAAGAGATTTTACTTATGAGCTGCGGGATCTCGGTGTAATACATCATACATAAATAAACCATGTTCTAACTTATTACAAGAAAATTCTAATAAGTTTTAATAACTGGAAAATGTATGAAAATTACAAAATTTTAGATTTTCGGTTAAGCGAATATTAGGATAAAAATTTAATTTTTAATCTAATGCTAAAAAAGTGCACTGTTTTTTAAAAAGAAAAATATCGATTAAGTTTAACTCTCAGTAAAAATTTTAAATTTGTTTTTTAATATGTCGTTAATATATCGTTGAAAATTAGCTCGGCAAGAGGTTTTTTAAAAAATCTAAAAAATATACGTGATGTCCCCCATTTAAAAAAAAACAAAAATTTTTTGTCTGGCCACTGTGTTTCCCGAAACATACTGTATATTTTGGGGACTAATTTTAAAATGTGGACACTCAAGGGGACCGCCCTGCAACTTTTTGTAAAAAACTTTTTTTTTCGTAACTTTAATAATAGGGGAGTAAATCGTACTTCGACCGCACTAATACCGCACCCTATATGTTTGTAATAGGATTTTTTTATTTTAAAACCCTATGAAAAAAATTGATTATGCCGGATTGATTTCATATGATTATTGTATTGGAATTTTTGATGTGGGCCTGTATTTAAAATCACAATTTTAAAAATTATATGAATCAAAATTCCCATACAATTGTTTTGGAAACAAATTATAGTAAATAAGGAATAAAATTTTAATACAAAACATATCAAATAAACATTAAAGTAATTTTAAATAGAAAAATTTTTAAGGTTAATCGGAGGAATAAATCGAAATGACGATTTTTTTAAATTTTTTTTGAATGAGCAAAATATTGAAAAACTTGTAATATTAAGCATGAAAATGATTTAACTAGAAAATAAACTAATAAAATTTTTCAAAGTATTTTTAAACATTATTGTATAATTTTTAAAAATACAGCTACGGCGATTTCACTGCTGGCGACGTTTCGAAAGTTGACGAAGAATAAAACAAGGGTGAGCACGTTTTTATTGGTCAATTTAATGTGGTCAGTAGGAGGCTTTTTTCATAAGTTTTTGTGTTTATAAGTAAAGTGGAATGTTATTTTTAAACTTCTTTATTTAAAACAGAATATCAATAAAACACTGAATTCTGGTAAAAGTATTAAGTTTAAAATACACTATCTATACATTCTGTTGAAGATTAAATATCGCTTTCAGAAAAAAAATCTTCGAAGAGCTGAAAGGAGCAAAAAAAAATTAGTAAAAACTAAAATATAAAAGTGTGTACGTGAAAATTAATTTTAAAACAGGGTTAAATTAAAAAAAACGAATGTAAACAAGAAGTTTCGGAAAATTATTTAGAATATACAATTTTTTATTCTTAAAAACCACTGCAACTGAGAAAAAAAAACTAAATGGGGCCCTAAAACTCAAAAAAATAAAACCAAAAAAAACTACTTAGTTTTTCAATAAGTGTAATTAAAATTAAAATTAAAAAAAATGTAATTGGTTTCCAATGGACAGGCGTTTTGGGCCCCTTTAGCTTACTTTTTAAGTTATTAATAGATACAAAAAACAAAATCTTTATAAAACTTGAAAATTGGGGCGACAATTTTTTTTACTTTAGCGTCTTGTGATGAGCAAACAACTTTTACTTGAGAGCGGAGTAAAACATTTTTAGTAATTTGGCGATTTCACTGCTGCGATGTTTTTGGAAGTTGACGTTTTGTATTGAATTTCTCAAATTCCTATTTAAAAATAAAAAAAAAAAAATAGATAGACGTTCAGTAACAATGCCGATGATTTTACCTTTATTGGAAAAAATAGTCCGCGAGGGGCGGAAGGCAAAACTTTTTTCAAAAAATTTTAGGTTCGCATACACGATAATGCAGAATAAAAAAAAACCCCGCTGTCCGCTGTATTCACAATGCAAAGTAAAATGCAGCAAACCGCGAGTTATTTCCAGCATGTATGTGTTTCAAACAAAATAAAACGTGTTTATTTTGTTTGCCCGTCTGTAGATCTGAAACATTCGAGGGCATCAGAAACAAACAAAAACGGAGGTAATAAAATCTTGCCGGTGGGGGCGCTTCGCTATTTCCGTATCCATACTTACCAGACTTTGTGTGTCCAACGCTGATTTTTAAAACCAAAGAGGAGGAGGCTTGATACATTGTTTACATTGTTGGAAATTTATACGGAAGGAAAATAATATAAGCGAGGAAAAATATGCGTTTTTGTTGATAATAAATGCCACAGCGATTTTTCCTGCTATTAGTTTGCTACATCAAAGCGAATGTTTCAAACGGTTTTATTGCGCTGCGTTATTAATTTTTCCAAAACCTTAAAAATAGGACCTCCTCTCAAAGAAATGCGCATTAACTTTTGTGTGATGGGAAAAAAGCAAAAAGTTGATGTTTTACGAGGTTTTTCCTTTAAATAGCAGAAGCAGGAAAAATACCGTTATAATGGTTACAATGGGATCTTAGGAATTTTGAGCAGCTCACATATATTTTTAATTTTTTCATATTGAGAAAAAACTGGAAGCTAACGAAAACTTTTCAAGAAGTAAGTAATTAAAAAAGTTTACCAGTATAAAAAACTATTTTAATAATTTAGGTGGATAAAGAAAAAATATTAATCGGGGTAATTGTGAAATCGATTTCTAGTGGATTACTAAGTTAACAGCTTATGGCATTAATCGGGGGCAGAAATCACGTTACGAGGGTTGCTATTTTATGTATTGGGAATAGAAAAGAAACAAAACAAATGAATTTTTATCAAAAAATATATTTTATTGCTTTTTCAAAGTAATCCGCCTTTAAGCTTTATACACTTTTTGCATTCGATTGAAACCACCTTTCAAAGCACTTTGTCCCAGTCAAAAGATGATGGCTCTAAAAACATGGTTTTTTGAAGGGCCTGAAACCGCTTTCTTCGGACGATGAAAAATCGTTTGTCCACGCAGTTTTTTTCTTTAATTTTTTGGAAAACAAGAAGAAAGTCATTAGGTGCCAAATCGGGGCTGTAAGGGCGGATGACCCCATCAATAAAACTTCTTTTCATACTACGGGAATTCTAGGATAAAGCACCTAAAAGGAAAAAGGAAAACTCGTATTAAACTTTTCCATGTGTTTTAGTTTGATACGTTTCACATTTCTATTATTATTATATTTCTGCTAGTAAAAATAGTTAAACAATCAATAACGATCAATCATTAGTGAATTATATTTCTTTTTTATTTCACGACTGTTTTGTTTCACTGATTTAAGAGATGATCTCAAACTATCTGAAGAAAGATTCACTATCTTCATCTGATCTAATAGGAAGGTAAGGTTTTTTTTTAGTTGGAAATTGCCGTTATTTGTTCTTTTTTGGTCCTATGTTGTTTTATCACAGCTCTAACATAATTTCCACTATTGGTTTACATCCAGCTTTACTAATTTTGAGCAGTCTCCTTATTAGATTCGTCTAAGGACTCTTTATTCCTAATGACTTGGCATCTGATCGTGTATTGAAGACTAACACTATACTTGGTATTCATACTTTGATTTTTTTAATGAATCTTTTTACTATTGGCTGGCCGAGTTCCTTGACTAACTTTGTTTCATCCTTCATTCATTTTGGGATATTTTGTAACTGAAACTTCTTCTTTAGGATAATTATGTTGAAATGTCTTACTTATTATTCTCTCTATTGTCGAGCTTATCCGATTCTGATGAAAACGCCAAATCGAACAGTGTAAAAAGACGAAAACGTACCATGCAGCCAGTTACCAAACCTCCCGTTAGTGATAGTGATAGTGACGACGAAAACACAAGGACTAGAAGGATTAAAAAACCAGTTACTCGAGCTTGTCCAAGAACGAAATCAATTGATTCTCCTAGCAATTCCGACACCTCAAGAAAACCCTTTATTTGTGCTACCAGTTTAGCTAACAAACCTAAATCTCCACCGGTTATAGTTTCGGAAATGTTGAAACCAGGGTTTTTTGGATGTTTCTAAACTTCTCCCTCTATTTTCCGGTTAACGGAGAATTCTTGCGATATTATATTGAGCCAGTATTTTCATTGTCGCCTTGAGTATCTGTGTGCAAAATTTCAGCCAATTTAAAGGGATGTAAAATTTTCGTCGATTTTCATTTCAAGGAGGGGACGTATAAAACATATTTTTTTAAATTTCATATTTGATCGATCATCATTTTAAAAGTATTCAAGGTATAACCATTCGGTTCCTTTAGGGATGTAGCGCGATTTTTCGTCTTTCGAAAACGGCAGGTTGGAAGATTTTCCAACAGTCGGTTCAGTTAAAATGGCCTTTAATCTTAAAAAAGTTTAAAAGTATTAACATGCAAATAATTTCAACTCTAAAATATAGATGTTTTTTACGATTTTTTATTAAATATTTGTTTGTAAACATGTTAGTCATTATTACGTAAGGGTGTTAACGTATCGAAATAAATTCATTATTCGAATGTTGGTCACCGCGATCGCTCCTAAAATCGAATAATTCTTTTGATTTTTATCAATTAGTTAAAAAAATTTAATAGTTTTCGATTTTTTCGTTTTCGTTGAGGATCTAGTGCGGTTTTAGAACCGTTTAATCGCGCGCGTGTAAAGTCCCCTTTTGGATTGGGAAATTTACATCTGAAAACAGAAGGTATTTTGAAAGTTTTTATTATTAAACGCTTTTAAATTTATTAAATGGAATTACATTGAAAATTGATAAAAATTAGTCTTCCGCATTAGGTCCTGATGATGGATTTATTAATCGAAACTAGTAGCCATCATTTACACCAACTAAAAACGTTTAAAAGTAGTAACACGCAAATAATTTCAACTCTAAAATATAGATGTTTTTTACGATTTTTTATTAAATATTTGTTTGTAAACATATTAGTCATCATCACGTAAGGGTGTCGTGACTAAGATATTAATGTATCGAAATAAATTCATTATTCGAGTGTTAGTCGCCGCGATCGGTCCTAAAATCGAAAAATTCTTTTGATTTTCATCAATTAGTTAAAAAAATTTAATCGTTTTCGATTTTTTCGTTTTCGTTGAGGATCTCGTGCGGTTTTAGATCCGTTTAATCGCGCGCGTGTGAAGTGCCCTTTTGGAATGAGTTTTTTACTTCTGGAATCCTAAGGTAACATGCATGTTATTTATTATCAAGCACTTTTTAATTTATTAAATGAAATTGAATTGAAAATTGGAAAAAAAATTTAATCGCTTTATTTTTAAAATTTTTAAATGCTCTTTACAATTTCAAATTAATTTATATATACCGTTATATTTTTTTTAATTTATTTCTTGCAGTAACAATATGTATTTGTTTTAATTTTTAATAGTAATTGCAACCAATAAATTATTTTTGTACACTTTGTTCTTTACGTTAATGTACAGAGCGCTTGAACTTCTTTATATACAAATAAATTCTTACTTGACAAAATGAATACCTAAATAAAAAATGAGTCATTAAAATTAAAATTCAATTAAAATTTTAAACAATTTGAGAATAAATATCGAATAAATATTATTTTCTCTTTGTTTCAGAATGTTGGGTCGTCATCATCATCAAGGTATGAATTTTATCAGGTAAGGTAGGAAAACTGGGGTATTTGCCTGGTAGTCTTTTATTTTTCATTTTATTAAATTCAACTATTCTAAAAATATTACAATTTTTTAACTATCTTCATTTCTTTGGAAAAGTTGTTCGTTCTATTATATTTCTCTTTTTGTTTGACGTTATTTTCTCTTTTTGAAACATCTTCAATACTTTTCTGTTTTTGGTTGAAGTTATTTTCTCTTTCTTTAGGAACATTTTTTCTATTTCCCTATTTTTCGTTTAAGATATTTTCTCTCTTTATTTTTGAGGGACTATTTATTCTATTTCCCTGTTTTCGTTTAAAGTTATTTTCTCCGTTTCTGGAACGAATTTCCTGTTTGCCTGTTTTTAGTTGAAGTTATTTTCTCTGATTTTGAAAAGGTTTTCCTATTTCCCTGTTTTTGGTTATTTTCTATGTCTGGAGGGAAGTTGTTTTCTCTGATTCTGTTCTTTCTATTTACCTCTTATTCCTCGAAATTTTGTTCTAGGTTTCCGAAGAGGTTATTTTTCATTTTTAATTTAGAAACTTAAAACTGTTTTTTTTTTAAATTTTCGTCATAATTACAAATTTTATTATTATAAATATTATTACAATTTATTGTTAAATATTGATTGGGAATTCTAAATAAAATTATAGTTTTTTTATTTAAATATTTTACGATTCGCCAACCTGTATAGAAAATTTACCCTTTTGTTTATGTTTACAATAATGCGTTAGTCACGATTTCGCCAGCGAGTCGTGACTAAATAAATATGTAAATGTATATCAAAATAAATCAATTAGTTGAATTCGGATTTTCGGAGTGAAGAGTCGAAATTAAATTCGGTGGTTTATTAGTTTAAAATAATTAAACGATTTTAGTTTTCTTCAATTTGTTCATGGATTTTGGATATGGGTTTTGACTTAAGAAGTTACAAGGTAAAATTTTTAAACGCTTTTTAATTAATTAAATGAAATGAAAAAAAAATAGAAATAAACTTTTAAATGCCTTTATGCCTTTATGAAGGGACTTTTTCATTTCTTTGTTTTTTGTTGAATAGATTTTCTTTGTTTATGAAGGGCCTTTAAATTTCTTTGTTTTTCGTTGAAGAGATTTTCTTTGTTTATGAAGGGACTTTTTCATTTCATTGTTTTTGGTTGAAGAGATTTTCTTTGTTTATGAAGGGACTTTTCCATTTCTTTGTTTTTGGTTGAAGAGATTTTCTTTGTTTATGAAGGGACTTTTGCATTTCTTTGTTTTTGGTTGAAGAGATTTTCTTTGTTTATGAAGGGACTTTTTCATTTCATTGTTTTTGGTTGAAGAGATTTTCTTTGTTTATGAAGGGACTTTTCCATTTCTTTGTTTTTGGTTGAAGAGATTTTCTTTGTTTATGAAGGGACTTTTGCATTTCTTTGTTTTTGGTTGAAGAGATTTTCTTTGTTTATGAAGGGACTTTTTCATTTCATTGTTTTTGGTTGAAGAGATTTTCTTTGTTTATGAAGGGACTTTTCCATTTCATTGTTTTTGGTTGAAGAGATTTTCTTTGTTTATGAAGGGACTTTTTCATTTCATTGTTTTTGGTTGAAGAGATTTTCTTTGTTTATGAAGGGACTTTTCCATTTCATTGTTTTTGGTTGAAGAGATTTTCTTTGTTTATGAAGGGACTTTTTCATTTCTTTGTTTTTGGTTGAAGAGATTTTCTTTGTTTATGAAGGGACTTTTCCATTTCATTGTTTTTGGTTGAAGAGATTTTCTTTGTTTATGAAGGGACTTTTTCATTTCATTGTTTTTGGTTGAAGAGATTTTCTTTGTTTATGAAGGGACTTTTCCATTTCATTGTTTTTGGTTGAAGAGATTTTCTTTGTTTATGAAGGGACTTTTTCATTTCTTCGTTTTTGGTTGAAGAGATTTTCTTTGTTTATGAAGGGACTTTTTTATTTCTTTGTTTTTCGTTGAATAGATTTTCTTTGTTTATTAAAGGACTTTTTCAATTTTTTGTATTTTCTTCGTTTGTGTTTCTGGAGGACTTTTCTTCTATTTTCCTGACGTTGGTTAGTTATTTTATTTTGGCTTGATATTCTATTAACTTCATTTTCTTTGAAGATGTGTTCTGTGTTCCCGGTGTGGTTATTCTTCTAGTTTCGTTGTTCATTGAGGGGCGCTCCTTCTTTTTCCTTGTTTTCCGTTGAACAATAGTGCACCTCTAGCTGGGGTCTCTGCCGATCCTGCATTGATCAGACTTGTGTCCAAAGCAAGCGGATGCGTTAAAGGGAAAGGCCGTCGAATTTGTTCCGGAAACTCGGAAACTGAAGTTTGATAGGTCCGTGGTCATCAGTATTATTATTTCTGGGGGTTTGTTAATTATTTGTAGCTCGTATTATATTTTCGGATTTTGAGCAGCCTTCAGTGAATTTTCTTTTTTGGGCTGTAGTTTCTCTATCTAAGTTCATGACAATTTCTTTGTGTCTCTCTGTATTACGTGGTTTATTTGGGTTTTGTTTCTTTGGAATGGTTGTTGAGGCACTTTTCCATTTCCCTATATTTGGTTGAATAGATTTTCTTTGTGTATGAAGGGACTTTTTATTTCTTTGTTTTTGGTTGAAGAGATTTTCTTTGTTTATGGAGGGACTTTTCCATTTCTTTGTTTTTGGTTGAACAGATTTTCTTTGTTTACGAAAGGACTTTTTCATTTGTGTGTTTTTGATTGAAGATATTTTCTTTGTTTTTGAAGGGACTTTTTCATTTCATTGTTTTTGGTTGAAGAGATTTTTTTGTTTATGAAGGGACTTTTTCATTTCTTTGTTTTTGGAGGGACTTCTTTATTTCTTTGTTTTTGGTTGAAGAGATTTTCTTTGTTTATGAAGGGACTTTTTCATTTCTGTGTTTTTGATTGAAGATATTTTCTTTGTTTACGAAAGGACTTTTTCATTTCTGTGTTTTTGATTGAAGATATTTTCTTTGTTTATGAAGGGACTTTTTCATTTCATTGTTTTTGGTTGAAGAGATTTTTTTTGTTTATGAAGGGACTTTTTCATTTCTTTGTTTATGGAGGGACTTCTTTATTTCTTTGTTTTTGGTTGAAGAGATTTGCTTTGTTTATGAAGGGACTTTTTCATTTCTTTGTTTTTGGTTGAAGAGATTTTCTTTGTTTATGAAGGGACTTTTTCATTTCTTTGTTTTTGGTTGAAGAGACTTTCTGTGTTTATGAAAGGACTTTTTCAATTCTTTGTATTTTCTTCGTTTGCTTTTGTTTGAAATTATTTTATTTGTTTCTGGAGGACTTTTCTTTTATTTTCCTGACGTTGGTTAGTTATTTTATTTTGGCTTGATATTCTATTAACTTCATTTCCTTTGACGATGTGTTCTGTGTTCCCGGTGTGGTTATTCTTCTAGTTTCGTTGTTCATTGAGGGGCGGTCCTTCTTTTTCCTTGATTTCCGTTGAACAATAGTGCACCTCTAGCTGGGGTCTCTGCCGATCCTGCATTGATCAGACTTGTGTCCAAAGCAAGCGGATGCGTTAAAGGGAAAGGCAGTCGGATTTGTTCCGGAAACTCGGAAACTGAAGTTTGTTAGGTTCGTGGTCATCAGTATTATTATCTGGGGGTTTGTTAATTATTTGTAGCTCGTATTATATTTTCGGATTTTGAGCAGCCTTCAGTGAATTTTCTTTTTTGGGCTGTAGTTTCTCTATCTAAGTTCATGACAATTTCTTTGTGTCTTTCTGTATTACGTGGTTTATTTGGTTTTTGTTTCTTTGGAATGGTTGTTCTTCTATTTCTCTGGTTTTTGTGTTTTTCTAGAAGGGCTAATCTGCTTTTGATTCTTCTTCTTTTTACCTATTTCTTGTTGAAATTATTTTCCCGTTTCATATTCTTCTATTTCGGTCTATTTCGGAACGTCGTTTTTAGTAAAAAATTTGAAATCAATTCTTTTCATATAAATTATTCATTGATGATAGGTTTTTTAAATTTATTTGGGGTTATATGGGGTTATATGGCTACTGGCGAACCATTCCCTTAAAAAAATGGTAACGCGCCGCCTCGGTAATACCTCAGTGGTGGTGTGGAAATTTACCGATAAATATTATAATTTTGTTCTAATTAGTGCTAATTATCTCAAACCATTGTTTATTCTTTATAATCGTAATTTAGTAATGTTCAAATGCTTTTTTAATTATTGACCATTTTGTCATTAAAGTTAACATTTTCGTAGAAAAAAACATTTTTGTGAAGTAGGTACTAGAACATTCATAACAGGATATTCCAATTGGACTTTTAGAATACGGTTCTTATATTTTTACTGAATGTATTTTAAAATTAATGAGATATCCTAGTTTTGCCAAAATATAGTTACATACAAATTATTATACAAAATTAACACCGCCAGTACGGAATCTCGTTTTTGACAATGAACTTTCAAAATTCAACGGTTATTAACCGACAATATTTTTTTTAATAGTTTAACTAAATGTTATTATGAAAGGGGCGTGATCCGAATTCAAATCTTATCATTCTTAAGATTCCGGTTTTTTGAAAATATTGTTTTGGTAAGTAGCATCTCATTTTTTAATATAATCCTTTAGGCCAAGCATTGTCAAAAATCTGTGCTACATCGAGGAAAATTCTACTTTTCACAAAAACTGTGCCTTTAATAACTTGACACCATATAAGAAAAATATGTGGATGTTTCATTTTGTTTCAAATTCTGTTTCATTAGTCTAAAGAGTACTCGGTATTATTAATCATTAATCAATGTTGACTCTCAATTTAGTAAATTGCCACTCACAATAAAATTAATAAAAAAACATTTTCAACATACTTTATTAGTTCCTTTAAGTATCCTGTTTTAACGAGTGCTATGAATTTTTTTAAAATTATTTACCTAACTGGTGGCTATATTGGTGTGTTTCCTTTAAAATCATTATTAACATATATTTATATAATGCTGATAATCTTATTTACATTATACAAAATTCCTGCATTTTATTTGGAATATTCCCATATCTTCAAGATATTTACCTATAAAGATATGCATTCAATGTGTTTAATAATATTTAGTATCTCAGCAAATATTTGCATTTGCTGTTGTTGTCTTTATGGGCTTATTAAAGATATGAAACAGTGGCAATTGTTTTTCAAATTCATATCAAAAATAGATATTCAGCCAAATTGTATCACCAATATAAAATATGTATTACAAATTTTAATACTTTCCGGATTACTGATCCTTGTGTATTGGGTGTACTGTAAAGAAATATTATCCTTAATAAACATTTCTACCCAAAAATCCTCCTCAATATTTCATATACTAATTTCGACCCAACTCTACTTTTTCGTATTGCTTATTTGGGAATTCTGTAATGTAATAAGTGAAAGATATACATTTTTATATTCCAATTTGAAAAAAATATCAGAGATTCGTTCTTTTCGATTAATTTATTCCGTGGATATTAAACTTTATTTGTGTATTTTACACAAATGTTTTTTAATTTTTAACAATTTGGTTGGAAGATTTGTTTGTTTGATGCTTTTATCTACGTTTTTAAACTGCTTAGCTCTATTAAACTGGTGCATATATTTATACACAGACAAAAATTTGGGAATAGAAAAAGTGATGTCATTCATCTGTTTCGATTTAATGTTGATTGTAAGTAAGTATTTATGTATCTACTATTGTAGTATTTCTATTCTAAATTGCACATCCTCAAAAAAAAGTTCATTAAAATTCAAAAAACAAAGAAGATCCATGGGCGTAGGTGTTTAAGTATCAACATAAATTTGATATTCATGTAATTAATAAAAGAGAGAATTTACATAGCGTATGATTATAATTTATTTTTAGTTTTTATTAATGAATAAAACGTTTTATTTTTTTAAGTTGAAAAAGTTTAAACATTTTTTGTATTTATGTTACCAGACTATTATTACTCAATGAAATTGGATCAGTCTGGTTTGCACAAGCAAATTATATAAATTTAATCATACTTTTTCATGGTGAAATTCGTGTAAAAAATATATCACTAAAAATTAATCATTGCTCAAGAACAATTACTCCTAAAAATACTAAATCTGGGAATTTCTCGGAAAATGTCAAAAAGTAATAATTTAATTTTTTAAATTAATTTTAAAAAAATAAGATATTCGCTAAACCAAAACTAGGATTTTTTATAAAAATTTTAATTAAATTAGAATCATTAGATTCATAAAAACAATTGAAAAATTTAAAGTAAGTGGAATTTTGTTAAATAATAATTAAATTTAGATTATCTCTGAAAAATTAAACTAAATACGATTTTGACTCAAATTGTAATTCTACTACAGAGTCTAAATGCGATCTCAATTTTCTTCTAAAAATAAAAAACTAAGATTTTCTAATAATTTAAAAAAGTATAGATAAGTTTACGTGTAAAATATAGATTTTCTTGGAAACATTTAAGAAACGATTTTTTTTCCGAAAAAATGTAAACCGGGGAATTAGTCTATAAATTTAAAATTAATTAGAGTTTTTGCGAAAAGGTACCTTTCGATTTTATTTATTTGGAATTATTAAAATACTATAAAAAAAGAAAAAAAAATAGTAATTTTCTATAAAAATTTGAAAAACTGGAAATAGCAGAAAAGGGACCCCGAGAAAGAAGGCGAAAAACGAGGGAAAAGCGGAGAAAAAATATCAAACTATAGAAATATTTTTCGATACAATTTTGTGAAAATACTAATTTAGTTATCATATTAAAAATGCAAAAACCAGTTTGTCTGTACCAAAGAAAATTTGTAAACCACCCATATTTTCTCTTAACATACTTTAAAACTTTAAATAAACGGTCTATATTATTTATTAATTATTTTTATTAAGTGAGTAAAGGAAATAACAATTTTATATATCAGAAACATTAATATTAATGTACACAAAACAATTTTGTTATTTCTACTTTTAGCCACCTGAAAACAACATAAATTTATTATAATTTTGGTATAAGTGCTTATCGTGTAATCTTCCATTTACCTAATTATTAAATAGGTTTTAACATTGTAAACAAGAATTTTGTTCATGTTGTTTTACGAGTTTGAAACATGTTTCCTTTCATCCGTAGAAAAGCGCGCGATACATTTTTTTTAAAGCGGATTTTAAAAATTTGTGGATATTGTGGAGTAATTTCACTAGAAACCACAAAATTTACAAACAAAATTTATATATTTGTTTTATTTAGTTTTATATTGTGTAAAACTCCTGCGTTGTATTTCAAATATATACTTCTATCTGGTACTATGGATAAGACAGATTTAGTCGTAATATGTGTTTTAATATTTAATTATATAACACATGTTTTTATTTTATTTTTTATTCTTCTTGGACTTATCAAACATCAGAAATATTGGAAAGTGTTATTTAAATTAATTTCAGCATTAGATCAAGAGATAAAATATGATGTTAATATACTGAGTCATGTTGGAAAAATATTCGTATTATTTGGATTTCTGATACCTGTCGATATTACATTTGGAAATACATTTATATCCGCATTTTCATCCATTTATAAAACGTGGTCAATTGTTTATTTAGTAGTTTCCACGCAGTTATTTTTTGTTACTTTAATTATTTGGGAATTTTCCAACTTCATAAGTATAAGATATAAAATTATGAATTCAATTTTAAGAAAAAAAATAAAGCTGAGTTCAACAAGTAGAATATTTCTTTCTACTGATATAAGAAATATTCAGATTTTTTTATGTATTTTAAATGAAAGTGTATGTACGTTCAACTTACTATTTGGCAAAATAATTTGTCTGTTATTCTTCATGACTTTATTATCATCTCTTTGCTTATTAAATTGGTGCGTTTTTTTGCTATTAAACAAAATTCTTCAATTCCAAGCAGTTATATCGTACGTGTTCTTGGTTCTTATGCTATTTGTAAGTACTTTTAAATATACAAGATACATCTTGTAATATTCTAACTCAATATTTCAAAAGTATTAGTAACTTTAGATATACAGGTGTCATTTGTAATAAAATATCCTTTCAAAACTTCATTAGTTTACACAAAAATTCACTTTGAACATTTATTTGAAAATATATACGTGGCAACACCTCACACTTTTAATAAAAATATGTGTCATGTAACCAAGAAATATCTACCTTCAATAATCTAGTGAAAAATGACATTTAAAAACTTATTTTTAGAACGTTTAAAAAACCATTGATTATACTTGACTGAGTTACCGGTGTTGCCGGCTTTAGTTGCTTTTCAGTAAATAATATTTGGATGTATCTAAAAATATTTATTTCTTTGAAATCTTCTTACTTTAGAAGAAAAATTATAACACATTTTTATTCTCCATACGTTTTTTTACCTCATCCATAAATTTTGACAATATAAATAATAAATATTTTTTATTTTAGGTTTACTCTTTAACCGTGATCATATCCTGCGAGAGAGTTGAAAGGAAAGCAAATATTTTAATTTCGACCCTTTTTATCCACGCTAAAACTGGTGACGAGCACGCTTTGGGTTTAGCAAACTTTGCAAAGGAACTACGACCGAAATTTTCAGCAGCTGGATTTTTCGACGTCAATATAAAGATCCTGCCCACATTCTTTTCAAACATATCAAAGTACTTGATTATATTGCTTCAATTTAAACTTTCTTCTCTGCAAAACCAAATTCGATAAATTCGTATTGGGTTGTTTTTGAATAAATAAAGATATGAAAATATATAAATATAATTTTTAAGGGGTTTTTTAGCCATTACGGAACTTGTGTAATGGAAATTAAAGAGGCTGTATAAAAACAATAACAATTTATTTATCTGATGAAAACAACTAAACTATAAAGGCAATTTACACATTAAGTAACTAATATACTTAATAGCAGGGATAGGCACTATTAACTTCTCGATCATCCGAGAACCCAAACTTGACTCCGCAGGGCGATATTTAACTAAATTCCTGTAAATACTATCGTAACAGTATTATTAGTGGAAAAGTAATTAGTGAAAAAACAATATATTGTAATTTCATTATTATAAGTTAAATTATTTAATTTGTAGCACCCCACATTAATACTGCATTTTATCTTTTTTCTGAACTCACTCTGAGAGATTAAAAAAATTAGTAATGATAAGATATAAAAAAATGTTAAAATAATAATATAATACTATTTATAATATCTACTATTATAGGAAATCATACAGTTACTTTAATACTCATTAACATCAATAAAGAGACTATAATAGCCACCATTATTATCCAGGCAAATACAATTCGAGAATACACAGGACTAGTGAAAAACCTCAAGAGACTTAATCTTTCATAATAGTTTTAGTGGATTAGACACAATTACAAGATTGGATTAAATGAGTGATTTTGGTTGCTCCATTTTGATCCATCAAAGTTGATCCAACAATCGTTTTTAATAACATTTTAATTTATCTCTGTATAAGAATTATAAGATAGAAACATAAGTTTCATTCAAATTCGTATTAAATATACTCCAAAAAAAACAATTAATTTCAAGAGTTTTTATTCGATTTGACTACCCCCTTGTTCCGCCCTTGCACCTCAAAGTGAGTCATTATTTGGGATACTTATGGACGACTGGAGTGTTTTTCGAGCTCTACGTGCTCTTTGTTTTCAACTTCGCCCGGCATCACATAATTCGCTTAGAGGAAATTTTTGTCCTTAACAGAGGATAATCTTATTCTTTAAACGCTGAACGCTGAATTTTTATATTTTTTTGATCTGCGAAACTTGAGAATCTGATGTTGATTAGAAACAGTTGAAAGTTGAATCTAATGCGGTTAATTTATTTTTATAGATTTTTGAGAGGAAGAGCTTGATATAATTGTTTGAGGGTTTGTTCAATCTGGTTTACGTTAAAAACGATTTGTTAGTAAGTATTTAGGGAATAGATGGTCATAAAGAAAATATGGCCCAGTTTTAGATGCTGGACCCAATGACATATGGAAATTTGCAAATAAATTGTGTTCTAACCTAATTAAAGGAATTTGGAATTTGTAGAGAAAAATTTGTACAACATCATAGATTTTAAGAAATTGGCAGTTGCTCAGTTAATTAATTTTATGATTTGATTCATACTAAATTTTTACAATTTGACAGTAATCTTATGGATTTTCTTAAACATAATCTGAATTTAGATAATAAAACATGTAAATGTTGTTAAATATTCGTATATTTAGCAAGAGTTCGTTTTTAAAGTCAAGATTATAATGAATCTACATGTTGAAGTTGAGATTTATAATAGTTCTCGATTTTAAAAAAAATTCGCGTTTTTCTTTTAAATTTCTGTTTTACTACAAGATCTCGAATTTTGATTAAGATATTTCGGTTAAATCTCGCAAAAGTATTGTTTTTACATATTAAGTAAATTAATAATACCATATAAATTATAATCTTTTACTTATTTTAACATTGTTTCAATAAATTTCTCAAATAACCTAGATACCACCTGAGATTTTTACAATTTTGTTTGTGTTTTATTTTCTCCATTTTTAAACATGTTGTCTCAGAAATTTATCTGCAGAACACTAACTGCTTCTTACTCTCCGAAATCATTACGAATTCCAGTCAATGCTTCAGTTAATGCCGTACTCTACAATTTTATTAGAACGCTTCACTTCGTAGAACAGACCTGTTAAAAGTAATTGAATTGTACAATAGGTTATCAATAGAAAGTTGCTTTTTTTTATAGGATAGATATAATTTTTAGATAAGTAGATATCACTTTATTAAATTACATGTATTAACTCAGTTGCTGAAATTATTGTATACTGGATTCTTTACGAACTCTGTTTTATTTTTACCAAATATGCTATAAATTATAAGTAAATTGTTAGTGTTACGATTATATGAACTAATTAGTTTAGCAATTATAAAAATCAGAAATGATTTCAATCAAAATCGAATTTAAAAAAGGAAAAACCACAAATAATGAGGTTCACATAAATTGTATTTCATAAGTCCCACACACAATAAAAGGAAATTAAGTTTAAATTTCACAAATGTTTTATATTCGCGTAAAATAAAAAAATGTAAAACTGCTGAATACTTAAAAAATATGTTTACAGAACCTAGTTACAAAATAAGTTTGTTGATGTATACACTTGAGGTTTAAACATGTGTTTGGACAATGATCATTTTAAAAACCATTAGGGAGGGGTTTTTTCAAGAATGTCGGTATGGGAATTGAAAAAAAAATAATCAGTCGTTATGGGGTCGCCGAGAAGAAAAAAAACGTGACTGAAGTATAAGACATTTTTGAATCTAAATATAGTTTCTGAATTGGAAATTTTTTTGTAACAAAATTTGCTTCGGCCGTCTACTGAGAGTGGCTAGATTTTGTTTAATTTAATTAAAAAAGGAAGAAGAATTAAAGTGAAAAAATACAAGGAAATTTCTTTTTTTTTTTATTATGTTTTGTCATTCGTATCAGTGAGTGGAGATTCACAATCACCATTTACCCTAGGAGGTCTCAGGATTATAGATTTTCCATCCCTCGGAGATTAAGTAAAAACCATCTTGTACCATAACTAACTTTAGCGTGAATAATTTGTCTCAGTGTTTAGTCAATGGTACATTTTTTCTATTTATTTTCATAATAGAAAGAGTCGGCTTCCCTTCCAGCTCTTGGAAAACAAGAAAACTTTATTTGCGTATTTTGGTTATTAATCTTTAATCAAGTGAAAGTCAATTGGGAATTAATGTTTAGTGTTCAAACAGAGTAACGCCTGGCCGATATTTTGAGTCAGCATTAAAAAATAAAGAATTCAGTTTCAAATTAATAACCTCATATGATGCTAAATTTATTATCTAAAATTATAAGTTTAATTAATCACCAATTTCTGAATTTAGGCCAAAAATTGACAAAGCATATCAACTTAATTAGAATTTTCAAACAAATTGATTTTGTTTTCGTACATCTGAATTCATAAACTTCGAAAACATTCGTCCTTCTGAAAAAGATTTGGATTTGTTTATTTAATACTGTCACCTCTTTAGATATAATCCGTTACAATTATTCATATATTTTTTATTATTTAAAAAATAATTAGATAGTCTGGTATTTGTTTTTGAAGATTTAAAAGCTTTATTCTAAAAAACGTCGTTGGATTTGAATTCGTTATTGTCGTCTTTTTCATATTTAGGTTGAAGTGTTAATTTATGCGAAAAAGAGACGTGATGCATTTGTCAAGAGAAGAAAAACAACAAAATTTATTATCATCTTTGTTGGATGTAATTAATCAAGATTTGGAAACAAACAGAAATGGAGGTGGTTCAATAGCTTTTTCTCTTTGTTCGTGATGAGGTGTTTGCAAAAAGTATTGAGAGATGAGAGAAGTTTTTAGATTTAAATTCACTCTTTGCACCACAACTTTCAGCACTAATTTGTCTTACTACAAACCGGTTAATGGCATGTAGATTTTTTTTGTTCACTTAATTAAGCTCTTATCCCTATGAAATTATTAAAAGGATTTCAAATATGACATAATTAAAAATAAAACTATTTACTTTTTTTCTATTTCGTTGTTTGTGTTAAACATTCGCGGAATAAATGAAATTGAAAAACAAAGGTTAATCCACTTTTTTTCATCAAATTACCAGTGCCCAACAAAGTTCCGAGATCGAATCAATCGAGAGCAAAACCTGTCGTTGATTAAAGTGAGCGGAATATTAACAAAAACGAATATGCGACCAAAATAGACGGGAATAAAAAAAATCATGGGGACGTTATTGAAATCGATAAGTATTACGGATGAATATTGCTTCGAATGGGATATTTAGAATCGAATATCGATTAAAGGCGTTTCTAATCGTCGCTATTGTGGATTTCCATTTAATGGTATAAACTAAATTGCCTCTACATTAAGGGTGAAATTATATCTATTAAAATGTGTCGACATGGGTTTGCTTTTTGTCGAAGTCGTATCCATAGAGAAATTCCAGGAAGATTAATTGCAAATATAAAAATAAGTGATGGTATGCCAAAGAAAAAGAATGATTTTAACTCATTGAGCCAAAAATTTAGTAAAATTTTTAAAAAACTATAATAAACGGAATTTTTCTCTTTCAAACTAAGATTCTTCAATATTTTCTGTTTTATTTGTTTATTTTTAGTGATTTAGAAATTTTTTAAATGACTGGATGTCACAAAAATATTTTTAGTTGACTTGAGCATAAGAAAATATTATTTATTATTATTAATTAATTTATATATAATTTTTATAATTTAAGAGCTAATCTTATAAGCTTTTTTATAAATAATTTTTATATTGATAATAAAACATGTTTCTACTTAAAATAAATGTGTAGTATGAAATTTCTCGCCTTTTCTTTAAATGAGCAACAAATTTTTCTCTTAATTGTTCATAAAATTATTGATTTAATAGATGCCCTGGATATCAAAAATATTAATTCAATATTTTAAAAAAATGTCGATTAAATATTTGCTGCGATAGATTTTTAAACATTTATAGGATACATATATTTTGATTTGGATTATTTTCAATTTTAAAGCAGCAATAATAATGAAAATCACTTTTTTTAAGATCTCTATTATACAGGCGAGATCTTAATGAATTTTGAAAAAATATTCTGTTTTACTTTGAACCTTGAGTTTAAGCTCCAAAAACATTTTAATAAACCTCGATTTAAGTTATTTCCGATTTTAAAGCAACAAATTTCGTGTTTTTCTTCAAGATTTCGAGGTTGATATCGAGAGTTTAATTAATCTCGACATTAAAGAAAAAAATTTCAATAAGAAATTTTTTAAATCAAATAAGTTTTAAAAAAATATAACAAACTAAGTATTTCTCTTTCAAACTAAGATTCCGCGATGGTTTCAAATTCAATTGTTTGATTTCCGTTATTTTTTAAATAACTGGATGTCACAAAAATATTTTTAGTTGACTTGAAGCAAAAATATTAATCATATTATTGTTGTTGAATTGAATTTATAAGGAATTTGTAACAAATTATACACAAAATTAAAGATATTTATTTGTTGAAATATCAAATAACCTGATAGAGAATTATTAAGAAATTTTAACAAAGAATATATTTTATGAAAAATTTTGTAATAGAGAAACGTGACACCTCAAAAGGACTGCCATAAAATTTTATAACCGGTTGTTTTAATTTTGATTTTCATAAAAGTCTTTTTCAGTCTTCCTCTAAACCGGCCTCGTGAATAAAATAAAAACAATTAAATATACTCATTTCTTTCAGGAATAGAGTCGTTTACAGTTATAAAATATCGAGTCGATAATAATGAGACACTTAAATGAATTCTCTTTCAGTGTTTAAATTTTTTTATATCCCAATCACACATCATCAACATTGTTGCGCAAATGTTAAATGTAGCTGCACACACTAAAATCGTTTAAAATTAATGCCCCTTAGTTTACGACTAACAATAAAATGGTCACTAACACAGAACTACGGCTTTGTGGTCCTAAATTCGAGGCTCTATCTCAGTTATAAAGTTGAAGGTATGAATTCACAAGTTGTCAGTTAAATACACCATCAAACTAAAAATAAAAAATGATAGTTTTACAAACATACGTGTATCGTTAGATAGTTTTATGTAAAAATTTTAGTGGATTTGTGTAATATTTAAATCTAGTTAAACCATATTTTCATTAAAATCCATCATGCATGTATACATGAAAATTACGTGGCGGCAACGAAAAACTTTCTAATGAAGTTACAAGTTTCCTCATGTCTCATTTTAGATTGCAGATTCCGAAGTGGAAATTGAACGTTTCATGAAAAATCATTAACACTTCAGAAGGTACAATTAATCGAAAAATAGAGTATGAAATATTCCTATGGGTTATTGTACCACAATTTATATAACAAAGTAAATTTGTTACATTGTGGAATATGAATTAATTAATGAAAAAAAAAAAAATACAAATTTCATAATAATAATAATATTTTTTAGTATTAAATAAATGTGATAAGTAATAAGAATTCTAAATTATTATAAGAGAAATTATTTAATTTTACAAAAATTATAGATTTTACGCTGTTCAATTTTTCAGTTAGTTTATTTTTAAATTTCATTTTCATGGGTTTCCTCATTTTTTAGTTTTTTTAAGTACCATGTTTCTGAGATTCTCCATTTTTTATTTTTTAAAAATAATTTTTTCTCAGTTTCTTCCCTCTGATTTCGTAATTTTTTCGTATTTTATAAAATCAATTTTCTCTTAATTTTATTTCTACTTATTTTTGTTATTTTTTAGTTGGTTTTTTAAATTATCCTTTTTTTTAGTTTTCTTTTGGTTCTGTGTTTTTTGAGTCTCATTTATTCTTATTTTTTTAATATATGAATGACTGGCTTTGAACTTATTTATTTCAAAGTTTTGTTATTTCTTAGTTTAATTCTTTCTTCTTTTTTAATTTTCTTTCAGTCCCATTTTTCAAAAAAGAAAAAATTAGACCGCAAAATAACAGGAAAAGCAAAAATTTCATTGTTAGTAAAAATTGACGATTCATCACGAATTTTTATAATAAATAATTTCTATATACAGAATGTGACAAAAAGGACGAGAAAGTCAGTAGAAAATAGGCAGGAATGGATAAACAAGAAACAGACAAAATAAAAAAAGACGAGAAAGAAATGTATAAAAAAAATTGTTTTTGACAAGAAATGAGAAATATACCTGTTTAAAATTCATGTGAATATTTAACGTGTTACAACGTATACTTATTGTTTTTCTCTTTTTATTTTTTCTGGTGTATTGGGTATTCTCTCTTAGCTTTAATAATCTTTGATTATTACATAATGGAGCATAAGAAACGGATGTTTTTCGTTTGTTGTATTTCAATTATCGATCGTTGGAAAATCCCTGGAATTTTCTCTCCACTGTTTCCCCATTTCTTGTACATAATCTCTTCATACGTACTAAAATACTTTGGCACATGGTGCCGCCTCCCTTTCGCACACATAATTCATCTTTATTGCGATTCAGTGTCTGTTTCCTCCAACATAAAACGAGCGTCTAGTCCTCCAATAGTTGAATATTACTCACATCGTTTTGTATTCGTTGCCATCATAATAGCTTTTCAAATTCGCAGTACTCGTTTTCATTTTGCGGAGGAAAAATAAGAAGGAAATTTATTTCTTTTTTCTGGTAAATAACATGTTTATTTTTTAGAATGTTAGTCAATTATTTGATTAGGGAGTTTCGTTGTGGGAACGTTTCCGATTTTTTTTTGTAGGTTTTTAGATATTCAATTTGCATGCGTGGTTTTGAGTAATTTGTATGTTATCTTCGACTCCCATAATGGAAATCTCATGAATTTTCCGAACAATTGGAACTTAGTATCTATCCAATTATGAGATATTATAGTTGTAATGATATCAAATCAAGTTTTATTGGTACTTTATTGTTATTTTAAATTGTGTACTAGGAAAGAGGTAATTAAAAAAAATCAAATCGGCGAAATAAAAAATAAAGAAGTAATACAATAAAATATTTAACTTCCAAAAAAACTTATTGGTTGTTTTCTTAAATTTAATAATAAATATGGTAGCATAGAATTTCAGTTTAAATCAAGTTAAAAGTTAGACTTATAATGCCAAGAAAGATACCTTTTTAAAATTTATTACTTGCATACTTATTTCCCATATTCTGGGGTATCAAAGAAATGATATAGAATTCTTCTTGTTTGACTTTGACGAAATGTTCAATTTTCTAACAGAATTTCGCATATAAAGAGAAACAGTTTCTAATAAAAATAGTTGTTGATAAAGACTGATGTAAAAATGCAAAAGTTATTTTAAAATTCTACGATTTTGAACATTTTACTAAGAATCACATATAACAACGGATTTTGTTTTTGGTTTTTAAAATTAAAATTTAAAAAGGAAAATAAAACGTTTGAAAATTACATTAAATTTCTTTTGTCCAATTCTACCTATAAAATTTCTGTAAATCATAAGTTTAATCTGTGATGAAAAGTGGAAATTTTTTCAAAGTGTTTCGTTATTTTAATCAATTTTACAACATTTGATCTATGAGCAAAGTACGTAAAAATGTACGAAGAAAATATAAAAATACACAACTCAATATAAAGGTTTCATAATATTTAACGTTATTAAAGGCAAAAAATCTTGACTTTAACGTTAAAATTTTACAAAATTTCTGCTGTTAATTCGAGATTTAAAAAAAACAAGTTTTAAAAGTTGAGATTTGTTTAGTTATTTTAAAAAATCACGAGTTTACTATTAAAATTTATGTTTGAAGTCGATATTTTTTTAATTTTTGGGTTGAGATTTTTTAAAACCACTTGCTTACAAAAATAAAAATTAATTAATGATGAATGAGTTCACTGCTGAAATTTCATGTTTAAAATCGATGTTTTTAATTTCTTGGGTTAAAAGCAAAAAATTACGATTTTAACTCTAAAAGTTCACGAAATATCTGGTTTAAAGTCGAGTAAAAAGAACAAAATAAAAATCACAAATTTTATGTTAAAATTTTACGAACATTCTAGTTTAATGTCGAGAAATAAATAAAAACTCAATATTTTTCAAAAACACGAGTTTAAAAACAAAAAATCTAGAGTTTAATATTAAAATTTTACAAAATCTCTGGTCTTAAATGAAGATTTAAAAAAGTAATTATTTAAAGTTGACATTTTCTAAAAATTTTTGCTTATAAAACCATTTTTGTAAACATTCTTTTAATATCTGGAGTTAAAAGTAAATATCTACAATTTAACGTTAATTCTAAACAGTCTTTATTAAAAATTATAATTAATAATTGCTAATGTTCATTCATCATATTTTTCACATAACAAGAAACGTAAATAAAAAATTAGAAGACAAAAACCTGAAGACGAAAAATATGCTTTGCCGAAACCTCATCTTAAACCAGACTTATTTTGAATCTGCTGACATCTTCTTGATCAGAAATTTTCTATCCTTTTCGTAATATAACACCAATATTTGCCGAATCGAAAAATTATTTTCTTTAATAATTTGCACACATTATTTGATTTTAAAACATATATTTCTGTTTTCTCATTTATAACCTTTTCGTAGAATCTCTATTTTCTGGATATAAGTTCCTCATATCTTTGGTACGAATGTATTCAGTACACATTAGTCTCCATTCCAACTACTAAAATTTCCTTCAATTAAACTAAACGCCTAATTTATATAATTGGTAGTCTACATTTGAATATGGAGAAAAACACATTCATCAAAGGAGCTCCCCTACGCGAAGCAACCATTCAAAAAGGAAAGAGAATGGGGTGTAGACTCTGGAGGCTCGGGATTATCTCCCGGAACGTAAGTAAATGAATACTGAGACAAACCTCCATCACTCATGACAGATTCGATCTCTTCTCTTTCATATGTTCACGTTCACATTGATTCAAACATCCCGTCAGTGTCGTCCTCGTACAACAAACGTTCATTGACGTCCCAAGAATATTTTAGACTAAAACGTAAATTGTGCTCTTGGAGTACGATCAAAATCAATCAAAGGAGAAATACATTGTTTTGATTATTAATTATTACTTATGTTGTTAGTATTTAAATTCACTGCTGTTCACAACACAAATGAATTTTAAACAAGAAAGTTTTGTCATTTCTGGCTTGACCTTACCACAAGTTAAGAACTTCATGCGTTTACAACGAGTTCCCCTTCTCTAATTATTCAATAAAGCATGAAGATTCTATAATCTCTTTATATTTCTAATTTAATAAAGATACTGGTAATATCTCACACGATTAACAAAAACAGCGCAAGTTTATTTGCGGACATTTTCATTAGCAACTAAAAATAAAACAAACAGTTTACTATTTCATTCTTCTATTAATTATCTTTTTTTTAAATGCACACTAAAACAATAACTTAAAGTGATTCATAAATGCATGGAATACAAAAACTGACATAGCCAATCATCAAAAAAAAACATCTTGTTAAAATATTCTCTCATCAACTTTGAACCGTTAAACAACTCTTTACCCAAAAAGTTTAAAATAATAACAAAATTAAGAACAATGTTTGTAAAATACATAAAAGAAAATGGACTAATAGGAAACAAGTAATTGCATTGGTCTATGTAATAACGTCATCTGTAAAAATTTACGTTAAAAAAATTGTACATTTATCTCTTAATGGAAATATTTTTTAACATTAAATTAATGAAAAATTAGTAAATTATGGAACTTTGTACTTTTTTTTTGTATTTTTTTTATATCTACTTTTCTTATGTTTTGGATTAGGAATAAAATATTTTTTTAACTTATTTTATTCATTTTAATAAGCTCCACTTGTAACTTATTTACACAAATCATATTCATCTGGTTAATTCAAAATAAAGGGTTTAGGGACGTCTCTGTTTTTTTTTGAGGAAACTAGAAAGAAATTTTTCAATTTTCCCTCTAAATGTCGTTTATACCAACCTCTATAAGATCTTGTTTCATACATTTGCAGCTCCGTTATAGCAGGAACCGTGCGAGCAAATCAAATTTCCTCAATATATACTGTTTTCGCTGAAATATTGTTCTACTTTCCTGTAGGCATAATGATGTATTGAAAAATTTGCATATGCTTTCCGACTGGAATAAAGAAATTACTTTTTGAAAGCGAATTTCGAGTATAGAGATCAGAATGTAATTTTAAAAAAGCAGACGAGTCTGATCCGTTTACAACGGGCACTCTATTATTTTTGAAATTTTTGAAATGAATTGAAAATAGAGAGGAGCATCCGAGATATTCCCATAACTTCAAAATCATTATTGCTCATTTTTGTTTTCCACGAATAACTCTTTGTCGATCACAACAATGGGAAAGATAGTTCGACGTGTGATCCGAACTTTGGTCCTAGTCACACCAACTTCGAATTAGAAGTTTAATTGAAAATTAGCAATTCTCAGGAATACTATATTGATGCAACGCAAACTCCTGAGAAGTCAAACAAACCTTGTTTGCATTAATCATTTTTTTGTTTTAGTGTGAAGATTCAATCCAAAATGTTGATATTGTATGTAAGAAAAAATATATATAATTACTAATGAGTTATATTAAAATATGAACAAATTTAATATCTATAAAAGTTTACAAATTAACTAGAAGTTCATTTGGCCAGATTTGTATAATCAAAACCAATTTATCTATAAATGAGCTCTTATGACATATACATTTTTGACATACAATAGAAATTTATTAGATTAAGCATAATGTCAGGAGAATATTAAATTTTACACTATCTTTTCAATTTTGAGGAAAACATTTTTTGGCAATTAGTTTAATTCTTAAAAATAGAAATTGTTTTATTTGTTTCATATCCAAGTAGTTTCTATTTGGATTTATAGTCAAATTAATTAAAAATAGAGAAAATTGTACAAAACTTAGATTAGGAAAATGTTTATTTATTTATTATTTTTTCTGTGTGGTTAAAAATTGCTTATTATATATTATATATTATATAATCAGGGTTCTATTTTGAGACCAGTACGATTTTTCATTTCTAAGACTGCGATTTGTGTCACATTTAAATTTCTGGTCTGCTATATTTTTATTTATTTAATCAGATGTTTCTCTTTGTGGTTAAAATTTTATTACTTTTTATATATTATGCTACAGGGTTCTTTTTATTTCGATTTTTCATTTAATTTGTATACAATCTAAAGTTAGAGTAATTCATGAAAAGTCGGCTATATTTTTATTATCTATTTATTTATTTATTCAAGTTCTCTATGTGATTAAAAATGTATCACTTTATATGTACCTTGCCACACGGTTCTGTTCAGGGGCCATTAGACTTACAACTATTTGTAAATACGTAAATATTTCTTAGTAATAAATCAATAAAAATGATAAAGATTCTAAATTATTAAACAAATTGCCACTACAAAGATTTTTACATGTGTTACTCTTTCAATGAAAATTTTATTTTATTTAATAATTCTATTAGGTGGTTAAATCATTTAATCTATTCAATTTATATACAGTCTGCATATTAATCACATTTTCTTGAATCTTACAACGTTGGTTTCAACCTAATAAATTCATATTTTTAAATAAAATATAAAAAAATAAAATAAATATTTTCTGACTGAACACTTTTTATTTAAATAAATATTTTAGTGTATATTTATTTCATTTTGTTATAATTTTCTTTTATCCCCAATATTTTACTTCTAGCTTTTATGTTTTATGTTTTATGTGAATTTGGTTTTCACACAGTTTTTTATTATTATTCAATTCGTTGTTTTTTTAATTTTCTCTATATTTAAATCTTTTGTGTTTTTAGGTCTTTTCTCTCATCAGAATCTTCTTTGTTCTCGTCATTATCTATTTCAGATATATTTAACAACTCTTTTTTGTTTATTATAAATTTTTTGTTTATTTTTTAAATATGTGCTCTTTGGTTGATCTTCTTTATTGTTTTTGATTCATTGCTTCATTTTTTTTAATTTTATTCTATTCTATATTCTTCTGTTTATGCCATTTTTCTTTCTAGTACTTTTTCTTCCACTTCTACATACTTTTTTTAACTCTTCTGTTTCATCTTTGTTTCTTTTGCACCTAGATTAGGATAATTAATTCTTGCTTTTTCTAAGCAAACCCATTCTTTTTCAATTGTTTTATCTTCTTTATTTCTAATTAATTTTTTCGCTTAATTTTAATAATTATTCCAAACAAATTCAAGTATCAAGAACTGCGAGTTTAAAAAATAGAACTTTTCTTGTAGTTTGTAGAAACTGTTTATTCTTAATAGAACAATTAATTAGTTAAGTATCTACCAGAATTTAATTGAAACTTTAGCCAGAAATCCATTAGCCTATTTAACTCGTCACAAATGGAACACTCGAATGCCCATTTGCCATTGTTCCTAAATTATCTCCAACGCATTTCCATGCAGTTGATTTATCCATCTTGTTTTATTTATATCTTGAATAATTATCTTCAATTTACTACGAAATACAATTGCGGATCGCTGTGATTATAAGGAGATGAAATGTAACGTGTTCATTATACAATACATTTTTAAAATAACCATAAATTTTTAATTAACACAAAGTATTAACAGAAAACAGTTCAAAAGTCAAAAAAAGTATTGTATCCGGAAACAAGCTGAAACTCACATTGCATTTCAAAGTCAAAAAGAGATCATTTAAATGTGGATATAAGAAAAAAAAATTACATTAAATGTGTCTAAATGAATATTCGATATTTACCAAAGTTTTTAAATTTTTTCGACTATTCATTATATCATTTTTCTCAGTTTCATTATTAATTATATTTTTTTGTTAATGATTATTTTAATTTCATTCTTATTTAACGATTTTATTATTTTACGTTATTATTGTTTGACTTCATTGTTTTTGCATCATTTTTATTTCTCAACGTACATTGAAAACAGAATACAAAAAGAATTTTCATTTGGGTTTTGGGGTTTGTTGCCATCGCCGTCTTGCCGATCTTTTATCTTTGTCGAAAGCAAAGAGCAAGTTGACAGATCAAACTTAAGTTGAAATTAAACACATTACAAAAGTTCAAAAAAAATATTTTATACGCAAACAAGCCGAAACTTTTATTTTTTCATTTCGTTCATCGTCTAGGTTGATGCTAGAACGCGGAAAAATAGATCATTTTGAAGCCCATTATGCTAAATAAATGCGACCCAGTTTGGGCTCTGTAATAAATAAGGAGTGAAGTAGAGATTTTCCGTTTATGAAAAACGGTACGTCTCCACATAAGACCATTTTTAACTTTGTCAAGCTAACGTGAAATTCTTTCAGGCAACCGTAAAAAAGTATGACGGCGAACTGGTTTCGATTATGTGCTGTAATAAGTCGAGAATAATAAATATAATATGAGCTTGTTGGGAAAATAAGTAAGAAATTGTATTTATTTATTCTCTATTTATGAAATTGTATTGTTTATTCTATAATTTTATATCCTATCTAATTTTTACTTTTCCTTACTTTATAAATTATAATTTACAAATTTTGTTGGGCGCACTTTGTATATTTTCGATTAGATTTGTTTTGGTTCAAAAATGATCTCAACCTGGGCTCTAGTTTTATTTAACTGTAATAATAATATTTACAATCTATATATATCTATATATATTTCTTATACATAAGTATGTTACTCTTAATATTTCTTACAACTAATTAAGCAATTAACATTAAATTTATCAAGATATATAAAAATAAAAAAAAATAAAAACAACGAGAAATATAAAACTTGGTATTTTCTAAAACCCAATGCTAAAAATTGTCTTAATTTTGAAATATGTCAACCATAGGCGGGAAAATTATTCATCTTGATTATCTTCTTATCACTCAAGAAAATTCATTCATATCACAGTTAAATATTTGAAGTAATTCTACGAGTATGTCACAATTATTATTTTTATTACATTATATGCACAATAATTGTTTATTCTTTTTTTACGGTTATGCAAGTTCTATAAAAATTTTATCAATTCACAATGAAATACCTCTAAAGGTTTTGTCAAACAACAGGAACAACTTAAAAACAATTCGAAGATCACCCTCTGGGGTAAGTCACTAAATTCACTAGATTTAATTTTTTTAAAAATGTTATAAAATCATTTTTACTAGTAGTTATAGCTTTGTGTTGCACAGATTTCTATTTTATAAAAAATTGACATTTTGTAGCAAAAGAATAACTAATTTTAATTAGAGAAATTATTGTGTCAAATGCTTAATGTTAAATTTATACTGATCACTATAACATATTCTATATTATTGCACACACATTATTATTCATAAAATAAATATGTTTCCAAGTGTCTGAAAAATTATTGTGTAATTTTAATTAAATTTGTTTATTTATTGACATTTTCTATTACATTATTATTATTATTATTATAGTCAAAGATGTGAACTTTTCGAGTAATATATTTTAAATCTAATCTATAATACTACAATAGATTCTCATATTTTTGTTTATTTATTTTTTCGACGTTTGTTGCCGTAACGAAATATTTATTTCTAGTGGAAATCAGTTTGTCTGATATTTACGATGTTGTACCCAGCGAAGGACCAAATAAATAGTATAAATTATTAAACATTTCCTTAGAGTCCTGCTCTATTCTTAAAGGAAGAAAAGTTTTATCCCGAAATTCCCCTCCGGAATATAATAACAATGCCATAATAAGGAGACTCAGAAACAAATCAGACGATTTTGAGTAGAGTCACGACCGTGATAAAGTCCAACGGGCGGTCCCGAAGATGGTTGCTCTCACTTTCGAATTTATTCTCATACGAGCCCGAGTAGTTTTGAATTGTCCTTTTTACGGGTGATTTGGGTCGAGTTTACCTGTATTAAGACCATTGAAGAGCCCTAGCGCCATCCTCGAGGTCTGGCGGGTCTTCTCTAACGGCTCCATCAACTTCACCTCGTGACTGGAATCCAGTCGCACTTTGAGCGGAGAACAAACTTTCCAAAAAGTTGTTCTCCCTTATTTGATTATACGCCCGGAAGATTTTTACAAGCGGAATATTTTTATATTACCGAGAAGTTTATTTTTTTATATCGAGATCGTTAGTGGGAATTATGATGGTAGTTTCGAATTCTGTTTGTCTTAGTTAAAGCGATTGTATTCCACTTTGAAGTACTTAAATTATTCACATATATATTTTGAATAATTCCTGCGCTTGTACAAGACCGTCTGATAAATTGTCGTAATTCAGTTGCAGCAACCGAATTTGACATTTATTAGGTGGTTAAATCCGTTTACCTATTCAATTTATTGGGTACACAGGGTGCATGTTGGAAAACGTTCATTCGAATTTAACAAGGTTTGCTTGTTTCAGATAAAGTCGTAGTTCGAATGGAATTGAACTAACCAATTTATTTGGCTTCTAATTTTCTCTTTATTTTTTTTGTGGTATTAATAAAAATAAGCAAATTTTGTAAAAATAAGTTTATTTATAAATCAAGACTCTCCTTATATTTCGATTTGTATATTTGTTTTTGTTTTTCTTAAATTTAATTTTGGTTTTCAAAATTTTGAGTTTTAATTTTTATTTTGTAGCTCAATTTTAAATTTAATTTTTCTTTTAATAAAGTTATTTTAACTTTAAACCTCAATTTTACTTTCAATGTCTCAACAAAAATATCCCAAAAAATATATTTTAGAATAATCTTAGGAATATATCAGTATTATAAAGATTGCAAATTATTAATAAAACTATCTTTACAATAAATTTTAGAGATAATATTTTGGAAACAAATTAAATATTAAGAAAGGAAAAATAATTATAACTTTTTGATATTGACACATGTTTTATAGAAAAATATTGACCTTTACAAAATAATTTTGTATATAAATTAAACTAAAAATGTTAAAAATTTTAAAACATGATTTTTAGACGTCTGTGATTTTCAAAATTTATAAAAGAGAAGTCAGAATTTTGTCATAATCTCAAATTTTCATCAACAAGTAAAAGTAAACAATTTTCTGTCTCTTTCGGCCAGGAAAGAAAGTTACAATATAAACAATAAAATTTTATAAACAAAAAAGCTTTAAAAAGTAATAAACAAAAATAAATGAATCAATTTCGAATATAGCTGAAAATTATACATTCCAAAATAAATTGTAGAGAACTGTTTGATTCAAATATTTTTTATTGAAACATGTTTTATAGAAAAATTTAGGGCATTTGAAAAACAATTTTGTATTTAAATTAAGTTAGAAAAACTCAAATCATAAAATATGATTTTTAAAAGGTCGATTATTTCCAAAACTTACAATAGAAAAGTCAAAATTTTAACTCCCACTCTTCCATTTTAGACATCACACAATCCACATCGTTTTATTTTTAAGAACCGGGCTTCCTAGATTCATTAAAAAAAATGTTATTATCAAGTGTGACATGATCTCAATTTTTCATCAACAAGTGAGTGTTCTAAAAATTTTTTGTGCTGAGAGAAGCCATAAAAGAAAGTTATGGTATAAACAATAAAATTTCATAGGAGGAATAAAGGCTCTAGAAAGATACAAACAAAATATAAAACATTACTCAAAATTAGTCAACTGAATATTTAATAAAATATTATACATTTGAGATTAAATAATTAAAAGAAATATCAAATCATATATGACTGTTTTTAGAATGCTCTAAAATCAAGATTTATCAAAATATTGACTTCATAATCGAGATTTTAAAGAAAAAAGTAACTATTTTAATAGTCTTGCTTTAAAAATGAAATGTATGGAATTCTAGACTTTAAGACTAAAATATTAATTTTAAAATCCAAATTTTGATTTCGTACTCGAAGTTTTAACGAAAAAAAGTGACTTTTTTAATAGTTTTACTTTAAAAACATTTTTTTTTAAATCTGGACTTTAAGATTAAAATCTCGACTTGAAAATCAAGATCTTAAAGAAAAACACAAGATCTTTTTTAATACTTCTGATTTAAAGTCGAAATTTCTTAAGAATTTTGACTCTCTTTTCCATTTTAGGCATTGTTATTTTCCAGTTTGATATATTCTCAATTTTTCATCAACAAGTGAACAACGTTTTAAAAACTTCTGTGTTGAAAAAAGTAGGAAAATAAAGTTCTAATACAAACAATAAAACTATAGAGAGGTATAAAATCTCTAAAAAGTTTGAAACAAAAATGGAAAATCAGTTAAAATTAACAATTTGTATCGTGCCACCATGGCTCTACTTGGACCCAAAGTGACAGGTTTCAAATCAGGAAAATTTAATTTCTTTCGTTTTCGTACCGCCGGCTCTTTGCATATTTCTTTATGAAAATTTTTACTTCAAGTGCACTTACTCGCATAATTTCCGTGAAAGCAATCTCGCACAAATGCGAGACCTATGGAAAAATCCCATCCATCTTAACCCTTTGTCTAAAACCCAGAACAAAATGCGGAAAAAAAAATTAACTCTACTTTCTCCAACAAAGGTCGGAGCTAAAGTTGAAGTTTCTTCAAATGGCTAATATTAAGTTTTTCATTTTATTCATTTGGAATTTAGGTCATGGGCGTACTGGGGTTTCCATATCCATGATGCTGGTAGAATATATTTACAGGATATATGAGTTTTTCCATCAAAAAAGAATTTGTATACATTTTTTAATAATAATGATTGTTTCTACACTTTCTTTGAGGAATATGTTCAGATAAAATATACTTATCTTAAAATTCCAGGATTTTCCAAATTTTAAAATATTCTTATGATTATTGGCATCGTCTGATAAGATTTAATTCAAATACAGACTTGCTTTTGTTTTACAAATGTTTTAACCAATAATATTTTTTTAATTTCTAAAAAGTTTGGTTAATATTAAATATTTAGTATAGAACGGAAAAAACTTTTTATACTTTTAACAAATATTTAAAACTGATACCCTGAATTCATCGCTTATGGATTATTAGTAAATTTATCTAATTTTTTAACCTTGATAGAATATTTGGAATAAATTGTGTCTACTTTTCCATTTACAAGTTGTCGAAAATGAATAAAATCATTTTTTTTTAATTTCCCATCATTTAGTCCAAAATTTTGAACATTTTAAACAAATTTAAAAGGAAATATTTTGTTGCACTGTGATTTTATTTGAACCAATGATGTTTCCTTGAAAGATTTTTCTAATATTTACTTAATATTTTTCGTTAATATTATAATCTATGGCGAGGGAGCTACTACTTTAAAAAACAGTGTACGAAAATTGAGAAATACCTCTTTTTTGTTAATAGTAGTTCTTATTTTTTCTTATTTTTTGGGTATTGTTTGGAAATTTGATTGGGTAACAGTTCAGGTTTCATATAGGCCTTATTATTATGCATTTTTGATAGCTGTTTAATGATTTTGTAAACATTATGTAATTAAAATTCTAAAATAGCACGTATCAAGAACGATTCTCTTTTAATAATAATTCTCAAACAATTTTTTTTCTGTTCCCAATAGTTTAAAATTATAGAACCATTCAAGAATGATGCTTTTTGTGTTCTAAATAAATTCAAATTCTTCATAATTGATATAAAACTATTTTAGAATTAGTTTAAAAAGAGTTGGTACTCATTTAGGATTCTAAACTCTTGAAGAACGATTCTCTTTGAATTCTTATTAATCCAGAATCATTATAACAGTTCTAAAACTATTTTAGAATAATTCTGTTTGAATTTTCAATAGTTTACAACCACAAAATCATTCTAAATAATTCATACTCTTTATAATCAATATAAAACTATTTTAGAATGATTTAAAAACTGTTCGTACAGTGTAGGATTAAAGAATGATCCTCTTTAAATTCCTCTTAATTTAGAGTCTTTATAATGGTTCTAAAACTATTTTAGAACGATTTCAACAGTTCGCACCCAGAAAATAATTCAAAAATGATTTTATTTAGATTCCTATTAATTTAGAAGTTTTATGAGAGTTCAAAAAACTATTTTAAAATTATTTCAATAATTTTAACTCACAAAATAATTCAAGGACTAGTTTTTTTAGATTTTTAATAGTTCAAATTCTTTCTAGTTTATATAGAACTATTTTAAAATGATTTTTGAACTATTCACACTATTCTAGAATGGCATAACTATTCAAGAACGGTTCTCTTTGAATTCTTGCTAAGTTAGAAATATTATGGAGGTTCTAAAACAAGTTTCTTTAGATTCTAAACAATTCAAACACTATCGTTAATATAAAATTATTTCAGAATGATTTAAAAACAGTTTGTACCAGCTAAGAATTGTAAAACCATCCCAGAATAATTCTGATTAAATTCCAATGAACCTCGAATTGCTATAATGGTTCTAAAACTATTTTAGAACGATTGCAATAGTTTTAACTTACAAAATCATTTAAAAACTATTCTTTGAAGGTCTTTAATCATTAAGTGAATACAGAACTATTTCAGAATTATTTTTGAACAGTTTGTATCGTTCTGTAATAAAAATATTCAAGAACGTTTCTCTTGGAATTCCTACAAAGCTAGAATCATTATAATGGTTCTAAAAATATTTGTTTGAGTCCTTAATAGTTCAGAAATAATGCAAACTCTTTATAGTTGATATACGAGTATGTAGAACGATTTAAAAACAGCTCGTACTAGTTCGGGATTATAAAACTATAAAACAATTCTATTTGGATATGGAAAGATAAATAATATTTATCTTGAATTCCTACTAACCTAATATTTTATAAGAGTTTTATAATTACAATGCCAACCATTTATTGCCATAAAATCGTTCATTAAACTTAAACTTAAACTTTTAAAAAATACTAAGAAATTTTATTAGACATGATACAAATTCTGTTACAATGTATTTATATTTATTTTCAGTGTAACGTACTATAAAACGGAAATTAATTTTTCTTGGTAATAATTTTTGAAATGATTTTAAGGGCTCATAATAAAAGAACTCGGTTTTTCCATTCGAAAAGCTGAAAACGTTTTTTATCATTAGAAACTTCCAGTGATAAATCTCAATTTTCCAGTGCTCCATCGGCTCATTTTCTATTCACAAGTACCCAGAAGAAACCGATGGAACTCCCGATTTCAAAAGGCCTCTTGAGACAGTTTGTATTAGGCCATTCCACTTTTATTAAAATAAATTTTAGATCATTCAGAGGAAGGAAGCGTTCCAAAAAAAAAGCAAGGACTCCGTTCGCCGCTGGCAGAGAAAATTAGCGAAGTAGCGATGAGTTTATTCAACGAGTAATAGTTTTTAATTAACGGTGCTATTATTTATTGTTGAGTTTGTAGGAATAATCGATTTACAGATATTTAAACTGTAATAATGAAAGATAACCTTACATTTTTTACTATTTTCTCGTTTTCGCTACTTTTATGTCGACTACAAAATTTAACAACGAACATCGGTTTTTACACTTTTTAAGAGATAAACCATTTTTTTTATTTTTTGATGATAATCCCAGTTTCTCAAAGTTTTGATACAAATCAAATATTCTTCAAACGGTTTGGAGAAAATTTTTGTATTGTATTTCATGAAAATACTAATTACTTTCAAATATTGTGATAAAAATTCTGTATACAAAATTACATTTTATTTCATATATTCTTGTTTTTTCGAAGATAATTTCAATTTTTCCCCTTTTTTGTAGATTTTTTTTTAATTTTTATTATAAAATCTACATTTTTCTTAAAAAACTTTCAGTTATTTCTTTAGGAGAATAACTAAATTATTTTTAAATTATTGTGATAAATTTTTTCAAATCAATTTTTATTTTCCGAAGTTTTCAGAAAAATGACTTATCTGAAGAGAAAAATCTAAACTTTGTTACATTTTTACCGAAAAATTTTTTTTTCATTTTTGTAAGAAATATTTTAAACGAAATCACTTTATTCATATTTTTAAAAGAAAATCCAAATTACTTGGAAGAGTTATTTAAATAAAAATATTTTCGATTATTTTGAGGAAAATATCTTTTTTTAAATATTCTAGAGAAAATAGGCACTTCATTTTAAATTTTTTAAAAGTATGAATAATTTTTTCAAATTTTTTACCGAAATAAATAATGCATATCAATTTGTTGTTACTTTGATATTATTTTTATCTTTAATAGAGATTTTCAACCTATTTTTGATACAAATAATTTTTGTTATTGCTTCGTTTTTTTTCTAGTTGCGGAATGAAAGTATTTTTTGTTTGGAATTTGCCATGTTGTCATGTTTTAATAAATTGGAAGGTTGGGATATTTTATAGAATAATAAAACTTTCTATACATAAAATTCACAGAATATAAGAAAAAAACTGTAGTCTATAAATTGAAATTAAGTGATTTAACTGATCAAGTCAATAAAACGTAAAATACTGATTTACTATCGATGGGATTATTTTAATGTATCGTTATAGAATTTGTCAAAGTTTTCACAGAAAATCACAAATTGCTTTCTAATTTTTTTTTAAGTTTATCAAAATGTATTCTTATTTTTATAAGAAAATTCCAGTTCCTCTAATTTTTCAAAATTTTGTTATAAAATCTAAATTTATAGTAAATATATACTTTTTTATTAGAAACAATTATGATTTAACTAAGACAAATTCGAGTAGATGAAACGAAACTAACATCACAAGTCCAATTAACGATCTCAATAAAAAGAATTCACGTTACTATTATTTATTGGTGAGTTTATAGGTATTTAATTACAGATATTTAACTATAATAATGAAAGGTAACTTTATACTTTTCTACTATTTTCTCGACTTTTGTGTCGACAAGAAAATTTAACAAGGTGCATCGGATTCTGTAGTAAAAATTCTTATACTTATGTCGAATGCATAACCTAAAGAATAAAAGTTTCTGTTAGATTAAACAAAAACTTTTACTACTTCTTCAAGTTTTATGGCATTCATAAAAATAAGCCCAATCAGCACACAAATATTAAATTGGCCGAGTTTTATCACTTCTAATTCTAGTACTATAATTTTTAGATTGCCTTTTTGTCTGGGGAGCTGATATATATTGCAAACATTTCTGCAAAAATTATAACGGACAACGAGATCAAAATCTTTATGACAGATCGTAAAACTAACTTAATATGCAATTTTGGTTAGTGTGTTTAGTTATTTCCAAGTGTGATTCTAGATCTGATTTCCAGTAAGATTTTAATCTCTAAAAGCAAAAATTAACGGAATCTTCGCCAATTTTAAATGTGATCCTCCTTGGTTTCCATATTTTCTAAATTGTTACAAAATTTTGTGGACAAGAAAATCAGAATTTTAAAATAGTTTTTAAAACTCCTATAAAACTTTTAAATTAGTAGGAATCTAAATAGAATCGTTCTTGAATGATTTTGTGGATGTAAACAACTGTTGGAATCATACTAAAATCGTTTTAGAACTATTATAAAGACTCTAGATTAATAAGAATTCAAAGAGTCAATCATTCTTGTATAATTTTACAATCCTAAATTAGTACAAAGTGTATTTAAATCGTTCTAAAATAGTTTTATAATAACTATAAATAGTTTAAAATGATTTATAACCCAAAGAGAATCGTTCTTGATAGTTTTATGATTCTAAGCTATTGGAAACCCAAACAGAATTGTTCTAAAATAATTATAGAACCGCCATCACAATTTTAGTTTAGCAGGAATTCAAAAAGTTTTACGGTACGAACTGTTCTAACATTATTCTAAAATAGTTCTTTATTCACTAAAAAGCATTTGAATTATTAAAAACGTAAATTGAATCGTTGAAGAATTTTGTGAATTTAAACTGTTGAAATCGTTCTGAAACTAGTACGAGCTGTTCTTAAATTGTTCTTAAATAGTTTTATATCAACTATAAAGAGTTTGAATTATTCAGAACATAAAGTTCTTGAGTAATTTTGTATTTATAAATTATTAAGAACCCAAACAAAATTGTTCTAAAATATTTTTAGAACCATTATAACGATTTTAAATTTGTAGGAATTCAAAAATAACTGTTCTTAAATGTTTTTACTATTCTAGAATGATAGGAACTGTTTAAGAATAATTCTAAAATAGTTCTGTATCCACTAGGAAGAGTTTTTAAGTCATTTTGCGAGTTTAAACTATTGAAATCATACTAAAATAGTTTTAGTACCATTATTACAATTCTAGATTCTTAGGAATTCAAATAGAATTGTTGTTGAATAGCTGTACAATCCTGAACTGGTACGAACTATTTTTTAATCATTCTGAAATAATGTTACGTCAACGTTAAAGTGTTTGATTTGTTTAGAACCCAAAGAGAATCGTTCTTGAAAGGTTTTATGATTTTAATGTATTAAGAACCCAAACAAAATTGTTTTAAAATAGTTTTAAAATCATATTACGATTCTAGCTTAGCAGAAATTCAAGAACTGTACTTGAATAGTTTTGCCAATTTAGAACGGAGCGAACTATTCAAAAATAATTTTAAAATAGTTCTAGATCTACCAGAAACAGTTTGAATTATTAAGAACATAAGAAAATTAGTATTTGGATGAATTTGTTTGAATTATTTTGTGGGTGTAAACTATTGGAATCGATCTAAAATAGTTTTAGAACAATTATAAATTAAATATAAATTCATAAACAATCATTCTTCAATAGTTTTACAATTCTAAATTAGTACAAACTGTTTTTAAATCATTGTAAAATAGTTTTATATCAACTATAAAGAGTTTGAATTATTTACAACCTGAAGAGAATCATACTTGAACGGTTTTATGGTTCTAAACAGTTAAGAATTAAAACAGAAGTGTCCTAAAATTGTTTTAGAACAGCTATAATGACTTTAGATTAATAGTAATTTATAGAAAATAATTCTTCAATAGTTTTACCATCCTAAACTAGTACAAACTGTTTAAATAGTCGTAAAATAGTTTTATTAAAGAGTTTGAGTAATTTAAAACCCAAAAAATCTTGAATGGTTCTATGATTCTGAACTATTTTGGACCCAAAAAAAATTATTATAAAATTGTTTGAGAACTATTATAACGATTCTAGCTTAGTTAAAATTAAAATAGAACCGTTCGTGATAGGAGCTAATTTAGAATTATTTTAGATGAATTCTGGAATCATAAAACTATTCCAGAACGGTACTGTTTGAATTTTTAGTAAGCTGAAATCCTTATATCATTTTAGACGGAATACATTCAAGTTGCCAACAGTTTAAAATCATAAATCCATTCCAGAATGATTCTTTTTGGTTTTTAAATAATTCGTGCATTTTATATTTCAGAACGGTTTAAGAACAGATCGTGTTAGTTTGGAATTGTAAAACTATGCAAGAACGATTTTATTTGAATTTTTACTGATCTAGAATACTAATAAAGGTATGTCAGAACGATTTTCCCAAATTCTTTGTTAGATCCGGTACTTTTGGGGCTATCTCCGTAAGTAAAAACTCGTTTTTAACTTGTTTTAGCCCATACTTAAACAAAGAGCTATTTAAAATAAAATAAATAACACATATTCAAGAAGACAGTAACGTCTCGGCTTTCATGTTAACAACTTCAAAGTTGCAGAACTGCCTTCCACGGTAACATTAGATGAAACATTATATAAAGGCGTAAGAGACATTTAAAGACATTCCCGACGAAATTCTGCTTCCAAAATGTCCCCACAGAAGATTCTAAACGTCGAAAAAGTTTTAAACTGCAAAAATATGTACGCGGAATATGCTTGAAAGTCTTCAAGACTCCCGGTGCTCGTATTAGAACACACCGACATGCATCGTAAAAATTATCACCCTAATTCTATTTTCCGTAATTTTTTTCTATTTTTATTTAAGAATAACTTAAGGAGTATATTAGAAATTAAACACTAATAATAAAACAAAATAAACAAAGAACCTAATATTTCTTTTTAATTTTGGTACCACAAATTCATATTGGTTTTAAATTGTTTAAGCAAATTAATCGTAGAAAAAACATATTTTTGAAAACAATAAATTTAAAATGTAGCTACGTTGTAAAATTAAGTATTTTTAGGACTACACTCGTATTTATTCCAAAAAATCCATCAAGAAAACCTATTAGATCAATCATAAAAAAGTTTATTTAAACAAATATAAATACATTTCAAATCTTACACCTAAAAGTCAAAAATTTCTAAAATAATATTATTTAATGGACATGTAAAATTACCGATTATCATCACGAAATACGAGATTTAGCTAAAAATATTAAAATTAAGAACAACAATACACAAACATTTTCTATTTCCATTTAAAACAATCTAATCCAATGTTCAAACAAAAACTCGTTTAACAGTAATTGTAGTTGAATTAATTCAATTAAAAATCACTTGTTTAAGTTTTTCTTTGACAGTAGTAGAATAACATTCTCGAAAAAATAAAAATAAAAAATATTATCACAACTGATCTACTCGGCAAAAAGCAACGCAATATCACTCGGTTCAGTCTCCTCCCCCAAAGAATAAATTGAAACTTTATATTGAAGATCCCCCTTATGAGTCGTATATGTGTCCAACATACTTTTATGAATGTAGAAACAATTATGAGACTTGAATTTTTCACTTTCATCTATCGGGTTCGCATCACAGACTGACTTAAAGGCTAATGGCGTTTGATTCCCCAATTTGCTGAATTCCAACTTGTACGAATATTTTTTTGCCTCCTCCGGGGAACCCAGGAAGTACACAGCCCAGCGTGTCATCCCTAAAATTTATTAAAAAATTACAATAATATAAAATAAAACATTTATGACATTTAAGCACTAAATTCAATGATGCTTCAAATAAGATAAAAATAAAGAACTAAACGAAACTAAAAAAAAGTAACGTAAAATGCAAAGCAATGAAAGGAAAAAAGCTCATAAAGCATAAACGAAAAACTCGGATAAAAAAATTAACGAAAGGAGTAGAAAACGATAGTAAAAAATAATGAAAAATTATACCAGCACATAAAAAACCAGAATAAAACAAAACTACAGCAAATATTGACAGCAACGAAAAATTACAAAAAATACAAAACAGTAAAAATGAAATAACGCGGAAATAAACAACCTGGATAGAAAAATTAACAAAAGTTGTAGAAACATAATAAAATAGTCTAAGAGCTCGTAAAGAAAATAGAATTTAACAATTTCAAAAACAAATCGATAAACTGTTTACAAGTTCAGAAATTGCATATCTATGATATTAACATATTAAAGGAGCAAAAGAATATGAATAATAAATCATCAGATAACCAAGAAAGAGCCCAATTAAATTAACCGGAGCGCTGTTCCCACCTCGATATCCCTACTTCAAGATATTGTAATGTAATCTCGCTTCTTCATAATGTATTCTCTTATGCTTTTATAGATCCCTAATCATACAGATTCATTATTTCCAAACCTGTATTATAAACACAACAATTTAAAATTCATCTAGACTCGTTAATTTACAACAAACAGTAGTAGTTATGTAATATTCTATATAAAAATTGAACTAACCTGTAGTACTACTAATATCCCAAGTCAACCTAAAAAAATTGTTGTACACGTACATCACAGCGAAAATATAATGATACTTGGTGATGGAAAAAAAATGTTGGGAAATATATTTCTGTTTGTCTTTTTGGTAAAAATTATGAGCGTGTCTTTTGAGCAAATGTGTTTTCAATTTCGTTGTCGAATCACACCACTGGCATTTGTCGTAGGAAGCGAAGGGGCAGTTTTTCTTCATGTATTTGCAATATTTCTGGTGGTTGGGGATGAATTCTCCTAAAACTTTATGGTCACAGCCAAGATAAAGATATTTGCAAGGAACTATTAGTTTGCTGTGGATCGATTCCAGAGCGTAGTTTCTGGATGTTAAGCTCTTTGGGCCTCTGCACGTTGGACATAATTGAACTTTGTTGAAGCAATCGTTGCACACGTTGTGGCCTCTATGGCATTGGTTTACGGGTGGTTCCATGATGTTGTAGCATGACGGGCAAGTCAGTTCTTCGAAGATGGCTTTTTCTAAGTCGATAGACATTTCAAACGTAGGCTGGGAAGAAAAAAAATTGTTAATAAAAAGAAATAGAAAAAAAATTTTCTGGAAATTTTAAAAATTCTAATATTCTGTTTTTCTAATCCGAGATCTGTGTGAGATATACAGAGTGTTAATTGAGGAAAAATATAAGCCAATCTGAATTATAATTTTAATTTCAATTTTAGATAATATTGCTTTAATTAGTATTTTAAGTAAACTATTTGTAAAATGGTGTATATGTAAAATCGTAGAATCTAAGGACCAATATTCTATGTAAATTACTTTATATTAATTTACAAAAATTAATTAAGTGACCTAATTTTAATTAGGGAGAGATCTTAATATAAAATTGCAGAATCTAGGAGCCAATATTTTCCTTGAATTAATAAATTATTATAATTAATTCACGTAATATTTAATGTAAAACATTAGTGTCTAAGGGTCATTATTTTTGAATAATTCCTATATTAGTGTACAAAAATTGATTAATTTGAATAATATTTATGGAGAAAAGATATAATTAATATTCTGCTTAATTTTAATTGAAGAAAGATTTAATGTAAATCCTAAATAAATTAATGTAAGAAAATTGTTCAAATTGCTCAATTTTAATTGAGGAAAAATCTCACGTAATATCCTTGAGTGTATTGTCAATATTTTCCTTTAATTAATAAATTAATATACGAAAATTTTTAAAAAGCCTAATTTTTATTTAAGGAAAAATGTAATGTAAAATCTTAAAAAGTCAATAATTTCGTTTAATTATTAAATTAATATAATAAAATTGTTAAAATTGCTTTATTTTAATTGAGGAAAAATCTCTTGAAAAATCCTGGATCCGTAGATCCAAAAATTCCCTACAAATACTAAATTAATATAAAAAAATCATTAAAATACCCAATTTTAATTGAGGAGGGATCTAATGTAAAATCGTAGAGTCTTAGACCCAATATTTTCCTTAATTACTAAATTAATATTCGTATAAAAATGATTGAATTGTCAAATTTTAATTGATATAAGATTTAGTGCACAAAAATTTCTGTACACAAAAATTTGGGAGAATCTAACCTAAAAATTTTACGAATAAACTTAAAAATTGCACACAATCTATAAAATATTTTGTTGTAACTTCAACTAGATACTAAAATAGTGTACAAAAAGGAGTTTTACAAAAATCTAACATCACAACGAATCTAAGCAAAATTCTACATTAAAAATAATCATACCTACATAAATTTAAAAATCGTCAACAGTCACAGGGTCACGAACTTTGGCACAATAAATTACCTGTACGTTCCCGTCGGGGTACACTACTGATAATAAAGTTTGAGGGCTTTAAATTCACCCTTATATGAAACGGGCCATCATTGTAATTCTGCAAATAACTGGTTTCAACCCCACGTCAGGTAAACAGAAACTTGGTTTGGCTCTCATGTGTTCAGATTCTATTATTTACATAGGAAGGAAGGACCGGGTACTAAGAGCGGAATGCTCCGTTAATGACATTATGAAATTTTCATCCAAAAATGCAATTAGGGAGTCATTTTGTTTCGTTGTTATGGGTGCAATTTGGCTAGACTTGATTAGCGCTTTTTTTGGATGCGATTCTTATTTTGCACAACAGATTTCGAATAGTTGGTGATTGTCTTGTCTGGAATTTAATGTACCAAAATAATGTGAATATTTTTAAAAAACTGCCAAAATATGGAAAATTTATTTGATACCGAATTGGTATAATAAAGTATCATTAAATATTCAATACGACTTTTCGTATTTTTAATGCCGTGGTCCCATTAATTTTCCTAAGTGTGATTTTTTATTTCAAGTATTGAACCAATAAAATACCTTTAAAAAAATACAAAAAAGGGAAAACTTATTAAAGAACCAAAACAAATAACTAGAAAACGGGAAGTCGCAACAAAACCATGATAAAAAAACTAAAAAAAAAAAATTTATTTCAAATTTTGATTTCAAGTATTAAAACATCGTTAGAGCGCTTTTTCCAAAAAAAAATACAAAAAAGGGAATAAAAATAAAAAAAAACAATAAATAATTAAAAACGGAACGTCCCGACAAAAGCGCAATTCAAAAAAAAATTTCATTTAAAATTTCGATTTCAAGGACCGCTAGAATACTTTCAAAAAGAAAATTAACAAATAGTAAAAAGCTTGATAAAAACTACAAAAATGTCATCTAAACATTTAAAATAGAAAAATAAAAAGCAAAACGTACCAACAAAAGTATGATTATAAACAAGAAAATTTCATGTACAATTTTTTGCGACGTTTCCTTTTTCTATTAACATCATCATATTCCTTTAGAATACTTTTTCAAAAATATTATAAAAAAGGAAATACTTCTGAAAATAGAAAAATTTTTTGATCAATGAATCTTGAATCTGTCGTTTCGTACTTTAAGAGCCATCATCATATTAATTTTGTTAAATATTTCAAGTATTAATAAACCTTTTTTTTTTAAATATTATAAAAAAAGGAAAACTTATAAAAGTAGGATAGAAAAACAAGAAATAACTAAGATACAGGAAAAAATTCATTTATGAATTAGAACAAGTCAAAAATTAGATAAAAATACAATTTATTAAAATAAAACACTGGTTGAAAATAAAACAAAATGTTACCAAAAGTAAGTATATTCGCTTTGAGAAAAAAGGTCTGAAATTTCATAATAATTTAAATATTTATTTAATATTTTATTTCAATTCGACTACTAATTTGATATCAAACTAATGTTAAAAAATATCAAAGGAATTCATAAAATATTAGAAAAAAACATATTTTCTCTTACAGAAATTAAATTAATATAAAAACAATATTTCATGCAAGTGAATAAATTATTTGATTAAGTCCAAGAAAGTATTTATTTGATGCATGTTTGTTAAAATTTCAAAATGTATGATTTGTTTAAATGGGATTTTATATGATTATTTTTGGATGTTACAAACAGAAATATTTTATTTGACAATAAAAATGAATTCTAGTTGATATTTTATTATATAAAATTTAAATGAGAGGAATCAAAAGTAAAGAAAATTAAATAAAAATAATTTAAATACTAGAGGGATATAGTTTTAATTTACTCAAATATTTTTTTATTAAATTCGGTACTATTCAGTACTATTCAGTACTATTCAGTAAAAACTATTATAAATAAATTTAATAAAATTAATCTCAGGGAAAATGTATCGTAATTTCAAATAATAATGATCTTGATTTTCTTCTTCCGTGAATAATAATTTTTTTATTTTTTTATTATAATTTTCTATTCAATGTAAAAAACTTAAATTCAGTGCTATTATTAAAAACTAATTACATTCAAGTTGTTGATATTTCCTAAATGAACATTTTTCTTAAAACTGTAAATTGGCAATAAAAAATAATCCAATCTTCCAATCCTCATATTAAATAGCATTCAATATAATTGTATTTAATTAATTATCCATTTTTTAAATTGATATAATAATGGATAATTATTTTAAAATTATCCTTGAAAACCATTAAAGGGATCAAACAAAATATAAATTTCTAATCAAAGAAATTAAAACAATTCGCAATTGCGGAACAAGATCATTACCATTTAAATTCAATTGTAGGGTGGTTGTTAAATATTGAAAATTAAATTTCGTTTAAATTGTTTGCGAATTAGCGTTGTTGGTAAAGACTGGATTAAATGTTCACTGAATTAAATTTTAAATCCTTAATCTGTATTATTGAAAAAATAGTTATTTTAAAACAACATTTGAAATGGGTGTATAAAATAAAATTTAATTCATGTAAATGTAATCTGTAAAAAATCCATTACAAAAAATTATTACGTTAATTAATAAAATATGGACGAATAACAAACGATTATTTATTATTATTAACAAAAATTATTTAAAAAAACATTAAAATTAAAGTAAAAAATGTCTCATAAGGTTAGAAAAAAATATAATATACTTTTCTGTATTTTAGTAAAAAAATGTAGCTTAAAAAAATGTTTAAATATAATACCGATATTTTAAATATTTTTTAATTTAATTCCGGGTATATATAGATTTTCACCATACACTAAACTTTTTCAAAAACGATTTGTGTATGCTAAGCATATAAAATAAATTAAATTATTATCCATTTTGCTTACCATTGGCGTTTTTGACCTGGTTCTAATATTTCTGGACGTCATTTTCTTTTAAAGTGTCAACGATATTCGAATATTTGTTATACTGATACGAAGGTGCCCTACAAGATATTTTCTTTTTTAGTTACTTCTTATATTAAAAAAAGAGGCGCAGTCTCAATTGATACAAACATTTATGTTATTAAAAATTATATAAAGCAGGTCATACACGGCGCGGTGTAGTTCTTCAGTAAACTCGGTTAAAGTTAATTTTTTATTAAATATAAAAAGTTAAATTATATGTAATCATTTATTAGATGTAATGGATAATTATTAGAGGTAGCGATTTGTTTTATTATATTAATTTCTTTTCTTATTTATATCAAAGGAGTTAGTTAGAACCGTTCTCTTTTAATTATTGATTTAAATTGTTAATAAAATTAAAAAAGATATCCAATTGTCTATCATTACTTGCTAAACCAGCCAAAAATGGGAGATTTGGACACTAGTTTTGGTGTATTAAAAAATACTTATACAAATAGTTATTCATTGTAATTTGTAAGAAATAGCGCAACGTGTATGGTTGGCTTTATATGTATATATTCTATACAGAGTGTTTATTTGACATTGCGATTTTTGTCAGAATAAGTGAAATGTTAATCGATAAGGAATAAAGAAAAGAAGGGCCCTAGTGTGTTAACTTTAGGTGTGAAGAAGTGTTTTGTGGAAATAAAAAAAAAGGTAAGAATGTAATGGAATTTATGTAAATTATTTATAATTTGTTTTATTTTTATATTAAAGATTATTTTAGTTTAAGAAATGTTAAAAACATAATGTATGTAACCTAAAAAGTGTGATTGAAATGCCGATAATTTGAACAATTTTGTTTTCTTTATATGGCTCATTTTCATACTGGATTTAAAGTTGATTCTGACACATTTCGGAAATAATGGACGAAAGTATATTAATTTTAATCGGTATACTTCATATTCACCTATTTTAATTTAGTTTGCTTGTACAAAAAATGTAATCTAATTCAGATATTTCCAAGTTTTTTTTAAAGGTTATTAAAGGCATCGAGATTGCTAATTTTTATTTAAAAAATGTTGTCAAATTATATTTAATAATAATAATAATAATAATAATAATAATAATAATAATAATAATAATAATAATAATAATACCCTGAGTATTCTTACATCATTTAAAGGAGCAATTAATCTACTTTTCGAAATGTCAACATTATTACTTTTTTTCTAAAATTAAGATAAAGATATATCATTGCTTGTAAATCAAAACTCAATTGAAATGGAACAGAATTTTATTTTTAAATTAACAAAGACATCCAGTATTTGTAATTGTAACCAAGATTTTTTAAATTGTCGTGGGTGATAATTTTTATTTTTCATATCTTCAAACTGTTTGATAAGTTCAATGCTCTTTCAATTTCAATAATTTGTAGATTTAGAAAATATTTGGAAAAATTTTCATTTTAATTTGAAAACAAGGGACTTTTTGTGCATAAAATTATTCAATAATTACTATTTTTATAAAATTAACGAAGATATCCAGCTTTTGTAAAACCCTACATACCTATTGTATTTAAAATGTATGTAGTATTTTTTTTTTAAATTGTCAAACGATTCTAGGGTTGCAAATTTTATTTCTATTATCTTCAAAGTTTTTGAAATTATCTGTTTAATAAATTCGCTAAAATTTTAGATTTTCTAGTAATTTACACATTTAGAAATTATTAGGGAAAATGTTATTATGAGAATAGTGGTTTTTTTAAAAAAATACCCTTTGTATTCTATATGTTCTAAACGTAGAATTCTTTTAATTTTCAGACATGTGAGTATTGTAACTTTTTTTATAAAAATAACAAAGATGTTTCAATTTTTGTAAAATTATATATCCCCAATAGAAGTGTTTTTTTTTAATTATCTGGGATACTAATTTTTATTTTTAATATCGTCAAACGAAACTTAATTGTTTGATAAATTCAAGGCATTTTAAGTTTTGCTAATAGACTCTCACTTAGAAAATGTTGTTAATGTTCTTTTAAGAATTCTTCTACTTTTCAGAAAGATCAGCATTATTCTTTTTTTTTAAATAAAATATTTCAATTTTCTAAAACTATACATATTCAATTAAATTTTTTTTTAAATTGTGCTGGATTATAATTTTTATTTTTAATAAATTTCATTGTTTAATAAATAATAAAATAAAATTTTCAAACAATTTGAAAGAGCAAATCGTCTGCTTTTCAGAAATATGCACATGATTACTTTTATTTTTATAAAATTAAGAAAGATATTCCAACCTTAAAACTAAACATACCTAATTAAATTGTACTAAAAGTTTTTTGTTAAATTGTCGAGCGTCGTTATTTTGATTTTTAATATCTTTAAACTTCTTTGAATTTAACTCTTTGATAAATATGTTTGGAAAAATATAAAATAAATAATTAAAAATGATTTAAAAAAACATGTAAGAAAAGCGCATGTTACTAACTTAATTTGTTTAATGGGGGTTTCAAAATGTGTCAAAATCAGCTGGATCACTCGGTATAATTAACCCCCGAGTTAAATATGGAAACAGAAATTCGTATACTTACACATTTGAAACTAGTAACAGTTCGACACTACGAAATTGATTTCAACAATTTACATGTGGTTAATCAGTTTCACATAATAAATAATAGAGTACAATTGCCGTTATTTGCTACGATTTATAATTTTTTTTGTATTAATCCGGACCAGTTGTTTATATTCGCTTTGAAGTACATGGTATATATAGTATCAGTAAATTCTGACAACTGGAAATAAAACTTCTCCAACAAACTTTATTATTAAAGGAGGGTAGCGAAGAAAATTAATTTTTAGGTGAGTGTACATAGTAAAGCTAAATAATTAATTTAAACATTGATAAAAAATACAATGTGAAATTGGTAATATGGAAATAAATTAAAAAGACTTAGTAACTCAATGTAATAAATATAAATAATAAAAACCAACTGATATCACAAATTAAGCCAGCGATAAGAGGACCGATCAAATTTTTATTCAGTCACAGCGAATAATTTGATAAGAATAAATTTATAAGTAGAAGCAGTGTTGGATTTAATAAATTTAAGAAAACTTAATAACTGGAATAAAAATATTTACACGATCGATGAAAATTAAAAAGGTGACCATAAGAAAACCCTAAAGAGGAAAAAGTAAAAAAAACAAACAATCAGAACCCCAATGAAACAACGATTAACGATAAACAAAATATTTTGGTTTCTACGGTGAAAGAAATGAAAGTGGACCAGAAGGTAATAAATAACAAAATACAGCAGCTAAGAATGACACTAAAGAATTATGGAAAAAAAATAGGAAAAAATATACAACTAAAGGAAGAAAATAAAGATATAAAGCAAGACGTAAATCTACTAAAAAAGAATATAGAACGGATGAAAAAAAACTATGTTGTAATAAGTATTGATACATCAAGTTGAGAATGATATGAAAAGGGGAGAAAACAGGAACTAAAAGATAAAAGATCATGGCCACAAAATGGAAAAAATTAACAGAAAAACACGATATATCACTATTATTACTATAATAATAATATAACTTTTTTGAACGTTGGTTTACCAAAAAAACACGCTGTAGGTACTAAATAACACTCGTGTCTAGAATAGAATTAACATTATTTGTAAACAACCTTAACGGGAATTAACTAACAAAGTGTAGACAAATATTTTTCTAACTAGTTATTTTATTTTTAGGAAATAATGGCGAAAGATATCGATACCTTGAATCTTGAGAATTCTCTTCTTTCAAAATTCGAGTGTCCTGTTTGTTTTAAATATATGAGCCCGCCGATTAGACTCTGCTTATCAGGACACAGTTATTGCGATTATTGTTTCGAAAAAATAAAGAAATGTGCACTTTGTAGAGCGAACAAAAGTCCATACAGATGTATAATGTTGGAGCAGATACATGCGACGTTAACTTTCCCTTGTAAATATTTGGAAATGGGTAAGAATCAAATTATTTATTTATAATGTGGTATTGGAGTGCAGTTCATTGATTTCCTATAAATTTGGATAACCCTGTATAACTTCAGATTTTAGCTATGTTAATTGCATTTATGCATATTTTCAATATGTGTTACATTCACATAAAAATAGTTTACTTTTACTTTTGTTTATTAGAAAATGGAAAAGAATCATTAAAACACGTTTAGAAATGCATCGTTTTTTGTAAAATCATTTTTAACTGGTTGGTTGCCACTTTTATTTAAGTACACTTTGACGATGCCAAAAATGTACAGTAAAGTTAAACAACATAAAATGATTTAAAATAATATGAATCATGACCAAATAAATGTACATATGCGAACTTCATAGAAAAAACAAACAACAAAAACAACGTAAAGTGGTTCAAATGGCAAAATATTACAATTCAAATAAGTCGGTATATTTAAAAACTTTTAAAAAAAATAGGGAACAGCTATTTATTTATGAGTTGTAATGGTACAATTTTAACAACATTGTTCATTTTCAGTTTATATAATAATTATTAGTTCACTGATTTATTGATGTTATTTACTCTTTACTTTGTTGCTTTTGTCAACTCTTCCACCATTTTTATCTTCTTCCTAAGATTGTGATTTCTTTTTCTTCAAATTTTAGTCCTTAATTTTTCTACATATTTACCTATATTATTTTTCTTTGTTTCTATTAGCTATTCTTCGGATTTCTCACGATGTAAAAAAGGTTACTGATTTTAAATTTCATAATCATAATTTCTTATATTCGAAATTGTAACGAAATTATTTGTAAAAATATTATAATAAATAACAATAACAAAAATACAGAGAAACTTTATTATTATTAAGACTATAGGATTTAGATTCTGATTAGTTGTTTCGGCTGTTTGAAGCTGTCACTTCAATATTTGAATATTTTATTCAGGCCAAAAATAAGAAAACTAGGATTTTCTTTAAAATATTAAAAAAAAATGGGATTTTATAAAAATTGAAAAGCATAATTTTATACCAACAATTTGAAGAGACTAGACATGTCTCTAAAGAATATAAACAAATGTTTATATTTCTCTGCAAAGTATTAAAAATAGGTGATTTTGTCTGAAAAAAAAAAAACAAAATGTAACTATGTCTCTGACATGAGAAAACAAGACGAGATTTGTGCCAAAAAATTTAAAAAAAATTAAATCTAATTCGAAAAAGATGAAAATTGGGATATTCCCTAAAAATTTGAAAAAAGGATTGATTTTTAAAGAAAAGTTGAGATTTTATAAAAAAATTGAAAAAAATTTACTACAAAAGAGATGTATACAAACATTGATATTTCTACATGTAATTTTAAAAAACATGAAATTTAAAATTAATCTGGATAATTTGAAACAAATCGTGATCTTTCAAAAGAGTTTAGGATTTTCAAAAAAATTTTCTTCGACATATTTTAAAAAAGGGCTATTTTTTTTATAATAATTAGTATTTTTTACAAAAATGTAAAACAGTATTCTGAAGACGGACTAATTAAAAAATTCATCAGAAAAGAACTGTGACAAATAATGATTCAAAATAAATACAATCCTATAAATAAACGGTCATTTTATTTAAAAATATAAATAAGTGACTGAAAATTATTAAATTTATAAACTACTAAATGTAATAAAAACTTTTTTGACGATTAAATTAATATCAGGATTTTTCCTCAAAATTGTTTGTTTAGCTTAAAATGAATTTATTCCATACATTATGTACACGCTGTATGACACGTTTATAAATGATTGTGACGCCCAACCTGTACAACGTATATTTGATTCATACAAAAAACTAAAGGCTTTTTTTATTTTTTGTAATACTTTAAAATATAGTCGTTTTAGTTGGTATGATTTTTAAAAATGTTGATTACAATATGTTAGTAAATACAACAATAAAAAAAGTTTCCCTTTTAAACGTTCCAAAATATGAATGTAACACACCCTAAACAGCATTCACAAAATTTTATACTTTTATGAAACCATCCGATTCTGTCTCAATGTACGAGGGTTTTTATTTATGTACACAAAAATTTGGGAAAAAAACCATGTTTTAGAGCGATCATCTGGACAAAGTGTTATGAAGGGTGGTTCAATCGCATGCAAAAGTGTATAAAGCTTAAAGGCGAATATTTTAAGAAGCAATAAATATATTTTTAATAAAATTTATTTGTTTGTTCTTTCTATTCTCAATACATAAATAGCAACCCTCGTATTGTGATGACATTACCCGGGAGCATCCAAACCGCTTTTACCTTTATCCAGACACTCAAAAATCCCTGAACATTTTTAGGATGCAACTTCGCCGGAAAAGGAGACATCATGTCAGCGCATCAGGAATATTGTGAATTCGCGTCAATATCGTGTCCTTTGAGGTTCAACAGTTGCCCCTGGAAGGGACAAAGATCTCAAATGATGAGGCACTGCAACGACATCCACTCAGACAACACTTTCTTCCTCAGCAGACAGAAGCTCAAAGTTACAAATTTCGTGGACTTAATCGAGAGAAATTACTACATTCTTTTGCACGTGTTCGACAATCTGTTTCGGTGCACGTGGGACATCAGGAATGACACCGGTGTGATACGATTCGCGGTGTATTCTTTGGGACTGCCGATTACCGACAAAAAATTTTCTTTCGAAATTTCGGTTTTGTTGGAGGGTACAAACGTGGAGGTTGTTAAGTTAACGGGCCCTTGTTATCATATGAAAGATGATAATATGAGGTTTATTGATTGTAAATATTTGTCGACTAATCATGGCATGGTTAAGGAATTTTGTGACTCTAATGGGGATTTTAATTATGTTATATCTATCATTAAACATTCTGCGACAAACGATTTTACCTCATCAGATTAATATTTTGAATTAGAAACGTTTTCTATTAATTTTAGAAAGATATATTAACAAACTATATTTTTTGAACAAATTATACATAATTTTTAATATGTATTGTTAATTTGATTGTGGATTTTTATAAAACTAAAAATTAACTTTTAGATTTGAATTTAAAAAAATGTATAAAAACATTGACGACATTAATGTTGATATATAATAGTGTTTTTTTTAATGAAACATGCGCAATAGGTCTAAGCTCAGGAATGCCCTGTATATGAATTTTAGTCGTATTCAAAATATTTGTATTGAAATATTAACAGTTGAATAATTTTTCTCACTTTTGTCGAAAAATTATATTTAAAAAAAAATAAGTACCCTACAGACCAGATTCATTGCAAACATAAAAAATGTAATACATGTTTTAATAAATATTTAGAATATTTACTTAGAGTAAATTTATTAGAAACTAAATAAATATATTTTTAAGGTTTTTATTGTTTGTGAATGTTTTATTTCTGACAACGATGTCAATTTGTTAGGTAATAAGAATAAATAATTTTATAATTCTTAATAAATGTTAAAAAGGGACAAATTATATTGTGTAATGATTTTTAAATATTTTAATGAATATTTTATTTTAAAATATTTCATTCGGTTTTTATTTGATCATAATGACAGTTTTAAGTTTTTTATGTAAATGTGATGAATGGATTTTTGGAAACTATTCATTACTATCTGAATTAAGTATAGTTTGTATTTTATATTAGTGACACTAAGTAGCAACATGTTTTTGTAAAATGTTTATTAAATCAATAAATAAAGTAAATAAAGAATTAATTTTATCAAACATATTAGTTCTAAATTTCTTACGTTGATGATTTTTATTTTTATTTTTTTATATATTTACTTGGGAAATTTGTCTATTTTTATTTTATTAAAAAACACAGTCTAAAATTAAATTTACGCTATGTAAATGTATATCAAAATGCAATTTTTGGTATTTATTTATAATTTAAGTTTCACCTAAATTCGAAATATTTTGGAGCACAGTCTTTATAAAAAATTCCTCAAAGAAATTCAAATTCAAAAGAAATATCAACTTCTAGAGAACGGTTTAATTTATTTAAAATATAAAACAAATTAAATTAAAAAAATTGACATAAAATTGTTTAAAAATATTATTGAAAATTAAAATGAAAATGAAAATATGATAATACTCTTTACAAGAAAAAGAAATAAGAAAAATATAACTTCATCAATGTTAAAATAGTAATCGAATAAACTAAAAACTAAAAAATATATTTTTTAAATGAGGAATATATTAGGTGTGTAATAAAATTTGATATACCCCAGACAAGTTGTGATCTTTAAGAAGTATTGATTTTTTAAAATTGTTTTTACGTTCCCAATCATTATTTTCAAAATTTTTCAATAGATTGAGAATGAGCTTTAAATATTTTAATCAAAACTTTATAATTTATACTTAAAGAGTATTTCTTTTTTATTATTATTTTGAAATTAATATATTGAACTATATATTCCATTTTTAAATTATAATTTTGTTTTATACAAATTTAACGATTAATTTTTGAATATTTTTTTTAACGTTTGTGAAATGTTTAATACTGAGATAATCGGATAAAAATGTTTTTGATTTATTAATCAACAAAAAATGGACTGTATACTTTAGATTATTTCAAATTACCCTCATAAAAAATAATTTAGGCTTTTTCTTCTTCTCTGCCATCCCACACAGTTATACAAATGGTAAAATATATTCAAACATTTCATTTAATTGAATTTTTTTGCAACAACACAACCCATTTAACTGTTCATCCAATAAAATGTTGTAGATATTTTCCGGTTTAGCACATTGCTATAACAATTAGCTTTAATTCAGTTTAATCATGTTAGAGGTGATTGAAAAATAGCTACTCATTTTATCAAATCCCATTTTCCGGCAGCTAAACTAACGGCATGACGATATGCTCGGAACATTTGTTCAATCGATTTAGTGTCTGAAAATCACGCAAGAACTTTATTATCCCGAAATCGACTGCATTCGACTAATAACTCAATCTATTTCGAGAGTAATTTCGTGTAAAATGAGCTCCACTGTATTAATTCCGCATAATTTGCCAATTGAATTTTTCTCTAACAAAATTCAAATTAGTAGAATTTCGTTTAAAACATGAAATATTATTGTGCTCTATAAATTTTGGTGCAAAAAAGGATCAGTGGGACACGTCCTATTTAGATTTAAAAAATCACATTTATCCAACACGCCTCGGTGAATGTTTTGTCATGTCTATTGGGAAATTAAATTATAATGGACATTTTTTTTCTTACTTAATTTTATGTGACAAGCCGGCCCTACATTCGAGTCGGTTTATTCTAATGTGGAAATTGAACATGTAAAAAAATTCTCATATTTTAATTCCCTGTGGCATTAGAGTAAAACAAAAAGTTTCTCCCCATTTCCTCAAAAGAAGAAAAGAGTTAAACAGAGAGTAAAAAGTCCTTTCAAATAAGCATCACATGACCCAATTTTATTTTAAAAATAATTAAATTGCCGTAATTTCAGCGCTATCTTCTTGAAAAGTCCCTCCCTAATGGTTTCTATGACCTTAGTGGGAATTAAATTGAAATTATCGACCAATGGTAATTTGCAACGTCAAAATATGTCATTCTGTAAACATGAATTTGGACCATGGTGTCTGATATTTTTAAAGTTGATGCATCAACAAATTTATTTTGCAACTAGGTTCTGTAAACATATTTTTTAAATATTCAGCAGTGGTATATTTTTATATTTCCCACGAATCTAAAACAATTGTGAAATTTAAACTCAATTTCCTTTTAGTACGTAAGGGAGTTAGGAAATACAATTTATGTGAACCTCGATATTTTTTGTTGCAAAGGACGTTTTTTCTTTTTTTAATTCCGATTTTGATTCTACGCTGTTATCATTGCGTTAAAAATACGTGTTCGGAGTTTTGGAAGAGGCCAATATTTACGAAAAACATTTTTCTGCTCAAAATTCATTTGTATTTTGAACCTACGTCAAATTTAAATGATTAAGTACATTGTATAATAATAAAAAAATAGTTTGTTTATAAATGTTTTTAGCCACGTTGGCATGATTCTACAATAAACAGATACTGTTATCGTACACTATTTACAAGTACACTCAGTTGTATACAGCGGACAAATAAATACAACAAAATTCTTACTTACTTTGGGAAAAACATCGCAGACATTCACGTTTCCACTTTTACAATCCATTATTGGAAATTCCGTGCACGTAGCTACGCTGAAGCGTGCTGTATCATTGGTTAAGCCTTTTTTCTGAATGCAGGTGGTTAAACGTAGAAATTAGATTAAACTTTGAATTTCCTATATATTTGATAATACAATGTCAGAACTTGAATACTAATAAATATATCGGGAACACGAAAATACTATTTCTTTTCTAGAAAAATTTTCCATTCCAGTATCGTATTTGATTAAATTATTAATAGAATCCACGATTCATATATTGAATCAAAATAGTAATCGTGGACGCTAAAATTAATAGCGAATTTTGAATTTGTATCAAACGAGGATCGTATAACGGTTGCTGGAACGTATCAATTAATAGTCTAAATCGATTGAAACCATTATGTGACCAAAATTCTAGTTTTGTGGCTCTGGTTGGCGAACGATTTTAGTGACATGCTCAGCTAAATCAACCGACAATTTCGATAATTTACGTACGTAGGAATTTAGATTTACTGAAGGACGACTTGGAAAACAAAGATCTTCTTGTAAAAATTGTCAAAATTATTGTACGTTCTATTTATTAAAAAATAATATTAAAATTTAATGTTGTACACTGCCCAATACTTTCTCATTATTTTTTTATCTCTAAATACTTTCTGACACTTGGAATTACCCTGTATGATTTTAAATGTTTATACAGGCATGAATACTAAATATTTCAGAAATAACAAAATAAACACAGAAAACCCGGATAAGTCTATTTTGTTTTTTTTTTCTACAGTATCTGGCAAAAATACTAGAATTACTCCAAACTATTGTATCCAATTAATTTTTTAAATTATTTTTAATTATACAGATGGGCCAAATATATTATATATTTTTTTACTAAAATGTATTTATATAATTTTTGCGACTCATTATATACAACTTACTTTTGGTTTTCAAATATTATTATAAATAATAATTCTTATTTCAATGAAATCTACAATTTTTTCATTTTTCTGCAAGGAAAATTTAAAAAATTTTAGAATAATTGAGATATATTTGAAAAAAATATGCAATTTTATTAGAAGAATTTTCTTCAATAAAATGGGAAAATTGGGATTTTTTCTAAATTAATTTAAAGAACATTATTTTTTAACGAAAAACTTTATAAAAACAATTTAAAAAATAATATTAATCTCGCGCAAAAATTTAGAGGAACTGGAATTTTCTTACAAAAATAAGAATAAATTTTGAGTTTCATGTTAAATTAAGATGTAATTCTGTCTATAGATTCTATTTTCAAGTTTTTAAATATTTTTTTTTTGGTTTTTTAGAAAATTTCAGTTTCTTTTCATTTTTTGCAGAATTTTTTTTCAAACGTTTATTATTAAATCTCAGTAATATTTTTAGGAAAATTTCTAATGTACTTTTAAATTATGATCATAGTTTCATAATTTTTTTCAAATCGTTTAAAGAAAATTTTTAGGATAAAAACCCAATTTTGTTTTTAAAATTATCTTTACATAAATTGGTGAAAAATTTAGTATTATTCATATTTTAAAAGGAAAATCATTACTTTTTGCATTTTGCTAATACAAATTCTAAATTCTACTTTTTCCATATTTTTGAGAGAAAATCTAAATTACTTTGAAGATTTATGATAAAATCGATATTTATTACAATTACGGAAAAAATATTTTTTTTAATTCTGTACACAACTTTTCTACAAATATTACAATTTTTCATTTTGTTGCTACTTTAAAAGGTTTTTAGTAGTAATCTGACAATAATTTTTATATTAGTTGAAAATGTGATATAAATGTGTTAATAAATTTTGATTATCAATAATAATTCTTCAATATAAAATTCAGTGAATTTAAAAAAAAACTTATCCCAAAATGATTTTATAGGAATATTTAGTACGTTATCAAGTTTGTGCTCGAGGGTGTGATGAATTGTTTTCTTGGCATTAATTCACTAATAGTTGTTTAGGGCCAATTTAACACCCGCTCAATGTTTAATGTCGGTCAGTGAGGGGGTGGATTTCACTTATGACCGAGAAAATAGCCATTTCGTGTGCCAAAGCGGAGGAAATTTATTAAAATGCAAACAGGAACACGAAATCTAAGCAAAACAGGATGTTCATTGCGATTATTTATCGCCCGACCAAAATCACTTTAACGCTTTTGTCATACATGACGGCGTTTGTTTTAGTTACAAGTTCATGGATTTATGAACTCTGATCAAGAAAATTTGTTATAAATTGATGTAAAGCGGTTTAGCTGGTCGATTAGGGATTTTTAATTAGTAGATAATTAAATGAAACAAGTTATGTGTCATAACAATTAATAATATTTTGATTCACTATCGATAGGAGAATTGTAATTGTAATGTAAACTAATTTTATAATCCTTTAAATATTTCAATTTTTTTTCAGAAAATCATCAATAAAAAATTTTTTTGAGAAAACTGCTATTTTTTCATATTTCTGCAAGGAAATTCTATTTTTAATTTATGTAAATCTATAGACAAAAATCACATTTTATTTTTAGTTAAAATTGATAACGTATTCTTTTTTTGGGTGGGGAGAGGAGATAATTCCTATTTTTCTAAATTATTCAGAATTGATTATTTTTTTTTTTTATTTTTAAAAGTTTTTGGATAAAAATTTTTCCATTTTATGACAGAAATTCCCAGATTTCAAATTTTTTAATTGCATCAAAATTTTTAATATTATTGTGGATATGCCAATTCTTTTTTAGGTTATTCAAATATTTTTCTTTTTTCGAAGAATATATATATATATATATATATAAATTACTATTTTTTCAAATAATTTTTTGTTATAAATTCCAAACTTCTCATCAATACTTTTCCATAGCAAATTCTTGTATTTATAATTTAAAAAGAACCGACTTGAAATTTTTGTAATAAAATAACTGTAAAAAATTATTTTTTAAAATTAATTTGGATTTTCTCTTAAGAATAGGAAAAATTAGACTTTTTCTGAAAAAGCTAAAAAAATAAATGACAAGAAAATATTAGATTTTATAAAAAGTTATTGAAAAACCTAGAATTTGGATAACTATGATATTCTCTGAAAATTTAAAAATACTGGGATTTTAAAAGAAAATCACAAATTGTTTTTTTTTTAAATGAAAAATGGGGATTATCTTTAAAAAATCGGAACTTCATCACAATGATTTAAAAGTAATTTGGATTTTTTCCAAAGAATACAAGAAAAAAAATTTATTTTCGCTAAAAAATTGAAAAATCGTGATTTTCTTAGACAAATTCAAAATAGAATATTATTTTGTGTATGATATTAAAAATTCATTTAAAATAATTTGAAATACTTGTAATTGTCTTCAAAATATTTGATAAAGTTTTGATTTTATTACAGGCATTCGAGTGTAATTTGGACGTTTTTCCTAAAAATAAGAAAACTTGGATTTTCTGTAATAAAGTACTGATTTTTACGAAAACTTCAGAACTTCGAAAAAAATTGATCTTATAAAAACAATTTCAGCATAAACAGTGATTTTTTCCTAAAAATTTGAAACAAATTATAACTGTCACAGAAAAACTTCAAACAAAATCTAGTTTTGACTATAAAATAAAAAAAAAATCTCCAAAGAGAAAAAATTTTGTAACAAGAATTAAAAAAATCGGGTTCATCTCAAAACAACATAAAATCTAAGATTTTATTCAAAAAATTTGAGAAAAACCGGAATATTCTCGGATAAAGTGGAAAAAAAGGAATTTTCTTTAAAGAATTTTAAAAAAGGGAATGTTTGTTCGGTTTCTTTGTATAGATTTACATTAGTGGGTAGATATGATTAAATCGAAGAAAACAGGTTAGTTCGTATTTAAAAATTTTAATGTTTTCCTTTTTTTTTTAGCAAAACCTCACTTGTTTTCAAACTATTGTAATAAAATTCTTAATATTTTGTATTTTGAAAATCCTAATTGTTAATTTCTTTTCGAATCGATCTCAAACTTCTTAATTCCTTTTTTAAACAGCTATACTTTTAATTATTATTTGAGAAAAATGCTGATTCTGGTACATATCCAATACAACATTTACAAAAATCATCTTGATGAAACACAGATATGTATGATTTAATTATAACCTGTGTACAATCAATTGTAACAACGAGCACTTAATTATCAATGAAGTAATATGCAATCTGGAACTCTGTATCCTCTATTGGGAGAGCAATTTATAACAATTAGTTAATACAATATTGATCAGATCGATAGCATTAAACACATCCTTTGAATCCAGTTTAGGATCGAAGCCACTTCAATAACCCATTAACGTTTCTCTAGTGATTCACGGACAGACAACACATTATTACATGAAAATTTCCTTGAGGGCCTTATTCTCGACAGTATTGCAAACTTCCCATTTGATGATTTGTATGAAAAAAACTTTTCTGTAGGACATTTTTATAGCGCTCTTATAACCTCTTTAAGAACAATTTTTATTGTCGTCTAATTTTCTCTCTCTCACTATACACCAGTTAAGACAATTTATTATAATTATGAAATATTTTTGTCTGTAGCAGGATTTTTTGTTTGAAACTATTAAACGACGGTTTTATAAATATTAATTTATCGTTTTGTAAAATATAAATGAAGGATTTAAATCATCGAGCAACATTAATAAAATTATATTATTTAAAAAATGTGCAATTACCTTCAATTCTTGTAATAAAATCGCATTTTTCAATTTTTAGTTGAGAAAATCCTTTATTTAGTTTTATAAACAAAATCACATTTTATTTTAAATATTTTTGGAAAAAATTTTAGTTTCCTTATTTCTGCTGAAATCGAGAAATGAAAAAATTCCAGGAATCATGTTTTGAGGAGAAAGACAAATGTTTTTTAAATTTGTTAAAGAAAATCGCATTTAAAATTTTTTTTTAAAATATAACCAAATTTTTTATTTTTCTAGGAAAACTCCAATTTTGATAAGGAAAAAGTTCCTGTTTTTCAAATTTTTTGAAGAAAACTGATTATATTTTTAAGATTTATTTAACCATTTATACAAGAGTTAGGAAAATAGGATATAATTATGAAATATTTTTGATTGTTACAGAATTTTTTTAGAACTATTAAATAAGGTTTTATAAAACATAAATGTAGAGTCTAAAGAATCATAAAACTAAATTATTTAGAAATTGTCCAATTCCTGTAATAAAATCGTAATTATTCAAATTTTATGGAGAAAATACATTATTTTAATTACGTAGACAAAGTCATATTTTATTTTAAATTTTTTAGGGAAAATCTTTATTTTTATTTTTTGGAAAAAATTGCAGGTTGCCCTATATTTTTGGGTGGCTCTTTTTTCGCATTTTTATTATCAAATCTAAATTTTAATTATAAGTATTATTTTAGAAACCTTCATTTTTTAAATTCTTATAATAAAATTGTATTTATTTATTTTTTTCGAAGAGAAAATAGTCTTGCTCTTTCCTGCAATACTTTCGTTTTGATTTTTCATATTTTTATGGTAAAGTCCAAATTACTTTTCGAAGAAAACTCAATTATTATAAATTTTTCAGAGATAATAGAAATTTATTCAAACCTTTTTGGACAAAATTCCAGTTTCTTCAGTGAAAAAAAAATATTCACAGAAAATAATAGTTTTTTTATTTTTGCTATAAAATCTAATTTTTTTGTTATAAATTAATGCTTATGTTAAAGGTTTTTGTGATAAATTGTGATATAAACGTATTTTTTTCCGAATTTGCTTTTAGAGAAATTCTTGTGGACAAAATTACATTATATTTTAAATTTTTCAGAGAAAATTTAATTTTTTTGTGTTTCTTTTAATTTTTCGCCGATTTTATTTTCAAGTTTATGTTATAAAATCTAAAATTTTTTTATAAAAACTCCAAATAATAGTTAATTTAGCACAAAGAGCATTATAATCCCTGTATTGATATTAATCCTTGCAAGTAGGGAAGTTTTTAGTTAAATTCTCTGTTAAATAAATTTGTAGATATAATTACTTCAAATATGCTTGAATTCTATACGGAAGCAAATATTCAAATATTGGTTTAACTACTTGAAATAATATGCAAAAGCAGTGCAAATATAATCGGCCAAATATTCAGTAGCGAGGTATTCATTTACTCAAAATTTCGCACATTTAAATCTCAAGTTAAATAAATCTCAGAACAACAAACTAAAACAATCTCTTTTCCATAACAAGTGAATAAATAAATATTCTGAGTTTCGTCCCAATTAAATTAATCTCATTAAAATTCCCGGTGTATCCCGATTATGCGTCACTTTCTGGAAAACTGTAAAGCGGAAAATTAAGTTGCGTCCGCCACTGCGAAAAGGTAAACTATCCAGAAGTGAGACTGAAGAAAACGTTCCCCGTTTTTAAGGCTTCAGAATGAACTAATTAAGGAAGAAGGAGCTGAAACAAGGAATTAAAATTCACAGTAAGTAACCCGCTAATGCTCGTTGAAAAGATAGCGGCATTTTAAATAGTTTGTATCGAAGTTGTTTATTCTTTGAAGATGCGCTGGAATTCTTAAATTCGGTGCCGGCTTTTAGAGACCGTTTCCGAGTTTTATCTCATACAAGCTCAAGCTCTTTTATGACTTAGTACTAAATATACGTAAAATAATATAACAATTACCCTGGGGTTTGTGACCCCAATTCATCTCCTTTCGGTAGAACTGATTATTTGTTTTTTTCTAAAATGTGGTACTTTATTTATTCTTTATCCTTGCAGCTATCAAGTTTCGTTAATTTTTTCTATAGAACTTAGTATATTAACGTCAATAATATTCTGGACTTCTAGAATTCTCTAAACCTTCGAGAGTGCAAGAAAATGATAAAAATAGGAAGAAAGTGACAGCTAGAGAATAGTGATCTGAAAAAGTTGTTCATTTTAAAATTGGTTAACAAATCGTTTTTCTGCTTCTATAAATTCTACCTACTAATAAAAAGGCTTTCTTCGACTTGTGTAAAAAAACGATATAAACACACAATAAAATACTTAACTCTAAAATTTTTAGAGAAAATCCATTTTATGCAAAAATTTCAATTTTCTTTAAATTTTTTGGTTAAAATCATTGTATAAACCTGTAAGTCTTTCAAAAAGGTAAATTTTATTTTTTAGCTATAGATCATTTTAATTTTTTTTTGACAAAGTCCCAATTCTTTATATTTTTTGGTTAAAATGTCAATCAATTTTAAGAATACCAAGAAAATCTCAGTTGTTTACATTATTGAAATAAAATCCCGATTATTTAATTATTTTAAAATTTTGAGAGAAATTTTTCAGGGAAAATCATAATTTATTCTTATTATTTGGAGATAATTCCAAGAAATACATTTTTAACAATCTTTGTTATAAAATCCAAACTTTATTTAAAAAATTCGTAAATTTTTCAGAAAATATTTCAATTTTTGCATTTAATTTATTTACTTTATCAGAAAAATCTCCATTTTGCGTAAAATAAAGTTAAAGAAATATCTTGAAATTATAACTTTTTCTGGATTCGCAGGTACTCAAAAGCGGGCAAAAGAGAGGAAAAAACGAGGAAAAAGATAGGTCAAAAAGAGGAGAAGCACGGGAAAAATGGTAGAAAAGGAAACGCACGAATAACATAGCAAAAGTCCAGAAACAAAAATTGGGAAAAAATGGCGAAAATTAGAGAGAAGTATCTGCGTTTTTAATCTTTTTTTCCCGCTTTTTTTACTATTTCGTCTCTTTTTCTACTGTTTCGTCTCTTTTTCTACTGTTTCATATCTTTATCTTGCGCTTCTTTTCTGTTTTTGTCGTTTTTCTCATTAAATTTTTTTTTGGAAAATTCATAAATAAATCAATAATTTAAAAAAAAATTTCTTGAAAAGTTGATTGATAACAAAACAGTTTTTTCATTTTTATAAACTTAACTCAATAATAAAAAAAATGTATTCTGCAGGTGTAACAAAATCGAAATAAACAACCCATACAAAATTTAATATTTTTTCATGAAACGTCCATGCATATTCCAACAATCAAACAATGCGATTGTTCAACATTGATTGAAAAAAGCTTTGATAAAATTCTGTTTGATTTTTTCTGAACATGGCACTCATTCCTTTATCCAAAAGTGGCACATAATTTTCAATATTGATCCTGGATTGTACCACAAATCTAAATCTAAATTTTGCTAAAATTGGAAATCGACCGGAAACAAAACGCGGAAAATTCAAATAAAAGGAAGACCTTTTTTTAATTCCTGTGTTAGTGTGACAGTTTTATTTGCTGAAATGTATAAACCGTTTTTCTGGTCACGGGGCTTCAAATTGAATATTGCTTTGGTTATTTACAGTCAATTTGACACTAATAATTGATGAAGAATGATCTTGTTGGGTGTAAAAGGGAGCCGAATGTTAATGAGTATTATACTGCCCCCTTAAAAAATAAACCTTGTTCGAATGGTAGACTTAAATATCATAAGTTAACTACTAATATTTTTAAATTTCTAGGCAATAATTTTAAATCTTTCCATCTTTATTACGAATAATTTCCATAAAGTAAGAGTTGAAACAATTTATTTAATAATAATTATTATTTTTAAAAGATATGTTTTTAGAAGGCATCATAAAGGTTGTCTCTACAGAGAAAGAAAACCCAAAGTAAAGATTTTAAATTTCATTTACTGAGTACTAAATTGTTAATTTTCTTAAATCTTGCATATTTCAATTGTAAATATTGTTCTTTGTTGAGACAAATAAAAATCTACTATTTTTTTATTGACTGTGCACTTTCTCCGAAAAATTTTGTATTCACCTGAAAATTTGAAAAATGTGGAAAAACTAAGATTTTCACCGAAATATTTAATTTGACAACTTGATATTTTTTCGGCAAAAAATGCGAAATTAGACTCTTCTTTGAAAAGATTCATGAAAGGAATTTGTAAGAATATTTGACAGTTTGAAAAAATTAGGACTTTCAATAAAAAAATTGAATAGCATTTTAGTTGTAAAATTTTAAACAACTGGATTTGGATTGGATTAAGATTTTCTCCTAAACAAAACGATATTCTATAATAAAACAAAAAATCTACTTTTTTTCGAGTTTATACCAAACATTTGAAAAATTAGTCACTTTCGGCGAAATAAGATAGTGGAGTTTTCTACATAAAATATTAATAAATGTTGATTTTCACGAAAAAATGTAAAATAGAATGTGTTTTTGTCTATAAATTAAAAAAAAAAAATTCTCGGAAAAATATTAACAATTTAGTAACTTTACAAAATATTTTAATCAATTTTCAGTATGGTTACAAGAATTTAAAAGTAATTTGGATTTTCTTCTAAAAAAATGAAAACTAAGATATTCTCTAATAAAGTTAAAAAAAGTATTTAATATAAAAAAAATAAATTTTTTTCGATTTTATAATAAAAATTGTAAAAAAAGAGTAATTTTATTCGAAAAGTTAAATAAAACTTAAGTTTGCTCTAGAAAATATTATTTAATTTTTATTTTCCCAAAAAAAAAACAAACCAAAAGTATGTTAATCTATAGATTTAAAAAAATGTATTTTCTTCAAAAAATTTTAATCGATTATTTGATGTCTTTTTAAATAAAAGTGATACATTTTCGATTTTGATGTGCACTGATTTTCTACGAAAATTATTAAAAATTTTCCCAATAAAATATAAAATAAAATTAAAAATTCTAATTTAGTCTCATAATTCCTAATTAAATTTATGCATTGTGCCAAAATTTAAGTTATAAATAAAGCTTTTGACATAAATGTTATATCAAAAATACTTTTGCTTTAATAACTACAAATTGATAAACTTAATGTCCATTCTAAAGACATTCAGTTTCAAAAAAAAATCAAAATTATTAAATTCTATTTGAAAATCCATAAATATCTATTTTTAGTTTATTATTTGAAATCTTCAGTCATATTTTTTGATTTACACTTAAGAAAAGAGATAACAATTTTTTTTTTAATTTTTAAATTGTGTCTAAATTCCCTTTACAATATATTGTACTTTCTATTATATCTAATTCCAAATCCCAATTTAGTTTAGATGGAAAATTATTTCTTATTCGACCTTAACTGTAACGAAGCGGCTATTCAGGAAAATTTTAATTTTCATCATAATGAATACCTCGTGATCTGAGACTCACATTGCCAAAAGGCATAAATTAAAGTCTGAACCAAAGGACCCAATGACCAACTAATTCAATTAGACCCTTGAAATTAGCCAGAACGATGATGCTAGGGTTATTTTCGTTAAAAGTGGTTCTTATATTACACACATACAACTTTGACGAGGGGTTAAATTTATCCCATTTAACAAATGGACCATTACCATTTTTTTTCTGCATTTAAAATAAAATTACGTAAACAACTTTGAGCTATCATGTTCTCACTTACACATGAGATTTTAACATTGGAGCTTCTGTAGCCAATCAATAATTGTTAATTATTATGAATTGCTCTCTCGTTCAATAAACATGATGCCTGCTTGAATAAGCTTTGATAATTAGGAGTTAATATGTAATTAAAAATTGTTTGTACAAAGTGTTATATCAAGTGAATTAATTAAATTTTGTCGCTTGGATGCTGCTTTTCTGAGATGATGTAGCAACAAATTCGAGACAATTTTCATCAAACCATTTAATAATAATAATAATAATAATAATAAGTTATTTTCTTTATTCTATAGATACCGTTATTTTCCAAAGCTGTCAGTAATAATTTATGATTGCTAGTGCCAGTTGCTTTGGTAAGATATAAGAATACTGAAACGGTTTTGAAATTATTATCTAGAAGTTTAAAAATGGTTACTTAATACAAATTTTCCATTTTTTTGTTTATTTGAACAAAATCTCATTTTCTTTCGTAGATATTATAATTATTGTCAGACAGAAAATCCCTGTTGTCATATTTTTAGGAAAAATTCCAAATTACTCTTAATTTTGGGATAAAATCTAATTTTATAAAATACATTTTTTTTAATATTTTAACCTTTTTCGTTAATCTTTCTTTTTTTTTAATTTTAGTTATAGAATCGAATCTCTCCAAAGAAAATCTATTTTTTTTTGTAAAAAATCAACACAGAGAAATCTTTGCCTTCCTATTAAAAAAAAAAAAATGTTAATTCTTACGAAAATATCGAAAATGTATCAAATTTTTTGAAGAAACTCCCAATTGCTTCAAGTTTATTTATATTTTAGAAGAAATTCTTTTAAAATATTCTCACATACTATTACTTTCAAATTTTTATTATGAAACTGTTTTTTCTAAAAAATATAAATTTCTTGTAAATGATAAATTATTTGCTAACCTTTATAAGTGAAAAATTCAGTTTTCAAATGTTTAAATATACTTTCTTGTGATAAAATTTAAATTTCGTAAAATTTTTATTTTAAATTAATTGAACAAAATATTTTCTATTTGTAGACAAAATCATATTTGCTTATATTAATTTTTATGAGAAAATTCCAGTCTTTCTAAATTTTTGAAAATTATTGCTTATTTTTTTTAAATTCCTGGAACTAATCTAATTTTTCTTAAAACATGAATAATTTTTTCAAATATTTCAGAAGTTTTAAATTTTCAAATGGTATTTTTTTAATCTATTTTTAATTTTTTTTTTAAATAAAACGCAAGCAAGCTATTCAAAGTTCAATATTAAAAATTTAAAACCTGGTTAACTTTTGATGCCACAATTATTTTGACCTATTTTGCAGGTACTGGATCATTTATTCCTTAGAAAAGCAGTTCAATACAAAGAAAAATGAACGTTACTTCGAGGCAGGTGAGTTCATGACGGAAACTAAAAGTGGAAACTCAGAACTGGTAGTTTTAGTTCCGTTTAAGAGTCAGCCAGAGGTTATTATATCGTTAAACAAAAACAAAGTTATTGCCTGACTTGCTTTGTTGCAATTTTGAAGAAAACACCATTTTCTTATATCTGATTACAACGAATTAATTTCATCTATTCCAGTTTTAACTTAACGTTTACGAATATGTACAGGACAAGTGGTTTAGTCTTAATATTTCTTACAACGAATTAAACAATAAACATTATACTTATTTAAAAAAATCATCATAACAACGAAAAACATAAAAACATAAATATTGTTTTACTTTTGAAATATGTCAACTATAGGCAAAAAAATTCTTCACTTTGAAATTCTTTCCGATGCAAAATGATGGTTATGGACCAGCATCATCGTGAAGACTTGAAAATTGTTGAAAAGGCTATTTTCTAATTACTCAAGAAAATCCATTCATGTCACAATTAAGTAGTAATAAAAATATGTTTATTTATATAACAGTTTTAAAAAATATACTCTGCATATTACAAATAAATAAATAAACACATATATTCCACTAACCCTCTCATTAGGGTTATAGAAATAGTAAGTAGTAACAATATGTAATAATAATAATAATAATAAAATAACTGATAACTAAAATTAAAATATAAGAAAAGGCGAATATATGCAGTAGCAATACACAATTAAATATAGTAATAAATGCTTTTACTACTTTTTTACGAACAACTTTAGACTACTTTATACGTTATATCAGACTTGCTATAGTACTTTCATCTAAGTTTAATATATACATTTTAAAGTATTTCTTTTATCAAACAACAGGAACCGTTTAAATATAATTCGTAGATTACCATCTGGGGTAAGTCACTAAATTTAATTCATTTAATTTTTTTGTTAAGGTTCTAAAATAAATTTTTACAATTTCAATTTTTTCTAGTTTGGCTCAACGATGTGCTCTCTAGGCAAATGAAAATTCGAAAAAAATTGTGAAAAATCTAACGCAGTATTTACAGCTTTGCGTTGCTCATGACACTATCTGATGAAAATTTGATATATTTAAAAAAATAATATGAAAGAAATTTAATAAATTATTAATTTACTATGCTTGAGTAATCTTAATTACTAGTATTTACAAGAATATGATTACTTTCTAATAAACTTTGCTCTTTTTTTTTTAAATTTTGTATAACAAATCTTTGCATCATAATTTTTTAATGATAATCTTTGTAAGCTTTCGAATTTCTGGGCATAATTATTATAAAATTTCTTTTGAAACAAATATTTTTTGGAAATTTCAATATAAATAAAACAATTTAATTTAAACTTTTACACATGAAATGAAACATTTTTTTAAATTGTGACACATTTAGATTTGTCATTTTATATGCTTCAGAAATAATACAACTGCTTAATAATAAATATATTCTGATTATTTTAACATATTATTTGACACGCATTAATATTCATAAAAAAAATTATTGATGTTTTTATAATTTTAATGAAAATGGTTTGTTTATTGATAACTTCTATTATTATAGTCAAAGATATTTTAATGTTTCAAATCTATAACATTACAGTATATATCCATACTATCCTTTCCAGAAACAGAAAATCAAAAGATTGGTCCTTTGAACGGTCCAACACGAACCGGGAGCGTTTGTGCAATCAAAAATCAACATTATTTGGCAAATGAATGCAAACGATATTATTATTCCAAGCGGGACATCTGAATAGTCCGTACGTTTTATTTAAATTAAACAAAAGCATAAATTTCTGAGCAGGATTCTATTTTGCGCAGAATTTTCCAGGATCCCGGATCCGATGCATTTGTTTCCAATGTACGTTCCGATGGCGGCTCTTTCTGCCATTCCAAATAAATAAAGTTTAAACGATAGTTCAGTTTTTTGTTGCCGAACTAAATTACCTATTCGTTGGGAGTATAAAACGTTTTCTTTTTATAATCCTTATAAAACTATTTTAGACAGATTTTAGAATAGTTTGTATTGTTCGAGAATCGTAAAATTTTTCAAAAACGATTTTTTTTTAATTCATATTAATCTAGAACCGCTATAAGGGTTTTAAAACTATTTTTATAATGGTTTTGTTTGGGTTTGGAAAGTCTAGGAATTATTTTTAACAACTCAATCATAAAAATTAAAATTAAGTGAAATATTTGTACACATTTGATTAATAAAATAAATTGCGAATTATCAATAGTTAAAGCTACTTCCAAGTTTTTCCTTTTTCCTTTTTCTTTATTAGATTATCTGTTTTATCGATTTCTTCTTTGATTATAATTTTTGACATTTAAGAACCTTGTGAAATTACCATCAATAAAATTCATCATTTAAAATATTAAATTCTGTTGCACCTTCTTATTTTGGTTACTTTTTCAAAAAGTTCTTCTAATATCAGGTTAACATTGTTCTATTTACTAAAGATAATTCTGTCTAATTGTAACAATATCTCAGTCATTTTCTTATTTGAAACTGCTATTTTTTCTTTTCTTTCTTTTTTTGTGTAAGTTTGTACTATTATCCCTTTCATATCAGTATGTGTATTAATCTTAAAGTTTCTTCAATTATTTAAGAACATTTTTATTTTGCTTCTTACTAAGCTAGAATCGTTATAACGGTTTTAAAATAATTTTAGAACGATTTCAATTATTTGGACTCACAAAATTACGATTATAGAACGATTATAGGACAACATTTTTCTAGAATCACAAAACTATTCAAGAACAGTTTTCTTTAAATTATCACTAAGCTCGAATCGTTATAACGGTTCTATAACTTTTACAGAACGATTCTGTTTGAATTCCTCTTAGTTTAGAATCAAAAAACCATTCAAGAACGAATCTTTTTGGGTTCTAAATAATTCAAACTCTTCATAGTTGATATCAAATTATTTCAGAATGATAAAAAAACAGTTGGCATATATTTAGGGTTGTAAAACCATTCAAAAACTATTCTATTTGAGTTCCTTTTGATATAGAATCTTTAAAACGGTTCTAAAACTATTTTAGAATGATTCCAACCGTTTTCGGTTACAAAATCATTAAAACATTATTCTCTATGAATGATTAATAATTTAACATTTTTTTAGTTGATATCAAACTACTTCAGAACGATTTTAGGACAGTTCGTGTTCTTTTATAATTGTAAAAATATCCAAAAATGGTGTTTTATGAATTCCCTGCGAAGCTAAAATCATTATAACGGTTCTAATACCATTTTACAACGATTCTGTTTGGGTTCATACTAAGCTAGAAACGTTATAACGGTTCTAAAATTATATTAGAACTATTTCAACAATTTTAACTAACAAAATCATATAAAAACTACTAAAGAACGATTTTTACGACACTGTTCTAGAATCGCAAAATAATACAAGAACGGTTCAGTTTTATTCTTACTATACTAGTATCATTACAACAGTTCTAAAACTAATTGAGAACGATTCTGTTTGAGTTCCCAATAATTTAGAATAATAAAACTATTCAAGAACAATTCTACTTGTGTTCTACATAATTAATTTATTTATATACCATCTTAATGTTCAATTAGAACTTTTTTCAAGATCCAAGTTTTTCAAGTAAAAAGTGACTCTCCTCGTAAATAAATTACGTTTATCCAGCTATAATTTTCCATTTCTCGTATTTTCATGCACACAAAAAGTGAAACTGCATAAATTAGGATTCTGCGCTGAAGCTGAAAAGACTCGGAAATAGAGATGTAAAAAGTTAACACTATGACCTACAGTTCTTTATTTATTTGGGCCAACGTTTGTTTTTCTCTTCCAATGTGTACGCGTCACCAGAGGAATGTGGATATATTTTAAACACAATGGGCCAGAAAAGTTACACATCCTTTTTTTTAATTTATACCGCTAGTGTAGCTTTCTAGAAAAATTTAAAATAATGCTTTCGTCTCAAACAATTCGAATTCCAACTTAAAGTATTGATTACACTAAAAATTATTCTTTCAACAATTAAAACACAACCTATAATTTAAAATAGTTAATAGAATTAATAAATAAATAAATATATTTCTCGAATAACAACAACAAAAGAACATCCTGTATAGGAAAATTAGTACTAATGATGAATAAATTAAATTTTAAATTTTCGCGAACACAAATATATTTTATTTTTATCGTCTAATTGGGAGAATGTTCTGAGAGCTTTAAGGTCTAAAGCGTTTTCCAAATTACAATTATATTGGTCTAATTTAAAAGTGTCTAATTACGAATTATTTTCAAATTAAACCAATAACAATAAAGGGAATGTTCGCCGGGGCTCTGCTTATTTTATAATGAGATTACTTTTAATTGTTTTGCAGATCAATAATTACAGTGTCACTTCCGGGCAATTTAATAAATACAAAACTCGAAAGAAAGATTAAAACAAATGAAAATATTAATCTAATATTGAATTTTTTTTAAATTTATATTTAAACATTTTGCTCTAAATTTTTTTGGGAAAATAAGAATTTATTAATATTTTCCGGGAAAACCTCTAGTTTCTTAAATCAACAGAATCTTTAAATTTTTAGGAAAAAAATCCAAATTATTTTAATTCTTGTAATAAAATCGAAAATTTATCAAATTCATTTTAAAAGATACTTTTATTAATTTTTTTTTAATCTATAGACCAAAACACTTTTTGTTTTACTTTTTTTTTTAGAAAATAAAAATTTATTAATATTTTCTGTAGGAAACTCCAGTTTCTTAAATTTTTTCGCTACTGTAGTAAATATTAATTTGAAAACTGAAAGATTTGTTTGTTTTAAGATGAATTAGTTAACAATAATTTTATTTATGGAAATAACTAGTTTTCTCTATCTTTCTATCTTAATAAATATCTTACTGTGCATATTTATTTTTGTCTTGGCTTTAAATAGTAAATAACTGGAACCAGTTAAATAATAAACACAGTTTAACTAAATAATTCAGAATTGTGTAGTTGAATAAAAATTGTTTATCAGAAATAATGTTTGATAAAAATAAATTCCAAAAACAAATAAATAAAATTCAGAAAAAAAAACTTTTTATTCCCAAATTCATTATGAATAATTTATTTAACCTTCAAGTAGCTACTTTGAAATCCTCGACAAGAACTCGACTGAACCGACCACTGCAATAATATAAATCACTTTAAATTAAAAAATAGAACAAGCTATCAAGACATGCCTTAAACTTTCATCTGATTTTTAATTAAATATTTCAAAAATAAAATGGCGCAGTCGGTAGGATTTCACTAAAACAGAAACTTGACGTTGTCATTTTATTTTCATTTTTGATTATAAAGCGTTTAATTCCACCGATAAACTTTAGTTAATTGTTCATTTTGGTTTTTGTACCTGTTTACTTACGCTTATAATATTAACACATAATAAAATATGATTATACACAAAGTTAATAACTGCTATTAAATTCTACATACCAGACGTCTGGGCTCTGAATGGGATTGTGGCATTAAAGGATTAACATTTGCCAGGATATTAGCATAGTTTGTGCAAAGATAACGAAATTTATTTTATGTCTACTTAGGTATTGGTTGTTTAAATAGATATGTAATAAGATATTATTTAAATCAAAATATAACAAAAACACCGAGGTTTACATAAATGTTTTAAAGGAAATTGAGTTTAAATTTCACAATTGTTTTAAATTCGTGCGAAATAAAAAATATACCACTGATGAATTCTAAAAAAACACGTTTACAGAAACTAGTTACAAAGTAAGTTCCTGATGTATCAATTTGAAAAATATCATATCATCAATAAATTCGTATTTAGAGACATATTTTGACGAATCTAAGGCGAGTTTCTGAGTTAAAAATTGGCTTCGACCATCTACTGTTAATTTGGTTAATTTTTAAGTAAGAACTATTTTGTACCAAAACTAACAACTATAGTGAATAATTTGTTTTCGTGTTTTGTCAACAGTAACTTTTTTTCTGTTTATTTTCATATGACAAGAGGTACATTTAAGTATAAAGAAAGTAAAGGCTAATTTTCAAGTTAAAATCAAAGATTAAATTAATTGTTTCAACTCTTACTCTGCGGAAACTATCCATAATAAATATAAAAAGATATATTACACTTCGCTTATTTCATATAAGTATAATTTATTTAAAATCAAATAAATTGAAATAAACTAAACTTAGGCAACAAAGAGGGTCTTTAAACCCCCATAGTGTCCAGTTCGTTTTAAATCAACGTTATTACAACTAGTAACTAAAATTTTACAGTAACACGTTAGTGAGAAGTTTTAGACAAGAATTGGAAATTGAGGTTTATGTTTATTTTGCACCTATTTAAACTTGGTGGATAAAATGAGGCCGAATGGGTCGTAGCTTAAAGATGTTTTGGTTTAGTATGCAGATATAACTTACACATTTCCAGCGTCAGCAGCAGGATAAATCTCAAGTTCATAAACTAAACTAAAGTATTTTGCCTGCTTGCATTTCAATTAAAAATTTTCTTGTCCTGTTGGCTTCTTCCCTGCCTTTCGTGAATATAAATCAGATGCTAATGACGTCTGCTTTTGATGGTTGATAACTACTAATAAAAATATTCCTCTTTCGTCTCCCCGCAAAAACAGACGAGATAAATGACTAAAGTTCTGCGTGGATGATATTATTTATACATTCACTTTTTTCCAGTGTGAAAATTAATTTCGCTCGAGAATAGTAATATGTAAATAGTTTTGCGCGCTTGTGATGTGTGCAGAACCACTTCGGAATGAAGTATTAACATTGTTTGTCTATTTTTGAAACGGGAGAAGTAGTTTGTGAAGAGAAAGACCCGAGCTGGAAGTTTATTTCCACAAATTTAAAAAATGTCGACATTTTAATTGCAAAAAATGTAAAGTTAATGTATGGAATAATGTTTCTCTTGCAGTGGACAAATAGAAAAGTAAACGGTTGTGTATGAGAATCTTTTTTTATTTTTTTCAGGTGGATATTTATTTAGAATCCAAAGAGAATCGTTCTTGAATGATTTTCTAATTCTAAACTATTAATAACCTAAACAAAATCATTTTAAATTAATTTTAAAACAGTTATAATGATTCTAGTATTAATTAACTATTCTTGAATAGTTTTGCGATTCTGGAACAATATCAATTGTCCAAAAATCGTTCTGAAATAGTTTTATACCAACTACAAAAAGTTAGAATTATTAATAACCCAAAGAGAATAATTTTAAATAAGTTTGTTAGTATAAAAGATTAGAATCGTTCTAGAATAATTTTAGAATCGATATAATGATCCTAGCTTGGTACAAATTCAATAGGAACCATTTTTTTATGAAAATCGTTCTCAATTAGTATTATACTAAACTATAAAAAGTGTCATTTATTAAGAATTTGTAGAGAATGCTTTTTGAACGATTTTGTTAGTCTAAATGGTTGGAATCGTTCTAAAATAATTATAATAATAAAATAAAATCGTCCTTGAACGGTTTTACAACCCTAAATTTGTAAGAACTGTTCCTTTATTATTCTGAAATAATTTTATATCAACTATGAAGAGTCTAAATTATTTATAACCCAAAAAGAATCGTTCTTAAATGGTTTTATAATTCTAAACTACCTAAACAAAATCGTTCTGTATATGTTTGAGAACCGTTATAAAGAATCTAGTTTAGTAACAATTTAAAATAAACCTGTTATTGAATAGTTTTGTGATTCTAGAAAAATACAAACTGTCTTAAAATCGTTCTCCCTAAAGAGAATCCTTTTAAACTATTTTGTGAGTTTAAATGGTTGCAATCGTTCTAAAATAATTTTAGGACCATTACAACGTTTCTAGTTTAGTAAAAATTCAAAGAGAACCCTTCTTGAATAATTGAAGAAATTTTAAGATTAATAAACATACTAATATGATACGAATAATAGCACAGACTTACACAAAAAAGAGAAAGAAAACAAAAAATGTCAATTTCAAATAAGAAAATGACAACTAAATGGAATTATTTTTAGTAAATAAAACAATGCTAAACTGATATTAAAAAAAACATACTGAAAAGTAACCAAAATAAGAAAGAAGAAAGGTACATCACAATTAATATTTCAAATGAATGTAGTGTTGATGGAAATTTCATAAGGTCTTTAAATGTAAATGATTAAAACTAATAAGAAATCGATAAAACCGACACTCTAATAAAGAAAAAGGAAAAAGGAAGGACTGAGGTTGCACAAATTATTAAAAATTCGAAATTTATTTTTTTAATTAGATGTATAAAAAAATTGACTTCATTTTAATGAATTTTTATGAATGGGTTGTTAAAAATAGTTTATAGATTTACGAAAACGAAAACTCCCTCGTAAAGTGTTCTCAAATTTTAATCTATAATTTGGATTTTTCTATTCGTTTGGTTTATTTTTTCAATTTTTTTTGTCGACTGCTTAAAATTTGATTTTTTACTAAAGTTTTCTAAATAATTTTTAGAAACTTGATCTGAAATTCATTTAGAATCGAAATGTTTTTCGTATTTCGACACAAAGTGTATCTAAAATAAATGTATATTTTTTTATATACAACGTGTTTGTATTTTAATTCAAATTTTATAACTTTTATTTTATAAAAGAGGTTAGCTAATTTTAAATACCTCAACCTCAAAGAGCTACGTTCATATTTAATAAAATGTTTATTAACGTTAACTAGCCTATCTTTTTCACCTAAAATTTGAATAAAACAAAATGGAAATTCGAGCGTAAAGTTGAAAACCATTTGAACTAAAAAATTTATTTATTCCTCTTTTTGGTCATCATTCAAGATGTAATTTTATTGCTATGGATTACAAGTAGATATACAGTACCAGATCCAGACCAAAATCGAACTTTTTCCTAAAATATCCATAAGAAAATCCAGGATTCATTCTGCATATTTTGCTACATGCTTCAATCATCTGTCAATGTCAAATCTATCAATGTCAAATCTATCAATGTCAAATCTATCAATGTCAAATCTGTCAACGTCAAATTTGTCAATGTCAAATTTGTCAATGTCAAACCTTTAAATATCAAATCTGTCAATGGCACGCTTGTTAATGTTAAACCTGTCAATGTCTTGCAGTTCTTGGAATTTGAGCCATTAATGTAACAATTGAGCGTTAACAGATTTGGTAAATAAATTTGAAATAAACACGGCAAATATAAAAACATAATTGGCCTGTTTTATTTTATATTTTGTTTAACAATGTTTTTTTTTGTGAATTCATTAAATCCGCAGTCCGTATCTTTCCTAGGGCAATACATTTATATTAAATAACCATAAACAAAGAATACAAATAAAACTCGACAAGATGCACTCGGAGTGCATTTACTTTTGCAAAATAAGAAAACCCCGAAGACCCATAAAATTCTGGTTGACATTTTCCGTAATCATCCATGAATAGAGGTACACAGAAATATTATTTCGAAGGCAATTTTGGCCTTTTGAAATAAAATATAATAGAGTGGTCATCCTGAATGGATACAAAGGAGAACGAGCGGAAGTGCTGCGAAATGGAATTATTGAAGCAATATTGAGTTTTTCTTCCCTGCGGTGGACAAATACCGGGGGAGTTTCTGTATAAAACTTCAATTTTCAAATCTATATTTTTAATTTAATGTGGGTTTAATAATCTTTTTTCATGGAGATGTGGAAATTAAATAAAATTAAATCTCAGTCTTGAATGTGCTGTGAGAGGAAATTCAAAAATATTCATTTCTCGAGACGTAATAGAAATTAATGTCATTTAAAATGCAGGAAATTGTTGATTGCAGTTACTTCAGATTCAATTCTCGAAACTGCAAGACCAAAAATAACTTAACTCGCAATATTGTTAATTAACAATTTTTTCTTATTTATTTGCGTCCAATTTCTACTTTAATTTCTGTTAATAAAGTTCAATATCAATTTTAAAATTAATGAAATGTTTAATTGAATAAAGAAAATGATTCAGTTTTAAGTTTACAATTTATATAATTATAAAAATATACATTTTATCTTCGACTCTTCTTCATGTCACGGTTTCTCAATATTTTAAAATAGCCAATTTTGGAAAATGATAACAGATAACAACTTTTTATGTCATAAACCCAACATATATAAAAAATATTGCAGGTAAGAGACGTTTCGGAGTATCCTTATTTCATGAATTCTCTCCGAAAATGTCAATACGATGCTCATCCATCCCCTGTAATAAATTTTTTTCATGGCGAAGAATTCTGGATGAGACGGGGAATAAAACCTCTTAGGAGTATCGCGTTATATTTTATTTACAACCTCTAATTCCTTTTTCATATAACCTTCATACGATACATACTTACAAAAATATAGGACCAATATTTTCGACGTGGAAATGTTAATTTTGATAACTGATTATTACCAATAAAAAAATACTTTACTTAACGAAGTTTATCCAAACTATACAAACAATTCAACTAAAATGTCACCTGTATAAAACTCTTTCCGAATTAATAGTAAAAAAACTACAAATTCGTTTGTCTTCGAATTCCTGCTGATGAATGACTGAAATTTTCTCTTGTCGCTCTTTTTACTAATTTCAAAGTTGAGTAGAAAACGGGGAATATCCAATTATCCAAGAAATGAAGATAAATTTCACAAACTTTAACCGTGAACTTCGTTTTACGTTTATTTTAAAAGGCTAAATGTTTAGCAGCTCTATTCCTGCTAATTTCAGGAGAATAAGAGTGAGCCATAAAAAAGTGAAACTATACCACAAATTGATCGAATTAATTTCAGTTTGATTCAATAGGTAAGTATACAAAAAAAAAATTGGCTTAAGTATATTTCCCCATTTTTGAATGATTTTTTATAAACTTTATATTTTTTCATTTTATAAAACAAAATTTATATTAAATAGGAGGAGTTAATTATTTGGACAATTATAATGTTGATTTAATAATAATTTATGAAAATAGTAATAATAGAATAATAGGAATAATAGAACAGCAAAGAAAAACCTTTTTATTTGTTCAGCAACGTTTCCACCTTATATTTGGTACAAAAAAATTTCCCTTAATACCAGTATTAAAAATAAAAAAAAATTAACAAAAATAAAAAATTCAAAAGCCTAACATTTAAAACTTGAAACATAGATTTTAAAACTTGAAACTCCAAATCTAAAAATCCGATAATTGAAAAACCCAAAAATTTAAGAGCAACAAATGTAAAACTCTAAAAAAAAATTCAACAGCCATTTTTATACCAAAAAAAAAATTTACTACACGAAATTTAAAAACCCGATAATTGAAATACTCAATAATTTTAAACATAAAAATCTAAAACTTTAAAATAAAAAATACACAAAAACCTAAAATTTAAACATTTAAAAATTCAACAAATATGTTTATACAAAAAAAATTTTTATAGTGAGACAATAATCCTCCCAAACATTCATTAAAAAATGTACATTCTAAATTTTAACTTTTGTTGTTTTAATTTTATTTTTCAATTGTTTTCTTTTTATGTCAAAATTTTGATGTGCTCTTTTCCATTTTTACCAGCATAACTTAACTTCAAATTCTCACAGCTAAGTGTTTTAAAACATTTGTATTTCTTTATGGATTAATTTTAAGTTTTAATTTGTTTTTTCATTACAAAACTCGCTTAATTTTTACAATGTACCTTATCAATTCTATAAAAATACTTGAGTTTAGCTTTGGTTAGTATCGATTTTAGAGTCGTAACTTAATGATCCTCGTGGTATTGCAATTGCGTTAAAAAACTTTTAAAACGAATATAACTAGAAAGTATTGAACTTTGCGTGCCTAAAACTTTTTCTCCACGTAATTAGGGAAATTTTCAAACTAATCAAACTGAGTTTCAGTCTGTTGTTAAATAATAGTCATAAGCATTCGGTCTTAAATAACTAACATGCAAAAATATTTTTTAAATAATATTGTAACGACAAATAAAAAATTTTAAAAATATTTCAAATAACATTTGCACTATTTTTTATTTTCATTTTAATCATGCGTTCTTAAACACCAAAATTGACTAAATTTTTATTTCCAGTAAAATACAAATAAAGCATTATAATAATTGTAAAATAAAATTTTACTTTACATTTGGATTTACTAAACAGCCAATTCATATTTGAAACAATGATTATTTTTATAATTGCTGAGATTGATTATTACATATAAAGAAATTGTTAATCATAACAGAATAACCAAAAATATATTTTTTAAAAGAATTCAATTGAAACAAATTAATACATACATAATTTATACGCTTATTATTTTATTGTATGGATATATTATTTTAAAAATATTAATTTTTTTAAAATTAGTCTCGAAATTCTTGTTTGCTGTATTAATGCTTTATTGGATTAATGGGTACTTGGTGAAAAAAATCAAAGACGAGCTTAATAAAAATGCAACTGGGAAATAATGTTAAGAAAACATTTAAAAATATTAGTAGCTTAAAAAAATAATCCCGAAGAAATAACTTATACTATCACATTCGTCACAAAAATACCAAGATTATTTAAACTAAATGATTGAAATGTGGGCAACACATAATAAAAACTATACGCATATTGCAAACAGTACAATACAAGAAACAAATGGTACAAAAATAATTAAAGAAATCTAATCTATTAATAAATGAAAAAAATTATTAATCTGAAATTAAAAATATACTAAAACTAAAACACATTCAAGTAATTAATCTGATCTCTAAAATAAATGCTTAATATATTGGTATCAATAAAATATTCACCAAGTGGGCAAAATCAAGGAAAAAATTTAAAATATAATAATTATTAATCAACGCTAACATATTTCTTTAAATATATTAAAGTTGTTAACTAATAAGTTCTCTGCGTTTCATAGTTTTTAAAACTAATAATTAGCAAATATATTTATATTACTTTCTAAATAAATTTTAATAAAATATCTATATATTTTAACTACCTTCACTTTCGGAACATAGTTTTAAGGAATTTTGTTTTCTTCTTTATAACATCACTTTCCTTGTGCTTTGAATTTTAAAAATAGTCTATAAAGAAAGTGGTCAATTTTAAAAATATTGCATAGAAAATTAGTCATTCAAAATTCCAATAATTATTCATCATTAAAATATTTAGTAACGAATGCAATTATATTCTATTTATTAAGCAAATAAGTAGATTGTAGTACCTCTGAAATCTTTCAATAATAATAATTTTGATGTATAATTACCTTCTGCGATAATAAATTATGTATGTATTTCCAATTTCCAATTCAAACCTGTTCAATTCAAACTTAACATTTAGACGATGTAAAAGAAGTTGCTTACGATGATCATACGGATATTTGTACCATTCCATTCAATCGTAAATCTAGAACCCGTAGTTGATGATGGTGGTACCCTAGTGCCAAAATATTTCCATGGGTTTTACTTGATTCCAGGACCTCTTTGTTTCATTCTGGTCAATCTGTGGTTGGAACCAAAGAGTAACCATTTGCTCATCCCAATTAACCATCGAGTTCTTCAAATTGCTCTACGAGAGTCTTCTGCAGCGGGTTCTCAATGTCGCAGCAGCTCTTTAGAGAAACAATAGGTTCATTGTATTAGAAATCCTGGATGGAACTATCGTAACAAAGAGCACTGACGTAGATATTTCCAATTTCCAATCAAAACTTAAAATTTAGATCATGCAAAAGAAGTGCGTGCCTCAACTTGCTGATATCTGAAGACTTTTTACGATGATAATAAGGAGATTTATACCACCTTTTTCCTTCATAAATCTTGTCGCACATCCAGAACCCGTAGTCCATAGCGGTAGTACCTGGACGCCAGTACATGTCCATTGGTCCCACTTGTTTTCGTAGACCTCGTTGCTTCATTTTGGCCAATCTGTCGTTAGAACCATAAGCGTATCCATCAGCTCGTCCCAAGTAACAATCCAATTCCTCCAATCGCTCCGCCAATGTCTTCTGCAGCGGGTTTGCAATATCGCGGTAACTCTTTGGTGAAACGATGGGTTCCTTGTATTTCGGGCGCTGGAAATCCTGGATGGGGCTGTCGTAACCGAGAGCGGTGAGGCCGAAGAAATCCATGATTGCAAATGAATCACTGAGAATTTGGGTAAATGTAGAAGTTAAAAGTTACTGGAAATTTCGATTATATCATGATATGAGCTCGAATTTTAGAGTGACGATGTACTGAGATTTTGACGGATGTAATAATTTCGACCGAATATGACGTTGACGTATTATGAAAGTTTTGTCAATTTTTTTATATTACATATCATTTTTTACGTCATGGATGTTTTTTGGATTAAAGCTTTTAATCCACCAAGTGCTATTGCACATTTCGCACGGGCCGATTACGAAGAGCCACAAAGTGTACCATCAAAATGGACAGAATCGAGGAACACACAATTAACAACTATGGACAAATTGCGAGATATTGATCCGTATATTGAAACTGCGGATGGTTACGCTTACAGATCGATACGAAGAATTAAAATAATGAACAGGAAGCAAATGAGGAAACCAGTAGGGCCTACAGATATTTATACACGTCCTGGGACATCGGCCATGGTTATTGGATGGTTTAGCGGTGATCCAGCTCTAAAGGATTCCAATTGGTACAAGCGCAGAAGAGTCTTTCCTTATCCCAGCTCTGAATTGAGTACGTTCCTAAAGGAAATGGAGAAAGTCAAAAGTTGTTTTACAACCCAAATGAAATAAATTATGTATATTTTATGTTTAAAATAAAAATTTATACTCAAAACAAGCAATTTACGGCACTAAAAAGATAAAATTTAGATTAAGCAAACGAAGCAAATTATTATTTGTACAGTGTTTCTTTTGTTGGATCGCTGTACTAGAAATTATTCAATATAGAAGCTACTTTATATTTACATATATTAAAGGTTCTAGTTCTTATATTTTACCGACCAGAATTAATTTAAACAATTTTTTAGTCGAAATACCCAGGGACCAAATTCTACATTTAGTCCCTCGCTAGACGATTTTTTTTTTAATTATGTTTGAAAAAAATACATGGATTTTCTGCAGAAAATATCGTAATTTTTACAATTTGAAACAACTCGTAATAAATATTTTTTCTCAAAAATATGAATTGGGGTTTTCTGTGAAAAATTTGAAAAATATTAAAAAAAAATAATTTTATAAAAAATTATTCGAAAAAAAAATGTAAGTGACAGTAAAAAATTTTACTTTCTTCGAAAAACGATAAAATTGAGAAAGTACAAATACATATATATATATATATACAGTGTGTCTACTTAAGTTGGAACCATATGGAAAACTTTTTTATTATTAATTTTAGGAAAAAAAGTTATTCTTTATAAAAAGTTCTGCATGGTCTAAAACCTGAAATACAACCATCGGATTTAAAATTTGTTGAGCCGTATACAAGGTTTGTCGAAAAATATAAATTTTGCTCAAGAGTAAAGTACCTTTATTTTTGACAATATCGAAAAATGTTACTAAAAAAAGTTGATCAGAATTAAAAATTACTATTACTATTATTATTAAATATGCACTTATTACGCGTTTTAATTGCAAAATTATTAGAAAACATCGAAAATCTAAAAGGTTATCATGTGTTTCGTAATCACAAGAGACAAATGTTCATTCAAAATAGAAATATTAGTAAAAAATAAAATAATCTAAAGTTTTAATTTAAATGGATGTACTTGCATATTTAAACGTAATTTTTAATTGTGATCAACTTTTTTTAGTAACATTTTTCGATATTGTCAAAAATAAAGGTACTTTACTCTTGAGCAAAATTTATATTTTTCGACAAACCTTGTATACGGCTCAACAAATTTTAAATCCGATGGTTGTATTTCAGGTTTTAGACCATGCAGAACTTTTTATAAAGAATATTTTTTTTTCATACAGCCACTAATAAAAAAGTTTTCCATATGGTTCCAACTTAAGTAGACACACTGTATATGAATACTCAAAATTTTTCTAATAAAGTTAAAAAGTATTGTTTGTTACGATTAAGATTTTTTTTGAAAAAATTGGATTTTGTTAAAAAATAATTAAGATTTTGTTAAAAAAATGAAATTTTTTACAATAACTTAAAAAATAGGAATATGAAAAATAATATTTATAAGATTTTAGTTAGAAAATTGTTTTTTTTATCTGAAACATTCTAAAAAGCATTGATTTTTAACAAAATACTAAAAATAAGAATCAATTTTGAATTTAATTTTTTTGTTTATAGTTTTTAAATCGGAATTTCTCCAAATGCTTTAAATAATTAAGATTTTCTTCAATTTAATAAAACGCCGATTTAACAAAAACAAATGGAATTTTCTAGAGGAATATAAAAACTGTGATTTTCTCTGACTTTAAAAAGCATGCATTTTTTTTTTTTAATTAAATCTTAACAAAAATTTGCAAAATTACTTTTTTTAAATAAAACTACAACATACATTGCTACAATTTATTTAATATCCATTCGATTTCATCAACTAGATTTTGAAAAACAGCCCAATTTAAGCTACACTATAACCCAAATACTCCTATTTTTCCCCATTTCCTCTTTATATTTACTCATATCAGAACTGGGATACGGAAACATTTTCCTCGGTCTGAACCACTGGCTTCCCTTCAAAATCGGATCGCTGTTCCACCAACCAATCACCATAGAAGCAGCTCCAGGACAATGATACATCTCAGTAGGCCCAACTGGCTTCAACATCCTTTTTCTCTTCATTACTTTCAATCTGTTTATAGATTTGTAAGCAAAACCGTCCGCGGTTCCGATATGAGGATCCAGTTCCCTCATTTTTTCGACCAGAGTTAACTTTTTGTTTTCTGAGAGCAGAAGGCTTTTGGGCTGCTTCGCAGGTTCGTGGTAATCTGGTCTGACCAGATCTTTAACGGGTCGTTCCACACCGTAAGAAGTAAGACCGAAAAAGTCCATAACTGGAATTTTTGCTTCGGTATTCACATGAAGATTTTACCCATAAATTCCAATCTTTATAAAGAAATTCACTTATTCATATTTGAGTTACACTTACCCTTTATATAAATGACGTAATAAAATAAATACCATTTGATAGATGAGATGTTGTTGTTTTATTAAGTGTGGATTAGGCAGTAGAATTTTTAATAATTTGAGCACCAATAAAACGAGAGTGTTTTTTAAATATTAGTTTTTCAATAATTATGATTCATGTATTATAAATTAGTTTTAACACAGTGTTTGACGGTGGCGAATGTATTTTATAAAAGTAATATTAAATTAATTTAATTGATTAAATTAATTAATCATATTATTATTATTAAATTGAGTTTATGAAGGATTTGCAACAAACTCTAAATTAAATCAAAGTTATTTATATGTTGAAATATAAAACACAAACATTTAATAATACTTACCTAGTAAATTCTTTATGAAAAAATAATAGTGATAGTTCTCCGAATTACAATATCATTGTAATATTTTTATTTCCATTTGCATTCGAAGAAGAATTAATGTGTGTTCTATATGACAATTGACACTTAAATCTACTTAAGAAATTTAAGCCCGGGCCGTATTTAAGGACCTTTGGAAAGGTCACGTAAAACAATTTTTTATAAGTTAAATTATTTCATTTGTTGCACCCCACATTAACACTACATTTTATATTTTCTCTGAACTCACCCTGAGAGATTAAAAATAAATTAATAATAATGATATAAAAAACTATTAAAGTAATAAAAAATTAATACTATTTACAATATATATATATATATATATATATATAAATTATTTTAGGAGCTGTTTTTTTTACATCAAATATTTTTACAAATAAATCATTTCAATTATGTTTATGTAAAGATACACAAACATTAAATTCAAAGAATATTTGAATATATTAAATAAATATATCTCGTAAATCATAATTTGAAAATTTACGTTTCCATAATTCCAACCCGACTGTTAATTCCAGTTCAGTGTTTTACCATTCAGAGAAAATACTGGATTTGGTGTAATTCTCAAATAACATTCTCAGTATGAGCTAATTTGAAATATTCACAATTCACCTTTTTTTTTTTATTATTAGTTAGTAGCTAACTCACAAATTCTCTTTAATATTTTTGAAAATAAGATACTGAGATAATTCTATGGCTAATTCTTATTCATTACTTATGATAGAATTACCTTATTAAGTATTATTTTAGTACTACCACATTGTTCTCTTTTTGTGTCGATGTTTTGCAGGTTTTGCAGGTTTTGCAGGTATTCGATGTTATGTTCAAATCAATACAGTTTTGTTGTAGCAATTTTTTTTAAAGAAAATCCCAATTACTTTAAATTTATGGAGAAAATCCTTTTCTCCATGCCATAGACAATATTACATTTTGCTATTAACATTTGTTTGTATTTTTTGGAGAAAATTCCACTACCTTTAAATTTTTCGCAGAAAACTATCTTTTTCTTTACTTTTTTTTACAAAATACAAAATACTTTTTTCAAACATAATAGACAAAACTCTAGTTTTCATTTTTATCGGACAAAATCCCAATTTTTAATTTTTCTAGGAAAACCCTAATTATTTAAAAAAATTTGTAGCAAATCTCTTCTTGTTTCTCTCATAGCATAGACAAAATTATATTTTACTATATTCAGTATCTTCAAATTTTTTACACAAAATTATTAATTAATTAATTATTAACATATTTCTAACGAAATTTGTACTTTTGTATAAAATAACTTTTGTTTCTTTATTCTGCTTTTCAAATTTTAAAGAGGAAAATTTTCTAATTCCAAAAAATATTTTTTGTACTTCTTATTTACCAAAAGTATTGGCAACATCATTAGTCCTAGTGACAAAATTTACAATTTAGCGAATGTAGTTGACAACAGCCCAACCAACTTTCAATGAAAATTTCCACTTTACAGCTAAAAATAACACAAATATCTATCTCACTCTTCCACTAATTAGTTTTTTCTTACATTTGCTTCATATTCCTAATAACTAAAAGGCACTTTTAAAACTATACTGGATCATAAAAGTTACGTAGCCATTATTTTGACTCCTCAATATATTAATATAGAAACACTCACTAAACCATCAACTCTTGATCGAAAAACATCTCGTTAAATATTATATTTGTTCTTCAATAGTTAAAAGAAACATATATAAATAAATTCTGTTCTGAATCTCTTAAAATAGCAACAAAATCCACAAATAAATTGTTAATTAAAAATAAGAAGTGTATTCGTGAAAATAAAAATGAACTTCTAAAAAATAACTCAAGTTGATAGTTATTTTAAATATGTAATTTATTGAAATGTCATTTATTAACTTTAATTTGCTAAAATCTATTAACAATCAGTGATCTATAACAGTTCATCTGTATCAAGGAAAATTTGAAAACCCTAAATTTCCTTCAGTGATCCAAAAATATATTTTACTTGTTCATCAGTATCTAAGAATAAGCAATCCTCATAATTACAAGATTTGGGAACAGTTATTTTTCTAATTCCATACAGAATGGTACCTCGCAGGTTATTTGAAAGTGGTAGATGATGGCAAAGGAACTCAGTACTAAATAACTAAGGAAAACCTATTACTCGTAAAACAGAAACTTCTTAACCGTCTTCGTAAAGAGGAAGAAAATGCTACCAGTACGCAGCAAAAGAAATATCCCTCTTGGTATTATTTGACTCCAATGGAGCTCTTCCTCTTCTTCTTAATGAAACAAAAGGTGAATATCTTCACGAACGTATACCTTTATTTTTATTATACTCAATGACAAACCTACTCATTTCGGAAGACGGATACGGATGTCGTTTCCTCGGCGCGTACCATTTCGAATTTTCTAGTTGCGGATCTTTGCTCCACCATCCGATTTCCTGCGATGCCAGCCCTGGCCGATTGAACATATCAATGGGTCCAACAGGCTTTAGTATCCTCTTCTTCCTCATCGCTTCCAGTCTATTAATCGAGCGATACGCAAAGCCATCGGCGGTTCCGATGTGAGGATCGATTTCTCTCATTATCTCCACCACTGTCAGTTGCTTGTTTTTGGATTCCAGCACGCTTCTTGGTTGAACCTTTGGCTCCTCGTAATCTGATCGAATTAGGTCTTTGAGCGGCCTCTCGGGACCGTAAGCTGTTAAACCGAAGAAATTCATTGGTATGTTTTTATTAAGTATAAAATTAATAATTTACTTAAAGTTACAAAAAATTTTGTAGATTTTCCAAAATTAAATTATAGTGCGAGATGACTCAAAATTTTGACGTTTTAAAATGTTTGAAGCATAAATTTCTTCTCACGGTACTAGTGAAATGGCCTCTTTCTTTAAGGTGTGTTCCTATGTTTGAATTTTAGGTTGTGTTCTTCTTTTTTCTTCTTAACTGAATATCTAGTGTCATACCTACTTATGGATGTTTTTGATTTATCTTTCAATTTGCGTATTTCCCATTTCAGGTTGGGTAGTTGTTGTCATCGTCTTCTCACTGACCTTTTGCCTTTGGTAATTTCCTATTTTAACTGGGGAATTTTTCCTTTTGTGATATGCATTGTCGCTTTGTTATTATGCTAAACAGACTTAAAATTCGCACATTTTAGAAACTTGGCAATGTTTAAAATACGAATTTCTTCTCGTTACAAGTGAAACGGCCTCTTTCTTTACATGGATTTTTATGAGCCATTTGTAGTGTCTTAATTTTAGCTGAGTTCTTCTTTTTTCTTCTATTATTTCCATATTATCTTTGAATCCAATGTCATACTAGAGTATTTAGCTTTGTTATTATAGGGAAATATTGACCTATTTATTTTAGATTTATTTATAGATTGATCTTTTATTTTACGTATATCCCATTTAATGTTTTGTATTTGTTGCCATCACCTTCTCGATGGCCTTTTATCTTTAACCAAATTGCTCTAAAAAAAATTTAAATATAAAGTGAATTTCAGGTAATATTTTTTGAACTAGTATCGTTTTGCACAAGAACACCGAATGGTTTTTTTTTGCACTGCAAACTATATTTATTAATGATATTATTTTCTACTATTTTTTTTTTGCACCGAAAGTCATAATGTACGATTTTTTGCACAAAAATGGCGTTTAACGGTTTTATTTTCTTAAGAATTCACAAAGATTAAATTTTTTGCACTACAAATCATTTTTAATTAAATTCTTGAAATGATTTGAACTCAATTTATTTAAGAACCGCATTGTTTACTATTGGAACAGTTTGGTTGATTTTATTTTGCACTTATGTTCTTTAAACAATTTTTTTTGTAATCTGATCTAAATTTGTTTAAGAACCACATTTTTCATTTCATAGTGTGGATTTTTACAATGTTGTATACAACTTGCTTGATTTTATTTTGCACTCACGCTTTTTAAACAATTTTTTTCGTAATCTGAACTCAAATTCTTTAAGAACCGAATTTTTTATTGTTTTTCCAATTTCAATAAAACGTCTGTTATAATATACTTTTCATTTTGGTTTATACAATGTATTTACAATTTAATTTTAATTTTGAAACTGTTTATTGTCTACAGAGCGATCTGTCTTAACGTCAGTAATATTTGAGTATTACACAATTATTGAACTAGTCAACCGACAAAAAAATTACAATTGAATATTATTGCCACAGACATGCATATTTTCAGATTTATTGTTTTATAAACAAAAATATATTGCTCATAGTCGTCATAGGGTTATTAATCGATCACCGTCCATCAAAAACTTTCAACAAATATCGGAAACTCGGCAATAAAATTAGATGTGATTGATCGTGGCGTTAAAGACATATATCAACTAACATTAATATGCGAATATATGGATATGGAACCTTCGCCGTCCTATGATTATAATTTTCCGTTGATCCGTCATCAATTTACGACACATTCTATTTTATTTTTGATGTGACGTAACCGGCGAACTGAAGCTCAAATAAGCTTCACTTAATTAAAAATGGTTATCCAAGTGGAGAGATGGATCGTTTGAATACAACCCATAATGATGTACCGAGATTATAGTTAGGATTTCGAAGTTTTAATATATTCCCTTATTTCTGCATAAATTTAAATGTTTGACTTTAGTATTAAAAATAATAAATATTGTTAACTATGGTAATTTTCGTTTCCATATAGATAAGTGAAGTAATTTGAAAGAAGAAGCTATAAAAGTGGGTTTGAAACTTAACTTTCATACTACCTATAGAATTAAAAGTGAGTAATAGCACTTGATAATAAAGTTGTGGGTAATTAACAGCATAAATTACCACACTTTTAACCTCTTTAATAAGAAATTATTTCCATGAGTTTGTACCCACAAGAAGTTTATGGTCGAAATAAAAAATAATTATTTATTATGAATATTCATTTCTAATTTTATTCTTAATTTATTATATTTCGCTATTGAGAGTTTATTTTAATAATTCAAATTCTGAGTAACCCAATTACAACATTAAAGATCACTTAATTGTGTACGTTGTTTGTTAAAATATCTTCCAGCAATTTGGCTGAGTAAATGAAGATGGTACAAAGCTGTAAGTTGAGATAATTAGTTATTATGTGTATTCATAGTTTAGAAGATGATCCGGTGTTTTCGCATGAATAACGTATCCATATCGACATACCAAGTTGTTCAATATTTCTCCATTGTCTACAAACCCAACAATTTAGACAATGGTGCTTATTGTGTTTATTATAAAAAAATATCCAGTAAATATATAAAACGATGAAAACGATAAAACATCAGTTTTTAAAAATTCATTCAAAAAGTATTAAAAAATAAGTGATTTCCTATGCAAAACATTACAATGATTATCCAGATTGTCCAGAAAATAATGTTTCTGTGGTAAAAAAATTCGATTTAAAATTCGAAACGTATTGACGGTTTAAAAAAATAATTATATCATTTTGTATAGAAAATTTTTATTAAAATTGATTTATCTAGTTTAAAAAAATATTTGAAATTCCAAATTTACTGACGGTTTAAAAATTCAATCAAAATGATTTTATATGCAAAAATTTTATTCAAAATGATTTTCCGTGTAAAAAAAATTTACACTGATTTCCCATATAAAAAAATTAAAATTTATTGTGATTTCCTGTGTAAAAAATACAATGATTTTCTGTCCAAAGAAAATATTTGAAACTGATTTTAAATTTAAATTTTAGAGCGAGCGATTTCCTGTAGAAAAAATATTTCTAGTGCAAAATTTCCAAAATTCAATATTTGCTGTACAAAAAAAACATTCATATTCCAGTCCAAAAAAAAATCTGGTACAAAAAAATATCATTTAAAACTGATTTCAAATTCATAAATCTTTTATAGCGATTTCTTGAAAAAAGAATATTTCTAACGCAAAAAAATTGAAAATTCAAAAATGATAAATTTTAGTATAAAAAAATATTATTTGAAACTAACTTTTTAGAGCAATTTTATGTCTATTCAAGAAAAATTTAATTAAAAATGTTTTGCAGTGCAAAAAATTTGTGAATTTGTGAATTCTTAAGAAAAAAAAATCGTTCAATGCCATTTTTGTGCAAAATATCCAAAGTGTGAAGTCGATTCTTAAAGAAAGTGAGCTCAAACTTCGAATAAAAAAATTCTACAGAACGTGAGTGCAAAATAAAATCAATCAAGCTCTATACAAAATTTTTGAAAATCCAAAATATGCTTCTAATTAAAGTAAAAATTTGTAATTAAGAGATTTTGTTCGGCATAAAACCAAAGTATCGTCCTTTCTAAGACATCTACAGCGATAATATATGTTTTTTTATTTAAAATTTATATTTTTTTATTCCGAACCTAGAATGGGATCATATTTTGAATGAAATAACGGTTTGTAATAAAAAAAACTCTGGACATATGAGTTTTATTAAAATAATATGAAAAACCAATATATTGAAACTAAATATTTAATTACAAAATTAAAACTCATTATCTAAATAATTGGTAATAAAACAACTAATAATGTTTCGCATAAAAACCTAATCATCGAAAATAATTAATTTATGGAAATGATTATTTTAAATTAATTTCATTAAAAGACAACATATATTAATAAATGTTTATTAAAATCCATAACAATGCAAAATTTACACTATATACACACTTTGTACAGTAAATTATAGCACCAAAAAAATATAAAATATATCCGCTTTTTTATAATTTCATAAATACACATTATTTTCAAATATTTCTATATAAGCTGAAGAATAATCAATAGTTTGTTTCGATCAAGAAGGAATAACTTATATATTTTTAAGCATAATAAAATATTATAATTTGTATGCTTTTTCCAATTTTAAACAAAATTTATAGACATATTGAGGGCATCAAACAAATATGATTTTCATGTAATACACAAGCAAAATATTTTTTAGAAAACTGGTATTAAAGTTTAACTATTACTTGATATTTATTAACTTTCGAAATAATAATTTTTGTTTATCTAAGGTGAATGTATTTTATTTGTTAACTAAATAAATGTAAAGTCAACATTTTCAAAACTAGGAAGATTTTTAATCATTTTCAAAAAAATATTGTTTGGTGCTCAATTTCGAAAGCATCAAAAACAACTATTTACATAATAAAATATGTGATTATATTTAAAAGCAAAATTTTAAATTCAGCTTTCAAATTCAATTATTTGAATTTTACTTGTATGCATGTTTCTTTCATCTTTAAATAGTTTTAAAAGCTATTTAAAATATTTATATTTAAACAACCATTGACCGCTTTAAGAGAAATTTAAATATTCAGGGTTAAAATGATAAAATATTAAACTTTTAAATGGACTTTTTAAGCCGTAATAAACAGAATCTAAATTGAACTTTTTTATGATACATGTTCATTATTCGATAATTAATGGTCCCTGGCGTTTCAACGAAAATCTGAAAAGAAATTATATTTTTAGTTTAACCCACCCATATATTAAATGCATATACATAAAAAAGTTAGAAAGAAAATTTGTAGTTTTAATTCACAATTCCTTTATTTTTATACAAATCAATTAAAAGAGAAAAAATATTTTTCATATCGTAACAAAAATTTTATGAAATTCCATTTATATACAAAATAAATTTTTTTACCGATGAATACATATTGGATTTTTTTTAAATAAACCACAAATAGAAATATTTAATCTAATTATGAATGATATGATTTTATCGGTTACAATCCACTGAATTTTGAATATATTTTAAAATGTTTCTAATACTGAGTATTTATTATATTGAGTATTCCAAAATTCACCTGCAAGTCAGATTTAATTTTTAAATAATCTGCAGGGCAAAAATATAAAATTAGCACTCAAAAGACTTCGATAATATTGTTGTAACGCCACTGGTTTTAATGTATTGTAATACTTCTAACTTTGTAGCAATAAATTATGACTGCGAAATCATTATCTGATATTCTGAGTCTGTGGTTCGAAATTAATTTTACCAACTAGACACAATGGCAAACTTAATTGTCCACTTTATGCGTCCTCACTTCAAACTGCACTAATTGTATAAAACTATTTTTGTTATCGTGCAAAAACGTACTTATCCCTAACGATCTAAAATTAATTATAGAGTTTTCAGTGCTAGTCCTCCATTTGTCGCTATACTTGATGCGTTTTTCTTTTTTATGAAAATGTCCATTTCGATCGAATTTTTGTTTTTATTTATATATAAAAGCGTATTGTTGTCACAATATACAAAGTTTTGAAATGAAAATTGACAATTTTATTAAATCTTAATATTCGTTTTGCGTGATTGTGTCCCCATTGCCATAAAAATCAAAAGACATAAATGTATAATTTAATTTAATTTAATATGAGAATAGGTACATAAAATTTTGACAGAATTTGTTGTATTTGTCATGAAATTGGAATTAGGAAACATTTTTACGGACCCTGTTTGAAGGTGGTGTAAAATTAACGCCTCTTTAAAAGAACCAAATTTTTTTAGAAATGTTAGTAGAAAAAAGACTGAATTAAAAATAAGAGGTTTTTTGGACTTTTCCTCATTTCCACCAGAGATTGTAACCCCCTGATATATTCAAACGCAGAGAATATTGATAGAATTGTTAAAACCCGAAATTTCATTAATTACCAGAAAGTTACAAACATGCTGTAGTATTCAAGGAAACAATATTCAAAGTTTAGATAAGTACGGGTTTTTTTAGATCGATTACTTAACCAAACCAGTGATAGGTGTATCCTAACACAGGGTGTTCTCTAGAATTAGAACTGAAGTCGTGATAATATATGAATCTGGTAAGTAAGTTTTCTTTATTATTCTATCACAAGATCTTACGTGCATCCGCTCAGCATAAAATATTACAATCAGTTTGTAGCTACCAGGTGTTACACATTAATTCAAAAAATATGTCCATTTCGATGTAATTTTTGTTTTTGTTTATATTTAAAAGCATTTTGTTGTCACAATATAGAAAGTTTTAAAGTTAAAATTGGCAATTTTATTAAATCGTAAAGTTCGTTTTGCGTGACTGTAGGAAAATAAAGTAAATGTATGATTTTACTGAATTTAATGGGGGAATAGGCACATAAAACTGACAACAAAATTAGTTATATTTAACTAGAATTAGGGCATCTGGCATTGATTCATTATATTAGATCTTCTTCGGGGTTGTAAAAAAATTTAGAAATGTTATTAATAGAAATTGTTTCTTTAAACATCAAGCATTTTTGTAATTCACATCAAATATTAGATGGGTTGAGAATACTCAATGAAAAGCCAGAGAGTTTTTGGGGTTTTCCTCCTTTCCTCTCGAGATTGTAACCCCGTGATATCTAAAAACGCCGAGTATATTGATAGAATTATTTAAAGCCGAAATTTCACTAATTGTAAGAAAGTTACAAACATGCTGTAGTATTCAAGGAAACAATATTCAAAGTTTAGATAATTACAGCTATTTTTCCATTATTTTTCAATCACAAGATCTTACTTGTATCCGCTCGGCATAAATTATTGTAATCAGTCTGTTTCACTAGGATGAATATGTTCGTTTTGTATCAAGATTATTTCTCTTTGGTTTAGTTTCGGTTGACGCTTTTTGGCTATTCGCCCTCGGCCCGAATAGCGTCTAGTGTCAGCAATTTTCAATTTATTTTAGAACAACCGACAGCGAAAAATAAACCGTACCTACATTTAAATTGTGGCTCGTCCGGTGGTGTGATATAATGCAGAACGTTGTTCATTGCAATTCAGATCCTGCAGTTCCTGCTAAAATAGGAGTATCGATGTTCTCTTGTTGAGATGGCTGCCGGATGGAGTCCTGTCACAGGAGCACGTGAATAAATGCAGCGTGTGCCGATGTTGAGTTTGCGATAATAGGATTAATTGCTTACATGCTTTCTGGATTTCCTACGAACTGCGAACTTTTCCGGTATTTGGTTTCCATTTAAACCGTATCGTGGGATGTTTTGTAATAATGGATTCGAGCAGTACGATATATTATAGGAGAGAATAATTTATTGAAGTTGTTACTCTACTAACATTATTCTTTGAATAGAAATGTTGGAAAAATGCTTGAAAGATGGGTAAACATTTGAAGAAAAGTAGATGGGCTGCAATTATTTTACAACAAAATTGATTCTTTTTTTCCAATAAGAAAATCATTTTGATAGATTTGAGGTAACTCGAGACGGAGATTTGTTCATTTTTTATTTATTTAATTTTCAAAATTTAATAGTTATCTTTTGTATCTTGTCACTTATTATCACTTTCATTGTATCAATATTCATAATATTTTTCCTATACAGGGTTTCTACGAAAATAATGCAAATTTTTAAATCGTATATAGACCGTGTCATTTACAATAAAATATTCTTATAAATTCTTTTTCTAACGTCATTACTTTAGACAAAAATGCACTTTAAATATTTACTCGAAGATTTATATGTGGCAACACTATCAATTCAATATTCAAATTCAATAAAAATTTGTGTCATGTAACCAAGCAATATCTACCTGATAAATCATAAAATAGTGTAAGTTTAAAGAAGATTCAGATCGTTTTATCGTTTCAAATGTATCGTTTGGTAAAGCAGTTTCAATATTACAATGTTAATTCATCTAATCCGCGATGTTTTATATCAGTTGGAAACGTGTAGTATATTATCTAAAGAGAGAAGTAGTAGAAATCGTTCTAATCGTGTAATAATTGTCGAGAATATATTTTTTACCCTTCTACATCCGCTATAATCGACCATTCTAAATATCCAGGTGTATTAAAATAAAATCTTATTTTTAGATCGTTTAAAAAACGATTTTTTATACTTGACTGAGTTATCGGTTTGCTTTTCGATAAATAATATTTGGATAGAACTAAAATACTAATTTTTAGTTCTTTAAAAACGGCTGACTTGAGAAAAAAAAACATTTTTATTCTATATACGTTTTTATACCCCATCCAAATATGTGCATTATTTTCGTGCACACCCTGTAGGGGGAACTTTACTTTTCTTGGTTTATTGATTATAAATTTTTTTCTAGATTTGATGATATGGCCATATACCCCAAACTAGTTTTCTGTAAAGTTTAGTTAAAAAGTGTTTTGTTTTATTGATTTTGAATTTTAAAATAAATATATTTTATCTTTTAACAATTATCAGAGACAAAAAGTACAAAACAATTATTATTTGTATAATAAAATTTATTTGTTTGACAACGTAAAATAATATTATTTAGAAATTATTTCAAAACGAGAATGGACCAGTCTCGGCTAGATTCTCTCATCTGTATCTTTCATATTTTTTTTTCTTATTATTGGTACATCTCCTAAAAGTAGCTTTTGTACCCTTTCTTTCTCTTGTTTTTTGCATTCTTTTTGTGTCCAAATTTTATAATATAAAAACTAGCAAAACAAACAGAATAAACCTGATTTAGCTCTAGTTTCACAAACATCAAATCATTAATGTATTTACCTAATTATAGATTATTGTAAAATACGAAAATTCGTAATAATACTCAGTATTAGTTACATAGCTGAATTAAATCGTTTTAATTAATTTATACAATAAATACAATATACAAAAATAATCATATCAAAATATAGGCACTATGTTTCCTATGATCATCAAAATATATACACAATGATATGCTTACTTTTTAGATTCGTTACAAACATTTTATGTAGAAATTCATATCGAAGCGAACTATTTAAGATCGCACAAAAACTTTTTTTTTACAAAAAATTATTCCGTAGTTCGTTCCTAACATCGAACTTAAATGCATATCAGATTCCTAGGACCAAAGATGTCAATAAAAAACCCAATGAAAGGATATACGTAAACAAGCCAGACCCTCAAATCATAATAAACTTGTCCTTCCACTTATTTTTTTTAGTGGCAGCGGCACATTACAAAAATCAGGAAATTATCATTTTGCATAATGAACTCTATCACCATTTTTAAAAGAAATCGTAATTTTTCGATAAATTGTCTAGTAAACATTTTTTTTAATATAACAATATTTATTAATGTATTTTCGGAAAAGTAAAGGTTCAGTAGTGTCTTTTACACAAACTAATAAAATTTGCATTTTGTATTAATATTTTTTTATATTTTAAATTTTACTGAAAAGTATCAAATAAGAAAAAAATTTAAAAAGGAAAGAATTTTCAACTATTCATGACATTTATATTCTGTTGTTTATTACATGTTATGTGTTAATAATTTTTTGAATAGATTTCCTTTCACTTATGCTATCTAAAATTTTCGAAAATCCTGTATATTTTCGAAAACTTTTATTCTATCGAATACATTTTTAATGTGATTTTTTTCATGTACTCCTGCTACTACGGCCGTCCCACTTATTTTTGAAGAAACCCACAGGGAAAATTCGTGAAAATAGTTCGGGATCATAAACTCAGTTGACATTCGATATGTTCTGCAGGAATATAAAGTCAAAATCTGTCTCTCATCTTGACTAGAGATTTTCAGAACGTTGGTCACTTCTTTTTAGGCTTTTTTTCCCGTAAATGTCAGGGCGAACGAAGACAAACTTTAGAGGCAAAAAGTTTAACTGAATTTTCATGATTTATTTACTGATTTTTGTGCATTACTTGAAATAAAAAATAATAATTACAATATAATTTAAGAAATTGGGAATTTTATTTAACACATACTTTATTAAATTTTCTGTTTAAAAAATGATTTATTTAATTTATTTACAATGTTTATTGGTATAAATCCTCATATACCTCGTTCGTCTGATAGTTTAATAAAATATTTTATAGCCATTTAGCCGATACAGTATTATATTTGATTAGGGTTTTATCTCAATTAAATTACTTTTTTATTGGAATAAAATTGGAGTTTGAAGGGTTGATGGCGGCAATTTATGACTTTAGTAAAAATAAAATTCAGGAAACCCTTGAGAAATATTTCATTTTTTATTTATTGGAATAATTGATTAGTTTTGGAAGTATACACGGCGGTACATTTAGAAAAATGTATTAAAAATTAATTTAAAAAATGCTATTAAACTCGAATTTATTGTAAAAGAAATGTTCTTTTTGGTTCGGTTTTACAGAAAAAGAAATTAGGTTTTGATTTTGAAATTAAAAGTTTAGTATTGTGAAAAGGAGCGAAAACATTCTTATGCAAAATTTTTTTCATATTTTCCCAAGAGCAGGACTTTTATATATTTTTATCTAAAATTATAAAAAAAAGACGGCGTACATTACCCCATTGTCACTTTTGTAGGAATTAGATAAATTAAATGATTGACATTTACAACAATTTTATTCGAAATTTTGTCATTTCTTTCTTCTATGACTAAGAAATATTGGAAAATTTTCTGTAACCCTCGGCTGTTATCCCAAAGGTTTTTCAGTAGTCAAGAAGCAATAACCGAGTGATGCATAAAAAAAATTTGAATGTGAAATTGAGCCGGAAAATATTTGCCTTCGAAAGAGTAACCTTTCACAACTGGGCTATCAGAACCGATCGGGCAGAAAATTCCAGTTGCTTTCAGATTCCGGTTATCGTGCCATTGGGCAAACTTTGTTGTGAATCCCTCTTGATCTCATCTATAGTTGACACTGACATCTTTCTCTCGGTCAGGTCCAGGGGGAATTTGAAACTTATCTCCCCTTTACAAAAAACCGCGGTGGCGTTTTCGACGTTATTTTCCGCACGCTCCATCGCGCGTTTTCGCTGCCGCGCCAAATTCTGGGAGTGTCTCCTGACGCACGAACACACCACAAAAATTATGGAAAATACAGCGAACACTATGATACAAATCAGGCCGACGAGCAGGCTGAGTTTGTCCGCCGGCATTTTCTCGTTGGAGCCGTCGTTTAAGTCGCAAGTCGTCACGTCTTCGAATCTTAAACTAACCAACTTCCGCCCTTCGAGGTTGAGAGGCGAGGCACATAATGAATTTTTAAATAAGTTTGTTTTATTTACACGGAACAAAATCGCGGTTATGTGGCACAAATCGCAGGACCACGGATTCCCGGTTAAATTGACGTACTTCAACGTGTCCAATTTCATTAAAACGCTCTCGTTTAAGCCTTTAATTTCGTTAAACGAAGCGTCTAGTTCTAACAATTGCCGCGGAAGATTGTGTACACTTAAACTTGTGATGTTGTTCCAGGATATATTTAATCGTTTGATTCTGTCCGGTAGGAATCGATCCGGTAAAGATTTTAGTTTCATATGCGCGACGTCAACATGCCAGACTCGATAGAGCGTCTGCAAAAATATTTTTATCAACATTAATGTAAAATTATTTCCGCTTATCACTAGCCTTTGCAGAGTATCCGAAACGTGGGTCAGAGCAAACGGCTCGAGTTTGCTCAATTTGTTATAACTAATGTCCAGTTCGACAAGACTAGTAAGGTTGAAAAAGGCAGTATCGGTTATTTTAGCCAACCGGTTTTTCGCTAAACACAAATACTTGAGCTGTTGCTGGTTAACGAACGTTTTTTCTAAAATCACTGGTAACACGTTGCCGTCCAATTTGAGGATGTGCAGTCGACGAAGGTCGTGGAATTCGTCTTCGGATAAGAATTGAATTTGGTTGTTTCCCAGGTCCAAGTGGGAAAGATAAGGCAGCAAATGGTATAGTTGAGTGTTGATTCGTTTAAGTCCGCATCCCCGAAGCTCGAGGACTCGAAGATCCTGAAATGAAAAAGATAATTCACATGAAAAATAATCAACAAGAATGCATCGTGGAGTCTTTCAGTTTTTGTGTTGGATTGTACTTCATTCTAATTAAGGGGAGAATAACGTAACTTCTACCGTTTCTACGTCGTGTAATAAAAAAGTGAAACAATTTTACTTTTATTTATCTACTCATAACCATAACATTATTTTCTTTGAAAAGAGGAAAATATACAAATTCACCCTCCGTCGGTTTTACAAGTTATCCTTCCTAAATAGAGTTGAATTAAGGGAGCTGAAATAAAAAATAATTATGCTTCCTTTTCTCCCGATTCGTATTTGTTTTGATAAAAAAAAACCTTAAATTAAAATTTAAAATAAATATCATTAGGAAGTTTTTCAAGTGGTGGTTAGTATAGATTTATTTTCTTAAAGCGGCGTATTTACATAAATCCGAGATAATTGCTTTACGAGAATCAAAGGTTTCTGAATATAATTGAATTTGTATTTAATTGTTTTTCTAGTTGTTGTTCCTTAAGGCGCATAACTTTCATTAAGGAATACTCTATTAATAGAAAGCATTTAAATTTTAATTACGCCGCCAGCTATAAATTCAAGTTCGCGTTAACAGTGTGGTTTTAAAATTATTTACACACTAGTTTTATATAGGTGAAGGTAAATAACATGTTTAATGATATAAAATAAAATTTATTTTAAAAATAAAAGTGGTTGTAAAATTTCGCCTAAATAATTCTGTAATTTATTACAGTGCTTTTTAAAATCCAAAGGACTAGCCTGCTAATACTGGGGCAGCAGATTTATTTGGCCATTATTGTGGGTTCGGAGACAATTAATGTTTTGCGGGGTTTGAGGAAGTGCCCTAAAAGCAATAATTATTCTTTTATTTTTCTTTCTTTATTCTTTCACTCAAAGTTTCCTCCATAATTTCACAGCCTCTCTTGAATTTTTAATTAGTTTTCATTTTTATTAGTGACTGTGTCATATGTACAGACTGTCAAAAATTAAATTAATTTTTCTTTTCTGGTAAAATATACAGAAGTTCCGGAGATTTTTTTGGTAATTTCGTTAAATAAATTGCCTTAATGGATAATTTCTTCTTATTTTATTTGTTTTAGTATCCAGCTTTCTTAAATATGAATTTAGTCTTCAAAAAATATTTCTTTAAAAAAAATGTCATTACAAATAAAAGAATAACAAAGTCTAATAAAGAATTCTAATTCAAAAGTAGAAGTCGTCAAATTCCACATGAAGTACAAAATGTAATTATATATTCATCAAAAACTTACTGCAAAACTCATTTATACTGCCACTAACAATTTCTCGTACTTAATTAAAGTTACACCAAAAACTTTTAGGGATACCTATGAACATTTCAAGCTTTCTTGAACTAAGTTAAAACTCCGTACAACCTGTTCAAGATCAATTAGCACTATACATTCCTGCTATAAATAATATTTATCCAAGAGTTTAATTTCTAAAAAATCGCAACTGTAACACAATTAAGACAAAGAAATTCTTAATTTATCATTTAATGTCGATTGTTTAGAAAACGTATTAATTAGTTGCCAAATGTTTATTACAAAATATTGGTATTTGATATAGAAACATTGTTCAAATGAATGAGAATAAGTGGATTTTAATTTTTAAACATATCTGATATTTGATACATTAGCAAACTTACTTTGTAACTAGTTCTGTATTCTTTTTAAGTATTCAGCAGTGGTATATTTTTTATTTTGCTCGAATCTAAAACAATTGTGAAATTTAAACTCAATTTCCTTTTACTACGTGTGGGATTTAGGAAATAAGATTTACGTGAATCTCAATATTTTTTCTTTTAATTCCAATTCTGAATTAAATAATCTCTGATTACTATAGTATTTTTTTACTTCTTAAGATTTTTGCCACGGATTTTAAATTCTCTTTAAACCTTAAACAACAATTGACACAAAAAAAATCGTTAATTTCATTAACAGTCGATTATATAGATATACTTTTATTATCTTACCGGAATATCTTTGAACACCTCTGGATTGATTTCCTCCTCGAATTTGTTTTCACTAAGTTTGAGTATGTGCAACTTCACTAATTTCAAAAATATCCTCGGTTCTAAATCACTGATCCTATTAGCGCGCAACGTCAACATCCTGAGTTCCGTGAGGTGCTTAAACGCGCCCACTGGCACCCGATCAATTTTATTGTGATCCAAATTCAATTCCACTAAATTCACTAAACCGCGAAAGTTATGATCGAACACAGAACTGATATTGTTGAAGCTCAAATCCAGCAATCGGATGCTGGGCACCCCCCAAAAGGGGTGCATGCCGATCTGTTGTATATTAGACCGTCTGATGGAGATCTCTTGCAAGTGTTTGAATTGCTGAAAAACGGAACTGATAGACAGGGAATTAGGATTATCGTCGGTCCCTGTTATCTCGATGATTTCCATGCCCGGATCAGCTTCGGTGATGGGGATCGGATCCCGCATGCCTCCCTTTAAACAAGACACCTTCCTTTCACCCTTTTCTGATTGCCTGCAGATGCAGGATTCGGGACACAGCGATTCAGTTGAACACAGCCACAATATTAGCAGGCTCGGCGATATGAGGTGCCAGGATAAGAGCATCCTGAAACAAAAAAGGGATGCGTTAATTGCGTTAAAACGGGATTACAGTTCGAAAGTTAATTTCCCGGATTTCTGTTTGGTTAGTCGAACCTTAATTTTGTGTGTAAACATTTCATTTATATTAGACCCTTAAATTACTTTATAATTTTATATAAGATTAGATAGTGGCAAGTTTTTGGAATAAGAATATCCTGCATTAATTCAGCTTCAATAAATAAATTAAAATTATTTTTATTGTGTACATTGTTATAAATACAAGTCAATTGTATAAACTCTGTTTATAGATTGAAATTTTCCAACTGAACCTCAATTTCATGAATTTTTATTTCTTTAATAACAAGTATGAAGAATTTATGTAAAAAAGTAATTTACCATTTCAACTTTTGACATACGACAAAAATTTTAGATGTAGTAATAAAATAGAATTAGAATTCCAAATATTTTCATATGACATCATAAGAGAGTAATAAGAGAAATTTTCCAATATTATATTGCTACAAAATATCTTTAAATAACACTGTTAGTGATCATTTTTAAGTAATAGCGAAGATAAAATAAAATATTACATAAAGAAGGAAGAAACAAAAGAGTAACCAAAATAATAAGTTACAAGTGGGAAAAATGAAACAATTAAAAGAAAATATGCAGGAAAATTGAGACAAATTTTCATATTTTCAGGTGAAAATCTAAATTACTTCCAAATTTTTTGTTATAATGAATTATTGACACTTACTATGTTTAAGTAAACTATTAATTTTAAGACTATAAAAGGTATTTTCACAAAACATGAAATTTAATGACATTAATGTCAAAATTATTACGGTACCTTTAGCTTAATTTTTTAATAAATTAACAATTAATTAGTTTGTTGATTTATTCTTTGATATTTTTAAACTTCGAGTTTGTTTTAATTGTTTAGTAGTTTAATTATTTTGATGTTGTTAATTTTTATTATTTTAATGTTTTTTTAGGATATTTGTTATTATTTTTTTATATTGGAGTTCAACATAATAATTTTAATAACTTTTATCATTGAATACTAATTCAATTTTTCATTTATAAAATAATAAATTAAAAAAAAAGAATTATTCTCACATACAAATATTATTAAAATATATTTTCCAATGTTTTGTTTAAGTATATGGTAAGTACAAAAAAAATATTCCTTTCCGGTTATAACGCTGTGGTTAGAAATTATAAACTAGACAAAACGTAAGCATTAACAAGCGCTAATGTAAAACGATTATATTCATTCACACAGTGTTTACATAATATGGTAACGGAAAACAAAATGTTTTAAAATAACAGCTTATGAAAACAGAATATTGGGAGATTATGTTTTGCAAATGGGTTGATGTGTATGAAACAAAAAGCTTAATTATTTATATCGTTATTATTTCGTAACTCAATAAAATATATTTTGCTTCTCTAGATTAATAGTAATGAAATTATTTAAAGGTATTATATGTATTCGGAAACATTAGGTTGTGTGGTTGAAGGAAACTGAGAAGAGCATTCTAAAAAAGTCTGTTAATTACGTAAAAGGGAGCACGGAAAATAAATTCCCCGGGATTTCAGCAATTTTGTTAATTGCTAGACATTTATTTTTTTACGTTGGTTGAGTTTGTATCAGGTGGATTATCTTGTACTCTTCAGATTTTTGTTCGTAATATAAAATTTTACTTCGTAAATATTTTCATATTTACTACTTGTTAATACTGATACATAATATTCTACAAATTTATATCGCATATGATACAATTTTATAAAATATGTAAATATTTTTCAGTATCCAATTAAATATATTAGCGAGGATTCTCGAATATAAAAAAATATTACTATAATTAAATTTTACATAAACTACAACACATTTTAAGAAAAAATCTTTTCAAAATGTTTATACATTATTTCAATTTTTGGCATACTTACTAATTTCAGGAATTAGTTTTAAATTTACCTTAGAATTTAAATACGAAATATAACATAACATATTTCCAATATTGGAAAATAACGTATGAAGTTCCTATTGTTTTACACAATAATTTAATTTGGAAATATGTAAAATCCAGAATGTTAAACTTAAATAAATGTTAAATCATACAAAATTGTTATAAGAATGGTATAATATCAAAAACCTTAAGAATAAATGTCAGAATTTTGATATTCTTTTCAATTTATTCCAGTGAAATAACATTATTTTATAATTTTTTTTAATAATCCTAGTCTTTTTGAGAATATCTTCATACTTTTTTAAATATAATCTAGCAAATTCCAGGTTTTCCTTATTATTGAGAGAAAATACCAGTTTTATTTACTTTAAAGATTTCGGAAAACATCCCTTATTTACTTTATATGCGAAATTGCATTTTTGAAAGATTTTTCGAGGAATATTCCAATTTTACAAAATCTCCCAAATTTTTGTAACTCATTTTTTTTAAAATAAATATTAAATTTTTGTAAACATAATAAAGGTTTCAAATTTTCCTAAGAAATTTAGTTTTTTTTAAATTTAAATAAAAACTTTCGTTGTAATATCAAATTTTTTTAAAAAAATCTTTGTTTTTCGTAAAAATCAATACCTTTTTATCTTTATCAGAGAAAATCTCAGTTTTCGTATTTTCTCACTTTTTGTTTTGAAAAAATTCCAATTTTTTCACTTATATGCAGAAAATTCTAATAGTAAAATAACCACATTAATTTTTTTTTTTTTCATTGAAAAATCTAGTTTTCTATATTTTTTTAAAGAACCAACAGACTTTCAAATATATCCATTAGTAAAAAAAAATTAATAATAAATGCTTTATTAAAATCTAAGCGATATTTTTTAAATACACTTGCTAAAACAATTAGTATTGATTTTTATTATAAATAAAAGGGGCATTTTTAAATTTTGGCGTAAGCGCACTTAATTTTTCAAATAGTAAATCCATTAGTAAAAAGTTGAATAATAATTCATTAAAAATAAAGCAACATTTTACGACACCAAAATTTTGATGGTTAATTAGAATTATTAAATTATCAATGAATAATAAAAATTTTAATAAAATCTTTCAAAGGGTAATTTTTAAATTTTGGCAGAGGCACTCAATCATAATATAACCAACAAATTTTCAAATATTAAAAAAATGAATATTGAATTTTTATTAAAATTAAAACGATATTTTTTTTTCGCACCAATGGTTCGTTGTTAATTAACAATTGTTAAATCCATCTGCAAAACAATAAATAATTAAAATTTTAGCCTTTTTAAATTTTGGTGGAGGTACACCTAAATGGTTACACTGTCTGCAAGTGTTTCCACCAAATTTTTAATTAATAATTTTTAGATTGGAAACTAAGTAAAACAAATTTTAAAAAATAGTGGAAGCGCAACATAATCGACTGCACATTTTTAATTTACCTTAACAATTTTTTGTCAAAAGGGATAAAATATTTTCAAATTTGCTACGACTTATTTTTGACTCAACTATTTTCGACATTTTAGATTTAATATTAGTAAACTTAATTGAGTGTCATTGTTAAAATAATTAACTTGCACATTAAAACTCGAAGGGTACTTACTTCTGCCCAATATTTCTTCTGATATTAATGAAATTGGCAAACGCTGTAAGTAAGAGGTTTTAATAGTGCCACATTTCTATTCCTAACTAGAAATAGCCCAGAACCATTCGATATTAATATTCTTAAGCGAACATTCGGGGACATTGTTAGTGTCAATAAATTAGACTGCAACTGGAACTGTATCGCCAGTTGTTGACCAACAATGCAACAATTAGAACTAGTTTCCTACCCATTACACGATTCCACTTGATTTGTGAAGTTAGACGGAATTTCATCTATAGTTTCCGTAGCAACCGTAAATCTTTGTCGCAATCATTGATAATAAATCTTCTTTTACTTCTGAATGGCTCTGATGTAAAAATAGTAAAAAGATTTATCACTGTGCTGGGTAAAAATAATGCATTTTGGCAACAGTTTCTATTAACATGTTTCGTTGCGTTTCGAGTTTACGGGTTCTTAAAAACTTTTTCGTCAAGATTTATTGTATATTAGAAGTCGGAGTGTATCTCTCAATTATTGGGGTTTGTTGCTGTATTGGCGCGACACCCTGTATATCATAGTTTTCAAATTAATAAACCAAGTGAAAAATAAATAAAAAACTTCCATTTCTATTTAAAAACAAACAATCATATTGTAATGAATCGCATATGTACGAATTTTCATTATAATGAATTACAATAAAAAAAAAAAAACTTAATGGAAAAAATCATTTTGGAAATTCACAGCTTTTACAATATTTCCAGTTATAGTTTAATTTAACTACTAAAATTAATGAAGACATAGTGCATGACTTATATTATAATTCAGTCTATTTTATACAAAATTTGTTATTAGTTAATATTAATTTATCATTATGATTAAATTATTTACTTAATACTTTTGTTAATATTATTTTTTTTTCAAAATATAATTGTACATTTTTTTTACGTTTTGAATAATTTTGTATCGTTTAATATAATAAACCACGGATAATTTGGGGATAATTTTTAAAAATTTGTGAACCATTCTGTGACTTTTTTGTAGTTCGAGAATATTTAAATATTTTCCAAAAATTTCGACAATTATGAATATTTTGAGATATTATAACATATTTTTCAAAATCAATTTAACATTTTGAATAATTCTGAACATTTTAATATAATTTCGGATAATTTCTCAAAGAATTCTGTATCATTTTCGATCATACTAAAAAATTTCTAGATAATTTTTTTGAAATACAAGGATATTTTGAACAATTTTGAAGCAGATCAGATAATGTTGGAACTTTTAATAAATTTATTTCGTTTAAAATATTTATGTATAAATATTTATATTTATTAAAATATTTTGAAGAAACTCTGACACTTTTTCATAATTTTGGAAACGTTTTACAATAATTTTGAATCAATTAAAACGATTTTGGTTCATTTGAAGTAATATGAGGACCGTTTTTTGACTTTTAGAGATTTTTTGAAGTTCTACAATATTCTAAACAATTTTGAACTGGTTTAGGCAATTTTTGTTCAAGTTGATGCGTTCAAAATAATTTATTATGATTTTTATAACGTTTTAAATATTTGAATTGCTTTAAACAAGTTTAGATCAATACAAAATTTTTCAGACAATTCTTGGCAATTTTCAATTTTGGGCTATTTTAAAAAGTGTACGACCATATTTTGACTTTTGTAATATTTTGTTTTGAACAATATTGAACTAATTCAGAAAATTCTTGTTCACGTTGAGTTATTAAAAATAATTATTCATGACTCTTTTAAAGTTTTAAATAGTTTTGAACCATTTTAAAAAAATATAATAATTTCTCAAATAATTTTGGATTATTTTAAGAAATTTAAAAATGGTTTAGCAAATTTTTAAATTTTTATAATTTCACTTTTTTTCGTTTGTCGTTAATTGTACTTCAACTGAAAATTAGTAAAAAAAATATGTTTCCATGTATCATTCTACGGCATGAAAAATTATTGATATTTGTGTAATTTTAATTAAATTTATTTATTTATAAATAATTTATATTGTATTATAATTATAGTCATAGATACGAAGCTTCTTTCAATCTATTTTAAATATTTCTAATCAATAATATTATATTATATCTATACAGCGTTTTAGTTTATTAGTTCTGTTTTTCTAAAAATTCCTTTTAGCAGAAGTCAACAAAACGCATCGCATCTAATGAAAATGCTTCCTCTTTAATATACTTTAGGGAATAAAACGGCAACATGCACCGACAAATATTTTATACTTCTTCCAACGTTCCGGAGCAAAAACGAGTTGATTTATCCAATTTACTCAAGAGGAAGAGTAGCCTAGTTTTAAGATCTAAGTCAAATCCTTGAGTATAATTTGTTAGTTTTACGTTTATTCGGATTTTCAGACTGACAAAGTCTACTTTAGTCGGTGTGGATTTTGAAATTTCTTCCACTAAATAAACGACAATTAGTTGTCTTTTTTTACATAATTTATTATTCTTTGCCCTAAATTAAATTTTACTAGGAGTAACATTTTTATAAATCTTTTGTTAAGAAATCTTTTGTTTCATGAAAATTAATTAGTTTTTCATTGACTGACGTAAAATCCATTTTGTAATAGGAACATGAATTTATCTTTAAATTAATCAGTTTAATAAAAAGTATTTTAATCTGATATTATAATAAATTTCAACTCTTTGCCTTAGAATTCAACTTTTTTAATACTTTAAAGAGAATTACATTTTAAGTTTTTTAAATTAAAAACTTGCATTTTTCTGATTTAATAAAAAAATACCTTTTTTCGTTAACTTTTAAAAAGAGTGGCAGCTTTTTTTATATAAAATATAAGTTAAAAACTTTTTAGTCAAATTGCTATTTTCTTATTAAATTAAAAACATGTCTTTGTTCTAAATAAATTTTAATAAAAATACACATTTTCCATTAGTTTTAAACTAAAGTAATAATTGTTTATTAAATTTTAACATTTTGCCTTAGAAATCCATCTTTTTTTAATTTTCAACTAAAATCAAGCTTTTTTATCAAAATTTAAAAAAATGCATTTCTCTTATTAAATTAAAAAAATATTTTTTTTTATTCAACATACTCAACAATATCAAAAGCTTTTTCATTGGATTTTAAAATGATGTCCTTTTCTCATGAGCTTTTCTTATGATATTTTAATAAAAGTAAAAATTTTTTTTTTTATTTTAGATATAAATTTTTTTTTAAACTTTCTGGTGAAACAAGTTATTTTTACTTGAAATTTATGGTGTTTTGTAATTATAGTTACAGAAAATACAGTGTATATGCTTACATTTTTCGTTTGGGTTTTCTTTAAATTTTTCCATTTTGTCTAAAATATAAAACTATTTTTTATACTTTCAAACAAAATTAAATACTTTTAAAGATAATTTAAAAATCCGTAGTTTCTATTTTTCTTTAACTTTAATTTTTGCCTTGTAAATCAAACGTTTCTATTAAATTTTTGTAGCAAAATCAAACTTTCCCATGAAAAATTGTCCTCTCATTAATTGTTTTTATAAATTTTAACGAAAATCAGTAAGTTTCATTGCTGTTTTTTTAATAAAATAATAAAAAAGGACGAAATCTAGAATTTGGCAATTAAGATGGAAAAAAACTAAAAATTTATAATCTGATTAATTTTGTTATTAAGATTATTTAATAATTAATATACACAATATAAATAAGAATTTAATTTTTATATAATATTACTCGTTCTAGATGTATCTTCGAGTACGTCAGGGATTATCGATCTCTATAAATGGAAATACAAACATGTTTGTACTTGTATTTATATACATTTCTCTCGCTCCATAAATTTAATTGTCATACCATCTGGGGCGCAATTTGCATATATTGTTTGCTGGACAGACATACACCATGTTATTAAAATAAATGAAATTGCATTAAATGTTGGACATTAATACAATTTCGAATTTAAATTTTCGAAGAGAATGATAATGAAGAATGAGAGTTTCCTTTGATCAATGATTATTTGATCATCACAAATTTGATCGCGGTTTCCACATTGTAAATAAATTTATAAAAAACAACATTGTTTGGTGCTAAAGAGAAAAATATGAATTTTTATTGATTATTTTCCATCAAGACATTCATATTTTCTATGTGAAAATGATAAAAATAAAATAAAAAACCACTTCGCACGAATTCATGCCAATATTGATATATTTTTTGTGTACAGATAGAACGTTCCTAAAAATTTGAATTTTCTGTCAAAGAAGTACAACATTTCCCATATTGAATTCGACAGGATTCAAAAGCATTTCAAATTGTAAAATCGGATTTCTAATAATAGGTAAAAGTATTATTTTATGGATTTTAGAAAATATTATGATTTTAATTTTTAAAGGTTTTGAAAAATTGATATGTCCTGTTTGATTTTATGTGATTATTATAATTTAAAATAAAGGAATTCTGATTTGGCAGTAAAAAAAAAATTATTTGAAACAAAATTATAACATTGTTGTTTGGAACAAATTATAGCAAATAAAATTCAAGAATAAGAAAAAATTTTTATTCAAGCATGCCAAATAACATGAAACAAATTTAAATAAAATAATTTAAGGTTATTAACAAATATACAAATAATGAGAATTAATTCCAATAGAGTCACACGAAAATTAATGTTGAAAAAAAAGACAAAGATCAAAAGTGCCATAATGGAAAATTATGCAGGAAATAGGAGAAAGAAGATGGAAAACTTTGTAAAAGATTAATTACGACCGAAAGACAAGAAAAAACAAGAGGAAAACAAAAATTTTAATCCCAAACACAAATGATTAAAAGAATAAAAACATAAGTAGTTGAAAAATGTTTGTATTGTTATTAGCCTCGGTTGTAATAATTAAAAAATAAAAAAGTCAATTTTTCAGCTAGAAAAAATTCAGCAATTTCTGAAAAACTCGTTAATAAAAGTTCTACTGACAATAAAAAACGTTTCTCTTTTTCCATTTTTTATTCGCTTTATTCGAACTTGTTCTGGACTCAACTGGAAAATTAGATAGTGTTTCGAAAGTCAGCAGGAAAATTTGAAATTAAATTATATTCCGCGGAATCTCTTAAACTTTGTAGTCTTATCAAGCGCTTAATTAAAAGTTCGAATAGTATCCACGTCAAAGCGTTAATTGTTAATCTTCAGTATGAAGCATTAAAAATAATTTTACTTTATTACTTCATAACGATGGGAGCTAAACTAAAACAAAAACTCATTTTGTTTGTAAACAGGACAAAGCGAAAATAAACAATAAAAATGTTTCCCAGATTTTTCCGGACTGTTGATATATACAGGGAATTTTTTTACAAAACTAAATATTGTCAATAAAACTAACAATTTTATTAAAATTGTTTTTCAAAAGAAAAATATCCTGTCTAAATACAGAAGAGGGTGTTGCAGCTCATTCAGCAAAATAAATTTTTTCTTATAATTAGATCACGGATATTCTTGAATCGAACCCAATCATCCTGTTTAAAAGTTTTTGTTGGAGTTAATTTGACTTGAAAAAAAACTCACCTTTTAAATTCGTTTTTGTTTGCGTGGCAGTTCCGTTCAACTTTCCAATTAAAAAACTTTTCTTTAAAAGGTTTATTTAAGATGAAACGTCGAATTAGTATATTGATTTTTCAAAAATAAATTGTCAACAATTCGCATTCTAGAGAGCAAGAATAAAATTTATACAAATTTAGTATTTTTGGCCGCAAAAATTGATAATCGAAAGTTCTTGAAATAGAAGAATGGCAAGAAAATTAAATCGGATATTATTTTCAAATGATGAAGATAACTTAAATAATGCCCAATCTAAATAAATATGTTTTGTTTCCGCCTGGTTTTAAAATTTATTTATTATTTTTGGCATGAAGTTTAAAGAAATTGGAAATTTTTCCAAACAATAAATAAATAAATTTAGAATTTCTCCGAAAAATTTAAAATTACATGTGATTTTTATCTAAAAATATGAATTTCCAAAAAAAACACGGGATGCAATTTTCCACAAACAATAAAAAGATTTAAAACAGCGTAAAAAAGTGTGATTTTTTCTCAAATTGTAATTTTATCACGAGATTTTGAAAATAATTTGTATTTTCCCATTATAATAAAAATAAAATTTTCTTCGAAAATAATAAAGTTCCTATAAAAAAATTAAAATAATTTTTTTTGCGAAATCAGTGTTTTCACTTTTTCTTCAAATGTCTACACAAAGTGGACCTATATGAAACATGCCTACATTTAATTTAATTTTTTTTATTTTGTACAAACTATTTGGTTTTAACTTTAAAAATATTCTGTCTTTAAAAACACAAGTAATAAATGCCTTCTTACACCATTTAAATGCAAATTAAAATATTTATGAATAGCGACTACATGAACTTTATTCAAATTTTAGGTACTTAAACGCTGATTCCATTAAAATTAATTTTGAATGATAACGCGTTTCTAACTTTTCTTTTCTGTGTCATTGAAAATTGGTTCGGTAATCCGATTGAGCATTCGGAAAAAGATCAAAAAGAATTGTTGTTTGAACGCACGTTATTAACAAGCCAAAACTGGGCCTTTTCTCGAAAATGTTCGCTTCTTCCGCTTGTCAAAGTAAATTCATGTCTACTCCAAATATCAAGCTATTAGGGAAAACGTGGCATTTATATCGTTTTTATTTACTGTTCAAATAAAATAAAAGGCCCGACAAAACGCGAATTTCATTCAATTTAAATTTTCAAGATTAATTGAAAATATGAAAATGAAGGAGAAAAACAATTATTGAATTATTTGGTTGTTGAACGAGAAAATACAAAAAGGTAATTGTAGAATGCACGAAAAATATTTCAATACTGTTGATTTGTTAAGTACAAAAGATAGTGCAAACAATTGACATGAAAGGGGGTAAACAGGAAAATAAATATTTCTGCAACAGGAAAATAAAAAAAATGTGTTTCCTTATGAAAAGTGAAAAAGTTATAATTTAAAAAACAGGATTCTGGGAAAAATGTTGATTCAAGAAAAATTAGAATTTATAAAATACTTGAAACAAAATTTTTTCACACAAATTTATAAAACATATATAAAAATACTGTTTATTTTAAATTACTTGCATTAAAGGAATTTTTATGCCCAGTTTTAATTTCTAAGAAAACCCCACCGTAATGAATATTTCATAAAAAAAATCGTTTAAGATAAATAACATTAATATCTCGTTCAAAGAAAACGAAAATATTACGACTGTAAAAAAACTAATAATCAATATTTGTAGGTGAGTTCGATAAATAAAATCGGCTTTGAACAAATATTTTATAAGTTGGTTTTGGAACTTTAAAATGGACTGTTAAATGTTTCACTGTTTTGAAATAATATATTAATCAGCTTTTCAATTGTTTGTTTTATTGCGGAAATAATATTGTTCGTCGTATAATATATTATAAATTGTATTAATTTTAAACAAATAAACAAACTATTGAGTATTATTTATGCCATTTGTCAAACGGTTATTATAATACATTTGGTAAAAAATATATTGTTTTGTGTATCGGAAATATTTATACAAATTGAATAAAAGATCGCAGTTTTGGACAATACTACAAACATCGATTTATTGTTAAGTTTAATCTATTTTTATTGGTATTAGAATTAAATTATTGGAAAATTATAAAAAAATATGTCATAATAGAGGAATATATTTACTTTATTTTCATTATATTTTAAATAAATTGATTTAGTAAGGAAATTGGGCATATCTAGATTTCAGGGGAAATTGACCTGAATAAAAAAATTTCAGTTTTTCAAATTTTTCGCATAAAATCTTTAAATATTTTTTAAATAAAACCTATTTTTTTTTAAAGAAAATCTAAATCCTTTATAAAAAAATACAATACCTTTTAGACCTATATCAAAGAAAATACTAGTTTTTATATTTTTAGGAGAAAATCCAAATAATTTTCAAATTCTTGTGAAAAAATTGCAACTTGAGACAAAATAACACGTTATTTTAAATTCTTCAGAGAAAATCTAAATTTATTTTTTTATTTTGTGACGAAAATTCCAGTTTCTTTAAATTTTTAGCCAAAAAATAATAAAAAATATTTAGAATGGTTATTTAAGTTATCTCTCTCCATCTTTTGGAAAAAATATTCCAATTTAAAAATTGAATTATGTTACAGATGCATTTTACTTATTTTTATGAGAAAAGAAAACTTTTCTTGTTTATTTTAATCAAAGTATTTTCGGTATTAATATACAATATAACCTCATTTTTGTATTTATAAACTTAATAATAATGTTCCAAAATATAAACTTTGTAAGTACCACAATTTTTTGAGCGAAAATTGAACCGATTAAAAGAAAATTTTGAGATTATTTTTTTCTAAATAGAAAAAGCATTTTTTTCGTAATTATGTTACCATATCATTATTCAATGAATTTGACTCAGTCTAGTTTATAGAAGAAAATTAGATAATTTGAAAAATATTTTTTCATGATGAAATAAAAATTAATTTTTTTATGGCATGCTCATTTATTTTTGTTAGTTTCGAAATTCTTTCAATTATTTCATTGTCTGATTTTACACCATCTTCTTTTTTAAACCATTGAACATATTTAAAAGATTTGTGTACGTAAATATTTATTTTTAAGCACATAATTGTCATTACTTTTTTGCAGATATTTCACTATTTAACAACGATCTTTTAACAAAGCAGTCACTCACACGCGCTACTGACTGAGAACGTGGAAGAGAACTGATTTACTTCCATAGAAACTAAGTCAAATACTTAAAAATACTTTAAAAATACTTAAAAAATACGTGTGCGGTTGATTTCACCAACTGAATTTAACTACTCAGGAACCAAGTAATTATACGTGGTATATATAATAGTTAAATGCCCATTTCTTCTAAAGTTCTTAACACTTACAAGTACTTGTATTGGATGAACCTCGTTATTAGAGTTTAAGTTTTTCAATAGAAACGCTACACTTACTACTAATTTTTCGGTTCCTGCAAAAGTGATCTGCTCAACTAATAACATTAAAACTATTTCCATTAGGCATTCACCTAAACGTTCAAATCATCCTCGTAGCTTTTAGTGTTTTTACTTCAGTCCTTACAAATCGAAATCACTGATTGAAACTAGAACTGGTGATTGCTGGCCCCACGCAGTTTATATGGGAGCACGTTTGTATAATTCTGTCTACTAAAAAGTCCCCACATTTCGGTCAGACAAATCCCATTTAGCGCGCAGTTGACTCGATGGCTTTTCCATTCAGTCCCTGTCCTTACATGTGTTTTTCCTTTGGGGTATCAATCAAATAGATGGAAAAGGCGTTCGGGTCGCGACGGGTGGATTTTTAGCACGGATCTAGGAAAATCGGCCAAAAAATAAATAATCGTTGTTTAACTATTGTAACGAATACTGATTATGTAAATATTGTTAATTATCGCCTTGTAGTTAAATCTAAAAAAATTGGAAAAGACTCATATTTAGACCGAATAAACTTAAAAAAATCGAAATTTTGACCTAAAAGTTTGAAGAAATTGACATTTTAAATAAAGGATTTTTGATTTCGAATAAAAAATTTGAATAATCTCACATCTTGTATGAAAAACAAAATTAGTTAATAGTTTCGACTATAAATGTAAAAAAAATTTGATCAAAACATTTGAAGAAATTGAAATTTTGAATAAAAATATTGTAATTTTGCCCAAAAATTTTGAAAAAGCTCGCATTTTGACAAAATAATCTAAAAACAATAGAGGTTGTGACCAAAAATTTTTAAAAAATTGAGATTTAAAATGAAAAATATTTGAGTTCTACCAAATTTTTTTAATAGAACTAACTTTTTGACTAAACTATCTAAAAAAATTCTAGATTATGATCGAAATATTTGAAAAAAATTATTGAGATTTCAAATAAAAAATTGACTGAAAAATGAAAAAATTGAAATTATGACAAAAAGTGTAAAAAAATTGACAAACAAATCGACTTTCACTGCAGAAATTGAAATTTAAAAATTGTGATTTCGTTCTAAAATTTAAATAAGCTATCAAAATCGAGATTTTGAACGGAAAATGTAAAAAAACAGAAAAAATAAAGATTTTGTCCGAAATATTTAAAGAAAGTGAGATTTCAAATGTAAAAATTGTAATTTATTTTAAAAATTTGGAAAATATCTAAAAAAAATATCGAGATAACCGCTGAACAATATAAAAAAATTGAGAACAATTCGAAAAATGTCAAAAAATTGGAAAAAATCTAGATTTTGTACTAAAAATTTGAAGAAATTAAGATTTCTTATGAAAAAATTGTTAACTCATCCAAAAATTTTGAAAAAAAGTCACATTTTGACTGAAATTCTAAAAAAAAATAGGCCAAATTGTGAGAGTAAATTGTAAAAATCGAGATTTTGGCCGAGAAGATTGAAAAAATTAAAAAATTGGTATTTAAAAAGTTATGAATACATTTTTGACTGAAAAATTTAACAAAAAAATTGAGATTTTGTCGACATAGAACTTCTTTTTTGTTTAATATTTTCCAAATTACTTAGTATATATTTAATATTACCTGATCGAAAGTTATGAGCCAAGGACAAGATCAGATATAAATAAATATTTTTAGTAGATTCACAAAAATGATTCAATATTGGGGTATTTCCTTGTTTTGTTAATAAAATTAGTCAAATTTGGGAGCTCGAGAAATCGAAATGTGATAGTTCCTACCCCTGTGATTAAATTTGGCAGCTTTTTAAAGATATAAGTTGCTCTAATATTTAATTTAAATACCTCCCAAAAAAATTAGATTTTTTTGTATCTTTATTGGAGAAAACAAACAGTAAGTAACAATCTTTTTAATTGTTTTTAGTCAAATTCAAAATCCATATATTTCTATTAAAACTCTCGGATCGTACAAGGATGGGATTCTTAAAACGACTTCAGCATCTCCTCCAGCCACATCGATTCTTAAACAATAGGCCCGTTCTCTTCCAAAATTCAAAACTCGAGCCGAGGATATTCTTGCGCCACTAATGGAAACAGTCCTGAAATAAAAATTGTAAAAATTATGTAGAAGTATAAATTAGTAATCCAAAAATTCCAAAAAATGAAAACTTTCAACTGAAAGTCGTTTAATAAAAAACAATTTGTTTTCCTTCCATTAGTAAATGAAAAAGTTTTTTTACCTTTGATCGATTTCGTTCAAACAATATCATAGTTTTATTTTATGTTTTTGTTTATCCGATACCTGCCACTAGAGCAACGCCATTATTTTACATGAAAAAAGTATCAACTTTTGACCTATTTAATAAGAGACGGTAGAGAGGTAAACGTTGAATGTTTTATTAGTTTTCATTTTAATTTTATTCTATTATTTGATTGACAAAAAGAGAGATCAAGAGTGGAACTAATGAATGAATATTGTATAAAAAATAATAACATCGTTAGTAAATTATTTTTTTATTATTCAATCTAGAGAAAGATCGATTATAGACACAAACACAAATTCAAAAAAAGTCGCAAGAGTGACAAAACTGTTATTCATAGATTCCCAACAAAATTTTAATTTAAAATAAATCATGATGGAATTAAAAGAATTTGTCGAAAGTTTTATGAAGAATCTTTCAGCGAGATGTTTATCAATTAAAAGTTGTTGAGAAAGTGCAATTTTACACCCCTTCACTGGCGTTTTTGATTTTTGATCAACTTACTTCAATGTTATTTCTTAATAGTTGAGAAGTTTGCGCTGCTGTTAATACTTTGAATTTATAAACGCATTTGTTTGTAAAACATTCATAACAATTATTTATTTCGCATTAGAAATACAAGGAAACTTTGAACTTTTTAAACTAGCAATAGAGTATGTGCTAAGAAAAGTCTATAAAAAAATACTAAGAACCGAAGGTAACTAAACCAAAAAAAGATAGTAGTGATAAATATTATGAAACAATATTTTTTTTAATTTGCGTTGTTACAGTGATTTCCTTTGAATTGTTAAATAATAGTTTTATAAATATCATATCGTCCTTTCAGAAAAAACATTAATGTACGAAATATTAAAATAGTTTTATGGCTTTTCCTTTGAACTTATTTGGTTATTTGGGATTTATGACTCAAGTATTTATCCAAAACCATTTTAATCGTAATTACTTTAACTAAAATTTAACTCTGAAATTTCATTACTCCGTTTCTCTGTAATCGTTGTAGTCGCTAAAACATATTTAATAAAATAAATTAATTACGTAGATTTTGTTTGACTTTTATAGAGAAACCGCAGTCAAAATAAACCAAAATTTTACAATACATTAAATATTCTCAGTACGTAAAAGCATGTGCATATAATTAAAATGAACTTATTGGTTAATAAACAAGTGAGCAAAATTTAGTTATGAAAAATTAACTATTATATTAAAATTAAGTTAGAAAATATCAACAGCATATAATTTTTTTTCATAACTAACTAACCAATTTTCAAAAAGCAAGATTTGCAACTGTTTTGGTTCCTAAAAAAATATAAGAAAGCATTTTTAATAAATTATTTAAATATTTTGTAATTTTATTCAAACAATTTTAAAAATCAGGATTTTGTTCATAAAAATGAAAAAATAGTGATTTCCTTAAAAAAAATGAAAAGTTGGGACTTTCTCCGAGAACTGAATAAAATGATATTTTCACCAAAAGCATTGATTCTAAACAAAATTATCATTTACAGAAAAGCTTGAAGATACTGAAATTTTTACCAAAAAATAAATAAATAAATAAATTTAGGTTTTTAGATATCAAAATGCAATTTTTTCACAAGATTTTGAAAGTAATTTGGGTTTTCTCCTAAAATCTGATTTTCTCTGATGAACGTCTAGAACGTATTAATTTTTTATAAAAAAATTAAGTTTCTTTGACTAAAATAAATTTCATTTTAACAAAATTGAAACAAATAGCGGCTTTATGCGAAAAAATTGAAAAACTGGAACTTTCTTCAAAAAATATGAATAAACTGTGATTTTATTTTAAACATGAAAAAAATACTGATTTTCTCAGAAAAATTGAAAGTTGAATATAATGTTGGGCTATATATTTTAAAAATAGATTTTCTCTAAAAAAATATAAAAAGTGTAATTATAATGAGAAGAAAATTCAAAAATGGAATATGATTAGTTTTTGTTATCTTTTATTATTTATAATTCGAGGTATATTTCTATCTAATATATTTTTTAGTTTTAGTAGATTAAAAACGCTGATTAAATTTTTATACTGGTCAATTTACTTATCCAAAAAGAAGTATACATGAAATTTCGCTTAAAATTTACTACATTTTTTGAAAGTTATGGTTGTCTATAATCATAGTTATCTTTATACTAATCATTATTTTGTATTTATAATACCGGTTTTTAAATTAATGTTTCATAAATGTATGAGTTATTACATAACTTTTTGAAGAAAACTTTTCTGTTAAAAATTCTAGTAGGTATAATCAATGATTATGATTAATGATGTCATCCCCAATGAATTAAACATGTCAAAGAGCTTTATTGGGTGTAAATTATAGCCGAATTGATCGATATTAAAGCCTTCGGATATTACACGATAAATTTTTCTAAAGAAATTGACAGTATCATAATTCTCAGAAATAGGACAATTTTAAAATAAACTGTTTAAAAATATTTAAATTTTATGTAGTGGGTCAGTAATTATTTTAGAATAAGACTTATGGTCTTTGATTGCTGAAACACTTTGTAAAAGTAGATATACACCTACTCAATGTGAGGTTAAGATCTTTATTCGCAAGTAGTTTTTATTTTGTTATCCCAAAACATTTAATTTTCACTTATATTCAAAATTTAAAAAGTTAGTTTTATTTTGCGAACAGGTTTTTAAAATTTATTTATTCCAAAATTTATACGATTCATTATTTTTAAAGAAAAATACAGTATCCTCGAAAACAAAAATAAGAACTCTTGGAGATCCACAAGACTTTATTTTCTTTGTAATAAAAATATTATTATTTTCTTATCCTTTCTTCCCCTCTTCATAGTTGATTCCCAAATTTTGCAAAATTTGCAGCTTGGGCTTTTGAGGACATTTTCTAAACAATTTTATTGAATTCCGACCTCATTTTATTTAAATCGCCTTGTTTGCGTTTTTTCTTCATTTTACGATTTAATTTCAATTTTTAAATGTTTTATTGTATACAGGGCGTTCTCTTTTACCTTCAATAATCTGTAATTATTACACAAACATGTCGCAAACAAAATTATTTTAAATTTTCAATTAAAATGTATATTGTACAATTGTTTAATTTAGTATTTAAACATTTAAAGAAAAACTGAAACAGTTTTGATTTTTTTAAAAGGAAAAACTTTCATCCCTTATTTTGATTTTCGTATTGGCGACTAAATTATAGCATAGATTTTCCAACCTTTTATAAACTTTTAGGTGTACTTTATGCATTATCTAAGGATAATTTCCTAATGGACTAAATCCACCCTAATAACTGAAAGTCGTAATTAATCTCTCTTGAAATAATCACGAGAAGCATATTAGACAAGGGATGGGGCTAGTACTATCGGCGGTCTTGCGAACTAAACTAAAGGATGTTTGCTTAGGCAAATTGAAGCCGAATAGGTAGAAAACACACGTTGTCGATTATCATTAATGTTTGAATTTTCACCCTATTACTTCATAATTAATCCTTAAGGGAAATCATAAATAGGCTCACTATTGTTCTGGAAGGATAGATCCTTTCATTTCTGTTTATTATTTATTAGTTTATGGAAGCGATTAGGTTCTAAAAGATCTTTGTTTTAGTAAATGTATAAGCTTAAAATCATTCAGAGGATTTTCAACAGAAAAATTATTCTTTTAAACAAAATTTCCTAGTTATTGAATTTTTGTACATCAGCTAAAACAAACAGATTTTTAACTCACTTCTCTATTAAATTAAATCCTGTTCCTAAACCACAAATCTACATCATATTTTAAAATACAATAACTCTAAAAAGCACATCAAATACTTAAAAATATCATGGGCTTTATTTCTCTCATCAGCTTTGGACCGATAAACATCTAATATTGATTCTCTCATCAACTCTTTTGATATATAAGGGAAATAAAATTGTTTGTTGTATTTAATTTTCGTTATAAAATGTTAAAATTGTCAATAATTTTTAAGGGAACTTACCAACGAATGTCTTGATCATTGGAATACAATACTTCGCCAATAATAACTTCTCTTAAGAGCAAAGTGTCGCCATTTTCTCGATATTTATAAATTAAATCTCCATAATTACCACCATTATCAACAGGATGAATTATTGCTTTTTCTTGGGAAAATTTTGTATCGAAAAATGTTCCTTTACTGGTTTGTCTTTCTCCAGAGCTCTCTTCTAAGTTTATTAATTTTAATTCAGTTTTGTATTTTAATTCAGAGTTGACAGTAGATAATACGAAGAGAAAAATAGGAATATATATAGTTAACTTATTCATTTTGTTTTAATTTAAAAATAGTGGATTTGTGTTGAATTTTTTTATACACTTTTGATACAGAAATTAGTATTCTGAACAGTTTTGTTTATATATAAAATTTAAATATTGGGTCAACGAATTCTAATTACACAACTAATTTAAAAAATAATCTTGTTTTATCGCAATTTAAATTTTTATTCAACAAATTTAATATCAAACATAATTACAATTTAGAACTAAAACAGTATACGGGGTGGTGACTTATTTTAAAATTTTAACTACTGGGAGAATATTTTCTATTTATTAATAATAAAGTGCACTTCTCGGAATTTGCTAACACTGGCAAACCAATTATAATTTCTCGAAACGTTGATGAGCTTGAAATACGTACATTTTTTGGAATTTGATGACATGTGACACAATTGGGGAAAAGTTCACTTCTCGGAATTTGCTGACATATGCAAAAATCATGTCGCAACATTTTGTATTATAAGAGCGAGACTTGAGATTATTTTACGAGCGTGTTGTGGTTCTCAAGAAGTGTAAAGGATAGTGAGAGACAGAAAATTTTATTTAAACTTATTAAAATCAAATTTGTGGCAGTCTGCTTGTCGCATGAATTAAATTAGGTACAAAATATTATAATTTTCGAAAATAGAAATAGTTTCATTAGGGATTGTGAAAAAAAATGGGCACATTTTTTACATGTATGGATGTAATTTCTAATATTCTTATATCACCTAATCGATAGATTTCAGTATTTTTCTAAAATTGCTCTAAATTTTTCTAATGAACAGATGCAGCGTACCAATGAAGCTAAACAAAAAAATCATAAATAAACAAACCTAAAACTCCAAAAGTTCAAACAAGATATTAGGGCTCCGCCGAGCCATCAAATCTTCACGCGCCCAAATTACAAAACTTTTCTTTTGAAAGTTATAAATACTTTAAGAAGTAAGTATAAGATAAATAAAACCTCATTGCCTAAACTGAACCCCAATTATGTAGTCTCAGAAGGGAAATTCTCCAGTCTAAAATACGAATTCCGAAAATCCACCATCAAGTTGCTGAGATTTTTTTGAACATCTTGTATAAATATTAAATATATATATAATAAAAAAATAATTACTTTTGGAATATAAATACATGGCATTTCAAAAATATACTCGTATCGTATTGCATTAATCGAAAAAAACTTTTCATTGTTAACTTTAGCTCCACTATAATTAAAATAGAAACAAATTGCACCATTTTGAGCTAAACTTTAATATTTATTAATCGGTTTACTGAAGACGTAAAGCTAAAGTTGGCGTGAAAGTTTTGGAAGTTTTATTTTTATCCTTATTTTAGCGGTGATATAGAAGCCACTTTGATGTAAATGACTTTTTGTGTTATATTTTGTTCTGCATTTCTCCTTTGCCTTTATTTTCAACAACGCCGGAGGGTTTTTTGTTTTTCTTTTATTAAAAAAAGACGATTCGATTCAAAGTAACAATTGGTTAGCTCGGAAATTCAAGCTGCCTTTTTTATGGTTTCAGTGGCAAGTAAATTTTTGCAAGTTAATTCTAAAATATATTGAAATAAACTCCACTAATTGTACAGTCAGTCAAGAAAAGTTGTGTGTAAATTATTTCATGCATATTTTTCAAAAAAATGTATCAAAGTTCTGCAAAATATTTTTTATAATAATAAACATCCTTGAACTAAATGTTGATTAAAAATAAATGATAAACGCAATCACATAATTTATTCTTTATTTATCCTTAATTGATATTAAATTGATTAATAATTGACAGACTTTTTGCCCAAATTAATTATTATTTTAGGATATTTACAACTTACTACGGTAAGATTATGTTTTCTTGGGATCTTATGGAATATTTTCTACTTGATATGAAATTCTGTTTACAATATTTATTTATTTTTATAGCAAACTGCATACACAAATGCTTCGTATTAAAAAAAAACAAAAACTACTTTTTCACAACAGTAACTTTTAAGTCCTTCCACTTTGTTCCCGGGGATCAAAATATTTCTGAAGTTTGTAGCGATGCAACGAAATATTTTTCGCAAGTTTTCATGCTGTTCTTCAAATAATTCATTTCAAAAATAAAACTCCGGCTCCATCGTCGACAAGTTGACTTCACAAAACTAGAAATATTCTGAACATTTTATTTTTATTTTAGATCGAATTCGTAAAGTCCCATTTTCGCCAAGCTCTCTAGTGAAGTGTTTAATAAGAACGTACATAAATATATTTTACCAAAAAGAAAAATGAAATGCATACGAGAGAAACATGGAATTTGAAAGAAAATTTAGCCGTGCTGGTTAAATTTTAAATAATCTGTGTACGTGCGTCTCGGAGTATAGAAAATACGAGCTTACGGAAAATTATTTTTATTTGATGTATTCTATGGCTCTCATTTTTAAACGTTTTATTTGATTTCGACGAACAAGGTTCACTCTTAATTGCATATTCATGGATTATGGAGATTAGGGAAAGTTTCTAAAGAGTTTTCGAAATGAAGTTTTATGTTAAACGGTCCGAAAATTAAAATAAAACGAGTTGTAAATAACCCTCATACAGTTTCTAATAAGTTGGTTTAATCTAAACGAACTTAAGTAAAAAACTATTAATTAAACCTTCTTATTAACTTTATACATTTTATGTATTGATTTTAGTTTTGCGCTAATATCTAAAGTTTCCCTTTTAAAATAATATTTTTTATATTTGACTCGTAATAAATAGCAGCCATTAGATCCTCCCAAACTGTAATTTATCGGTTTTCCTTCAGGACTTCTCGGGGACTTCTGAAAGCTTTATTTTTGTTTTGTTGGTGCTAGGATATGGTCTTTGAGTAATAGGCTTTTTATTGCATTTCTATTTTGTTTCTGTTCTGAATGTGAAAAAAAACATCCAATGTCGACGTTAACATCTAATGTCTTTAAAATTGATCCATTTTAAAAATAATTTTAGTTTGGTGAGAATCTTTTTTAAAAAAATTGGGCTCTACATTGCTTCTACAAATTCTCTGTAAATCATAAGTAATGAAAGTGACGAAAAATAAAAATTATTTCAAACTGAAAAATTAAAATAATTGTCTCAACTTGTACTTTATCGAAATTATTCATAATAAATATGGAAATTCCAGATAAGTATTATTTATCTTTCCATATTTATTATGAAAACCATATATTTTTTTTTTGAAGAAGAGGAAACTCCGTTGTCTATTTTTCAACAAATGAAATATATCTTTACCCGATTACAACACGTATTAAATCAATTTCAACTAGCAAATAATACGTTAGTTTTAAAGGTAATATTTTGTTTCTGGATTTATTTCATTCTCTTAAATGAAAGAGATAAAATACTGTGCGTCGTAAAGAACGCAATAAAAATATATAAAGATAAAATGAAATAAACTCTGACATATTACCGAAATAAAAAGTTTATAGAGCAAAATAATGAATAATGTAATAATACCAACTCAATATAATCACCGTCGTAATTCTTTCAGGATGCGAGATATTGAAAATAACGGTTTCAAACTCTAAAATCACTTATTTTATGTAATAAAATATAAGTATTAAAATACGAAATGACCAGAATTTACAAACTATAACGTAGAGAAGCTTGTAAAATTGAAAATCAAATTTATTATATCAATATAAAATTTGTATTTATACTGGGGTGTTAAAATTCAACACATGGGAAAATCCATTTGAAAAGTGACGTTTTGTGTAAAATCTTAATCTCTAACTGATGAAGAACAAAAATAAAAAAGTCGAAAATCAAAATGCAGAATAAAATATAAACTAAAAGAAATATAATATGAAATAAAATGTATAGTGTAAAAAAATAAAACATGTAGAGAAAAAAGTGTAGAAGGTTTAGAAGAGAAATAGAGGAAATTTAAAAAATATTTACCAAGATTATTAAGAGATATGTGTATAAAAAATATTCAAATAAAATAATTGATTCAAGAGAGACGACCAAAAAGTTAATAATAGGAAAAAAAATGAATTAGACACTTAAACTCAAAAATAAACTGCAACAAATATAAGAAAACTATGAAAATAATTCAAAAGTAGTTTCGAAATTTTCAAGAAAGATTTTATATCGATAATTAAACTATATTGAATGCACATAGAATCGTCTCCTTTTAATCAGTTTCCCGACTTTAATCTCTTTTATTCGTGGCGTATAAACTAATTTACGAACATATATTTTTACGACGAATTCATCCAAGAAAGAAATATTTACGTTTGGCATACGAAAATCGTCAACATACGATTTTCGGGCCATTAGATTCCTTAAATTTCCATAGTTGCGAACATTAGCCAGCAAGGAACTATAAAATAGCGTATTGCAATCTCGATTTCAATATCATTAGCTCAAGAATAGCGTTGAATTTCTAAATCTCTTCTTTCACTGTGAAATACACTGATGATTCGATTCGCGACAGGAAAATAACTTTTAGCGCTGGATTATAGAGATCTTTCAGCTGGAGATATAAAACGAAGAAACCAGTGACGGTCTGAGGGAAAAAAATAAAAAACAATGTTTAACCAATTAAGTATATCAAATTATTTTAGAGAAATACCATTTTTTTTACCTGAAATAAAATTTCTTTTAAGTCAACTAAAAACAGTAGCAAAATAAATTACTATTTCTTGGAAAATATTTTTTTTTTCTCGATAACAAATTATTCGTTACCAGAGATTAATAAGAGCGTCATTTTTAAGTAAAAACCATATTTTTAATAATATGAGATGAAGCTCATTTATAATATTTATTGCATTTTAAATCTTAAACTTAAACAATTGCTTTCAAGAAATATTTGAAATAAATAAATATTTATAGTATTTGAATAGATACAAAATATGTATTATTCTATATTTTATTTAAACAAACTAGAATTATGATTTTATGACAAAAATTTTAAAATAATTTGGATTTTAACCTAAAAATATGAATTTGAAAAAAAAAGAAATAGTAAAAAGTAAGTTGCCTCCACCAAAATTTTAAAAATGCTACTTGAAAAGGTTTTATAAAAAAGTTTATCATTAATTTTTTGCCAGTGGATTTAATAATGATTAAAAATTTGGTGAAATAAAATGTCGCGTTGATTTTAATAAAAATTTCAGTATTCACCGTTTTGTTAATGGATTTATTATTTTAAACTTTGTGGCCAATTAAAATTAAGACGTGCATTCACCAAAATTTAAAAATACTATGAATGGTTTTATTAAATTTTTTATTGTTAATTGATTTAATTAATTAATTAAAGCGTCGTTTTAATTTTATAAAAATATATAAATTTAATAATGGATTTAATATTTAGATTTTCTGGTTATGCTTTCACCAAAATTTCAAAATTGCTTTTGAATGAATTCATTGAAACATTTTAGTTTTTGCTAATTGATTAAAAATCAATTAAAAATTTGGTAGCATATAAAAATTTAATAAGAGTATTATTAATCATTGTTTTGCTAATGGATTTAATATTTAAAAATTTGTTGTTATTTAGAAAATAAGTGCCTCCACCAAAATTTAAAAAGCATTGTGAAAGAATTTATTATTATGCTAATGGTCAATCAAAAATCAATTAAAAATTTTATATAAAAATATTATTCATTCCATCCATTAAATATTTGAAAATCTATTGGTGATATAAAAAATATAGAAAACTAGAATTTTCAATGGAAAAATTAAATATGTGGTTGTTTTACTCAAAAAATTTCAAAAATCAGCTACTTCTACATAGAAATGAAAAATTAAAAAACTGGATTCTGGGAAGAAGAGTTTTATCTGATAAAGGTCTAAAAAGTATTAATTCTTTACGAAGAAATTAGTTTTTGTTTGAGAAGAATATGGCGAATACAAAAAAAATATTTTAAAATGAATAAACGTTCAAACATTCTGAAACAAATGGAATTTTTTCTCAGAAAAATTTCAAATATGTAATTTTAGCTATAGGTTCTAAAAATCATTTTTTATAAAAAACATGAAGACTGGAAAATCCTCTGATGAAGTTAAAAAAGTATACATTTTCATTAAAAAAATTAATGTTACAGCAGAAGTTTTGAAAAATAATGAGTTTTTTCAAAAAATTTAAAACAACTAAATGTCTTAGGAAATTTGGGAAATCTCATTTTGTTTATAAAATAAAAAAAAATGAAGTTTGCATTTTAAAATAATTCAATATTATTAGAAAAAATTTGGCCTTTCACCATTTTGAAAAAATATTTCCCTTGATTAATTTAAATCTGTTGGGCTTCCACCATTTAAAAAAAAATGTTTTAATGGCCAACGTATGATACATTTTCGGCATTTTAAAAAAAATATTTTCTAAATTGATTAGAAATAATTTATTGCATGTAGTTATAATCAGTTTTTATGCTCTAATATAAAATATGAGGTTTTTAATACAAATGGTTTCAATTCTTATTCTTTCAATTTTTAGAAAAAGGTGGAGATAAATTAAATAAATATTATAAATTAATAATTGCCAGTAATTACAATCAAACCAAATGTTACCCACTAACTAATATTTATTATTTTAACAATGACACTCGCTATATATATATATATATATATATATATATATATATATAAGTCCTGCAATAATACATATTTTTTCGAATTAAAAAAGTGCTACTAAATTTAAAAATATTTTCCCCTATCGACATACTAACCTTAGCCATAAATTATCGATCAATTTTACTTTATGATCACGTTATAAGTGAAGATTTATTACCGATTATTGGTGGCAAAGATTTACTGTGGTGACCCGATGTATAAATGAAACTCCATCTTGCAACTTTACAAATCAAATGGGCTTCTGTAATAGAACGGAAACTTTGATTAATTGGCAATTCGGTCCTTGCAATGGAATAATTTATGGGTACTAGGAACTGCCCCGTTGTTTGGTGTTTACTAGTTATTTATTATGTGGATTACAATTAAGTTTAAAATGTGTAATTTATATTTTATTGAGATTTTTAATATCAAAATGAATAACTAAATTATATTTAAAGTATTTTTGTTAAAATTTTAGTTAAATTTTATTATTTTCGGTAGTTCAGTACAATTAAGTTTGGGGTGTATAATTTATATTTTATTAAAATTACCACTATAAATGAATAAATTATATCTTAAAAATATTGAATAAAATATTTAAGATTTTATTTCAATTTAAGTAAGTTTTTGTTATTTTCGGTAGTTAAGTAAAATTAAGTTTGAGGTTTATAATTTTTGTTTTATAAAGATTTTTAATTCCCAAATAAATAACTAAATTACACTTGAAAAACATTGAATGAAGTTCTTAAAATCTTGTTAAAATTTTAAATAATTTTTTTTGTGTTTGGTAAATTTAAGTACCATTAGGTTTCAGATGTATAATTTATATTTTATAAAGATTTTTAATATCGAAATGAATTACTAAATTATACATGAAAAACTACTTATGATTTTGTTAAAATTTAATAAAAAATTGAATTTCGTTTTACTTTTAGTTAATTTTTGATGTTTTCGTTAAAGTTAAGTGAAATTAGGTTTAAAGCGAATAACTTATATTTAATAAAGATTTGTAATATCACAATAAATTACTAAATACGACTTGATTTTTAGTTAATTTGTTTGTTTTTGTTTGATTTAATAATAACATGATAATCAATAGCATATTTATGAAGAATTACAAAAAATAAAACAAAAGTCAAGATTTTTAGGCAGTTTTATGAAGTGTCTTTGTTAAATAAATTTGCTAAACTCATGTAAGTGTTACAATAAAATTTATGATTATTGTTTTCGGTCTTACACAATATTTTCTAATTTAACTTTTGCTGTACTTTGTGGTTTATCGCGTAAATATCTTTTGTCGCATAAATTATTCTGCATAGCTGGGATTTCATCATAATTTCCATAAACATGTTCTCTCTATTTATTAAATACGACTTTGAGGTCACAGTTTTTAATAAATGTTTGGTAATAAATAAATAAGAGAATTTCTCTATAAAATTATGGTTTTCAACATAATTACAGATATTATTATTAATGTAGTGAAAAATATTAATATGAAATACATGTATTATAAAATTAAACTCATTGTGAAAATAAGTCCACAAAAACTGCATAATTTTTAAAAATTTTTTATTATCTTAACCAAATAGTAAAAATATCTATAAAAATATATTATGATATTTTATACGCATATTCACTTGTTTAAAAATATAATTTCGTTTATTTTGAAACGATTGTTTGTTTGTATTTGATTAAATAGAAAAAGAATACGTATTTTGCCGAACGTATACGATATTTCAAAATGAAATTGTGATTTATTTATAAACCGACACACAAAATATATGTAGATTTGTTTACTGTATTTGTGAGCTTGAATAAAATTCGTTCTAAAGACGAAAGACAAAAACAAATCCCGCGTGTGGAGAACAAAATAATTTTATTGAAAAAAAACAAAAAAAGACATAAATATAATTTGGAGGAGCTCAGAGAAAATTGCCGTCAAATCGAACACAAATTAACTTAAAAAAGTTGTAACAACTTGTTGCGTTTATATGCATTAATCTTTATTTTTACGTCCATAATTATTATTACTTTTTTGTGGGCTTTCATGATCTTGGGATATTTCACTATTTAGCTACAGTCTCCAAAACACCATATTTAAAAAAAAATTAATAAAACAGTAACTCACGCGATACTCTCTGAAAATTTATTATAGGAATGATTTACGACTTTACGCTTATAAAATATCACAATATACAACATACATTTATTCGAATCATTTATAGGAAAAAAATATAATTTGGAAATGTTTAACACCATTAAAAAATGCACTTCAGCAAACTTTTCCATGCGAGTTAAAATATAGTTCCGGATGTTGGTTTTATACAATTTCCTTAATAAATATCCTTTGTATTTGAAATAACAATTCATCTTGTCTAAATAGAGAAGTTGAGAATAACAGAGCAGTGTAAGTGATCAAGATGTGGTCAACATTCTCTTGGGACCATCGCGGACATTTTGTCTCTAACGTTGGAAGAACGAAATGTTGTTGTAGTTTCTCCCTGGAGGTTGGTCCTTCGTTAAACTTTCATTAGATCAATATGTCTAGAGACAAACCGAACAAGTTTGTAATCCAATCCAACGAGTTTGACTATCGATATAATTATTTCTAATATATTTTTGTACATACGAGCTCGATTAAAATAGTTTTTTTTTAGTTTTAACTAAGTAAATGATCTCTTTAAATAAATCCAAACAATTTTTTTAAAGAATAAACATCTCAATTTTTTCAAACAACAAAAATAAAAATAGAAATAAATTAAGTTATTACAAATCAAAGTTACTTCTCAATTTTCCAAATAACTTAATTTGTTTGTGCCCAGAGTTTCTCTGAAAAGATGCAAATGAAGATATTTAATCTGTTATTGAAATAAACTTGGAAAATTTCTAGTAGTTTATTTGATAGAAATTACAAGGACGCAATAGTTCGGATCTGGAATTTCATTAAATTTTCAGTGAGTCAATAATCCTAGAGAGCATTAAGACTAAGTCCGTATTGTAAGTGGACAATGTTCGTTTTCTATACCCAAGGTTTTCGAATTCAATCTCTCTTTAAACCAATTATTTTCTATTTTCCAGTAGAGAGGGTTGAAAAATTCGTGTTCTTTCTTTCAAATTCGACAGTAAACTACAGCGAAAAATGTGAACTAATTAATACAAATTTTGAAATAATAAATGATAATAAAATAACAATATTTTTTGTTAGAATAATTATCAGTTCTATTTTTTTAAATCATAAATTTTCCTGCTGATAGTGTAGAGTAACTCTTGTTTTTCTTTAAAAATCGTCTGTAATTCACAATGAAAAAAGTAAATATTTCAATAAATGTTAGGTATTAAATAAATAAATCATTAGTAATAATCATCTATTTTCGTGTTAGGAAGATGTTTCTACTTTAAAAAACGAGAGAAAACTTTAATAACTATTTGAAAAAATCATAAAACAACAGAAAAATAATCTGAAACTGAAACCAAACTTCTCGATTAACGAATTAATAACAACATATAAACTTAACCATATTGAACCAAAAATAAAGTTGGATAAATTAACTAAACAGCTTCTAAATATACACATACATCAAAGTCATTTTAACTAAAAGTGACCTCATCTGTCGACTATATTTTCAGCTTTTTAATGTAAACACCAAGTTCTGTTCTGTTCTGTTCAGCATTACAAAAGGTTAAACAGTGAGTAAATTGTTTCCAAACTTTGACGACATTGTTTATGTATGGTTTCAGGAAAAACGACATCAGCCGCAGGATGCAGTTTCATCATTAATGAATGTTTATTTTTTCAGAAAATAAAGTATAGTGAACCAATAATAAAAACAGTTATGTTCTACCAAACAATAAAATATAAAAAAGATATTAGCACTAGACAAAATGTCTGCCTTAAATCGACAAATTTTGTAGATAATTCATATTTAAAACAAAATTTGAGTTTTAAAAGTTTTAATATCACTTTTATTTTTTTACGAGAATTTGAGGTTATATAAACAATAATAATAAATATAAATAAAACGAGACCTTTCTAACAATTTAACGATTTGAAATTTATAAACTTACAACAAATCGCAAAAAATAGTAAAACGAATACCAAAAACTACCACATTATTGTCGAATCTACAAAAAATTACCAAATTTATCAAAATATCTCTAACAAAAAAAAACAGTAAATAATGATCGACTATTCTCAAAATAAAGATTATTAAAAACTATAACAGATGATTAAAAATTTTTAGAAATCTTTATATTTTTCAAAAAAACTGTAAATTGCAAATGAAAATTGTCAAAAGAAGTAGTAAAACTAGTAAAAAATTGTCAAGAAAAAATTACTAAAAAAAAGTAAAAAATAATTTACTACGTAATTAAAATTTTCGGAAATTTGTACATATTACAGAAAACTTGTTAAAAAATATTAAAAAACGTAAAACACCGACAAATACCTTAAAACTGATTAACAGTTGTCACAAACAAATGTAAAACGTTATAAAAAAAATTTCAAAAACGCTCACGCTAAAAAATCGAATTTTCTTTGAGTATAATAAAATACGTTTTTATTTTAAGCAATTTTTTGTCACTTTATGATCATGTTTACACCTTTTGGAAAAAAATTTATTGGCTGTTATATTTTTTAACAATTTTTTCTAGAGATTTTTGATAAATTAACTAATTTTTTATTTATTGACCATTTTGTGACAAAATCTCTTTGACAATTTTTTACTAGTAGTTATTTATATACAGATTTTTATTCAATTTAGTAACACTTTCTAATTATTTTTTCCCGATATTTTATAATTTTTTTTCAATCAAATTTTACAGTTTTATGACAATTTTCTACTTTTTTAATATTATCTAAAAAATGTTCACTCTTGTTCACTGCTTTCTGACAATTTTCAATCATTTGTTACAGTTTTTAACAATTTTCATATTGACAATAATCAAACATCTTTCATTGTTTTTTTTAGAAATTTTTAATCAATTTATTAATTTTTAATAGACATGGCCATTTGTGATAAATAAATAAAAACAATTATGTTTTACCAAACAATCAAATACATTTCGTTGTGATAATAAGTAGTTTTTTACTTTAATTTTAATTTAATTCTAACTAGAATTGTAAGCGAGTTCATAAGAGAACAAAGAAGCGGTATAAAACCTTCTTATACAGCAATTTATACCACAATAAATTCCTTTTATTTCCAGCTTGAACATCTGTTTCTTAAGTGAAGGTGATATGCCAATACGGCGAAAGGCGAAAACTAAATTGCCAAGCAATCATAACTGACAGACTCATTAAATAGAAATAATGAAATTGAGAAATTTGTTCACTCTCGCAGCACATTCTCCTAATCGTTATTTGCGGCGATTTTACTGCTATTAGAACAAAGTCGTTTTATTTTCGTGTTGTAAAACATCGGAAAGTAGCCTGAAAAATACCGAGTTTTTTTCGATAAACGGCCTCTAGGTAAAGGGATGATAGAAATGGATCGAATACGCACTTAAAAAAGATTATGTCTCAGAGACGTAGTTAACAATTTTTAAAAAAGAAATAAACGTGTTTTCCACTAGAAAAAATTATTCCTAAATGTGTATTTTTTAAGAACTCGCTTGTTTCATGCCAAAATCAACAAACACAATAAAAAATATATTTTCAGTAAATATTAATTTCGTGATAAAAAACTCTAGGGATCCTTATTCAGTGATGAAAGATAAATTTATCGATGTTTGGATGTTTGGATTTCGTTTCAGAAGAAAAAACAAAATAAAAACGTATTGATACATTTTTACTAATTCCCAAAAGGTAAACTCCCGTATTTGTGGAAGTTGGAAATTTCTTTTTGACAGTAAAGACAAGAGGGATTAGTATGTCTGAGATATTGCGACAGTCCTTATGCTAAATCCAGGGCCGGATCGGCTCAGGTTTTTCCTGTAATTTACCAGGTTTGTAACAGTTAATTTGTCCTTTAAAAGCACATTATTTTACCCAAATTATTAACTGCTGGTAAGTTTATAAAACATAATTTATGAAAAAATAAAAAATTTATAAGAGACTGTAGAAAAAAAGTAAAAAATAGTCAGAGAATATTAAAAATGATATAAAATTATCCAAAGACTCTAAATCATGATTTAAGTTTCAAAAATCCTTGAAAAAATGTAGGAAAATTTGTAAAAAAGGATCTACAAAATATAAATGGAAAATTTATTAAAAATCTGTTAAAAAAGTACATTATGAAAAATTGTCAAAAAAATTACAGAAATAATAAAAAGTTGCCAAAAAAATAAAGTAAATTTATCACAAATGGCCGTCTATTAAAAATTAATAAATTGATAAAAAATATCTCAAAAAAGAAAGATGTTTGACTATTGTCAAAATGAAAATTGTTAAAAACTGTAACAAATGATTCAAAAAAAATTATAAAATATCGGGAAAAAATCATTAGAAAGTGTTACTAAATTGAATATATATATAAAAATGACTAGTACAAAATTGTCAAGAAAATTTTTGTCACAAAATGGTCAAAGTCTATAAAAAATTAGCTAATCTATCAAAAATCTCTAGAAAAAATTGTTAAAAAATAGAACAGCCTATAAATTTTTTTCCAAAAGGTGTAAAATTTATCATAAAATGACAAAAAAATTGCTTAAAATAAAAAAATATTTTATTGTACTAAAAGAAAATTCAACGGTTTTTTTGCGTGAGTTTTTGAAATTTTTTTATAATTTTTTAGATTTTTTTTGTGATAATTGTCGATCAGTTTTATTTTTTGTGGATTCGACAATTTTATGGTAGTTTTCGGTATTTATTTTATTATTTTTTGCGATTTTTTGTAAATTTATAAATTTCAAATTGTTAAATGTTTAGAAAGTCCTCGTTTTATTTATATTTATTATTATTCCTTATATAATCTCAAGTTCTCATAAAAAAGCAAAAGTTATTTTAAAGCTCAAATTCTGCTTAAATTTGAATTATCTACAAAATTTGTCGATTTAAGGCAGATATTTTCTCTAGTGCTAATTTTTTTTGTAATTTTTACCACAACAAATAAGAAACACCTCTAAAACAATTAATTCAGCTATGTTATTATTTAATGTTGTTGTTAAAACTTGATTTGTTTCAAAATGAAAAATACAATATAGCTTTTAATAACCTCATGTAAAATCAAACCTGATATTCCTATTTTAATTATATAAAAAAGACACTTTTGATTTATTATATATAATGTGACAAAATTATTCTCATTCGAGACCATTTGGCTTTTCTAATCAGAATTAGTCAAATTATGATCATAATTAAAAATGTATTTTATTTATAATTGGAAAACCCTTCATCGAATAAGTTGATTTAATAATACTGTAAGACAATTTTTTCTAAAAATTTTACAACTTATATCAAAAATCCCGTTACAATATGTTTTTTTTTTGGTTTATAATTTAAAAACATTTTCAGCGTTCTTTTATTAGTTAATCTGTTACTGTTAATTAAAAAAAATGGCCTCATAAAGTTCAATAAAATTAATAGTTCGAATTTCATATTGCGACGAAAAGGAAAGGTGTACTTATCCTAAGGATAATTTTCAAAACACATTTGTTATACTGAAATACTTTTTAAGAAACTTGGGACATGCGATAACACAATTAACAACTTCAACAATGCTCATCTTCGTTGCATGTTACAAAATCATTTAAAATGTACTTAATCCCATTCTTGTAAAAACCTTAATGCAAATAAAAATAAATGTTCAGATGAAAAAAGAAGTAATAATGGATCAATGATACAAAAACTGATAAGTAGAAAAAAACATTGGTTCATATTAATATATAATGACCCAGTGGGTGACCCCCTTTAGGTGCGCTACTGGCAAGAAATAGTGAGGGCTTAAGTTCAATCAATCAAGGGCGGATTCGTCATTTTATGATTAAGAAAAATGTGACGAGATAATAAACTTGTTTATAGCTCTTTTTTCAGCGACTCAAGTGTAATATCGACTTTTATGTTAGTCATTAACTTTATGGTATCAATATATTGAGTAGCTTAACGTTTTCAATTTTTATTTTCTTTGTTACACCAAAATACGCACTGAAAATATTTTCTTGTACTAAAAGAAATTGGAGCTTTTTAGCGTCTAAAAATAAACAATCACTATCTTTTGAGATCCAAGTATTATTATTATATGCTAAATAATGTTTAGTTTAGATGTTTAGATTGTTAAAAAACTGTAAAAAATAGTGAAAAATTAACAAAAGATATTAAAAATGATATAAAATTGTCTAGACGCTTTAAGTCGTAATCAAAAATTGTTAAAACCTTTAAAAAATTATTTGAAAATTGTCAAAAAGTAACCATAAAAAATAGAGCAAAATCAGACAGTGTTACTAAATTAAATAATAATCTATAATAAGAAATTGACAAAACATGCAAAAATTTTTGTAGATAGAGACAAAACTGTAAAATAGAAGAAAAAAATAACAAACACTGTCACAAAATGATCAAGTCTATAAAAAATAATAGCAAATTTATCAAAAATGTCTGAAAAAACGATAAAAAATGAATGAATATTCTCAAAATGAAAAATGTTAAAAATTGTAACAGCAGATGACTAAGAATTGTTAAAAATCTGTAAAAATTAATAAAAATTGTTAGAAAGTGGTAAAATTTTAAAATTAACAAAAAACTGTGTAAAATAAAAAAACGTTTTCTTCATTATTGTAAAAAAAATTGTTGAAAAACTGTAAATAAAAAGCAAAAATCTGTAATAAAAAGGCGAAAAATTGTCAGATTATTTTAAAAATTATATAAAATTGTTCAAACGCTCTAAATCGTGATAAAACTTAAAAAAAAATTGAAAATTGTCGAAAAAATCTAAAATATAGGTAAGAAATTATCCCAAACTTTCACCAAATTTATTAAAAATGTGAAAAAGTAACTAATGAAAAATTGCCAAAAAACAATCGAAATAATAAAAAAATGTATAAATTATTTTTAGTCAATAACGAACAGTAAAGAATTGCCAAATTTATTACAAAGCTCCTAAAAAAACAGTGAGAAAACTATTGTCAAAATTAAAATTGTCATAAAGTTGTAAAAGTAAGTGAATTCTTAGATAACATTAAAAATGCAAAATTATCTAGAAAATAATTAATAGTTTTCAAAAATAAACTGTAAAAACTAATAAAAAATTGCCTAAATTGTGTAAAAGTTAATATAGATTGAAAAAAAAAGTGTATAAAATAAAAAATATTTTGTTGTACCAAAAGAAATTGAACCATTTTTTTTGCTTCTAAAAATAAGGAATCAATATTGTTTTATCTTATCAAGATTTCAAATATTGTTATTTTTATATTTTATAATAAATCGTTTTAATGGCGGATAGTATAATTAATTTTATGCATACACATACGATGTTGTTTATCAGGCAATTAATTAATGTTCTTAATTTAGTTATCATACGAAGATAGTAATATTCAATGATAATATATTTTAATATTATTGTTGTTGCAGCATGATTTATTAACCCATATATCAATTCAATTGTCATGCACAATCAGATTATCTATAATAACTTTGTATTATTATACACATTGAAGAACTCTCACAAAAAATTCTTTGTAGCCTAAAGAAATTTAAACATTAAGTTTAAAACTTGTTTGATTGTTCATAATATATTTCACTTAAATAAATATTAAGTTGAAAACAGTAATTTTTTTGGTGAATATTTCACAGTATGAAATCAGCAAGGCCGAAAACGATTTTAAATTAAAAAATATATCACTACTAGTAAGTATTGCTTAAATTACAATAAATTATTTTTTTTTAAACTCTGAATTTTGTAAATTGTAATTACTAAGTTCGTATGATACGTCAGTTTTTAGCACACTGGGTTTAATGTCAATTATTAATGTTTAATTAAACTTTTTAATATTGTTTCTAGCATCATGGAGTTTTTAACAGATATAAAATGAACAATAATTTTATTGTAAATTATATTTCTGAGATAAAATTTATTTATAAGTAAATTAATTAATTTATGTGCGAGTAATTAGAATTTTAATTTGATTATAATTCATAGCTAATTTTATAATAATAAAAATATTCTAGAATAAGTCTATAAAATTTTGAATATAAATGAAAGTTACGTATTAAAAATTAAAAAAAAATGTATAAAGTTTTATTTTATCTGAATACATAATGTGAATAAATATTTTATTAAAAAATGCGGTTACTTAAAAAGTAATTTTATATAAAAATCAAGTTTAACTCATAATAATAAAAAATTCAGATTTTTTTATGAATTTGGTATTTGTGTCACAGTTTTTGATATTGTTTACTAATTTATACGATTTTTTCCAATCTATAATAATTTTTAACAATTTTTTTAATATTTTTTTACAGTTTTTTTTGACAATTTTTAAACATTTCTTGACAAATTTTGACTTTTTAATATATTCTGACAATTTTTAACAGTTTTAATCATCTGTTTTTATAGACAAACAATTTTGCGACAGTTATTGATATTTATTTTACTATTTTTTTAGGATTTTTTGTCAGTATATAATTTTTACACTTTGTTACTAGTTTTAACTTTCTTTTTGACAATTTTCAACAAACTTTTATAGTTTTTGACAAATTTATAATTTTTTATGAATTTATTTATTTTCTATTTTTTGGAGTTTTTTTGGTCTACAATTTTTACACTTTTTGGAAAAAAATTTATTACAGTTATTCTTTTAACCAATATCAATAATTTTTATTGTTGTTTTATAGATTTTTAATAAATTGACTTGGCCATTTTGTGACCATTTTTGAAAGATTTTTAATTTATTTTACTGTTATTTGTTTCACACTTTTGAACAATTTTTACGATTATTATAGTTTTTTTGACAGTTTTGTGAAAATGTGAAATGATTGTCACAAGAATATTTAAAACATTTTGAAAAATTGCTTCAGTTAGACAAATTAAGTATTTATAATTGTCCAAATAGCAAAATAATAAAGTTGCCACAAGCGTTAATCGAGATATAATCATTATTTTTACAAAACCCAAACAATATGCAATCAAAATTATTTAAAGAAATACTCTTTTTATTTAGAATAAAAACTAATCAATTAAAATAAAATTACTTTGAGCAAATAATAATTTTTCTCCACGTACTCCACCTTCGCAAAAAAATATAAAAATTAACGAGCGAAGATCTGCATCTAAAACGGTTCGCATTACAATTTCTTATGAAAATAAAATATAAACTGTTGAATGAATTTAAACCCTTGAATCTACGTTAAGTTCGCAACAGAAAATTATTAAATTTCCAGGTCATGCGGCTTTCCGTATTACGGCAACATGCACCAAAAACCTCAGCAATAAAATTAACTAAAGATGACAGACGGGATCGTGGAAAATCGCAACTATATATTCATTTTATGCAAAATATGATCGTCAGAAACTTTAGAAGCGATACTTGAGACTTGAACCGTATTCAAATTATGAAAACGATTCTGGCAAAATAGAGAATTGAAATAACGTTTTATATATGTAAACAGGTTATTTCATATAATTAGTTCTTTGTTCAAATGTACATAATAAAGTGAGGCGTGAATATCATGAAACATTCGCTTTGTTTGGTAAAAACATTAAAACAAAAATCAAAATTGTTGAAAAAGTGTAAAAAAATGGTAAAATTTTGTCAGTTGATATTAAAAATTATATAAAATAGGCCAAATACTATAAATTATGACATAAAATAGGCAAAAAGGCTGTAAACAATATTTTAGTTGTCAAAATAATTGTAAAATATAGTAAAAAAATCTTAAAGCTGTTCCTTTTATTGAAAATCTAAAAAAAGAGAAGGAGCAAAAAATTGTTAAAAAACTGTAGAAATAATAAAAAATTGTCGAAAATGTCTAAAAAATTGTTATAGACTAAAAACGATAAAAAGAGTTAAAAAAACTCTTAAACCCGTCACAAAATGGACAAGTTCATAAAAAGATAGTAAATTTATCAAAAATCTCAAAAAGAAACGGTGAAAAATATTGTCAAATTGAAAATTGTTAAAAACTGGAATAAATGACTGAAAATTGTTAAAAAACTGTGAAAATGAGTAAAAAATTGTCAGATAATATTATATTGTCAATAAAATTTTAAAAATTAATTAAAGAAATGTTCGACAAGTGTGAAACTTATAAATTGATAAAAAATCGTTAAAAATGTAACAAAATAAAGAATCTGTCACAAAATTGACAAATCCATAAAAAATACTAAATTTATCAATAAACATTTAAAAAGAGGTAAATATTTATTGAATATTTTCAAAATAAAAATTGTTAATAATTGTAACAGCTTGAATATTGCCAGAAAACTATAAAAAATTGCAATAATTATCAGAAAATACTATAATTGTCAAAATACTGTAAAAAGTTGTAAAGAATTGTGTAAAAATTGTAAAAATTATAATAGAACAAGAAAGGAATTGTATACTTTAGATTCACAGAAGAGTTATTATTAAAGACCTTTTGATTCTGTTATAAAAATAATACTACTACTATTTTTTTATAATTATAACCTAACAGGGAGACTAGAATAAAATTTTGTTTCATTGTTTGATCAATAATTTTAATAATATAAAATTCAGAAAAAATTTTTAAAGGCTGTTCCTTTATTTATTTCAAAATATTTCTTTATGATTTTTTTATTGAGAAAAATCAAACATCGTCTGATGTTCAAGCATATTCATAAAATATTTATGTGGATTAAAACCTTTTGAGATAGAAAAGGGTCCGGGTAATAAAATGTAAGATATTGTATTTTTTAAATTGAAAGCTTCAAAGACGATTAAATATTAAATGGGATCAGAGAGAAAAAAAAATTGTGATAAAAACAAATATCTACATTTAAAAAAAAATGTAAAAGAGGATGTACAATAAGTGCTAAGAAATCTTTGAATGAATATACTTAATTATTTTCCATTTACAGTGAAAGAATTAATGTACTAAAAAATATAATTCAGCAATATAGTGACACATTGAATTTACAAAACCTCAATTTATTAATTAGCATAGTGCCACATATTTTTTTACATTTTCATTTTATTTAATTTTGTATAACATAAATAACAATAAATAAAAGTACGAAATGAACTTAAATTTATCCATTATAAAGGAAAATATAAAATATATTTAAATTTTTTTTAAATATTGCAATTGTCTCATCTATTGCCAACGAGATAAAATTTAAAAAATGTATGTGTAATGCCTGTCATTTTTTTTTAATTTAGTAAATTTTTATTGATTTGGCCATTTTGTGACAGTTTTTGATACTTTTTTACTACTTTTTACATTTTTTTATCAATTTTTTACAGTTTTTTTTTGACAATTTTCAATCATTTTTTAAGTTTTATATAGTTTTTAAATTTCTTCAATATTATCTTACAATTTCTCTCTACTATTTAAAGTTTTATCACAATTTTTAATCATTTATTAAATTTTTATCATTTTTCATTTTGGAAGTAGTCAATTATTTTACATTATTTTTTTTAAATATGGAAAGATAATTAATACTTATCTTAAATTTCCACAGTTTTCCAAAGTGTTTTAATGTGTATTTAATTCTATAAAATGCTTTGGAAGACTGTGGAAATTGAAGATAAGTATTATTTAGCTTTCCATATTTAATATAAATAATTTCCATGAAGTAAAAATTGAAACAATTAATTTAATTTTTTTATTTAATAATTTTTGATAAAGAGTTATTTTTTATTTATTTGATTTTTTGGAAAGTTTTAAGTTTTTGAGAGTTTTTTTTTATTTAATATTTTCTTACAATTTATCTCTACTATTTACAGTTTCCCGACAATTTTCAATCATTTGTTACAATTTTCATTTTGAAATAAGTCAATTATCTTTCATTGGTTTTTTTAAATAATTTTTGATAAATTGAGTAATTTTTCTTGGATTTGGCATTTGTGTGATAGTTTTTGATTTTTTTTTAATAATTTACATGTTATTTAACACTCTTATTTTGAGAATAGTCGATCATTATTTACTGTTTTTTTGATAAATTTAGAAATTTTGTATGGATTCGTCAATTTTGTGGCAATTTTTGGTATTTATTTTAATATCGTTCAATTGTTAGAAAGTCCTCGTTTTGTTTATTATTATTATTATTATCGCTTATATGAAACCTAACATCAATTGTTATCAAATATGTTTAAAACTGTTGAGATTAATTCCTGATAAAATATAATTCAATGAACAATGAACACACAAAACCTGAAGATATTAATTAACATTGTGACATATATCTTTTTACGTTTTCGTTTGCATTAAATTTCTATAGCAAACAGGCCCGTCTGGTCGATTCACTAAATCACTCCACCCATAAATAACAATAAATAAAAGTACGAAATCAGGTGAAAATTTATTACGAAAAGCCGGTATGACTAAAGCAGCTCGAATTAATTTGAAAGGTATTTAATTAAACCTTAACCAACTAGATTATATGTATAAATCAACAGGTTGCTGATACTCGAATTAATTTAGTTCCCTGTTATTCAGCTAACTAACATTTCAGTTTGGTGCATTTATCAGAATTTGATGAAGCCAAATAATAGCAAACCCGAAATTAACTCACAGGAATGGGCGTTTCTTCGTTATTCGTTTTTATATTTATTATTATGGCAGAACTAAAAGTTATGTTGTTCGTAAACCAAAAGCTTGAATGTTACTTGGAAGGATAAATTGAAGACAAAATATGAAAATGAATCAGCGGAATTTAATAAAGAATAAAATTGCAAATTTGAAAGTTCCTTCAAACCCTATTTTTATTTCCCATAAAAAAAACTTTACAGCTTTTAAAATAAAAAGAAAAACACATTTTCTTAAATAGTTCTCTGATTAACGGAATCTTTCTTCATAATAATAAACCCGAAATTTAAATTCATAAAATGTGGCTGGAATAAATGAATAATTACTTGGAACTAATCGATTAGAAATATAATATTATAGAAAAAAACCAACACATACGAGATAAATCTTTAAAAAAATATATAGGGATGTTATTATTGAGAATACAAAACAATGAATAAATAAATTTTTAATGAAAGTGGCATTTTTAAAATGATTTTTAAATATTAAATACATTAACAAAACAATGAATTATAAAATTTTTAGTAAATTCTTTTATTTTTCATTATTAATTAAAACTTTTAATGATTACTTAGAAATTATTAAATTTATTTACAAAACAATTGGTAATAACAGTTTTAGTAAAATATTTTAAAGGAGCCTTTTAAATTTTATGGTGACCAAGAAATTTTCAAATATTATATTCATTAGGAAAAAAAGATTATTAAAATTTTTAATAAAATGCAAGCGGCTTTTAAGTCACCAATTTTTTAAATATCAATTAAAAATTATTAAATCTATATGTAAAGCAATTAATAATGAAATTTTTGATAAAAAGTTATTGTTTTCGTCATATTTTTTTTACAAAAAATGGTATTTTCGAATTTGAAACTAAGAAAACTTTTTCAGATTCCTATCTTACATTTTTTTGTAAATCCTGTTCTACCCTTAACGACCAGTTTTATTATTTCCCTAAAATAAGAAGGCAGTCGATTAATCACTGTCATTACTAATAAAAATCGTTATTTGAACGTTTTGGTTACGCTTTTCCGATAAGTTTAACCTTTTTGAAGGATGTTTTCGATTTTGTGAGAAAGACGAAGCTTAATGAACCAAAAAATATCTTCCATTATTAGAAACACATCACTGTAAAACATAAAAAATTATCCTGCACAGAAATTCGTGGGTATTAACGAGTCAATCAAAAAAAATAATAACAGAAAATGTTTTAAAGATTTTTTAAATTGTCAAATATCTTTTTTACAAAAGACAAAGTGACACTTTTAATTACATATTCAATGGAAACAGCAATTTTTTAATAATCTCACATATAAACATCTATTATTTCCATTTCAAAGACCCCATTATATTTAAAAATTTACAGGATATTCCCTAAATCCGGGACACGGTATATTGGATTAAAATGGTGCCGAATTCGGAAACAGTGTCAATTAAACAAATTAGAAGGATTTGTGGTTTAGGGTGTGCGATTATTCAAACGGAGTTTAATTAATAACTCGTATTTAATATGTTTGCGTGTGATCCCATTTCAAATAGAATCTAACAAAACCTACAGCAAAGGTTGTTTTTTATAACTTTATTATTATTTTAAAAAAGTGGTATAATCACACTAAAAATATTTACTTGGATTAAGTAATATTGGTTTGATTCAAGTAAATAATAACTTTGCAATTCTTGTTCGTTTTTCTTTTCTAAAGTATTTAAAAGCGATTTTTGAGCTCTTAAAAATGTCAATTTTTAAACTTTTTCAAATATTTTTTTGCAAACTTTGGAATTTTTAAGCAATTTAGAAGTATTATTAAGTTTTTATTGTTTTTTCCTTTTTGAAGGTTTTTAAGGGATTTTTTTTAACTTTGAATTTTCGTCACGTCAATTTTCGAGCTTTAAAAAATATAAATTTTTATGTTTTGTGAGCGCCTTTTTTCCAAATTTGAGATTTTTAAACAGTATTGCTCTTAAAAATGTCAGCTTTTAAGCTTTTTCGAGCACTTATTGCAAATTTCAAGATTTTTAAACAAACTCGCTGATTTTTGCAACTTACAAATTTTTGTTTAACTTTTTAATAACATTTTTAAAATATTACGGAACAAGTTTAGAAGAGTTCATATTATTCTTGAATCATAAAGTTAAGAAATCAATATTCTTGTTTTAAGGTATTTTATTCACTGGATATTAATAATGGTGTATTTCATTTACTGTATTTAAATAAATGGCTATTTATTTATTTATTTAAATCAAAAATATGTAACATAATTTTATCTTAAGAAAATTAGAGACACAAATTTATTGTTAATATTAGTATTTATAAATTATTCATAGAAGTAAATTTGGAGTTATAAATTTATATAATAATTGCATTCACTGGAATTTGATAGCTTTATTTCAAAACAATATTTAAAGAATTCGATTTCTATGTTCTATAAAATCCATAATTTTAACACAAGGATAGTTACTGTCTATAAAACTACAATTATTTTAATATTCTTAATTCAAAGTGACGGTTTATGTGTGATTGCCAAAATATTTAAAATTAGAGTTGGAATCAACTTTTTATAGTGTAGATGCACATGAAGTAATCTTTCATCGTAAACGGTTTTTATCCTGGAACAGTGTTCGAGTGAACGTTACAGTTTTTTCTGAACGTCGATAAGATGACGTTGATTGTGAAAGAAAACCCCGATTAACCCACTTGTACTAACGAGTTTGTGTTACCCCTTTTTTGCTGCAGAGCTCTTATTGTACACGAAATCCCGGTTGATTCGGAAAGTTTTCCTTTTGCAGCGAAAACCAGTAAAGCTTACGGATTTCTTGCGAGGATGTTTGCCTTTTACAGAACACCCGAATTTATTTATCAATAATACACGGATACGTTGCTGATCTTTTGAAAAATTTCCTTCGGCCTCAATCTGCTGCTCTTCTTAACTCTTTTCGTCAGAAAATTGTACCAAGTCGCGAACAAATACGATAATGCTGGTGGCGTGCTTTTGTGGGACATCCTGTTTATTTGAGATATAATTAGAATGAAATTTTAATTTTTGAAAATTTGGTGGCGGAACAGTAATTTAAATTGTGTGTCCACCAAAATTTAAAAATGCCCTGAGGGTTTATTGAGAATATTATTATTAATTGTTGCAAATAGATTTACTACTTTTTAATCAATAATAGAAAACGTTTGGTGACACGAAATGTCTTTTTAAATGATTTTACTAAAAAAATTGTTATTAATTTGTTTGTAAATTGTTAATAAAATTAAAGAAAATCCAATTGTCTATCACTACCTGTAAAACCAGCCAAATATCATTAACATTTCTATACCGAAACAACACATTCCTGGAGATATTTGAATCAAAAATTTTTTGTACCAAATTATCCATAAAAATATTTGCCAAAATTGGTGATATTGGACTACCCATTGGTAATCCTTCGTTTTGAATATAAAATTTATCACCAAAAACAAAATAATTCTGATTAATACATTAATTAAATAGGTTTCTAATTTCAATGACTGAAATTAGATAAATAGAAATAATTTCCATAAAGTAAAAGTTGAAACAATTAATTTGTTAATTGTTTTGGAGATTCATTTAATATTTGAAAATTTGTTGGTAATTAAATAATAAAACAGCATCCACCAAAATTTAAAAAGTGCAATATGAAATATTTCATTAAAAAATTGTTATTTGTTTTGCAAACAGGTTCAATCATTTTTAATTAATAAAATGGCGCTTTGATTTTAATAAATAACTTATTGTTTGTTGTTTTGCTAATGGATTTAGTATTTGACAAATTTTTGGTCATTTAATTCGAGTATGAAGTGTGCTTCCGCCTCTGAAGCATGTTTTATTTTGGGGAATTAAAACTGTTCGTAAAGTGTAGAACAGTATTTACAAAAATAAATGAGATGGGAGTTCAAAATAATTAATTAATTTTAAATTCGAAAATAGCATTTTTTGTCAAAGAAATGAGAAAAATATGATGAAAGCATAAAAACTAATACAAATACACTTCTGTAACTAAATAAAATAGTTTTACATGCTTTGGTTGTAATATTAAAAATATGTTTTTAATCAATCAAAATATAGTTAAAAATATTTTTATTTTTTTAAATATTTTTCTTATTATAAAGTTAAAAAACTTCGATTATTTTGCTAATTTAAATTTTTGGGTGTTGTATTTATATATTTATATATTAATTTATATCCATTTTTTTAAGAAGTATTCCCTAATGATGGCCTTTTAAAGACCGAAACGTCGGTATTGAACAAAACAAATTCGGTTTTTTTTCACCTTCATTAAATTCAAATCCATTATATCAAATTATTTAATTAAGTAGAAACGAAAAATTTAAACAAATTAACGAATGTCATATTTCTGATGATAAAAAAATGTCATTTAAAAAAATCTAACAAAATAATAAAATTTTGCATATAGGGGCTTTTTTGGAAGTAATTTACATATTTCCATAAAAAATAAGATTCGTTTTTAAAATGGTTTGTATACAATTTATATGTTATTCATATTGGTTTTATTTCAGAAATTTTTAATTTTTTATGTGAAAAGTAAAACTTTTTGGTTATGATAAATTGTTACGACAAAATAGAAAAAAAAAAGAAATTCGTTTACAACGCATCCAGAACGTAATTAATATTTGTTATTTAATATTTTATGGATATACAAAAGTAACTATCAAAAACCCATTTTGGCGAAACGACAAAGTAATGACAGAACAAGAGATTGATACTTAATACGAGAAAGAAAGACGTCAATTTGGAATTTGGAGGAAAATTATCTGAAATGTAATACGGTAATGGACCCATTCACTCCGAGAAGTGTTGTAATAAAGTACATCGTAACATGTCAGATGTCTCAACTATAGCATTCTAAGTTATTAGAACGGATATTGATTTTGGAAATATTGAGTTCTTGAAATTGACGTCCGCTAAAAGCAAATATTATTATCTGCTGAATGGAACCAGTAAATCGAAGAATTTATATCAAATTTACTTTGAAATTTTACTATTTTTACTATTTTCTGTTCCAATGTAATTAGTGACATATAGAAAATAAAACTGAACTTTTAGTATTTCTTTATGACATGTTTTTATAAATTATGATATTCTTTGTTAAAATTACTCTTGTGTTCTAAGAAATATTTTTTTTCGGTTTGTTATAGTTAAAATTTCCTTAAAAATGAAGTTTTATTGCCCCCTTTTCATATATTTAAAACAAAAAATACTCTATCGGTACATTTCAATTTGTTTGGGTCATAAATTTTAAAAAGCTTCAGTATTTTAAATACACTAAAATATGAAAACTTAACAATTCAAAGCGGCATTTTAAATTTTGGTGGATGCACCACTCAATGATTAAATGATCAAGAAGTTGTCGAGAATTAATCTGTTTACAAAAAATGAAACAATAAAATTTTTATTAAAATAACAGCAACCTTTTATCCACCTAATTGTTAATTATTAATTAAAACATTTTTTAATCTATTTGTAAACCATTTAATAAAAATTTTAATAAAACCTTTTAACAGCATTTACAAATTTTTGTTGACGTACGCTTAATTTTTACAAATTTTCAAATATTAAATCTGCAAAACATGATTAATAAAAACTTTATTAAAATTAAAACCGCATTTTATGTTAACACATTTTAATTATTAATTTAAAATTATTAAATCTTTTTAAAAAGCCGTTAATAACAATTTCTTAATAAAATCAATAAAGGGCCGTTTTAAAATTTTGACGGAGACACCTTAATTTTTAAACGTCCAATACATTTTCAAATATTAAACGAATTAGCAGAACAACGAGGAATTAATTTTTTAACGTAAGTTGTATTTTAATTAATTAAACTTCAATTTAATTTTTAAATGACTATTAAATTTAAATCCATTAGCAAAACAAAGAATTACAAATTTTTTAGTAAAATCATTTAAAGTAGCATTTTATGTCCCTAAAATTAATAAAAATAAAATTAATAAATCCTTTACCAACAAATAATAATAAAATATTTCAGGTGCATTTTTAAATTTTGGCGGATATAAATGACAATTTCATCCACCAAATTTACAAAAAAAAATTCACAATTTTCTACTCCAATGCAATTAGTAACAAGGAGAAAAAAATCATCGAAGAGCATAAAATATAACTTTTAGTGTTTCTTCATGACATCTTTTTATGAATTATGATATTTTCTTGTCAAAATTATTCTTATATGTTCTAAGAAATATTTTCTTTCGGTTTGTTAGATTTAGCATTTCCTTAAAATTTAAGTTTTATTGCCGCCTTTTTATATATTGAAAACAAACAAGATATTTTAGGAAAGTTTGGGAAATTTCTGATTTTTATGGAAAACTTTGGTGAAAAGTTTTAAGCACTCTATGGGTACATTTAAATTCTTTTTAGGTCGCTGGTTCTGAAAAGCTAGAATAATTTAACAACTATAAAATATGAAAATTTAACTTAAAAGATTGATATGTAAAGATAAGTGAATTACAGAGTGTGAAAAATCTTTTTACAAATTATGTAATTTGTTTGTTGAAATTATATTATGTAAATAAGAAACTAATAAAACAATCAAATATATGGCATAAATGAGAGACAATGAATTATAAATGAGAGATAATTAATCATAAATTTACAGATGTAAATCTAGGTGAAAAATACTAACAATAGTCCAATTTCTTTTCAAACGATCCAATTATTCTAGAACCTCATCAGTCTATATTTGAAAAAGTGGATGATTTATCGAATATTTCATGTCTTTATCAAATTTTCACCGTTATTTTCCTCTTGACGTATGTGAAATAGAGCTGGCAAAAAATAAAAAAGGGCTTAAACTTCATAGTAGAAGAGTAAATACTTTTAATGGAAAGTCTAATAAATCATGTCATATTATGGTCTTTCAAAAGTGAAAGATGACCGATTTACATAGTGGAAAAATGTAAAAGGAAACTATGTTAGTTTAGAAAAATACTAAGAAATTAGACTTGGGTGTTTAAAAATTTTTATTCAATAAGATATTGTTATAACTTTATTATTAGAAAAAGCAATATTTTTTAAGCATCTTTTTAATATTTAAAAAAATAATAAGTAGAAACAAGAAACAATTAAAGTAAAGCCTGTAAAAATGTTTTATTTAGTATTTTCTATTATATTTTTACAAAACTGTATTTAAAATAGTTTTTATACTGTCATAATTATAACTTTTAGTTTGTTGGCAATTTCGACTTTAAAATTAAGGAGTTCTTAAAAATGAATATATAATTTCAATAAAATATTATATAAATTTATTATTTCATTTTAAGATCTCAATCTCAAATCTTCTATTTTTCAACATTTGAAATAAAAATTTTGATGTCGATTTTAATTTTTTTGAATCTTGGTTTTTAAATCAGAAATCTCAAAAAAGTCCCAAATCTCTACTTTAATATGAATATTCTAATTAATCTCGACTTGAAAGAGACAAATTTTAATATACCATCTTTTTCAAACCAAAAATCTTACAGTTGAGGTGAAAAAAAAAATTCCAAAAACATAAAATTGAGGGATGTTATATTTTTACATTTTCATACGATTACAATTTTGATTTTTTATAGTCTCTCGTTATGAAATATTTATATAATATAAGCTCTTGATATTTAGATAATAAATTTTATATAAAACATTATTTGGTGCTATCAGGTTTATTATTATTGTTTTAATTACTTATAAAAATATTACAGGAATACAATTCAACACAAGTCCTGATAATTTTAATTAATATTCAAGACATAATATTAATAGATCTGGTCGAAGCTATTAATAAAATAGTTTAATATTAATTTTCTCGAGTGAACCTTTCGGCCATTAGTCTCAGGAATAATACATGAACTTGTGATCCCCAAGATTTACAAACATTTCACTTCTCTGCGCTCTCTTAATTCATACAGTTGCGCATAACGTGGATAAGCTGGATAAAGGAAATGGGAAATGTCTGGAACGAAACTATTATTCCCGAGCAACTCTATTAACATACAAAAGCGTTTTACAATTTAACACAAATATAAAAGCAATCTTTCGTCCGCTCTAATAAACCAATTAAATTATTTGCGAACCCCTTTCGCAATTTTTCTTACTTCACAAACGTAAAATTTTATTTCGTATATTCGAAGCGCTTCGCAATAATGGAACTCTTAACCTCGTTAGGAATTTTTGCATCTTCAGTTCTGAACCTACCCAATAATTTTCTATGTTTTATGTATCTCTCCGGTCTTCTAATGATAAAGTATATCTGCAGAACCGTGATTCCTGAGCTTTCTGAGTAATGATACACCGATCATTTTTCCTTCGAGTTAAGAAACTCAAGTGGAAATATAAATGACGGAGCTAGAGACAGATGCAAAAAACAGGGCGTTACATACGAATATTTCCTATATCTAACAAGTAAACTTTCTACAAAATGTTTCAAGCAGGAGAATGATGATCAATAAGTGAAAAATTGGGACACCCAGTATACTTACTATATATATATGATGGTCTCTGCTTATCAGTTTATTATTATGAATAGAATAAAATAAATAAAAATGCATTTACAGATCATAACTGTGGTTAAACACATAAAAATTGTAAATTATTTTCCCTTCGGAATAATAGAATAAAAACTATTTAAATATACTATATGTTCAAAAAAGTTGAAGCTTTAAAAAATTATATTGTTTAAATTAATAAATAGTTTTCATTAAATAAATAATAAAAGAACTATAAATTCAACATATTTTGTATTTAAAAAAAAAAAAAATTAAAGCTAAAATTTATTAATAGAAGTAAAAAAATTAATCGAGCGAAAATTGAAATATAAATTCAAAACAAAACTAAAATTAAATTAAAACAAATAAATGAACACCAAACAGTCGCAGGGAGGGTTTAATACTGCTTTAATACTGCAATATGAAATTAAACATTTAAATTACTTATACTGGTATATATAAAATATATTGACAAATACTAAATAAAAATTAAATTTTCTCTTAAATTGAATATCGTTTGAGGTTATGTTACAACTCAGCCAAATAACAAACTTTTTAAAAAAGAAGTTCGATATTAACTCAAAAAATGATGACGAAAAATGTTGAAATTTATGGAATTAAAAAATGACTTGTTTCATGACTGTCACAAATTTGATACGAACGAATTAGTTTACCCTAGTAAGTATTAAATTGATTATTAAAAAATGGTTTATCCCAAAAAGGAAATTCAATATAAATTTTTAATAATTATAATTTTAAAATTACAATGTGTCCCTTCAAGATCTCGAGTTTTGAATTCAACATTTCGACAAATCATGCAAACGTATTAAAAACTCTTCTCTTGTACTTTAAAGCTGTAACGTCATTTTATTATATTTTAATGAATCTCGTCTTTAAAAGAGAAATCTTATAAATCTCAACTTTAAATCAGATCTCAGATCTCAGCAATATTAAAAAAAATCTCTGGTTTTCCTTAAATATTACGATTTTTATTAAATATCGTTTGTATAGACCAGCTTTTAATTAATTTCGATTTTAAAAACCATATTTTAATTAACTTTGATTTTAAAGCAAGAACTATTAAAACATCACTTTTCATTCTTTAAGATCTGGATTATAAAAGGGAGATTTTAATAAATATTGATTTCAAAGTTAAGATTTTAATAAAACTTTTAATCTTAACATTAAGATCAATATTTTACTGAATATCAAATTTCAAACAAAAATATTAAAAATTACTTGTTCTTCTTCAGAATCTCGATTATAAAGTAGATTTTTGATAAATCGTGCAAAAATATTTGAAAAATCTTCTGTTTTATTTAAGTCTCAACTTTAAGCTCGATATTCTAATTACAATATCATGTGACGCACTAAGTTTTCGAATTCTAAATTTATATACATATTATTTAATAAATTTCTATGGTATGCCAAAACTTTAGATGTCACCTGAAATTTTTGTATATGTTTATACGGATAAATGATTTTTAATTTAACAAGTTTAAATTGGTACTTTCGTTTGGAGATATTTGTCTCTTAATAAAGAATACAAATTTGTTAAATTTTGATTTCAATTCGACAATAATTCCATTTTAATTTATAATTTAGAATTTTTATCATATTTGTTGATTTAATAATAGGACCCAGTATCAATTTCCTCAAAATTTTTAATTTCTACCAGAAGTTCTCATTACAATATTTTAACTGGTTTTTTTACGATAATCTGACAGATAAAAACCTGAAAAACTTATAGGCTATATCTTATTACTTTCTCTTTATTTAAATACCTCCATAGTATAAAATCGAATACATAATTATTTTGTTGACAACTATTTACTGAAACTTATTAATTAACTTACGAGAAATATTTTTAATAAGGTTAAAGAAAATGAGACATTGACAATGTCGCATTATTTTCCATTATTTAACATTATTGTATTAAACTTTACAAACGTATTTAGTGTTTCTTAAAATTTATGCTATTTTTAAAAAGTTTCCTCATTATAAGTTTATAATAACTTAAATATACATTTCAAAGAAAATTATTTTTAAGAAAACTATAGTAATTATTTCTAATTAGTTCATTATTATCCTTTTATACTAATTTACAATTTTTTAATAAATTTTACATATTTAAGGATGAAATTATCTAATATAATCTCCTAAACATTAATCAAATAATAATCCAGGTCAGTTAACAATAAAGTTATTCCTGCTTTTAACTTTAACTGCAAAAAAAGGAATAGAATAGAAGAGTAAATTTTATCTGCAACAGTTATTAATTCGAATATTTGATTTAAAAGGTAAAGCAATTCGATTATTGACATCCAATAAATGAAAATTAAGTCATTTAAATTGATTAGTCAAATCAAAAGTTAATTATTTATTGTACAAGTTTTCTCTCTCAACCAAGTAAAAAAGAGCTAGTAATATTGAGTTTCAATTAATTAATAACATTGTTTAATTTGATATTATCTATCACCTCATTAAGTTTAACAATTTATTAGTGAATATACCAAAATTTTCTGAAACCTAGATTTAAGTAGTTTGTGATTAATAGTGGAAGTTTGTTCAAAATGAAAACGAAATAAACACATAATGGAAAAAGCTAAGCGACACGTAAATTTCCTAAATATTTTTATGTTAAGTGTACTTTTTACTCCTTTTTCATAAAATTACTGAAACTACTAGGTTTACCATTTATTGCTTAGATGACTGAAATTGTTTGTTTAGGAAAAAAAGCCCTGATATCTTTGTCATCAAAAAGTAATTATTGTTTGTTACTAAAATTATTATACCAAATTCAAATTAACAAACAAAAATAATGAAAACTTAAGAAAACATTATTTATAGTGGCAACCATTTTATATTCTAATTTCTCACCAAACCAACTGACAAGTGATATTTACATTTTTATCCACGATGTTCCGAATTTTGGATATATTTCCGTATTTCAGATCTTACATTTACCCTTAATTTTAAATTCCGAATGGAAATTGGAGGAAATTCTCAACTGGTTAAAAGTAACAAGCCGTATACCCATGGGATGAGAGATTTATTGAAGTAGAATGTTTTCACCTGAGTAGACTGAAAGACATATCTACCATTGAAACAAGAAAGGTATCAGTAATGATGTCGATACCTAAATGTTAAAATTCTAAGGATAGTTTAACCATACCGACTGAAGGAATAAATTTAAATAAGCATGAAAAATGGATATTTTCGAGTGGAATAAAGCCAAAAGCCAAAGTTTATTTAAAATTTTTGTATAGGTATGGCTCATGTCGAGTTCATTTTATATTCATGATCTCTGAACAATTTTATTGAAACTCGACCTTAATTTTCTTTAAAACCGCGTTGTTGGCATTTTTTAAAATTCGGATTTAAATTATACATTCTCTGGTCAAACTTGTATCTGTCTTGGAAAACGGTAGACCTTAATACACATTAAAACGCTTTGGAAAAATGTGGAAATTCAAGATCAGTGTAATTTATTATTATTTAAAAAAAATAATGTAAAATAATTGACTACTTCTAAAATGAAAATTTATAAAAATGTAACAAATTATTAAAAATTCTCAAAAAACTGTAAATAGTAGAGACAAATTAAAAGATAATATTGAAATTTAAAAAAAAAATTCACAAAAAAATGTAAAAAACAGTAAAACAGTACCAATAACTCAGTAATGGCAAAATGGCCATTTAATTTTTTTCAAATTATTGTAGAATACTTTGCCTGTATGTAATTAAGTAAGTAAGTAATAAAATGGATCAATTATATATATACACAAACTAAGGAAAGCAGATCATTAATTTTCAAATTATAAACATTGTAAACAAGTTAAGTCAATTTTAATCTGATATTGTTATAATTTGTACATTGATGAAAAGAAAATATGTGTTTTAACTTTAATGGTAGCTAATTATAAGACGTGTTAATATAGAAAGAGGAATTTATTAAATTAATATTAAATATTGAGAAAAATATAATGAAATATAATAGTGACAGGTAAGAAATCTAATCACAATATTTGCTATCTCAAAAGTATCATATTGGAGTATAACTGGTAGGAAAGATGTAATTTTTTGTGTTATAATAGACATTCTAAAATTAAGAAAGATTCTTATAAATTGCCCTATGCAGTAAATTTTGACAGGGTTCAATTTTTCAATTTTAGAGATTATGGTATCTTTGAAATACAGATTCATAAAAACCATTTTCAGAGGAAAATCCTGACTTTTCAACAAAAATTCTTTCCAAAGAAGTATGTATCTCTAAAAATAAAAAAATTAAAAGTCATGTCATTTATGAAATCAAAAAAATAATACCAATAATAAATTTATGAAAACAAACGATTCTGAAGACTATTATATTTTGATTTTATTTATCTTTAGTTTAGTTTATTTAATTTACTTACCTAATAACCTTTTGTATTATACATTATTTATTTCCATTAAATATAAAGAAAGCGCTCATTTTTGTATGATACATAATAAAGGATTAATATATTATTATCAATTTGATTCAATTAAATATTCATTTGGGTATCCCTATGATGCCATAAAATATATCCCAGAATAAAAGTAACATATTCGGTAACATAAAAGTTTAATATTCTTTCGCGAAATGTGCCATCCCGCTATTTTGAAACTTTTTATTTTGATACGCCGACTCCTCTCTTGAAACAAACAACTTCGAAGTTTCGCCAATACTATATCTCCCCTACTTTTGATTAGTTCCTAAGATTTTGAGGTATCCTTTCAGTTTTCTTACTCAGTTGCGACCTTATCTAATTTCACAACTTTAAATAAAGTTCGCTTAAGAAAATAAAGAAGCGAAATTCAAAACTGACTCCATGTCTACTAGAATTTCTGTAAGAAGTTGAAGTTGTCTAGCAATAAGCAGCCGCAGTTTTTATTAATACCGCAGTATGCGAATTATTTCAACAATGTTGCACAAAGTTTTCTTGATATAATTAGCAAATTTAAACAGTTGTTTTCTAGTTAAAACTAAGTTGTTTTGTTCGGGTTGCAGCGGAATTTTCGCCTGGTTTTATTTCTTGCACCTCCTGAAAACACAATTAATTACGTGGCCGTATGGGATAAGTTCATTCAACAGGACCGTATCCGCCCTAACACAGAGTTAATAGTAATAACCAAAGATTATTGCGATTGACAAAGTGTAAAATATAAAGTTTTAAAACAGAATTTAAATTATAAGTATTGTTAAGGGGTGTGTTTGAATCTATAAAATGAATAATGTTGATTGTCTATGTATTTGTCAACCAATTATTTGAAATTAACTATTTAAAAACCCCAATCACAATGATTATTAGCATAAATAGGTCTAATTTCATTCAAAAGTTAAATTCGATTTATTAAAATTCTGTAAACAAACTAATTGGATATTTTGTTGAGCGTAAATGGGTATCAATTACCAGGAATATGTTTCAAAACATGTTTGTAATTTTAATTGTGAAATATCTCAGGTTTACTCTGTCTAATAGTGAATTCAACTAGATATGAAAAAATAATTCAAAAAAGGATGTAAAATAAAAAAAATAAAGTAAAGCAATCAAAATTTAACCCATTTATTTTCAGAAAAATTAAATCAATAAATATATTGATCTAGAATGGTAAATGATTCTATAAATCATATTTGATTGTAATATTTTCTGTTGGTAAGTAATTCCTTTTTTAATTTAATACACAGATTAAACTTATTGTTAATGATAGAACCAATAAGATTGTTTCATCTCTTATTTATAAAACCTTTGTTAAATTTCAGGATATGACCTCTTTTGTAGAACCACCATAGTTATCATTTTATATGTGCTTTTGCTAGAGTTGGTTAAAATTAAATTTGATTTGATAGTTTTTACAAACTTTTCATTTCATAAATTTATTATTCGTATTATTTTTCTGAGTTAGTAAAATATAAAATTTTTTGTTTTTAAAAATCGCTATTGTCGAAAAATCCCAATTTTCTTCTGCAAATGGTTTTTAAGTTTCTTTCTGAATTTTAAAATGTCTCTTCTGTTACTTTACTTTACATTTATTAAGGTAAGATAGAGTGAGAAACAAGCAGATAAGAAAAAATATTTCAATAGATTTGAAAATGCGAAAGAAGCAGCCGAATAAACAAGAAAAATTTTGGAAAACGAGAGAAAGGCCTGGTGGAAAAAATAGATAAGATGAAAGTGAAGGAAGAAAAACATTAAGAGAAATAAAAACATTGAACTGAAACTTTTCAAAATTACTCCACTCGTTGCTTTCTATTAGATAATTTTTTTTTAATATCTTGACAACAGTCGATACCTCGTTATAATTTATCAACTTTCATTTAACTCTCCGAAAACAAAGTTAGGCTCTGTTTCCCTTTCATTCCCTTGATTTTCCTAATTTCTATACCCATTACATCCAAATAGAACATTTCCAGTAATTAATAGGATCTGTTAGACAATTATTAGCAATTAATCACCAATCACGGTATTATTGTTTTGAATTAGATTTTGCTTAAATTAATAGTATTATTTATTGGCCGGAATTATACCAGGGGTTTAATTGAAATAGAATATTTAATTAGTAAAATAAAGCTTTAGTCGTAGGTAGGAATGTACCTTAAAAAGTAAGAGTTGGATTCAGAGTTTAATTTAAATGGGAACTTGATAAATGATGGGAGACATTGGGTTGGGGCTTTCATGCCCTAAACTACAAAATGCGTAGGGGAGGTAAATAATTATGCATCTTAAATATTTTCACTAACTCCAACAAAGTTTCAATTGATTGTACCGTTACAGAAATATTAAAGCAATAAAGCCCCCCAAATGAAAATTACAAATACTAAAACATTCTTTAAAAATAAAATATTGATAATTCGTTGTTGAACAAGAATTTTTCTAAGTGTTTGGGAGCCCGGCACGACCAGAGCCATTTAAGTTCATATTTTGCAAGTAAGCGAAGTTGAATTAAAATGAAGAGCAAATAATACGTTCGGAAAGTAAAATGTACATTAAACAAAACAAATACTTGATTTAATCATTATATAGATTTATTTTTAATAGGTAGGATGGAAATTTCATTACCCTTTGGAGAAAATCTTTTAAATTGATTACTAGATTCCTCGGTATAATTGAAGTAAGGGTGTGTTGCTCAAAGAACTAGAGAACCTGGCTTTAATTCTGGTTCTATATAAAGTTTTTGTAAAAGACTTCCGCAGCTAGAAATTTTTGATTTCAATTAAAGCTCCTCGGTTCAAACAGGCACTGAATACCGGAATTAAAGAAACTAACTATTTCAATTTAATGAAGTTAAAAGGAGAAATTTAATTAAACAATTTAGTTTAGTTCTTCGAAAGTTCCGCTAAAAACTTAAGAGTATGTAGATAGTTATTTTATAAAATGTGTAATTTTTTTCTTAGGACAAAGGTTAACCACTTCCTCGGAAAAAACATACTTCTTTATTATTTTTTTTGTGGATGTCGAGAAGAAATTTCGCCGCCAAGGGTTGTCCTAAGTTTGAAAAGGGTTGCTTTTTGCAGGATTATAAATAGGGCTGAGAAGCAGCTCAACACAAAAACACTAATAGTGTGGATATGATGTATTGGGTCACATGATATCCTTATATTTTACGTGGATTGAAACGGTATGTGGTTTCACCGACGATAACTTACTTGTCATTTTATCTGGATAAAGCAACTGTTCCTGAATCTCTGGCGATAATATCTGTGATTCTCGAGTGAAGAGTTGGATAAATTATTAACTATAAGCTATTTTTATCTTTAAGTACATTGTAATAATAATAATAAAGTCCGGAGTATAAAAAAAGATGCTTTCAGTATTCTTCAATTAAGAAACTAAAAAAGTTAAGGATAAAAAAATTTCAAATAAGTTTTTAGAAAACAGGCGATAATTTTTTAAAGAGTAATATGTCATAAGAAATCACACAAGTTATAAAAACGTTGGAGGATACTATATAAAAAACTGAAACAAGAATTATAGATATTAGAAAAAAAAATTGAAAAAATACCGGATGATAAGAAATATAATAAAAGCTCAAGATCATACTTAATAAAAATAAGAGCAATAATTTAAAAAGAACATTTTTAATATTAATTTTCGATAATTGACAAATTATAAATACTATTTTTAATTCATTTTAGTTTTTAAAATAAGCATTTTAATTTAAAGTCACATTTTAACAATTTTTGTTTAAATTTAGGTAATGCTATATTTGAACTAATTTTTTCAGGTTTATAAATGGAACATTTTTGGAAATGGTACATTTTAACACTTTTTTAAAAATTTTTAGTAAAAATGTATTTGAACTGGTTTTTATAATATTTTTCTAGTCTTTGAAAGAAAAATTATTAAGAAATATTACATTTCTTACTATTTTTTTTTGAAATTTTGAGAAATCGTACATTTTAATTACATTTTTTCTAGTTTTTTAATTAAACACTTTAAAAAATATTTCATTTTGACTATTTTCTGGAAAATTTTGAATGATGGTACATTTTAACTGCTTTTTATAATTTTTTCTAGTTTTTAAAAATTAATTAAAAATTATAAAGAAATGTCACATTTTAATTTTTTTTTAAATTATGAGAAATAATACATTTTAACTACATTTTTATCATTTTTTTAAGTTTTTACAATGAAAATTTAACTTAATGACACGATTTAACTACTTTTTTGAATATATCTGGTAATTATTATTTTTTTTTTTTTTTAAAGGAAACATCGTAATATATATTATTTTTTTAAACTTTCGGAAATGATATATTTTAACAACTTTTTATAATTTTTTTTTTAATATTATAATAGAAATAAAACAAATGGACCGTAGAATCATATATAAAATTGAAAACTATATAGAGATGTCGAGGAGAAATGGAGGAAAACAGAATATTTTTAAATTAAGATAAATTATCAAAAACACGAGTAAAAAAGAAGCAAAGTAATGTAAGAAAAATAAAGAACTTCTGCTAAATAAAGAAAAAATATGATATAATTAATTGAAATTTGATGGAGATATAAAAAAATACATCCCTAAATATTTATCGAAACATATTTAGATAAAAAAAAATTGTCAATGTGATTTTTGACAAAAAAAAGAATTTGTAGAAATATAGATGTCAAATCAATTAAAGAATTTATAGAAATTAAATAGAAATGTTAATATTATTATTATGACTACAAAAAATAGCACCCAACATAGGGTAATAAATAAATTTTAAAAGCCCAGAATATGAGTGAAAAATGACGAAAAAGAAAAGCTACAGAAGGGGTGGAAGAAACATTTATAGGAGATAAAGAAGTAATAAGAAAGGAAATGGAAGATACAGATAAGTCAACTGAAATTGGCAAAACAAGCAAGAAGAAAAAAAGTAGGAGATAAAGAAGAAGTAAACAAAATTAAACAATTACTATATAAGATAATAAATAAAATAGACGAAAATAAAGAAATGAATAAAAAAAATGTAATAGTAATGAAAGAAATGGTCCATAGAGTCATGTGAAAACAAATTTGGATTAAAAAAAGTTATAAATGTGAATTTTGGTGTAAAAAGGAAATTGTGAAACTTAAAAAAGATCAATTAAGTTAAACAGAAATATTATTAATATTACAAACATAATCTATAATAACTAAATTTATTTCCGTGTGTTATTGACTTTTAAATTTCAGCTCCAAAAAAGTGTTTTAGGTAATTTATTTAACTTGGGTGATAATATTTTAAGAACACAAAAAAAGGTTTTCTCTCATTTGGGTTTCGCTAATTGGCTCGTTATTTTCTGCAGACACAATGAATTTTCTTCTTATTTTTAATCTGGCACGTTTCCGTATTTTTAATCGATACTGCGGTAGGAATAAAATATTTGGAATCCTATAAATTGAACTAAATGTGATCACCAAATAGAGAAAAAATTTAATGAATTAAAAGTCAAATTGCATAAGTAAAATAAGAGTTTCTCAATGAAAAAGAGAAATATAATAAAAATAAGTCTTGTAAGAGCTTATCACGAAGCATACTCAAAACGCCTTAATTAATTTTAATTTTTTTATAATAATTAATTAAACTATTGAGAAGTGAGCTATCTCTAGACTGACTTGAGAGATTCTCAAAGTGAACAATGCACAAATTAAATAGTTATTTGAAAATAAGTGGACCATAGTTCAGTACTTGGGTTAAATTTTTGTAGTTACATTTTCCTTATTGTTGTAGAATAATTTATCTCAGTAATGAAACATAGTGAAAATTTTACTATAAAAGTAAAAATATTCCTAAAAGTGTGTCTTTACTGACAGTTTTTTTAAATTAATTTGTTCCTAAAATAGAAATTTTCATGTAAAACTGCAGTGTATTTGAGATAACATAAAATATAAGGAAGAACGTCCAATAAGAATTTTGACTATTTTCCAAGTTGAACAAGATACTTTTGACTCGCCTTGTATACAGTTTTCCCGAGAAATTGTTTTACTATAGATGGCTTTGACACTATAATTTGATAAAACCAACACGCCCACCACTTTGAGAACATTTAATCAAAATCTGTTGCCAGAAGAACTAATGCGTGTCTAAAAAAAAAATTATGAAAGCATAAAGGCAAATAAAACCTCACATTTAAACTTAAGAAATTATATAGAAATAATTATGTATGGTCATGAATGGTATGATGAAGAAGAACCGAATCTTTTCTGCGCATTCAACGAAGAAAACACCAAACCACCACCAACAACATTAAACCATTCGATTTTCGAAAACACGACAGCTTGAAACGTCGATCCTCTAAGTATTTTAAAATCCGTTGTATTCGACATGAACAAACGAGACTTGAAATTAAGAATTTAGATGGGCTCTCAACAAATCAGACTGCATTGTTCTGTAACGAAACGAAAATTCTCTCGTCGGCAACCGGATTCCATTGAATCGTTAAGTATGTGAACGTTTGAGGACGTAACGAACTTTTCACTATTCGGATGTTGAATGCCCGTTAATGGAAACGTCGAAATAGCACGTGTATTTCGGGTTCTAGAATAAACAGGAAAACGCTACCAGAGAAACAATCTATGTATCAGAGTTTACAATATCGATTCAATAAACACCAGGTGGCCGATCAAACAGGGAAAGCAAACTGATCCGGTCGTTTTGCGGATAAAACGTTGTTTTTGTTATTGCTTCAGCTATTGTCGAAAGCAGTTTCATGCAAACCGAATTACATTAAGTTTTTTTTAAATAAATTTTCATTGCTACAAACCTCAGTAGCAGTTTGTTGAATAATTCCTGAAATGAAGACCTACATGGACAATTGTGTTATGTCACAAGATTAGAGTTTGAATGAAATTTTTTGATCTTTTTTTTTAACTTTTATGTTGGATAAATAGGAATATGGTAATTATTTTTATTTGCTTAAACTTTTATTTTAAAATTAACTTTCTAGAAAAAATGGAGTTCTGTTTTTCTTTAAGATCTCGATTATGAAGTCCAAATTTTAATAAATCTTGCAAAAATATTTGGAAAATTTTCTGTTTTAGTTTAAATCTCGACTTTGAGCTGACTATTTTAATATTTGCTTCAACTTTTATTTTAAAATTAACTTTCTAGAAAAAATGGAGTTCCGTGTACACAAGAACTTTATCTAATAATGGCAAGTTTTATTAAAATAAAATTTGAATGTATTAAGTATATTATTACTAAAAGAAGATTAATTAAGTTTTTTTTTAAAGTTGACATTTTAAAGAATCTCGATTTTAAAAACAGGAATCTCAAAAAAATCCCAAATCTCGATTTTGATGTGGAGATTTTTTAATTATTCTCCACTTTATAGAGACAAATCTTAATAAAACATTTAATAACAATCCAAAAATAAAAATTGAAGGTTGAAAAATAATTTATTTTTACTAGACTGAAATAATATTTATTTTAGATAAAGACTTTGAATTTATTTGGTTGAATGTGTGTAAATGTAAATGGTGGATTTCCAAATGTGTTTGGAAAAATTTATTGCTTGAGGTCGTGGTTCGTCGATAATTTTAGTCGCTGAACAGGAAATAAAATTCAGGATTTTTACCTCAAAGTTCATTCATTAAATCATTTATATATTGAAAAATTCCCTATTACAATTTTTGCATTCTTCAAAATTTGCAAAAATATTTTTAAATTGAAAAGTTTCTGGGATTTGTCTGAAATTTTCAACAAAGGGGATTTAAAGGCAATACATTTATTAAATATAACAGTTTCATAAAAAATATCGACAATTTCTGGACTTTTTGAAATTAAAAAAATCTGATTTGACTGAAACTTTCAATATAGGGCGATGACAAGCCAACAAATCTACTTTTTCTAGAAATATCACTCTATTGAAATAATCGATAATTTTATAATTCTTCAATATTAGCAAAATTATAAAAATTTGACATCTTTATTATTAGTAGCAATCAGTATAAAAGTAAATATATCCAGTGGTATATATAATTCAATAAAGTTATTTATTTCAGTAAAGAAAATATTTTTAAACCATTTCGTTTGGTTTTTATCATTATTTATTTAAATTAAATAAATTTTCATACTTAGATCAACTCACAAAAAAATGTCAATCAAACAAACTTATTTGAAACTAGAAATTGAATACATTCAAGTAAATACTTTTCTCAGTATAACAACATTAGAATAACTTTTAACTCTAAACACCTCAAACATGAATTTTAACTTTTATTAATTAACCCCAGGCAGTTAATTAATATGATTTATTACAAGTTCGGTAATTATTTTCAATTTCCAAACAAAGCTTATTTAAATTAATTAATGACGTGATTTTTTTTTCTCTATAAAAACTTCTTTCATTAATTTGTCTGGTCTTAAAATAAAACTTTCCCTGCACATGAATTTTTGATTTCCTCTTTATGGAAGCACCACTTAATTCCGTAATGAGATTTATGAGAAAGGATATCGCTTTTGACTGCTTTATTATAATTAAAAACTCCATATGAGAGCGAAACTTACAATTTTGTTCTTAATGGGGATTCGGTCACGCACTGCTCCCTAATTTCGAGTGCCATTTTCCAAGAACGCCTCAGATTTTGTTAGGAATTATTAATGACAGATCTAAGAGTAAGTACAATGGGAACTTTAGTTAGATGAAAGGACCTTATTAAATTATACACGCACGGCCGATTCCCGTAATTTGCTTTCGCTCTAAGTTAATTCATTCATTTTCATGTGTTTATAGCAAGAGTAGTTAGAAATTTTAATATATCGTAACAGGATACATGATACATTTTATAAAATTTAAGAAAATAGGTATGTTCCTCGATATTAAATCAACAAAATGAGAAAATATTAAATTACAAAATTTAATTATTATTGAGTTGTACTCGAATTATTAAGAAGTAACAATAGGTTCAAATTTGTAAAACTAAAAGTTATTTACCTGGGAAATGTGTGTAGCAGTAGAATTTTTAGCATATAATAGGAAATTAGCGTGTAATTAAAGTTCGAATTAAAATATTTAAGTATGTGTAACATGAGGTTATTAAATTTCATATTAAGTATATGGATAGATCTGTATCATATTAAAGTAGTTTCTATTATGTTCTATAGTCAGATGTATTATAATTAAAGAAAATAGTGGCAAAAGGAACGTGTCTTCACAAAATTAATAAAAGTAATCTAACTTATGAAGGAAAATTATCCAGTGCAGATTAAAGGAGAAAGTCTGAATTTTTACAATATATTAAAATTTAATTGACAAACATGTTCTACAATTTAAATTCAGGAATAAAAATCAAACCTATTAATTGTCAAATAATAAAAAATATTACAAAAAAATGCCAAATTTGGCAGCTCTCTCTTACAATTTTTTCTGCATAGTGTTCACGTCTTTAATGTCAAATATTATTATTAATATCTTATTTGATAAATAAAAATGAACTTTTGAAATCTTTTGAAACAATAAAACTTCAAATCTTTTGAAACAATAAAACTACATGACATTTTTCAAAACTTACTTTGAAATACTAAAACGGCATGAAACTCATCAAAGCTATTTGAAACTCGAGAAAACTGCATTTAAATCATCAAAACTGCAGGAAATGAATGAAAACTATTTGAAATTCAAAAAAATATCCTCTAAAGTTCCAAAACTGCACTAGAATTACTGGAGACTCGAAAAAATTTGTTTTGGATCGACAAAACTACGTCAAATTCCCCAAACTTACTTTTAAAAACTGAAAGTGCAGGAAATTGATCAAAACTATTTGAAACTTGAGAAAACTGTCGTTTGAATTACGAAAACTACAAGAATTAAAATTTCTGAAAACTGGAATAAACCTTCTTTTAAATCGACAAAACTAAGCGAAACTTTTGAAAACTGACTTTTATTTATTTTCACATGTATATAAAACGTGAATCATCCAATTTGTTTAAAATTTAATAAAAAAAAACAAAGTTACTCGCCGACAGCACACAGAAAATAATTTCGGGAAATGCTTATTCAATTGAGATCAACAGTAAATTAATTACTTTTTAATTTGTTGTGAATATAAATTCTGCTAGACCTCACAATTTCCACGTTTATTGTCCATTAAGCACTGTGAAAAAATTAGAAGAAATTTTGTCATTTATCCGGTTCATTGGTTTCGATTCCCGGTCGAGTCAGACATTTTTCAACAGATTTTAAAATCATTTCCATAAATCGAATTTACCGCCCTTAATTGTACATTTGAAATTGTTAGATTTAACTTTAACAGGTTTGACGTTGACAGATATAATTTTGACAAATTTAACTCTAACAGGTTTAACTTTAACAGATTTAACTTTGACAGGTTTAACTCTGACAGGCCTAACTTTGACAGGTTTAACTTTGAGAGTTTAACTCTAAGAGACTTAACTTTAATAGGTTTAATTTTGACAGGTATCACATATGACAGGTTTGAAGTATGAAACTAGTTGTTTTTGGGGAAAAAACGGTACGACCCATCTACTTAAATATACGGAATGTCTCAAAATTTGTGCATTATTCTTTATGAATAATTGCTTTAATAGTGGCTGTAAATTAAACAATATTTCGATGAGGTCAATTTCACATAATTACATGAAGCTTATTATCCTGTTATGGTTAATTTCGAATTTGTTTACAAATCACTTTAAATGTATAGAGATAGGAGTGTAACGTATGTTTCGTGCGGTTCAAATGTATCATGAATAATTCATTGGCATTTTGCGCAAAATAATTGTAGTTAATTTGTTCACTGGCAATTACTGAAGAATGTGCTAACACAGAATTATTCTATAGTTATTTAGTGCGGTGAAAATAATGGCGGCGTATATTACACGTTTCGTTTAAAATTGGCTAAATTATTCATCCTCTATGTATACGTCTTTATCCATCTTTTAAAAGAATCCAATATGTGTGTGGATTTTTAAAACTATTTGTTTAAAAATTTATCGAATGGAATTTTTTTAGTGAAAAATTTATAATATGACATGAATTCAAGCTATGTGAAATAAATGAAATATTTTAAATGTATTAATGGGAAGTCGTTGCATTGATTTCAGAATAAATATTCATTTAATTATTATTTATAGTCAGTTTCTGTTTATTAAAATATTCAGCATGAATTCCTGTTTTCATTTTAAATTAGATATTTAGTTTGTTTTTAACACTCCAGTGAATTATTTTCATTTAGTTATTTCAAGAAAAAAATTACGTGCACTGCCTGAAGGGGATTTATTATTTAATTAATTAATGTGTTATTTTTTGTAATATAACAAAAATCATTATTTTATGATCAAAATATTACGAAACATTTTATATTATTTTAGTCAAAAATAATAAAATTGGTATAATTTCAGTGAGAAAATTTCAAAAAGCTTGTCAAATATTAAATAATTTTAACAAAATATTAATTTATATATACATGATGTCACATAATAAATTATATACTGAGCGGATTTATATAAAATTCAATATGATATATTCTGTATAGTTTGAACCTTTTTAAATTGTTCGGTTTTAGATTTATAGATAAATCTTTTTGGGTATGAATATTTTCAACACGGTATCGCTCAGTTTTACATAATCCATTACTCTAATGTTTTCGCAGCTCACGTTTACCGTGTACATGTTTCGAATAGAATTTCATTCTCTTAATTTTATCTCCATTCCGAATTTTCCACCTGTTTTCCCTGAAATGAACTGATATTTGATATTTTCATTTAAATCCTACGTTGGATTCAATTTTGGATATGAACAAGATATTAACAATCTACTTAACTTCTTGTTAAATCTCATGGATATGGATGTTTCAATAGTATAAAAAGTGTATTAATTGTCTCACCCTGCATTTTTTTAGTTGTTGATAAGAAATCGTTTGTTTTTCCAAAACACAAAATATCGGAATCGATTAAAGCGAAGTATTAATTTTGCAAAAAACCAATTAATGGTAACGTTTCCTGCTTATCTTACGTCTCATTCAGAGATAGTATTATTGCAAAATAAAAATTTTAGAAATGTATCCTGTAAAGTGATTTAAAGCGCCACATAAAATATGAGAAAATGAGTACATATTTAAAATGATAAAATCGACAAATATAACAATAAATTAAAACTAATTAAATTTGGTAATTCCTATTGAATAAAATTTTCACATAAGGTCATTAAATTTCAAATTGTATTTTAATCGTTGTGTAAATAACATTTTGGTAATCAATTTAACACTTCAATACAGTAAATTGTTTAATATTTTTAATACGAGTATTAATGATTTTTCCAATATGATTTATAGTCAAATTATATATAAAAAATGATAATTTATATAACGAATTAAAGATGATCAGATGAATTTTTATATTTTATAACAATTTAATAAGGAAATGTGCTATAATAAATCTCAGAATGTTTACGTGAAGAACTAATCTAAAAAGTTTCATTAAAAAGTGAAAGTGGTTAAAAATTTGTGTTTACTTTTGGGTTTTATATGGTAATTTATATTTCTTCAAATTTGTTGGGGAACAATGACGATGTTGAAGTTTCTAGAAAAAAAACCTTTAATCTGAAAGCATACAACAAAACAATATTTTTCGTAAGTAAAACATTTTAAATATTGAAAACGATGTACCATTTATTATAAATAAATTTTGTAGTGAAAAAAGGAACTATTTGTACTCTTGTAAATAGACAATTTTATTAGATTTTTAAAAATAAATAAAATAATAGTTAATAAGTAATTTTGTAAAAACCTCATTTAATAAGTTAATTCAATATCCCGGATTTCCTTGAAACATATTTTATTGTTTGTTTATTTATTTATTTATTTAAAATTTTATTTGAATTTTTCTTGTTTATGAAATTTTTTATATTGATGTACTATTTGAAATTCTAATTTTTTAATAAATGAAACATTAACTTTAAATTTGAATTTCATTTATTAAATGAAGAAAAAATATATTTTTACAATACTTAGTAGTATAGTCTAAGGAGTCAAAAAATAATATAAAAATAATAATAATAATACCTACTAAATATATAAATGGTTTAAAAGCTTCCTTAATTATGAAAATAAAATGGCACCCTGTATATATTAAACATAATTATTTGGTTAAACGTAGGATTAACTTCAATAAGTTCTGAATTAAAAAGAAAACTGAAGAAATAGTAGAATAAATGAAAGAAGAGTTTGCTTACCTTGAGGTGCTCAGGAACTGAAACACTGGCCCTTCCAGAATGTCCAGAAAGTCCAATTTTATCTGCAAAAAATTAAAAACATTTTACTAAATTATTAACAAAATAACAAAACCTTAACTCTGTTTCATTAAATCATTCTTTTCTAAAAACAAACACATAATACAAATTTTTAAGATGCAGTATTCCCTTATAAGCATAATTTCTGGTTATTTTATGAGTAAAGAATTATAAAATATTATTACTAAAACTACAAAAATACATTAATTTATGCATTCTATCCTCAACCTTGAACGAATAAACATCTCACTAAAGAAATCGCTTTCAAGATGTTAACTAAGCACAATCTTTATCTCAAATTCATCAATAAGTTGTAATAAATACGAATTCCCAGTATAAATTAATAAAACAGCTGAAGTAAAACATATTGTTAATTATCTAGTTAACAAACGAGTGATAAATTGATTTAACTTCAAAGATTCATATTTTGAGCACAATTTAGTGACTATAAGTTTATAATTTTATGATTTTTTTTAAGATTTTATTCTTTTAATAAATAATATCGTTTTTTCAAACACTTAAAAAAATTGGTGATTAATACATAGTACATTTTACGATATGTATTTCCATATTTTCCTAGGGAATTTTTATATATGGCTCCAAACATTTTCAGCAGAAATTCATGTTCCAACACTTCCATTTACTCACACTTTTTTTAAATAAAACTAACTGACGAGATTCTCCTATTTCATCCGTTTCTGTCAGGAAACTTAGCATATCTAGGTACGTTTGATCCGGCGAAACTCCTTTATAAATCATATGAATATATCGTCAGCAATAAAACTATTTCGAACTCACATCCGCAGCGTTTGATATACGCTCAACTCAACTAGTTTGAAAGACAAGAATTACAAAGTGTTTATGAAAATCGATTAACGAAATTACTGACCTGTGTTAATCTTCATTTTTGTTTAATTAAATAGCGCATTGAATTTGTCTTAAAAGTTTTGGACAAATTTTTCAGGTTGGATCACACACTGTAATTAGAATTCAAATTAATCAAGTAGAACGGAATTGTGAACTTTTTAATGCTTCTTAAACTTATTTTAAACAGAGTTTTTTATAAAACATTTTTATAGTAATAACAAATCTATAGAATATATTTTTTATACTGGAATGCATAATTTAAATTTACTAAAATACAGAAAGACAATTTACTTGATTTTATTATTTATTTTTTATCAATTTCCTAAAAGGTTTGCTATTAATCATTGGATTAGCATTATGATTACGGTTTTATAAATTATTCAATTTTACCTTCCTTTATATTAAATTTGTTAAACATTATTCGCAATACAAAATTATCTATAATTTATACAATCATATGATGCTATACTTAATAGTAACATTCTAAGCTTAATGTAACATATTGAAATTGGCTAGTATTCCAGAAGTTAATCTGATAATTATACTAACTAATTAGACAGATGTTAAGAAAAGAAAATAGAAACGTTTGCGAACAGCAACAAAAGTGGAACATAAATAAGCTAAAATACCTTAATACTAAAAATTAATATGAAAAAACCTTAAAGGTTAAAAGAGAAAAAAGAAGAATAAGAAATGGATAATGACTCAACGTTGTTAAAGAAGGGATAAACACAGCAACAAAACAAAATGTGGCAGTAATAGAAAAGGAAATACAAAAATAGCATAATGAAGCATCAGAGCTAACAAAGTAGAAGACAAAGAGGAATATGAATGAATTTAAAGAAGTAGAAAAGGTCAAACATGTGGTGTTACAATATCAAAAATAGTCAAAAAACAAAACATTTATTTCTGTATTTATATTAAACATATTCTAAGCAACTTATTGAATAACAATGCCTTAAAACAGTATAGAATTAACAATATATTAATTATCTGTACAATATTATGTAAATATATATTGAAGTCGTATTCAGTTGAAGTTTTTCTTTATACAATATTTGTCCAAATGTCATGCCTTACAACAGAAATACATACCAATTTCACTACTATTAATTCACCTAAGAAATGGAGAATTTTATTTTGGTGAAATGTGCTCTAATTTTCTTAAATAAGTAATACTTTACCTTTTTTTTCAAGTTATTAAAAAACAATATGTTCCAATTTTTAAATAATAAACATTTAAGTGGATGTAACACGCTTTATTTACAGTTAAACTACATAATTGCCTCTTACAAATACAAATTAATATGCCGAAGTATTATTTCACATTTTACTGCTACGTTCTACTGCCAATTTCTCCGGATTTATATCTTCTTCTTGCCTTCTTGAAGATTACAGAAATTTGTTGACGTGATGTATAAAATCTTCAAGATTCCCAGACACAAATTAGTCTTAGTCCACCATAATTGACAAGCACCTTTTAAAGAAGACCACGCAGAAGATGGAGTCAAGGTCCCTTCGAAACCAGAAATGTTCCAGGAGGGGCGATATGTTGTTTTGGTTACACAGACCAAAATATCTTCCTCTGGGAACACCAAGGACATACTAGACCCAGAAATCTAATTTAACTGCTGACATCTATGACAGTTTAAGTCGAACTGTCTGGTACTTTTCAAGAGACTGCTTCGTCCCTCTCTTGTTGTTGTGATGGTGCAATTTCAGTAAAAATAGAGCCATCATCGAGCGCTACGGTTTCTCTAAATTCTGTAAGTGTACCGTAAATATAGTATTTTCTTCTTTTGAATTCTAGAAAAACAAGTCAAAACGAAATGTCTAATATAAGATTATCCGAACAGATGTTCCAATCGAAAAAAGAAATGCCAAATTTACTGCACATTTGCTGAAAGTAGAGAAACCGTAGCACTCGATGATGGTTCTACTTTTACTGAAATTGCACCATCACAACAACAAGAGAGAGACGAAGGAGTCTCTTCAAAAGTACCAGACAATTCAAATTAATCTGTCGTAAATAATGACTGTCAGCAATTATGTCAGTTTTCGGTGCCTTGTCCTGTACACTCGTACAGCCACCATTTTCACAGACAGTGGCCTTAGCCTGTTTAAGCAACCCATTACTAAATCTAAATAAATATAACGTACTTTTATCTTTTTCCCTTTCTTTCCTTACTCTCTTTCGACGTTTTAAATTTTTTCCGCGCTTTCATTACTTCTTCCATTTCACGCCTTTTTGTCTTGCTAATAATTTTTCCTCTTCCGGGTTTTTCTACTTGGATTCTATTTATTTCCTGGTCAACCAGTTTTTAACTCCTTTTCTATCTCTTCCCTTGTTTAATATATTGCAAAGACTAGATAATCTGATATGTTCTTTTAAAATAACTGTTTTATAAGGAATTCTTCTGTACATGAATAAATTTGAATTCTGAAACATGGAAATTCTAATTCTATGTCTAAAAAAACTGCACCATTTTATTACTTACATATGCCAAAAGATAAATTTGTAAATGTGTTTCAAATAAATGTAAAATGATTAAGTTGAGTAGAAAAATGACGTACTTTAATTTTGAACATAAATATCGACCTTAATGGTAATAAAATATACATTATACCCTAAAATGGAAATATATAAATATAAAAATTAATAATTCCTTCCTTTAGCATTTTTATTATTTTACAAGAATGGTTTGGTTTAAAAGAATTATGAAAACCAGAAAACCCTGAATCGACGTTGTTATTTTTGTTGGGCACTGCATAATATTAGCAAAAAAAGGTTACAAAAGTTTAAACTTTGAAAATTGGTGAACAAGAAGTAGAGCTTGGATGAGAACAAAAATAAATTTTTTATTATACCTTTATCTGGTTTTGGCAATTCTTGCTCTCGCAACTTACAGATGTTGATCTTTTTATATTTCCTTTTTGTTTCCGTGACTCAATATTTTTCTTTCTTTTTTGCATATTTAATTCAAGCGATTCTTTTCGGTTGAATAAATGTGTAATTTTACATAAATTATCAAGTTGGAAACTTTAACACGTGACAGGAAATACAATATCTATTTTTTCATTGTTTATTTGTAATCAATGTAATCTATATTTAGAGAATTATATTTATATTGCAAGCAATCATTATATTTTCAGTAAAAAGGTTTCCAAATTCATAATCAGCAAACAATTGAATGTCATTTAGGTAAATTATGAAAGGAGGGTGAAGGACATTACTCTGCGGAATTTTAACACTGACTTCCATTTTAAATGAAAATGAATTATTAAAGCATACTTTTTGTACTATGTACTTTGCCACTAATGCCATATTATTGCAGCTTTTTTAATAAACTATTTTAATCAATGGTTTAAAATGCCCTTTTTAAATCTAATTTTCTGATGGAACAAGCTGAAAGATTTATTAAATAATAAATATTTGACACCGTGACGTATATAAGTGAAAATATTTTTAAATATTCTAAGTTTAATAAATTTATTTACAGAAAACTTTTATAACTGTCTTTACAAAATTCAAAATAATGTCAATACAAGTGACTCTCATGCTAAGCTTAAGACTTGACGTTTCACTATATAGACCTCTCTGTTGTAAATTTCTCCTTATTTATACTATCTTCTTGGATTCTCCAAGATTCCTAAGAATTATTGACATAATATTCAGAATCACTAAAATTCCCAAAGAAAAAAAACTAGTCATAGTCCACCATAATTGCACCATTTGACGGAGACCACGCAGAAGATGGAGTCAAACAAAGTCCCTTCGATTCCAGAAATATTCCAGATGGGGCAGTGCAATGTTTTGGTAGCATAGAACAAGGTATCTTCTATGGGAATAGTGACTACATTAATGTACAGGACCCATAAATCTAATTCAACTGCTGACATCTATGACAGTTAGAGTCTAATTAGCCGGTACTTCGGAAGACACTCCTTCGGCTCTTTCTTGTTGTTGTGATGGTGCACCTTCAGCTGAAAAAGAAGCTTCTGCAGGTGTTACGTTCTCTCTACGTTTTGTAAATGTTTCGTAAATCTGGCGTCTTCTTCTTTTGTAAAGAACAAACACGTAATATATATATGTTTAAATTTCGTAAATTATGCCTGGGTAGTATAAATGGAGCAAGAAAACTAGTCCAAACGAAATATCTAATAAAAGAATACACCCGAGCATAAATTTATCAAAACAGTTCTACCGTTCAAAAGAAGAAGATGCCAGGTTTACGGCATATTCACAAAACGCAGAGAAACCGTAACCCCTGTAGAAGCATCTACTTCAACTCAGAGTGCACTACCACAACTGCAAGAAAGAGCCGAAGGAGTGTCTTCAGAAGTACCGGATATTTCAACTCTGACTGTCAAAGTTGTCATCAATTATGCCAAGTTTTTGAGGCCTTATCCTGTACAGTCATGCAGCCACCATTCTCACAATCAGTGGCCTTGGCCTGTGTAACTAAAATGTCTAAGTAAATAAATAGTACGCAGGTTTTTTCCAAAATGCTTCCAATGCCATAAATAATTAATTATTTATTATATTATTATTTATGTTATGAGATATTTTGCAATGTTTCGCCGTCTGTTATAAACGGCTTCTTCAGGAGGGGAGTTTTGCGCGGTAACTCAACTACTGAACGTAGCCAGAGGCGAAACACGTCTGAATTGGAAATGGCTAGGGATGAAATTTGTAAGATGATATTGATCTAAAAAAAAACATCCAGATTTGGACTGAAAAAGTTAAAGAAATTGTGATTTTGTCCAAAAATTTAATATAACATTTATTTTGAATCAAAAATTTAAACAATCGAGCTTTTAATCAAAAAAGATAAACATAATGAGATTTTGATTTGAAATTGTAAAGATATTAGGAAAAATTTTGATTCCATCTAAAAATTTGGAAAATAATCTATATTGAATGAATAATGTAAAAAATGAAGATTTTGACTTAAGAATTTGAATAAATTGAGATTTCAAATTAAAAATTTAGTTTTTGATTGAAAAATTTAAAAAGTCTAGAATTTGACCAAAAAATGTAAAGAAATTAAAAAAAATATGTTATTGCTCTAAAAATGTGAAGAAATTGAAATTTCAATTGAATTGATTTGAATGAAAATTATAAACAAAATCGAGATTTTAATCGAAAAATTTGATGAAATTGAATTTTCAAATGAAAATTGCATGATTTCTTGCAAAAATTAGAGTTTCCTTTGATTAGAACAAAAAAAAATATTGAATGAAAAATCTAACATAATCCAAATTTTAAACAAAAAATTTGAAGAAATTGAGATTTCAAATGAAAAAAATGTGATTTCGTCTGAAAATTTTTAAAAAATCACTTTTTAAATGAAAAATCGAAATATTGAAGAAATCTAAATATTTTGAAATAGAAATCACATTTTTAATTAAAATCCTTTATTTATGGAAATTCTTTAACCTTTAAATTATTTCATTAATATTTCGTAAATTTGAAAATCTTGGATTTTTATTTTCTTCTCCCATCGCTAAGAAATTATTAACCAACAAGCGAGCTAAAATAGTTCATCGTATCAGACCAAAATGCCAATCAATGATAACATTCAAAATATATTGATTGTTTTGATATAAACATGTTGTTATCCATGTTACAAGACTTCAAATATTTGCGATCCCTGGTTAACATTACCCAGATGTTAATTCCATACAATACGCACTAATTTATTTAGCGAATCGCCAAACTGGAAAACTAATTTCACTAAATGTAGTTGTAGCACGAATTTGATGACGGTGCATCTGTGACTAACTAATTTGTTGAAAACCGTCGAAGCCTCGGATGATGATGAAATGTTTTCTCTAGTGTCTGCCTACTATATACAGGATGGTTATTTCTAGCCTTATGTCTATAATTGGATAAAATATCTTATAATAATGAATTCAAATAAAACTGGAATTAGAGTTATTAATGCTCTTCGATCCGTATCAAATATAGCAATTTTTGTCTGATAAGATGAACTGTTTTAGGTCGCTGGTTGGTTAATAATTTCTTAGCAGTGAGAGAAAAAAATGAAAATCCAGGACTTTAAAAATGCTAAATTTTAATTAAATAATTGATGGATTAAAAAAGTTGCGTGAATAAATGTTTTTAATGATTGCATTTCAAGCTATGTATTGGTGGTCAAAATCTCGATCTTTTATAATTGAATTTGTTCCAATTTTTTACCACACTTGTATTGTGGGTGTATTTATTATAAGTGTAGAGACATAGTTTTGCCTGGAGGCTTTTCGCTATTATTAATTACTAATTTTGCTCGGAGTTTCAGTTTTTTAAATTAATTAAGTTTTCAATAATTTTAGCTCTAATAAGGGCTGTTTTACTGTATCTAACTGCTGCTTTACATTCAGTATTCCACCAAGGGACTGACTTACGGTTTGAGGTTAATTTAATATAATTAATTATTAAAGTTTTCAACCGTATTATTAATGTTGTCTGAAAGATCGAAATTAGAAAGGAGTTTTTGTACATGATAGGTGAACTGAGTCCAGACGTCTTGACAAATTTTCCATTTTGTATAGTTAGGAGCTGTAGGGCTTACTCTATTTGTTATGATTATGGAGAAATAATTGCTATCATATAAGCCCTCCAATGTCTGCCATGTAAGAGAAGGATAGGATTTTATACGACTAATACTAAGATCTATTGAGCTGAAAGTACCGTAGGAAATATTAAAATATGTGCTGGAGCCAGTATTTAAAAGATTTACAGTTAAGTCATTTTGGGACAAATCACAATTTTTTTTATGGAAATTCTGATTTTTTTCATTTTCTACAGCTAACAACTACGTTATTTTTTTTCATTTGAATTGAAAAAAAGATTTCGGTCGAGTTTTTGGTGATTTTTTTTACAATACAACTTTTTATTCTCTTAAATTTCTGATAATGCCTCATTGCTAAAAATTTTAAGAAAACCTGAAGCACTTCATTTTGTATCAGACTTAAATTGGAAAACTTATTTTTGTCCACAATCTTTAACATTCATTAGCTAATTTTACTTGTTAACTCAATGAATTTTAATTTAAAAAAATATAAAAATATATTTTATTTCATCTAAAAATAAGAAAATTCCGAAATTAAAAAATTAGGCAACAAAAATAACGTTATTAACGAAGGGGCAATATAGACAACACAAATCACATATTTCAATTAATTACAATATATATAAATACACCTTTATTTATGTTTATTAAAATTCACTTTTTAACTAAATTTGAACACATTTTAAACCATAAAGCATACGTATATATATTTTAGGTATAAACAAATTACGAATTTTAAATCAAAACACAAACTAACGAAGGCAATTAAGAAAATATAGTTTTTCTCAATTAGCTTCATTTATTTCAACTTTTTGCCCACTAAATTGCCAATTTTCCTACACAATGTTCTAAATCATTGGATATGGTTTTACATAAAATTAAACCCGAATGCAAAAGTATATGCATTTTGCATACTCAAACAGTACTTGGGGAAAGTCTGGGAAAACTGACCACTTAGGGAAAATATGGACAAAGTTTATTCAACTGCTGTTTTATTTTTAGTATTTTGTGAATTAAATTAATTTATTAAAATAATATACATACATTAAAATGAAATGTTCGTATAAATTTAAAAGATGAAATATACTTATCTTAAAATTCCATAGTTTTCCTAAGAATATTGAAAAGTTTTGGAAAACACAAAATTATTTTTTTATCTTTTGGATATTAATATTCTGGGGATAGTTAATAAAATTTATTTACATAATTTTCCTCTAAAACTTGCTCCTAAAATGCATGACAATATTGGCTTTACTGGAGCAATTTATAAAGCTTAATTTAAATGTTATTAAAAAACTTATTAAAACCGGTTATGAGGCTCTTATTTCAAGACTTTTTATAGCCATGTTATGCATAATTTAAAAAAAATTAGATTCAAGAGTGAAAGATAACTAAAAAAAATACAGAAAATAATTATTTAAATAACTGAAGTTACTTTTATAGTAAACAAACAATTAAAAAAAAACTAGTAGATGTGACCCACACCTAATTCAATTTATAAGTTGGCAACACTTCACCACAATACCAAATCAACTTTGTCAATAAACTTGACATTCGTTCCGTTAAATTTCTTTATATTTCTTTGGAGTGTGGTATTCATCATTCTTTATGAATAAAAAAGTTGCACCAGAACCAAGTCATAAATTAAATGGTTCTCAGGAGTTAAAAGCTGTACCAGGACCACAGGATTTTGAAGAGCAACTTGTAACAGATTCGGTCCCTACAGAAGAAGGTTTAACTGATACAGACAAAAAGGATATTAAATGTAATGTTTGTGGAAAGTTATTACCCATATCGGGTAATTTAAAAAGGCAGATCATTTGGTTGTGAAACTAATTTAAAACGATCTAATTTGTAGAAAATCGAAATTCGATTTTAAAGTTCTTTTGACGTATTTGTATCAAATTTGTTGTTGTTTAAACTAAAATTTGTTGTGTTTTCATTAAAGTTGTTCTTTGTTGTTAAAAGTTCTTTTAATTTTGTCAGAAGTTAATACGAAATTTAAATTTAATGATTAGAATTTATAGACATATAAACTTTGTTATTAAATAACTGTTTCTACCCTACTTTATAGAATCTATAATTCTATACTTTTTTATTGTTTTTAAAAAAGCATTTTTAAAATTTTATTGAATGTGATAAAAATTCGGATACAATACATTCTAAGGAAAATAAGGATTTGATACAAGTTGAAATAAGGATTACTGTAAAAATAAAATATTCTTTGTTACAGAGATTACAAAATAAAAAAACGATTTTCTTTCACTTTATCGGTGCTAAAATCTCATCTACGTCGTTAATAAAGCTTCAAAATTTTTGCATTTTCGTAAATCCCCGCTCTCCGGAGAGATATTGAATCAAAGCAATTAACAAAGTCCTTTTGACGCGAGCAAACAACAGTTTCGTCGGTGGCGTTGTATCGAGAATTCGAAATAGCCTTCACCTCGCGTAATTAGATGTCGAGCCCGGAAAGGGCGGCACTCGGTATACACCTCAACCAAATTAGCTTTTATCTGTTATTGGGGAAGCTGTCTCTAGAAATTCCCAGTCTCATTTAAGTTCTCACTCAAGGGCATAATGGAACTAACACTATATTAAGTGTGTATTGCACGCGGTTGATGTGATTGAAGATTTTAGCGCAAGAGTATCAAAGCTTTACAAAGTTGTCTCGTGTCAGTCTTGTCGACGGTGAAAACTCTGATTGGGACGTGCAGCGACTGCTAATTGAAATACCAACTGCTGACTGAGTGCAACTAGTCAGATCTATGTTCTGCTTTAATCTAGCAAAGGTGAGAGAGAAGTCGAAAATGGAAAAGTCATTTTATTTATATTACTACATTGATAAACCAAAAAGTCGGTTAAATGTTCAACAAATGCTTTTAGAGGACATGGAACAAACCATAATAAGCCCAAATTGCTCAACCGAAATAAATTGGTTATAGCCTAGTCAATTTAGATAAAGAAGAAGAACTAGTTAACTGCACGCATAGTTACAGCCAAAAAAACAAAAATGGTAAAGTTCAGTACAGCTCATTTACTTCCTGTAGCTATTTTATTATAGATCTTTGGCGTCTTTTTCTCCTTCCCGTGTCCACTTTCTGATCTCTACATTGTGACGCAAAGATCCTTGGGTCGTACTAACTAAAAGGGCACCTTTACCATGTCACAGCACGGCCCTTGGTCATGCGATAATGAAAGAGGTTATTAAATGGAACCTCCACCATGTCACAGATTAAGCGGACCCTCTCCTGGATAAGGGCGCAGTTTCCCTGAGCTTAGAGCGTCTGAGAAGTGTACTAAAAGATAACGAGTTCAGCAACAATTACAATTTAATAAAGGTAACAAAACTGCTAAACAAACATTAACAAATATATAAGAATGATACAAAAAGAGATTTTATCAATGGATGCTCTTGAGGGGACTCATAGACCTATAGGCACTTAAACAATAAACCTTGTTGTGTATTTTATCAAAGACACACGAATCGCTGCTCTCACTACCCCATAGTGAGGAATTGCTTGAATCCCCAGAAGAGGACTACTGAACGCCATGATGAGAGGTGACTTTATAAAAATAGTTTTACGATCTGATTAGTTATGGCCTCGTTTAACACAGTTTAACGTATTTACAATGTCATACGTAATGTTTATGTTTTAAATTTAGATTCTTGACCTGATGGTGCTTTGACCGAAGACTTAGTACCTTTTTGTATATGACAATACGTGTCCTAATATCTGATTTCAGATGTTTATTAAAAAAATATCAATATCTAAAAAGTGCACACTGCCTATTATCAAACATTTAGAATATTGCATGAGAATTTAAAAATTGATATCGGTTTTTAAGTATTTGGAACATTTGGCCAAAAAACCTGAGTTATATTTATTTATTTAGATATTGTAATATTTTGGTTGCACAGGCCAAGGCCACTGACTGTTGAATAGTAGCTGCATAACCGTACAGAACAAGGCCCCAAAAACTTGGCTTAATTGATGACAACTTTGACAGTCAGAGTTGAAATATCCGGTACTTCTGAAGACACTCCTTCGGCTCTTTCTTGTTGAAGTGAAGGTGCACTCGCAGTTTAAGTAGATGTTTCTACAGGGATTACGGTTTCCCTGCATTTTGTGAATGTGCCGTAAACCTGGCATCTTCTTCTTTTGAACGGTAGAACTGTTTTGATAAATTTAAGCTCGGGTGTAGTCTTTTATTAGATATTTCGTCTTGACTAGTTTTTTTACTCGTTTTATAATAACCGGGCATAATTTACGAAATTTAAACATATATTCCGTGTTTGTTCTTTACAAAAGAAGAAGACGCCAGATTTACGAAACATTTGCAAAACGTAGAGAGAACGTAACACCAGCAGAAGCTTCTTTTTCAGCTGAAATTGCACCATTACTTCAACAAGAAAGAGCCGAAGGAGTGTCTTCAGAAGTACCGGCTAATTCGACTCTAACTGTCATAGATGTCAGCAGTTGAATTAGATTAATGAGTCCTGTACATTAATGTAGCCACCATTCCCAGAGAAGATACCTTGTTCTATGCTACCAAAACATTGCACTGCCCCATCTGGAATATTTCTGGAATCGAAGGGACTTTGTTTGACTCCATCTTCTGCATGGTCTCCGTCAAATGGTGCAATTATGGTGGACTATGACTAGCTTTTTTTCTCTGGTAATTTTAGTGATTCTGAATATTATGTCAATAATTCTTAGGAATCTTGGAGAATCCAAGAAGATCGTGTATATATGAAGGAATCGATAATAGAGAGTTATAGTGAAATTTCAAGTCTTAAGCCCAGTATGAAAGTAACGTTTGTTCAAATTATTTTGTATTTTTTAATGACAGTTTTGAACCATTCCTGTAAATAAAATTTATTAAACCTAAAAGTGCTAGAATATTTAAAAATGTTTTGAAGTTGACAAATATTATTTTCACTTATAAACGTCACGGTGTCAAATATTTCTGATACATAACACTTAACTAAAACATATTTAAAAATTGAAGTTGTAATTAAAAAAGTGGCAAATCTCTGTTGCTTCTTTTAAATTTTTATTACCATTAACATGATTATTTTTCCATCGCGAACATATCATTTTATAATACACGTTCCCCCATCCATGCATACGTACCACAAAAAAATTGAATATATTTTCTATTAGAACCGGGCATGTATATTGTTCTAGTCGATGTGTATATCACAAAAGCAATGTTGCCGAAAGTATATGGGTTTATAGATAGTGTATTGTAGGTGTAAATATTTTTTGAAGACGTAAGGAAACAAATGGTTTTAGTCGGAAAAAGTTCATGATAATGTTGTTAATATTACGCAAATAATTAACGTTAAACACACATTTTGGTAGCGAAATACTGAACTCCATAATTACAAAATATGGCGGGCATTAGATCCTGTTCGGCCGGCATCTGAACTTAATTTAATCAATATTACTGAACGGCTAATGCATACGAACCGTTTTGGAGGTTTTTCATTAGTCTGTCTACCTCATTTTTGCAGTCGGATGATATTTCCTCGCAATTTATGTAATGGATATGGGCTTTTGCGACGTAAATAGCACTTTATTAAAGATACGGCCCTCCGTGAAAACTATCTCGGAAATAGCATAACGACCTGACATTAAATGTCGTTTCAATAATGCTGCAATCGAATAAAATTGGAAAAATAATAAGTTTTATCGAACATGAACGTAAGTTTCGCCAATAAGGAAACCGGTGGGTATAAAACTGATGTGTACCGTATCTATGGGGTAATAAATTATACGAGGCCCTATTCCACATTTTATGAATATTTTAAAACGTTTAACAGAACTTTTTTATAGAATTATGTGTGCTTTAGTTTTTAAGCCATTAATCATTTTCCTTGGAAGAGGACATAAACATATAATAGGGGAAGTAAGATATTTATTTTCTTTTATTTTTTTGACGTTTTATTTTCTTTATTATTGATATTAATGAGTAAATCTTTGAAACAAAAAAGCAAACATTTCAGGAATTCGTACAATATATAAACCACATTTAATTAACCATAAAATTTACCATAGAAAAATGATTTCTAGATATACTGGTGTCCAAAAAAAATATATGTACATGTAATAGTTTGAATCCCCTCTGGGATTTAGCCTGTTAACTCTTTCTAAATCTATTTCTAATTCCCTTTTTCATTATTACAATTTCTCTATCAATTTCTTTTATTTTCTTCACTTCGTGATTCCTGTATTTTTCATACCATCTTCCATCTACTTTATCCATCTATTAAAATTTATTTTCCGTTTTTATATTTGGATAAACAATTTCTTTCATTGCTATTTTTGTTTTAAATTTTTAATAAAATTTGAACAGTGCTCTTTATTTTGAAACGACCCATATAGTAACTAAAAATGTAACTATTAATAATTTATAATGTATTGAAAGCATATTAACTGATTGATTAAAAGTGAATTTAAACATAATTGAAAGATAGGGAATGGATAACAAATTAAACATTTTCTATTCTAATTCTTTTAATCTGAGAGGAAAAAGTGCGGAAATAAAAATTTCGCGAGTGGAAACCGTAACTTTCAATCATATTCAGAGTTCTTATTTTTCTACGTCCCAGCTTTCATTTTTATCGCCCTAACAGTAATCTAACGTTTTGGCTCGAAATATTAAAGCTTGTTTTATCCCATTTGTGAAGATAGAATATATTGCTACTAACCCAAAATCTTCTAAAAGCGAAACTTCCACTTCTTAAAGATAGAAGTTGATTTCATTTTGGTCCGACGATTTTTATGTGGGCCACGGGCTTATCCTTTTATCCTTTGTTTATCTTTATTGAAGTATATGCAGCGGTTAATTTTTTTTTATGGAACTACGGAGCCGAATTTTATGTTATAGAAAATTCATAGAAAATATTTTCAAAAGGTCTATTAGAGATTATCACGAAAATTGTTTCATAAATTTCACTAGAAAAAATAAGGATGACATAAAAAAAATTAAAATATCGACAGTAAGATATAAATCAAATCGCATCCTACATTTAACTAAAAAGTCATTATTTTTGTTTTTGAACCACTCATTAACATGAACATTAAAATGTATAATTCAAAAATTGAGTAAATGAGATTATTAAAATTTATACTGCTCTTTTATTTAGGGATAAAGAGTGTTTTAACAATTAATTTTATCATTAAGAATGATAAATTATTTAATTTGTTTCAAATTAGATCTGCTTCAGACAGATTTCATAGTTAAATGTATAAAAATTTGAAAGAAAACTTGAGGCAAAATTATAAAACTTTTCGTTTTTAAATCAATAAAATTTGAGTTATTTAAATTACGAAGAAAATTTTTTGGATGCATATTAAAGAAGAAAGACATGATATGTAACTATTTTATGAGCAAACCAAATTGAAAGTACTAAAATTTGAATTTGTATGAAAATTACATGTAATTGGATGTCAAATTATAAAAATTATTTATAAGCTGAATTTGGAATTGAGAAAATTATAAAAGTAGTAAAAAATTTTAACAGGGTCATTTTCAGATCTTGCCTACTAAGAGTCGGTTACACAAAACTGATTAAAATCTACGATTTATTTGATTTAAAAGTTTGTTTTTTTAACATGACGTTACTCTCCAGAAAGAAAAAACAAAAGTAATGGTAAAGTAAAAAACTTTATTACTCGTGAATGTGATGAAGTGAAGTTTTTATTATCTGAGATTGCGTTAATTTAAAATTAACATTCACATTAAAGTAGATTAGCGGTGCTATTTAAATATTTGTTTTGAATTATTTAATAAAATAGAAAATTTTGTAATATTTTAGAATCATAAAGTTGATTTCACCAAAAGAATCCACTCTAAGATATCCTTATGTTTAAAATTTTTATCTCAGTTTCTTCCACAGTTTTCTGATCATGACATTTTCCTTACATTTTCTAATTCCTGCCCTTTTTATATTTTCCGATATCTGATTTATCAATTCCATTCTAGATCTACTTCTTCGCCTTCTTCCTCCGGGTTGCCATAATGCCATTTATACTATTAAGGTCCGTTTCTTTATTCTATATAAATGTTCCAAACTTTTCATTCTATTTTTCTTAGTTTTTCATCCTATGTCCAATTCGTCTAATTCTTGTTTTATTTCTTAATTCACTCTTTGCCTATAGTTATTATTTCCTAATTCTACTCTTAAAAATATGATCTTTCTTTCTATTATGTGAAGAAAACAGAACAACCAAAATTCAATAGAAAAAGATCCGAATCTCATTTGCATTTCCAGTCTCTCTATTTGTTTTTTGTAATATAAATACCAGCTCGTTCAAATAACCAGAAACAACGCTTTTCACAGCGTCAGACCAATGCATAATATTAAGGATCTCTTCAATTCACTATAATTCCAACGATAACTTTAACTTACAATATCGACGAATTCCTTTTCGTCTATTTGTTGACATTTATTTCGCCCCGAACATATTCTGGAAATACTGGCAAATGTTCTGAATTGTAATGTTCTTGGAAATAATATGACAACGACAAGCAACCGCAACTTACTACTATTGTTATTAAATTTGTTTCATACGGTTTCATTTTTCTAATAAAATTTACCATTAGATTGAATACATATGTTGGTTGTTTCTGGATAAAACGGTACATATGGGACAAAAAAAATATTAGGTTAGGAGCTTTAATATGGAGACCATTGTATTTCGTATTTAGAGGCTCAAAAATTCAGGATATCATGGTATCCAAGCAACAGGACTAAACTGAGTAGATCTTCTAACCAGTGCATTGTTGGGCACACCTTCTTTGTTATTGTCTAAACGAAAACTTCATTATTTTGTTGAGATTGGTTGTTTTTTAACTTAAACTGTTTCATTCCAGGTTAAATACGTTTCTGCAGTTCTAAAGATAATGTTAATCACATAGTAGCGTTATATGAACAAAAATCTATTATAAATAATCGTCAAAAACGAAGAACGTACAAATAATTTAATCAAGGTTTAAATTTTTAGTTTTAGAATCTCTTTGTATATTTTAATTGTCTTTGTTCAAATGTCATTTATTTTTAATAGTTTTTCAGTATTTTTCGAATTTAAATATTACCGGTTGTATATGGGAAATAAGTTTTAATTATAATCGAATATAAAAACGAGTGAACAACCTTTTCTAAGGAATTATTAATACAAGGAATTATTAGTTTCCTATTGAAGGCCCAAGGTTGAAGTAAATGATTTTGTATCACGAAATAATAATTGATTAAAAAAGTTTTGTTCATTTTGTCATGCTGTGATATGTTTTTCATAGAACCAATAATTTTTCCATTTTAGTTACCTCTGTTTTAATTATGAAATAAATCAAATTTTCTCAATTAATTTATTCATTGAATACTTTTAAATTTATGCGAAGAAAATAACAAACATTTTCTATATCTTGTCGAGTCGTATTATAAACGTTTTTTCGTAATTATCATATTAGTGAAACTTAGTGTAATTACAAGAAAAATTCAACGTACGATTGAAACAATCAAGAGAATTTAATAAGAACGAAGGCTCACCCTGTACACTTCCTACATTTAAATAAAAAATAAACATTTTTGCACCTCGACCCCTCATTAACCTGCAAATAATTCTGCACACTTTTTTTGAACATCAAGATGAACATAAAATTCCTGTTACTTATTTAGCGAGAAGTACATTCCGCACAAAAGAGCGACCGTTTCCATTAGACTGATTGAAATGTTTCTCTACCAAATTTGTGTGAAACTCGAACAAAAAGATACAAAAATAGAAAATTAGCAGTGACTTTCACGTTTTTCGCCAGCAATTCACGACATTGTCTCCAGTGTTAAACATCACTATCATTCACGAAAGTGCCAACTCGTTGTATGAAAAAAGTGGCTGCGGAAAGGAAATTGGGTCGCGTCAAATTAAAATACCAAATTATTTCGTTGTTAAATTGAGTGTTTAAGAAAAATTAAATACAATTTTCTGCTTTCATATATGTGGCATTTTAAAAATTTGAAACTGGATAGATAAACTAAGGTATTTATAGAAAGAAAGAATTAACAAAAAAATGTTTTATTTTGCATAATTATTGCTACAACAAAAATAATATATTACAAAATAAATGAAAAGATATATTTCTAAAATAATTTTTAAATTTGGCCGTTGAAAAAATTCTCATGATCCTCAATATTCAAAGGTTCTAAATTTTCTTCTTCAAGAATACACTCTTCTAAATTATACTTAAAAAATTTACAAAACGCCAAGCGAAAATGAATGTTTAATTTGACTAAAGTTAAAGTAACAATTAGAGGGGCGCAAAAAGCTATCCAATCAGGAATAAATATAGAAAATAATACAATAAAATGTATCGCACAATTATCAACTTTTAATAATTCATCGTAAATGCGTATGGGCACCCAAGAAAAAATTATTGTATTGGAGACAATTAAAGCGTAGTAATATTTGTTATTTGAAGTAAAACGTTTTCGAGATCTTACAATATTAATTATTATTAGCATAATTACTATTATTAAATAAATTACTACCTCTACTATATGTTCAATGTGATAAGGATAATAAAACAAAGTAATATCTAATGTATACCAAAATGAAATTAATATATATGGCATATAAATAGAATAAGTATACAGTTTTTGAAAAATATGATTGCTCTTAAAATTACACATTACTATTAACCAATCTATGCCTATTGCTAACCCAAAAATATACATAAGCTGCAAACTTGCTCGACCAAATTTAAAAAATAAAATAAAAGCAAAATAAGGCATTGAAATTAACATATTAAAAAGAAATTTAAAACTATACACCATCGAATGAGTAAGAATAAAAGCACAATTTACAACAAAATAATGCATTAAATACGAGAAAGTTTTTGTTTTTAAAGTTGGATTCGTTTTTATAACTATAATTGCTATTATATTTGAAACCAAGATTAATATGGATAATATTATCTTAATTACATCTGTAGCTTCATTCAACTTCCAAACTATTTTATACATTTCTTCTATTTTTTTCTGAGATGTATCCACGTCCACATTGCTTAAAGAATCTTCTGCTTCCATTAAACTCCATCCTCCATTTTAATACTGTTCAAATGACCGAAAGTGGTGATTTTCAACCTGAAAATGTTGCCCCCGGGTGGAGACAAAATTATTCCGTGCAAACCAACTAAAAATTAAAAAATTAGCGAGCATTTAATTCTGAGATAAAAGTAACCGAATCGTTTTTTAATTAATTAAGTTGAAAAACACTAACCTACAGAATAAAATAAATGAAAATATTTTAAATCAAAATTTAAAACTCATATAAACTAGAACTTTATGTAAAAAATAGTCCCAAAGCATAATTCCAATTCCAAAAATTCATAAAAATTAATGAAATACGAGCTCTGTGGTATTTTAAGATAAAAGTAACGCAAACATCCATTCGAATTCAATGTAATTTGAATCTCTGAGTTCGTATTAACATTTATAAATACATTATAATCGTCACTGATGAAACAAGTACTTACATTTGTTATTAAATGATTTTCTGTAAACCTTCATTTATCAGGTAAGTTAAAATATTTATTTTTATATAAAAATATTAACAGAATTTCTTATCAACAATCTTGATTGCTATTTTTTAAACTAGAATGTAAAAGCGGTTTTAATACTATTTTATTCTTTCCGACGAAAAAGTTTTTAATCGAAATTAATGAATTGGAAAGAGGTGTAGTTGAAAGTCAAGGTTCATTTTAAAACACTTTTATTTACTTTAGGATTGTACAGTGTGCGCACAAATAAATATAACCAATAATTAAGACATTTTTTTCGTTATAAAGGACATATTTTTAAAATTCGATATATAATTTTTTTTCTCTCTTATTTAGATTCTTGGTTTTCATTATACTAGTAACGTTTTTATTGAAGTACGATGCCATTATTAAAATAAAAATTAGTTTTCTCATATTTAATTTTCCTGTAAATTTTATTTGCAAAGCACAACTTAAATTTCGTTTTCATTTTAAAATTTTTCATGTATTTTATTCTTTAGGAGATTCGAATAACATAAAAAATGGAGGATCCAAGTTTAGTGGAAGCAGAAGATTCTTTAAGCAACATGGACGTGGATAGATCTCAGAAAAAAATAGAAGAAATGTATAAAATAGTTTGGAAGTTGAATGAAGCTACAGATGTAATTAAGATAATATTATCCATATTAATCTTGGTTTCAAATATAATAGCAATTATAGTTATAAAAACGAATCCAACTTTAAAAACAAAAACTTTCTCGTATTTAATGCATTATTTTGTTGTAAATTGTGCTTTTATTCTTACTCATTCGATGGTGTATAGTTTTAAATTTCTTTTTAATATGTTAATTTCAATGCCTTATTTTGCTTTTATTTTATTTTTTAAATTTGGTCGAGCAAGTTTGCAGCTTATGTATATTTTTGGGTTAGCAATAGGCATAGATTGGTTAATAGTAATGTGTAATTTTAAGAGCAATCATATTTTTCAAAAACTGTATACTTATTCTATTTATATGCCATATATATTAATTTCATTTTGGTATACATTAGATATTACTTTGTTTTATTATCCTTATCACATTGAACATATAGTAGAGGTAGTAATTTATTTAATAATAGTAATTATGCTAATAATAATTAATATTGTAAGATCTCGAAAACGTTTTACTTCAAATAACAAATATTACTACGCTTTAATTGTCTCCAATACAATAATTTTTTCTTGGGTGCCCATACGCATTTACGATGAATTATTAAAAGTTGATAATTGTGCGATACATTTTATTGTATTATTTTCTATATTTATTCCTGATTGGATAGCTTTTTGCGCCCCTCTAATTGTTACTTTAACTTTAGTCAAATTAAACATTCATTTTCGCTTGGCGTTTTGTAAATTTTTTAAGTATAATTTAGAAGAGTGTATTCTTGAAGAAGAAAATTTAGAACCTTTGAATATTGAGGATCATGAGAATTTTTTCAACGGCCAAATTTAAAAATTATTTTAGAAATATATCTTTTCATTTATTTTGTAATATATTATTTTTGTTGTAGCAATAATTATGCAAAATAAAACATTTTTTTGTTAATTCTTTCTTTCTATAAATACCTTAGTTTATCTATCCAGTTTCAAATTTTTAAAATGCCACATATATGAAAGCAGAAAATTGTATTTAATTTTTCTTAAACACTCAATTTAACAACGAAATAATTTGGTATTTTAATTTGACGCGACCCAATTTCCTTTCCGCAGCCACTTTTTTCATACAACGAGTTGGCACTTTCGTGAATGATAGTGATGTTTAACACTGGAGACAATGTCGTGAATTGCTGGCGAAAAACGTGAAAGTCACTGCTAATTTTCTATTTTTGTATCTTTTTGTTCGAGTTTCACACAAATTTGGTAGAGAAACATTTCAATCAGTCTAATGGAAACGGTCGCTCTTTTGTGCGGAATGTACTTCTCGCTAAATAAGTAACAGGAATTTTATGTTCATCTTGATGTTCAAAAAAAGTGTGCAGAATTATTTGCAGGTTAATGAGGGGTCGAGGTGCAAAAATGTTTATTTTTTATTTAAATGTAGGAAGTGTACAGGGTGAGCCTTCGTTCTTATTAAATTCTCTTGATTGTTTCAATCGTACGTTGAATTTTTCTTGTAATTACACTAAGTTTCACTAATATGATAATTACGAAAAAACGTTTATAATACGACTCGACAAGATATAGAAAATGTTTGTTATTTTCTTCGCATAAATTTAAAAGTATTCAATGAATAAATTAATTGAGAAAATTTGATTTATTTCATAATTAAAACAGAGGTAACTAAAATGGAAAAATTATTGGTTCTATGAAAAACATATCACAGCATGACAAAATGAACAAAACTTTTTTAATCAATTATTATTTCGTGATACAAAATCATTTACTTCAACCTTGGGCCTTCAATAGGAAACTAATAATTCCTTGTATTAATAATTCCTTAGAAAAGGTTGTTCACTCGTTTTTATATTCGATTATAATTAAAACTTATTTCCCATATACAACCGGTAATATTTAAATTCGAAAAATACTGAAAAACTATTAAAAATAAATGACATTTGAACAAAGACAATTAAAATATACAAAGAGATTCTAAAACTAAAAATTTAAACCTTGATTAAATTATTTGTACGTTCTTCGTTTTTGACGATTATTTATAATAGATTTTTGTTCATATAACGCTACTATGTGATTAACATTATCTTTAGAACTGCAGAAACGTATTTAACCTGGAATGAAACAGTTTAAGTTAAAAAACAACCAATCTCAACAAAATAATGAAGTTTTCGTTTAGACAATAACAAAGAAGGTGTGCCCAACAATGCACTGGTTAGAAGATCTACTCAGTTTAGTCCTGTTGCTTGGATACCATGATATCCTGAATTTTTGAGCCTCTAAATACGAAATACAATGGTCTCCATATTAAAGCTCCTAACCTAATATTTTTTTTGTCCCATATGTACCGTTTTATCCAGAAACAACCAACATATGTATTCAATCTAATGGTAAATTTTATTAGAAAAATGAAACCGTATGAAACAAATTTAATAACAATAGTAGTAAGTTGCGGTTGCTTGTCGTTGTCATATTATTTCCAAGAACATTACAATTCAGAACATTTGCCAGTATTTCCAGAATATGTTCGGGGCGAAATAAATGTCAACAAATAGACGAAAAGGAATTCGTCGATATTGTAAGTTAAAGTTATCGTTGGAATTATAGTGAATTGAAGAGATTCTTAATATATATATAATATAATCGGATGTGGATCTTTTCCCTCTTGTGTTTCTGTTGTTTTACTTTCTCCACATAATAGAAAAAAGTTGATATTATGAATAGTAAAAGTAGGAAATAATGAATATAGCAAAAAATGAATTACGAAATAAAACAAGAATAAATTGATATAGGAAGAAAAATAAAGAAAAACAGAATGAAAAGTTTAGAACATAGATAGTATAAATGACACAATGGCAACCTGAAGGAGGAAGGGGAAGAAGTAGATCTAGAATGGAATGGATAAAGCAGATATCGGAAAATTAGAAAATGTAAGGAAAATGTCATGAATAGAAAACTATGGAAAAAACTGAGAGAAAAATTCTAAACATAACGATATCTGAGACTGGATTCCTTTAGTGAAATGAACTTTAAGAGTCTAAAATATTCCATAATTTTATTAAATAAATTAAAAAACATTTAAAAAACTCCGCTCATATCCTTTAATGTAGGTTTAAATTTTAAATTAATGCATGTTGCAATCTCAGATAAAAAAATCTTCACTTCACCAGATTCACGAGTAATAAAGTTTTTTATTTTACCATCACTTTTGTTATTTATGTTTTTATGTTTAAAGAAAAACTAAACTTTTAAATCAAATAAATCGTAGATTTTAATCAGTTTTGTGAAACGGACTCTTAGTAGGCAAATCTGAAAAATCCAAATTCAACTTATAAATAATTTTTATAATTTGACATCCAATTACATGTAATTTTCATACAAATTCAAATTTCAGTACTTTCAATTTGGTTTGCTCATAAAATAGTTACATATCATGTCTTTCTTCTTTAACAACAAACAAACAAATTTTTTTCTTAATTTAAATAACTCAAAATTTTATTGATTTAAAAAAGAAAAGTTTTATAATTCTTTCAAATTTTTATACATTTAATTATAAAAACTGAGTGAAACAAATTAAATAATTTATCATTAATGATAAAATAAATTGTTAAAACACCATTTATCCCAAAATAAAAGAGCAGTATAAATTTTAATAATCTCATGTGGTATCATACTCAATTTTTGAATGATACATTTTAATGTACATGTTAATGAGTGGTTCAAAAACAAAAATAATGACTTTTTAGTTAAATGTAGGATGCGATTTGATTATATCTTACTGTCGATATTTTAATTTTTTTTATGTCATCCTTATTTTTTCTAGTGAAATTTATGAAACAATTTTCGTGATAATCTCTAATAGACCATTCGAAAATATTTTCTATGAATTTTCTATAACATAAAATTCGGCTCCGTAGTTCCATAAAAAAAAATTAACCGCTGCATATACTTCAATAAAGATAAACAAAGGATAAAAGGATAAGCCCGTGGTCCACATAAAAATCGTCGGACCAAAATGAAATCAACTTCTATCTTTAAGAAGTGGAAGTTTCGCTTTTAGAAGATTTTGGGTTAGTAGCAATATATTCTATCTTCACAAATGGGATAAAACAAGCTTTAATATTTCGAGCCAAAACGTTAGATTACTGTTAGGGCGATAAAAATGAAAGCTGGGACGTAGAAAAATAAGAACTCTGAATATGATTGAAAGTTACGGTTTCCACTCGCGAAATTTTTATTTCGGCACTTTTTCCTCTCAGATTAAAAGAATTAGAATAGAAAATGTTTAATTTGTTATCCATTCCCTATCTTTCAATTATGTTTAAATTCACTTTTAATCAATCAGTTAATATGCTTTCAATACATTATAAATTATTAATAGTTACATTTTTAGTTACTATATGGGTCGTTTCAAAATAAAGAGCACTGTTCAAATTTTATTAAAAATTTAGAACAAAAATAGCAATGAAAGAAATTTACTAATATTTCCAATTTATTAACCATAGCAATAACATTGCAAATTTCTGAGATAAAAAATGAGCAGATTAACTGTGAACTCATTATTCAACAAAAAATATAGTTATAATAAATAAAATAGCAACAAATGAATTTTCAGTAAAATTTTAAAATAAAACATAAATTTTAAAACGAAAAGAGTGAAAACCAGTGAAAAAATTCCAAAATATTAAAATCGATCCAAAATTATCGAAATTGATTTAAAATTGTTCTATTAACAGAAATTATTCAGAATGATCTGAAATTATTTAAAATAGTACAGTTTTTAAAACTCGTAAATTATTCATAATAATTTCACGTGAATAAAACAGATTCAAAATTGTTGAAAATAATTCTAAAATATCTAAAAAGCAACAACATTGTTTAATCTGTGTGAAATTATTTCAATAATCCAAAAATTTTCAAAATAACCCAAGAATTGTATAAAATACTTTTAAATTATTCGTAATGATCCCAAATTATTGAAATCACTTCTAAAAATTCGTATTTGTGAAATTGTCTGAAATTATTCAAAATTATTTGAGTATCTTTAAAATATCTCCAAATTTTATGCAATGGTCGTAAAAAATCCTAATATTTTCAAGTTTTTGAAATCAGTTCAAAATTCTTTAAAATAACTTTAAAGTTGTTCAAGAAAGATTCAAAATAGTTTCATCTATCTAAAATTTTCCAAAATAATACAAAATTTAAAAACACGGTTCTAAGTTATTCCTAATAATCTCAAGTTATTAAAATGGTTTCAAATTATTCAAAAATTGGTTCAATTTTAGCGAATTAGTTTTACGTGCTTTTTCTTTATTATTTTTTTCAAAAAAACCTTCTTAATTATTTAAAAACCTTTTTTATAGCACAAATAAGCCTAAACTTATTTTTTATGTAAGTAATTATCAAATGATTTAATTATACACCATTTTTTGTAATACAAGAAATGTTTTACTATATAATGAGAAACAAGAAAACAATGACTACTAGAAAATTCATGAACTAGCATAAACAAGGGTTTAATTTTTTAGCTTCCTGATTTGGGTGAAACTTGGAATGCTTTAGGCATCTTCCGGAAAACTTTTGGATATTTCTGGCACTGACATTTTACGAAATTCGTAATTTCGAATTTCTGTGAAACCTCTATCAAATTCTGTATTGTGCTAGTATTAAAAATTTAAACGGAAATTATTCGTACTAAAAAACGTTTTGAAGTATTTGTTTCTACCACCAAATTTAAAATACAATATAAGTACCTTCCAAAAATGTGCAGAAAAACTTTTACCAAATGGTCTAACTCCATCCAACTATTCATGAGTACCTTCCAAGAGGTTTACGACACAAAGCACTAACACTGAAAATTAATTTTAATACCAAACACTAACTTTGCCACTTCATCTTGTGAATAGTAGCAATGATGTCAACACAGAAACTTCAGTCGTTACGTTTACACATTTCCCTAAATACAACAAACTTCTGAGCCGATTAGAACGAAAGTCTTCAAACCTCACATTTTAAGTCTAAAAATTAATTTCCATGTTTTTTATGGAAACTTCTTCGAAATTTTCCGCCGCATTTTCCAACTCGCGCGGAGTTTTCTCGGGAAAAGTGATGCGGGACATGCATACGTCATCAAATTCGCGCCAAACTGATTTCGGATGAAGTTTCAACGTTGGAAGTGGCGGTCGCGAATGTTTGTAATTCCCGTGCGCAACTTCAACCTGCGCGTTGGAAAATTTTGTATATATACAACTAAGTCAAAAAATCAAAAATCAAATAATTCAACACAATATCTCGAAAACTTGATTCAAATTGGAAAATAAATTTACACCAGTAGAAACTTTTCATTTCTATTTGATTCCATTTCGAAGTTGTAGGTTTTTAAAATAAATTGTCTAATTTTGGGACACCCTGTATTTATAGGTCAAGCAAAAATTTAAAATAAATCGTATAATTCTGAGATACACTGAATATATGTGCTATCAAAAATTGGAATTTTATTGATGTTAACAATAGATGTTTCAATACATGTATTGTCTAGTTCCTTCAATACAGAGATCCTCCCCTTTGATCCGCCTTTGACTTTATATAAATATTTTAAATCGATTTTTATATCTGAGGTCGAGAAAATGTACATGAGTAATACATTTGTCACAATTAAATTTTTAAACGATTGTTCGTTATTTTTTGAGATTTATATTAAAAATTTTAATTTTTTATGATCTTATATTTTTAATAAAGTGGTACTCAAATTTTTACATTTAACTCAAGTTACTGAAATTCATTCAAACTTCCTGAAAATCATTCTAAAATTTTTAGAGCACGATCAATTATCAGAATTTTTCGCAAAATAGTTTGATATTTTTTAAAATAATAAAAAATATTATAAAATGGTTCGAAATTATTCACAATCATACAAATTATTTTGTAATTTGTTATTATATTGTAACTGGTTAAAAATATTTGAGAATTATTTAAAATGTTTTATAAAATAATCCAAAATTTTTCAAATTATTTGATTCTATTCAAAATGATCTGAATTTCTTTAAATAACAAAAAATTTTATAAAATGGTAATTAATTGTTTATTATTATTTATAAATGATTCTAAATAATTTTTTATAATCCCAAATAATTGAAATTTGGTTCTAAATTGTTAAAAATGTTGAGATTTTCTAAAATTATTCATTATGATCTGAAATTTATTAAACTAACACAAAGTTTTAAGTTACCAATTATTTATTTTATCCTCGTTATTGAAATTATTCAAAATATTAAAAATTTTTTTTAAAAATGGTTCTAAATTAATTATAATAAATCAAAATTATTGAAATTAGTGCAAAATTGTATAAAATAATTCTAAAATTTTTAAAGAATGATCCAAAATTGTTCATAATTCAAAATGTTCTGAAATTCTTTAAAATAATACACAATTTCATAACATGTTTCTAAATTAATCATAATAATTTCATATTCTTGAGATTGTTTCAAAATTGTTCATAATAATTAGAACAATTTTCTAAAATGACAGAAATATTTTTCAAATTAATTAAAATTGTTCTAAAAAATGAGAAATTCTTTGAAACAAAATTTTATAAAATGGTTCTAAATTAATAACAATCAACCAAAATTATTGAAATTAATAAAAAATTGTCCTACATTTATTAAAGAAGTTGTTTATGTTTTCTAAAATTATTTAAAATGATAAAAGATTAAAAAACACGAAATTTTATAAAATTATTCCTAACATTCTTAAGTTTTTAAAATGGTTCAAAATTGTTCAATAATTTGTAATTTTTACAGAACAATTCAAAATTATTTATACTGATCTCAATTTTTTTTAAATTATACGAATTTCATAAAATGAACATTCATAATAATCCCATGTTTGTGAAATTGGTTCAAAATATTTGAAAATGACTTGAACATTTTTACAAAATATTTAATATTTGTTCAATTTGTTATAGTGATAATAATATATTTTTTTAATCATTATCAAATTTCATATTCTAACGACATTCTAATCTAGTCACAATTTCATCAAAATCGTGATGAAAATTTCTTACTTGATTAATATCATAACATTGCATTTACCTTTCTGGATTTAAATTTTAAAAAAGCCAGTAATTTTTAACAGCGTTATAATTTTTTTACACATAAAAATATTGCTCTATTTTCGGGCCTTTAACGTAATAAGCTCATCTATATGGCCTAACATTTACACTAAAAAGATAAGTCTGATATAAATATTTACCTTTCGATGAAAATATGTCTGAACTGTATGTATCCGCATAATTTTTGCATAACTGATTTCAGCCTCAAAACTAAGTGTGAAACAATTTAAAAAGTGAAATTTAAAATAAATTAAACCCGAGGAGTGTTTACCTTTCAAGAATGTTCACATAGAGATAAAAATTTTAATGCTATAATCTATAATAGCGTTTTGAAGGCTTTAAATCGGTTGGGATAAATAAGTTCGGCAACGAAATTAAAAAAGTTTTGTCAATTTACCATAGGCGGGTTTTTCTTAACACAAAAAAAAATAACTAAAATTCTTAATTGTGGGAAAAATTGTAATTTACATTCACAGCTACTTGTGGTAAATATTTGTATGAAAAATAGTAAATAAATCTTGCTGTGAAAATTGGTTTAAATCGAATTTTCCACCCCGCCGCTGATTTCTATTGCCAATCCATCATGGTTTGTATTTTTGGAATGACAAGTCAATTTACTAGGCGGCTGCAGTCATTAAGTGAATTTTCATTTTGGTTTATACCGAAGCGGTTTTCTTTATTTTGTTTTCCATGTTAATTCGTTTTTCGTATAGAAATCAATGCAGTGTATTATTAATAAGCGCACGGAAGAAACAGCTTTCTTAAATGTCGTTTTAAGTGAAGAATGTTGTAAAAACGTTAATTATGCCGCAATTAACATAAAATCTTATTTTGTGTCGCGTTTTTAATTTGCATTTTTAGGAATGGAAAATTCTTCCAGGAAGATTTAATAAATTAGTTGCATAAAAAAGTGTTTCGTATTTAAAGATATTGAAATATTTTAGATTATTTTGGATAAATTCATATCATTTTAAACGGTTTTGACAATTTTGAAGAATTTGTCAAAAAAGTCGAAATATTATAAACATTTTTTTATTAATTAATAACTTGGATTTAATATAATTAATTTAGAATAATTTTATACATTTTACATTATTCAAAAGAAGTTACAATCATTGTGAATAGTTTCAGTTATTTTAATAAATTTTGAATCGTTCGGTAAATATTTCGAATTCTTTTTAAGAATTTATGGAAATATTTTATAAATTTTGTTATTATTTTAAAGAATTTTAGATTATTTTAAATAATCTCAAATAATGTGAAAAATTAAGTTTTTTAAAAAGTTTGGTATTATTTTTAATAATTCTAAACTAATTTGAATAGTTTGAAATATTTACTAGTAACACTTTAGAAAACATTGTATTATTTTCAAGAATAATTTTAGATAATTGGAACAATTTTCTTTCACAATGTTGAAATGTTCGAACAATTTTAATAATTTAAGATGTTTGTATTATTAAAAAGAAATCCATCATTTTAAAAATTTGTAGGTATTTTGAACAATTTGTTACTAATTTCAAAACAAAAAAATAGAGAAATTTAAGAAAATATTTAAAAGATTATTATTATTAGCAATGAAAATGTAGGACAATTAACAAAAAGAGAAGAAGGAAACATATAAATAAATAATGAAGATACTGCAAATAATACAAGATTAAAGTACCAAAATAGCAAATCAAAATATATTAAAAGAAAAATTGAAAAGTCTATAAATAGATGTTAAAGAAGGAATAAGATGAGAAATAACACATTTTCAACAGAAGAAGACATTTTTAGATAGTAATATCACATCATTATCAATAAACGCAATTAAGAAATAGAGAAATACCAGGATGAAGAGTCAAAATGAAAATTATGAATGAAAAGAGGAGAAAAAACTCGTCAATTTCAAATACTTCAAAAAAATTTTGGATTGTTAGATTTTAGTTAGATTTAGATTTAGATTTAGATTTAGTTAGATTTTAGATTTTTAGAAATACTTTAAATAATATTGAGCCAATTTCAATACATTTTTAATTTTATAAATTTTCTTCAAAAATATGTGTACTGGATAATACTTTCGCATGTTTAATTTATTTGTTCAGAGTTCAGAACGTCGCTTAGGATTTTTTTTATAAATACTGGATATTTATATTTAGAAAAATGACATAACGACGTTACATCAAATAATTTCCAGTGTGGATTCTACATGTTTCCATTCTATGATTTCTTGCAGACTTTTCCCAATTTAATTCAGTTCTTGTTTGTCAGAGTTTTCCGGCCAAGGAAACCCTTTAAACTAGTACAGAGAAACAGCTTCCCTAAATGTGATTTCTTTTACTTGTTTGTATATTCAGTGTATATTCTAAACTTCAGTAATGGTAGAAATTATATTCAATTAGAAAACAAACTTTTGGCCATTATATTCTTGGCAAAATTTAACAAAGCTAAGTTCCGTAGCGGCTTTAAACTTTAGTCTTATACCAGCTTTTCTAAGAAATCCTATTCCTATTAGTTGCAGTTGCAGGCCGCTTGATATTATTGTTTATTAATGTAGTTTCAAAGTAAATTAAAGCGAAAAACCCAATTATTTGTTGAAATAAAGTTCTAGCGTCTAATAAAGAGACTCGTTTAAATTTCGGTTACTTTTAGTATTAGATTCAAAAATCAAACATAAAAAAAATCATATTTGGAATGCATTAGCAACACAGCAACTTTAAGTGGAAAATTCCATTGTACAGTCAACAATAAACCAAACTAATCTCCATCTCACTCTCATTAAAAATTATCTACCACACCTTAAACCTGACACGTGCAGTCATTAACCTAAAACGCAATAATTCCAAAAGCATCACATGCAAAAGTGACATTCATATTCAAACTCTATTAGGAAATATTTTAATTTTATTCTCCATTTCTACGTAAGATTTTACTACTTTTTTTTCTCGCCTTCTTCTTTAAGTACACTATTTGCTCTAGATTTTTCTATTTGCTGGAAATGTACTGCTCTTTTTCTTTCTCTGTTATCTTTTTGTGTCCTCTATATACTTACCTGTTTCCATTCTATTATCATTTAATTTTATCTTGATTTCCATTTTTTTTATTGATATTGTTGGTATTATTGTTAATTCTATTAAATATATTGTGGAATACAATCAATATATCTATTGTAATGTTTATTTTTAGGGTAGTTGTTGTTAATATTCTTTCTGTAATCTCCCTAATACATCTTCCTTTTATCTTTGTGTTATTGGATTTTTCTATCTTCCTTCTTATTTTTTCTCCAAATTCATGTATTTTTGTATTCCCTCCTTGTCCAAAATTTCCTTCTAAATATCTAAAATGTTTTGCTCTAATTGATTTTGCTTTCTGAAAATTTCCTCTTCTGACTTATATCGAATATTTACTGGTTCTGATCTTTTCCTTTTTTTAATACTATTTCTGGACTTTTAAGATTTTCTTGATTTTTTCTTTATTATTAATGTTTTCTTCTGATGCTCTAATTTACTCTTGTTTTGCTTTAATTTGCTCATATTTTTTTTTCTATTCCTTTAAATAGTTATAATAAATTATTTATATTAATTAATTTTTAAATAAGAATCCAAAATTGATCTTAAATTATTTAAAACAATCTAAAATTCTTTACAACAAATACACAACAGTCTAAATTATTTATAAGTTATTGAAATTTTGTTCAAGATAAGCTAAAATTTTTTTTTTAAAGAACGAGCCAAAATCAAATTAAGTTAAATTATTTATCTGAAATAATCTAAATTTTTTTAAAATAATATAAAATTTTACAAAACGGTACTAAATAATTGTTAATAAACTTCAGGGCATATTTTACTAACAGTTACCATTTTATATAAACTAGGTAAGGATTATACTAAAAATTAATCAAAAAAATAGAACCCACAAGCAAAGAGCAAAGAAATAAGAGTTAAAGAAAAATGGAACCAGAACCAGAAAATTAAAAAAAAGAAATACTGTTATCCTAAATATATTCCATAAATGCTGATATCTTCTATTTTTATATTTTAGGCTTCTATATCTTATAATTCTTTTTATATTTGGGTCCTTTTTTCTATGACTCTTATTTTTTGGCTCCTTTTTAGTGCCTCATAGGTAAGTATGTTTAGCAATACTATATAAATTATTTATTAATAACTAACATTTTACATGAAAATGGTGAATCTATGAAGAAAAGTAAAACCATAGTAAAGTTATATTTTTATTATAAAATTACAAATTAAAAAATATATAAATTTTTATGTCTAAAACATTATCAAAATCACAAGCTTATGTTTAATTTGCACAAATATAAAACCACAAAACTTTACCTAAGATATTTAAAAAAAAAGGAAACTATTGAGGTCTTTACAAATTTATTAATTAATATTTAATTGTTAAAGCGTTAATTTATTTTCAAAATGATATTTAAATTTGTAGTTTGTTTGACTAATTTATTTTTTATGTATTTAATTATAATTTTTTCTATAAGGATTTAAATTGTTTTTCTTTCCAAAATCTAGTTTGACATATTTAGAATTTAATTAAAGTTCATTAGGTTTCAATAAAAAATATATACGGAACTTAAAGAAGTCTAAGTATATTTCTTTGGAAATAAATTAATTTTGATTCGAACAATATTAAAACAATTTTCCTAATAATAAACTCTTCTATTTCGATATTTTTGTTAAAATGCTAAAATACTTTTTAATACTTCTAGATCAATAGAGTTACAAGTATTGTAATAAATTCCTCATTTTGTAAATATAAACGTTTCCTTATACCTAAATAAAAAAATATCTAGTTTATATTAAGATCTGAGAAGCTGTTAATATAATTGTAAATTTAAAATCAGTAGCGCTGTTATTTAGGACAGTAAATTATTCTCTTAATCTAGTAATAATGATTCCTGAATTCTTTTATATAAAGTAACTTTTAAACATCAAATCATAAAAAAATGTTATAAAAAGGAAACGATTTTAAAAACGTTGATTATCTCTCTTCCTTTTTAAGGCATCATAAAGTCCACATCCGTTAAATATTTAAAACCCCAGTCTTCTAGATTCATACAAAATTGTGACCTAAACCCAAAATTGTTTGACACCGTAAATCTAATCTAATAACAGTGATATCAATTCCGTAATATCTTCAGTCATAATATCCCTGTAATTCTCGTTAGTATTGAAAACGTCCATCATGTATTTAGGCCGACCTTCAAATAAAAAATGAGAAAAAGACTCATCTGATCCAGCTGCTTCTATAAATACATCTTCTGGAATTTGCGTTAAGCTTCTGTCTATTGTTGAGTGAATTTTAACGTACCCCATAAAAATATCGCAAGTCGTGTAAAACTCGTCTTCACTCAATACGTCACTCGAATTAAAACCTTCCTCCCCCATAAACTCCGAAAAGCATTTGTAGTAGTAATTTAAAAAGTCCGTTAAGTGGCGGTCTCTAAATTCTCTTCTTGTGTTTAAGAATAAAAACGCTACAACGTCAACGGCCGGTGGTTTTAAGGCTAAAGTTTGAAAATCTATGATTTTGCAACATGTTATTTTATCGTTTTCGTCGTATTTGTAGAGGAAATTGTTTGCCCAAAGATCGTTGTGAGTTAGTGTTCTTTTGTATTTTTTCAACAGTTCATTATCTTTAAAATTTTTAATTGTCTCCATTAATTTTTTTTTAAAATCTGTGTTTTTATTACCAAATATTAAGTCGGCTATATTTGATATTCCTTCAGCAGAATAAGTATAATATTTGTTAACAAGCGAATTGTCGTTAAAAAGTGTTTCTTTCAGAACATCAGGGCATTTATTTTCTAAATTATATTCAGCAAAATCGTTCGATTTCTTTAATTGGAATATTATCCCATCTGCGTGAAATCTCGCTATAGTTTTTAAACAAGCGTAGCAATGCTCTACATCCAAACTTCCAGTTTTTCCACTTCCTCTGTACGACAATTGGGTTAAATCTTCTAAAACGACAGCATCACAGTCACAAAAATAACTTTTGGCTAAATAATCGCACTTCAAACCGCAGGATTTTAGATCCGGTACAAACGTTTCATAAAAAAACGCTTCTTTTTCGTACGCCAACATTTCTCTTGAAACTTTGTACATTATTGGATTGTTTACGGGTAAAATTTTAACGAAAAATCTTACATCGCTTTGTTTTCCTGCTTCATTGTAGATTATTTGCAGGAAAAACTGTTCTCCTATTAAACCGTCCAGTTGGTTAGTGAGTGGAGAAATTGAGAAGTTTTCAAATGTTACATCTTTATTTTCAGCCCATTGCGTAAGAATTTTTTTGCTTTGATCTTCGGTTATTACGCCACTTTCCATCTGAAAAAAATTCAAAAGGTTAAAATTAGATCATTCGAGTAATCAAAAATACACAAATATCGAAAAAGAAGAAATTGAAATAACTTGATTGTAAATCATATTTAGTAAGTTCATACAAAATGTTAACTTCTAGTATATTGACTAATTTCACTAATAGACGTATAATAATAAACTTAGAATTTAAATATTAAATACAGCATCGCTAATTTTTGTAAATCATAAATTGTAGAAGAGATTTTAAGAATTCATAATCACTTTAAACTACTTATAACTCATAGCAAACCTCGTACATATTACTCTAAGGTATATTAATAAGCCCTTTTCCTATCTGCTGACAATCTTTTGTTTATATCTTGTATCTTGTTAACTTACCTTATCCTGTAAATTTGGTTAATCTAGTTGGATATTGTATGTATATTAAATATAACATTATAGTTTACCATCAGCACATTTTATTAATATAAAACAGAACAATTAAAGCCAAATATTTGAACTTCTGATTGATTTTTTATCAATACCAATTCAGTACATTAACCTTAGATAATCCGTGTCAGATTTAAACAAAACAAATATATTTGTTATTAAAAATAATTTGCGTTGCAAAAATAGACCCCTTTAACAAATATACAAAAAAAATTTAATTGGATATTTTTAATACAAATTTATATTCTTGCATCGTTAGATAAAGTATAATTTGTAATTAAATTATTTTTAACATAGACAAAGTGATTGATTAATATTGCACGGGTATTCACAAACTGATTAATTCCTTGGATCAAAATGTGAAAAATGCTTCATAATTTGTTGCTAATTTACTGTTTTATCTTTTCAAAGTTTTTATTCAACATTCTGGATACCAGAAATTTGACATTTTTTCTCTGACAAAACAATAATCTACAGAGTTGTTCCCCGGGGGTCAACATTGGAACCCCATTTGTTTTTATTACTTTAGGTAATTTATTCAAATGTATTGACGATATGTTTGGTTTGCTTTCATTTTTTAGATGCCTCAAAGATTTTTACATATAAAAAAAATATAATTTTTAATTTCTTGTATTTGTGAGTTTGTCACTATTTGAATTTGCATTTTTATGGCAATAAAGTAATTTTTGTTGTTATTGTTTCTATCTTGAATGCTGTTTCTTTCTAATATTTTATATTTCATAAAATAATACACAAATAATAAATTCATTATTTTCTTAGCTTTTTACACGTTGAAAAATGAAACGAATCCATTTACATAAATTGAAAAAATCTGAAATATTTAATATATTAATAAATAATGAACAAAATATTTTAAACGAAATTCCTTTCCAGACTATTAAATAAATTAATAAGCACGTTACTTCCCACTACAAATGAACAAATAACACAAATTTCTACTCACTGATCCGATATCTAAACACAGGGTGTATCTATTACATAGACTGTCGCACTTACTGATTAACTTCACAACCTGAAAAATTCGAACGGAATTTATCGAATGGGAGATCAAGCATTAGTTAATTTAAGATAATAGAATTGGTCTGATAACTATGGAGGTCATCAGTGCCGTATCCACAGCTGCAGTCGTCAAACTACGCGTAAATGAAACAAATTCGACTGGAATGATAACTAATAACCTAAATAGTGATCGGTGTTAATTGGCTCACTCGTCCCCGATTTATCGAACATATCGAGACGATAATTTCGTTGCTGCAAACAAATGTTATTTTTTAAACAAAGAATCCAAGTAAAATATTTAATGAAATTAAAAATTTGTGTTGAAACAATTTTTCGTTAAATTTCAATAAAAATTGGTCTTTTTTAATGTAAATTGTAATAGTTTTATCAAACTTTAATAAAAATCGATGTTTTTTACTTAAATACTGGTAGAAATTAACTTTTTTTAGTAAAAACAGTATTTTTCAGACAAATTTTAATTAAAACCAACAATTTTTCGTTAAATTTCAATAAAAATTGGTCTTTTTTTAATGTAAATTGTAATTGTTTTATCAAACTTTAATAAAAATGGATATTTATTACTTAAATACTGGAAGAAATTAACTTTTTTTAGTAAAAACAGTATTTTTCAGACAAATTTGAATTAAAACCAACAATTTTTCGTTAAATTTCAATAAAAATGGGTCTTTTTTTAATGTAAATTGTAATTGTTTTATCAAACTTTAATAAAAATGGATGTTTTTTACTTAAATATTGGTAGAAATTAAACTTTCTTTTAGTAAAAACAGTATTTTTCAGTCAAATTTGAATTAAAACCAACAATTTTTCGTTAAATTTCAATAAAAATTGGTCTTTTTTAATGTAAATTGTAATAGTTTTATCAAACTTTAATAAAAATCGATGTTTTTTACTTAAATACTGGTAGAAATTAACTTTTTTTAGTAAAAACAGTATTTTTCAGACAAATTTTAATTAAAACCAACAATTTTTCGTTAAATTTCAATAAAAATGGGTCTTTTTTTAATGTAAATTGTAATTGTTTTATCAAACTTTAATAAAAATGGATATTTATTACTTAAATACTGGAAGAAATTAACTTTTTTTAGTAAAAACAGTATTTTTCAGACAAATTTGAATTAAAACCAACAATTTTTCGTTAAATTTCAATGAGAATTGGTGTTTTTTAATGTAAATTGTAATTGTTTTATCAAACTTTAATAAAAATGGATGTTTTTTACTTAAATATTGGTAGAAATTAAACTTTCTTTTAGTAAAAACAGTATTTTTCAGTCAAATTTGAATTAAAACCAACAATTTTTCGTTAAATTTCAATAAAAATTGGTCTTTTTTAATGTAAATTGTAATAGTTTTTTCAAACTTTAATAAAAATGGATGTTTATTACTTAAATATTGGTAGAAATTAAACTTTCTTTTAGAAAAAATAGTATTTTTCAGTCAAATTTGAATTAAAACCAACAATTTTTCGTTAAATTTCAATAAAAATGGGTCTTTTTTTAATGTAAATTGTAATTGTTTTATCACACTTTAATAAAAATGGATATTTATTACTTAAATACTGGAAGAAATTAACTTTTTTTAGTAAAAACAGTATTTTTCAGACAAATTTGAATTAAAACCAACAATTTTTCGTTAAATTTCAATGAGAATTGGTGTTTTTTAATGTAAATTGTAATTGTTTTATCAAACTTTAATAAAAATGGATGTTTTTTACTTAAATATTGGTAGAAATTAAACTTTCTTTTAGTAAAAACAGTATTTTTCAGTCAAATTTGAATTAAAACCAACAATTTTTCGTTAAATTTCAATAAAAATTGGTCTTTTTTAATGTAAATTGTAATAGTTTTTTCAAACTTTAATAAAAATGGATGTTTATTACTTAAATATTGGTAGAAATTAAACTTTCTTTTAGAAAAAATAGTATTTTTCAGTCAAATTTGAATTAAAACCAACAATTTTTCGTTAAATTTCAATAAAAATGGGTCTTTTTTAATGTAAATTCTAATAGTTTTATCAAACTTTAATAAAAATGGATGATTTTACTTAAATATTGGTAGAAACTAAACTTTCTTTTAGTAAAAACCATAAAAGACCATATTCCGCCCAATGATTTTCGGAAAATAGAGTAATTGTCTGTTTTTCAATTCTAGAAATTGTTTCGTTAAGATGGAATAAATTTAGGAAGAAAGTCCCCTTCTTTTTATTTTCTCTGCAATTTAATTGAAATAGTATAAAATTCAAAAATGAAGTTCCCTGTTTGTTATTTTTTCTCATATTCAATTGAGATGGAATTTAATCAAGAATTAAGCTCCCAGCTTTTTATTTTTCCTGCTATTTAATTGATATGGAATAAAATTCAGGAATTAAGTCCCCTGCTTTTTATTTTTCCTGCTATTTCGTTGATATGGAATAAAAATGAAGAATGAGGTCCCTGCTTTGTATTTTTCCTGTTATTTAATTAAAATGTAATTAAGTCAGGAATAAAGTCCCCTGCTTTTTTTTTCTTAATAGCTCAAACTAGAGATTACATTTAAATTACAAGAATTTGGAATTGATTTTGGCTGAACCTCGTAGGTTCACAATTTTTCGAAGTGACTGGGGAGCCCCGCACGACCGGAGCCATTTCATTGTTATAAAAAGAATTGTTAATATTTAAGCGTTGTGAAGTTTCCTATGTTGTAATTTTGGCAATAAATATATATGCCCTATTTAAAAGCACTTAACTTATAACTAATAAAGTAAACATTCATTAACTGACAGTAAACAGTGGTTTATTAGATAATTATACTAAAATCTTCCTTAAATTTTTATCGTTTAATAAAAGTGTAAATAGCAATATAAAATGCATACGTTGCTTTAGATGTGCATATTTATCGGGAAAGGTTTTATAACGTCATAAACAAAAATATTTTTTATAACGTTTTGGCAACATTCTTCATTCTTCATTAATTGTCAAATATTCCTGTGTCATATTTCTTACTAGACTAAAAAATATTTACAAAAATAATAGGAATACAATTTGTTGCATTTTATCTTTGATTTTAAATATAACTTTTCCTGTTTCTTTCAATTAAATAGCAAGAAAAATAAGCGGAGGACTTCATTCTTGATTTTTATAAGACAAATAAAAATTTTGGGGCTTTATTTTCGATTTTTTTCCATCTCAATGAAATAACAAGGCAATAAAAATGAGGAAACTTCATTCTTTGAACATTTTATTGAAAACCGTCAAAATTTTCATTTATTCTGCGAAATCGAAACATATTTGGAACTAGTGAACCCCTGCTTCTTCCATCCTAAATTACACTAAAACTGGGCCTTAAGTTATCACATTCAGTTTATAATTCATACATAAGCGTGTTCGGTATTCCGATAAACTTCATAAATCCTTGTTGCTTTCTGTATAAGATAAATGAGTAAATAAACGCTATAGTAATCGCGAACCGATAATCACTAATAATATCCTCGGGATATTAATATAGGTTTAACGTGCCTCTAATTTCGGTAATAATCGACGATGGAATTTTGAACTGCCGTTCTTATCAATACGAAACCCAAAACATAACTCTAATTAAGTTATTGGAATTATTAGATACATTATAATTTATGACAAGATAATATTAGAACAATGGGTGTACTATCGTCAAACTTACAACATAAAATTTAATGGTGTTATAACTATAAGGAGAGGAGTTTTTTGTAATATGTGTTGCCTATATAGTAACGGTCATCTTCCTCTTTTTCTTCTTCTACTTCAAATTTAAGGCTTCATCTACCAGGGCTATTCGGCAAATTTTTGATTGATTAAAAATCAGCCAAATTAATTTTCATCCGGAATTTTATTACTCGAAACGCAACAATAATTTATTATGTCGGACAAAATATGGTTTTATATTAATTAAGAGAAACGTTTTTAACGCCAATTTCCGTTAAATGAGCTTCAATATTTGTATTAATTAAAAAAGAATTGTGGAATACTAATTTGTAAACGTTTTCTGGTGCTATAAATCCAATAGTTGAAAATGCATTGCAATAAAACTCCGGTTTTTACCTATTTACTCAGTTTAATTGAAATTATCTCCGTATATTTATCACACATCAGTTATTTAAATTCATGTATCAATGTTTTATTTATAATTGACAACATTAACAGTCACGTACGGGTGTATTGAAACTACATCGGTTATATTGTTTATTTTAAATTAGTCAAACTGATTTTCGATTATTATAATATAAATTATTTTATGTTACTACTGGATCTCATTGCGACGTTGATCTATTAACTGCAGGAAATTCGTTGTCTCGCGGGAAATTCGCTGTTTTACAGGATATTCGCTGTCTCGGAGAAAATTCACTGATTTGCAGGATATTCGCTGGTTTTCTGAATATTTTCTCTCTCGCAGAATATTTTTTGGCTCGCAGAATATTCACTGTTTCACAAGATATTCGCAGTCACTTAGGAAATTCACTGATTTGCTAGATATTTACTGTTTTGCAGGATTTTTGCTATCTCGCAGGACATTCGTTGTCTCGCAGGTCATTCGCTTGCTATTATGATTGATATTTACATGAAATTTTTGTTTTATTAATTTAATGTAATTTTACTTTTTATTAACTTAAGTTTTAAAGTTTATATTTCGCCACTGATCTTTTAATAGCAGAATCATGAAGTCGAAATTTTGATAAATAACGAATCTTACAAAAATATTTGAAAAATTTTCGCTTTGATTTTAAATTTCAACTTTGATGTTGTTTCAATAAATTTAATTTTATACGGGAAATATTAAAAAAATTTATTTTATTTTTTATTTCATATATCTCATATATCTCGACTTTAAATCTGAAATCCGAAGAAATATCGACAATAAACTTAAGATTTGATTTATAATATCTAGCTTTGAATAAATCTAGATTTTAAATAAATTATAAAAATCATTTTTTTAAGTTCTCGATTACGAAGTAGAAATATTAAAATTTAAAATCGAGATTTTAATGAATTCTGAAAAATATTTAAAAGGCCTTCCGTTTTACTTTAAATCTTGACTTTAAGTCAATATTTTAATGAATATAGATTTTCTATTCAACTATATTAAAAATAAATTGTTTTTCTTTAAGATCTCGGCTTTAAAGACGATACTTCACTCCCGATTTTAAAGCAACAAATTACTTTTTCTTTAAGATTTTGACTTTGATATCGAGATTTTAATTAATCTCTACTTTAAATAAACTAATTTTAGTAAATCTAAATTTTAAACCAAAAAAGCCAAAACCAATGTTTTTCACATCAAAATCTCGATTTTTTGAAGTCGAGATTTAGATTAATAAGTTTATGAATCTTGAATTTAAAAAATCCCAAATCTCGACTTTGATAAAAAGATGTCAATTAATCTCGAATTTAAAGAAACAAATATTGATATATTTTTATTTTAAATCAAAAATCTTATAGATAAGGTGAAAAAAAATCCCAAAAGTAAAAATCGAGAATGTTAAGTTTTTACATTTTGATGCAATTACAATTTTCATTTTTTATTTATTCTTTACAAAATATTTTGAATATTTGCTATACGTACAAAAATGAATATTTGCAGTATATTATTTAGTAAATATTACTTTTAAAAGCTATTATATTAAATTGTTTCCTTCTCTTTTCACATTTTCTTTACTGTAGTTTTTAAGTTCGTTTTCAACTATTTCCTCGGTAATAATTTCAATAAAAACACTTTAATAAATGGTCTGCTTTCATCCAAACAATAACCTAATTAATTTTTAATAAGGTTCTAAAGAGTTCAGCGTAAAACTTTTTTATAAATTTTATATCCCGATTTTTGGCTTAATAAATTTAAAAAGTAGAAAGCAACTTATATAGAACAAAAATTCGACTTCCTTTATAGAATTTTAAACCCTTTGGAAAGCAGCAGAACCTCTAAGTCTTAGTTAATGGAAAAAGGGACTGGATTTATAAAAAAATAATGTAAAGTCGGCTAAAACGCGAAAATCTGTCCTAAAAGCCCGGAGGGTTAGATATCCGTTGAAATTTTGCGATTGTCCTTTTTGTCGTTGACACAATCGCTTCAAAAGGGCATAAATAGGGCAAAGGAAGCAGAAACGGATTAAGCAGTTTTGTTTATAAGTAAGAAAGAATCGAAAGCTAAATTATTACATAAAACGTTAATTCGTTCTTCTCTCTTTCTTTCTTTTTTTATAATACACCCATTTCTCTCCCCCTGTCGTTAGTTTCTCTTGTTACAATTAGCATTATTTCCTGTTTGTTTCTGTTTGCTTTTGTTCTCTTTTTAGATATCCTTTCACAATTAAATTTGCCTTAAAGTTCTTCGATCATTGTTGTTTATTGCAAGTTTGTTATTGGTATTGCTTAAATACGGTAACACTATTACAAATGGTGAAAACATAGAATCATACATCAGAAAGCTAGAAGAAATTGAAGAAAGAACAAGAAGATTTAGTGGAAAATGATGTAATTATTAAAGAAGATAACATAAACATACAGATTATTATTAGTAGAAAAAATATTTTTTTTTAGAAATTGTTTAAATTCATTACGTTCGAACACAGCCTTAAAAGGTCCCAATTTGCCACTATCGATTAAATATTACCAGCTTTAGGTAAAGCTAGAATATTTAGTGTTGTGGATACAAAAAAAGTTTTTGGCGTGACAAATTGAGTTTTCAGCAACTTGTTGGTACTTGTTTCTGTAAATTTGATGATGAAACAAGAATGGTTAATTTTTCAGTCCAGTTCTGTCGAAAGGACATGAATAGACAAGGAAAAGGCCACTGGTAGGAGCAAGGATGCTATAAGGATTATGACGTGTAAATGTTGAAAGTTGGAAAATTTTATTACCCCATCGTAACACTCTCTTGTCGTATTTTATACGCTCGTTTGGATTTAAATACGGCCGCAGCCGGCTTCGATGTTAATAACATAAAAAAGTTTAATCAATTGCTAAATTAGTTTTTTTTATTTCCTTGGTAAAAATTATTAAGGCAAATGTGTGCGTTGCAGTTGAATTATCTGTAGAGACAATAAAAACTAAAATAAAATTAAGAAAGGCTGAATAAGTTGTATTTTAAAGTGTGTAAGATTCTTTATTTAAAGATATGTGTAAAAGAAATATATATATTTCTCAAAGTCAAAAGAGTGTCAAGCGCTTTCGGCAAAACAATGCCATCATCAGGACAAAAAAAGTGCAAAAAAGTAGAGAAGGTTGGTTATAAAACAAAAGTAGAGAACATCAACGCAGTAACAATACATCTTAAATTAACTTTTTAAAAAACGACATTAATATAGTAGAAAACAGTAACATTTTTAAAAGAGTACTCTTTTTCTAACTTTGTCAAAAACCGCATGTTCATAATTTTCTCACGTAAAACATCTTAATTTTTTATTTATTTTACATGTTTTTAAAAAACACTTGTTGTCTTTTATTGGGACAACTTTCAGGCCTGGGCCTTTAAAAACCAAATTTTTTAAAAATGTTACTGTTTTCTACTATATTAATGTCGTTTTTTAAAAAGTTAATTTAAGATGTATTGTTACTGCGTTGATGTTCTCTACTTTTGTTTTATAACCAACCTTCTCTACTTTTTTGCACTTTTTTTGTCCTGATGATGGCATTGTTTTGCCGAAAGCGCTTGACACTCTTTTGACTTTGAGAAATATATATATTTCTTTTACACATATCTTTAAATAAAGAATCTTACACACTTTAAAATACAACTTATTCAGCCTTTCTTTCATTACATAGTGTGTACGCACCAAACACGTAACCTTTTGTTACTCTTCAAAATAAAATAAAATTATTCACTGTAAAAAGTAAATTAATCCATGTGGAAATAAAAGTGTGCTTTTTCCGGTTTCTTTAATCAGGAAAAGGAAAAAAAAATTATTTTTATATAAGTCAATTGCATATTCATTATTTTATTTAGAAAAAGTTAAATTTGAATTGGCAGCTAATATTAAAAACAAATTATAAATAAATAAAAAACCTCATGGGAAATTTATCACTAAGTTAAAAATAAATTGCGAAAAATACAAAAAGAAAAATTTGTTTGGGGAAATTAAAAAATATCTTGATTTTTGTTTTTTTTTAATCCACAAATATAGTTTTTAGTAATTACAATTTGATAATTTTCTTTCTAGAAATAATTAAAAAAATATTTCTTACTAAATTATACTTCAAATTTAATTATTTCCATATATATTTATCATGTTTGGTTTAATTTTCTTTCCTCTTTATTTACCACATTTTTCCTTTTTTATTCTTATATACCAAAACTTTCTTTAAGTTGTTGTTCTTCTATAATATTTAAATTGTAATCATCTCTTACATTAATATCTCTTTGTAACCTATTTTTAATTTTTAAATTCTTCTGTACCATTTATTCCATACATTTTGCCATTGTCTATTACATTTTTTTATTAAATTTTAAGAAAATCAACATATAACAAAAATTGAAAGTGTATGCTTTACAAATTCTATTTTCTAGGTAGATTTTAATCGAAATTTCGTTTTTTATTTTATTAAAAGTGAATTTTTCAAAATAAATTTTAACAAAATCAACTTTTTTTATATATAAGGTTTAAGGAAAACAAACTTTCATCAATAAATTCTAAGTCTATGTTGAAGCAATTCATTTTTATTGTATATTTTTAATCGAAATTTAAATTGTTTCATTTATTATTATTAAAAGTGACATATTTACAATAAATGTTCACAAATTAATATTTTTTTATAAATTTTAAGAAATCAAATCTTTTATCAATAAACTATGAGACCTTATCAGGAGAAATCTATTTTTTGGATAAATTTTATATCCAAATTTGGGTTGTTTTATTAAATTTTATTAGACTTCTCCTTTTTACATTAAATTATAACAAAGCTTTTTTTAAAATTAAACGTTAAGAAACCTATTAATAAAAAATTGCAAATCTGAGGCTTAGGAATTCTTAGTAAAATTTTATTCGTAATTTGAGTTGTTTTCTTAAATTTTAATAATAAATTCTAAGAAAATAAAAAGTCTAAGCTTTAGAAATTATATTTTCTATATTTTTAGTAAAAAATTGTTATTTCTTTATCTATTTTTTCTATATTTGTATCCTGTGGTGTCATTTTTTGTTCTATTTTTGTTTTTATTATAATTTGTTCATTTAAAAGTATTTCATTACTTGATTTTAATAAATGTTGAAGATTGAAATTTGGATACATTTTACTAAATTAAAACAAGATTGACTTCATTAACATTAATTAATGTTGTAATTTTTACTAATTTCTATAAAATTTGGTGTTAATTGTAATTAAATTAATTTTGTAATCAAATGAATTACACAATTTAAATTTACCGTTTTTAGTATTTAGAAGAAATAAATAATAAAATAGATGTTATAAAATCTCTGAATGTAAAATTAAATTGAATGAAAAGATAAACAAAATATTACTACAAACAAAATGTATAAATTGAAAATTAATGACCTCGTCTGATGCTAATCTTCATCTGTTCCATATTTTATATTTTCTAAAATTACATCAGATGTGTTATAAAGTTTTTATACAGTTTTTCATTGCGTCATTTATTTAGAGAACTCTAAAACTAAAAAGACTTCCAGTTACATTTTACCGAGGAATTTTATTTTCGGCTAATCGCTTTATTGCTCCGAAATAATTCCCTCTTAAAACCGGCCGCAAAATTCGTGAAACCAATTTAAAATGAACTTTTTTTGGTCGAATGAGACTCATCTCAAATCTCCATGCAGAGATCTTATGACCCTCTGGGAAAAACTAATCCCCGCCCTCTTTATCCCCAAAAAGGAGTGATTGAATAAATGAGATTTTCTCGAACGCTGCGGTTACAGTGAGCCTTTATGTTTTATTCATTATCTAGGTAGTTCTTTTTTCCACGTCACTGTCTTATCCGTGGTCCGAAATCTGGAAACACTTTTGGGGACTATTTTATTTAAGACTGACGTTATATTCCGTGACAAGATTTACCAGGTTCTGTTTTTTTACCTCACGAAATCTTAATATAAATGAAAAGTGTGACACGGATTTGAGTTAAAGTACACTCGAAAAAATTGATCATAAATTTTGTTGAAAATATAGTGTAAAATTATAGATTCAAAATATTTAAAATATATTGTAGGAAGGTTCAGATCTTTGACTAAAATAATAATATAATAGAAATTATCAATAAATAAACAAATTTCATTAAAATTACACAAATATCAATAATTTTTAATGCAGTAGAATGACACATGGAAACATATTTGTAAATTGTATTATTTCTGAAGTACAGCATATAAAATTGAGTACATATACAATTACAAATCTAAATATGTTAAAATTAAAAAAAAAATATTGTGTTCATGTGTATTAGTTTAAATTAAATTCTTTTATTTATTGAAATTACCTAAAAATACTTGTTTAGAAAGAAAATTTTTCTGATATTTGATAATACTTATACTCTGAAATTCGAAAACATGCTCACCAAGATGTAATGAAATTTCATATAAAAAGTTATTATGCAAAGTTTTATTATAAAAAATTTGAAGAAAAAATATAGAATTTTATTAGAAATCATATTCTTGAGTAATTAGTAATTTATTGAAATTTCTACCATATTTGTAAAAAAATAATTTATTTTATAGCCTTAAAAGATATTAAATAAATTCACTGTAAGTAATTGGTGATCTTTATAAGTTGTACCTGTTGTTTGATGAAACCTTTAGTGGTATTTCTTTGTCAATTAATTAAAGTTTTGTGGATCTAGCATTTCCTAAAAAATGGACAAACAATTTTTAAATACATAGAGTGTTATAAATATAATGTTACAAATAATAGTGACATAGAATTACTTAAAATACTTAAGTGTGAAATAATTAGATTTTATTTAGTTATAAGAAAATAATCTTTTCAAGAATTTTTAAGTCTTCACCCTGATGCTGATCCATAACCATCATTATATCGGGAAAATATTCAAAGTTAATAATTTTCCCGCGTTTTGACGATTTTTTTATTTTACTAGAAAATTCTTTGATTACAAAATATATAATTACAATACAGATTCTTTAAAATAATAAAAGTCCTTCGTAGTTTTGATAAAAACATTTTTAATGAAATTTGTTTGCTTACTAATTTTGATTTAATATCCCCACAGACGGGAATTTCTACGGTTTACGATTCATGCCAATGAAAGGGCAAAAGTTCTTAGACTTGACGGTACATTGCTCGAAACTAATTTAAATTTGATAAGAGAATAGTTGGTAAAGAAATAAAATGACCGAGTGTGAGTTACAGATGCCGGAGGTGATTTCTAATTGTCTATTTGTAATACGACGGGAATACGGGAAGATACTTTTGTTGTACAATTAATTTAGTGGGAATATAAAAAGGACTGGTTCTATTTTCAAGAAATAAATAAAATGTACAGGTTTATTAAGCATAAGAAATGAAATAATAAAAACAAAGTTTTATACCCAAAGAAATTTGAGAGTTTCCCAATTTTCTTTCACTTGAATTCCGGTTGTTGGTTTATTGAAGAATTTCTTAGCAACAAGCAAAAAAAATGTTAAGAATTCTTATTTTAGTAATATTCTTAATCATTGCGTTGATCATTGTTTTTTTTTCAGTGTCTGCTTTGCTCTCTTTTGTCGCGAATTCTATTATCACATCTTCTTTCAAATGTTGTTTAATAGCATATCTCATATCATGAATGAATTTTCTTGAATGATAAGAAAATAATATTTTTAAGAATTCTTCACGCTGATGCTGGTCCATAACCATCATTTTATATCGGGAAGGACTTGAAAGTGATTCATTTTCCCGTCTATTGTTGACATATTTCAAAAGTAAAACAATTTTTAGCGTTAGCGTTTAGAAAATACCAAATTTTATGTTTCTCGTTGTTTTCATGATTTCATATTTTGATTTGTTTTATAAGTTTAATGTTTATTTTTTAATTAGTTGTAAGAAATATTAACAGTAAAACACTGGCGAATCTTATGTTCAAGAAGTATATTGGATTGTAAATAACATTATTAGAGTTAAATGAAATGTGAACCCACCTCTATATTGTTTTTCAATCAAATAGAAAATATACAAAGTGCGCCCAATAAAATTCATAAATTTTCTTTTATTCTTGATACTTAGTATTAAATGTTAAAAATAAAATTCTTTCTTGCCTTACAAAATATAATATTTCAATAGCAATGGTGATTTTTTATTATTATTTATTTTTATAAATTTGATTTGGCATACTTGTGTCAAATAAAATTATATTTATATCACCTTATCCAAGTATAGTTTTTCTTGCTACTTTAACCGAGCACGCCAACAATTCCAAACTATAGAAATACGAATCTCTGAACAAAATTATTTTCCTGTTCATTGTTATTTCCACATTAAATTAGAATAATAATACCACGTAAACGTTGCCAAACTAGTACAAGGACCTCGAAAAGCGAATTTCGGTTTTCTAGATTACGCGATGACTCTCCACTTGAAAATTATGCCGTGTTTTGTTGCCAGTAATAAACCGCTGACACCGATAGTCTAAATAAGGCCATGGTAGACAATACGGTTTATATGTATTTATCAAAAGCGTTACGAATGTTTTACAACGAACCCGTCATAACGCAATAACTCGCCCTCTGTCCAATTTTCAGCCATATTCAGAGATGGATAGTGTGGGTTTCCTTCATGAGCCACACTAAAAGTGTATACAATGAAGGAGATACAATTTTAGAACTCATTTCGTTCGTAATTGTTACATGTACTGGATTAATATATTGCCTAAACATGTATTTTTAGGATCCAAATATAATACAAATCAAGAAAGTAAAGATTGTTTAAAAACATTAGGGGAGAGTTTTGAAAGGGAGATCAAAAGAAAGATGTTAGATTTGAAACAATAAAATAAAAATATTTAAATAAAATTTATTACACATTGTTATGTATTTTATGTAGTTTTTTTGAATAACAAATGTTACGAAAAGAATCTAAATATCTTAAGGGGGTTTCTACCCATTGCGTAACTTGGTTAATGGATATTAAAGAGGATGAGTAAAAACAATAACAATTTATTTATCAACAAACAACTAAATTATAAGGGCAACTTACACATTAAATAACCAATACACTTAATAGCAGGGGTAGGCACTATCAACTTCTCAATCATCAAGATTTTCAAGTTTTTGTGTTAGATTTCAGTCCAAAAACAGACGTAAAAATATGTATCTAAGTCTATTTCAAAATATTTTTTTTTGAATTTTGAATTTTACAAACTATAGAGCCAATATAGTTTCTTCAACCATAAAAACCGTAATATGTTCTCATTTTATTCTTGTGAGAAACAGCATTTCGACTTTATTCCATTTAACACAACTATGCAGTTTATTATAACTAAACAAAATGTTGTTTTATCATAATTTGTCAAGACATGAGTATTGATATTAAATTGTGTACCCATTACTAGATTATATAGGGAAAAACTTTGACATTAACTATTATTGTATAAAATATTTAGATTGAATAGATATTAATAAATATATTTTTTAAGGAAATAATAATATCATGTTTAATCAAACAATTGTCGATGAATTGTGAATTTTGGTATTTGTAAAATTTTGGATAAGCTTATATAAAAAAAAATTGGAAATGTAAACATTATTGTTTTTAATATTTGTATATATCAGTGAAAAATTGGTTGCATTACTTATGTACAATTTCATAGAATATATTTTATTAATTTTCTTTTTCAGATAGTTAATAAAAGAAAAGAGTAGAATTTTTTTCTTACTTCATTTTTTGTACCCCCAAAAATGTATTTACAAATTAACTCTAATATGTCATTTGAAGTTGTAAAGAAATACTTATTTAAAAAAAATCTACTTAATTTAGAACTCACCTAGAAACTCGGAGGTTAAAGAAAAAAACAAGGAAATAATGTAATTATTTTGTTGTATGATAGTTTTCACTATTTTCTAAATCCAATTAACCCGTAAAAGGAAACACAACAAAATTTATTAATAATACTAGTCATTGGAAAACCACAAACTCTAAAGACCTTATAGTTACAATTTATGTATAAATATTAACATTTTTGCCTAAACCATCGTCTAAAGTTTATTTTCAGGTAAAATTTTCATCAGAGAATTCAATATTTCCACTTAACGAATCAAGCAGGGCAGCAACATACGAGCAAATACTTTTAATTCTACTCAACAGTAGTTTACTGTATTTAATATTGTATATACCGTTTTATATTTTTTCTATAAAATACCTTTTAATATTTTTATTACTAAATAAGTAGTCGAAACAAATCTGTACTTTCATGTATTTACATATGAAAATAGTGCATGTTTTTAGATGGTATATTTGCAACAAAATATTCTAATAATGTATTCTTCTAACATCTTTAGTTTACACAAAAATTCACTTTAAACATATTAATTAATCGAATCCACGATATTTTTATCAGTGTCCCCAAGATTGTTGGAAAAAATAGCTGACTTGAGAAAAAAAGTTTTATATAGACATTTTCACGGACACCCTGTATATTCCTTCAACAAATCAACGTCCTAAAACATTCTACTTTAACAAAGAAAATTTGGAAAACCACCATTTTCTTTAAGTACACCGTAAACTTTTTATTCACATTAAAATAAATTTGTTACTATCAACTTTAGTCAACTATTACTTTACTTTTAATATTCATAATTGGTGTCCAAAGCCTTTATTTAAGACTTATTCTTTGTAATACACATCATTTGTGACAAAAAGCTCAGCCATAATTGATGTTTCATACTTTTTTGTACACTTTTGGAGCCGGGTTAGTCATTTTTCTCGATTTAAAGGGATAACAGATTCTCAGCAATTTTCTTGGATTTTCGCGCTACGTTTGTCTATCTATCAAATTAATGTTTATGTCACTAGGTCTGTAATAAATTAATACACTCAGCTTAATAAATTTCTCAAAAGAAAAAACTTAGATCAGGTGCTGGATTTCCTTTCGGATGATACAGATGTTCTAAATTCTTTAGTATGTTGGATGTGAATTATAGTTTTTAAAATTATATTTTATTATATACAATGCAACAAAAAATAAGTTTAGAAACTGTAAAAAGAAACCTAACCTAACTAACAAGGAATATTAATTAAATATTTTTTGAAAAAGGTTGTTAAATATTCGTTAAATATTTTTTACATATATTTTCCATTAATATTATCAAAATTGATTGGTAATTAATATTAAAAAGTCCACGGTTTGTATATTAATAATATTATGTACCAACAAGTTTTAATATTTATTATTAGAAAATTTAAATGTCAAAATTTTATTGAATTTCAATTTTAAAGCGAAAATTAAAGAACATCGAATTTTACTTCTAAATCTCAACAATAAATTCTGGTGTTTTATTTCAAAATGTCGACTTTAAAGTTGGTCTTTCAATAAATCTCGATTTTAATTATTACAATATATTTTTTTGAAGAACAGGTTTTTCTATTAGAGCATGTTAAAGATTTTTTTGTAAGATCTTGGTTATAAACTGGAGATTTCGATAAGTTCTGATTTTAAAATTAAGATTTTAATGAAGCTTGCAAAAATATTAGAAATATTTTTTTTAATTAAAATCTGGAGTTTAAGATCAATATTTTAACAAATTCCAATTTTAAACTACAAATTTTAAAAATCTCATGTTTTACTTCAAAATATCGTCTTTTCGGAGTGGAAATTTTAATGAATCTCGACTTTAAGTTCGGAGTTTATGAATTTTGATTTTTGAAAGAGATTTCTTAAAAATAACCCCCCTTGAAAATTATATTTAGATATTTTAATATATTTATTTATTCACAAACTAGCCAATACGCAACAATATTTATATAAAAGAAGCTCTTGAATATTGTGTATTCGTAAAGAAAATAAGATTCCCTATTATTTAGCAAATATTATTTTCTAAAGATATAAACAATATTCATTAAATAATTATTGTAAATATTGTAAAGCAAATATTTAGTAAACTTAGTTTGGAATACAAATATTTAAATCTTTGATATAAAAAAATATTTAGTGCTCTCAGAATTTAAATATTAAGTCTAACATAATATGAAGTTATTAATTTTAAATTACAGTTTAATTTTTATTCTAAATAATGTTTTGGAAACAAAATTATTTCTAAAAAAAGGGAAAATAATAATTTTTATAATCATAATGCCAATTTAATTAAAATTAATAATAGATTTTCTACAAAATAGTAAAAATTACAACATAGAACATATCTTCATAAAATTTAAGAATTTTGATTCTCATTGCATTTTGAACATTGTAGAATCCACAAGTTTTATTGTAGAAAAAGCTAGTTTTTAGACTATTTTAAAAAATTGTCTATTATCCTGTATAACAATAATATAACCTTTTAATCCACCAACAAGTGAAAGTGTTTCAAAACTTACGGCTACTTATAAATTTTGTTTTGGTGGGGCACTTTTTTAATTTTTGTTTGAAATGACAACAAATGTGCATTTTCCATCTGCAGCAAAATCTATAATAAATATGAAATTTTCCGATTGCACAATGAAATAAAATGAAGCTTATTCTCGAAATTAGAGTGTTACTCCAACCAATTCTAATCTAGATTCAAACGATTCCGGTAGAATGGCAGGCGAGCAATTTAAATTTAATAAACAAAAGTGCGAAATTACGAAAAGGCATGGCTTTGAATTGCAAGTTTTCGCAATTGTGGACGAATAAGCGACGAACACACAATCATGTAATAAAATCCTTCAACAACATCGTAACCAGACTGAATAAGATGTACGGGAAACATCTATTAAGGTTTATCAACGGCTCCGAGATCCCGGAGTTTTGCGTAAATTCTTCTTGTAGAACGGAGGGCGAAGGCAATTTTTCCCCGAGCTTTTATACCTTCTTAAACTTCTCTTCAACCAAATCCCTGACGCAAATATTGTTCCAACTAATTCTCCAGATTGTTTTAATGAAAATTTCGTCTCACAATATGGCATTTATTCAATATAAACTTAGAACTAAATCATAGTATGACTAGAGTGAAGGAAAACACTTCACTACACAAGATTTCTAAATGTATGCTCTAAGCACTATCGTTTAGTTTTACATTAAAAGTAAGTTTGGTGTTATGTACATAATCAACAGTTACTTTTTATAAAATTTTAACAAAAATGCCAAACTTGTCAATGTACTTCAAAATCCCCGTTATAATATATTGTAATAGTATGTGATTATGGATGTTAAATTTTAGTTTTTTGTTTATTTAAATTAATTAAATGTATTTATTATTAATATTAAAACGTTTTTAAAAACTTTCCGAATTTATTAGTAATATGATATCTGAATGTTTATGATTAGAGACAGAATTTCGAAAGTCGATATTTTTCTCAATTCAAATTTCAAACCGAAAATTTTTGCTTCAAAATCTCGTTTTTAAAGCTAATGTTTTAATAAATCTCGATTTTGCAGTAGATATATTAATACCTTGTTATTATTTCAAGATCTCGTTTTTCAAAACGAGATTTTAATGAATCTCTCTGTAGACTTTTTTTGATTCTCGATTTTAAAGTAGAAATCTTAAAATCATAGTTTTTTTTCAAAATCTCGATTTTTGAATTCCAAATTATAAAATTATAAAAATTGCGGTCTGCTCAAAAGAATATAAAAACTGGGATATTATATAGAAATTTCAAATAAACTAGGATTTTAAATGACGAATTTGAAATTTCTCCATAAAATGATAAAATTGATATTTCTATTTCAATTGAGGATTTTAAAATAATTATATTAAAAATTCATAGGTTACATTCCACAAATGAACCCAAACTTGACTTTATTTTCCCAACCAAGAAGATCGCAATGTTTATTAATTTCGATGACTCCAATAAAATGCAAAATTTTCGCTCACGTAATTTTAAAAAACAGTGAATGTTACAATTCAGAAAATATTTTATAAAAAAAGAAAGTTCTATGTACAGGGCGATATTTATCTAAATCCCTGTATATACTATCGTAACACTATTAAACGTTCCCCTTAATCCAAACTACTCCCTTGAAATTCCATCGCGTCGTGTATTTCTCAGGAGAGGAAGCGGATTCCATTCGGATTAGATCTAGACTTGAATATCTCATGTTGAAATTTGAAACTTAAATTAAAGTCCCTTTTGTTCTGTCCCTCCTCGACTTTCTTGTTATTCCAGTGACACAGATAAATTTTTCTATTTCATAACCGAGGTGAAACTTGAAACAATGCAGAGTCGACGTCACCTGCAGATTGCTCCTATCAACCCCTCTTAATTGTGTGTCAAGAATCAGAATTTTATTGCCGAAACATAAACGTGAACCCTTAGCGATAATTAGGAAAAGGGGGCGTTTCGTCTTACGACCTATTAACGGTTTTGTTATCTGTTTAATATTTTCCTAGTTATGGTTTAGATAAAAGTACGAAGTCTAAATTATTTTACGCTGTTGTCGGGAAAATTTTGTAAGGCTTTTCTTCCGGAAGAATTTCCAGAAAACGATGTTTATATTAATTTCATTTTAAGTTTTATATGTATTATGCTATATACTGGGTTGTCACAAAAATGTTGTATCGGCGATTCAAAATAAAATATTCTAGCGGGATGTTTATCGGTTAAAAACTTCTGAGAAAGTGACTATCAGATGTTTTATAAACATTCAGTTATTGCATTTTAAAAAAAGGATAATTAGTAGAAGAGTGAGGTAAAGATTTCTTTACTTTATTTTTAGCTATAAAATCAAATTTTTCATTAAGAACTTTACGCTCTCGTCAAATACTTGTAATAAATTATAAATTTTGTTATTAGTACCAGTAATGTTGCCAATATTTATCGTAAATTAGAAATACAATTAAATTTTATGGTCGGATTAAATATTCGTTTTATAAATTGATTTGAATTTCGGACAATGTAATACACTCGTATTTTTATAGTCAATTAATAGTAGACAGTGTCGTGAATTTGAAAATTTTAATTTATTCCTAATAAAATAAATTCAAAATCGCCTCAAATTTTAAAATTTCTACGGAAACTATCAAAAACCAAAAAATCTTTTTATAAATTTAATGATCAATTTCGTTTCAAATGATTTCTTAGAACTAAGCATAAATAAAAACGGAATTTTAATTAAATATTTTTAAATTCAAACCATAAAGTACTACGAAATTGAAAAATAATGACACATTAAGCAATGTCATTAATGAATTATGGCATTTTTTAAATGCAACTTGCAAAAAATGGTGATAAAATTCTTAAATATTGATTGATTAATGATTAAGAATATTACTAAAATAAGAATCCTTAACATTTTTTTTGCTTGTTGCTAAGAAATTCTTCAATAAACCAACAACCGGAATTCAAGTGAAAGAAAATTGGGAAACTCTCAAATTTCTTTGGGTATAAAACTTTGTTTTTATTATTTCATTTCTTAAGCTTAATAAACCTGTACAATTTATTTATTTCTTGAAAATAAAACCAGTCTTTTTTATATCCCCACTAAATTAATTGTACAATAAAAGTATCTTCCCGTATTCCCGTGGTATTACAAATAGACAATTAGAAATCTCCTCCGGCATCTGTAACTCACACTCGGTCATTTTATTTCTTAACCAACTATTCTCTTATCAAATTTAAATTAGTTTCGAGAAATGTACCGTCAAGTCTAAGAACTTTTGCACTTTCATTGGCATTAATCGTAAACCGTAGAAATTCCCGTCTTTAGGGATAATAAATCAAAATTAGTAAGCAAACAAATTTCATTAAAAATGTTTTTATCAAAACTACGAAGGACTTTTATTATTTTAAAGAATCTGTATTGTAATTATATATTTTGTAATCAAAGAATTTTCTATTGAAATAAAAAAATCGTTAAAACGCGGGAAAATTATTAACTTTGAACATTTTCCCGATATAATGATGGTTATGGATCAGCATCAGCGTGAAGACTTGAAAATTCTTGAAAAGATTATTTTCTTATAACTAAATAAAATCTATTTATTTCACAGTTAAGTATTTTAATTATGTCACTATTATTTGCAACTTTGTTTTTATAACACTTTATGCACTTAGAAATTGTTTGTCCTTTTTTTAGGTTATGCAAGTTCCATAAAAATTTATTTAATTGACAATGAAGTATTTTGAAAAGTTTTATCAAACAACAGCTTAAAGACAATTAGAAAATCATCCTCTGGGGTAAGTCACTTAATTTAATTCATTTAACTTTTCTTTAAGGTTTTTATATTTGTAAGTTTGCGTCGCACAGCATATATTTTATGAAATTTTATGTTATTTTTTTAACAAATATGGTAGAAATTTCAATAAATTACTAATTACTTGATACTTGAATATTGTTAATTACTATTATTTACAAAAATATTATTACTTTTTGATAAAATTAGATCTTTTTTCTTTAAACTTTATATAACAAAATTTTGCATTATAACTTTTTATATGAGATTTCATTTAATCTTTGTTAGCATGTTTTCGAATGGGTATAATTATTATCAAATATCAGCAAAATTTTTACAAGTATTTTTATAAATAAAGCAATTTAATTTAAACTGTAAAATATGAAATAAATAATTTCATATTTAGTTTTGCAATTTTTACCTGCACTGAATTTTATATGCAATACTTCAGATATAATATAATATAAAATCTATTGACAAAGATTAATTATAGAAATAATTGTATTATAATCATAATGTTAAATGTATACCGATCACTTCATATTATTGCACAAACATTATTATTATTCAAAAATTAAATATAAATTATTGATATTATTAATGAATTTTTTTTATTTTTGATACCTTCTATTATATTATTATGTACTCAAAAATCTGAACCCTCTTACAACAAATTTTAAATATTTCTGATCTAAAATATGACAGTATAAAATAACTGCAAATTAATTAATTAAAACTACAATAGTAAGATTTTCGTTTAAATATTTGTTATATAATAACTGTGTCCAACTCCATTAAATTAGTATGAGCATTATTTCAAATAAAGGAGGACTATTATATAATTTAATAATATTGCAGATATCATATGCAATTTTCGTAATACGTGACCAGATATGTAATAGCCTTTTGCAATTGGACATGGAGCACATGTAAGATGGATTCACAAAGCATGGGATTCATATTTTATTATCTCAAGAAACACGTTCAAAGGAAGAAATATATTTTTATATGAATATACTGTAATGATAAGAATATAAATTTGATAACAAGCAATTCCATCCATTCAGATGTAATACATTTATTGAAAAATAGGTTAGGCGTTTTAAATTTCATGCCACTTTGAATTTTTTTTGTGTTTCCTTTTTATTCTTTTATTTGATGGTTTAATGTAAGTTAACTATAATGTTGATACAGGTTGAATAAAAAATTAATTTCTTTAATTCCAGTGTTATATTTAATAATTATTCTGAAACGCAATAAATGAGGTTTTGTAGTAATTAGCACAAAACAGTTTCTAATTGTAACCAAGAGATTTACAACAAAACTTATAACTAAGTTAGAGCCGTTTTTGTGGTATTGATTAACAATACATGTCATTTCGAGAGAACTTTTGGCTTGTTAACTTTACATGTAGCGGTCTGGATACAGCCTGGAACGAACCGATCAGGAACACTCTAAATTATTGTAGCTTTAAACTTTCATTAGTCGTTACGTCCACTCAATTAAATTTAACACTTAAAGTTCTGTAATTCTTTCAAATATATTTTATTTCACTGATACTACAGTCTTTGAAAAATCTACTTTAACCTCTTTCAACTGGTCTTCTTTCGTACCTTTGCAGAGTTGGAAACGTGGGTACATAGTTCCAGAATTTCCAAGTCCATATCGATCGATTTATGACTCGAATGAACTCTTGCAGGAGATTCGTACTAACAGAAAATTAATATTTCATTTATGGGAAGTGAATATCAAACTAATTCACAAGTTGAAATTAGTGCATATGACGTACCCACTTGTCCATAATATTAATGTTCAGATGTAGCCGCAAGGCGTAATTTGTCTACAGAAATATTCCATTGTTGCAGCTTAATTATTCAAAATTTATGGGAACCTAATAATCGAATAGAGACTGAATAGTAAATGAGAGATTTTATTTTAAAATAAACGATAGATCGAATGGAGGTACTTTCCAAAAAAAAAAAAGAAATACCTAAGAAGTTTTTATCGATTATGTGTAAGAGATGAAAAAATAGTAAGTTGGTCCGAATATTCTAGACCCTTAAGGGCCGTCTCCGATCTTTGGATATTAGAAGGGGTCCAAAAATGAACACAAAAACCAGAAATCAATTTCTTCCAAATACCAATGTTTAGGTCTTTATAAGACAGATCATAATGTAACATGTGTGTGAAACATAACCAAAAATACTCATAAAAATGTGAAAGTGATTTAAAACTTTATGTTTATCAATAATTTTTTTGTTGGGTGATGTGTTTGAAAACAACTACAAAATTTATATTTTCCAGAAATAATCTTTGCATCAACACCTTACAAGAAAACATAGACTGGGACTAACTGTAATTACTGAAAAGAATTTCCAATGATTTTTACTATAAACGAATAATTTACCTGTTTCAACTTTGTAATTATTATGGAACATTTATATTTTCAATTTTGTTTGTTATTTTTTTTTTCAATTAATCGTATGTTACTAGAAGTAATTTTGTAGAAACTTACACTAATATAATACCAGAAACCATATATTTTCTATATTTAATTATTTTTTTGAATTGTTTCGAGATTTTGATTTTCCTGTTCAAATGTATGGTCTTTAATCATTTAATTTGCTTCTAAAAATTTTAATAATAATTTTAACTTAATCTATCATTTCAATTACAAAGCCTTATATATTTCTCCACCATAAATCACATCAATTCATTTATTCATATATTGTAATGGGATTTTTGACATAAGTAAAATTAATTTAGCGTCTTATTATTGAAGTAACTAATATATGATAAAGAATTACAATATTTTGTTTTAAAAATTTGATGTGATGAAAATACTTTAATATTCAATATTAATGACAATAATAATTCACAAAAAGTGAGCCACTCTTTATTTTTCGTATATTTTTGGTCACATTCATAAATTTACTTAATTAACATTAGATATCAAGTAATTAAACATTGTTTAAATTTGTGAAACTAGTAGAAAAATTTGTTAATTATAAAATATGTGAATAAAAATTGTTTTGTCATTTTCTAAATCTGTTGGATAAAAATTGATAAATCAGCCAAACTGATGAATACTTTAAAGGGAACTTCCGTTTTTCTCTATAAAAAGCTCATAAAACGGCAGTGAGAATAAAAACAGCACAAAAGTCGAATAGTGGAGAGAAATGACAGAACACAATGTGACTCGTGTTTGATTTAGAAATTCAGAGTTCTAATAAAAGAGAAACTTATTTTGATACTATCAGTAGGTGTGGGGGTACATAAGTGCACTTAAATTTTGTTAAAAATTCCTTAAATTTAATTAGCTTAATTAGACAATTAGTTCTATTTACTAACACAATTGTTGCTCCAAATAGAACTGAAAAACTGAAGAATTCTGTTCAAAATTGACCAAAATTAGAAACAAGAAAAAAAGAGCCCAGAAATTGTTATAGAAATGATTAAAAATTATTCTAAATGATTCAAAAATTGTGTTAAATGACCCAAAATGTATTCACATTATTCAAAAGTAGCTCAAATTGTTAAAAAATAATCCAATATTTATTTAAAATATCAGAAATTGTTGAAAACAATCCAAAAATTGTTCCATTTATTTTTTAAAATCCCAAAATTGATTTAAAATGATCAAAAATTGTTGATAGTTATCCGAAAACTATTGAAAATGATCCAGAAACAATTGAAAATGATCAAAAACCTGTTCAAGTTTCCCAAAATTGATTTTTATCTTAAAAATACTGAAAATTATTTAAAAAAGTTCAAATTATTAAAAAAGTAATCAAAAATTTATTTAAAATGATCAAAAACTGTTGATAATGACAAAAAAATTAATAAATTGATTCAATAACTGTTGAAGGTGATCCAAAAACAGTTGAAAATGATCCAAGAACAGTTGAATATGATGTTCAAATCATTAATTTATTCAAAATTTATTTAAAACCATCAAAAAATGTTGAAAACTATCAAAGAAACTGTTCAATTTATTCAAAACCAATCCAAAATGGATTTAAAATGATCAAAAAAGGTTGAGAACGATCCAAAAATAATTCAAACGATTAAAAAAAGAATCAAAAACTGATATAAAGTATATCAAGAACTGTTTAAAATGATACAAACTCATTAAAATGATTCAAAAAGTTGCAAACGTTGTGGGTTTAAAGAAAATTGAGGTCAAATTTAAAAAAATTGTTAAGAGAACTTTGAAATTAAATAAAAAATTATAATTTATCAATCGAAGTGTTTAAAATATGGCTTCACTTTTATTTGAAATCGTAACTTTAGTGTATCTATGTTTATAACTTTTTTATTAATAGAAAAATGTTTCAATTGAACTCTACTCTTCCAAATCATTGATTTCTTTATTTTTAATTAATTATTTTGATTGACTAATATTGGACTGTACCTCTGCCACTACCTGGCAACATTTTGATACTTCCATGGCCATGGACCTTGACTCGAAATGATGACCCTGGGATTAAATAAATTTTTTACTACTCGGCAAAGATGTTTACGAGTTCTGCTGTTGCATCTTTATAATCTGCTTTTACGGTTTGTTATTTGTTGCTTTTCAAAGTTTCAAAACTCTTCCAATTGTTTCCTTTAAGGCACACGCAACACATCCGCCATTAGTTTCGAACTGGAGGATCCCTCTGTTTTCCTTTAATCAATATTTCATTGGGAATTTAAGTAAGTTTAGAGGAAAAAGGAAATAAATGTTAATTAGAGACCATCCCGGAATAAAATCGCTTCTTGCAGCATTGAAACAGAACTGATTGACTAAAAAAAGCAATCCAGACGTCTTACTTCTCTCAACAAACTTTTTGTCTTCTCGATTGCGAATGGAACTCCCATCGCCGATACAATGGACAATTTCTAGTTGAAGTCTTGCTTCTCCAATGGTTTATCTGACGTTAAGCTGCCACTTCAGAGTTAATGGAAGAAGTTAGTGACATTGTTCAGGATAAAGATTAATTTTTACCAATGTAAGACAACGGATGTAAGTAAATAAAATAGAATTACTTTGAAAATAACGAAATAATGTTTGTTGCGACTACATTTTCCCTATGGAAAAATACACACCAACTATATATTTATTTAGCAATAAATTTGAACAGTAACAATTTTGAATCAAAGCTGGAACTTTTTTTTATAAAAATACATACACTGTATTTACATTTATTTATGTTTGCGGGTATATGTTTTCATTTCGCATGTGTTTCTTATAGGAAACAGGAAACTATACAGAAGTCATTAAAAACTGTTCAAAATGATAAAAAAATGCATTAAAATGATCCACAAATTGTTCAAATTATTAAAAAATGATCCAAAATTGGTCTAGAATGATCAAAACTATTGAAAATGATCGAAAAACTGTTTAAATTATTAGGAAACAATCAAAAATTGATTTAAAACGATCATGAACTGTTTAAAATAGGACGGTATTCATTATATTAATTAAAAACTGTTCAAAATTATACAAAAACTGTTAAACGATACAAAACTTATTAAAATGAGCCAAAAACTGTCAAAAATGGTCCAAAAATAGTTAATATTTTTAATGAAAATTGATTTCATATTATCAAAAACTGTTGAAAATGATATAAAAACTCATTAAAATGAGCCAAAAACTATTGAAAATAGTCCAAACATAACTTATATTCCTAAAGAACAATCCAAAATTCAATCAAAATGATCAGAAACTGCTCAAAATTATAAAAAAAAACATTAAAATTATACAAAAACTATTTAATGTGTTAGAAAACAATCCAAAATTGATTTAAATGATCGAAAACTGTTGAAAATGATTCAAAAATAGTTCAAATGATTAAAAAAACAATCAAAAATTGATTTAAAATGATCATGGATTGTGTAAAATGATACAGATCTCATTAAAAAAAGGCAGAAACTGTTCAAATTATTAAAAAAAACAATCCAAAATTGATTTAAAATGTTGAAAATTTTAATAAAAAAACATTAAAAAGATTCAAAAATTGTTTAAATTATTAGAAAACAATCCCAAATTGATTTAAATGATCAAAAACTGTTGAAAATGATTCAAAAATAGTGATTTAAAAAAAAATCAAAAATTTATGTAAAATGAAAAACTGCTCAAAATTATAAAAAAAAACATTAAAATATTCCAAAACTTATTTAATTTATTAGAAAACAATCCAAAATGGATTTAAAATGATCAAAAACTGTTGAAAAATATAAGACAAACATTAAAGTGATTTAAATTATTAGAAAACAATCAAAAATTGATTTATAATGATCATGAATTATTTAAAGTAATACAGAGCTTATTAAAATGATCCAAAAGATGTTGAAAATAATCCAAAAAGTAAAATAACATTGATTTGCTTTGAAAATAACGTTTATTGCGAATATATTTTCCATATGGAAAGACACACTAACTATTTATTTATTTGCCAATAAATTTGAATGGTAACAATTTTGAATCAAAGCTGAAACTGTTTTTTACAAATACATATTACATACAATCCGTATTTGAATTTATTTATGTTTGCGGGGCTTGTGTGTATGTTTTGATTTCACATGTGTTTCTTTTATTTGTTCTGCAGGAAATAGATTCACTTTTGACCATTTTATAATATATCTCGTTGCATCTTGAACAAATAGAACGGTTAGTGAATTATTGATGTGGAAATTATTTTACTATGAAAATGTAAACATCATACATGAAGTAGAATGTATATTTTAGTTAAAATAATTACCTCTTAAACATAACATACAAAAGACTATAAATACCAGGCAGAAGTAGGCAAACATGAAAAAAATCCAATTTTTCAACGTGAAAACTCCCGTAAAGGGATTACACCATATATTGGACATCATAAAGAAGGTTTTCACTTATTAAAATTTTTACAAACGTTTTAATTTAAACTTCACCTGCCAATAATTTTTTTAGAGAGAAATGAAATAGCTTCTTTTTGGCCTTTATCATAATTAGTACACTAGTCAACGAAAACTCATTATATGGATTATATTGAAATTAAATAAAAATCTGATGGGCCAGAACTAAAAGTGACCTTAAAAAAACGATTTTAATGCTTAAGTATTTAGACAATATAATTTCAATCTTCAAACTCAATCAACAACTCTTGATCGAAACATCTCGCAACAATATTGCATTCGTTTACATATAAATGTTTTGTTCTAAAACTTTTTGAAAGAGCAACAACATCATTAAATATCTTGTTAATTTAAAATTAGAAGTTCTTAAAGTGGAAACTAATGAAAAATTGAATAATAAATAAAAATTTTTTGTGCCCACGCCATTTTGTGGAATTTATCGACTAGAGAATCATCTATTTATGGAAATTTTTTGACTTTGAGATATGGATTCTTATTTATTAATAACTAACTTGATTTGAAAAAACTATTAACAAACAGTGACCAATATAGTTCATTTTATTCAAAAAACAACCAATAAATTAAAAAAATATTTTTAACAATACTTATTTAAATTAACGTTCGTTCTTCTTCTTCTTCTTCTACTTCGCATTCGCGGCCTCAGCTACCAGGACTATTCAACTAGTATTTTATTTCTTTCTTTAAATACTTGAGTTAGATTAAATTCCTATGCTTGTAGGGTTATATAAATAATGACTACTACTATTAATAAAATAATGAGTTCTTTTAAGAACTGAGAATGTGTATTAATTAAAAGCGCGAAAAAATTTGGTAGTACCAAGCTGTTTGACATTTTGTAACATTTGACAGACATACTTCAGTTTTGTAAATATTTCTTTACTTATTTGGAACGATTTTTTAACGAAGAATATATATATATATTCAGAAAGAAAGAATTTTGCAATTTTATTATAATAAGAAGAAAATGAAAGCTATTTTGTAGGACATTAGAAACAATAATGTAAGTATGAGTAGAATTTAAGCTTTAAAATGTTATGGTTGAAACGTTCTTAAATACTCCATATATTTATTTAAATACAATTATTGTGTGTTTAATAAATACTGCTTAGAATCATTTTGCTTCAATAAATTCATTAAATATAGAAATCAAATCAATAATAATAATAACAACAAACCGAATTAGTGGGAGCTGAGAGAGTTAAAAATTATTTTTAATTTAAATTTGGTTCAAAAATATTGGCTACTCTCAACCATTTCAACAATAAAATTTTGGGTTTTTCTTTTTTTTTTGGAAAATTAAAAATTGTTTTTAAATTAACCAAGATTTTACAAAGGAACAATAAAGGAAAATAACCCAACTGGTCAAAAATGTGGACAAGTTTGGTACCTTTCAAAAGTACTATTTAAGAGAACAAGAACATTCACTAGAGGGAAAACAAAACTTGACAAAACATATACTCGTTATAAAACTTGTAATGTGATGTTTTCTGAACATATTTTTGTAACATCAACAAGAAATATTTACTGTCTACCTTATTCAGCTAACTTTTTTATTTTATTTATCGATACTAGTGTTCCGATTTTAAACTGGCGGAATAAATATTGAGTAACGCAAAATGTGCTCATTATGAAAAGCTACTTATCGCAGTATTTAATCCCATTTAATATCAGGATGTCGAGTGGCTTCGTCGTCGAAGTGAGCGCAGCAAATTTACATTTAATTAAGGCAGTATATCCACTGTGGACTATTTCAGCACCGTCCTTATTGCAACTGTATTTTATTACCTTTCTAGTATGAGCCTTTAATGCCTACACGAAATTCTATAATGCTAATTACAAACATTTTCCGCTCGTACAATAATAGATATCGTTAGGAATTTGAAGATAGTAGAAGAAAGAGTACTACACACTATTAAGTAAGATTTTGAATCATAAAATTATACCAACCTATGAGGTGTTTAAATTAAATAATGAGACTGAAATATAGCCTTCATATTTATCTGGTTTGGAGTTCATATCACTTTTTCTTATCCCAAAATTGAAAAAATATCTTATGGAAACTCATTGTGAGACATTAGAGAATATTAATATAAATGTAACCGATCTACTGAGGGCCATTCTAGACGGGCATACTAGAGACACTGCGCAAAATTTCATTTCGTTGTGATTAGACTTTAAAAAAATAGCCCTCGTATAATGAAATGATTTAAGAAATTGTACTGACTTATTTTTTAATTAATAATTCTAAATATTTTAATTCTCTAAAAATATTGTAATTGCGACCATATGCAAACTAATAAAATTAAATTAAATCGTGAATTTTCATTTATTCTTTTGAACAGACTAAAATATCGCCAAATTTTTAATTTTCAAGAATATAATACTAATTTAATTTTTAAATTCACATTTTTAATATTAGGGTACTTAATACATTTTTTCAATTTTAAAATTTACTTAATTTAAATTAATTATTCCTAATAATAACTTAAACATTTTATTTGAATATAAAATTATTTAAATAAATTTAAAATATTTTAAATTATCCCTGATAATTTAATAACTATTATTAAAGAAATTTTCTTATTTACCCAAACTAATAATTAAAATGAAATCTTCATATACTTAAACTAAAATTTCTACGGTATAGAAAATTTATTTTATATTTCTTTACATTAAATAAATTAAGAATAATTTTCTTAATAAAATATGAAACAAAATATGAAAATATATATATATATATATATATAAATATTTCAAATTTTTATTTACTCAAATTTTTATCGAGTTTTTAAAATGGAAAAAAACAAATTTTTATAATAATTATAAATATTATTTTTATACAAACAAAATATTTATCAAATGAAAATTTAATTTATTGTTTCCATGTTATCATTGGGAAATCAATTTGGATAAAATATGAGAGACTTTTCTAAAACTTTTATCGCCATCTATTATTCGTGATAAAAACTAGAGAAAGAAAATATTTTATGGAATTAGAAATGTTATTGATCCAGGGGAACACAGAAAATTCTCTAAAGTTTATGTGGTTTTAGATAATTTTTGTAAGAGATGGCGCCAGATGTATCAGTTATTTCTCCTCTTTTAAATGATCGATAATTCGATTCAATTAATAATCGAGTAAGCGAGCGTTTTCGATTTTTTTTCAACAAGAAGTGTTAATTAGGCATTTAACTGATTTATTTTTTATTATTATGCTTTTCTCTTACATTTTTGTATGTATTTCTTGCTTTTCTTTTTTTCATTCTCTATATATTTTAAACCTCAGTTTCTTTATTATTTGCTTTGTACAAATGTCGCACTCTTTAAAAATATTAACCATTACTCTTTTTTTTAATCACACTAATCTTTTTAACATTTTGAATGAATAGGTCAGATCTCTCGATAGTTTTGAAATTAGTAACAAAGTATCGATACATCGATAAAATTATATGGAGAATTACTAACTTGGCTAACCTCGTTTCGAATTTGAATGTTAAAAATAGAGTATCAAATGAAGTTTAGGAATACAAAAAGTAGAATCAATGATAATTGAAGAGGCTGCTATTGTTAATAGCGACAGTTAGTGGTCATCTACTATTTTAATTCAAAAGTTAATAGGTGTGTGCTAGTGTCAAGGTTGTTTAAATATATTATTCTTATATGCTTAACGTTTTGCCTTGGATTGTGATTTTTAATTAGTTGGTAAGGATGTAGGAAATAAATATTTTTATGGCAAGCTTAATAATTTTGTTTTACGTTTTCCACCTCTAACCTCAATGTTTCTGTACTAAATTGGTTCATTTTGTGCCATAATTTGGATGTTTTAATTTTTAATACTTAATTTTATTTGTGCTAACATTGGCAACTAATTACTAATAAAAAGGCGCGGTGAATGGATGTTTTACCTTTAACTTTTAATCTGAATATTTTTACATCTTGGATAGTAAGAAAAATAACTGCAAAGAAACTCAAGAAATTTCCTTATGGAAAATAGTTTTGGTTAAATTTTTATCTCCCAATTAAAAGTCTTCGGGGACAGAACGTTGTACGATTGATTTAATAAAATACAGGGTGTTCCACATCATCTGTGAATGGTTGTTAGGTTTTAAAAAGTGGTCCTTCGAAAGCAGCACTTTTGCGCTAACCATCCATATAAATTTTTTATTTATAACAGTTTATTACTTACATCCAAAGAATTTGTTATTACCTTTAGCTGGTTTCTTGAAAGATTTTTAACAGTGATATTATTTTTCTATAAACTACATAGTAAAAGATTTCTTTTCAGCCATACAATGAATTTTTGATTCCTCAATTTATTCGGAATTATTACTTTGTACATTAGTAATTACTTTTTTATTGTGATCTCCAAATTTATTGTTATATACAGGTTTAAAACAATTCATCAGATTGGAATATAAATCCCAAAAAATTGAAATAATCCTTCCCCTTTCTCATTACTTGACTCCCTAAATAAAATACTTGACAATCCATCTGCTACCCCATTTTTACATCCTTTAATATGTATCAATTAAAATGAGAAAATCTCAACGCTACAGCTTTTTAGTTGCAGATCGGTGTAAATCGATTTTCTATAAACTATTGCGGTGATTTCGATCGTTTTTTTATAAATATATCTAAAAATGGGGATTTTTGTCGTATTTTTCTTCTATGGAAAATCTAATAATTGAGAATTTTTGTTTGTATGATGCAGGAATGCTGTAATTATTTCCGTCAGTACCAACGTTAAACTACATAATTGTGTTAAAAATATTATATTTCATAATTACATCCTTGCTGAATCGCTAACTTTGATAAGAGTAATAAAATAAACACTTTAAAAAAAGTCTAGTAATGCAAAATCGTTTTTCGAATGGAAATAAACTTCTTTAGTATATTTAAAACATATAAATTAATCCATAAATTTTCTGCTTTTCTACAGTGAGTTCCTCCAAATGATCATTAATTTAAAGATCTAGTAGTTATTTAAAACACATTGAGATCTATTGCATTTAAATATTCTGGTTATTAATAATTATTACAGTTACAAATTTATCTTCATTAATTTTAAATTGTAAAGTCGATTTTTTTTATATTTTGTCACAAATTTTATAAAGAATCAATATTAAAGCAATTACAGTGTGTTTAATAAACACTCTTGAGAATTATTTTGCTAGAATAAATTAAATATAAAATGAAATAATAATAAGAAACAAATCAGTGAGACCTTAGGATTTAAAAATTATTATTCTCGAAAATGTGGAATTAGATATGTCCTTATTTTATATATTTTGGAATATTGAATTTATTTAAGACACATTGGGATATACAGAGCGTATTTAAATATTCTAAATACTAAAAAATTATTAGTCATTAAATTTATTGACCTTGATTTTAAATAGTAAACTCGAATTTTGGTTTTGTATTTTGTCACAAATCTCATAAAAAATCCAGATTTTATATTAAATTTGTTCTAATCATCAGCAATTTTTATTTGGTTTTAATTTTAAATTACCTCATAATTACTATTTTCATATAGTTATAAATTAAAAGAGAAAAAATAAACTTGTTACAAATAATTAAAAAATGTTAATTGTAAATTATCAGTGTTAAAACCACAATTGTTCACAAATTAAAAATGAGTTAAGATTATTTAGGCCGGAAACTTTATCATTATACCAAAAACAAAATATTGTGAAATTAGATATAGTAAATATTCAGAGTGATTACGAAATTAGTCAAATAACTTTAAGAATTAGATAATAACTAAATATTAAACGGAGATTGAATAAAGTTAATACGGTGGCATTTAGAGAAAAGATATTTTTTAAGTTAAAATTTACTCTCTTATTTCTAAATTACCCGACATACAAATTAGCTATTTCTTTGTTTTTTATATTTGTACCAAACAGAGTAACGGTTTCTCGTAGGCTCAAAATAGACACTTAAATGAAACTCTTCTGCTATTTTTTATCACTTAATCTAAATTTTAAGAAATTATAGGGAAATGTACAACGATTATTAGGATACTTACGTGTTGAATTAACTAACAAAAAATTAAATATATTTTGAAAGATAAGAATAAGATACCAGTTTATGTTGTACTAAAATAAAATAAACCCATTGCTTATGTCATAGAATTTATTACGGTAATATATATTTATTTATGGTTTTGATTATCGGTCCGGCTTTTTAAATGTCACAATATATTAGTAATTGGTTAGTTTATAATTTAATAAATTGGAATATCCTCTGATAAAAAGGTATGTTAAAATATTTGCTGAATTACAACAAACATCAAAATGCTAAAATTGTATATTCAATATTTTCAAGGTTTTTTTATTACGCAATATATACAGAGTAATTCTTAGGCGACATCTGGTCTAGGTTATTCAACCTTAACACTTTCTCTTTCGTTAGTTTTACATTTACATTAATACCAAAACTAAAAAAATAAATTATATTTTTTACTGAGGACATATTTCTAATTAACCCAATTGAATACAACTAGATATTTCCCTGTTTTGAGCACGTTTCAACCCAACATCACTTCGGTTATTAACGCACGCAAACAAACGGTTTTAATTTCTAGATTTTTATTTATGGAAACAACGGAATCAAAAATTTACGATACCTTTTATAATGCAATTGATTTAGGAATACGCGAACAGCAATCAGAGTCATGCCCTTTAAATTATTCTGATGACGAATTAGATCCAGAAGAAGAAAAAGATGATCCCTTCATTAGCAGTTTATGGAGCATACATAAAACACTTGCTGCTTTACGTGGTAAGATTATACAAAAAAAAATTATTAATTATCGCAGGATTCAGAATTAGTATAAAATCCTGAAACTTTTTCTCAGATAATCCTGTTTGCATCCAAATTAGGCCACTAAAAATTCTGCGTAGCCAAAGATTTTTTTTCAACCATATCATGAATTTTTGGTTATTTAATTTAGTAAGACAAACCATCTGCTATCCCATTTTTACATCCTTTAATATGATAGAATCAAAATGATAAAATCAACACTAAAGCCTTTTAGTTGTTATTTAAACAATTCCTTTATTTTTCCAAAATATTACTATCAAAAACTTTTAAACAGAACAAAAAGAAGATAATCAAAGTATATTTTCTATCAGTATCAAAAATAGTTCCTGATCAATAACTGAATACTTAAATTTGAATCCAAATTAGGCCAACACAAATACTGTCTAGCCAAAGATTTCTTTTCATCCTTACAATGAATTTTTAATTACTCAATTTAGTCAGAATTATTACTCTGTATATTAGTAACTCATTTTCTATTGTGATTTCCAAATTTCTTCTCCTATATAGCTTTAAAACGGTACATTAGACTGGAATATATATAGACAAAAATTGAAATAATCATACCAATGTCTCATTACTTGACAATCTATCTGCTAACCCATTTTGAATACATGAATACATAAACTTTCTAAATAAATCAATTGGAGTTAAAACTGTTTATATGGGTGGTCAATGATTGATACTCTTCGCCCAATTCACTCTATTTTACACCATATTGTGTAATTTTCTAATTCTATTCTATTTTATAACTTTATAACCCCATATTGTTTGTCACTAATTGTTTGTAGATTTATACGCAGACGAACTAAATTTATAAATTATATACATGACTAATTGCCAAAGCGATTGAATAATTATCGCATAATTCAAAAATATGTGGTGATAATTTATTATCGTAACGTAAATTTAATTTTATTAGAGTCGGTCTAAATTATTCTAAATAGATTTTATAGCAAGCTATAATGAACCTCAATTTAAAAAAAAACTGTGAAACAAAAAATATTTCTTTCACATCATTTGTATATGTTGTTTCTGTTTTTTTTTGCTGAAGTAAATGTGATTAAATGTGGAATAAAAATTGAAAGTTTCGTATAGATCTTGTTTTTTGAAACTATGTTCTCATTGATCCTGACTTCCGGAAATTGAAATTTGGGCCTTTGTCCCAAATACAAATATGAAAAGTGTAAAAATATACATATAAAATATTAAATTTACAATTAAAAGTATTGGTGCCACATATCAACCTTTAACTTTTTTATATTTGAATGAAACATCCTACTTCTTACTAATCAAATAACGTTTAGAATTTCACTCATGGTTGCATCCTATTTAAATAACTGCAGCATTCTAACCCCTACTTGCATCATTTTCATTAAATCAGTAACTTCATGACATTATTTATTAATTAGTGACAAGTATTAACGAAGTTTTGGTTGAAATTCTTGTTTATTGTTCAAAAATGAGCGCATAAACACTTTAAAACAAGCTTCTCCAAACTTTTATAACGCGTTTATACATAAAATACATTTAAACATAAAAATATAACATTAAAAAGGTTTTAATGGTCACCTAAAACTCTCGAGGATTTTACGGACCAATTTTTGAGAGTGGTAATTAAATTCTAATCTCTAATTCTGGTACTTTTCTTGATTATCAAATGCCTTTATTTCGTTAGTCAGAAAGTCGACTTGTTCTTATATGTCGAACTCGTTATTTTTATTTTTTTCAAATTAAATCTATAACATAATAGTTGTAATCATTTTGGTGTAACTGCTGGTAAATTAATATATAAAAAATTGTCAGAAATATTTGCATTTTTATGATGATAATTCAGATCAAAAACTGCAATGAACCGTGTTGAATTGGATCTGTTCAGGTTATGTAGAAAGGCCAATAGATTTTTTAAAGTTGATAATAATAATCGTGTAAATTTTCGTAATAACTATCACCATTGGTGGATACCTCTAAAACGGAATAAAAGTGGATCATAAATTATTGTGAATGAATTCATAAGTAGATCTATCAAAATCATCTTTTTATTCCGGTTGCAATTGAATTTTTTTTACAATTTTCTCATAGTCTCTGTTTTTCTATATTTTAAAGTTTCGAAGACTCGTCTAACCTTCAAAGTAAAATCATTGTTGGAAAATCTTTTAATAAATTAGTATAAATTGAGATTTTTTTAAAAACTAACACCCGATTTTTTGGAAAATAATGATTTGAAGTTTATCCAACTGATTGAAAAACAATCACAAGTTACTAAAAAATGTTTACTTGTTTCCTAATTAATTTAAAACAAACTTTTCAAAAAATATTCACCTGTAACCTAACCAATAATCATGGGTTTTCCAATATGTTAATGAATTACTTTTTCTAGTGAAAAATAATAACGAAAAGTTTAAAAAATTATCTCGAGTTTTCTGAAATATGAGTTATTTGAAAAATGGTTGAATAATACTAATAAGATTCGAAAATGATCGCTTGTTTTTAAATAAATAAAATAATTAATTTTTTGAAAACTAATCAGAAAAATCCAAAAAATGATCGCTGATTTAAAAAAAAATGTCTAATTTAAAAAAAATAATCGCTAGTTGCTCAAAAAATATTCCCTTTTTTTAAAAATGATAGCGTGTTTTTTGAAAAATACTCTAATTATTCAAGAAATGATTGAAAAATAAATCACAAGTTATTGAAAAATTAACTCTTGTTTTCCAATAATTAACAAACTTTTTTTTAAAAATAGTCACCAGTAGTCTAAAAAATAATCGCGAATTTTTATAAAATTATTGGGTGTTTTTCAATAAATTGATTAACCATTTTGTTTTTTGAAAAATAATAATGAAAATTCCAAAATATGCTCGCGAGATTTAAAGAAAAATGATCACAAATTTTTTCTCGAGTTTTTCGAAAAATAATCATAATATATATAAAAATGATCGCTTGTTTTCCAATAAATTAACACAAATTTTTCAAAAAATATTTCCAGTTTTTTGGAAAAATGATCGTGAATTTTCCAATAAATTAACTCCGTCAACTTTGATACGTCACTAGTATTTTACAACTTAAATTTCGCATCTTGGCTTCTCCAACATTCCAGAAAATTCTTAACGTTTACTAGAAAAATCGGGAAATTACAATGGCTGAAGGCAATTAGATTCTCACAACTGTTGGTCTTTTCCTGTGTAACCAAACCCTTCCAGGAGGATACTAAAAATTATAAAAACACAATTTATTTTCAGGAAACATGACCAATCGACACACTGCAGACGGAGAAATCACCGGAGAAGAAACATCGGATGTAGACGAATCAAATCTCCCTCCCACCTACATTGTAATTCAACTTACTTCTGATATTCCATTAAATACACTCAGATGGGTTGTGGAAAAAATACGTGGAAAAAAAAGAGATGGCGGAGGAGAACTAATGATAATAAAACAACCAGTTAATCCTGAAGATGTAAGTATAACTGCCTTCCTGTTTGAAAATATTATTACGCATTTGAATAAATATATAAAAGAAACTAAATATTATTAAACAGGTTGAGTGAAACAAAATATTATGGCAATTAACATCTTTAAATAACCAACACATTTAATCGCAGGGGTAGGCACCATCAACTTCTCGATCATCCGAGAACCCAAACTTAACTTCCCAATCTCTTTTTATTTTCCCAACCAAGATAATCCCAAAAAATAAGTTCTATGTACAAGGCGATATTTTACTAAACTCCTGTACATAACATCGTAACCATATCTACAATTCCTTAATTTTTCTAGGCTTTGGTTTTGCATATATCGGCAACAAGAATTAAACTTCTAGAAGCGGCCGAAGAAATGGAATTGATTAAAAAGGACAACAACGGGGTGATGCGGGAATTCACTGTTGAATCTCTGGAAGATTTTCTCACCGATGATATGCACATAGATGATTTGTTTACATTGTCAGATCGGCAGAGAATTGTCGGGCACGAATTAGGGAACATTCGAGCTTTGCCCGAAGACAGTCACATTCCCGGTTTTCCGGAGCACCAACTGTATTCGGGCCAATCTATTGTCGAGGTCTGCAAGGAATCGAGTATAATCACAAAAATGTATCCATTACACGAAGAAGAAGCTTTGAAGAAGCTCGCAAAAGAGTGGTATATGTCTGTTACATCCAAACAACCGTTTGGTGAGTATATTATTTTATGGGTGCCAACTGTCGATAATGTTTTCAACAGGAAAGTTTCTACTTAAATAAATTTATATTTGTACTTCGGAATTCCTACCACAAAAAAAATATAAACCGAAAAATTGAATTTCTAGTGCGAAAATGCCATTTTGTCCTATAATTCGGGGAATTCTCACCAAAAAAATTAAAATTTATAAATTGGAATTTTTACTAAGAAACAATGAAATTCCGATTGCTATTTTGAACTTTACTTTTACTAAAATAAATTTTGACTAACAATTCGGGATTTCTTCTAAAAAAAAAAAATGAAATTTATAAATCGAAATTTCTAAAAAAAAACATGAAATTTCAATTTATATTTTGGATTCTAAATCTAAAAAATGTCATTTTGACTTCGGAATTCGGAATTTCTACTGATTAAAATTGTACTACAAAAAAATGAAATTTCGACTTATATTTTGAGCTCTCTATCAAAAAAAAATGCCAATCTCATTTATAATTCAAAATTTCTACAAAAAAAATTATAAGTTCGACTTGAACTCTTTAATAAAAAATAGACATTTTGACTTGAATGAATATAAATATTTAATAATATTTACCTATTAAACTTTTTATGAAAAGAAAGATAATAGTGATAGTGCTCCAAATTACAAGATCATTGTAATATTTTTATTTCGATTTGCAAGAACTAATGCGTGTTCCATATGACAACTGACACATAAATCTACTTAAGAAAATTAAGACAGGACCGTATTGAATGACATATGGAAGTATGACGTATAAGATTTTTGAGTTTTATATTTATTAATATAAATAAAAATAATATATTGTAAATTTATTGTTATAAGTTAAATTATTTAAGTTGTTGCTACCCACATTAATATTGCCTTTTATGTTTTCTCTGAACTCACCCTGAGATAAAAAAAATAGTAAGTAGTAAGATATAAAGAAAATTCAAAATAATAAATGATTAATTTGGAGTTTCTATAATGCCCTTCTCCACTACTTCCTTTTCTTCTTATTCCTTCCAGTCTACTAATTTATTAGCCCTATTCCCAATAATTGCATACCCCTAACCATTTCCCTCTTGGACGGCCTCTTCTTCTTCTACCACCCTCCCCTCACTCTAAGAATCCTTTCACCCACCAATTTTTTCCATTCTTGCTATTTACATTCTTATTCCAATATCTGTTGTCCATACAACGTTTTGATTTTCGCATTCGTTAGTCTCATTCTTTCCCACTTTTACTCTTCCAATAATTTGGTGAGTATAAAACAATATTCCTCCTAAATCTCCTGTATCTCTGGCTCCAATAATGCTGTACTCTTCAGGGAGATGCGGTTGCAAGTTTGTCACGTTTAAACTCCCTTTGCGTATTGTCATACTGATCTCCATACCTAGATTGTACGACACCTGATAAAGGCATCCGGTTACTGTGCGCATTTCGCCATTTCAACATCGTCATTTGCATCCGCATCCCCCCGTCCACGTCCATCCGGTCGGCGCTTATTTGAAGGAAAGTCGGGAAAAGGGTCGGCTTGTCACTTTTAGCCCTTTAGGCTGAACGTGCAACTGGCACTCCCTTAATATTTAGAAAAAACTTTGGATTTGATGTAAGATTTTATTTCAAACGAATGAATTTATACAAAGTGGACAACAGAAAACAGAAAACAGTCCACCCCGATATTTGGCGGTATTCATTAGATTTTAAGGAAAAGCTGAAACACGTCGATTTTTGTTCTAAGGGGGACACATTTTCACGATACAGTCATTTGCCATTTGTGAAACTTCTTCCTTCCACTTCCCCAACCCCTTAATTTTAAATAGGGAATATACCATGTGTGGCACATCATTAGAAAGGCATTTATTCAGGCATATGATCATCCACGAGTTTTTTCGATATTTACACCGTTTTTGTAAAAAAAAGTCTTAAATAATTTAAAGTGCAACACCTCTTAAAAATGAAACGCAACGCCTATGTTTTGCTAATGTTTTAATTGTTTCTTTCACATCAAAAGTAAATTGTAAAAAATGGAGAATATATAGTTTCTACTAAATTAAATATATTTTGGAAAGGCCATTCCAGCGAACTAGATTATAACATTCAATTTTTAAAATCTTCATCTTCTTCATGTTTTCATCTAATGTCTTACCCATTTTTGTTCCTATATCTTTTAGTTGATCTATTAATTTTTTTCTTTTTGAATATCCTGTTCATATTTTCTTTTTATTCATTCTGACAACATGGCCAACCACTTTAGTTGTATTTTTTTTTCTATTTTTGTCGGTTTGGGTTCTTGTTTGGTATTTTTTGATATCCTTGTATTTATTTTGATCTGATTTAGTTTTCCCCTCTATTGTCCTTAGATGTTATAATTCTCACATTAAGTCTCATCTTTTTTTGATGAAATATCAGTATGATTAAGTTATTTTTCCATTCTCTCGGTATTTTTCGTCCCTTCTATGCTTCCAAATCTATTATTTTCTATTTTCCCTCCATCTATTTGATTATCTGTGGTATCTGTGGTACCGTCTTATCCGTTTTTCTTTTCTCCTTTTATGTCCAAATTTAAAGAAATTTCAAGCTTTTTAAATCCAATTTTAATCAAATTCCAACTTTTAAATAGATTTAAAGATTTTTTAATGACGAACTTAAATGTTTGTTTTAGGCCCAAATTTAAAGATATATCTACATTTTGGTCTCAATTTAAGTGGATTTCATTTTTTTTAAATCTAAGTTAAAAAATCCCAATTTTTTAATTTCAAATTTCCATCTTTTATATCCAAAATTAAAAAAATATCCATACGTTTAGTCCCAAATTAAATAATTTTAAGGTTATTTTTATATATATATATAAATATTATATTTATATATTATATTTATATATATATATATATATATATATATATATATATCTTCTTATTTCTTTTACCTCGTTTTGAATTTCCATGAGTGATTCTTCCATTGTCTTATCTCTTGTGTCTGTATTTTGAGTTGTACTGGAATTTCTGTGGGTGTTTAAAATAAATAATTAAAAAGAATTACAGGTGTTAAAAATTAACTGTTTATTTACCATTTTTAATTTATGTCGGACTCATTATTATCAATATTATGGATTTTACACTTCTTTTGTCACTGTTTTACCAGGAAAAATTATATGAAGTTGCTTCTTTTTCTTTGATATAATTTCTTTAAAGGTGAATTATTTTCCCAGTAATATCAGAAAGTTGCATAAAACCACGCCTTGGTTCATTTTTATTCATTTAAAACCGATTTCTTACAGTAAATATCTGTTCTTTTTTTTAATTTTTGTTTTTGAACGGCGACTTTAAAGCTTCGATGTTCTTCGTTATCTCCGCTTTATGATAGTTAGTAAGAATTTTATATGAGACTATTGGAAAATTTCTGAGCCTGTCCTGGATATACGCCTGGATGAACGGATAGTAAGCGTTTCTAATTGCCACAATAATGATGGTCGCGAGAGACGCAAATGGGCATTGGTGCATGTTAACAAGTCATTATGTTGCCCTTTGACGATAATTAAATAAATTGTCCCTTGTTAACACCGAAGGAGCCAAAATTGAGACTCGCAAACAGCAAAAAAACACAAAACTAAAACATGAACGGCTCAATACAAACCCAATGTTTTTATTATATGTTCTTTAAAGCACCAGATTGGTTGTCTGATGCACTTTATTTATTTTCAAAACAAAAATAAAATCGGGACTGACCAACTTCTGTTTCGTTAGTGAGTTAAAACGAACTTACCTCGATGTTCGTTATAAGTCTTTTACGAAACTCGTTGCGAACATTTTAACACAAAATATGAATTATTAAATTAATTGAATCCTTTGAAGGCACACAAGGAAATTGAAACGAAAACTGCAACAGACAAATTATAAAATAATACAATTAACTTTAGCGATATCATTATTCTATACCCGAGGGAAAATAATTGCATATAAATCCATTTACAACATCTACAACATGAAAATTAATGCGGGACGATATACGAGTATGCAAGCATATTTTATACAATTCAATCATAGTAAACGGTGTATTAATGGAAACCATTAAAATGGATTTGACTATAAATTAAACATTTATTTGTGATTGTATCTAGCTATTGAATTAGGGTTAATTGAATCCGGATAATTACATTTTTGATTTTTCTTTAAATTGTTATTTGGATCACTAGTACAAAAAAAGCCTGCTGATTTGTCATAAAACGCAATTTTATTAACTAACTTCTTTTAATAATAATAATAATAGTAATAATAAGCACATTTTATTGGGTATAATAAATAAAAACAACCAAAAGACCATCGAACTAAGTCCCGCAATTTGTACAATTTAAGTATTTACTGCACACTTGGCTAGAGATTTTTTGTTGTAGGCATGTTTATGTGCTCACTGCAGGCTCAAAACTAAAAAGCTTCATCGGATTTTAATTTCACAACGGATCTTACCTTGAAAAAATAGCACTAATATATTGTTAACAGAATTTTTATTTTTAAAGAATGAAAAATTGATATCCCGGATTGATTTCATATGAGTAGTTTATATATTTAATAATATTAAAAAAATAATTTATTGTAATTTCGTTATTATATGTTAGATTATTTAATTTGTTGGACCCCACATTAACATTACATTTTACATTTTCTCTTAAAGCACACTGAGAGATTCAAAAAAAATTAATAATCATAAGAAATAAAAAAAATTAATACTATTTACAATATATTCTATAATTTTTTTATTTCAGATCATATTAAAAATTATTTCGGCGAGTCCATCACTTTGTACTTTACTTTTTTGGGATTTTACACGTACGCTTTGATCATACCGATTATCCTTGGCTGTTTGCAGCTGTTGGTTTCTACAGAGACTGTACCCTTTTTCTGTGTCTTCAACGTCGTCTGGGTGACACTACTTTTAGAGGTAAAAAATATTAAAATTGGTATACTGGGTGATTCAATAAAGTATTTACTGATGTAATAATTGAAAGAAAATCCATTTTGAGACCGCTATGTATTTATGAAATCGGTGCTCGTTAACTATTATAAAAAACAATGTAAGAAAACTTTTGGTTAATTCATTATTTATTGAAATATTTTCATGGATAAAATAGTACAAAATATGACATTTTATTTGAAAAATTGATAAATACAATTTATAGCGAATACTTTGTTGAATCATCAGGTGTATGTACAACAAATTTGTATTAATTTATTTTTAACTATTTATATATTCTATGTCTTTTAGCTGCTTTTAAAGCCAAAAAGAAAGGCTGTAATTTCAAAAACTTCCAAAAGAATTGTCAGAATTTTGACAATTTCTTCCATTATAAGACGTATTAGAGTCCGCATTATTAAAATGTTTAAAAATCTCGGCTTGCTGGAATGAATTAACTAAAAAAATGAATGTTCTGTCAATTTAACAGAAAAAGGTTAAAGAAAAACAATTAATCTTTAATATTTTTTATTGAAATTCGACATTCATTAAAATATTGTGGTTAAAGTCGAAATTCAAAGGAAAACAGAAGAATTTTCAAATATTTTTGGAAGATTGATTAAAATCTCGACTTAAAAATATAAAAATTATCAAAATCTCGACTATTCAATCGAGTTCTTAAAGAACAAAAGTGATTGTTTGAATTTTTTTTTAATAGATGCTCAGTTAAGATTAAAATCGAGTTTCTTTAAAATCAACATTTACCAAAATCTCGATTTCACAATCGAAACTTAAAAAAAATTATTGTTTCAATTTTTTTTTTAAAAGAGACTTATTCAAATTTTTACTTTAAAATCGATATTCTTTCAAATTTCGTCTTTAAAATCGAAATCTTAAAGAAAACCACGAGATTTGTCTGATTTAATGTGGAGATTTCTTAAGATTTCAGATTTAATGTCAAGATCCATTGAAATATTAGTTCCAATAAATTGAGATAGAAGAAGTAAAATACGATTTTTTAAGATTTCTGATATAAAGTCAAAATTTATTGAGACAACCACTTTACAGACGAGGTTTGATAGTAAAACACAAGATTTTAAAAAGGAGGTTTAGAATATTTCTTGCTATATTAATGTCTTTTTTTTTCTTAAATAGTTTTTCAGCAGGAGTATTTTCGTGGATTTATTTAAAAAAAAAGTATTTATCCACTTGCTAATGTCATGAATAGTCAATTTTTCGATGTACAAACTCGAACAACACCTGCATTGATCGATTTTTCAATGTATCGCGATCTAAATATTTACGGACGTACAAAAGTTACTCCTTCGGAATCGGCCGTATAAAGATAAATGGACTTAGTTTGCAGCGAACATCACAATTCCAAACTTTTTTATAATAGATCACTTTCCGGTTTATAACGAATAGGTATCGTGTCCATTTCCAACTTGGCAGATCAATCTTTTTTTTTTATTTCCTTTATGTTCGATACAAAAGGACCAGTCACCGAACTAATTGAGTTTTCATTCTAAAAAAAACCGCGAAATGTAATTGGGAAACGCCGAAAAGGATATAAATTTTGGAATGAGTGTAGCCGCATTGACAAAAAACGACGTTTCTAACGATACTTTTATTTACAAATTTATGTGCGATATTTTACAAATACATTCTCTTGTAGTCGTAGTAAAATGTATACATGGTTGGGATAAAGTATAGAACCAAGTAAATATCTTTACAACGAAACGGACGATATTTATGAAATTTTACAAATAAGTGCAATGGGGCAAAATGCAGCTGATGTACATTTTTTTTTAATAATATACTTCCGTTTTAACCGGAAATACCATCAACTTTTTAAATTTAAATGGGACACCCTGTATATTTTTGCAGATTTTGAAAATGCTTGTTATTTCGAATTCGTACATACTGAGTTTAGCGTAAAAAATCTGTAAAAACGAGGAATACAGCACTCTAATAAACCACTTTCAAGTTTTTATACATTAGACTAAAATACCATTTATATAAACAAATTGATATTGTTTGTATTAATAGTAAGAAATAAACGATTGTACGATTAAGAATGGTTCATTTATGTGAAAAAGATCGTATTGAAATAATAATGATGATCGGTTATGGTGATCGATTCATAGAGTGGCCTGCTCGTTCTCCGGATCTAAGCCCATTAGATTTTATTCTTTGGGGTTATCTAAAATCACGTGTTTACGTTTACGTTTTAATTTATGTTTTCAAAATGTATCGCATCATCCTGGAACAGTAAAAATGGAGTTCAAATCTAACATTTCCTTGTGATTCTCCCCTTGAAAACTACAAAAAAATGATAAAAATTAGAAAAAACCATTTTCCACGCTTTTCAAACAAGTAGTTAGATTGCCCCATTTCTCAAATTTTTCGAAAAAATAGTTAAAATGTATCTTTGCTTATAGTTTTTCTTTTAAAACCTAAAAAAAATGATAAAAATAAAAAAATAATCTAAAAATATTTCATTTCTGAGATATAGGTTGGTAAAAAGTTTCTGAACACTCCAGAGGAATTCAGTTTTGTTTTTATACGTTATAAAAGTATTTTTTTAATTTTCTTTATAGAAATTGGCAAGAAAATGTTGACTAACTTATATAGGAGAAAATTTTACAGTTATAGACGAAGATTTTGTTTGAGAAAGTCAAGTATATAAATGAATCTGAATTCTCTTAAAATTTCATTGATTTTTTTCTAATTTTTTTTTATATTTGTCTTTAAAGAATTGCAATTTTTGTGTTTACCTTGATTTTTTCTTTAGTCTCAAAGTTTCTAGGCATATTTTTTTATAAAAGTAATTCTTTCTTTACAATTTCAAATTCACATTAGGGTTAACATGCAAATAAATTCTTTTGGGCACAAATAAAGAAGTAAGAAAAAAGTTCTATTATTTTCTTTTATCAACTACTACTAAAAAAAGTAATTTTAATATTAATTAATAATAATATTTATAAAATGTACATGATAAAAGTACTTTTGTAGTAATAATAACCCCTATTTTTTTGCATTTTTATTGTTATTTTGTTTTTGTTGGACTTTTCTTCCTCATCTGCTACTTAAAAATATATAGTATTATTAATTTAATTAAAAATCGATCTTATTGTCGACATTATGAAAATCGCTGAATGATTAATAAAATATTGTGTGTGCAGTCTAAATTTCATATAATGTTGTGAATTCCAGCTATTTTTGTTGTAAAATAGCTCGAATATCTCTTTAAGCTATAAAAACCGAAGAACAAATAAATTATTAATTTCTAATTCTCGTTTTACTGTCACGGCCAATCTCTCATGCCTTTACACAATTATCAGGAACGTTATGTGCAGGAAGATTTCTTAGAGTCCTCTAACTAACGTGAATGACGTGTAGTTGCTTTTCTGTCTTCACCAGAAGCGATTTACAGCATGATGAACAAATGAATCCTTTAGCCGTTTGTTATCCCCTTTTATGTTATATTTGAACCGAAATGTAGTTGCAAATGTTTTCTTCTGGAGTTAACATAGAATATCAAAAAGTTTCTTTGATTTCTATGGCATTCAACTCTTACTTTGGGGTTTATAAAAATCCTGATTGCGGTTGGATTTAGAATTGTTCCTGCTCTAATTAGTAAAGAGATGGTAATTAATTTCAGGTTTTCGGCATCGGAATAGTAATAAAAGAAAATTAATGTTCAGTGTCAAATGAATTATAGTTTATTCCTTTCTCCCTATCCCAATACTCTGTACTAATTTTGTTTCCTAATTGGAAACAGTACGTTTGGGGCCATCGTTCATTCGATAGATAACAGTTATCATTAATTTAGATTATTCGGTACTGAAATGTATTGTGTAATGAGTTATTACCATCTTTTATAAGGGTCTTCTATAAAACCATTTAAAAATACTTTTTGGTCCTATTCTAAAGATATTTTCCAAAATGATTCATGATACAAGATCTTAAAATTCGTATTTTTTTTTGTTACTGTGATCTTGGTAAGTATCAATTATTGGTGCCTCTTTTATTACTTATTAAGTATGGTTTGAGATAGTTATGTAAGATCTGATAACTCTTATCAAGATTTTCCTTTGTTCCCTGTCTAATATATTAAAATATTTCTTGTTTCTTCATGTTGGTGCTCCGGAAAGCAGGATTGATTATGTAATTCAATTTTCCATTTTCAGACCACCATATTTGACATTATTTTCTTGTGATTTCTTTGATATATTCCCCAAAATTAAAAAACGTTCATCCAATATAATTCCAAGATATTTAAACCGTTTGGATGTCTGTGTATTTAAGTCTGAATGAGGTTGAATCCCTCTTTCGTGATTCTTTGACCACAATTTCTAATTTAGGTTTTTCATCCACCTACAAATAGTGTTAATCGCCTCATTCATCGTAAATTGTATGTCTTCCACAACTATTGGCTCCCACTAGACTTCCAAATCGTCAGCCTAGATCTAAGTTCAGCATATGCTCATAAAATATTCCACAATGTAGTCCTATAACTGATCATTGAGGCATTCCTTGACTGAATAAAAGTTAACAAGAGTAGTGTTCCATCCATAATTTAACTAACATATCATGGCGTAGTTATAATTTTTAAAACATACCATAATGCCAAAGAAAATAAAAAAATAGTGTAAGAATTGAAATTGCAGAAGACGATTCTGTTAGGTCTAGATTTATACAGCTTGAAGATGCTGTAGATCAAACGAAATCATCTTAAAAATCAAACCAAAGAAAACTCTAACTTTTTACCACAAAACATTTTCTGTGACCAGTCATCATCAAGTCTACAAAAGAGAAGTCATATAAAATTTACAACAATAACGACAAAGATAAATCAGAACAAGGAATTGATAATATTGTTAGGTATTGGATTGTTTGATTATTATTATTATTACTATTATTGTTATTATACTATTTCCAGGGGGTTTTACCCTTCTATGTAACTTGGTTAGTTGAAATTAAAGAAGTTGAGTGAAACAATAAAAATGTATTTATCCATGAATAAAGTCTTACAAAATATTAGGGTAATTTACATCTTTAAATAACTTTAACCGCAGGGGTAGGCACCATCAACTTCTCGATCAGCAGAGTACACAAACTTGTTTTTCAATCTCTTTTTATTTTCCCAACTAAGAAGACCCCGATGTTTATTAATTTTGATGACTCTAATAAAAATGTCTATTTGTTATCCGACCGCGATCTTGTCCCAAAACTTTCGCTCACATAATATTAAATAAACAGTGAATGTTATAACAATATATTTAACTCCTGATTATCCATTTTCCTCTAATATTGACTCCTCGTGCCTCTTAACCTTTAAAAACACGTTTATTCTTTCTACTGAACTACACATTTTACAAAAAAATTAAAAATGTAGGCAGACAAAAAGTGGTCGGCCAAATTAGTTTCGTTTAAAGCAGAGAAAGAAACTTTTATTATTTACAGTTTCTTATCCGGTCTCGTTTGGTGCAAACGTGTTCTTAGCCGAAGTTATCTCTTACTATTTGTAGTAGGGACGTGCACTCTGCATCTAATCCTTTTCGTTGGGTTTTCAACTAAAAATGTAATTTTTGTTCGGCGCAACCCAATCCCTTTGTTATTAAGTCCGCTGAAAGAATTTAAAACCTTATAATGCGGCCGAAGCGTGACACTCCAGGGAACGATTTTATAGATTTTGGATTGTCGCAAACTGAAAATGTAACAACGGAGAATAAAATATGATCGTGTAAATAGGTTTTTTTTGTAAAAAAGGGTGTCTTGGATGCATATTTCGCAGAAAGATGAGAGAAATAAGATTTTCAATATCCGCTTAACTTCATCCTGGTCTGGTTTGCTAAGTCTTATGAAATCGCCCGACATAATGCCAATTGATTTTGCTTGAATAGTTTATCAGGTCTTAAAGTTATTTATAAAGTCGTCTTTACTGATCTTTTTCTTAATTATGTTCCATTTTTTTTATTTCTTTTCTTGCATAAGGTCAATTTTCAAAATAAAAGAAAAAATAATGGAAGAATTACAACAAGGGAGGTCCATTTAAAAAAAAACGATTAATTTTGACTATTTTTTTCACTTTTTTTTTATCTTAATTTATTCATTTTATTATTTTACGATTTTTATCATTGTCATTTTTTTATAGAAAGATGGAACTAAAATCTTCTCTATATGATTAAAATCAATGGAGTTATTTGATCATTTTATTATTTTTGTCAGTGTCCAAAATTTTATTCTATTTTTTATCTGAAGATGGAACTAAAACATGTGGTATGTAGTCCGAATAAATAAGGTAAAAACATTATTTTATAAATTGGTGACTTTTGAGACAACCCAATAATTATTAAAAAAAAAATCCAACGAGTATCTGCATATTTGTATACAGTGTGAACCAAAACGTTTACTTATACAAAGTCCTCTTATTCATCTTACTTTTTACTAAAATTTGTTAATATTTTCGCTTATTTTTGTTCTTTGTAGGTTTCAATTTCATATTTGGTCTTGTTTTGATTTATTTTATTGTACAAAATTTTTGTTATCTAAAGATGCAACTAAAATTTTAATTTTGAATGTATGGTTCAAATAAATCGAGTAAATTCATTATTTCATAAATCGATTACTTTTGGAAAATCTAAATATTTTTAGACAAGGTGGAGGTTAGAGGAAGATGAAATCAGAAAATGTTAATTAAAATTTGGCTCTTTCATTTGCCCCATAAAATATAACAAAAATATAAAGCGATTGTAAAAATTATTTTTAAAACTAAAATCCAGAGGCTTTCTTATCAATTTCCCATTTCTATGGAAAAGCCGGAAATAGCATTAAATTTAATCATTTTCCCAAATTCAAAAATTGGCTAATTTTGAATTTTAAACACGAGTTTTCTAAGATAAAAATTCGCCGAATATTATCGATTTTGCCAAATAATGATATGTAAGAATTTTTTTTTAAAACTTACAAAATTCCAGAAACTCTTTTATTAACTTTCCATTTCCATGGATCAGCTGGGAATGACATTAAATCCAACCTTTTTTCCAAATGAGTAATTTCAAGATTTTTTTCCCAAAATTATAAATATAAAACAACTTTAAAAAAAAGTTAACTGTTGCTCCGGTATTCTCAAAAATTATTAATGTTAAAGACAAAATTCCTGGATATTTAAGTATAGAGTATTTAAAAAGTTTTTAGAATATCGTGGAATTTTAAGAGAGATTCTGCAAAGTAAGGATAGAAATAATCATTATTTGTAAAACCTAAAAAAATATAAAGCAATTATAAAAATTTCCAAGTCAAATGTCACCCCCGTACATTTAGAACTTAGAAAATCCGGAAACTTTCTTATCAACATCCCGTTTCCATGAAATAGCCGGAAATGACATTAAATGTGATCGTTTTCCCAATATAAACGAAAACTTAGAGGGCATTTATAGTTAAAACTCAATGATACCCTCATTGAACGCCATAGGGATTATATTAATACAACGGCGGGATAAAGTGGCTTTATATTGCCACCTCCATTTTCGCACCCGCACAGTTTCCGAGCAAAGGGACAATATTACATTCTCTTGATTTAAACCTATTTCTAGGCTAAATTAGAATTTCGGTTTTAGATAAGGAGCTTCAATATACATAGAGCAATATTATTGTATGAACTTGCTAGAAGATTAATCGTTAATCCTGAAGATGAATGGTTTAGTCGAAACTAATATAACTTCTTCTTTTTCTCTCTATATTGTATTAGGATTTTTATTTTTAAAGAATTTGAAAAGTTGTTATGCAGGATTTGGCAGTAGTGAAAAAAATTATATGAAAATTAGAATTATATGAAAAATATCATATAGTTGTTTGGAACAAATTGTAGTAAATAGAATACATTTTTATGATTATTTGTTTTTTGAATGAGGATAGAGAAAAACAAATATTGCAAAATATTCGTTATTACTAAGTTTTCTTCTTTCTTTCTCACATAGTCACATTGTAATTTCATTATTATAATTTTATTATTTAATTTGTTGGACCCCACATTAACATTACATTTTATATTTTCTCTGAACTCACCTTGAGAGGTTAAAAAAAAATTATAATCATGAGCCACAAAAAAATATAAAAATGATAAAAAATGAATACTATTTACAATATATTTTACCCCATTTTACTCCCAATGTTTTTAAAATAAAATCGCTATATTTAATTTCGTATATGAGTTTAACAACAAATTATTTGACTGCAATATTCGGAACAGGTTTAAAACAACTCCGCACTCAAAACCGGAATGATTAATGTCCCTTCCATTTTGTATAACGACTTTATTCGATAGAATTTAAAATTCTTAATCATTATTCATGTTGGCCGATTAACGCCCTCGTTTTGTAATTTATACCAGAATAAACGGGAAATAAAATGCGAACCGCCATTAGCATTGAGTGACGTGATTTGAAAATCCGTATCAAAATAAAAACGATTTGTTTGGTTTAATTCGAGTTAAAAAGTGATTACTTTTATATAACTTGAACTGGTTGTTATAAAAGTGTTAAAGGGCTTATTGGTGTTCTAGAGGAGAGTTGGTTTTAAAGGTTTTGTATTTTTTTTCAGTTATGGAAAAGAAAGAGCAACGAACTTGCCTACGAGTGGGGAACCATTGGTATGACCAGTATGGATGAGCCAAGGCCAAATTTTCGGGGGGTAATGGGGATAGACAGCATTACTGGCAAAGTTTTACCACAAAGTCCTAGATATTTTACTTATGTAAAGGTAAGATTGTTTTATTTGAAATTCCACCCTGCTTATTAACATTATGAAAATTATGAATTAACGAGATTGTTCTGAGAAATTTGTAAAAATTGGATTTTAATAAAAACAATTTGAAAAATTAAAAGTTTAGATAAATAAATGAATTAAAATTAGGGCTTTTCCCAGAAAAAATGGATTTTTTTCAGAGAAATTTGTGAAAATTGAAATTTTCAACAATAAATTTGATTAGTTTTTGAAAATAGAAATAATATAGAAAATAATAAATAAAATCAAAAATAGAAAAAATGGATTTTTCCCGAGGAATTTGTAAAAATAGGGAATTCAACCTAAAAATATGGTTTTTCAGAAAAATTTATAAGGATAATTTTTTTGAGAAATATATAAAAATTTGATGGAAAAAATTAAAATTTCAAATGAAAAAATTAAAGATTTTAATCGAAAAAATTAAGGTGTCTGAGAAAATTATTTTTAAAGTAGACTGCGATATATTTTTTAATTAACCCCATTTAAATTTGTAACTAATAAGGAGAGTAATTTGTAAAAAATTTCTCTGATAATTTATAGAAAAAACGTATTTCACCAAAAAAAAATGGTTTATTAGAAAAATCTAGTAAAACGAGATTTTTCCTGATATTGGTATATTGTATTGATTTACAAACTAAAACTTAATTCCATTTTTTTTTTAGATGTACGCAGTTTCCCTACCCGTAGTGTTTGTTTGTTTACTAGCAGCATTTTTTATAATGTTAGCTTCGTTTTGGGCAGAAGATTATTTCAAAAATAACAAAGAATATACGGCGTACATCATGTTGCCCAGTATTATTTATTCTGTTCTCGTATTGATTATGAACGCTTATTATAGAAAATTGGCCACATTTCTCACAGAATGGGGTAAGTGTATTAAACTGCATCAGGTCTATTTGATCTTGAGAAAATATTTACCCTAAACATATATATAATTCTAGAATAAATATTAATGACATGGCTCCGGTCGTGTCGGGCTCCCAATCACAAAATTGTAAAGCTCAAGGGCAGCCAAAATGAAATTAATAAATTGAAATATTATTATTTTGTTTTCTAGTAATGTTGTAGTACTTGTAATTTTCATTTGATTTATTTCCTTTATCAGGTTTTGTTACTACTATAATATTTTACTACTACTACCATTTTACTATTAAAATATATACTTTCATAATGAATCACACTGTATATTCTGTTTGTGATTACAAAAACGTAAATTAAAAATTGACCTGTCCCACCATTTTTTCATGATTATCTAAAAAAATTACAAAAATAATTTAATTCGAAAAGATTTATACACACTGTATTAAATTTTCAATGTATTTTTAGATGTCAAATGAAATAAAAATCTTTTTTCTAAATTGAATCATTGACAAATCATTTTTGTTTGGTTTTTTTTAACCAATTGAAACCCTAACTTTAATTGAAGTCGAAATTTTAGAAAATTTCGTTATTAGGATCAAGATTTTGAAGAATTTCGTTTTTCAAATAAATATTCAACAAATCAAATTCGAAAATTTATAAAATCTCAAAGTTGACTTCAAAATTTTGAAAAATTTTTGAGTAAAAGTGATATTTTATAAAATTTAATATTTAAATTTCTGTAAAATGTGTTCCTTAGATTCAAGATTTGATAAACTGTGCAAACTTTTTGAATGAAAGTGATATTTTATAAAATTTCTGTAAAATATTTTACTTAAAATCAAGATTTAATAAACTGGCTTCATTTTTGAAGATTTCGTAACTGAGGTCTACATTTTGAAAAATTTTCTTTTTTAAAATAAATAATTTTGCAAAATTTCATGGTCAAAGCCGGGATTTTATAAAATGTTAGTGTTCACCTCAAAGTTTTGTAAAATTTCATGAACTATTGCGAGATTTTATATAATCTTATATTTAAATTTGTGTAAAATTTGTTATTAAAATCAAGATTTGGTAAATTGTCTTCATATCAGAAAACTTCGTAACAGGGATCGAGATTTTAAAAATTTTTATCTACATTTAAAATAGTATATAGATTTCCCATTTAAAAAAAAATGCTTACTTCACCCTTGCAATATTAACTAACTAGTACATACAAAAATATTTGCCATTTGCATTAAAAATTATTACAAACAATAAACTTCATTTAAATAAATATGAAATTTTAATAAAACTTCTCCATTTTATAAAACGGAATTTTGTGTCCAATTCAAACAAAAACCTCCACATTTTGATTGTTTGGCCACAATATAAGAAGTTTTAAGAAATAATCTGGAAGTAGATATTGAAAAGTTGTGTCCGGTATATCAGTAACTGAAAACTTTCCAAAAGAAAAATGACACTCGCACCCTTTCGGAATAACATCCAGTCAACGAAAAAGTATCAGCAGAAGTTCAGAAACTTTCTTTATTTAGCGAGAATAGTCCGGAAGGCGTCCATCGAAAATAAAAAAATATTTTGTTTTTCTTATTTTATCTTAGTCTTATTCGTAATAATATTACAAAAACTAGAAGAGAAATAGAAGCACAAAAAAGTGAAAAGTTAATAAAAAAGAATTTACAAATACTTACATAAAGAAGAAAACACAAAAGACTAAAAAGTTGTATTTTTAGCTAAATTTACACTTTCTTTTTATTTTTTTTTCTTCAACCTGTTTTAAATTCTATAACTAAAAACAATAATTTTGAAAATGGTTCAAAAATGGCCATATTTAAAATGAATTTTACAAAACGACCCAAATAATTTCGTTAATTTTGAAAATAATTGTACACGTTTGTGGAAATCTTTCTGATGTTACTAGATAAAAACAGAAATATGTAAAATATAAAAATATAGTTTTTAGGCTGAGTTTTTGATTGAAAAATATAAAAAAAGTTGAAATTGTCCCAATTTAATATTTGAAATTAGTTGATTTTTTTTTTCGAAAAATTTATAAATATTGGAACCTTGACCAAAAACACTGGAATTTTCTCAAACATATTTGAACAAATGGGACTTTTCCTAAAAAATTTGCAAAAAAATATATTTTTTTGTCAATTAGTTAGTTTAAAATGAAACAAATCAAAATACTTTTTGTACTTCTAAATTTTTTGTATCTTGTTCGTTTTTGAGAAAAAAAAATAAAAACTAAAAAATATCTCACGACCGCTTTGGTCGATTTTAATTAAATTTTGAAAGTTTTTCAGTTTCGTTTTCGAAAAAAAAAAATTAAAAACCATTAAAAGGCAACTACGATGTGACATCCATTAATGCATTTTTGATATTTAATTTTTTTTCAAAAACAATGCGAAATACGAAAAGACTCAAAAGCATAAAAAGGTGTATTTTTAGTTTTCACTTTATAAACATAAAAAAATTGTAAAAAATCTACAGGGAAATTTACAGGAAATATGTAAAATATAAAAATATAGTTTTTGCTTGATTTTGCAAAAAAAATCTGAATTATTGGAAAAAATCCTGTTATTACGACCATTTTAGACTGTTAATTTATTCAATTTTAACGGCTGTTTGAAATTTATAATGCACATACCTTGTACATACAAATTATACAGATATTTATATAAAAGACTGAAGTGTTAACAATGTTGGAATCTCGTGAATCACGAAAGGTAGAAAATTAATTAAAAATAGTCATATGAAAAACTGTTTAAAAAAAACAAAAATCTTTTTAATTGTTTTTTTCTTTAGGACGAGATTTTAGAACATTTCGTAACTGAAGTCGAGATATTTATAAAAGTTCGTAAAATCTTGTGTCACTGTCATAATTTTATAAAATCTTAATGTTCACCTCAAAATTTTGCAGAATTTCATGAAAATGAGATTTTATAAAATCTTAACAAGAAATTTCTGAAAAATTTGTTACTTAGAATCAAGATTTGGTATAAATTTTCAAGATTTTGATATGTTTCGTTTTTAAAATAAATTCTCTGTAAAATATAATGTTCAAAGTCGATATTTTATAAAACCCCAAGTAAAAATTTAAAAAAAATTCATGAATTACAGCGAGTTTTGACAATTTGTTTTGTAAAATCTCGTGTTTAAAATCGATATTGTGTAAAAACTTAAGTTTGATATCAAAATTTTTATAAAAATTCACTAGTAAATTGAATACAGTAAATTTTTTTATTTTAATTTTATAAAATCTAAATGTTGATCTCAAATTTTTGCAAATTGTTATGAGTAAGAGCGAGATTGTTACTATTGCGAATAAATCGTTTTATTTTGGACGAATGTTTAGGTTCGTCTTGTATATTCTGAATTTTGGTGAAATATTAGAAAATCTGTATTTGAAATCAGTTACAACATATCAAAATTTCAAAAAACTTATTAAACGATTTTTAAATATAAATATTTTTCCTTGACTCTTTTAAATAATTTTAAATAAATAATAATGAGGTAATAGTCTTATTATTAATATTTCAACTTTCTGGTGAAAGATCCGGCTCCAAAATCCGGCCTAAAACTCAATACCTGTATTCAAAACTTTATCATTTTCAGTAAACGCTTCTTTATCGATTCCTCGCACGAAACACATTTCATTCAAAATCAAACTCTTGCATAATTTAGAAAAGCTCTGCATATTTCACGAACGCTTTTAGAAAACCACCGAACCCAATCGAAATACGAGAGGAATGGAGTGACGAAACTCGTTTTATTCCAAAAATTGTCAATAATTTTTGATGTCGATATTTTACATTGCGTTCATCATTATTGACATAATAAAAGCAGGAATCTGTCGGCTGAGGGAAATAGATCCTTCTTAATATCCTCAGAAAGATTGAGTATACGTATATTTTATTAGAGAATCGATGTATAGAACGTTTCATGGGTAATAAACAGAGAAATAAATGTTTAACTTTTAGTGGTAGATTGGTTATAAATTTCCTAAACGAGAATTTTGGTCATGGCCACTACGGTAACCAGATTTTAATTTTGATCGTTTTTATATCTGATCGCTTAAAAACCTAAATATAGAGTACTGAAATTAACGACCGAGGAGGATTTATTGTTTAGGATTCACATTTAAAAACCATATTTTTCAAATAATCATAAAGGAGAACTTAGCAGGATCCAAATGAACCTTAACATGATCCAAATGAACCTTATCAGGATCCAAATTAACCTTAGAGGATCCAAATGACCTTAGCAGAATTCTAATAAACTTTAGCGGCATCCCAATGAACCTTAACAGGATCAAAATGAGCCCTACCAGGATCCAAAAAAACTTTAACAGGATCCAAACGAACCTTAGAAATGAGCCCCAGAAAATCCAGTTGGTATTACCAGAATTCTAATGAACCTTATCAGGACCAAAATGAACCTTAGCAGGAATCAAATAGACTTTAGATGATCCAATTGACCTTAACAAGATCCAAATGAACCTTAGCGGGAATCAAATAGACTTTAGATGATCCAATTGATTTTTAGCAGGATTAAAATGAACCTTAGCAGGATCCAAATAAAATTTCGCAGGATCCAAATAAAACTTCGCAGGATCCAAATGAACCTGTTTTACAATTTTTTTTTAATAGAAACTTAGTTAAGAGTAAATTTTTAGATGGATTATAATATTTTTTTTTAATTGATAATGACTATTTTTTTTTCTTTTCAGAAAACCACAGGACCCAATCCCAATATGACAGGCACAGAGTGACGAAATTGGTGTTGTTCGAATTCGTGAACAACTTTATGTCATTATTTTATATCGCGTTTATTATCAAGGATATGGATAACTTAAGAAGTCAGTTACAAACGATGTTAATTATATCGCAAGCAATTAACAATTTTCAAGAAACCGTCCAGCCTTTAGCAATAAAGTATTATATGATGAAGGTAAGATTTTTTTTTTCGAAATATACATTTTTTTATTTCAGGTAATATTTTGGGTTAAACATATTTGATAAGTTTCGTAAACAAATAGTTTTGTTTGTGTTAAATTTACTAGTTTATGAATGCAAATATTTATTGGACCAAAAAATGCAATTATTATTTTATATAATCTAACATTTGTAAATCAAATAAATTTATTTATTTTTAACTAAGAAAATTACAGACGAAATAAATTTATTATTTAAAAAAATTTAACTAGAAGATTTTATAAAATAAAGTATTTCGTGTTTGAAGTCGAAATTTTATAAAATCGCAATGTTCGTGTCAAAATGAAAAAAAATGAATAAGAACCAGGTATTATTTTTAAACACTTTCATAACTGAGGTCAAAATTTTATAAATTTCCTTAATGAGGTTGAGATTTTGAAACATTTCGTTTTTAAAATAAAATTTCTGTAAAATCTCGTTTTCTAAGTCGAAATTTAATAAAATCCCACATCATAATTTTACAAAATATAATTAATTAGAATGAGGTTTTTTAAAATTTTATATGTCCCAAAATGTTATGAGTAATTTCGGTGTTTATTTGAATAGAGACAATTATTTATTTCATAAAAGAGATTAATAAAATCAAATACAATTATTATTATTTTAAATTTTAAAACTTAGATTACGAGAAAATTACTACTATTTATTTAAACAAATTCGCACTACAAATTTCTTTGATTCAAATGTTTCTTTCCTCCAGAAAATGTTTTTCTATCAGATTTTTCAAAATATTTTCAGTGATGTATCTGGTTAAAATAAACAAATTGGTTTATCAGAATTCAATGTTCATAATTTATTTTGTTGGTTTCACAACTTTGTGTACTTAAATGACATTTAATACATTAAATTAAATATTTTAAACTTTTGGAGGTTACGTTTCAAAGATCATTTGTCTAATCGAAAAATCTAGTGGAGTCAAATCTGGTGAACGCGCTGCCTATCGAAAAGATCCATTAATTCCACAACTATTTTGAGAGAGAAACAATTTGAATAAAAATTAACACAGTAAATGCAAGCTGCAATAATTTCGAATTAGTTTGTTACATTACTACTAGTTGCAATTTTTTTACAGGTCCACAACTTAAAAATCAATATTTTCCCCAAGAAGGTAAACAATTCGCGCCCAAAAATCTACCGCAAAAAGATTCCTCTTGAATCCGAATCCGAAACCGTTTTATCTTCCATAATACTCCCGGAACTCCAACCGGACGATCCCAGGATCAAACAGGCCCTAAAAGAAGGGGAAATGGAAGAATACGAAGGAACTTACGATGATTATTTAGAATTATTCGTGCAGTTCGGATACGTATTTTTGTTTTCATCAGTTTATCCACTGGCAGCTCTTTGGGCAGTTTTTAACAACATTGTCGAGATTAGAGCGGACGCTTTTAAGCTTTGTAAGGTCTTCCGGCGGCCGATGTGCAAAAGGACGAAGGACATTGGGGCCTGGCAGCGTTCCTTCGAGATTTTAGGGGCCCTTTCGATCCTCACCAACTGTGGATTGCTTTACGTTTGTCCGCCGATGAGGAAAACGGTGTCGTATCTCAGCGACGTGGAATATCTAATATTTTTCGTAGTTCTAGAACATTTCCTCATTGGAATTAGATTTCTGTTGAACATTGCCATATCGGACAAACCGGAGAAGATAAGGGTAGCTATAGCTAAGAGAAATTACGAATCGAAGCAAGCATTAAAGTTCAAGGTTAGTATAATACTCTTTAATATGTATTCGGATAGCTGGAAATGTTAATTAAATATTGTTGCAAAATGTTTGTTGCGACAGATTTTTAAATATTTATAAAATACAGGGTGTCCGCGAAAATAATGCGTATTTTTAAATGGTACGTATGACGTGTAATTTGCAACAAAATATTTTAACACATTTTGTTTCTAACATCATTAGTTTTTTTCGACTTTTAATTGAATCTGAATTTTAAACTAGAAATCTTAAAATTAATTGACTTTTTTCGATTTTAAAGAATAATTATTAAAATCTCGTAATTTTTCAATATCTCGATGTTGAAGTTGAGATTTCAAATATTCTCGTTTTTCTTTGAAAATCTATTTTAAAATAGAAAAGAAGGTCTACCTGATGAATCATAAAATTGTGTTAGTTTACAAAAGATTCGAGATATTGACCAAAACTTTGTCTAAAGTTTAAAGTTGTTCAATAAATCTCGTTTTTTATAGTCAAGATTTTAAAGAATCACAATGTTGATGTTGAGATTTTCAATAGTTCTAGATTTTAAATTGGAAGTTTGAAAAACTAAAATCCCGACTTTTAATTGAATCTCAATTTTAAAATAGAAATCTTAAAATTAATTAAGTGACTTTTTTCGATTTAAAAGAATAATTTTTAAAATCTCGTAATTTTTCAAAATCTCGATGTTGAAGTTGACATTTCAGATATTCTCGTTTTTCTTTGAAAATCTATTTTAAATAAAATTATAGTGTTTTATTTCAAGATCTCGACTTTTGAATATCGCAAAAGTATTAAAAAAATCTCTTCTCGCACTTTAAAACTCGGCTTTAAAATACTTTTTAATGAGACTCGTCTTTAAAACAGAAATCTTAAAATATCTCATCTCTAAGGTCTCGATTTCGTAGTCAAGATATTTTTGAATCTCAATTGTAAAACGGAAATTTAAAAAATATCGAATTTTACTTCTAAATCTCGACTCCAAATTCTCGTGTTTTACTTTTGATATTTGAATATGTCTCGAATTTTTAGTGGGAACCTTAAAAAATCGTGTTTTATTTCATATATTTCTACTTATTGAAGTCAATTTTTCAGTGAATCTCGCTTTCAAATTAAATTAATTTGGATTTTAAGACAAATATATTTATTATGAAGTTGAGATTTTGATAAATCTATTATTTTATTTTTAATCTCGACTATAATATCAATATTTTTATGATCTCAAATTTCTAGCAAATATATTATAAATCAATTGTTTTTCTTTAAGATCTCCATAATGAAGTAGAACTTTTATTAAATTTTGATTTTAAAGTCAAGATTTCTACTAAAATATTTGAAAAATCTTCTATGTTACTTTACACTTCGACTTTAAATTCGAAATTTTAATGGATCTAAAATTTCAAACAAGAATATTAAAAATTAATTTCCTTTCTTAAATAATTCCATTACGAAATCCAGATTTTGATTAATCTTGATTTTAAATTCGAGATTTTAATAAATCTTTCAAAAATATTTGAAAAATCTTTTGTTTTAATTTAAATCTCAATTTTTAGCTCGATTTGTTAATGAATATCGAATTTCTAGCAAAATATTAATAACTAACTCCTGATTTTAAAGTAATAAAACTCGTATTTTCTTTCAAAATGTGGTAAAAAAATTTCCAACTACAGAAAAATTGAAGGATTTTAAATTTTGGTATGGTTACAATTTTCATTTTTTATTTATTCTATATATGTATTTACTATATACGTATTATTTAGGAAATATTAGTTCTCAAAGATATAAACAATATTCATTAAATACTTGGTATTAATATTGCAAAGTAAAAATTTAACAAACATTCAGTTTGTTTAACAAATATTTAAAACCCATATTTTTTTACGTAAAGAAAATATTTAAAAAGTATTTGGTCCTATCAAGATTGTTATTTTTACTACAATTTCGATTCAATAGCAACAAAGCAATAACAAAAATGGATGTGAATTGAACGTTGCTAGAATTTTTGTTTTAAACCTCAAACTCGAACAGCTCGTTTATATTTCTGGCCAATTTCGCCCGAATATATCGGGGTGGTAAATACCTACGTAAAACCAATAATGCAATTATACTTTATTCTGCATTTTGACGTAGTTTTTTGAACACGTTTCATCACGTTTTATTGAATTAAGGTACGTACTCCTAAATTGAATACCATGATGGAGTTTAATGGGCCCAGTATCGGTCTCCGACCATGGTTTTAGATTTTTCTGCAAATCCAAACTTAATATACTGCATGTATAAATTATTGGTCCAGGTAGATATTTTTTTTAAATACACTGATCAAGACAAAAAAGGAGCCAACAACTTAATTTAGTATAATCTATTTACGGTATTAAGTAGAAAGCTTAAAATATTTTTTTTAAATAATTTTTTTAAAAGAAAGGTTCTTCGATGAAAAAGTAAAACTTGATAAATAGGGAATAACATATTTATTCGGTTGTTTAATTTTTGTTGATATTCACATAATTTGAAAAAAAATCTTGTATCTAAAAGCAAACGTTGTGTAAATTTCATCTTTAAAGTCTACGTTGTGTAAAATTTCATGTTTGATATCAAAATTTTACAAAATTTCACAAGTAAATTCGATATTTCAATAAATTTCGTAAAATTTATTACTCAAAATCAAGATTTCCTAAAGTGATAAATTTGATTTTAAAAAAGTACTTTGTTATATATAATCAATACTCTGTAAAATTTCGTATTTAAAGTAAATAATTCGTAATTTCGTGTTCAAAGTCAAAATTTTATAACATTTTAATTTTGTCGTCAAATTTTTAAAAAATTTCATTAAATTTTGCGAACTGGCTTATTTGATTTTATAAAATTTTATAACTGATGTCAAAATTGTTTAAAATCTCGTTTTTATAATAAATTTTTTGTTTAAAGTCGACGTAAACATTTTACAAAATTTTATAAGTAACATTCGTATTAAACTAAAAAGTAAATCAGATCCCTAGGGATTATTTTCTCTTAATTATGGGAAAAAAAATTGGTTGATCAAAATTCCTGAAAAATTTAAAGGATATATATAACATAGGCCGTGTAAAATTTTTCGAAAATAATAAATGTTTTTTGAGGAACTACAAATCTAATAAAAAGCTCAGTCTTACATGTCAGTTATACATAGAAATTTTCTTAAAAAAATCATCGAAAATTCAGAAAATTTTGAAAATGAATTTGACATTCGCTTTTATTGAAACTTTACACAAAGGCAGCAAATCAGGAAAATGTTAATTTTACAGTGACACTTTTTTACAAAGAGAGAGAAACTTCTGATGGAATTTTAAAAAATTCTGTAACAATTATTACATATTTTCGTAATTGGGGTCGAGATTTTATAATTTTTTTAAGAATTAGCACTTTGTTATTTATCTTAAAAGAAAATATTAGTGCCGGTACTGTACATGTCCCAAAAAAAAGGGAAATAACTTTCCAATGATGAATTACGGTTATAACGAATATAGACAGATTGACGTTTTTACAGTAGAACATTTTTCCCATTTCTGAATAAAATTTGGGATTTTCTATAACATATTGAATTTCATTACTTGGCCCTTTTTTCTAAAGGTATCGAATTTCAAGCAAAACATTATGTGATGAACCGTGAAAATGTGAGTTTTTTTATTCCTAGATATGAGAAATAGGAAAATAGTTTCGAAGAATGTATACATCAAACAGAAAATAATACAGTATCACGAAACAAAATGAAAATTAATTTAAAAAAGAATAAACTTCTCTCATTAACAATTTGATAATTTAATAAAATTTTAGTTAATAATACCGGAATTTCTAAAATTATCAAGGAATTCACAGCTTAGCAAAATCTTAATGAAGATTAATAAAAATTCTGCGATAATTACAGAATTTCTATATACTCGTATATTCTATATTCTATATCTAGGAATAAAAAAACTAATATAATTTCATTGTAGCCTCGAAAATTCAATGACATTTTGGTAAATCTCAACAAGTTACATAAAATCACAAAACAATGGTTTTTAATAATATCAAGAATTCACAGTCTCACAAATTCTTAATAAAAAATAACAAAAAACATTTTTTTAAATTATCACGATCTCAGTTTCATTTTGACCTCGAAAATTCATTGAAATTTTACGAAATCTTAATAAAATTTATAAAATAACTAAATGGTAATATCAGGAAATTCAGTTTTCCGAAAACTTAAGAAAAGTGAATGAAATTTTATAAATATCACAAAATTTTAAAACATACAGGTATTTCATTAGGACCCTGAAAATTCAATTAAATTTCATGAAATCTTAATAAATATTATACAGTATGGTCCAAATGAAAGGAATAAATATAATATAATATAATATAATAAATATATCAATAAAGTTATTGCAAATATTGTTAGTAAGGCGGAATTTAAAAAAGGATAGTCTGTGATAAATATTTTGGTATTTTAATAACTTGAAAATAACAAAAATACGTTTGTTTAAAATACTTATTAGGAAATAACATAAAATGAAAGAATTTCCGTGTTTGGGCAGAAATTCCCATAATTCGGTGAAATCCCTTCAGCAAATAATATTAAACGAAGAAGTTTTTTGCAGGAAATTGTATCTGTTTCATTAATTATCACTCGAAATTTAAATTTTTCACACAATCAATTCATTCATTCACTCCTGTCGAAAAAAAACTGATCGATTTCGGATCGAATCATCAAATGGATCAGATGTTAAGAACATCAAACTTTACAAATATGAAAATTACAGGACGCCGGTAATAAAAGAAGAACTTTAGTAGTTTCCCCCGTATATGATTATCAGCTTTTTTGACACATTTTTTTCCGAGATGATGTCCCAGGTTATTTTCTAAAATATGTTCGTGTAATGGCCAAATCGACTGGAATCGTCAATTTTGACGTGAGTCTATCTATGTTAAGCCGCGGGAAGATGAAAGGGGACGCAATGATTGATGTAAATCATCTCTTTTATTTCTGTCCCTCAGGAAAGTTACGTAAAATCTATACTGACCGTCTCGGTAAAATTTTTTTATATATATTTTTTTAGATACTGGCGATTTCTGTATTTTAGCACGATATAACTTTTAAAGAGTTAAGATGGACATATCAAAAAAAAAATTTTTTAGTTTGAGTTTTGATCGAATGCCATTCTAATAGTTTAACTTGTTATAGTCATTTCGGTTTTTGGATGTCACGAAATAGGTTTATTTTATATTGTAATATTATTGATTAGAAACATTTAAAATATATTGAAGGAAGATTCAGATCTTCGACTATAATAATAATATAATAGAAGATATCAATTAAGACATTTAATTAAAATTACTCAAATATTAGTAATTTTTCCATGCAGTTGAATGACACAAGAAAACATATTTTTGTTATGAATAATAATGTGCAATATTATAAAATATGTTAAAGTGATCAGCATTCATTTAACATTAAACGTGTAAGACAATTTCTCTAATTAATGTTTGTAAAATATAATTTGTATTATTTCTGAAGTATAGCATATAAAATTGAGTACATGTGAAATTACAAATTTAAAAAATATTATTCATTTCGTGTACAATAATTTAAATTAAATCGTTTTAGTTATTGAAATTACTAAAAAATACTTGTTTACAAAGAATTTTCTCTAATATTTGATAATAATTATATCCAGAAATCCGAAAACATGCTCGCAAAGATGTAATGAAATGTTTTGTTATACAAAATTCAAAGAAAAAATATCAACATTTTATAATATTCAAATATTGTAAATTAGTAATTTATTAAAATTTCTACAATATTTGGTTAAACATATCTCGACTTTAAACCCGAAATCCTAAGAAATATCGACATTATTTCAGAAAAATTTCGGGTATTTTTTTCAATAGTTATATTAGAGTCAAGAAATTAAACAATTTTGAGTTTAAAGTCCAAATTGGAATTAATTTCGATTTTAAAACGAGAATTTTAAAAAAGGCCCCTTTTTCTTTAAGATCTTGATTATGAAGTAAACATTTTGATAAACTTTGATTTTAAATTCGAGATTTTTAATGAATTATTCAAAAATATCTAAAAAATCTTCTGTTCTACTTTATTTCTCGACTTCTAGCAGAATATTTTAATTCAACTCGAATTTCAAGCAAAAATATGAAAATTATTTTTCTTTAAAATCTCGATTATAAAGTCGAGATTTTGATAAACTTTGATTTTAAGTCGAGATTTTTAATGAATTGTTCAAAAATATTTAAAAAATCTTCTATTCTACTTTAAATCTCGACTTTGAGCTGAATATTTTAATGAATCTTGAATCTCAAGCAAAAATATGAAAATAATTTTTTTTAAACCTCGATTATGAAGTCGAGATTTTGATTAACTTTGATTTTAAAGTCGAGATATTCGATGAATTACAATATATTTATGGGACACCCTATATATTCGTAACGAATAATAATACGTAATCATAAGATCGTACTTTATCCAAGTATCTCTATTTATTACACCAGCGATTACTTTAATACGAAAATTTACATGTTCCTCTCATTCCTTCAATAAATCTTCCCCGGCTTTACAATATCCAACTAAACTGTTTTATTCACAAATTCTCATCTATACATTGCTCCAAACTTTCGTTATTTCATCGGAACGACCCGCAAGAACTTGTTGCTTTCTTTCACGCTACTTCACCTACCGTTCCTGCTGCCAATATGGCACATTATGAATTTTCCTGCGAGCAGCGGATCCCGTAACATCCGAGACTCAAATATTCGGAATTTATGGCACTTGGAATGCATTTATGCAGCGCGGTATTTCCTAATTTACGGTCTTTAAAAAGCAGTTGAAGTTTCCAGCGATTTTGAAAAATTATTTTGACGTTTTTTTTTGCTTAAAATGGTTTGATGCACATGTGGTGCGAAACGATGGAGCCATAAATTTATCAGGAAAATTGGAAGTAGTTTAAACCGGAAAATCTTAAAAAATTGGACAGGACATCGGGCTAAGCAAGAAACATGTTTTTGAGAAAAGCAGGAAAACAAACTTACGTTTTATATTTCGGATTAATACAATGTGGGGGGGATTTTTCTTTTATTAATTTTTAATTATTTATTTGTTTTGGTGTGTTCCTAATCTGTTGTTGTTTTTTATTTTATATGATTTTTTAAACTGATTAAGGTCTAAAAACGAAAATAACGAACAAACAAAGAACAAAATGGTAAAAAACCGAAATTAAAAAATTAAAGAAAACAAATTTGAAAGGACGAAATTATAAAAGAAACCATTAGAAAACAGACGAAGAACAAATTTAATAAAAGATGAAAAAGGCCCAAATTTACAAAAATCAATAAAGTACGAAAATAAGAAACAAATAAACAAGTCTTTAAAAGGAGGAAATTATTAAAAGATGAAATTTATATAAAAAACATAAAGAAAATCAAGAAAATTGAACTCAAAAGCCAATTAAAAAAAACTGAAGTAAAATGAACGAAATCAAGAAAGTACGAAATTAAGAGACAATAAAATTCAAAAATGACAAAATTAATCAAAAACGAAATTGAAAAATAACAAATCCAAGAAAGTACGAAATTAAGAATCAATAAAATTCAAAAAAGTGCAAAAGTAATAAAATACGAAATCAAAAAAGAACGAAATTGAAGAATAACAAAACCAAGATTGTACGAAATTAAGAAACAATAAAATACAAAACGGGCAAAATTAATAAAAAATTAAATCAAAAACATGCAAAGTTAATAAAATACAAAATCAAGAAAATTAAAAAACTGATAAATTAAGCCCTCACTTCCTATATTCGATTTTATATATTATGAATTTTTACTACAATTTTAATTTTATTTCATTTTTTTTTTTTTTCAGAGAGCTCAGAAAAACAAGCAGCTGTTAACAAGGAAGTTCAAGACTATTCACGGGCCTCACGCTTTCTGATACTAACAAAGATCGCTCATCAGTTTATCTTTGCTAACGAAGTTAATCGAATTTTGTTCTTGCAGCAGTCATTACTTTCCGTAGTTTTACTGCGTGCGGTCCTTTTCCCGTCCTGGTTGCCAACAATATTTATTTGTACGTATGTACATGCTTATTAATGGGTCCAGAGAAAGTGATATTTATATAAATATATATTAATTTGGATATTTACCTAATAAATTTTCTATCGAATCTTCAAATTTGGTTTTTATTCTACCTTTTTAATAGATGAATATTTTATTTTGGGAAAATGACATTAAAATTGTAAGCGTTTTTAGATATTAATGGAAATTGTATTATTTTTTATTCACTTTCTTTCTTCTATATTCCTTCTTAGTTTCTATTATTTTTAGTTACATGTTTTTCTTAATTCCATTTCGCTTAGTGGAATTTGTTCTTAATTTGATTTTTTTTTGTTTGTTCCAGTTCTTTAGTCCAATTCAGTCTCATTGTATCTTAGTTCCATTCTTTTTCTTTGAAATTTTCTTAGTTAACTTCTTTTTTAGTCACATATTTCTTTAGTCCCATTTTTCCTAGTTAAATTCGTTTGAATTTTTCTATGTCATATTCTTTGTTAGTTCCAGTTTCTTTAAATTCATTGTTTTTTTTTTTTTGGAATCTTTCTTAATCTGATTATTTTCAAGTCATGTTTCTCCTTTTTTCAATAAATCTCGATTTTAAAGCAGAATTATTAAAATCTCGTATTTCTTTCAAGATATCGATGTTGAAGTTGAAATTTTAAATAGTTCTCGATTTTATATCAAAAGTTTTAAAAAATTTTAAGTATTTCTTGAAAATCTCGCGTTTTCCTTGAAAATCTCGATTATTTTTACTAATCTCAATTTTAAAGTAGAAATCTTAAATTTATACTGTTTTACTTCAAAATCTTGACTTTTGAATTCGAGATTTCGAAAAATCTCGCGAAAGTATTAAAAATTCTTCTCTTGTAATTTAAATCTGGATTTTAATGTTATTTTATTGCATTTTAATGAATCTTTTCTTTAAAAGAGAAATCTTAAAATGTCTCATATTTTTTTCAAGATCTTGATTTCTTAATCGATAATGTTAAAGTCAAAGTTTTATTGAATCTCAATTTTAAAGCAGATTTTAAAAATATCGGACTTTACATCAAATCTCGACTCTAAAATTCTCCTCTAAATATCGAGTTTAATTCAGAAATATTCAAAAAAATGTGGTTTGGTTGGTTTGGTGATGGGAGAGATGGCATTGGGTAACCCGTTTGCCACAGAAAGTTTTGACATAAGTACAAGTACTACTCTTACCTAGACTTCTAGTTTACTCCGTCGGAGGAAATCGATTACTCCATCTAAAATCTTCTTGTTACAGGTTAATAGATGTGATATATTTATAGGAAGATTTATGTTGTTGTCTATTAGTATTTTAAACAACTTTAAACGACTTTGATCATATTTCTGACACGCAAAAAATATATGATTCAAATCCGCAATTGATTGGTTATCACACGAACAAATATTTGTTTCGGCTAACCCTATTCTGTGGAGGTGTGCTTGAAACCTTGCATGATTTAGTTTGAGTCTTGTGATTGTTACAGCATAGGATCTGGATACTCTGTAATCATCAATATGTGGTATTCGTTTTGGTAAAGTTGGATGTATAAAAGTATAATGATTATTTGATTTTTGAGTATACTGTTGCCACTGTGTAGACCACAAGTTGTATGAATTTTTTTTCCCTACATTAATAATATCTGAAATGTCACATTTTTTAGTTGTTTCTAATAGAGTTGTCGATTCTTTCGCTAGTTTGTCAGCCCTTTCGTTACCTGTTATACCGATGTGTCCCTTTACCCATACGAGAATAATTTTTTGTTGTCTTATGTGCAACTTATAAACGTATCTTTGGATCTTACACATAATTTTGGAAATTGAAAGATTTTTAAAGGATGTGTTACTAATTGCTTCCAAAGCAGACCTAGAATCAGAGAGTATTATAGCGTTTATGTTTTATCTTGATTGACTAACCATTCTAGTGCACATTCAATTGCCATAATTTCTGCCGTATACACTGAACATATATCTAGTATTCGGTGTTGTATTTTAATATCGTTATTCAAAACATAAACAGAAAAACCTGTTCCATTTAGTGATTTTGATCCATCTGTGTAAATTTGAAGGAAGTTCTCGTATTTGTTCATTAATGTTTGTAGATATAAGTTGTTCGCAATGTGGACTTCGGTGTACGTAGGGAGTATTACAGTAGGTCTGAACATTAATTCTGAAAAATCTAATTCAAATACTGGTAGTTTATCATGTGAATTAATAAAATTGCTAAATTCCTTAAACCTAATGTATGCATCAGCCAAAGGTGGGCTATTTTTCTTTTCCCAAAACTTATTTGTTAAATTCTCAATAGCTACTTCATGGATTTTATAAGTAAATAGATTTTTATTATGAAAGTTTTTAAGAAAGCTAATTTTTTTGAAAGCTAAAAATTCCCTTCTTATTCCCATGGGTGGTTCTCGAGCCTCAGATAGGATAGCTTGCGTAGGTGACGATTTCATGGCACCGATACAAATTCTTATAGCACTGTATTGTATTCGATCAATTTTTTTAAGATGTACATTAGAAGCCGAACCATACAAAATACAGCCATAGTCTAGTATAGATCTTATGTAAGCCCTATAGAATAAGAGAGCGATATTGGGATCAGCTCCCCATTTAGTTTTAGCGACGAACTTCAACATATTTATCCCTTTTTCACTTCTGCTTCTCAGGTAGTTTATATGGCTACTCCATAACAGCTTACAATCTAAAACAATACCTAAATATTTGTATTCTTTTTTTATTGGTATTTCTAAACCACTGAGAGTAAGTGTATCAGGAGCATATAATCTATGCCTTGTAAAAAACACAACAGCAGATTTTTCAGAGGATATAGTTAAGCCACGGTCGCTAAACCACATTCTGAGGCAGTATACTATATTTTTCAGGACCTGAATACATTTACTATTGCTGTCTTGCATAGTATAGAAACAAAAATCGTCTACGTATTGTATACATTTGATATCTGAATCGAATATATTGTGTAGGCTATAAGTATATGTATTAAAAAGTAGGGGGCTTAGAACTGAACCTTGAGGCACACCATGGTTTACCACCCTTGGACCATGCAATACATTATTTTGGTCTTTTATGTATATTGTTCGATTTCGATATAAGTTCGCGATGTTGCTTGCAAATTGTGGATTAATATCTAATGATATTAAGCTTTCAGTTAGGGTATTCAGATCCACTGCATCATAGGCTCCTTTAATATCTATAAATAAGCAGACGAGATACTTATTTTTTGAGAAAGAATATTGAATTTCTGAAACTAAATGTGATACAGCGTCAATCGTTCCTGTTCCGCGTCGACTTCCATACTGCGAGAGTGGTAGCTTGGAGTTATATTCTAGAAACCATTCTAATCTTGTCTTTATCATTCTTTCAAAAGTTTTTGTGATACATGACATGAGAGAAATTGGTCTATAAGATGATGTCAAATTTGGATCTTTTTGTGGTTTTAAGATAAGTACTATCACAACTTCCTTCAAATCATCAAAGATGTTTCCATTAAGTCACCATTTATTAAAAATGTTGAGTACTACTTGCTTACCTTTAAAAGGTAATTCTTTTAACATATTATATGGGATACTGTCCTTACCGGGAGCAGTACTTCTATGAGACTTAAGGGCTGATTCTAGCTCTGCAAGTGAGAAATCGTTTAATGGAAGATTGTTGGAATTAGGTAATCGTGAAGGGAGTTTATAGATTTGGTTGATAACAGTTGGGGGTGCAAACACCTCTAAAAAATGTTCTACCATCTCTGCAGATATGTTAGGTTTGTTTCTGTTACGGTATTTGTTCGAGATTTTATTTATATATTGCCAAATTTTGTCTATAGGTGTATTTTTATTTAGACTATTTATAAAGTTTTTCCAACTTGCACTACATTTTTCCTTAAACATGAGTTTTGTCTGGGCTTCGATATTTTTATAACTGATATAATTTTCCCAATTGGATAAATGTTTATATTTTTGCAAAGCTTGTTTTCTTTTAAGGACTATTTTACCACATTCCTCATCCCACCAAATTGGATGGGGAGTTTTTATTAATATTGGTTGATTGACTTTCATTGACTTGGTTGCTGCATTTGCTATTATGTTAATTAAATCAGTTAGATTTAATTCGTCTTTGTTTTGCTCTAATAAAGTGTTAATTGTATGTGTAAAGAGGAGCCAGTCTGCAGTTGAGTCCTTCCATTTGGTAGATGGATTAATATTTTGAGGGGTATACAGGCTTCCATATTCTATTAATATTGGAAAATGATCTGATCCCATAGTATCAGAGAGGACTGACCATTTTATCTTGGAAGTTATACTAGGTGTAGCAATTGTAAGATCCACAGCAGATCTATTTTCGTTGGGTCTTGTTAATTTAGTAGGTGTTCCGTCGTTTATAACAATATGGTTAGTATTATTTAGCGCTTCTACCAGCCGTACACCACTAACATGATCAGTTACAGACCCCCATAACGTATGATGACAGTTAAAGTCTCCACAGAATAAAGTATCGCCAGTGAACTGTGAAAATAATTTTTCCCAGTCCTTGTCGGATACGTTCTTATTTGGAGGTTTATAAATACTTACTAAAGTTAGGTTGATTTGTTCAATAAAGATAGCACAAGTTTCTATATTTTTGTTAAAATTTTGTTTAATAGTTTTAATTGTGTAGTTAAGATGTTTACTTATCAAAAAAATGTGTGGTTTTTGATTTGAATTACATTCGATTTTAAAGAAGGAATTTCAAAAAAAACCACTTGATTTTCTTTAAGATCCCGATTATGAAGACGAGATTTTGATAAATTTTATTTTTAATCTCAAGATTTTTATTAATCTTGAATAAATCTTCAGTATTACTTTAAATTTCTACTTTAATCTCGATATTTTAATGAATATTGATTTTAAAGTAAATATATTTAAAAATATCACTTGATTTTCTTTAAGATCTCGAATATCTTGATTTTAAAGTTGAGATTTTAATGAATCTTGCAAAAATATTTTATTTTGTGAAAACGATTTTAAAAGCGTCGAAAGCGTTTTCTTATTCATTTTCTTACTTAATCTATTTTTTCTTAGTCGCATTCTTTTTAGGTACATTTTTTCTTAATCACATATTTTCTTAGTCCTTTTTTTAACTCCTTTTTAGTCTTAAGTCTTAGTTCAAATTTTTTTTTATAACATTTATTCCTTAGTTCATGCATATTAATGCGTTTAGAGATAGTGATCTATCTAATAAATTCTCTATCAAATTCTAAACTTTCGATCTAAATCGATAAATATTTTATGTTGCACTGTATACATTTACCAATTTTATGTTTAAATTTGTTGTTTTATAAACTATGACATAATTTTATAAAGTGCATTATTCGATACGTGTTTTTAATGAATTTCGAATTAACCAATGTTTGTCGATACAAGTGGGGCAATATACCTACCAAAAACGTTTATAGAGATTTAATAATCAATTTAATCTGCTTAATTAATTTATATTCTGCGATTTTGGAGCGGATCAAATGTATTATTCAAATTTCTTTAGAAAATCGTTTATGTAAACACTCATTTACATTTATCAAGCTTAAGAACAGAAATTCCAATTCGCTCGTTCAGCTTTTTGTAACAAATTACAATTTGCTTTAAGGAAACAAGTATCGATTAGCTTCCAATTAGTCTTTTGTTTTTCTAAAAGGTTCCTTCGAGGCGTACTTTGTTCGGTTGATCTTTATCTGTGCGCCATCAATTATCAACTAATTATTGGAAATTAAATATGCAAAAACCACAATTAAAATTATTATTTATGAAAATTACATAGCAGAACAAATACAGAGTTGGGATAAAGTATGGAACCAAGTAAATATCTTTGAAACGAAACGGACGATATTTATGAAATTTTACAATTAAATGCGACACCCTGTATATTTTTGCAGATTTTGAAAAGCTTGTTATTTCGAATGTATAATAAGTTTTCGTTGTCCATTTCGTATATAAAAAAGAGTGCTTTTCAAAATTTAACTGAATTTTAAACAGAAATTTTTTTATTCAATAAAATTTCCCAACACGTTCAGTTTAATAAAGTATTAAAACCAACGACAAATAAAAATGATACAAAAATATTGCTATTTGACTCGTTTATTAATTTATCCTTTTCATAAAACTAGTAGCACCCCCGTCCATACATTTTAAGATCCAGTTAAGGTTATAATGATTTTCGAGACTTTTTATTAGACAAAAATCATTATCAGGACTCAAAACTTCACGTACAAATAATTCTAATCAGAACCTTCGTCGAAATAACATCGTTAATAACATTCATCGTTATCAAGAAAAAATCTTTCTAAAGATTCTACAATGTATTATTTTGCTAGCGATATTTATGGTCATAAAAGATCTTAAACATGTTAAAATAACAACAAACACAAGGAATAACATTGAAATAATAAAACTGTAAGAATATTTTTCTTTTAAATTGTAAAGTAATCCCTTGGTGAATTATTGATATATGGAATGAATTTTTAACTTTTAATTGAGGAATAAAACATTACTTGATTTACTGCTTACAATTCTTCAAAGCTAAAAATCAACGACCTCAAACAGTTTACTTTATCAAAGAAAATTTGAGAAACCCTCATTTTTCTTTAAGTGCTTTTCATATCATAATACATTTTAATAATATCTTGGAATATATTTTTCTTTTCCAGAGAGATAATCAAAAGTCTTATTGTGGATAAATATTATTAAAACTACTGTTGCATTATACAGGGTGCCTGAAAAGCCACTAAAGCCGGCCACACTGACAACTCATTCAAGTATAAACAATGATTCTTTAAATACTATAAAAATAAATTTTTATTTTAGTACACCTGGATATTTAGAAGGGTCGATTACAGGGGATGTGAAAGAGTGAAAAATTTATTCTGGACAATTATTATACATTCGAACAATTTCTACCACTATTTTTTTTAGGTAATACACTTCACTTTCCAAAAATCTTTGGAACACTGATGCAAAACATCGTGGATTAGAATAATTAGCATGTCGTGATATTCTTGATTTGAATAAAACGCCATTTTTCACTGAATTATTGAAACTACTTTATCAAACGATAAACTTAGAACGATTAAATGATCTGAATTTTTTACAAACTAACACAATTTTATGATGGCACATATTTTTATTACAAGTGTGAGGTGTTGCCAATTATAAATTTCCCAGTAAATGTTTAGAGTGAATTTTTGTGTAAACTAATGATGTCAGAAAAAAATTTTATTAGACTATTTTGTTGCAAATGACATATTCTACATAATATTTAAAAATATACAAAATTTTAGCGGACTCCCCTTATTACCATTTTGGTGCTAAAATGCTCTGAGCATATAAATCCGACATAAAATCGATCGATTCAAGTTGAAATTGCAAATTGCTTTTATAGAAGTAAAACGCTAACAATAGCTGATGTCAAAACTTAGAAATGAGTATATAATAATTTAGTATTCAGGTGTAGGAAATGGCTAAAAGCTAATTTATCATGTAGAGCGCGTTGTGTTTGCTCCCCTTCCGTTTTTCTTTGAATCTCAAAAATCCCCTTTCATAAATCTATATTACTATTTGTCATCCTTTCGAAATGAATGAACACGTTACAAGCACTCTTATTTTCTCATTTTTCACGGCAACACAAAAAGTCGTATGTTTTTGTAAACTTGCTAAAATAAGGAGTTACATTCTGCATCCCCCGGGGTTCGAAACTGAAGAGATGTTGTTATATTTAACGGTAATGCATATGCTTTGTTCTATTTTTTCTTCTTTTTGGATTTTAATAAACAATCAGTTTAGGTATAAAAAAGATAAAATATATTTATCTTAAGAATTTCATAGTATTACAAAGTTACTTTTAAATATTTGTATCTCACCAGGTTTCGCTTAAATCGCATTATCAAAAAGTGGCATAAGATTTACAAATTTCTTATATGGGTACCTGACTTCATACCATAAATATTTCAACGAATCATTATCAAGCAATATCTACTACGTCGTTTTTTTTCTTAAAAAAATTGGTTAATTTTTTATAGGTATTTAGTCTAAAAAGGTAATTTAAAATAATTGATCCTCCCATGTTTAATTGTTCATTCAATACTATATATTGAGGAAATTTTAGGTGTTTCTTTATTTCATATTCCTCCAAAAAATCAATTTCTTCTTTCTTGTCACTTATATGAAGTATTTCAACTGTTGTTTCAATTCTGTTGTTAAGTGTTAAGTGTTTGTGCTTAGTGTCGACGAAAGGTTTTCCGTAATTTGATTCTTCTGGTTGTTTTAATCTATAAGCTAGTAAGTGTTCACAGTACCGTATGTTAAAATTTCTAAGGGACTGGCCAAGTTAGATGCTGTTACAATCTGGAAAATTTAGTTTGTAAATACCTGACTTTTTAATCTATGAATTTTAGGTTTTACATTTAATTAAAATGAACTCACATTATTTCTTACTTTAAAAGATATTGTACGAGATATATTTTTTGATATTTTGTTTGAAATATCTCCAAAATGTGTTTGGTCCATATGACCCTTCATCTTTAGGTTGTTTCAGATGCATAAGGTTAACGACAACCTTTTCCTCCATTTTATTAATCAACATAATTATATCATTAGAGGTAGCGATTTGTTTTATTATTATTAATTTCCCTTTTAAAATCATCCTTACTCGTTGGTATTGAAAAAGCTCTATATTGGATTTTAAGCTGCTAATTTATGTGAGTGATTTGAGATATAAGGAATAGTCATATTTGTGTGAATTGGTTTGCGATAAATTGAATATTGAAGATTACAGTCTACCCTTTTGATAGTTATATCTAAGAAATTTATATAATTGTTCTCTTCAATTTCAACGGTAAATTTTATTTTTAAATGTAAATTAACAAAATTAAAGAAAAACATCAACATATTTATACGAAAACAATACATTCTTGGAGATAATTAACTCAAAAAATTTTTAATCCAAATTATCCACACAAATATTGGTAATATTGGACTACCCATTAGTAATCCTTCAATTTGAATATGACATTTATCATCAAACATAAAGTAATTTTAATTGATACATAAATTAAATAAATTTATAATTTCATTAACTAAAATTTGGTTAATGTTTTCTTTTTCTAAGAATTTAGCTATTAATGGTGTACGTTCACATGGAGGAATTTTTGAAAACAAATTCCTAACGTCAGTTGAAACTAATTTTGAATTGTGATTTAATTTATGTACATTTAGTTTATGTATCAAATCCAAAGAGTTTTTTACTGAATATTTTGATATGTAACAGTACTAAGTTAAACATTTACTAAGAACATCTGCTAATTTATTATTTTGTGTATTGACATAAGAAACTACAGACCTAATTGGTTTTCATTCTTTATGTAATTTAATCTTACCATATAAGCTTAGTTAAACAGCGTAAGTAAATTTCGTAAAACTATAAATAACCGTTAATTTAACTGGTGAACTTTCCTATGCAATTTTCTGTAGATTAGCCTCTCCTTCTTCGATTCGGTTTAACGCAATTTTCCAATTAACGCGAATGGCTTAACCAACTGGAGTATTATGTACGAGAAATAGAATCCGTGAAATGGAAGGATTATGTTTCTTAGATGGCAGCGCTAAGCTTACGACTCGGAAATGAAGTATCTCGCAATCCTCACCTTCCGCCTTGCTGGGATCGCCCTTCTAAGTTTCGATGGATTTTGCCTGTATGCTTGTTTCATGCAAGTGCTTTCCCATGACTTCTTATTGTTCCTCGGCTTCAATTCGGATTAAAATTCGCTTAAAACGTTGACACGAATAAATTCGATGCACTTGCAACAAAATAATTTACTCTACGGAACATTTCAGGTCAAAGTTGCAAAATGAGGTATGGTGAGAACGTCAAGATTTTACCAAAAAACTTAAAACTGATAAATATGTTTTTTAAATTTTACATTATTTGACCAGATTCTAGAAGTGTGGGGTTTTAATCTAAAAAATAAAAAAATTTCACAACTTTCCAAAACTTTTTGAATATTATTTACAATACAAAATCAAGTCTGTATGTGAAATGCTTATCAATTTCTTTAATCTTATCTGACAATGCTAAAAGGTGGAAAAATTGTCATAAGCATATTTAAACAAATTTTGGAAAAACCTGGAATTTTAAGATATCTTATCTTTTACATTTATAATGGGTAGATTCCACAAAGTAGAAACAATCATTATCATAAAATTCGTGGATTATGTAAAAACAAAAATAAATAGAAAATGAAGGGGTTAGAAAAGAAAAAAATACAACAATGATTAGAATATAATATTATTTTTCTAAATTTAAAAGTTTCTTCATAAAGGTTGCATTTAAAAAAAAAATTCAACAACTTACGTATAAGTTCGTAGTTGATCTGTCTTTTTTTACTAAAGTTGAATTACATTAGTAAATCTCTGATATACGTTGAAACAAAGTTTTTACATCCAAAATTTAAAACAAAGTCAAATATTTTAATTCGCTTTAAGAAAGTCATCAAAAGTAAATATTTGTGCTCAAATGATCTGAATTTTCATTATTGTTAGGACAGATTTCACGATTTCAACTCGCTAAAAAAATCAAAAACTTGGGCTCCAATGACTTGAAATGTCATGATTTCTTTAAGGAAAAGTCTACAATTTAAAATTTGTGCTCTAACGTTTTACAACTACATCATTTTTGATACTGAAATTGTTAAAATTTCGTTCTGAAGTCGTTAAAAAAGACAAAAACTTGACATTGTGGTTGTTAAACTCGCTCAAAATAAACCAAAGTCGAAATTTGCGTTCTAATGACTTAAAATTTCAATATTTTTTTAAGAAAATGTATTAAATTTGAGTCTGAATTCGCTAAAGAAGTAAAAAACTTGAAATTTGCCGTTCACTGACTTTTTTCCAGTAAGTTGTTGAAATTTTGTCGCTACAAAAATCAAAAAACTTGTTTTTGATCTAGCTCTAAATAAGTAAAAAGTGAAAGTTTGTGCTCAAATGAATTGAAATTTCATGGATTTTAAAAGAAATTATTGAAATTTCGCTCTAACCCTACTAAAAAAGTTAAAAATTTGAAATTTGCATTCTAATGACTGGAAATGTCATGGTTTTTTAAAGAAATTATTAAAATTTCGCTCTAAACTCACTATAAAAGTAAAAAAGTTGAAACTGTTTATTTTAAATTCGTTTTCAACAAGTCAAAAATGAAAGTTTTTTGAAATTGTTGAAATTCCACCCTGAACTCCTTAACTAAATCAAACATTTCAAATATGCGTTCCATTGACATGCAATTTTATGACTTTTGCAAGGAAATGATTGGAATTTCGTTATGAAGGCGCTAAAGAAGTTAAAAAACTTTGAAATTTTATGACTTTTTGAAAAGAAAATGGTAAAAATTTCAATTGGATTTCACTAAAAAAATAAAATAATAATCATTTTCGCTTAGAAATCGTTACACACAATTTAAAAGTTTATAATTTTTGTTTTAATAACTTCCTATTTCATGCGTTTTTAAAAAAAAATACACGTTAAAGACAAATTAAAATTCATTTTTCATACAAAAACTAAAACTTTATTTTTCGTTTTTTTTAAATGAAAATTAAATATTGAATGATTTTCAATGAAAATTGTATTTGATGTCTCCAAATTTTTAAAAATCAATATGAAATCTCAATTTTTTGGTCCAAATTTACGAAATTAAAGTAACAATTCGACATCCCAAGGGCCTCAGAGAGGATCTTTGTGGCACTCATACCTACAGATCACATCAGTAAAATAAATCAAAAGCAAACTTTTTGTTTAAAAGGCAGAAGTTTAGATATTTCTTTCTCCAAATAAAAATGTTATAAATTTTTCGTGTAAATTTGGAATTGTGAAAATATAAATATGAATAAATGTGCATGTTTTCTGTAAGTGACAATAAATTTTACTCAAAATTCTCGAAAATGTTTTCTTTTTCAAATGAAATAAGAAAATTACATGTATGACCATAAAATAAATTAATCCCTACAATTTTCTAGTATTATTTCTTTGAATAAATTATTACTTTTTAAAAGTTATACTCAAAATGATATAAAATAAATTATTCCGAATTACGTACCCCAAAATAATTTAGGTTTCTTCTTCTTCACAAACACTTAATTTCCACCCTCCAAAAATAAATGGTAAACTGATATTTCTTAATATGTAATATTATTCAAAAGGGTAAAGGATAAAATAATCTGATACATAATATTTTCATGCAACTTTCCAATTAATTTTCTATATGTACTTCGTTTTTACTGATAATAAATAATTTCCGTTTTTGAAACTATGATTTACATATATTTTATAGAGATATTGCAGAGTTGTTAAAATTGTTGATGTGAGAGATAATGACGAATAATTAATTACAACTTTACCTGCTTTTTTCATTACCCGGATATAACAACTCTTCACATTGGGGTAGTAAGATTGGTCACTGTATATGGCGTGATCGCCCTAATTGAATGTTAATTAGTTGGCGTTAAAACAACCCTTAACGATCTACGATTTTGTTCACATGAGAGTATAAATTTTTTATGAAAGACATACCGAATGAATGAAAAGTGTTTTCAACGTAATTTAAAATGTGTTAATTTTAAACAAATAGTTTAATAATTTTGACATGTTACTCTTTGCTTTTTAGGTCAAAGTGCTTTAATAAAAATCGCGTAACCCATTTTTGGCCACATCTAACTTTATCAACATTGTCGTTTTGACGTTCTTAAGAATCTTATCACGCTTGTTCTCGGTCTGAATTCGAGAGCTGTTCAGTATGCCGAATATTAACCATCATTATTCCGCTAAGGAAATAGGTTTCTACCTAAAGATTTTTTTGTCTCCTATAATACACTAATAATGGAAAATTTCGTGTCTTTTTAAAAAACGGAAAAGTTATATATGTACGAAACAAAACATTAATAGAGAAACAACATGTCTGAACTATTTAATAATCGAAGATTATTAAAATATTGGAATTCCATTCAAACTTAGTATTTAAAACTATTTGAAACAAGTTCAAATAATTTTAATATTTGATGGCTTTGGTCATTTTGAACTCAAAGATGAATTACATTATTTTATGCCGAGCGGGGAGAATGTAAGATCTTGCAATAGAAATATCCAGGAATTCATGTGTAGCCCTTTTTGACTGATTTTAGTTGTCAATCTTCTGGGCACTCTGTTACTTTTTTATATGTATTTTTCTATTTTTTATATATTTTTTGGTATCTTTTTTGTTATTTTTTCGCATCTGGTTTTATTATGATGTATATTCCTTCTAACAGAACTATGTAGTATTGTTGCTATTTTAGCCTTAAATTTCCTTCTTATGTTATTACTTCTTCTTTTTTGGCTATAATATTTCTCATTGTTTTTCTATAGTTTTCGTGTTTTCGTTATATGTCATTTTTATTTTGTTTCAAAAGTATTTCCTTTTTCTTTCATACTTATTCATTTACTTTTGCTCTTTTTTGTCTGTATTATGCATAGTCCTTCCTTTCTTTTATTTGCAGGTATTTTCCATGCTTTCGTTTGTTTCCTTACTACTATTTCTACTTTCTTATTAATACTATTGGTTTTAACAATCAACATCAATAATTACCATAATTAAAAACGTGCATCAATCAATCTTTTATCGAATTCGATTGACGATAATCTTCGGCTACATTTTTCCTGTAATATCGTTAAACTCGTCTCCCGTAGGTTTTATTGCCGGCCAATATTTTTTCAATATTCGAAAGCATTATTGAATCGTCCTGACCAAGAATAGGATTATTCCCCAACTCAGCAGAAATATAACATTTGAGATTAAATCTAGCCCTTTTTGAGCGGACCATAAAACAAATAAATAAATTGCTCGCAGAAGGTAGTCGCTAGTCAAACGACATAAGGCACACTTGGAAATAGTATCGTTACTGTAATAAAAATAATAAAAAATGCAAATACTACGATTCTAAAGTAAAGTTTTGAAAAATTCGTTTAGAAAATTTTTTATACAAAGTAAGCTAATATAATGGCATACAATTTTGGAAAATTGCGAAAATAAGCTTCAAAGTCATGTTGTAAAGACAGGGCAAGGGGACGATTTCGTGATGGGTAAGAGCAAAAATATTGAAGAAAAAAAGCAATTCTTTTTCTTTTTTAATTTCTTCAAATATTAGCGTTTTTAATTTGTTGTTTAAACTATAAGAGTGTACCTTTATGTATTTTGTTTAAGAAAAAGGGGATATAAAGTCTTAGTTCGTTCTTTGTCGGAAGTAATAATTCACCCCTTTTTGTGGGCAAATCCAGGGAAGGAGACCATTTTGGGGCTTTGCGACTTTTGGGACGCTGCTGGGTAATCTTTAGGATAAAACTGACCTCATTTTATGTTTAGTCATTTTTTTTTAAATTTAGGCTTTAGAAATCAACAAAAAATCACCCTTAACATCTAGACGAGCTTCTCCTAGAATCCTGTATTCTTATATTTATCGCATGATCTTTGTAAACATAATTAATCTAACTATTCCATTGAGCCACCAGTCCCTTGTAAATTTCCAGTAAATCCTATTAATAATTCATTTGTGGTTTTCCTTTAATGAATTCTTGTTTTTGCGTTGTCCGTTTTGTCGGACAAAGAGACACAACCAAAAGGTAAACGGGTTCTGAGGGCCCTCATTGAATTTCACGGTGAATGGAGCATGAAATTTAATGTGTGATTTGTATTGATTTTTGGTGATAACTAGGATTAAATGGATTTACTCTGACGGAAATTGCTGTCTGAAACAGCCTTTGCATATACCTGATGGATAGTGATTACCTCATTTGCGTGTGCTTATTTGCCTTACACAATCTGTCTTCCATTTGGGACAGACGCATGTCTATATTGGGGTCTGAAATTTATTTTTAAAGTCTTAAAGTTGTTCATCGAATCAAAATACTGCAGTAGAGTTTATTTTTACTAATGAAACCGTTATAACATTTTTTCAATTTATGTTTTTCGGAAAGATGATTGATTTTCAGTGAAAACTGGTTTCTTTACTTTTTTCTCACTAGTATTTCTTCTCGTCAGCGAAACATGAGTTGAATGCAATATTTTGATTTGGTGAATTGGCTCAAGATATACAAACTGAAGGTTCTCCAGTCCTCAACGTAATGATACTGAAAATAAAAATGCAGGTGGTTTATGACGTTCGATATTGTTTAAGACTCTTTGAAAAGTTATTAAGGGCTGCTATTTACATTAAAATATTAGATTTTAGATGCCGGGTTATGATCGAGCGAGTTGTGGGATCAAAAACAACCTTGCTGATACTCTCTCTAATTTGTTAGTTCTGTTTTCTGATACTGAAAATAAGAACGCAGATGGTTTGCCACGTTTGATACTAATTAAGGATCTTTACAAGGTTCTTAAAAGCTGTTTTGGACATTAAAATGTATGTTGTAGATGTCAAATTTTTTTGATTAAAATTTATTGACAAAGAAGTACGTATCTCTAAGAACAAAAAATTGAAGGATATATCATTTTCGGAAATGAGAAAAATAATGTGAATAATAAATTAAAGAAAATAAAAGTTTCTAAAGACTATCAAATCAATAGTGGTGAAATAAATAACATTTTTTTCGTATTTTAGACGAGTGATTTAATCATAAGCTAGGTTGTGTCGGGAAGACATTTTATATTAAAGAAATTATGTTAGTCAGTGTGAAAAATAAAAAAATATAAGACATTTCAAAAGAAAACTGTTTTTTTTCTTAAAATTATTGAATTGATATTTCTGAAAACATGTGTTAAATTTTGATTTTATTTAGCTTCACTTTATTTTATTTCATTCACATCTAATAAACTTTTGTGGTGTTTGTGTTTTGAATTATTAATTATTCCTTATAAAAAAACATAAATTGTACTCGTCTGTTTGAATCCACCATTACCACAGAATAAATATTTTTCTATTAAAATTCCAAATACAATTTTAATAAATCAAATTTAACTATTGAATGAAATTAGTCGTATTTACACTAATAATCATTGTAATTGTGGTTTTCTCAAATATTTAATTTCGAATAATTAGTTAATTAATACGTAGACAATCAACATTACTCATTTTATACATTCACAATGCAAACAACCCGCAACAATAGATTTATATGTGTACATTTTGTATATTAACTCTGTTAAATGGTAATTAATACAGGAGCAACAATTTGATATGCTCCCGGAATTGAAGTATAGATCCAGGATGCATTTTAATAAAATTTTCGAGAAATTCCTGTAGCAGAGTGTATGCATTCGACGTGTTTGAGTTCGGGCTTGTAGTGCATTGTTTGTAACCCATTCGTTTGAATCCAGCGCTCGTTTCCTACCAGAATAAAAATTCCACAAGGCAATATATCCGTTTCTTTCTATATACACAAGCAATAATACTGGGACTAGCTCCAAAAGAATGCGGACCTTTTTTAATAATGTTCTTTATTTCCCATCTAAATTCCAAAGCCGTAGTAAATTTGTTTGTTGTCAGATAGTTTGGTGGAGATCGTTATATCATCAAAAAGCTCCGCCCCGAAGACCAGAATCCATGCATGGTCTGTCATAATCGAGAAGTTCGGGGAACGGATCTGCTCGCCAAAAATATACGACAGGGGATGATGTGGAAATATGCGGCCGTGTTTCCATCCTCAAGGATTTTTCGCTCTTGTGTGACCATTCCAACAAATTTATTATTTTTGAGGACGTGCCGCGCTTCTATAAACTTGTATCTCCGAGCAAAAAAAGAGATTTTAGATATGATGATCGTTACCTATTCCAGACTCAGATATACAAGTTTTCCTCCACTTACGTACACTTTTCTTTATATCCGAGTGCTTTTCCTGACACAGCACAAAGAATATTTTGTTTTTCTCTACCTGAAACGTAAACAGGAATAATAGTAATTCAATATAGAAAGAGTTAAGATAATTGACATAGTTATTTAGGACTGAAAATTGTGCATTACAATTTCACAATAAAGTATAGAGATTTGTTATATTTCATGGGAAAATTGGTTTGTTTTAGAAAATATGGAAAATTTGTTTAGGCTTTTCTTGAAATTACAATCTGATCAATGAGCAATTTTAATCTAACTTATTTTACTAATTTCAATCTTAAAACTAAAGGTCTTACTCAATAGGAGTTCCTTAGACTACCGAAATATCAAATGACAAAAAATGGTTTTAAAAAGGCTGATTTCAAAAACTTCTAAAAAATGTGAGAATTTTAGCTCTCTCTCTTTATTTTAAAAAGTCCACATAAAACATTTAAAAATTATAACCCAGTAGATTGATTTGAATTATAACCACTCTGGGAGATCTAACCTCACAATTTTTTAACAAATGAAAGTATTTAAGACTTTGGTGTCTATTTTGGACACAACTTTTTATCGATTGATGTTTAGAACTCTGATGGTTTTGGATAAAAATCTCTAAGTACAACATAAAAACTGCCAATGATAATTGAATGATGTAAATATTATTACTAATTAACTACAAATTTACCGGCTTTTTTCACTAACCAAAAGCAACCCTTCACTTCGGAATTTTCGAGTTTTACCATATTGAAAAAGTACTAAGATTGCTTACTTTATATGGCCTGATTAAGCTAATTGATAATTGATTAGTTGATTAAAATAATAGTTAAACGAAAAATATTTTGAACTGAACTTGATAAAAATGGATGAGTTTTGAATAATAATTTATTTTAGAATGATTAGAATCAATGAGTATGATCATACTGGTTACATAAAAAATTTACACCGAAATGGCTTGTTCTAACAATAGAGAACAATTTTGTAATTCCTGAAATCGTATGGGAAAGTTGCAAGTTTTATTCCATATAAAGTTAAGAAGATCAATGCAGTTTCCTGTTTGCACGTTTATTTTTAGGTCGTTTCGAAGTTAGAAAACAGTTAGTGGTTTAGATAGAGAAAATGACCGCACTCATATTCCGGCACAAACCGTTCGAAATGTACAAAGTTGATAAGTCATCACGGGCTAGACGGAATCCTTAGATCTCTTCTTCTCACTTTTCTACGTCAAGACTGGAAACTCGCGAAAGACAAAACTTTCTACACATGCACTGAATTTCAGAACTTTTCTCATACTTCCCGAAAAGAGCAGCGAGTTTCCTTATTGTTTCGTATATTAGTCGAAATTGTCTCCCTTTCGAATTTATTGCTCGGCTCATGCGAAACTCGCATTTCTTCAATTTCTCATTTTTCTTCTGCAACTGATCTAATAGAGTAGTTTATCTTTTGAGTTTTAGTGTTTGTTGCCATGTGTCTTTGTCGCTTTCAGCTCGAAGTCAATACGAATAACGTATTGCCCATTGTCACTTAAAATACCAAACGTAATAAAGCATTGTCTCGTTTCACCTAACAATAATCTCAGAAATTGCACACCAACAAATAATGTATTATTACTTAGTTTTGAAAAAAATTATGGATTAATTTTAACCAAAATATGTAATAGAATTTAAAAAATAAGTTTTGTTAAATTAAAAAATATATTATAATTTAATTACAATTAGGGTGAATTCATTGGTTTTCCAAAATTTTACTCCGATTTAAACTATTTGGCAACTGTTATGTGTTAAAATTAATACAAAAAAATATTATTTAAGAAATTATTTCGATTTTGATATATTATTTGATACCTATTCATTTTTTAATAACAATTAAAATGTACCCATAAATTTTCCAACATTTTCCTAAAATTTAAATGATTTGGCTACTGGTTGCAACTATGAAGCATTAAAATTAAATATAAACGTCACTATTTAGTTTCGTGTTATCTCTATTTCTGAAACTTCAACAATTTCATTTAAAAATTTTTTTATTATTTTTGGGAGGACAAAATTTCAACAATTTTATTGCAAAAATCTTGAAATTTCAAGTCGTTGGAGCGCACATTTTAAATATTTGACATATTTCGTGAATTCAGAACTAAATTACTAGATTTCACTAAGAAAATCTTGATAATTCAAGTTATTAGATCGCAAATTTAAAATTTTTGAATTTTTTTTAGGATTAAAAGCAAAATTTCAGAAATTTTATTGTACAAATCAAGAAATTTTAAGTCATTATATCGCAAATTTCAAATGTTTGAATTTTTTTTATAGAATTAAGAGAAAAATTTCAAGAATTTCAATGAAAAATTCAGAAATTAAGTCATTTTTGATCTCTTCGTTTTTTTAACAATTAAAATGCACCCATAATTTTTTTCCTAAAATTTAAACGATTTAGCAACTGTGACGTTTTAAAATTAAATATAAATGTAGTTATTGAGCCCTGTTTTATGAGAAATTATTTCGTGTTTAAAATTTTATTTGAGCCCTAATTTTTTATTAAATAATAGCTAAAGTGTACCCATAAATTTTCCAATATTTTCCTAAAATTTAAACGATTTGGCAACTTTATATCAATATAAATATACTTATTGGGTCTTGTGTTATCTTCAACTCAAAAATTATTTGATTTTTGAAAAAAGCCATTCTACCTGACAATAATGTTAAAATGTTAGAAATCCGATAACCCACTCTCAATTTATTAAAATTTTAACTAAAAAAAACACAACATCTATTATCATATTTAAAAAAAATTGTAATGTCTAAATTGGTAAATTAATTTAATTAATTTTCTCACTAGGAGTTGCGCGAATTGAAAAAATTGAATGTTAAAAGCTTTTTTGAAATTATTAATTCAAAAATGGCAACACCCTATATAAATTAACAATTGACTTTTAGATTATTGTTCATAGATACCCTGTATAATTTTTATTCGAATGTATTTCTTTGTTTATTTCAAGTACGTTTGTAACAAAGAGCACAAACCGCAAAAAGTGCGGTGATGAAATTTATAACGTTTCCATAATTAATCACGGTTCTAATTAAAGTAAGTACTAAATCACTTTGCAAATCACCATAATCCTTTAATTTCTGAACAATCTAAGGTCAAAAGAAAATAAAAGATAAACATCTAATCAAGAAAATGTCTTCAGCTTACCATCAATCTTCCTGCGAAGGTGAGTTTATTCATCTCTAAGATCCTGGAACAGAAAACGTAAATGTATATTTTTGGTTATATTTGTAAAATAAATGCATGGAATAATAATGAAGTCGAAAGATTTTAGTAGGATTCTAAAATATGTAAACGTTATACGTGAAAGCTTCGAGCTTCCAAAAAAGAGGAACCAAGAGTCTTCTTAGGCAAACTTGAGATTACAGGATATTTCCATGTAATCTCCCTAAACATTTGGAGGGAAGTAAGTGATCCTATCGCGATCCCTTCCTGACAATGCATATTTTAGAATCATCCTGATAATAAATTATCCTACAATATAAAGTAATTTATGGTTTACAAACTGTTTAGTAAACAAGATAAAGAATAATTAATATTTTTTATTATCACCCAAATTGAAACGAAGTGACACTCTCATTGAAAAATAAACGATTACTTTTTGAAAATTATTGTCACAGGAAATTATTGAGTTTGATGTTATCCTAATTTATTTTTTGAGATTTTATTCTTCGTTCCCAGTTACACTGTGTACTTCAATTTTCCAAGATTTTTCCGAAAATTTTAACCATTTTCATTTATTGAGCAGTGTATTTTAAGATCCTGAAAATATTACACAGTGCATTATTGAGTATCAAAATATCTGTATTTTAGAAATAATTTGGTTTATGAGATTTTTTCAGCTCTTTTAAGAACTGTTAGTGTTTATAAATTTTCCAAGATATAAATAAAATTTAATCGATTTGGTAACTGTAGAAAATAATCGCCTCACTAAATTAAACATTTTTTAAAAATTTTGAAATTTAATTATATATAGAACATTATTTTGTTTATGACTTTATGCAAAATTTCAACAATTTCGTTGAAAACAATCATGAAATTTCAAATCGTTAGAGCGCAAATTTCAAATTTTTAATTATTTTTTCGAGTTTAGAGTGAAATTTTAACAACTTAATTTAAAAAATTTCATGAAATTTCTTGTCATTAGAGTGCAAATTTCAAATCGTTGAGATGTTCAGTGAGGTTAGAGGGAAATTTCAACAATTTCTTTTGAAATCATAAAATTTCAATTCATTTAAGCATAAATTTTCGACTTTTCGGCTTGTTTAAAGCGAATATAAAAACAAAAATTTCAACTTTTCGACTTTTTTAGCGATTCTTGAACGAAATTTCAACAATTTCCTTAAAGAACTATGATATTTACAGTTATTACAATCCAAATTTAAAATTTTTGACTATTTACGAGTTCAGAGCAAAATTTCAATTTCCTTGAAAAAATTCCTAATTTCAAGTCATTAGAGAGCTAATTTCAAATTGTTGACTTGGTTAGGATAAAATTTCAACAATTAATTTTAAAATTCATGAAAGTTTACTTCATATGAGAACAAACTTTCACTTCTGGCTCGTTTAGAGCGATTTTGAAGTTTTTTAACTTCTTTAGCGACTTTATAACGAAATTTCGACAATTTCCTTAAAAACGATAATATTTCAAGTCATTAGAATGTAGGTTTCAAATTGTTGACTTGTTTGGCGAGGTTAGAGTAAAATTTTAACAATTTCATTGAAAATTTTATACCTCTATTTTATAACCAATCAAATTATTTTATTTTAAATGGTTTCTATGGCAACCACCAAAATTTCCGGAAATTTTTCTCTTGGTGGGTACCCTAGATGAAATTTCCGGAAATTTTGGTGGTTGCCATAGAAACCAATTAAAATAAAAGCATTTGATTGATTTTATGTTATAAAATGGAGGTGTAAAATTTTCTTACCGAATACCACACGTGCCTAAATTATTATCAGAAAATTTTATCTCACTCACGAATATTTTAAGAAAATTATAGTGGTATTATAAGTGAAAATATCACCAAATTTCACGTCATTCGAGCTCATTTTCAATTTATTGAGTTGTTTAGCGAAGTTATTACGAAATTTCTTTTAAAAGTCATGAGATTTCAATTCATTCGTGCACAAACTTTCAGTTTTGAATTGTTTAGAGCCAATTTATAACCAAAAATTTCATCTTTTTGACTTTTTGAGCAACTCAAAGCAATATTTCAACAATATCCTACAAAACCATGAAATTTCAAGCCATTAAAGTAAAAGTTTCAATTTTTTGATTTGTTAATAAAATTTCAATAATTTAGCTTAAAATTCTTGAAATATCAATTCATTTGAGCACAAACTTCCACTTGTTTAGAGCGAGTTCAAAATTTCATTGAAAAAATCATGAAATATCAGGTCATTAAAGCGCGCAAATTGCTTTTTTATTTTTTTAGGGAGTTTAAAAATTTAATTGAATAAATCCTGAAATTTCAAGTCATTAGAGTGCAAATTTCAAAATTTTTACTTTTTGGTGAGTTCAGAGCGAAATTTCGAAATTTCACTGAGAAAATAATAAAATATCAAATCATTAGAGTGCTAATTTCAAGTTATTGACTCGCTTAGCGAAGTTTAAGCGAAATTTCAAAAATTTCTTTTAAAATTAATGGAATTCCAATTCATTTAAGAACAAGCCTTCACTACTGCCTTGTTTAGGGCAAGTTCAAAAGCGACAATTTCAAGATTTTTAACTTTTTTAGCGACTTTCAACAATTTCATTGAAAAAATCATAAAATTTCAAGGCATTAGAGTGCAAATTTCAAGTTGTTGACTCGTTTAGCGAAATTTCAAAAATTTCTTTTAAAATTAATGGAATTCCAATTCATTTAAGAACAAGCCTTCACTACTGTCTTGTTTAGGGCAAGTTCAAAAGCGACAATTTCAAGATTTTTAACTTTTTTAGCGACTTTCAACAATTTCATTGAAAAAATCATCAAATTTCAAGTCATTAGAGTGCAATTTTCAAGTTGTTGACTTGTTTAGCGAAGTTTAAGTGAAATTTCAAAAATTATGTCATGAAAGCACTTATTTTCACTTTTATTCAATTGTATTTAGATTTTAAAAATGTTTGCAAAACTCTTGATATTGATATTTGTTAATTATGTTAACCAAATTTTGAAGTGATGATGGCTTTGTGAGCCGAAAGCGCTCAAAAAATAATTACACGCGCTTTAAAAAGTGCAAAATTTTTTCTCCTTTCTCAGCAAGAAAATTTGAACAGATACTAAATCTCAATCCCTTAACGTAGGTGTTACGATTTCTGATCGGTATATTTCAACTTCTTCATCCAGCGAGTTTTCCACCAGACTTTTCGAAAAACGCAAACCATTTCCTCTGGCTGAGCAGTGTATTTCTGAATCGATTGTTCGACTGCGTGTTCCCTCGGTGCCCCGTCGTCCTTCTCCGTGGCTCCACCGTCTGCTCTTCTTCTGCCACAGAGCACAGAAACAAGCAGTAGGCAGCGGGGCCAGTAGCCAGCAGTAGTGCGTGTTATGGTGTTTCGCAGCCAGTGCCAGTAGTCGCGCGTCGAAACGTGTAACAAGTAGCATGGGGCTTCCACGAGCCGGCATCGGGATCGCGTTCCTGCTGATCCTGACCTACGCAACTTTTGCTGCTGTTCTTCTTCCGAATACTTCCGGCATCGATGGCCAACTTACCGCCAATCACAAAGTAGATCATTTCTTTTCGCTGTGGCTCGTTTTTAATAACGAAGACGTCAAAATGTCAGGTCAGTAAAAGTTTCTAACTAAACAAGATGCTAATCTCGCCCAACAAACTCTACTTTTTCTGCTGTTAGTACAATATAGATTTATTATTATTATTTTATTATTACTATTACTATTATTATTATTTTTCGCTTGTTCCCCTTTTCGGATCTGGTATAGAGACTGGGTACTCTTCTCTCTATTAAATTTATTCATTTAAAATTCGGGTATTTACCAAGAACTTTAAAATACGTATGTTGTGTTTCAGATTATAAAAGAATGTTATTATTATTACTATTATCATTATTATCATTATTACTATTATTACTATTAATGTTATAATTATACGATTACAATAATTAAGCAGTACTATTTTTTATAAATAAAATACATCTACTGTTCAAGTTGTTTAATGCTTTTTTAAATTTTGTGAAAAGTAAATTACTTAAATTACTTGACTTAAAACATGTTTCAAAATCTTCAAATTTTGCTTCAAAATTTTTAAATGTTGGTCAAATATGCTTGAGTTTTCATTGAAAAATGCTTGATTAAATTTTGCTCTAGAACGTGCTTAAAAGACGGGAACCTAAATTTTCATGAAAAATTCCAAAAATTCTAATTTGAAATTTTCATAATTTTGAATTAAAATAAGAAATTTATGAAACTCCAAGTTGCAATTTTTATAATTCCAACTTATAAATGAGAAATTTCAAAAATTCTGGCAAAATTTTCACAGTTCCAACTTTTCCAAAAATTTTATTTGAAATGCGAAATTTCTAAAGTTCTGCCTTGGAATTTTTATTATCATTATTATTATTGTTATTATTATTATTGACACTATTTGATTAGAGTGAAACAGTACCTACTATTTTTTTATAATACAACACGTTTACTGTTCAAATTATTATAATGCTTTTTTTAATTTGTGAAAAATAAATTGCTTAAATCTTGCTTTAAAATATATGACTTCAAACAAATTTTAAACTAGTCGAACTTTATTTGAGCAATTATAATTTTCGGTTGAAATATTCTTAAATTTTCACTGAAAAATCTTGGATTAAATCTTCTCTAAAACATGCTTAAAAAACGAGAACACAAATTTTCATGAGAAATTTCAATGATTCTTTTTTAAAATTTTTATAATTTTGATTTAAAATAACAAATTTATGATACTCTAAGTTGAAATTTTTATAATTCCACCTTATAAATGAGAAATTTCAAAATTTCTGATTTAAAATTTTCACAGTTTCAACTTTACATGAAAGATTTCCAAAATTTTTATTTGGAATAAGAAATTTCTAAACTTCTGACTTGGAATTTTCATAGTTTGGATTTAAATGAGCAATTTATAAAATTCCGACCTGGAATTTTTATTATATTATTATTACTACTACTACTACCATTATTATTATTATTATTAATATACAATTATTATTATTACTACTACTACTATTTATTATTATACATAATATAACTATTTTATTACAATCAAACTAATTTAAAGCTATTTTTAATTTGTGGAGTCAAAACGAAATTTTTACTATTTTCTTTCAAAAAAGTCCAGAAATTTCAATTCATTTTAGTGCACCTTTGTTTGAATTGCTTAAAGAAAATTCAAAACCAACAATTTCAAATTTTTGACTTTTTCGATCAACAATTTCCTTGAAAAATTCATGACATTTCAAGTCATCTGAACGCAGATTTCAAATTTTGGACTTTTTAGTGAGCTCAGAGCGAAATTTCAACAATTTCATTAAAAATATTGAAGAATTAAGAACGAAATTTAAGAAAATTCAACAATTTCCTTGAAAAAAACATGAATTTTAAAACATTTTAAAATCATTACTGTGCATACTTCAAGATTTTTGGCTTGTGTAGCGATGCCAGACCGAAATTTAAAATTTTTTCAATTTTGGTTTATTTAGAGCGAGTGCAAAAGCAACAATTTCAAGTTTTTGACTTTTTTAGCGACTTCAAAACGATATTTCAACACTTTCTTTGAAAAATGTCAAGTCAGCACACCGCAATTTTTAAATTCTTGTTTCTTTTAGTGAGTTGCGCCTAGAAATAAATTTATAAATTTTCCGTAAAAATAATAACAAATCAAGTCGTTTGAGCACACATTCTCACTTTTGATCATTTTCTTAAAGTGAATTCAAAATATTTGACTTTATTCTAAATTTTGAGTTTCATAATTTTGTTTGAACGTTACATAAGGAGTTACTAATGTAATTCAATTTCATGTAAAAAAAGTTAGATCAACTAGCAACTTCTGTATAAGTCGTTGAACAAATTTTTAAAAGAAACTTTTATATTTACAATCTCATTTCGTAGAAAAAATATATCTAAGTATCCATCCAATTTCATTTCTAAAAGTTACTTACAAAGTTTATCATCAAAAAGACTTTAAACTTTTGTTGTGGATATCAATATTAATTAGTTAGTTATTAATAATAGTAATAAGTGTAACAATCCGTTACTTTTATGATAGAACTATTTTTAATTACAAGAACTATTGGCTTACAGAAAATAGTATCGGAAAAGGAAAAACTTCGTTAATTTAAAATGTCTTTATTCAATCTAAGGAAATTTTTAAATTAAGGGCTTTTAGTCTTACAAAAATATTTTCCTAGAACCGAAATGACCGTCGGGGTGCAAAACAAACAGAAGATTTTTATGTACGAAAATGGTTTAAAATAAAAGATTTGATGAATATTCGTTCGCTTGAGGTGAACGTGTTAACAAATTGCAGTGAATTGTCGAATTTAGATCCAGTTGACCCTCCAACATTTATGGCATTGAAAGACAGCTGATTGCCATGGCCAATAATTTCATTTCCTTTTCGCTGGTCTTTAAGAGTTGCGGTGGTTTTATAATGGCAGGTTAGTTATCTACGTTTGCATAATTCTATTAGCGAGAGGAAGAATAATAAAAGTTCAAGATATGGGTTAACACAAATAGAAATGGAAATTTTATATCCACTTTGAGTTCTAAGAATAATTTTATCGTTTTAATAGTTATAGTTATCGTTATTGATAAAGTAATAATAAATATTAGTAATAAAATCGATAAGAATATGGTTAAATTTTAACGGTGTGCAATATTTTTATCAAATCTAAGGCTGAAAATAGTCAACAAATGGTGTTGTTCAATTATATTTTTATTGACTTTAGGCTGGAACATTATTTTATATTATAAAAAGCAAATTTTGTGTTATAATTACAGAAGCAATTTATGATAAAAGATTATAAAACCACAAATCCGGAAAACAGCATTACACATTTCCTTATTTTATTTTAAAGAATAATAAAGGAAACCCATTTGGTATAATTTATAGCAAATTTGTTGAATTTTTTTCAAAGTAAAATACAAAAGTAGACTTTTTTACAAATTTTATATGTTTTTAAAATGAAACAACCATAAATTCACCTCTTGACGTTTTTTCGTATCTCCCTTCATTTTTGAAAAAAATAAATAAAAATAAAAAATCCATTAAACGGTGTGAGGGCATCACAGTCACTTTTGATTTTAAATTTTTTTTATTTTATTATTAAAAAGTCGTACATTTAGTCATTTTAAAAAAAATGTGGGGGTGTTATTTTTTTGGAGTAGAATTAAAATTAAACAAAGATCCCCGTTGGCACGCCCCTGGTATTAATGGATTAACTGCACTGTTTTATTCTTTACGGTTTTTTTTTCTTAAAAATGAAGCGATGTACCAAAAAAATTCAAGAGAATAAAAGGATGTACTTTTAGTTGTTTAATTTGAAAAACATACAAAATTTGTAAAAAATCTACAGGGTGATAATATTTAGTCCATGAAGAAAATAAAAATAGCACCCTGCAAATTCTGGCAACTTTTATTATTGTATTTAGATGAAACAATTAAAAATACAACTTTTGTCTTTTTCTTTTTTTTGTATCTCTTCAAAATTAATTTTTAATCGGTAGTTAATAGCAAAAAGTAATTTTTTAAATTGATACCGATTTTTTCATTCAACGTCTTTAAATTAGTTACGAATAAACGAATAAGGGAAGAAATTTGTAAAAATTTTTTCAGAAAATACTGCTATGATGTCACAGCGGTCATTATTTTTTCTCGAAAACGAAACGACTCGATTAAATATGGCGAACTATAAATTAAAAAAAAAACTTATTTACTATAATTTGAAGGTGATTTGTTGAATTTTATTCTAAAATTCAATTAGTTTGTTGAACTTTGACATTTGGGGTAAATCGATGATTTTGAGATAAAAAACTGTTTTCAAATTTTAACGGATGTACTGTCACGAAAACCGTGCATATTGACCGCACGAAAAATTAATGATTTTTAAAAAAAATTACATATTCTTTACTTGTAACAATGTATTCTGATGCTGCAATAAAGTGTAATTGTATTCAAAAAGTATGTTACGACTTTCTTTTATGAGCGACAATTTTTCATCGTAAATAATTAAGTTAAGTGAATAATAGAGTAATTGCTTTTTAAATTATAAATTCACATACTTTTTTGAGCTCAAGTATTTAAGAATAATTTAAAAACATAAAAATAAAATCAGGTTTCTTTAAAAAAAAGTCAATATTTGGAACACTCTGTATTAATTTTGCATCGCACAGTATTTATACTTAAATTGATTCTTGAATATTACTATAAGACCAAATCCAAAAAGAAAATGTACAGCATAATCTATAAATAAAAAAAAAAGTTGTAAAATTAATTTGGAAAAAGTGTCTGCTCAATATGTACAGAGTGCTCGAATAATATACTTTTTTTTATTTCCACGAAGTTATTGTTTATGTAAAACTCAATTCTAATGGTAACTTTTTTTATAATAAAGAATTGTGACCATATTTATTAATATACTATACTACTTCCATGAGAAATATTTAACATTTTGAGGTGTTCAATAATTTTCCTCTATATAATTTTTTCCTAAAAAAGAATTATAAAATTTCAACTTGTTTGAAGGGATTCTTGGGCGAAAGTTATAATATTTTTATTTTATTTTTTAAAAATGTCATGAAATTTAAAATCATCTTAGAGCAAAATCAAATTTTCATTTTTGTTTGAATTATTTTAATAAAATTCAAAAGAAACAATTTCAGGTATTTGGACTCCTTCAGCGAGTTTAAAAAGAAATTTTAAAAATTTCGTGAAAAAGAATGAAATTTCAAGCGAAAGTTCTCACTTTTGACTTGTTTAAATTTTAAATGTAAAAGCAACAATTTTAACTTCTTGACTTTTTCGGCGACTTCAAAGTGAAATTTCATAATTTTATTGAAAAAATCATGAAATTTCAACTCATTATTGGGCAAATTTCAAATTTTTGACTTTTTGAGCGCGTTCAAAGCGACATTTGAACAATGTCATTAAAAAAGTCTTGTAATTTCAACTGATTGGAACACAAACTTTAACTTTTATCTGTTTTAGCGACTTCATAATGAAATTTTAATAATTTCTTTTGAAAAATCATGAAATTTCAAGTCATTAGATTGCAAATTTAATATTTTTGATTTTTTTGCGAATATAAAGCGAAATTTCAACAATTTTATTTAAAAAAATCATGAAATTTCAATTCATTAATGGGCAAAATTCAAATTTTTTTCTTTTTTAGCGAGATCAAAGTGAAATTTCAACAATTTCATTAAAAAAAATCTTGTAATTTCAACTCATTGGAACAGAAACTCTAACTTTTAACTGTTTTAACGACTTTATAACGAAATTGAAATAATTTCTTTAAAAAAATCAGTTATTAGAATGCAAATTTAAATTTTTTTATTTTTTTGCGAATATAAAACGAAATTTCAACAAATCATGTAAATTGAAATCATTTGAACAGTTTTAACTGTTTTAATGACTTCCCAACGAAATTTTACAATTTTCTCATCAAATCATCCCATTATTGACTCCACTTCCAACATAAGACTCGAGGATTTTCCAATCGCACAAAATTAAAAGAAAAATCCCTAAAATATTCATATCTTTTCCATATTGTGATACTGAATTTTCCTAATAGAATCAACAGCATAATGCAACATTCAATATTTGCGAAACGTATTCAGAAAAGTCCCCAATATAAACGTATTGTTGAAATTGAAATATGTTATTCCATTTTCTGAATGTAGATGGAAATTTCGCTTTCGGGGCTTAAAAGACATTTAGTTTTCTGAATTTCTACGATGTTTGTTGTAAATTGTAGTTTATAGATTAATTGAAAAGGCAACATAGCAACAACAAAAAATATTAATTCGTTACAATTTATTCTACTTATTTGATTGGTTTTTTGGGAATTACTTCGGAGACTAAAGTGTGGGTATAACCTGTAAATTTCATAAAAATAAAAAACAAACCTAAAAGCTTTTCGATGAGCTTTAATGGCCTTAAATTGTTCCCAGATAAAACGTTCACTTTTGCTTTGCCCGATGAATCAGGTAAATGAAATACGAGGGGTATTTTTTGAGAAGCATAATACTATAAAATATACTTTTTTCGATATCGTAGATATAATCAGCTCCTTTGATTGAGAACCGTCAACCACCATATGGTGCAGACATAGCACCCAGTGAAATTAGGTGCTAATTAAGTGGTAAAGAGATCTCGAAGAAAAAAAGATGTGCTCTTTTAAAATGTATTATTAAAAAAAACGCAGTCAGAATGTGGTTTGATCTTCTAAGGGAATGTTTGGAAAAAATAAATTGATGCAAAATTATGTTCTCTTATATGATACTATCACCATACAAAATTTAATCTTTGTATGTATCATAATAAAAATATTGAAAAAAATGTTTTTCTCGGCTCTTAACAAATGTATTCACATTGTAGATTTCGTAAGCAGACTTTTTCCAAGAGTCCAGTTACTATAAAAAAAATTATACAAATGATCTCAAATTATTAAAAAAGTGAATATTTTTTATTTTATTACAAGCGACTTTTTGACTATTTTGAGAACTTAAGAAATAACATCTGACAATTATTGAAAAAAAGTTTTGTGTTTTAAAGAGTGCAGCTCTATTATTTTAAGATTGAATCTATTTTGAGCCCATACATTGAGATGATTTTCTTTTCATTTTGTTTTCACAAAAATGGAAATATTAGAAGAAAATTAGTCTAATTTTTTATGCAAATAGAAGAAAAATTTCGTATCTTTTTTTTTTGATAGAAAAAGTCTTGATTTTATTATATATTTACTTTTATTGTTTTACAGATTTAACAGATTTTTTCTTTCAATGGAAGCCGGCATTAATTTTTGATACAAAGAATTTTTTTTATTCTAATAAAACCTATAATCCGAACGATATTTATTGTAAATGAAATTATTATCAAAAAATTTTCTTTTCAAATCAGGTATATATTTTTTTGTCTAAAAGACAAGAATTTTATTATTTTATTATTTTTTTAAGATATAGAAATTGGAAAAGTCTTTTTTTTTAAATTATTTTTCTCTTTAAAAATGAGAGCCGTATTTTTTTTATGATGGGATCTACTTTGATATTTACGAAGACTAAATTTTGAGAAAATTTGGTTGCATTATTTTTTATTGGTTTAATTATTTTTTATAGTAGCAGAATATTCTTTTTTAAATATATTTCTCTCTTTATAAAGGAGGCAGCAGTATTTCTATATATATATATATATATATCTTGAGAGTATTTTGGTTTCAATATTTTTTCTATTAATATAACTATTGGACAAAAAATTGCAGCCTTATATTTTGGTGTTTATAAAGCCTACATTTTAAAATTATTTTTAATACTTTCAGAAAAATTCATTTATAGATTTGATTTTCAAATTATATATTTTTTATTTAAAAAGGGAATAGTTCTATTTTTTTAAGTTTAGATATATTTTGATGCTTAATAAGAATATAATTTGACATGATTTTCAATATTATTAGAGAAATGCAACTATGGGAAAAAATGGATGCACAATTCGCCCTTGCGTTTTTTAAATAATGCTTTTTAGATTTTATTTTCTCTAATTTGAACACAATAATCAAATTTTATTTTTTTGAACGCTGGGTTTCAGTTCATTTGATCTCTACATTTGTGTACGTGTGAGAAGTAGTTTATTTATTTTTGTATTGTGTAGCAAACATTGTTACTCGTAAGAAGAACTGTATGCACTTCTTTATTTTCAACTCACTTTCCAGGTATATCCAATCATTTTTATTCCCTGGAGATTAAAATCGATCTCCACTTGCAGGAATAGTCACTAGGTTTGTTGATTTTACATACGAATTGCAATAAATTATCTATTTTTTTTACTAATATTACACAAAAAAAGAAAAATTTAGTCACAGTAACAGAACAAGGACTCCCTTTTACAACTTCAAAGGTAACAAACATATTACAATGTTAAAAATACAAAAAATAATAAAATCAATGTTGGCAGACGTAAAAAAGATAATTATTTGAACTAAAACGTTTGTTTTTTGACCCTCCCGCAATCATTTCAAGCAAATAAAAAATTAATTAACAAAAACAAACAAATTCACCATCGGTCCGAAACGACTTAATTATAATAATGAAGTATTTCCTCGGTTCTTTTTCGGAGTAAAACGATCATTATCCAAAGAACAGGAAACATGTTTGAATAACACTTAAAGAAAGACATACAAATTTACTTTTAGCTGATGGCTATAGTTACGAACTGGCTAATTGAAACAACGCTGAAAGCGAACTTACAATGGGAAAAAAACGAAAACTAGTTGTTCCCAATTAACCTTTTCTGTTTTTGTAAGTTTTCTTACACTGCTGCACTAACTGAAAGTTCTCATTTTCCCATTCTGTTTCGATTGTGTCAGGTTAGTCGGGTAGCAATTCAAACAGCGAATGTTCAGTTTACTTTTACAATTTTTATCAATTAGTAAGTTTAGTTTTAATTAAACCAAGTATAAAATTAATTAGTTATTGTTGTAAAGGAAAGTAACAATGAAATAAACTGGGTAATTAATAGTAAAAGTATAAATTAATTTATGATTTACAAATCTGGGAATAATTCTAATTAATAAAGCAAATTACTAGTGTAATTACATTTTATATAAACAATAACAAATTTTAAGAAGAAAAAGTATTTCTGAAGTAGTTACAAATTCACAAAGTTAGTTACAAGAAAAGAAAATCTTAACTTCTAACATATTGACTAATTTGAATATTTAATATTAGATTAAACCTATCATTTATTGTGATTATTTCAAATTATTTTGTATTGTAAATAATGTTTTAAACAAATTTTATATTTTTTTGTAATGGATTGCAAATTTAATGTTCTAAAAGTCTTTTTTAAGAGACGTTGTTTAATGGGTGGATTTTTTATCATGATCGAATTAAAAATAAACAATGAAAAGAATATATTTTTAAGTTATTTTTAGAAAAAGATAAATCATTAAACAAATTAAAAAAATGAAGATAGTACCAGAAAAATATTATTGACTTATTTAAATGACTTTATTGCTGCAAATCGCAATTTATTAATCTTCAAATAAAAAACGTGATTGAGAATTACGATTTTCAATATATTATATAATAATGTAAAAACACCCTTTATAAATGTATTTTCATTTCCAAACAATCAAAAATTAAAATCAAGATATTTATATCAAATTAATTACAAAAAACTATTAATTTAGTCTTTATGGATTTGTATAAATTATACATGTGATAAATAAAAAAAAATGTTTGTTTAAACATAAAAAGATGCTATGTAGTATATTTTCAAATCTGCTGATTTTAAAGTTTTTACACATTGTGCGATCTGTAATAAATATATTGGACAACGTAATACAATTAAAAATTTTATATTTTAGATTTTCGTGTCACAATAATAAACAAAAATTTTCATTACGATAACAACATTTAATAGAATTAACAACTATTTAAAGCTTTAAAGAATTTCTATCCGAGATGGACGAAATTTTAACATTTTGAATACTAAGGAAACTATTTGAAATTCGAGAATAGAGAATGGTATTTAAAATCCAAAATATATTTAACCAAAAAATGTTAACAAGAATGCTAAATATAGTTGAAACAACTTTTTGGCGTCCCTCAAGGTATTGTTTTTGACCACATATTTTTTTACATTTTCTTCTGTTCGAAAAACACATGTTCTTGAGGTGATTTTTTCTGATTTCGCTTAAATGCTTATTTTTTTATAATTCATTTTCAATTTGACAATACTTATTTTCATATCAATGAATAATTCTCATTTCATCTAATGCAATAATCAATATATTCTATATTCTTCGTATTGTATTTTAATTACTATCTTCTTTTTAAATTTTTATTCTAAAAATATTTTATTGCGGGTTTCTCCAAATACATTAAGTAGCTGCTTGTTTAAAAAAAGTAAACACATTAAAACTTAATTTTAAAACTAACCAAATTATTTTACATACGCTGAAAATTATTTAAACAACCATAACAAACTATTTATAAATTGTTTACTATTTCCTGCTGTAGCAGGCCGAAATTATTAATGTAATTGCATTAGCCAATTTAAGTGAGACAACGGCGAACTAACCATTCACATTTAGATTAATTTCACTTGTCTCATACCTTAATTAGTGAGATTTATTGTACAGGTAACAGGTAGTCGGTAGCTGGAGCGAAAACGACTGCGATTTCTTTGTTGGAAACACGCAGACATATATTGTTTAGATAAGAGGGTTTGTTACACCGCATAATTCAAGCCAAAACACTAGTTCAGACTTCAATTAAGAATTAGTACAATGTTTGAGTATGAGAATAAATTTTTAACAATGGGAAAGAGAAATTGGAAAATGTATTCAAACAATCCAAAGAGCAAATCAGAATAACACTAAAGAAAAAAAAACATTGTACACCAGAATATTGAAATAAAATGTACCATATGGACTTGTAAAACCAATAGATTATACGGTATCTGGGAGTAAAACAAAAAGTTTGAAATTGAAAAAAAAAGAAAATATTCAAATACAAACCAAAGAAATTAAAAAAAATGGAATCTCAAACAAAAGAAATTGAGAAGAATATCAAAATTGAGAAACAATTATCACAATATATTTTATTGGCTTTACAAATTATTTTTATTTTAGTACCAAAGTATACATTTAATTATCTCTGTTTATTCCAATAATAATATTTTTATAATTATGTTATTATTTCTATTTATAAACTAATTAATCAGCCGTCATTTCCGATATATTTGCAATTAAAAAAGTGGTTTCATCAGTTATTTTTATTACCGAAATTATCAGTTCACTGCATGTATTTACAAATTATTTTGGTTGGTTATTTTCATTGAGTAAAACAACTGGGTTTTAACTATATTGTTAGTGTATAAATTTAAATTGAAATATATTAACAATATCCAAAAATAGTTCCATAAGGCAAAGTTTAACAAATTATTAATACACTCACGTACAAAATTATCGAATATTTGAAAATTGTGATTTCTTTTTGTAAAAATAAATTCTAAGAAAACCAATCACGCTCAAAATGCAAACTATTCGAAGTTGATAAGTAAAAAAATATTGTTCAAAGTAAACAATTTCCTCTGACTGTTTTCGGTATATTAGTAATGGTACGTAGGATGAAATCGAAGAAAACTCAAAACCTTGCCAAAAAATTTGTAATAAACTTGACTAGTTTCGACCATACACGATCATCATCATGTCTAAAAGTGAAAAATGTTACAAATAACAAAATAGAATATAAAGCACACAAAACTTATCACCAACATGACACATTTCAAATACAAAAACAACAAATACAAGATTTTGAGTTTTCATCGATTTTATTAATAAAATTCTTTTCAAATGAGCCTTACTGTATATTAAATACATTTTAATGTATTGCCGTGTCATTCTTGTTTCTTGACGATATTCACGATCTGGTTTTACGTCTTACACCCACATCGCTTTTATGACGGTGTATATAATATCATAATAATACCAATTGTGATTTATATAAGCCTTTAAGTGATAAAACAATTTATACAACGTTTGAATGTTAGCATTATTTTCCATCGGCAAATTCTCGATTGCTAAACTAGAAACGGTCAGAAATACAATTTGATATTTCGGGATAACGCACCCGAACAAATGTTAACGCAACAATCACAATAGAAATGAATTTTAAAGTTTAAAAACCGATACGTAGCCGAGGCTAAAAAGCGGTGTAATCAAACTATTTTTCAATACCGAATAGACTCAGAAAAGCTTTTACCGATAAAAAACGAAATCCTCTCAATTCAAATTTTATTCAGACAAATATTTTTTCACAAACATCAAAAACTACATTTGTATTACTGGGTTTGTTCAGGCGATGTCGGCACTTTAAAAAGTAAAAAGCCGGTAAATAAAAATGGATATATCGTGTGCATCAGGTCGGAGAAAGCAATTCAACTTCAAATAAAATTTTTAATTAAAAAATATTAATGTAACCTTTACAAAACCGTCTACTAACATTTTAATATAGGAACAATTATGAAAATAATATTTTTGATTTCTGTTCGTTTTATTTAACTTTATACGAGGTGTTCAAACTTCGTGGGCCACTATGTATAAGAAATTTTTGCATGATGAACTATCTGTGTTTGAATAAATAATAATAAATTCGTGACCTTGTATTTAGAATGATCTTGTCCTGTAATTTGTATGCTAAAACATTATTAATAATTTTTAAAGAATTCGTGACGTAAATGATTCGAATTAGAAAATGATTTTACATTGGTTAAAATATAAAAAAGAGAATATATTATTTGTTTAATTAATCTTTCATAACTTTAATATCGTGTATAATACTTAAGTTCCTTATTAATTGTACATATATTTCTCTATATTCATATATGAGTGAACAAAATTTTGGTTGTTTTTTTATTACCTGGTTTTTTTCTAAAAAATAAAGTTTCTTTTTCAGTTATTTACTGTGGCTCTTTTGATCAAACATATCTTTTTATATAAGCGTCAGTAAATTTATCTTTGACTTTCCATGGACCTCGAAAAATATAAGAATAATATATAGAGGAAAAAAGGAAAATATTAAAGAACAATATTTGTTCAATACCCCAAGTCTTTCGATCAGGGGCAATTTTTGTTTTATGGAAATTGTCAATGAGAATAGAAAACAATAACAGATAGGGGATGTGTATTTTTATATATGTATTATATTGAGACTGAAATAGAAGTTAATAAATCAATAATTTACAATATATTTTTTTATAGAAATGAATCAAAATGTATGTTACATTTAAAAAAACATAATAGTATGAAATTGAAGACAATATTGTAAGACTTGTGTAGTTTTAAAACTTCATTTCTAGGAAAAACTACTTAAAGTTACCTAAAATAAAAAAAATCAAGTGGAGTCAGATTTGGTGAACGCGCGGGCCATTAGACAGACACAAAAATTCACTGTTAATTTTGGACGCGCTGTAGAGTAAACAATAAGCAATTTTCTCTTATACTAGTATCAATATGGTTTAAAAAATTTGCAAAGTGTCACTTCTCTTATACAGATATCTCAGAATAATACGCAAAGACAAACATTAGAAAATGAATTTAGTTGTTACAGCAAAATTACGTCATACTCAGGATAAAACAAATAAAACTTTTAATAACCGACGAATTAAAACAAACAATTAAAATTAAGGTGCTTCACTTTATATATTTTATAAACACTGTGAGCTCAGACTTGCCCTTATTTCCATAATAAGTAAAGGAAGTTTTTATCCAGAATAAAAACAATTTGCTTTTATCTAACGTTTGTAAATATCGGGATGATTCCCTTAAGGATAGAACCATGTTCGTTCAAGAAAAAATAAAACGGAATTGTAAAATTTTACAACGGAAACTCAATACCGGCGTTCTATTTTCTCTGGTTTTATACAGTGTGTCTACTTAAGTTGGAACCATATGGGAAACTTTTTTATTATTAGTTTTATGAAAAAAAGTTATTCTTTATAAAAAGTTCTGCATGGTCTAAAACCTGAAATACAACCATCGGATTTAAAATTTGTTGAGCCGTATACAAGGTTTGTCGAAAAATATAAATTTTGCTCAAGAGTAAAGTACCTTTATTTTTGACAATATCGAAAAATGTTACTAAAAAAAGTTGATCACAATTAAAAATTACGTTTAAATATGCAAGTACATCCATTTAAATTAAAACTTTAGATTATTTTATTTTTTACTAATATTTCTATTTTGAATGAACATTTATCTCTTGTGATTACGAAACACATGATAACCTTTTAGTTTTTCGATGTTTTCTAATAATTTTGCAATTAAAACGCGTAATAAGTGCATATTTATTTATTTTGCAAATTTATATTTATGCATATTTAAACGTAATTTTTAATTCTGATCAACTTTTTTTAGTAACATTTTTCGATATTGTCAAAAATAAAGGTACTTTACTCTTGAGCAAAATTTATATTTTTCGACAAACCTTGTATACGGCTCAACAAATTTTAAATCCGATGGTTGTATTTCAGGTTTTAGACCATGCAGAACTTTTTATAAAGAATAACTTTTTTTCATAAAACTAATAATAAAAAAGTTTCCCATATGGTTCCAACTTAAGTAGACACACTGTATAAATGTATTTTTTTTTATATTGATACCGAAGCGTAAATTTCCTCATTTATGAAACGTAATGCAACAACATGTTTACCTTTTTGTTTTTAATTTTACCATTAGATTAAGTATACAGTATGGTCTAAATGAAAGGAATAAATTCATTATTTCGGAAATCGGCGATTTTTGGGGAAAATCCTGAAACTCGTCGATTTTTATTTTTAAATGGACGCTTTCAATTGATGAATTTCAAGACCCACTTTTCTGTTTAAAATTTTTATTGATGACGTCATCACGCTCACAGAGATGACGTCAGAAATTAAAAGGTGAACTGACGAAGCGCTCATTTAAAAATAAAAATGGTCGGTTTTCAGGATTTTCCCCTAAAATCTCCGATTTACGAAATAATGAATTTATTCCTTTCATTCGGACCATACTCTATACTTAGATACTTATAAAATATCTCTTTATAAATTTGAAATTGTATATACAATCTTTCCATTTATACATAAACCTTTCTCATTGCTTATTAAGCTCGTCTCGATTTCTAAACGCATTTTCCAATACCAACTGATATCCCAGCTCAAAGAAAAAAGTGTTATTTAAAAAAACCCTTACGCGCAAAATTCTTATCCCATCAAAGTGTACATATATCAGCTCATTTTAAATCCAGTATCCTTTTACATTTTTTCCAGCTTTGATCGCCGAGCATGAAATATGTAAGAAATAAGAGCAAAAGGAAATTAGTTTTTCCTCGATTTATATTTCTAATTTCCCCCGAATCCCGTTAACTGCCCACTGGGTTAACCACGTGGACCTTTGCTAAAAATATGTTTAGATACAGTGTGTCTCATTTTATTTTGATCGAATCTGGAGTGCAAAGGAAAAATAATATGAGTCAAAATTTGGTAAGAATGGGTTAAATCGATGAAATTTTATTTTGTTCGTAAGAGCATCAATCATTTGAAATTGGTTTGATCAGAAGAGTCTCTCATTTTTACTTTTTCTTCCAAATTTAAACTATGAAGTTGGTAATAAAGATTTTTATGAAACTGAATCTTAAAATAATGATTCATTCCGAATTCCATGATTTCTTGGTCTTATTATTTTTTTGGTTTCCTCTTCACTTAATTTTTTCCTTTTTAAGTTTTGTCCATTTTTAATTTCGTTATTTCTTAGTTTTATTTATATTCGCTTCGAATACCTTAATTTTTAATGTTTTTTAGTTTCGTCTTTCTTTTGTTTAACTTTTTTGTTGTGTTTCTTTGTTTGAAATTCTTCCGTTCTTAGTTTTATTTTTTTTTTATGTTTTCAATTTTATCTCTTTTATTTTCGTTCTTTCTAAGATTCGTTTTTAATACCGTAATTTCTTAGTTTCACTATATTTTAAATTCTTCTTTCCTTAATTTAGCTTTTTGTTATGTTTCTTTGTTTGAAATTCTTCCGTTCTTAGTTTTACTTTTTTAAACTTAGTTTTTGTGTTCAGTTCTGTGATATTTTAGTTTAATCTTTTCTTAGTTGATCCATTTTTAATAAAGTATTTTCATTCTTATTAGTTTTGTTCTTTCTTTAGTATTTGTACTTTGTAAATTTATTTTTTTGCATTAATTTATATTTTTTCCTTTTTAGTTTTGTTTTCTCTACTAGTTTCTTCTATTCTTAATTACATTATTTGTTAAGATTTGTCTTTTTAATCTAATCTATTCTTACTTTTGTTTTAATATAGAGAATTCTTTGATTCAATGTACTTTTAATTTTCGTTCTTTTTAATTTCCCTATGCATTATACGTTTAATCCAGTGTATTTTTTATATCATTTTTGGTTATGTTTCAATTTTGTCTTTTTTATTTTCATTCTCTCTTAGATTCGATTTTCATACCGTAATTTCTTAGTTTGAATGTTTTCTAGTTTCGTCTTTCCCTACTTTAATTTTTTGTTATGTTTCTTTGTTTGAAGTTTTTTCCGTTCTTAGTTTTACTTTGTTTATTTTTTCCTTTTTAGTTTTGTTTTCTCTACTAGTTCTTCCATTCTTAATTATATTCTTTTGTTTTTTTATAATATGGTTATTCGATTTTATTTTTCAGTGATTTTCATTGTTAGTGTAATTCTAATTTTCATCTTTTTTTAATATCCTTTTGCGTTCTTTTTAACCGCCCTGTTTTTTTATGTTTCATTTGTGGTTATTTTTTCATTTTTATTAGTGTTTTGATTATGTTTTTCTTATTTTTGTCATTCTTAAGTTCGTCAATTTCTTTATCGGTATTTCTTAAATCTGGTTGTTTTTACATCCTTTTTCCTTTAATTTGCATTCATTCTTATTTTCGTTACTTCTCAATTTCGTCTTTTTTCCTTTGTTTTTAATTTCGCCTTTTTTAAGCTTTTTCGAATTTCCCAAATTTCGATCCTTCTTTAGATTTGGTTTTCAGAAACAATTTTTTTATTTCCACTTTTTAATTTTTGACAATTTCGAAACACAATATAATGTTTCTCTCGAACAAGAAATTTTTTCCAAAAAAAATGTAATTTGTCTAAAATAATGGTAAGAAAATAATTTAATTTTGACTTTAATAAGAATTGTAAAATAAAATTATTTTTATACAAATGTTTAAATTCCAATAACAACGAAATTTTAAAAATTGGTTTGGATTTTAATAAAGAAGAAAATAACTGTTTTTTAATGACATCATTATCGAAAGTATTGCTTTTATTATTTCCTGATAAAGACCCGTTTCAACTCCGAGAAGGTATTTTATAAAAGTCGCGACGAGGCGCCTTTCGAAATACGAAAATATAAGAATAAATGAGCCAATGTAGATATTGATAAGCTCTTTTCAAGTTTGCTTTTCCTTATTACGGTATTCTTTATTCGGGTCCCCAATTATTTTGTTCGAGTGGAATGTAAATAAATTTAAAAATGGATTTATCGATTGCTTTTTCTTTTATTCCCCATATAAAATTTGTACGAAAACATATTCGAGATGTTTATCTGCATATATTAAATGCATATTTTTGTTATAAAATTGCAGATCAGTCTCTCCTTGTGCTCGCCAAGTCGCTGTCTTTTCTCAGTTTTTGCGGAAGCAGCGAATGTGAAAAATGAATATAAATGCAGAACATTAATAATATCCGTTGGAAACATTACATTTCCTCTAATGGCAGATAATGCGAAATTTAAAATCGTTTTCTCAATTACGAAACCGTTCTACAAAATAGCCAGCCATTTTTAAATTACACTCTATATTGTAACGAAGCAAAATAGACTAAAACATGTTGAAATATAATAAAAGAATGAATAAAAATTAATATCTTCTACAATAAAAAAAATGAATCCTCGTATTTATTTTCTGGTAATTGAAAAGTGTTAAGTGTAGGTCAAACATTGAGTCACGTATTTATAATGAAATTGTTAATTGCGTTCACGTCCGAAGGCGTCTTGTTTGTTGCTAAATTAATATCTGAATCATTTGCTGGTGAGTGGCCATTAACAGTTTCTGAATTACTCAGGGAATTTCCAGTTATAATTTTTCAAACGCAATTAGTAACGTTAAACCAATTATATGAATAAAGACATTAATTGAGGAAAATAATTAAAGAAATAAGGAAATATGAAAAATTCGTTATTAGTTTTAAACTGATTATTATAATTTTTCGATTACTCAACGACGAAGTCATGGTTAAGAGTTTATTTATAATTAATTAAAGGTATTTTCAGGTTTAAAATAACAAAATGCTCAGTCGCTTTTTAATTAATAAATTGGGGTGAGATGTCCCGTGTTTTTGTGGTTTTGAAAAAGGTTATGGGAAACTCTAGTGCATTTTAAAATAGCCCCATTGACACGCCTCTGCAATTAATGGAACTTAATCAAATCTTAATCTAAATTAAAAAAATCATTTTGTAAATTTTATTAAAATCGGCCGAAACGTTTTTGAGATATTTTGAATTGTTGTAAACAATGGATTTCTATTTTTTTATTCAACGCATTTAAATTTGTAATGTATAAGAGAAAAACATTTTAAATTTATTTTATTCATGTACAAATTAAAACTTAACAAAAGAGCCCCTTTGATATATTTCTGGAATTAATGGATCAACTTGAGTAAGTCTAAATCATAGTTAAATGAAATAATAATTTATTTTGAAAATTTTATTAAAATCGGTCAAAGCGTTTTGGAGACAATTTAAATTTAATTTAAAATGTACGATTTTTTTCTCTCCAACCAATAAAAAAAAGTGTGGTTTTCCCAAGTATTTTGACCTCCGCAGTTCGAATTTGGCATTTGTTTTTCCGCAAATGATAAAATTTTCCGGAAAATTGGATTCTTCCGAAATTTTCTCCAATTTTTCTATGTGTGGATAGGGTATCAATTTGTCTTTAAAATGAAGGTGGTTTTATCGTTTCGAATCCAATGGTGTAGACGTGGGGATTTTTTAAGTGAGCGAAGGACCAACAAAATTTTTTTACGATTTTCAAATTTAATAACATTGGCGTATATTAAATCGAAGGAAGAAAATATCGGTTTTTAAATAGCCTTATGATTTGTCTTTCTACTACTTTTTATTTCTACTCGATATCTTGTATAGTTTTTGAGTTATTCACTTTTAATTGTGGGCGTGTTTGAAAATTTTCGAAAATTTTCGAATTCTTGCTAGAAAATGGGTAAAATTGAAATTATAGTAAAGACATGGAAAAAATATGGTTTTCTTACGTATTTTGACCCCCGGTACTCGAATTTCGCGTTTGTTTTTCCGTAAATGATATAATTTTCCGGGAAATAGGATTTTTTGGAAAATCTCGGTTTTTCCAAAATGGTTGGTTCTGTATTGTTCTGCTTGTTGTTCTGCTGTTTATTAAAACAAAACCTTAACCTAGAGTGACCTAACCTGACCGAAGTTGATTTTTCCGAAAAATCGTTGGTTTTGTAAATCGCATTTATTTATTTTCGGAAAGTCTCTTTTTTTAAAAGAAATCTCAGAAATATGTATTTGTTAAAATTTTTCCGTGAAAATCACAGTTTTTTTTGGTCAGATTCTCAACTTTTTTATATTGTTTCCAATTTCCCAATGAAAAGTTTAGTTTTTTCAAATTTTATAGTGATGTTTCCTAGTTTTTCTGACTTTTAAAAAAATTATGGAAAACTTCAACTCATTTTGCAATAATATTTTTTGTTGGTCAAGCCTAATGCCAAAAAATTCTGAATAGACGAACAACTCTAGGAGCTTTGAAATAAAAAAAAGAAGACGAAGCGTCATGTGACCTATTAGTAAGTAGAATGAGACCAAAAATCATCTCTAAGTCGCCCCGGAGCGCTATAGCCGACTTCTTAGATTCAATTGTTAGGAAATGAGTTATTTTAAAAAAATAATGGATCGCATGTAATTTAATAACAAATGCTTGTTCTCGAAACCAACTAAATTACCCGAAGCAATTAAATTCGAATCCCCGAAATTTGCACAAGCGGCGTATTCTCCATTTTAAAAATAGAGAAATTCCCTCCGGTGGGTATTCAAAATATTACAAATTTTCTGCACGACGTCGCGACGTATCGCTTAAGCTTGTATGAAATATTGGGGAAGAGATTCATAAAGTTTTCGTGAAGTAGTTCGGCGAGCAAAGAGTATCACTGGAGGACATGTATTGAAAGTTTATACAATGATGAAAAGCCGAATAAGAGAGATATGGCGCCGATGAAAGGAAATTTTCATTCGGGGTTATCAAATTCTATTCCGCACTTTATGAACGGTTTTGAATACCATATAAGGGATAATTAGGTTGGTTCACCACAATGTACTTCGTTATAACTGAAGAAAAATCGCGAACTAGTACATTTCCATAAGGATTCGTTTTGATATAAGACCGACATATGCCGGAAAAATAAATAAAATGATAAAAATCTTTTGTTCGTTATTAATAACTATAGACTGGTATTTTTAAGGAAAAAAATTATAATATAAATAAGAAAACATTTAAAGAAAATAAGAAAATTAAAAGCCACAACCTTATTATTATTATTTATTATAAGTTAGTGAAACCGGAAAACTTTTTAGAAAAAAAAGCACCCTGAAGATAAATTTAAACTTCGTTCTTTATACGATATTTTACATAATTCTTAACCAAAATATCACCCAATGTCATATTAATTACAGCAACTTAAAAATGGACATTCACTTATGACTTTTGAAGTTTAAGTCTGTGATGATTAATGAAGGAATTTGTCTTCTTGGGAAAATCCTATTTTTTTGGTACAAACATAATTTCAGATCACCAAACCAGAGTTCATGAATAAACACAGAAGTTTTTAACACTTTCAGTGTTGATCAAATGTGAGGTTTATTTCAACATAGTTTGATATGAAATAGAAACCAAGAAAGAAGCTGAACGAAGCTTAGACTAGAAATAGCAAATTGGATAGTTAAAAAAAAAGAAAAAAGAGACGCATAACAAATAGCTCAGAAAATTTGTAAAAACAGAAAATTTAATAAACAGGTTAAAGTAAAATGATGGAGAAATAGTTATATAAAAGAGTAGTAAGAGGAAAAAATATTTAAATTGGTACTAAAAATGTTGAAATTTCTTGAAATTGGACATAAAAGGGTGAAATTTATTTCAATTTGAAATTAAAAACTCGTTGAATCGACTTAAAAATGAATTTTTCTTCAAATCTGTACTAAAAAAGCTTAATTTTATTTAATTCGGACCCAAAGTGTCGAAATTTCTATAATTTTGGACTTAAAAGGGAAAATTCATTTTAATTTGAAATTAAAATATCTTTGAATCGACTTAAAAAATTAAAATTTGTTTAAACTTTTACTGAAAAAGCTTCATTTTATTTAAATTGGGACAGAAATGTCGAAATTTCTTTAAATTTAGACTTAAATGGGTGAAATTTATTTTAATTTGTAATTAAAAACTCTGAATCGACTTAAAAATTAAAATGTCTTTAAATTTTTTTAAACTTGGGTGTAAAAAGTTGGAATTTATCTAAATTGGTACCAAAAGTGTCGAAACTTCTTTAATTTAAGCTACAAATGTGGAAATTCGTTCAAATTTCAAATTCAAAAAATGTACATCTCAAAAATTTTACAATCATATTAAACACATCTCTAGAATTTTATTTTTCAAACTGGATTGCATAATTACCAGTTATACTTTAAATAGATTAAAATTTCTTAAAATTCATGGAGACCTATTTTATAACTTATGTCCCAATTTTCACTATTTCTACAAAATTTGTTATCAATTAATATTAAATTAACATCACTTATTTTAACCCTCCTTATTATTAAATAGTGTTAACACTATTTAAAATAAAAACTGATAATTTGTAATTTATAAAAACATTATACAAGACTTAATATTTAAATTTTGAACTTAATTAAACACAATTTACTGAAATTAGCCAGTATGCCAGAAGTTAATATGTTATATGAACTCACTAATTAGGATTTATAAACAAATTGCATTTAATTTTGGACTCATGGAGAAACTTCGGGAAAAACTCGTCCTTTTGAAAGGATGCCACTTACAATTATAGTTTATTATAACTTACTGTAATTTTCCAATATAAATTTCGCACTTTAGGTGCTTCGTGTGCTAAAAGGCAAACAAATAAGCGTTTTGAAAGCAACATTATTTATTATCCAAATTTCGTTTTAGCTTATAATATCAGCGGAATAAAGAAAATTCATATATACAAAATATTCGTTTTTCCACTAGAATTAACCGATAAAATCTTCATAACACGAGATTATAAAAAAGCTTGTAAACTTTTAACGACTGAAACTATATTTTCGTGACAAAACAAGAGACGCGATTTGACAATGCATTTTTCCAGCTATTTTACTAAAACAGTGACAAACGTCTTGAATAATAACTGTAAAATTCGCAGTTGCTGTTGCCAATAAACTTCTACTAAACCGACTCTTATCTTGTAGTTCTTTCCATAAAGCAGCAGCACACGTTCCGATTTCGAAATGGTAGTAAATCTTTTATGGCGAACGGTATAAAACACAGACGTTAGATTACTGAATATCGCGTCTCATTTGGGAAGAAAAACACAGTTTCAACAAAAATAATAAATTGAAAGATAACCGAATTGAGAATTTTATTGAATATTGGTTACGGAGTCGTTCTTCTCCAAAACATCAGAAACTACTGCTAAAATTTCAACCTTTATTGGTAACCTTCAGTTTAGATCAATTTAAAAAAAAATAACTAACATAAAATAATACTTTTCCAAGTCTTTTTTATTTTTCTGAGTCCTTAGGCAGGACATCTTGAGTTTCTAGACCAACCACACTCCTTGAGTCTTTAGACCCCGACTCCTTTGAGTCGCTAAACCAGACTCATTGTTAATTGTATCTTATTTTGTGTTGCTGCCATTTTTTGCAACTTTTTAGAAAAATTTTATATACAACATGAGTCGATTAATTTTGTACCGCCTTCTCTAAACAACTGTTTGAAACCCAACCTTAATTCCTATTAAAACCCGCAACGATTGCTATTCTTGCACAATTTGTGTCGATAAAGTTCTACAATTGTTTATTTACGAAATATGCATATAATTTAATTTCAGTTTTAGGGCCTTTTATTTTTCGAATACAGGAAGTTTTCTCTTAACGTCAATAACATTCGATTATTACAACTGTATACAAATGACGATCAACAACAAAGTTTTACTCAATTATAATTTTTATCTGGGTGGATAATTTCGGGGAGGAAATTAAGGATATAAAACAGAATCGCTTTCTGATGGCATCCAAAAATATTATCGCCAAAACTATTTATTAGAGGTAACTAGCCAAGGGTTCATATAATTAATGACCAATAAAAGTTAGACTCTGTTTGTCAGCGCTCCACTGACCAAAACAGGGGTTTAGGTCTTGGGAATGTACAATTCGCTTCAATAATAATTTTAGGCTACGAAACCGGGAATCTCGAATTATAGCCCAGAGCATATATACACAATTCTCGTGTATTTTGACCATTTTGATTGGGGTAAACAAATAGAACACATTTGGTTAAAGTCTAATAGTTCCATCTTTTGTAACGTTAAAAATTGGATAAATAAATTTAGTGTAACATCAAATATTAAATATGGACCACTTTGCTTGTTTTCATTTAGAGTATCTAGTACATTTTATATTAACATATTGTTACGAAGGTATGTAGAGGGATTTAGTTAAATATCGCCCTGTAGGTAGAATCATCAAAATTAATATACATTGGGGTCTTCTTGGTTGGGAAAAAAAAGATTAAAAAGTCAAGTTTGGGTTCTCGGATGATCGAGAAATTGATGGTGCCTACCCCTGCGATTAAATGTGTTAGTTTTATAAATATGTAAGTTGCTCTAATATTTTGTTTTTATTCATAGGTAAATAGATTGTTATTGTTTCATTCAGATCCTTTAATTTTCATTAACAAAGTTACGTAGTAGGTTAAAACCCCCTTAAGATAATATTAAGAGTTTTTTCATATATTTATTTAGAAAAAAACATCCCAATACATAACAACATAATAACTATTTTAAAACTTTGTTTAGTTGTACAATATATTTGGTTTTACTTTGAGAGCGAACTGGACTATGAGTCATTTACTGGTTTAGGTCCAACAATTGTACATTCCCCTTTAATGAACAATTTCTTTGAAGGGTATAACTTTAGGTGGAACTTCAGCCCTTTGTGGAACTTGATTTTCATTCTTGTTTATTTGGACTGAAGTTGTCGGGTTTAACCAGAACTATCTTGAGTTGTTTTATCAGTTAAAGAAAAATTGGGTTTTAGGACTAGTGATTTTTGTGATTTTGTTTGAATGAATTTTGAACAGAACAATTTTTATCATTTCATAAAATTTCCTTTGTAATTATAATTTATTTAAAGTATTGATAACTGTGCAAAGTTCCTAACGAAAACCTCCACTTTAGAGCTAAACATATATCTACATATGTACCTTATTTCTATTAATTAATCACTTCCCTTAAAAATACTACAAGAAATAAATTTCTTTTAAGAATCTTACTACAATTTTTGTCTTGTAAGACCTTAAGTATGTTAAAATAGTAACAAAAATATTGTCAAGTAGAAATAAGAAGTTTTTTAAAATAAAAAATCAAACTACAATTGTGGAATAAAACAAACGAGTTAAGCACCTGATATTTGATTTATTAACAAAAAACCAAGCTCAATATTTTAAAATTATTTTCAAGTCTGGTATACATTTCGAAAAATATAAATTAGAACATTTTTAATTAAAATTTCATTTAGATTTTTTATATAATCTAATATATTTAATAAATTCATGAAAATTATAAAGGGACTAAAGCTCTACATTTTAGAATTATTTTGAAATTTAGAAAAAAATGCGTTGGGCACCAGTAGTGATTTTTTAAACGCAACACTCTATACATTTCGAAAAAATATCAAATGAAAAAGTTTTAGTTGCAATTTCATTCGTATTTATTTTTTTATACAGGGAGATTTATTAAAATTATAGAAGAACTCAAGTTCCACATTTTAAAATTATTTTAAAACATGAAAAAATAGCGTTTGGCCCCAGTTGTGTTTTTTTAATACAAAACTCTATACATTTCGAATAAAATATAAATAGGAAAATTTTTAGTTGAAATTTCATTCGTATTTATTTTATTATACAGGGAGATTTAGGAATACATTAAATTTTTCAAAATTATAGAGGAAATCAAGTTCCCTCCACGTTTTAAAAATACACACAAAATACTGCTTAAAGTTCCAATTTTGTTATATTTTTAATGCAACATTTAACATATTTCGAAAAAAACATATATTGGATATATGTTAGTTGAAATTTCGTTTAATTTATTTTTCTTTACAGGGAGTTTTAGGAATGTATAAAATTCGTGAAAATTATAGAGGAAGGCAAACTCATTTTGAAATTATTTAGAAAAAGAAAAAGTTTTGTTTTTTAAACGCTACATTCTATATGTATATATATTGAAAAAAAATATAAGTTGGAAAATTTTTACTACAAATTTTATTCTTATTTATATTTTATACAGGGAAATTTATAAATATATTAAGTTCATGAAAAAAATCAGACTCCGCATCAAAAAAATATTTTGAATTATAGAAAATATTGCTTAAATGTGGTACACATTTTAAAATTATCCTGAAATATACAAATTATTGCATTCGATCTCAGTCATGTTTTTATTAAATATAGAATTAAAAAATGAATTGTAAAATTTTTAGTTCAAATTTTATACGTTTTATTTTTTTTTCTAAAGAATTTTGCATTTAAAATTGCAACAAAATCAATCAATAAGATTGTCAGTTAGAAATAATAAGTATTTTATAGTGAACCATCAAACTGTAAATACATTTCTATATTTGTCACCAACATTGTTTGAAACATATTTATTATTAATTTCTAGAACTTTTTAATTTTTAATTGTGGAATAAAACAAACGAATATCACTATTTATTTCTGATTGACTGAACGAAATATTTTCCATTTAAAAAAAATTAGAGCAATTAGACCAAAAACATAAACGTCTAAACTCAATTTCCAGCAATTCGGCAACGAAACTAACGAGTCCCCAAATCTCATTTTCCAATTATCGAACCACTGAACTTTGATAATTAATTTTGATTTTAAGCACTCAAACTAGGATCCTAATTATTTCTCCCAACTTCAAAATCACTACACAAACTCAAATACAGTTCACAATTGACTAAATTACTGTGCCATGTGAGTTTGACAATGTGCCTGCCTTTATTTAGCATCCGTACTTATATATACGAAATTGCTCTGGTATCTCCGGTTCTAATTTCAATAGAAAGAGAATTAAGCTCCACTTAATAAGCCCTATCATCATCCCTGAGGTGGTTAAGACCCTTTGAGGAATCTATAGTCGCGGTATTCATCATCCGATTCACAATCGAAACGTTAAATTACATTTCCAAGAAGATTCTTATAATATGGAATAAGTTAAAACATCAAATCGATACGAAACATCAAGGAAAATTATTATTCAACCAAATTTACTAACACTTCCGAATTATTAAAGTGATGGCAACAGCGCAAATTCCTAACAAATACCTACTAATTCGCACCTAAAAAAAACATATTCTCTATTTAATTTCTCTAAAAATTATTATCCAGTTGAAATAATAATTTTAGTCGGAGATAAAAGCTCAGCAATACAGCGATGGCACTAAATCCACCAGTTGCATATTATTATTATTTTTGTACAAAAATGAACTATAATATTAATAATAATAACTCTCCAACCTTCCCTGGTAAAAAATTAAAATTTTTATTAACATTTTAACCCAAAAATTGTACGAATATATCGAGCATTCAAATCGAATTACAAACTTTCATGCATTCTGGGCTTATCGATGATTAAAATTTCAATTCTGATTCAATTTTCCAATTATGTAAATCGATCGGCATATTTAATTCAATACGTCTATTTAAATCAATTTTTGTTTTTGTGTTTGGTTCCGCGTATGCGGTCGCCGCAAATAATTTTTGATCGCAAAAATGTAAGTTCATGTTTTTAAATAATTATATACGTAAATTGTTTGGTAAATTATTTTTATGTGTATCGAGGATAAAACGAGCGTATAAATTGGAAAATTTTATTTGTTTATATTTTTATACAGGGAGATTTAGAATATATTTAATTTATCAAAAATACAAAGGAAAGGAAATAAACTCCAAATTATTTTGAAATATACAAAAAAATGCGTTTGTCTACAGTTGTGTATCTTTTTAAATATTATTTTCGAAAAATATATAAATTGGAAAAATTTTGGTTAAAATTTCTTTCGTATTTATTTTATTATACTGGGAGATTTAGAAATGTATTAAATTTATTAAAATTATAGAAAAATCAAGCTTCAGATTTCAAAATTATTTTGAAAATTATTAGTTCAAATTTCATTTCTTTATTTTTTTATTCTCAGAGATATATAAATATATTAAATTGATGAAAATTATAAAAGAAATCAAGGTCTACGTTTGAAAAATATTTTGAAATATGCAAAATATTGCTTAAAGTTCCAGTATTGTTTTTTATGCAATATTCCATGTATTTCAAAAAAATATCATTTGGAAAGTTTTTAGTTCAAATTTCATTCATACTTGTTTTTTTAACTAGGGAGATTTATAAATATATGAAATTCATGTCAATTATAAGCGACATGAAAAGAACATAAATTGAAAAAGTTTTATTTCAAATTTCATTCCTATATTTATTTTTTCATAAAAGGAGATTTATAGCTTTGTTTTTTTTTTAATGCAACATTGGAAAATTTTTGGTTTAAATTTCATACGTTTATTTTTCATAGAAAGAGATTTAAACATATATTAAATTCATGAAAATTATAACCGACATGTAGCTTGACATTTTAAAATTATTTTAGAATAGAAAAAAAATTTGTTTTTCTAAATGCGACATTCTATACATTTCGAAAAAAATATAAGTTGTAAAATTTTGTACAAATTTCATTCGTATTTATTTATCATACAGGGAAATTTAATAATATAATAAATTCATGAAAATTATAGAGGAAGACAAGCTGCACGTTTTAATTTTTTTTAAATATACAAAATATTCATAAAATCCCAAATATATTTTATTTTATTACATTTAAAAATAATATACAACAAAATTTCAAGCTAAAAAAATATAATTTAGTAAATTTTAAGTACAAACGTCATTCGAATATATTTTTTTGTACAGATTGATTTAGGAATACATTAAATTCCTAAAAATTGCAAACGAAATCAAGCCCCACATTTACCAATTTTTTAGAAAAATACAAATTATTGAGTAAAGTATTTTCTTAGGAAGGAAACAGGCGGCGCTAAAACTGAATAGACAAAAATGTAGATTTCCTTCTTACTCTTTTTCTTTTGCATAGCATTAATACAAAATGTTATTTACACAACTTCTTGGATATATGTAAATGACATGAAGCGAGAATAAATTAGACACCCCGGAAGAATTCAAATGATCCTTGGAAAGTAGCCAGGCCTTTGAAAAAGTTCGGAAAACTCCATATATAAACTCACTTACGTCTACAATTGATAGGAAATTTAACACATAATACCCCATTATTTTCCTTTGTTGCTACTAAATTTTCAAAAAACAAGGAGTTTTATCCGATGTGGTATTAGTTACAAATTAAAAAAAAAAACTGTTTTTAGAAACATATTTTGTTATTTTCCATCCGGAAAAGTTAGAAACAAGTTTTAACGCTTTCGGCTAATACAGAAACATTACAAAGGTTTCCGGGTAAATACCGCAGAGAATAAAAAACTCTAATATTAAAGACAATTTTGTTTGTTTCGGATAAAATGTGTACCGTCTAAAGGTCGCAAAAAACAGAACACTATGAAGTTGTATTTAATTAACAAAGTGTTGAACTAACAAATTTAATTAACCAAACTATAAGTTAAGGGCTGTTGAATTTATACTCTGCTAGTTGAGAGCGCAGAGAATTTGATATTATAAAGAATTGTTGTTAAAGTGGATTATAAAGAACTGTCATAAAAGTGTGCTGGGAGTTGGGATAGACAAGATAAGCGTTCGGGTTTACATAACCCAGATATAAAGAGGGAAGTAAGGGTTGACGTACATGAGGTGAATTTAAATACAAATGACTCGTATAAAGCTAATTAAACATTTATTAAAACCACTGCGGACGAATACGTTTCGAAATTTTTATAAAAAAACACAGGGCTTGGAAACAATTCATCATTAATGAAAACAAAAACCAGGGTGACTTTTTTATTAACTAAATACATCGGCTATAATGATTATCATTACGCTCTCTAAAATAATTAGCTAGACTTCATTTAGAAAATAATTAACAAAATATTGTGATTCATTTTTTTACACTATTGAGATTCACTTGCTCTCCTCCTTTTTTGTCATTATATTATAGAGATAGCGAAATTTATAATGAACTTAAAAGGCTCATTTATTTTGTATAAAACTTTAATCTTGGCTCTCGAGTGGAAGCTTTATTGAATAATGCATAGTATTTTTCTCTTGTAATTATAACCATTAATAATTTTTGTTGCGCTCTAAACGTTGTTAATCCAACGGTGCTCAAATGTATTTTAGGATTATGTTGAGCAGAGTGGATTAAAATGAAGGCTTTCTCAAAAAATAAATACAAATGTGTATTTTTTTTAATGGGCCAACCCTTGCTTTATAAATGTTTTAATTCGTTTTTACTGGTTGTGAATGACGCAAATTCTAATTATAAAAAGTATTGGAAGTTTCTTGATTTATGTGAGGCATTTGACAAGGTTTGGGCATGGTTTGAATATAAATTGCACACGTGAAATTAAAAATAAATAAAAATAAAAACAAATACTCTGGTATTCTAAGAAATTAAGAAATTTTTTGCAGGAACACTCTCAAAAGGCATTGAAAAGAAATTTTTGGAACCAGGACATATAAGCGAATACAATATTTGTCATTTTTAGAAATATTTTTCTTAGAACTTAAAAACCATTACATCACAATTTTTGAGTATCTTGAATAAATATTGTATTTATCTATAAAATGAACAACTGTTTTTATGAAATTTGCTGATTTTGTATTAAAGAAAGAATTTGAAGAAGGTGAATTATATACAACGTTAACCGTTTTCAAAAACTTTTCCCAATTTAATAAAAAATTAATTTTAACTTTTGGGCATCTTTTCATAAATATCATATAATTTTAAGAAAAAAATGTATATGATCAAATTGCGCCTAACATATCTTAAATGAAAAATTTTGGAAAATATTATATAATATAAACTAATACAAAATCGATTTTTAAACATTTTTTTAAAGAAATTAGAAACCTCTAAATACCAATTTTTAAGTGTATTTAGTAAATATTGTATTCATCTAAATAATGTTAAAAAAATTTAATAAAATCTGTAGAAACATGGTTTAGATAAGATATTCTACTTAAGTTGGAACCATATGGGAAACTTTTTTATTATTAATTTTAGGAAAAAAGTTATTCTTCATAAAAAGTTCTGCATTATCTAAAACCTAGAATACAGTCATCAAATATCAAATTTTTTTCAGTGATATACGAGGTTTGTCAAAAAATATGAGTTTTACTCAAGAGTAAAGTACCTTTAAATTTGACAATATCGAAAAATGTTACTAAAAAAAGTTGATCAGAATTAAAAATTACGTTTAAATATGCAAGTACATCCATTTAAATTAAAACTTCAGATTATTTTATTTTTTACTAATATTTCTATTTTGAATGAACATTTATCTCTTGCGATTACGAAACACATGATAACCTTTTCTTTTTTCGATGTTTTCTAATAATTTTGCAATTAAAACGCGTAATAAGTGCACTACAGTTAAATTTGCATTATTGTAGACATACGTTTTAAAAATAATTTTATTAATGTAAATGGATGTACTTGCATATTTAAACGTAATTTTTAATTCTGATCAACTTTTTTTAGTAACATTTTTCGATATTGTCAAATTTAAAGGTACTTTACTCTTGAGCAAAATTTATATTTTTCGACAAACCTTGTGTACGGCTCAACAAATTTTAAATCCGATGGTTGTATTTCAGGTTTTAGACCATGCAGAACTTTTTATATAGAATAACTTTTTTCCTAAAATTAATAATAAAAAAGTTTTCCATATGGTTCCAACTTAAGTAGACACACTGTATAAATAAGATAGTCGATTAAAAATATTCCCAAGTTATTAAAAAGCAATTTATTCCAATTTTTAATTACTTCACCTCTTGTATGAGTTTAAAAAACATTATTGAAAGTAAAATTTTACAACTCCCTTTTACAAACACAAATTAACGAAAATAAAAATAATTCTAATACGCCAACGGTACACTCCATACTTGACTGCTTAGTTCTGCTGCCAGTTTCTCCATATTTATATTATTTTCTTGCCTTCTTGAAGACTACAGAAATTTATTGACTTATCATATAGAATCTTCAAGATTCCCAGGCAAAAAGTAGTCATAATCCGTCCGAATTGACATGCACCATTTGATGAAGAACTCGCAGAAGATAGAGTCAAACAGAATCTTTGTGAAACCAACAGCAATCAATGCAGAAATGCTTCTATAGGTGTAATGTTTTGGTTGCATAGACCAAGGTGTCTTCATCTGGGAATGGTGACTACATTAATGTACAGGACCCATAAATTTAATTGAACTGCTGACATCTATGACAGTTAGAGTCGAATTAGCCGGTACTTCTGAAGACACTCCTTCGGCTCTTTCTTGTTGTTGTGATGGTGCACCTTCAGCTGAAAAAGATGCTTCTGCTGGTGTTACGTTCTCTCTACGTTTTGTAAATTTTTCGTAAACCTGGCGTCTTCTTCTTTTGTAATGAACAAACAGGAAATATATGTTTAAATTTCGTAAATTATGCGCGGTTATTATAAAGGGAGTAAAAAACTAGTCAAGACGAAATATCTAATATGAGGGTACACCCGAGCATAATTTTATCAAAACAGTTCTACCGTTTAAAAGAAGAAGATGCCAGGTTTACGACATATTTACAAAAGGCAGAGAAACCGTAATTCCTGTAGAAACATCTACTTCAACTGCGGTTGCACCTTCACTGCAATAAGAGAGAGCCGAAGGAGTGTCTTCAGAAGTACCGGATATTTCGACTCTGACTGTCAAAGTTGTCATCAATTATGCCAAGTTTTTGGGGCCTTGTCCTGTACAGTCATGCAGCCACCGTTTTCACAATCAGTGGCCTTGGCCTATGTAACCAAAATGTTACAATATCTAAATAAATTAATATAACGCAGGTTTTTTGGCGAAACGTTCCCAACACTTAAAACCCAATATCAATTTTTAAAATCTCGTCGAATATTCTAAAAGTTTTATTTACCAAGAAATATAAAAGTCTTAATAAATGTCTACAATTTCATACAAGTGTATTGGAGACAGCGTCAAAATTCAAATTGTCATAACATTGATTTTTCTTTTGAATAACTAACTACTTATTTTGCTTCACCATGAAGAGTAAAACCGTTCCTCAGCTTGTATTCTCGTCATTTCTTTATATTAATCTGTGTTAGTAATCTTTTAATTGCTTTTTCTATATTCTACAGTTTTGTCATATTAAGTATTACATTTATTTGTATATTTATATTAAACATTTCATAAGCAACTGCCCCAATTATTGATTAGCAATACCTTAAAACTATGTAGAATGAACAAGAATAATATCTTTACACTATAATATTATTTATCGTAGATAAATATCGATATTCATATTTACTAAACTTCCCAACATGCCTTAAAACAGAAATTTTTGAAACCTTAAACTAACATATAATTTAACATTTTTTTCTAAGAAAAAAGGAAGTACTATATATATATATATATATCAATTTCTGGCAATATTTAGTAAACATTGTATTAGTTTGACAAATGGATAATTTTCTTTATCTGAAATGTGCTGAAAAATCACGTATATAAACGAAATAACTTTTTTTCAAGTTATTAAAAAACAATATATTCCTATTTTTAAATAATGCAACATTTGTGTGGGTTTAACAAATTTTATTTACAGTTAAACTTCAGAACTGCTTCCTACAAACTCAAATTAACCTAAATAAAAATGATTCTAATACGCCTAAGTAACATTTCACATTTTACTGCTACGTTCTACTGCCAATTTCTCCGTATTTATATCTTCTTCTTGCCTTCTTGAAGATTACAGAAACTTGTTGACGTGATGTATAAAATCTTCAAGATTCCCAGACACAAATTAGTCTTAGTCCACCATAATTGTCAAGCACCGTTTGAAGAAGACCACGCAGAAGATGGAGTCAGGGTCCCTTCGAAACCAGAAATGTTCCAGGAGGGGCGATATGTTGTTTTGGTTACACAGACCAAGATATCTTCCTCTGGGAACACCAAGGACATACTAGACCCATAAATCTAATTTAACTGCTGACATCTATGACAGTTTAAGTCGAACTGTCTGGTACTTTTCAAGAGACTGCTTCGTCCCTCTCTTGTTGTTGTGATGGTGCAATTTCAGTAAAAATAGAGCCATCATCGAGCGCTACGGTTTCTCTAAATTCTGTAAGTGTACCGTAAATATAGTGTTTTCTTCTTATGAACACTAGAAAAACTAGTCAAAACGAAATATCTAATATAAGATTATCCGAACAGATGTTCCAATCGAAAAAAGAAAAGCCAAATTTACTGCACATTTACAGAAAGTAGAGAAACCGTAGCACTCGATGATGGTTCTACTTTTACTGAAATTGCACCATCTCATCAACAAGAGAGAGACGAAGGAGTATCTTGAAAAGTACCAGACAGTTCGAATTAAACTGTCGTAAATAATTATTGTCAGCAATTATGTCAGTTTTCTGGGCCTTGTCCTTTACACTCGTGCAGCCACCATTCAACAGGCAGTGGCCTTGTCCTGTATAAATACACCGTTAAAATATTTAATGAATTTTTTAATATGTTTGAGTAAATATTGTGCTCTTCTAAGTAATAATTATTTTTTATGAAACGTGTTCAATATGTTTTAAAAATAGAATTTTCGGTGCAATGATGTAGATAGGGGAAAACATCGTTAACCATTTCCCAAAAATTTTCCTAAACGTTCAAGCAAGTATTATCTACTTTTAAGAAATTATTTTTTTTTCAAAAACACGCTTTAAATGTCTTAAATAAGAAATATTTTAAAAATCGTGATGTAATATAAGGGAATAGAACGTTGACAATTTTCAAAAATGTATCATTAAGGTGTGTCCAAAGTTTTTAAAGTATTTTCCATGAATTTGAAATCTTTTGAAAGATACTAAAAACTTCTTAATAATTTTGGGTTTTGAAGGATTTTGTTGTTCATTTTAAAAATATTTTTGAGCTGAAGAATTTTATAAGTCTCCAAAGTATTTTTAAGGATTTTAAAACACTTTGAATGCTTTTCAAAGGAATTATTATATAAAATATTACTGTAAATAACCGGTTCATACTCAGCTGTAGGTGTTTATAACTACATCATACTATAATTTTTACCTGTGTACCATTTACATTCCTGGATCTTTTGGGTAGCACCTCATAAACCATTTGATAACTATTTTGAATGTTTAATTAAATTTTGGCTTAGTTAATTTTTTCATAATAAAATAACTATTCTGTTCAATTTCTTTGCACCCTTTTAATATTCGAAATGCCGAGTTGTTTTTAATCAATAATTCATTTGATTTGCTCTTCCTTTATGCTTGAGAAAGAATGTTAAATGCCTTTTAGAGTCTCCCTCTGTTTCCGTTGTCAGTTGCCAAGCATTCTTTCGCGAATTATTTCACTAATTAATTAAGGGGATTAGAACATTTTATAATTTAGATGAGGATATCAGTTACAGTTGAGAATATTCTAAAAATTATTGAAATAACAAGTTTTGTTAATTACAATTAAGAGTAATTCTTAGAAATATATAGGGACAAATATCAATTTTTATAAAGAGGGGATTTTTTCGTTTAAGAATAAAAAATTTATTGTTGTTTTGTATTTAAATTTGCATTTTTTAATATAGATTACGGAATTAGAATGAAAAAATAATACATACATTTTCAAAATGCAAATTGGGACAATTTTCACCATTGCACAATAATTTCGGTGTTTTAAAAAATAAATTAAACATTTTTATTCATTTTGTATCTACTGCAGATTATTAAAAGTATTTATAAATATTAATTCATAAAATAAAATATTTTTTCCTACCGAAGAATACAAAATTAAAATAATGCTCAAATTTTTATATGTACAAAAAAAACCTTTGCTAATTTTAATTTAAATAAATTAGAATAAATTATTTTTATTTTGAAGTAAGCTTTTACTTTCGACCGTAAAATAATATACACGAAATAACTAATAATTTATTAAAAATGGTTATTATTGAAAAAAATGGGTAATTAAGAAAAGGCTATAAAATGAAAATGATTTGACCCATCTCTATTATTAGTAAATTCTCGTGTTTTCATATTATAGAATTTTACAGAATGACTTAGTAACTTATTATTAATCTGGAGCTTCTGTCAATTTTTGATTTTTTTATTATCATTTTTCTAAAAAGTGAATTTGGAAAATAATAGACATGTCTCCGTATTAAGCTTCTTTTTTAAAATTTTGGTATCGAACAACGGTTTGTTTGAATATAATAAACATTTATTTGGTTAATATTAAATTTTTATATTTTTATATTTCATCTGCATTATATAGTCCATCTCTATAAATCCTTAAAAATGCTCCTGACTCATTCAAAAATATTTAAAAGCAATTATTTATTAATTAAAACCTCTAAAAAGGATTTTTGAAATCATTCAAAGTCGTTCAAAATTTTAAATCTCTTTAACTCGAACAAATGAAAATCCTCCAAAGCCGCTCAAAATTATTGAGAGCCTTTCCATACATTTCAAAAATTTTTAAACTTGTTGAAAATCCTTCAAAAGCTTTCGAAACCAAACAATGAATGTTAAAAAATTTTCAAACTCATTCAAAAATATTTAAAATCCATCTTCCTTTCTTCAAAATCATCTATATATTTTTGAAAAGCATCCGATCTTTCAAAATATTTCAAACATGTTGAAAATCCGTTAAAATGTTTCGAAACCAATCAATAAATATTAAAAATTCCTCAGAATCATTTAAAAATATTTAAATATTTCTTCAAAACCCTCTAACAATTTTTTAAAATACTTTGGAATTTTAGAAAGTTCTCCAGATAAAAATATTTTTAAAATGAACCACAAAATTCTTTAAGATTCTCGAAAATAACTGAGACCTTTCCATATTTTTTAAAATAATTCAAGCTTCTTGAAAATCCTTTAAAAGCTTTCGAAACCGATCAATAAATGTTAAAAATTCTTTAGACTCTTTCAAAAATATATAAAATCCATCATCGATTCCCAAAACACACAACATTTTTTTAAAAGGCAATCGAAGTCTTTTAAAAACCTTCAAAATAATTAAAAAGTTCTTCAGCTGAAATATATTTTTAAAATGAACCAAAAAATTCTTCAAAATTCTCCAAAATTGTGAGAACGCTTTCATATATTTCACTTGTTTAATTTCACATTTATCGAAATAAAAACTATTGTTTGGTACTCAGGGGGTAGAATTATTTAATAAAATCCAATTTTCGTCCACCTTTGCACATTTTAATTTTCGGAAAATTTTGAAAATTTATCAAATTCGAATTTTTTTGAACATTTACTACTTTAAAAATTCCTCAATATAAACCTTCATGGCTAATCGACCTCGAATTGCCAACAAAGTGTAAAGGAATGTTTGTTCTAAAAAGAGAAGAAAAAAATGGACCGACGCTTTACACTGTTAAAATAAATGCGAATGGAATTTGTAAAAACCGATTTTTCGACGTCCCATAAGAATAAAGGCCATTGTAACTGAACCGATTGTAAGAATAATACAAAATTAAAAAATATTCATCACCCATTATTGAAAACCTTCCAAAAACAAACATACCTGTTTGCCCAATATTTACATTTCTGCAACTTTTTCTTAAATCCTCGTTTTCGGCCCGTTTTGCAAAATAATATACTATTATGTATTATTTTTAATAAAAGGTTTGAAATAAATTTGATACGATTTTATTCGTTGTCGATTTTATAAAAAAGCAAATGGTGAGAAAAAGCATCTGAACTTTTAGCGAAGAGTGTCTGCGCTCTTTTAATGTCATGCAAATTCAATTAGAGAACCGGCAAATACGAATTAAAACTATATTCGTTCTTGATCAAACCTCGAACTTAGTTGGTGGTTTAAATTAATTGGAAAGGAATAACGGTGTATCTTGAAGTGCTGTATTTTCCTCGCAGACTCGCCAGATTTTTCTCTTTCAAATGAACAAAATGAACATCCTTTTGAGAAAAACTTCTGTCTACCTTCACTTGCATGGCAATTTCCTCAACTTTGATCTCCGGGATATAATGAATTCGCGATGAAATATTTACAGGGAATTTGCTCTCTTTCAGTCGAGATTTTTGTAATTTTTTAATTTTCCGAGAAGAAGTAATAAAAATGACTTTGAGGGAACGCAACAAACTTGATTGTATTATTGCTAACGGCTCAGTTTTCTTACTTCGAAAAGAAAAGAAAACCGGACGAAAGAAATTGCGCGGCTTCAAATCATTTTCCTTTGATTAAACTTTTCTTTTCTATAAACAAGTTATAAAATTCCAAGAAAAGAATAGTTACATTATAACATTCTTTGAAAAAGTGAATTTCATTCGAATATTTTAATGTAAGACTGTGGAAATTCAAGATATGTATTATTTATCTATCCATATTTATTATGAATAATTTCCATAAAGTTAGAGTTGAAACAATTAATTTTATTTTGGTTAAGTTTTTATCGAATTTTGTGAAACCAAAATGTGATATACACAGTTATTTAATGTGTTGGAAAAGTTGATGAATTGACATAAGAGGTTTACAAATTTAACTTTCGGCATTTTTAAATAAAAAAAATTGTCAAGTTTCTTTAGACATTGTATTGTCATAAATTTAATAATTTCTATAATTCAAATTTCAAATTCGTTCATGTACAGAAAAACAGTTATTTTAAAACAATTTATAAGATCATCTATACATAGTATTTCGCTGTATTAAAAAAAGGGAAGAAATAGAAAAGGAGTTAAAAGCAAGGTGATCAGGAAGGAAAAAGAAAAAGAATACCTTGAAGACGAAAACTTTATAGTTACGAAAAGAAGGCGTGAAATGAAAGAAATAATGAAAACACGGAAAAAATATCAAACGTCGAAAGAGAGTAAGGAAAGAAAGGGAAGTAGAAAAAAGTACGTTATATTTACTAACGGGTTGGTTAAACAGGCCAAGGCCACTGTCTGTGAAAACGGTGGCTGTACGAGTGTACAGGACAAGGCACCGAAAACTGACATAATTGCTGACAGTCATTATTTACGACAGATTAATTTGAATTGTCTGTTAGTTTTGAAGAGACTCCTTCGTCTCTCTCTTGTTGTTGTGATGGTGGAATTTCAGTAAAAGTAGAACCATCATCGAGTGCTACGGTTTCTCTACTTTCAGCAAATGTGCAGTAAATTTGGCTTTTCTTTTTTCGATTGGAACATCTGTTCGGATAATTTTATATTAGATATTTCGTTTTGACTAGTTTTTCTAGTGTTCATAAGAAGAAAACACTATATTTACGGTACATTTACAGAATTTAGAGAAACCGTAGCGCTCGATGATGCTTCTACTTTTACTGAAATTTCACCATCACAACAACAAGAGAGGGACGAATGAGTCTCTTGAAAAGTACCAGACAGTTCGACTTAAACTGTCATAGATGTCAGCAGTTAAATTAGATTTCTGGCTCTAGTATGTTCTTGGTGTTCCCAGAGGAAGATATCTTGGTCTGTGTAACCAAAAAAATACACCGCCCCTCCTGGAACATTTCTGGTTTCGAAGGGACCTTGACTCCACCTTCTGCGTGGTCTTCTTCAAACGGTGCTTGTCAATTATGGTGGACTAAGACTAATTTGTGTCTGGGAATCTTGAAGATTTTTTTAGATCACGTTAATGAATTTCTGTCTTCAAGAAGGTAAAACGAAGATATAAATACGGAGAAATTGGCAGTAGAACGTAGCAGTAAAATGTGAAATGTTATTTAGATTAGAATCATTTTTATTTAGGTTAATTTGAGTTTGTAGGAGGCAGTTCTGAAGTTTAACTCTTAATAAAATTTGTTAAACCCACACAAATGTTGCATTATTTAAAAATAGGAATATATTGTTTTTTAATAACTTGAAAAAAAGTTATTTCGTTTATATACGTGATTTTTCAGCACATTTCAGTTAAAGAAAATTATCCATTTGTCAAACTAATACAATGTTTACTAAATATTGCCAGAAATTGCTATATATATATATATATATATATATAGTACTTCCTTTTTTCTTAGAAAAAAATGTTAAATTATATGTTAGTTTAAGGTTTCAAAAATTTCTTTAGTATTTATCTACGATAAATAATATTAGTGTAAAGATATTATTCTTGTTCGTTCTACATAGTTTTAAGGTATTGTTAATCAATAATTGGGGCAGTTTTTTATGAAATGTTTAATATAAATACATAAATAAATGTAATACGTAATATTACAAAACTGCAGAATATAGAAAAAGCAATTAAAAGATTATTAACATAGATTAATATAAAGAAATGACGAGAATACAAGCTGAGGAACGGTTTTACTCTTCATGGTGAAGCAAAATAAGTAGTTAGTTATTCAAAAGAAAAATCAATGTTATGACAATTTGAATTTTGACGCTGTCTCCAATACACTTGTATGAAATTGTAGACATTTATTAAGACTTTTATATTTCTTGGTAAATAAAACTTTTAGAATATTCGACGAGATTTTAAAAATTGATATTGGGTTTTAAGTGTTGGGAACGTTTCGCCAAAAAACCTGCGTTATATTAATTTATTTAGATATTGTAACATTTTGGTTACATAGGCCAAGGCCACTGATTGTGAAAACGGTGGCTGCATGACTGTACAGGACAAGGCCCCAAAAACTTGGCATAATTGATGACAACTTTGACAGTCAGAGTCGAAATATCCGGTACTTCTGAAGACACTCCTTCGGCTCTCTCTTATTGCAGTGAAGGTGCAACCGCAGTTGAAGTAGATGTTTCTACAGGAATTACGGTTTCTCTGCCTTTTGTAAATATGTCGTAAACCTGGCATCTTCTTCTTTTAAACGGTAGAACTGTTTTGATAAAATTATGCTCGGGTGTACCCTCATATTAGATATTTCGTCTTGACTAGTTTTTTACTCCCTTTATAATAACCGCGCATAATTTACGAAATTTAAACATATATTTCCTGTTTATTCATTACAAAAGAAGAAGACGCCAGGTTTACGAAAAATTTACAAAACGTAGAGAGAACGTAACACCAGCAGAAGCATCTTTTTCAGCTGAAGGTGCACAATCACAACAACAAGAAAGAGCCGAAGGAGTGTGTGTCTTCAGAAGTTCCGGATAATTCGACTCTAACTGTCATAGATGTCAGCAGTTGAATTAGATTTATGATTCCTGTACATTAATGTAGTCACCATTCCCAGATGAAGATACCTTGGTCTGTGCAGCAACGTCCCCCTTAGATGAATTTCTCATGGATTTTTTTTTGGTTCCGGAGGGAACTAGCTTGACTCCATCTTCTGACTATGACTTAGTTTTCCTGTGGGAATTTTGAAGATTCTGTATATTGTCTCAATAATTTTTTGAGAATCTTGCAGGATTCAAGAAGATGGGATACATATAGAGAAATCGACAATAGGCAGTTGTAGTGAAATGTCATGTCTTAAGCTTTGCATGAGAGTCTGTATTCACATTATTTTAAATTTTGTAAAGACAGGTGTTAAAGTTTCATGCAAATAAATTATATTAAACCTACAAAAGTGTTAAAATATTTAAAAATGTTTTGAAGTTGACTATTATTATTTTCCCTTAAATAAATATAAATATTCACAAAAATAAGTAGCTAAGTGTTTGATATCTAAGTAAAAAAAATAATAGTATATTATTAGCTTATATCATGCCAAGGTTGTATAATTTCTGATTCAAGGTATGTTGCAAGATTCTGGGCAAATAAACTTTATCATAACTTATGAGTACATAACAATTACTAAAACACATTTAAAAATTGGTATGTAATATTTTTTAATGACGAGAAAAAAATTTTGAAAATGGTTAACCTGATATTCCTAAACATTACATCACGCTTTAAAAAAATTGTTATTAGTGGCAAGTTAAATGCTTTTTGTTAATAATTTTTCTTCATTTCTTAGAAGTATTCGATATTTTTAAAAATTGGATTGTATTCTTTTGCAATATTATTTTAACAATTTTTGGAGTCTTATATTTATATTTTAGAAGTAAACAACAAAATTCTTTGAAACCGTTGAAAATTATTGAGAGTCGTTGACAACCCCCTCCAAAGTCCTTTCAATTGTAATTTTTAAGAAAGAATAAGGATAACTGGGATTTTATGGGAGAAAATTTAAAAATTCCCAAAAGAAACATTTTTGGGGCCCTTAGTTCGTTTACTATTCATTTCATAAATAAATTACCTAAATATCAAAATTAATACTCAGGATTCGTTTATCTGCGAATATGAAAAAATTGGCCGTGTTTTCTATTAAAATACTCAGCATAATGTGAATAAATATTAATTTTTTTTCAAATTATGTCCAAAATTATTTGTACTAACTTTTTGTTATTACTATATCTAAATTTACTTGGTTATGTCTGAAACAAATAATAAAATCGATTAGAGTTAGATCGGTAATCCGTGCAGGCCATTCAATTCATTCTCCTCGTTCAATCGAACAATCAAGAAAAGTGTTACTATTTTAAAATTTTTAGATTTTTCTAAAATAACTAAACAGTTTTGTATTATAAATAAATCGAAGGACGACACTTATTGTTTACGATAAAAATTAAATTAAAATAGCAGGAGTTAGTTCGCAATAGGGCTTAAAACGCTGTATGCGCCGCTCATAAATCCAATTTTCACTCTACCACCAGCTGACAATGAAAGAATAGATTCCTAACACCCGATACAGTATCCCTAATACCCCCGAAAACATTCATTTAACCCTTTATCCCTGTATCCGGCGACAAAATTCAAACGGTTCACCCCCATTCATTGCAGGATCATAAGGATTTTAATATTTCCATACACGGAACGCTTTCGCTACACAATAAAAATACAGAACCGAATTTTCATTTTTGTTTTTTATTCTTTTTATCCTTGTTAACTTACAATCAATAATATTTTCTTTAAGACCTGTTTTCGTATTTTCCACTTAACATCTTTCGGTATAAATGTTAACACGTTTTAATACAGTAGTAAAACGCAATAAATTTCTTAGGATGGTGTTTTTTAACTGTGTACGTATTAATGAAACTTTAATATTTCGAAAGAGGTCCTCGTAATCCGTATATATCCTTTCGGGAATCGGGACCATTCTGGAATCTTAATCAGTTCGTATAGTTTTAATTGAAAGTACAACGAGGTGGAAAAACGTGACCGCTTGCTTATTTTTAGCGACGAAATGGACCACGTTTCGTTATACAGAGTGTATTGGATAAATAAAACATAAAAGTTTTTCTAGTAAGTAAAAAGTATTTAAAATATTTTTAGTTTTAACTTACTCAAAAGATGGCACAGGAGGATATTAAAATAATATTAAATTAATAAAAGATGTAAATATGGAAAGATAAATAATACTTACCTTGAATTTCCTCCGTCTTCCAAAGCGTTTTTGTATATTTAAATGTACCTAAGTTTCGATATCTGGCAATTCCATCCTCAAGACAGAAAGAAGTTTGACAGATTAAAAACGTAAATAAATTTCATGTAGTAAACCTGACAAACAATCATTATTAAGCAATATTCTTCTTTTTCTAAAAATATATTTGGTTAGTATTATTTAGTTTAAAAGGTGATCTAAGATAATTGAACTTCCCGGGTTTAGTTGTTCATTCAATACTGTATTTTGAGGATATTTTAGGTGTTTTTTTATTTCATATTCCTTCAAAAAATCAAGTTCTTCTTTTTTGTCACTTATATGAAGTACTTCTATTGTTGTTTCCATTGTGTTATTAAGTGTAGGTTTGTGTTTGGTGTCAATGAGGTGTTTTGCGTAATGTAAATTATCTGGTTGTTTTAATCGATATGCAACAATATATTTAAATAAAATTTAATCATTTAATCCTGAGATTAATAAAAGCTTGTCGTACCATTTGTTGTTTTCTAAAAAACCATTTATATCACAAAAAATTTCATTCAATATTCAACAAACTTTAATGAGACCATAACAAAATATAATCAAATAATAACAAAATGAAATAAAATCATAATAATATAAAATATTTAATTAAACTCTGTATAAATTATCTTCAACTATTCATTTTTTTTGTTATGGTAATTTATCACCCAAAATTACACTAGTTTTATTATTTCAAGATTTCATTGCTTCTTCTTCAATTTCCTCTAAATTTATAAATTTTTCTTCTTCAGAAACGTGTCTGTAAGTAAAATTTTGCACAATTTTTCAACCACTTTGAGATGAAAATTTTGAATAACATGCCACATTTCTTGTTCAAAATTTAAATGAATTTTAAAGAGGAAAATTTTGTCAGCCCATAAAATTTCGTTCCCATCAATAATTTTAATGATAAAATTTACAATGTATTAAAAATATTTGATGACACTACAACTTGCAATGGAAATTTCAAATGTACAGTTTAAAATAAACAGTCAGATGTCTATTTCACTCTTTAATTAAATTATACTTTTCTTGAAAAACACCAGCGATGTTGCTCTTTATAATATCGTTAAAATACTTTTAAATCACATACGGATTTAATTTACCAACTCTTGGAGCTAAACATTCTTCAAAAAACAGCAACCTGAAAAAAAAAACGTGAAAAACATTCTTCAGAAACCTTTGGGGTGAAATAACACAAGTCCTTGTTAATCCAATCATTTTTAAATATTCTGTAAATATGACAGGTCAATTTTTTGTAATCTCATATTTAATTCCAGCTTCTCCGAATATAAACATGGATGGAACATAATCCCCTGTAGCATTCACCAGGCAAATAACCGTTATTAGTTTACCCCTTTCGCCCCAACTTGATTTTGGCCTTTGGGAGCAAATGCCCCTTGAGGCACAGTTACTCCCGTTTCATAAAAATTGGAAATTCTGTTGTACGGAAACTAATAATTATAAAATTTTTTCACAATGTTGGAGAAAAATAGATTAACCTCTTTTGCATTCAAACCTTTTAATCCTGTTAAAGGAAGTTGCCTAAGGTTTTCTTAGAGAAATTTTTAATATTACTCTATAAAAAACAGGTCTTTTTATTAAATTTATTTGGAATCTTGTTTTGTAATTAAATTAATTTATTTGTTGTCTATTTAGCCCAAAAATAACTTTCTGGTGCGCTTATGAGCGGGAATTTCAAATAAAAATAGCGAAATCGGCATTACCCTCCTGCTGACTTTCTAAAAGCAAATTTAGGAGAAATTATTACAACAAAACAATTTAAACTTTCCTTCTTGTCTGTCTAATAAAATGAAACGTTTAAACTTCCACTTGGTTTGTTAACTGTCATGTCAGATTATGCTCCTAATTTAAAATTGTATTTAACTTAACATTTTTTTCCCTTATTGTTTTAACATATTGCGAAGTCCAACTTTTCAAAGCTACCCCCTTTCTCTCTAATTGAATTTAATTAAAATGCTCGCTCTCTTTCATTTACGTGTTTTTAAATTCAAACTAGCAAGATAAACAAATTCGATACATAGACATAGTCTCCTGGTTGTGAAAGGTCACAAATAGACTTTTTGAAAGTACAATGAGTTTTAATTGATAATAAAATTTGCGATTATAAGGGGAAGATTAATTGGTAAATTAGGAAAGGAAAGCAATACTGGCGCAATTTAATAATAAAAAATAAAATTGCAAATGATTACAAATCTAAAATAAACGAAATTATTGAATTAAATAACTTAAAAATTCTCAGTAGAGATTCAATCAAAAAGATTTCAGTTGATGTTAGGAAAGTAGTTAATCAAATGTTCTTTTTAATTATTATGATAAAAAATGTATAATTCAAAAAAAATCTCAAGTAACAAAATTGTAAGGTACGATTAAATCACATAAAGCTACAAAACCAATTATGTTTGTAGTTTCTTATGTCAATACACCGAATAATAAATTAGCAGATATTCTTAATAAAACTTTACCTAATTAAGATTACATATCAAAATATTCAGTAAAAAATAGTTTAATTTAATAAATAAACTAAATACACATAAAATAAATTAAAATACAAAATTAATTTCATTTAATGTTAGTAAAATGTTATCAAAAATTCCTCCATTTGAATGTATACCATTAATAGCTCAATTCTTAGAACTAAAAAACATTAACCAAATTTTAGTTAATGAAATTATAAATCTGCTTAATCAAAATTACTTTGTTTTTGATGAGAAATTTTATATTGAAAATGAAGGATCAATTTTGGCAAATATTTTTATGGATAATTCGGAACAAAAAATGTTTGATTCAAATATCTCCAAAAAATGTATTGTTTTGGTATAGAAATGTTGATGATGTTTTGGCTGATAGATAATTGGATATTTTCTTTGATTTTAATTATTTTCAGTAAATGTGTGACATCTGAATGAATAAACTCGTTAGTTATTAACTCAATATTTTGTCTTATTCCAATATTTTTATAAATTTGGTATATTTTCTGGAAAATATGAGGATGCGAATCAGTGGCACTTGAGGTAGTTGCTGGTGTCGTTGTTTTGCAATTCTGAGACCAAATTTAACCCAGCTACAGTGGCTGTTAAAGTAGATTGCGAGTTGCTTACTAACCACGACGAAGTTGGGAGTTAAGCTATGAGAAACTTGAGGAGTGGATGAATTTCGGAGTAAACATCGAAGTTATCTAATTAAATAAATATTTTCTTGATTTATTAAGCGTCGTTAGTAGTCACAAGTGTGCGATTAAACTATTTTTGTATAACAGGTATTAACTAATTTTGTTTCATATGGCCTTTATAAAAAACTTATATAGAAAAGTTAATTGAAAATTCGGTCTCATGTAAAAGGAAAAATCTGAAAGATAAATTTGATATTCTAAAGAAGGATGGATTATACATATAAGTATTTGACTTGAAACGTGCTTAAAAAAGTTTAAATTATGCTGGAATTTCGTTTTAAAATACTCGAATAAGAACTTTCCTAAAAAAAGTTAATTGAATTTTGCTTGAAAAATATTCGAATCTTTCTTTAGTTTTTCTATAAAAAAGTTTAATTAAAATGCTTTAAAAAATATTTTGTTTCAAAAATGATAAATAATTAAAAAAATTTGAAACAATTTTTAAGCAATTTGAATCAAATAAGTTGATTTTGAATATAAAATTTATCAACAAAGTAATTTTGATTAAATATGTTTATAATTTCATTAATTAAAATTAATGTTTTTACTTTCTAAGAATTTTACTATAAATGGCATATATTCACATAAAGGAATTTTTTAAAACATCTTACTAAAGTGAAATGAAACTAATTTTGTATTTTCATTTAATTTATGTGTATATAGTTTATATATTAAATCTAAGTGTTTTCCATTGAATATTTTGTTGTATAACCTTAATTAGTTAAAGTTTTATTAAGATCCTCTGCTAATTTATTATTCGGTGTATTGACATAAGAAACTACAGGCCTCATTGATTTTGTATCTTTTATGTAGTTTAATCCTACCATATATTTTTGATGATTGATAATTTTTTTGAATTATGTTTTTCATCAGTCAATAAAAAATTTTTATTGATTAACAAGTTCCTTAACATTATCTGAAAATGTTTTTGTAATCATTTTTATTTAAAGTGACGGTTGCATTACTTTTATCTGAATTTGTAACTGTTAATTTATTACTTATAATTTTATTTTTTGTACTTTTTAAAGTTAAAATGTCATTATTAATTTCTTTCTTATTTTGAAAAGTTTGAAATTTTTAATCAAATTACAAATTTAGAATTTTTCCTAATAGAAATTATTAGACTTTAGAATTTAGGTCTTTCGCGTTTTTTCTTATGAAATTCATTTATGTACGAGTACAGATTGAAAAATTGTTAGAAACAATATTTTTTTAGAAAAATTGTATTTATTTTTCAACTTTTCAAGACCTTTCAACTCTTTAAAAATATTGGAACTATTGAAACCACCGAAATATTCATTTACAGCTTTAATAACTTCAATATTCGACAAACCTATTTTGAGATTTAGAAACAGTAAAAAACACTTCGATCTACCCTCGTATTTCCACTGGAACACAAGCATTACAAGAAATATTTTAAACAGATCCTGGAAATAAATAAACGAGGGCGAAAAGGTACGATACTAACCCAATTAATTTATCTTCATTACATAAGGAATTAATCCATCAGTATCCAAAGTTAAAGTTACCTTCAAATACCGAAATTAAAGACAATATAGACAAATTAACTCCCTTCGGTGAAGTTTGTTATTTCGAATGTAGTGAGTAACACGAGCAAGAGCTCAAACTCAAAACTTTACAATTACCGAAAAGGTAATTACCACTAATGAAATTTCTGCCCAATCAATCTTCACCACTGAAGTACCTCCACCCACCGGCCTATAAATGGAATTAACATTTTCACGTGAAACTCCGGCGAACAGTTCAAAATGAAAGATGTAAATGCGGTGACTGACCGATGGGCCGTTTAATGAGCTCCAGCCAGTGGCGTTGCCACGTTTTTGTTTCTCTTTTACTATGTATGTTCTTGGAAACGTCAAGAATATTCTGGTAGACATCAGGAATATTCTGGTAGACATCATGAATATTCTGGTAGAGATCAAGAATATTCTGGTAGAGAACAAAAATATTCTGGTAGACATCAGGAATATTCTGGTAGAGATCAAGAATATTCTGGTAATTATCAATAATTTTCTGGAATATTCGAGAAGGTAAGAATACGTTATAATACGCATTTTATTAAATCAAAGAAAATTGAAACAAATACAATGATGTATATTCGATAAATATGAAGATAGGGGAAGAAAACTCATTTCCTTTTTTTGGTTCTAGTTTTTGAAAATTTTATCAAAGAACGTAGTTTTCTTTGTAAATCAATTTTTTTTTTAATATCACTACCGATTCGTTTGAGAAAAATCCATCGTCATTCCGGTTTCAAAAATATAAAAACATGTTATTGAATTCGCACAATAGAAAATTATTAATATTAAAAGAATGTAATAAATTCCGAAGTTTATTTTTCTTGAATAATAAATGTCGTAATTAAAATTGTTGGAATTTAGTCAAATGTTTAATATTTGCCAAGCAACTGGTATGACATTTCGATCATCTTTCATCATACTATTAATAAATGTTGAATGGTATTTCGTAATATATTTATATGATAAAATTTACAATAATTTGAATATTTAAGGTAATAGTGGTATTAAACTAAACAGTATAATTATGTTGGATACAAAAAAAAATCTCAAATTAGAAGAAGGAATTTAAATTTTTTTCGTTCAGACAAATATGTCAGAAGCAGCTTTTTATTATTTCAACTTGTTTGAAATTAGTAAATTTTAACGAGAAAATTCAAATTGTTTTCAAATTTTTGTCGTAAAATCTCAATTCTTTACAATTTTATAAGAAAATTTTGCCTACAACTCTTATTTAATTTGTTTTTTATATCTCTTTTATTACATTAATTAAAGAAAATATGAGGAATTTTAGAATGTTAATAATTTTCTTAAATACTGTAGATTTTGTTTGCAAATATTTTTTCTCTTGCCAAAAAAAATTATTTGTGTATTTTGAAAAAGTGCTTTCATTGAAAAATTTGTAAAAAAGAATTTGGTTTTTGGTCCTTAAAATATGAAAACTGGTATTTTCTCTAATAAAGTATTAATTTTATTTGAAAAAATTAGATTTTTCCTTCGAAAAATTTTAAATAAACAAAAACTCCAAAATAACGCTTTACAATTAGTTCCACCAATATGAAACTAACTCCAGATTAATCAATATTTACAAATTTTAATACAGCGAGTTTTCAAAAAGTGTGACCCACCAAACTAATTTTTTTGACATAAAACACAACGTATTTTATTTTACCAACATACTATCCATAAACTATATTTTTGCGAAGGTAAAAAGAAGGGAGTTCCACCCATGCGTCCGCATATTCGTGCAGGGAGAACTCTTGCATTGATTGATGAGCCACATAATTGCGAATACCTTCTTTACAACATTACACGTACGCTATTAAAATTCCTTTATACCCAATATCACAGCTCCCATCAGTCCCTGGCTTTTTTCCACTGACGTCAAAAGGTCTTTAGTGCAACCAACGCTCGTGTGTTAATTAGCGCCTACGTGGAACCATAAAGAGTTCAATATGCTTTTTTTTTGTAAATTTCGGTTGCATAATTTTTTTTGTTTTGGTGGATACGGATGTCGGGTTCGAAATTGATGTTTGATCGAGTGTTCAAGGAAAATAGAAGTAATTTCTACAGAGTGTTCGCGAAAATAATGCGTATTTTTAAATGGTATGTAGAACGTGTCATTTGCAACAAAATATTCTAATAAATTTTTTTCCCGACATTAGTTTATACTAAAATTCACTTTAAACGTTCATTCGAAAATTTATACTTTTAATAAAAATATGTGTCATGCAACCGAGGAATATTTACCTGATTAATCATAAAATTGTGTTAGTTTGCAGAAAATTCAGATCGTTTAATCGTGTTAAGTTTATCGTTTAGAAAAGTAGTTTCAATAATTCATTGATAAATGGCATTTTAATGTTAATTAATGTTAATTAATCTAATCCGCGATGTTTTGTGTCATCGTCCCAAATATTATTAGAAATTTTAGTGCGTTAACTAGAAAAATTAGTGGTAGAAATTGTTCGAATATGTAATAATTGCCCGGAATACATTTTTCACTCTTCTACATCCCCTGTAAAAAAACCTATTTTTAGAACATTTAAAAAAAACATTGTTTATACTTGACTGAGTTATCGGTGTTGCTTAGTTACTTTTCGGCAAATAATATTTGCAGAGATCTAAAATACTAATATTTATTAATTTGAAATCGCATATGGCTTTTTTTATAATACAATTTTATTCTGCATACGTTTTTATACCTCATCCATAAATATGTGCATTATATGGATACTGTATAAGGAAATAATAAATAGACTAATGCCATATAATTTTTTTTGTAGACCGAACAACAATTATCAGGAAAACTATGTGGGATGTTGTGTTATCGTGATTGAATCGCTTTCTTGAAGACCAATAAGATAACAATGGTTAATTGGCAAATAGTTGGGAATAGGGGATAACAAAACAACAAAAACAAATCGATAAAAGTTTACAGGACTACACAGGGAAAACTCAGAATGGATAATATTTACTATGTTGTAGTATCTTTATTTTTAAGTTCGTAAAACCATCTAATTATTGCTTACAATATCTTTAAACGTTACATTTTTCTAAGCCTGAAGCTCGTCCAAATAAAATTTGCTTGAATATCTTAAAACTAGCTTCAAACATTTTTAAATAGCTTTAAATATTTGTAAAAATTAATTAAGTTCCCTAAAAATTAAAAATTAAGTTTAATACATTTCTAAGTTTCAAACGTGTTCGATTATACTGTCAATCTCACTTGAAATTTGGTTAAAAACTATTAAAATTAAAAATCACAGAATTTACTAACAAAAACTCCTTGAAAAAGCTTAAAATTTCCCATTGTTTAATATTTGAATATTAGCAAATGACAATTCATATTTTAATTGAAATTTGTTTAGAAAATATTAAAACTTGCTTAAAAAAATTAGAAATTGCTTTGTAAATTTTGAAGAGTAGGTATGTAAAAGCCCTAGAACTCGCTAAAAAATCGCTTGAAAAAAATTTTGTGAACTTGAATATTTATCAATTCAATGTTTCAATTTTAGGTGAAAATCGATTAGAAAAGTAATGAATTGCTTAAAAAATTTATAAACGGCTTAAAATTTTCATAAAATTTTTCAAAATCTACTAATAATTGCTTAAAATATCTTAAAATTTGACACTATTCTAGATTTAAAGATTGTCTGATTAAAAATTCAATCTTACTTCAAATTTTCAAAAAAATCTTAAAATAAATTTCAAAAATGTATAAATAACTCAAAATTTCTTTTGGATGAATTAAAACTTGTAAATAGTTAATAACTTGCTTAAAAAAATTATAAACACCTTAAAATAAAAATTCCTCAAAACCTGTTATAAATTGCTTTTAAACTTGACACTTTTATAAAATTGAAATATGTCTTACTAAAGTTTAAATATCGCTTAAAATTTACTTAAAAAATCTTAAAACTATAGATTAAAAAACATAAATAAGTCGAAATCTCTTTTTGATAACTTTACTTAAAAATCACAGAACTTGCTGATAAATTACTTGAAAATGATTTAAATTTCACACATTTCTAAATTTGAAGTTTATTCAACTGAAGTTTGACTCAATTTCTTTATTAATGCAGTACATATTGACAATTTATATTTTTAATTATGTGAAGTTCGTTACTCATCTCGAGGGAATCTATTTTTTTTTTTTTTTTTTTTTTTTTTTCGAGCGGAGAGTGAGTGTGTGCATTGCTCAGTGACTTCTTAACGACTTTTTTTTTGAAAGAGCGGACGTGATTGTGATGATCACGACTGATTGGTTAATTGTGTGCTCATAGGGCAGTTTTAATTGGTCAATTTTTATAGTGAATATTAGCGAAATGTTGATTGGTTGAAACAAACGTGACAGATGGAATGCATACAATTATGTTGAAGAATTTACAGGGTGGAAGAATGTGAGTTGAATATTATTTTAACATGTTTAAAATGATTGAATTTTAAACAGCATCCGTTGCTACAAGAATAAAGTTTCCCAGAAATATCTGGTAAAGGATGTACTCAGCAATTACTAGATCTGTATCGGTATCGCTTATAGGCACAATTATACACAGTTATTGTAAAAAAAAAAGAAAAATCTCCGTGTCTAAGAGAAAGAACTTGTAAAAGAAAACGGTTTAACAAAGATTCATCGGTCAGGAACAATCTAAAAAGCTTTCACCGAATCCGACGCCTCTAACTGGATAAAATCGTCCTCAAAGTAGTGTCTCAAACTAAAACTAGCGCTCGGTGTGCTCGAGTTCAATTCCGTGTGAAATACTCGAACGATAATTCATAGTGACGCGGCTAAGAAGTCCTGGTTTTGACGGAAAATTTAAATCTAACATGCATTATACGCTACAGCTGATCTCTTGACGTAATGAATTAAGACGTCCTTATGTTCTTGACTGATAAAATGATTGATGCAGTTCGGAAACGTTTGCAAATTTCAGAAGGCGAAACTCGGATTGGGAATTTCGCGGAGCGAATTAAATCGGAGATAGACGTCCCAGATGAAAATTGATTCTGTCAGAATACGATTATCTGCTGTATTTGCTTTCGTGATCCGTTAAACTTTGGTAAAGATGATCAATTATTTTGATTGATGTTGGTACAAATAAGACACTTTAACCTCGACAGCAAAATTTGTACCTGGGACATACGGTTCACATTATATAAATTGTCAGATATAAATTTAGTAAACTAATAATTGCATATCCCTGCGATATTCAGTGAACGTTTATATTAATATACGACTAGTTTTAGAAAATCTTTAAAACTTATAAATAATACAACATAATTAAAATTTTTATATTAATCTTTCTAAAATGGCAGTGGTTTTCGAAAAATGCCCATTTTTCAAATTGGATGAATTTTCTCATTTACATTTATTAACTTTATTATAGGAAGTCCAATTTTCATATTTTCAGAAGAAACCCCAAATTATTTTCGAATTATCGTAATGAAATTAGAACTATATTAAATTTTTCGAAAATCTCAAATTTTATAAAAAATTTTGAATAAAATCCCAATCTATTACATTTTTTTTAACAAGGAAATAACTTCATTTCTTCATGGAAGAAGCTAACTTTTTCAAATCAAATTAATACTTTATTTACTTTATCATATTTTTAGGAGAAAATTCAAATTTCTTTTAATGTCTTGTAATAAAATCACAAATTTATCAAATTTTTTGAAGACAACCTCAATTTTTATTAAATTTTTTGTATAAAATCTTCTTACATGTTTATGTTTTGAGAATATCTCAAATTATTTCTATTTTAAGCAATTAAATGGCACCTATTTCAAGTTTTTCTAAAGTCCCTATCATTTCAATTTTTTTTATGAAAAATTTAATATTTTTAAAAAATTAATACAATTTTTTCTAAACAAATCCCAATTGTTTTGTAGAAAATCAATCCCTTTTTTTAATATTTATTGAAGAATATCAATTCTTTTTTTAATTTTCTGGAAAAAATCAACCCTTTTTTAAAATTATTCAGATAAAACTCCAATGTTTCTATTTTTTCGTAGAAAATCTAAATTTTTTCGGAAAAACTTTTAAGAATATCCCAAATTTTTCAAATTTCAAAAACCAAATTCTTTATTACGTAACGGTTTTAATTCTAATCTTTTGTAATTTTGTCTTCCTTTTTTGGATTAAAATACCAGAATTGTTACCTTTAATATTGATGTGGAAGAAATTTTTTGTTGTTTCTTCTTCTTGAATTAAAAAACTAGTTCTAATTTCTAAACAAATATCAGTGAATACATAAAGAGGTCAAGTGAATTGAATGCACGTTACCACCAGGACTTTTCTATGCCACTATGAATTATCGTTCGACCTCAGAATCGAACTCTAAATTGACACATTTTCTGAACAGTTTCATTAATCTGTAACCAGTGGGAATTGATGTGGACTTCTTTTATTATGATCGAGATGATTGGAAAGGAAAGCTTCGACGCATGTCTTGTAATCATACAAAATTTGGAGTTAATAATAAATAAGTCCATTAATTCAGAAAGAAAACTGAGTACACAATAAAGTAAATTGCGAAAAATCGGAGAAATAAATAGTGTAACCGAGCCATTTAGCAATATAGTAATCGTTATTTTTATTATAAGAATCTAAAAGACTTTAACAAGACATTTGAATTTATTTAGAGTTGCCAACTAATAACCAATAGTGACCCTAAAAAGCAAGAATTCTATGAAATATAGTAGATCTTTCGAAAAAATACACAAAAGGTTTTATTAATTAAGTAACACATCTTAAACCTCTTTTTAAAAGAATTTATTACAAAAATGTAAAATTGACACTTGTAACTCTAATAAATATTTGATTAATGCAATGTATCTGATATTCTTTAACAAATTTGTCGTAAGAACTTAAATTCTTTCCCGCTCGGTATAAAATAACTCATTAACATACCTGATGTTTTATATTTTAATGATACAAAATTTGGAGTTAACAAGTAAATCCTTTAATTCAGGATCTAAGAAAACTGGATACACAAAAAAGTAAAAATAGGAGAAATAAATAGTGTAACAGGGTCATTTAGCAATTTAGTAATCGTTTATTTTCATTATAAGAATCTAAAATAAAATAAACTTAAAACGATTAAACGATCCGATTCATCTTCAAACTAACACAATTTTATGATTCATCAGGTAAATATTCCTCGGTTACATGACACATATTTTTATTAAATGTCTGAGGTATAAATTTTCCAGTAAATGTTTAAAGTGAATTTTTGTATATACTAATGATGTTAGAAAAAAATGTATTAGAATGTTTTGTTGCAAATGACTACATACCATTTAAAAGCATGCATTATTTTCGGAGAGGCCCTGTATATGTACACTGCAATTCAGTTTTCGCAAAATGCATCTATCATTGTTAATTCTCCTATCTTTTATCTTCACCCTCCATCCACTTCCATCTCTCCACGATGGGATCATAAGTCCCATAAGTGTCAAAGACAAACCATATCGTTAATATCTGATGCAGATACTCATCTCCTGTCATCTTTTATTCAACAAGACTAATTGACCTTCTTTTTTCAGATGAGCCCTTCACGATTTTCGCCCCTCAGAATTCGGCGACTAAACGAGCCGAGAGTCTCCTGCATCAACCTGAGCTGATCAAAAAGTTGTTGCTGGATCATGTTGTGCTCGGATCTCTCATCGACCTCACGAATGTTACGCGTGGAACGACGCTGAAAACTCTCGGGGGGAAAACTGTTAATGTACGAGTGACGAAAGAACACAATCTTCAAACTAACGATGCTAATGTGATAGAGAGGAAAGTTGTTGTTCCTAATGGTATGTATTTTTTAGAAATTGTTTTATTTCATCGTATGGCCATCAGCAGCAAAATCCGATTTAAAGAAGATACGGTCGATAGAAAATTCATGTTACAGATTAATTGAGGGGAAAATAAGAAGGGGCATTTGGTGGTACAAACATATATGATCAAATAAAATGTAAACTACAAATCATATCACGAATGCTGGAAAAAATTCAATTAACTTTTTATTTCACTTTTCCTGGTTTCCTGCTTTTATGAATATTATCCCTGAAAAATACTCACTGTTTTAAGAATAAATAATACATTTTTTATCTTTATTTCCATTATCATTTTCAACTTTAATAATGATCCTAAAAAATAGTTTGATAGTTCCTTTATATAATTTAAGAAAAATTGGCAACTTTTACATTGCGAAAGAAAATGAATAGAGTATTACACATTTTTAGGTTTTTTTATTTTTTTGAAATGAAAAATACCTACAAAAATAACTGCAAATACCTTCGTTCATCACAAGAAAGAATTTTCTCTAATTCATTAAATTTGTGACACTTTGTATCACAATTATCTTTTTTTTGTATTGAACATTGGAGAAAAAAATTATCATTATTTCGTTCCTAAAAAAATAGTTTGATAGTTCTTTTCGCATATATTTTGAGAAAAATTGCCAACTTTTACTTTGCGAAAGAAAATGAAAAGATTATTACACATTTTTAGGTTTTTCTATTTTTTTGAAGTGAAAAATACCAAAAAAATAATTGCAAATTCCTTCGTTCGTCACAAGAAAGAATTTACTCTAATTCATTAAATTTGTAACACTTTGTAACATAATTATCCTTTTTTTTTTTTTAATGAACGTTGGAGAAAAAAATGTTCATTAATTTATTCCTGAAAAAATAGTTTGATAGTTCTTTTCGCATATATTTTGAGAAAAATTGCCAACTTTTACTTTGCGAAAGAAAATGAAAAGATTATTACACATTTTTAGGTTTTTCTATTTTTTTGAAGTGAAAAATACCAAAAAAATAATTGCAAATTCCTTCGTTCGTCACAAGAAAGAATTTACTCTAATTAATTAAATTTATAACACTTTGTAACATAATTATCCTTTTTTTTTGTAATGAACGTTGGAGAAAAAAATGTTCATTAATTTATTCCTGAAAAAATAGTTTGATAGTTCTTTTCGCATATATTTTGAGAAAAATTGCCAACTTTTACTTTGCGAAAGAAAATGAAAAGATTATTACACATTTTTAGGTTTTTCTATTTTTTTGAAGTGAAAAATACCAAAAAAATAATTGCAAATTCCTTCGTTCGTCACAAGAAAGAATTTACTCTAATTCATTAAATTTGTAACACTTTGTAACATAATTATCCTTTTTTTTTGTAATGAACGTTGGAGAAAAAAATGTTCATTAATTTATTCCTGAAAAAATAGTTTGATAGTTCTTTTCGCATATATTTTGAGAAAAATTGCCAACTTTTACTTTGCGAAAGAAAATGAAAAGATTATTACACATTTTTAGGTTTTTCTATTTTTTTGAAGTGAAAAATACCAAAAAAATAATTGCAAATTCCTTCGTTCGTCACAAGAAAGAATTTACTCTAATTAATTAAATTTATAACACTTTGTAACATAATTATCCTTTTTTTTTGTAATGAACGTTGGAGAAAAAAATGTTCATTAATTTATTCCTGAAAAAATAGTTTGATAGTTCTTTTCGCATATATTTTGAGAAAAATTGCCAACTTTTACTTTGCGAAAGAAAATGAAAAGATTATTACACATTTTTAGGTTTTTCTATTTTTTTGAAGTGAAAAATACCAAAAAAATAATTGCAAATTCCTTCGTTCGTCACAAGAAAGAATTTACTCTAATTCATTAAATTTGTAACACTTTGTAACATAATTATCCTTTTTTTTTTGTAATGAACGTTGGAGAAAAAAATGTTCATTAATTTATTCCTGAAAAAATAGTTTGATAGTTCTTTTCGCATATATTTTGAGAAAAATTGCCAACTTTTACTTTGCGAAAGAAAATGAAAAGATTATTACACATTTTTAGGTTTTTCTATTTTTTTGAAGTGAAAAATACCAAAAAAATAATTGCAAATTCCTTCGTTCGTCACAAGAAAGAATTTACTCTAATTCATTAAATTTATAACACTTTGTAACATAATTATCCTTTTTTTTTTTTAATGAACGTTGGAGAAAAAAATATTCATTAATTTATTCCTCAAAAAATAGTTTTATAATTATTTTCTTATATATTTTGAGAAAAATTGACAACTTTTACTTCGTGCTAGAAAATCAATCAAATTTATAAAAATTTGTAATATAATTACCTATTTTTATTTTAAAAATGTTTCTAATAGTGTAGATAAAAAATAAATGTAATAAACATTGGCAAAAAAAACTGATTACTTTCTCCTAAATCCTTGTATCTTATTCCTGCAATACTGATTACTGCCATAAATCCCACAACGTAAAGGTTGAATCTATTTATCGAACTCATCAATTTCATCTTATTTGTAGGTCTGTTAGTTATCCTGGACGGGTATCTATTTCCCGAAGAACAAGAAACAAACCAAAACGAATCGACGTCGATCTCGTCGACGTCCTCGTCAGTGTCATCGTCGCAGGAAAAACTCGTTGATGCGGCGGCCTCGTTTTCGGCAAATTCCAACGAAAACACTAAAAATCAATCGAACACCACGTTCGTCGAGAACATTATGGAGGTGCTTTCGTTCCTTAAGAGCGGCGTTAGGGTCTTTCAACACTTCTTATCGCGATCAAACGTCTCCAACTTACTACTTCAAGGTGGGTAATTGAAATTTAATCTGATTTTATTTTATTTATTGATCGGACGTGTTTCCAGCATTCTCGAGGGGTGCTTTTATTTTTTATAATTGGAACAATTTTCTACTAAGTTTAATGGTTAACTAGTGTATATTAGGATTAACTTAACTCAATAAAACTTAGGATTATATACAGGACGTTCCAAAAAAGAATTACGAATTAAACAGTATATTAAAATTACTCCTTGCATACGGGACACACTGTGTTATAATTTTGTGTTTTTAATCGCTCTTTTTTATAATTTTTTCTTAGTTGAGTTTATTTTAATACGGGAATTTTTCCCAATTAATAGAAAAAAAGTCACTAGAAAATTTAAGAGGTGTTACTCAAAAAATGCAAAAATTGGTGTTTTCTCTGAAACATTCCAAAAGCGTTGCAATTTCATGAAAATCCAAAAAAAAATAGAAAAATATATCTAAAGAAACTAGGATATTCAATGAAATGTTAGCATTTAATCCGTTAAAGTAAATGAAAAAATTGACAAATTTGTAACAATTGTATATCTTTTATATTAATATTAATTATATAACTTTTTTGAAAGTATTTGACTTTTCAAGAAAAAAGAATTGATTTTATAAAAATATTTTGCCCTCAACCCTATATTTAATTTATTTTTTCTATATCTTTGATTGCATTAATGATAAAAAATATGACAAATTTTATAAAATTAATATTTTCTAAAATATTGCAGATTTTGTTGGTAAATATTTTTTCTTTTGCCAAAAAAATCTTATATATTTATTTTGAAAAGGGGCTTTCATCAAAAAATTTGTAAACAAATTTGATTTTCACCTTATTCAACATATTTTTCTCAAATAAAACGAAAACACTGGGAAATTTTTGAAATATTTAAAAAAAATTTGATGCTCTTCTTCTTCTAAAAAAATTTAACGGAAAAATTAAGATTTTGTACAAAGAAATGAATAAATTAGAATTTTATATTACAATTTTTAAAAAGAACTGATGTTTTTCAAATATAAAAATAATTTGCTGCAATTGTATTTATTTTTTTTTAAAATACAGATTTTTCATAAAAAAATTTCGAACTAATAGTGATTTCAGTTGATTTTATCCAAAAAAATCGTGAATTTCTTCGAAACATTTGATAAATTAGTGTTTTATTACAAGAATATGAAAAAATTTGGATATTCTCCGAAAAATATGAAATCTGAGATTCTCTCTGATAAACTTAATAAAGAATTAATTGTATTTGAAAAAATATAATTTTTTCATAAAAAAAATCGATTTTCTTTCTAGAATTGAAAAATATTCGGCATAATCTTAAAATAATAAAAAAAACTTTAATAGATTAAGATTTTCTTTCAAAATTTAAAAATAGTTGCGATTTTATTACAAGAATTCGAAAGTAATTTGGGTTTTCTTCTAAAAATAATAAAATGAAAACTTCCTCTACTAAAGTTAATCTACATTGAAAAAATTTTTGATTTCAAAAAGGTTGCAATTTCATGAAAACAATTTGAAAAAAAAACATATCAAAAAACTTTAAAAATTAAAATTTTCTTCAGAAGAATGAAAAATTAAAATATTTTATAAACTATTGTTTTTCTCGTTATTTCTACTACTTCTTTCTAATTTATTATAATTTCGGAAATTGTATTATTAATCGATTCAATTTACACTTGAATATTGAATACGGGATAAGTACATAAATCGGAGAGAAAAGTAATTTTAGCTAAACAGTGGACACAAACAAATAACTTAAATTAAGAAAATGCAATAAGCAGAAGCCGCAAAGCTACATTAATTTTCGTGAAAAAGATCTGAAAATTGTCGTCTTTTATTCGCTAACTTTACCTTTTTGCGAGTTTCTACCCCTGTAACCTAATTTCTTTTCTTTTTCTAAAAGAACAACATACTTAGAGTTAAATTAAAAAAAAGAAACATCTATTTAATGGGGATAATTTTATTTGAGGGTTTGTGTTTTTTTTTTAAAGGACGAAATATTTATTATCTTGCTTATTATAAAGACCTGTACTCGCTCCTCTATTACCATCCATTTTCAAATTATCTTAATTAAAAAAAAACAGTCTTGTTGGCACCAAAGATTTATTAAATATTTTCTTAATATAAAAGGAATATATGTTTTTTAAATATTTGTTACCTGAACTAAATATTTCCTATACAAAATTTATATCAAATATTGTTTATATCTTTGAAAAATAATATTTGCTAAATAATATTCAAAAAAGATCGTATGTATATTTAATAAATATTTTGGAAAGATTAAGTAAAAAGTGAAAATTGTATTTGTATCAAAAAAAATAAAAATTAACATCCCTCAATTATTTGTTTTTGGATTTTTTAAAATTTGTTTGTTTAAAGTCCAGATTCATCAAAATCTCAACTTCAAAAAGTCGAGATTTTTAAGTAGAACACGAGCTTTTTCGTTTAAAATTGAGATTTATTAATATTTTTCTCTAAAGTCGAGATCTTAAACAAAATATGATTTTTTTATTTTTTTTTACTTTGATATCAAGATTTAATCAAATTTGAACTTTAAAATATCGACTTAAAAACCGAAGTATTTAACTCGTGATTGTTTACTATTTTAAAGAAAAATAATTAGATTTTGTATTTTTTTATTGAAAATCGAGATTTAAATTCATTAAAATCTAGAAATTAGAATTAGAAAGTCAAGATTTTTTAAGATCTCGACTTCATAATCGATTGATCGATTTGAAATTTTATCGAAAAATTTAAGGGAATTGATTATTTTTTCAAAAAATGAGAATAAATTAAAATTTTTCTGGAAAAAATTTTCTATTATAAAACGATAAAATAATAATTTTAAAATCGCCGTTTAATAGTTCTAAAAAAATATTGCAATAAAAATATTTTATAATTATATTACAGTTATTTAATTACGAAAATTTGAAGAAATAGGTTTTACCAAAGAATGTGAAGAAACTTTGATTTTCTCTATAAAATATAAAATTCGGTTATTTTCTTAAAAAAATGAAAAAATGGAATTTTTTGAAATATTTGGAAAAAATGAGATTTAAACACAAATTAAAAAAAAATATTTATTTAATGAAGATAATTTTATTTTGAGGATTGGTGATTTGTTTTATAGAAAAAAAAACATTATCTTGCTCATTATAAAAACCTTCTCTATCCCCATCCATTTTCAAATTACATTAATTAAAATTAAAAAAAAATCACTATGTGACAGTGACATATTTTTCTGAAATTTCCAATTACCATCGGTACACCGTTACTCAAAAATAAAACGGCCGACAACATAATTGAACCAATTTGCTTTTCCACTTGGAGAGTGCATTGAAACGAACAAATTTTTTATATTTTTTAATCGGAATTTGACGAGATTTATCGGAAAAATAAGACAACTTAATGACTCTCTGCAGTTTTATGGGATTATTGGAAAAACGAAGAGACGCAAAGAAGGAGCTACATCCGGAACGAGTAACGCAATAACAAGACCATCTGGTTCGATGTCAGTGTTGTCCTTTCGTTTTTGTCCTTAGGGTTCAATCTATAAGATAAAGACAATAAATTGCCATGTCATAAAATAAGGGTGAAGTTTGTACGTTGTTAACGCGGTAAAAAACATTTCTACAGGATGTTAAAAGTGTATTGGACATTTTTGGTTCCTTTATCCTTTTGTTGAGCTCTTATTGAACCACTACTCTTGTTTTTCCATGTTCCTGTTTCTAGTTTTTACTAAACTTAAGTTTTTATTTTTTCCCAAAACCTTTAATTTGACATTATTACTTGTTTTTTTGTATATTTATATTTTACTAGATCTGAAGATGACCTTAAAGGGTCTAAACTAGTTGTTTAATAAAATTACTCATGTTACGCCACTGACTATTTTATAATAATTCAAGAAATAGAATAATATATAAGAAAGGACTAAAGTAACTCATTTACTTCCGTGAGATTGAAGGAATTAAGTCACTTTAGCATATAAGCAACTTTTCGGAAAAAATAAAAAGGAAAAACGTATTTTTTTATTAGAAAAAAATAATCGTCACGCCTATGCTAGAGTAAACAAAAAAATCATTTTGGCATTGAAAAAAATACTTGTTTGTCATGATCTCCATATTTAGTTTTTAAAACAAATGATACTAATGCACCCGTACAAGATTTATAATATAAATATAAAAGTTTTTATTTTTTATCAGTCTTTCCGAAATATTTATATAATATAAAGCTATTAAATATTTTGTATACGCAAAGAAACGAATATTTACTGTTTATTATTTAGCAAATATTACTTTTCAAAGATATAAACACTATATTGATTATAATATTTTATATATATATATACCGAAAAACAAAGATTTATTAAACACTAAGTTTGGATAACAAATATTTAAAAAATATAATATTTCTTTTATATAAAGAAAATATTTACAAAAGACTTGGTGCTGTCAGGGTAAGAACTGTAATTTTAAACTAAAAAAAATTTTAACAACTGGGATTTCAACATCCAACTAGAAAGGTCTTTTCTTAATCTATTTTAATATTTTGTTCATACTTCTGGTTTGGTCTATTATTAACATTTCTGCATCCAACTAAAAGTCTTTTTCTGCTGTATTTTAATATTTTCTTCATATTAATTTGGTCGATTATTATGATTTTCGCAATCGACTAGAACAATATTTTTTACTTTTTTTTAGCAATAGAATATTTTCTATTTATATTAATATTTTGTTCATACTACTTTTATTCTAAGAAAAAATATTTTTAGTATCTGCAATACGACTTGGCACAGTAAATTAGAAAGATAAACTAATTATTAGAAGGAGAGTAGTGACCCCCTTAGCGCTCGCCCCCCCCCCTACCCCCCCCCACCTATTCGCCTAAAACATGAGCATCTGGATGGATGTTGCTCCAGAAATCCGTCGAAGCTGAGGCAATTTCATTACGAAAATTACTTGTAGAGCCGAGACAAACAATCTTTTTTATTATCACTTGAGCGGGACCGTCGACATCTCGTTAATTCTGCGAAAAAAACGGCCGTATTTAATTCGAATCTCTTAGTCGTGAAATCCTATAAAGTGACATTATGTTAAATTAGTTTTTTTTTAAGTAGTATCGGATACGTGACAGCTCAAGAACCAGAGACACGGTTTTGGTTACTGACGCAGTTACTGAATCGATACTGGCTTCTCGGTAGAATAATAAGAAAAGTAAATGCGACCAGAAGAATAAATAAAAAAAAGTATGCTAAACCGGCTTTGGTAGTTGGGTGCGATGAGCGTCCAAACATTTAGACCCAGAATCTGGATATTCGTGGATAAGTCCCAGATATTAATTAACTTTTTTTTAAATGATTTGTTAAATATTTGTCGCAACATATTTTTACATATTTTTTACAAATATTGGTTAAAAATGATCTACTATTATAATAATATTTTCTGTTCCATTATTAGGTATTACCAAAATAGATTGATTATTAATATTATTTTTTTTTAATTTCACGATTTATTGTTAATAATATTATATTCCAACCGTCTTTAATGCTCATCAACGGAGAATTTAAAAGTTCTGATTTTATTGAATCTCAATTTTAAATCGGGAATTTAAAAAATGTCGAATTTTGCTTCTAAATTTCGAGTCGAAATTTTAGTGTTTTACTTCAAAAACTTGACGTTAAAGTTTACTTTTCAATAAATCTCGATTTTCATGCAGATTTATTATTGTCTCGTATTTTTTTCAAGATCTCATTTGTAAAGTCGAGATTTTAATGAATCTCGATGTTGAATTTGAGATTTTAAATATTTCTCGATTTTATATTAAACATTTTACGTGTAAATCTTGACTTTTGAATTCAAAATTTCGACAAATTTCGCAAAAAAGTATCAAAAAATCTTGCCTTATACTTTAAATTTCGACTTTAACGTCACTTTATAACAGTTTAACGAATCTCGTCTTTAAAAGAGAAATTTTTTTTCAAGTTCTCAATCTCAAAATCGGGAATGTAAAAGACAAATTTTAAAAATATCGAATTTCACTTCTATATCACGACTCTATGTTCTCGTATTTTACTTTAAAGTTGACGTTTCAATAAATCTCCATTTTATATCAGAAATCTTAAAAAATTGTGCTTCACATATCTCGACTTTTGAATCAAAATTTCAATGCCCTCGACTTTAAACACGAAATCTTCAGAAATCTCGACTTTAATTCAGAAATGTTAAAACAAATCTCGGCTTTTTCTTTCAGATTGCGATTTTAAAGTCGAGATTTTAAAAATCTCGATTTTGAAGTCTAGATTTGAATTAAATTCAATTCAATGAGCAAAATATTGATAATTAATTATTATTCTTTAACAACTACAATTTAAAGATGATATTCCAATGACCTCGACTTTAATATGGAAATTTTAATTAATCTCGATTTTAAAGAGAGAAATTTTAATAAATCTCGATTTTAAACCAAATATATTACAAAAATGGCACATTCTACTTCAAAATCTCGACTTTTTGAAGTGAAGTTTTCGATGAATCTCCACTTTAAGGTCGAAGTTCATGAATTTTGGTTTTAAAAACACGAATCTCAAAAAATCCCAAAACTCTACTTTAATATCGAAATTTTAATTAATCTTGATTTTAAAGAGACAAATTTTAATAAACCTGTGATAAAGAAAAAATAAAAAAACAAAAAATTGAGGGAAGTTAAATTTTTATATTGATACAACTACAATTTTTATTATTTGTTTATTGTTTTCAAAATATTTATTAAATATTTATAGAAGCTATATATTTACGAAATATTACTTTTCAAAGATATAACAACATTCATTAAATCGTTGATATAAATATTGCAAAGTAAATATTTAATAAATATTTAGTTGAGCTAATAAATATATAAAAAACATATCATTATTCTTTAATGTAAAAAAAATATTTAAAAAATCTTTGATGCTAACCTGAAAGGAAAAAATACATTTATAATAAAATAGCATTCTGAAATGGTGGTCAAATGAACCACAAAAATCGAGAATAATAGTTTACATTACCTACTCATTGAGTAATACACTATTAACACTCTTACCGCAGAAAATTAACAATTTAATGAACTTTTCAAAGTTATTCTTATCTTTCATTTCTATGAACGTTCAAAATAAATAAAAAACTTTAAATTCGTGAGAAAACTGCAGAAGTGATAAAAATCGGAAAGATGCAGACTATCCCGTTTCTATTCAGATTGCAGACTTCATGTAATTGAACCAATTTACAACTGAGACGTTCCCTTTTCGAGAAGACCGTCATTATTTTTATATTTTTAATCTAAAAGAGTTATGGGAATAAGTCTACTCCAATTTTTCAAGAATTAGATTGACCGGATTTAAGGATTCAGTTTTAATAAGGTTTCGTTTCTAAATTATTTTCGATTAAAGAGCGAATATTTGTCAATCGAAGAGATTTTCTAGTGATAACTATCTAATCAATATTTATAAAAAAAATAATAAAAATATAACTATTTAGTTGAATGTAAGGTCATATTTACTAATAGAAATAACTTTAAATTAACCACACCAGAAGATTATTTCACTAATTGGAGAAATAGTTTCATTAGTATTTATTACTAAAAAATTGCTTTTTTCTGGTACTCAAATCAACGTTATTATTACTTTAAGAGGCTATAATAATCAAATTATTATTATTATCTTTGCACAACCCTGCTTAAAAAATTGTTTATACAGTCAGTTTCAACAACACAGTGAATTTAAGAAATAATTGGTAAAATTACCAGTAAAAATAACTTAAAATTAACGACACAAGACAATTATTTCACTAGTTAGAGGAATAGAATGTATTATTACAAAATTACTTATTTCTGGTACTATAAATGGACGTTTTCCTAAATAATTGAGTTTTGAACTACTTAAACACCAAATTAAAATACTACATTAAACTCACATTTCACTAACTATGTTAGCATCATGAAGAGAGATTGAAAAGTGAATTATGACGCAATGAGTTAGAAATTACAAGTTATTTATAAAGTTTATTTTACGAATATGTCTCCAAGAAAACTAAGAAGGTTTATCGTAATAAAATCGTTACGAAAACCAAGTAATAGCACCTATGAGTAATAGTTACTTTCAAGTCACATTTGTTACGAAAAGTCTTTTATTAAAATTACAATTATAGTAATAATTTAAACTAATAGGTAATATTAAATTTGGTTATTTTGACTTCATTAAAACTTATGTATCTTTGAAGTTATTTATAAAAGTAAAAATGTAGTAACAAAACCTTATTTTTTCTTTGCTAAATTTTTTATTGAAATGCCGAAACGAAGGTTTAATTCACTGAAAACGTTGTTCTGCTGATAATCTATATAAATAAATGCGCGAATTCTAATAAAGAAGATCCAAGTATAACAAATAATTTTAACTAAATTTTTTCAGATGAAGAATATACAGTTTTTGTCCCAACCGATCACGCTTTCCAGAGATGGCATCCCATTGATTGGGGCTTCTACCCTTTCAGCGTTCCAGAATTTACAGAAAGCGTCATAGTAAACCATTTTGTTAAAGGCAGATTGAAACAAGATTTAATCAAAGACGGTGAAGTCGTCAAAACTTTGGGAGGAAGAGAAATAATCTTCAGGAAGAATCGTAAGTATTTATTAAAAAGTAATTTTCCTGTTTAAGAAGGGAGTCCGAACGCTTCAAAAACGTATCAAAACATGGGTCTAGTATTTCGCAATTTTGAGAAAAATACTGGAGCAATTTCGTTGAAATTTCCAGGGCTTATTAAATAAGTGTCAATGGAATATTTTCATTTCGTTCTTTTATTTGAACGTAAGCTACAGCATGCGTAAAATGATCAATTTTTGGCACAATTTTCACTATTTCATTCTTCAAATTTGAGAACACAATGTGTCCAAATCTTAACTTTGAAAAATAAAAATAAAATATTTTTTCAAAAAATTGCGAAATAGTGAACTTGCGTCAACATTTCTCAATTCAGTGATTTTAAAATTCCCAGGCTTTAAATAGCATATGTCTTCTTTTGGTTCAAGCTTTTTCCGTTAGCGCTGTTGGGCCTCTTCTGACGAGACCCAATCGAGCACTGTTGCCAGATTATGTGATAATTTTTTTTTTAGCAAATTTGACTGTGAATGGTGCAATGCTGGTTAAAGGCGACACTCCAGTGGCCAAAGGAAATATAATGTTCATCGGTGAAGTCCTCTTCGTCACAGAATCCATCGTATCCAAACTTCACCAGCAACACAAAGATAAAGAAACTCCTCCTTTGTTAGCTTTTCCATGGTTCGGAGCCCAATTTTTGTCTCACGCATTTTTGGCTTTAGAAAGGGACAAGAGATTTACTCACATCACGAGATTTTTGAATCTTGCAGATTTAGCACCGCACGTGTCTGGTACTGGGTATACTTTCTTCGTTCCTACAGATACAGCTTTCGAGAAAATTGGATTAGATAAAATGCCGGATAATTATTTGTCGACTGGTGATGGTTTAAGGATTTTGCTTAATCATTTTGTTAAGGGACGGTTGTATGACAGAGATCTTAAGGATGATCTGCATCTGGAATCTTTGGGAAATAAGACGATATTGGTAACGAGAAGTGATAAAGGTAAATATAGAAGTTACATGTCATAACTGTACAACTAATCAGTATCAATTCTTTAACAAAAAGTGATTAAAACGTAGGTACTTATTCTTTTAAGATTATAGTTATCCATGTGGAATAAGTTCAGCAGAGGATTTTTTTTAAAAGCCTATTTTTAAGAAACTTGGAGAACCTATACAAAAGTCACTTGAACAAGTATTTAAATTTCTTTCTGGATCTTCAAGTTTCTTTTGAATATATGTATCTAACTTTTCTACACATCCCTCATTAACTCACCAATTTTCCCTTGACCTAATTTGGTGCGTGTTTATTTTTTTCAGGTGGAGTGTTAATAAACGATGCAAAAATAGTAGAAAGTGAAGTTTTCGTTTACAATTTGGGTACGATGTTCTATATAGACAAAGTTTTATTCACAAACACAAATGTGCTGTCCAATAACAATGTAAATACACCAGAACCAACATCAACTGTTTCTTGGACGACGGAAGGAAGTGCTGAAAAAATTCCCGAAGAAATAGCTGAAGAATCTGGATCTTTACCAGATGTTTTATTCGCAGATAGCGCTAGTAACGACAACGACACGGAGACTGTAAACAAAACATCACCGAAGAAATAAACGTGTCAATAAATATATTTTAGTAAAAAGCCACAACACGATAATAGGATCTTCTGGCGACTTAAACTTTTTTGTTTGTATAATTTTCGAGACCCAAAACCATTAAAATTAATAAATTATTTGCTAATAAAGGAGAAGTCGCTAAAAGTTCTTTAAGTTTCTAGTAACTTCAGTTTATTTTGGGAGTATTAATTGAAAGAAGAAGGCATTATAACATCTTCAAAAATTTATTATGATATACTGTAAAATTCTACATTTTATTTTTTATGACAAGTTCAATTTTCGGGCTACATTCAATCAACTAAATTTTTTTGAAACAAATTTTTAAATTGACAATTTATTATTTTCCAATTTTATTAAAATTTTTTTAGAAAATGTTTAGAGTATAATGGAAAATATTTTTATAAAAATTGTCAAATTTTGCCCAGTAATTTTTTGACAAAAACCTAAATTAATTCGTAAATATACTCATACACATATAAATACATCTATGAGAAATAGTAAAAGTGCTCATGTTTGTAAATAATCTGTTATTTTATGGAGCTTAAATTAGAAATGTAATTTAAAGTTCATATCACATTTAGATAAAAAAATATAAATGTATGTGAAAGCACAACCGCTAAGTGTGAGTATATTTTTAACAGTTTGATTTATTTTTATCTACAAGAACTAATCTCATTACTTTTAGTATTTTAAAAACTTCCCAAACGTCCATTTTTTTTAAATCACTTCTAAATTTGGTGTGATATTCCTACATATATACATTTATCTAAGCTACAAAAAAATATTCAAAAATCAACGCTGTATTTTCTTTGATCAATATTTAAGGCAAAACAGTGATGGGAAACGCTATTTTAATAAATAAAAACCATTAACAATACTGATACATAGTTATTCAAGTAGAATATTCTTACTGTGTAAATATAATTCATTTATTTATGTATTTAGAAATAATTTATACCTAAAAAAACAATGACTGATGAATGTTAAAAGAACAATTTGCAGATATTTTGTAAATTGGTTTATATTTCTATGAAAATTAATGTCTGTTATCCTAGTAATAGATGAATGTTGTGTAATAACTCTATTGAAATAATAAATGTTTACTTTTAGATCAATTATGTATTCCAAATACTCCTAGTACAAACATGTCCATAAATTCTTGTTTCGGTTTTACATTTACTAAACTTTCTTGTACATTTTATATTTTAGTTATTTAATAAAGTTCTCTATCTACCCTGTGTTTTCATTAACACAGTAAAATACCAATGAAAATGTGACACTGAAACGGTAAATCTCCTGGAATATTTTTTTCTCCAATTCATCACCACAAACAGAGGAAGTGCTGAAGTTAAAAATTTGCAGCCAATAAAATGAGATACAGGTAAGGCCCAAATTTTATCAATTCAACTAAATAAAAAGCAAAATCAATAAAAAAAAATTTTTCAATAATTTAATAAAAGTGTAACATTTAAACCAGTCCTCATTCTTAGTTGTATATCAAAATGTTTTTAACTTTTCACTTGATCACAGCCAAATTCAATAAGAATAACATTAGTACAATGACGATTAGTTTTATACAACAAACATCTAGAGTTTTTATTGACCCAAACGGGCATGAGTTATTTCATCAAGAGCATTTTTATGGTCTTTTGCCATAGGCCTGGCTTCGTAAGTGCAAATTGTAACACCATGATGATGGGCTTCTGTAAATTCTCCCTTAAGGCCTATGTAATATATTTTAGTGGTTTCAGCCCCAAAATTGGATGGAAAATGCAATGTTAAATGATTCACATTGTTGAAAGTGACGACCCTAAAATAATATTTATAAGATAAATATGTACTGTTAAAAAATATTATAAAATTAGTTGTAATAATTAAAATCAATTGAGTATACTTAGTGGTGTATTCAGCGAAACCTGAAGTATCTTTAACTAATTCAAATTCCTGATCTGCTGGTATGCTAGTGTCATCGAAAGTCATGGAAGGACGATTTTTAAATCTGAAAATAAGATTGCTTTTACTTACAAAATTGAATTGCCTAGGAACCTACATACAACTAAAATTAGATAGTTGTGTTAAAATTTATTTTGTACAATATTTAAAATAAATATTATAACACTATGGAAGAAAATTCAAATTTGCTATTTAAGAGATTTACAAGAACACTAAAACTGAGGAAATTAAATCAACTATTTCATGTATTTATATTCTTAATGAAATGCTAAAGAATTTCAATGTCACCCTGTAATCATTACATGGTGTTTTAATTATCCTGAGTTCTCACTTCAAGATATAATTAAAAAAAAAATGGATTGCAAGAATCTTGCCTGTTGCACCAAGTGTTATAAGAATTACTGTGTACAATTCAATTTTCTTTTAGAGAATGTACAGTTGAGTTAAAAAGTAGACATGTCTCAAGGTTTTTCATAAATCTATAATAAAATAAACTACATTAAATGTAATAAAATCTGACAAACATTTCAATTTTTTATAAAACTAATGTAAATAATGCTGGAAAACATAAGGTTAATGACCAAAGTAATTGAAACCTAGGACAGCTTCAGTTATAATAATAATAATAATAATCTTTAAGGTATCTCTTAATATTTTACTTACACCCGCATCTTTGATGGATGAGTATCAGAATCCTCTCCTATAACTTTTATTGCTTTTAACTTGACATTTCCAACGAATGGTATATTGAATAACAGTTCTTCATCAGCATCGGATTCTACAAACTAAAAGATTTTGATTTAGTAAATCTTAAGACTAATTTAAGGAAAAATAATTTGGAAGATGTTTCTAACTAACCACATAACTTAAACGTTCTTCCCAGGGCTTAAATACATTTTTTCCAGAGCTTTCAATAGCTTCATTTAAACATTGTATTTTTTCTTTATCTATTTTACTGAATAAACTATAATGAATACCAACTTCTGCATCAGTTGCGTGATGACAATTACTACAACGCCTCATCTTTACGTTTTAATCATTAAACATAGCAACCACTTACAAGTGACTTTTTAATAATGTACGCTTCAAATTTTTGATAATATAAATAAAAAAAAGTATGTTTAAACTAGAAAAATCCGAGAAATACCAGAATTATAACCCACAAAAAATAAACTTCACTTACTGCTTCAAAATTCAGCCGATCTTCCCATGGTTTAAATATAGTTTTACCTGAACCTTCGACTGTCTCATTTAAACACTCCAAATGTTCTTTATCTATTTTACTAAATAAACTGTAATTAATACCAATTTCATCCGATTCATGATGACGTGCATCGCCGCAACATTTACCGTGGGGTGCCATGTTAGACTTCTTAACCTCCATTCTTCTTCTATTTGTAATCAAAAAGTCTCGCTTTCATAGATGCATAACCATGGACTTCGAATTAGATCAATTATAAAAAAATTATATGCAACCCCACATACAACTAAACTAAACTTGTTAAACATATATGTACTTGCAATTAATAATTTTGATTTTAATAACTAATTTTTTTATTTAAATTTGATAGGAGCATATTAATTGTGAGATAAAGAATCCCCAAATTTTTATATAATTAGCTGACCATTTACAAGGTTTATCTCATATATAACACATTTGTTGATCAGCTCAAGTGGAGAAACATACATTTTCTCCCCACCCAATTACAGTATGTTTATTGTAGTAAATTCATTTTCTCTTGTAAAAATGTACTAAGTTTAATTAAAATTGTCAAATGTCTTTTTAGGTTTATTATATACACTTTATACATTGTATCAAAATTATAGTATTTAAAACAAATCATATACATAAATAAATGTTAATACATATTTAGAAGGTATATGCAAAAGTTAACTGAAAACATACACAGACTTGCTAAATAAAATATATAAATGACTAAATAACAAACTTTAGTATACATAATATATATAAATATAATTATTGTAGAAATAAATTTTGTGCTGGTTTATTTTGTAACTCTTAAACGTAAGTTATTGATGATCAAATTTTAAAGGCTTACAACAATTATAAGGGATCTTTTAAAAATATCCTTTAAAGAAAAAAATGTATGTGTGGTGTTATATGTAACATAATTAATTAAGGTTTTTTGACAGTTAACGTTTACTTTCATCCATTTTTTAATTAAAACCGACTTAAATGTGCAAATCAATAATTGCATTCATAGTAAATGTCAACTGTTTATACAAAATCGCCTAATTAATTATTTTCGGTTAGTAAATACTGCTATCAACAAATATTACACAAATAATACAATTTTTATTTGTAAATGATTGAAAAACTTTTACAAATAGTTTTAGGCTTTAATAGATACATTAATATATGAATACAATTTATACAATTTACTATTAAAAGTTACATAATTGGACCAGTTTTTATTTACGTATCTAAGATCTGTAGCAAATCAAATCTAATGTTTTTATTAAAAAATAATTATTTGCATGAAATAACGCAACAATTCAATTATCACACAACCAGGTAAAGGAAGTATTCAAAAATTGGAAGAAAATATTTAAGAAAAACTTTGAATTAGACGTGTCATTAGAAGTGTCTCAAGCATTTTGAAACCATTACAAAATTTTAAAAGACTTTCTGAAGCTTTTTGTTGAAAAACCTAGAACATTTCGTAAATCTCTTGAAACCGTTAAAACGTTGTAAAAATTTTCTGAGACATAATAAGGGTCATCAAAATAAACTCAAAAGAAAAGTTTCAGAAGTATTAGGAAAGTCTAAAGCGATTTTTGAAGCCTTTGAGATCATTACAAAATTTTAAAAGACTTTTAGATGTTTTTTGCCACAATTGAAACACCTAGAAATCTCCTAAAACCACTGAATGTTCTAAAAAATTTCTGAAGTTGAAAGCATTAGAATAAAATAGAAAATTTCAAAAATCATGAGAAAAACCGAAACCAACACGTTTGTAACTTCAATATCCAAAGGTTTTTAATACCGACGGGTTTTATTGCATCTTTTTCATCCCTAGGAATTTCCATGCTTGAGTTTCCAAAAGAAGACAGTGATGAAATCGAAATATCCAATAAATGCCTTCAGTGAGAAACAAATTCAGTTGGAATTAGTTTCAAAAATTTTTAAGCAAAGTAGCCAGAAAATTAATTCAGTAACGAAATATCCTGTAAAATATTTTGTTAAAATGTAAGACATAAACCTTAGCAATAATAAAAAATAATGTATATTATTTATGGCACATTTCTATCTTAATCATAAATTGTTTCCTTTCCAATAAAAATTAATTTGATGAAAAGTATAATTTCTTACAATGGAATTTTAGCAAAGAATTAATTTTAGAAAAAGGGAATTTTCTTGTGTTCAAATATGTGTCTTAGGTGTATCGCCACAATAAATATTTTGTTTACATCCTCCATGTTGATGAAATCTTACAAATACTAGTAATTACTGATCAGTTCAAATCCAATTACATTTTCCGAGTTCTAATTATTTAACTGTTTGGATCTTTACTATTATTATGGTACAATTACATTTTTAAAGCCGTTCAAAAAGTCTTAGCCACGACAAAATGAAGTCGAATAAATGTTTATTTTAGTTATGTTAATATTATTAAACAGTGATGATGTGTTACACACTATTGCTTACTCAGAGACCAATAAAATTTTAGTTTTATTGCAATCATGATAAAAAGAACCGTTTTAGAAACTTGCTCTAAAGCTGTTATACATTTTGTTAAAAAAAGAAATGTACAGAGGCCTGTGTTTAGTTAACCTATTTTAATTTTAAATTTCTTTAAAGCACATGACCAAAAAATATACAAAAAATGTGAGAATCAACTACCAGATGTTAAATATCATATTTAAAGTCTTATTACTTATTAATAAAATTAAAAGTTGATGATTCAAATGACACCACAGATGAGTTTAACGATTGTAATTGTACAGAAATAATGGACATAGTTGGAGAAACTGAGCTGTATCTAGAAAGGTTCTTAGGGGATTTTCCTGTCATAAAAAAAGGGTGTGGTTTTCCCATCCTATAATTCTCCGAACTGAGGAATTGACTAGTTCTCTAAAAACCAAGTCATAAAAAACCGCATAAAATCGCCACATCTGCATGGGGGATTATTTCCGCTGGCAAAAATAATAGGTATACGATATTATCAAAACAATACGTCCAATAAGTCTGATATTTGAAAACTACAAAGAATTTATGATTCTATTATGAAAATATTTTGTTTTTAGACATTTTGCGCGTAGACATTTGACCTAAACATACTTTCAAACGTTACTGAACTGTATGACTATCAGGATTACCAAAATATTGTTTTCAGATCTTTCGATGTTACCTATAATTTCAAAAATAAAAAAAACGTTCTGGAGTCACTTATGAAATGTAAATGTATTGTAAATGAGGATTAGTGGTTTCGGAAAACCGAATCATTTTTGAGATATTTCTCAACGTTTTGTATTCTATCATAAGCGGTATCTTCAGGAGGTGAGATGTGGACAGTAACTAAACTACCCAATGTAGCCAAAGGCAAAACACATCTGTTTGATAAAATTGATTATGAAAAGAGTGCTGTGTGGATATTTCTTCTGTTATGTTTTTTGACCTTTCTATGTAAATGTACAACTTGTTTTTTCATTATTTTCTCTGTGGATTAGCAGATTGTTCAAAATTGGAAAAATGAGGCTCTGTTATAAAATGTTTGGTACTCGAGTATATTCGGGAATCTTTCTGACCCAATTTACAAGTTCAGTTTGTTTTGGTGCTGGCTTTGGATCAGATAAAAAGATCCTATAATATTTCAAACTCCAACCACCATCAAAAATATTCTACGTTCTTCTAAGTACCAACAAGTCTGTCGACTCCGAATTATAATAGTTTACCATATTCAAAACAAAAATTTCACAAAAAAGACTTAAGTTTGATATTTGAAGAAGACAAAAGGATCGTATAATTCTTCAAATCCAAATAGCGCTAAAAATATTCTATTTGCTTCTAAACAAAAGAAGTATTAACAAAGGATGTAAAACAACTCAAAATTTCAATAAATTACCATATATTGGAAAAGATTCCACAAAAACCACTTTTAATATTCAAATTTGCTACAAATGACGTGAATTTTTGTCCTCAATAAGGTAAACTACTTAAATTCTAAATGGGATTAAGGCATCATTCGAAATGATACCAAAATATTAAGGAACAATGAAAAAGCATACCAGTCTTTTAGGAAAGTTGTTAAACAATGAAAGGGATAAGTTATTATTGATTATTACTAGGAAGTTCTAAACATAAATAAAAAAAAAATAAAAAAGAGGAATATGGAAATTACACTAAATATAACTCATTTACAATAACAAATTCAACGTGACTCGTTTTAATCCTAAAAAAAAGTTTTGTAAATCATACAGCTATTCCACCACTGGAAAAATATAAGTAATATTTCTTGGATAAGTATCTTTCAAGAGTTAAAGAGAAGAAAGATAAGATCACTGTCAACAATAATCTTAAATCTAAAAAACGTGTATTCAATATCTTATATCTGTCTTTCAACCACATTCTAAAAGTAAGGCGTATTGTTAATACACAGTTCAGTAAATTTTATTGATATCTTTTGAAAATACCTTCAGGTTAGACGTAACGCGAAAACTTTCTGAAATGTTACTGCTTCCAGAAGACCACGTAATTTGAGATATTTCTCAGCGTCATAAGTAGCATTTTAAGGGGTAACTCAACTACCCAATGTAACCAGAGGTGAAATACATGTGATAAAATGTTCGAATAAATTTGAAAATTAAAAGTAGGTTTTTGAGAAATCTTATCTTTGGTAAATTATTTAAATTTTAAGTAGCCCGGCTCTTTTGGTAATACTTTTGGCATTTAGAAGAATGCAGAACATTTTTGGCACTAATTGGAATTTAAAGTATTGTAGGATTATCTGATCCAAAACCATCACCAAAAAAAAACTACTGAATTCCAAGTAAATTTTCCAAGTAAATGTGGTCAGAGAGATTCTCGAACATACTCAAGTACCAAACATTTTATCACAGATGCGTCATTCTTCCAATTTTGAAAAAAATGCTAATCCTGAGAGAAGATAATGAAAAAACGCGTTATAGATTAACATAAAAGAGTCAAAAAATATTACAGAAGAAACATTCACACTGCACTATTTTCGAAATCAAATTTATCGACCAGATGGGTTTTGCCTCGGGCTACGTTGAGTAGTTAAGTTTCTGTGCACATCTTCTGAAGAAACCGCTTATGATAGAATGCGAAACGTTGACAAATATCTTAAAAATGATGAGGCCTCTGTAAGCAGTAATTTTCAGATTTACACTTAATGAAATTATTATTTTTTGGTTGAAGACGATCAATTCTATTGATATTATATGGTTTTGAACGTATTGCTGTAAGTCAAAAATTTTAGTCGTAGGCTCTCAAACAATATTTTTCGTTAATATGTATAACTTACTAAATTAAATTTATTACGATAATCCAAAATTAATCTCATATAATACTTTTAAAGGGCATGAAAAAAATATATAACCTCAGTTAAACTAAAAATCCAAGTCTTATATGACTAATGGGTATAGTTTCTGTAATTACGTAATAGATCCAGGTACTTTTATTTAAGCTCAATAAGCCCATATTAAAAAATGGACTAGAAACAACAAAAAAAGTATTTATTTTAAAAATAGATGAATTATTAAGAAAGTTAAGTCTTAAATTTTACTAACCTGAATTTATTCTATATGTCAATAACTTCTACTCAATTTCAATAAAGTTGAAATTATAGCTTTATTATAGTTGTATTAGAAGCCAAGTTTTTTTAGACAATTATAGAATTTAATTTAAAGTAGAAGCTTTTTTACTTTGAAATAAGTTCAAATTATTATTTTTAAGGCCAGAAAGGTGTTTTTTTAATAGATGCCTATTCTTTTATTACTAAATGAACTATCTTTATCAAAAAGAATTTTCTATTTAATAAAATAAAGCAGAATTATTTTTTTACGCAAATATTTTTGTTGATAATCAAAATAGTTTCATAGAACTACAATAATTTCCTTAAAATCACAATGAAACTGGCATAAAGGCATAAGAAGGGATTTTCCAAATACTGCATTTTAATATTTTTAAAGAAATAATATTCTAATAAATTTAATAATTACACCTCAGCGTTTCTTATATATGTTTCCAGCGCACAAATAGTCCAAATTAGCATACGGATAATCTTACTTTGTGTTAGTGATTAATATTAATGTTAAGTTGAAAATAATTATAATGAAAAAAATATTTAAATCCAACTTTGGAAACACGTTTTTTTTATACTCCAAGTTTCAATTTTTTCATCAGGCGCACTTGTTCTGAAAACTGTTTCAAATTATTATACTTTTTCTATTATGAACTAAATTATATACATCATTCAATGCAACTGGTCACTTTTAAGGCACTTATCACATGTAAATGTAGAATTTAGTAAAAAATGCAGCATTTTAAAACAGTTCCCTGTTCATGAACTTTGGTTACCAGTTTAAGATAAAAAATCTGGAGGTGATTATTTATTATAAGTTTATATTTTTTTTAGTATACGGCAACATAGGCAAACACCAGTCGAAATATCCCAGAAAGAAGACAAAAGTATAAATAATTTTCGAGCACGAAACAGTTCAGAGCAATATAACAATTCAAAAATATCGAATTTGTACTAAACTTTTTGGAAGAATAATAAGGTGGTATAAATTCTTATGGAATGGGGTCACAATAAACTAATATTAAATATCAGTTAACTTAAAAACTTAACATGTAATATTAGGTTGTAGAAAAATGTGTGTGGTAATATGTTTGAACTAAATATCATAACAATTAAGAGAGATAATGACTGAAAAGCAATGATATTAACATTTATAAAACACTTTTCAAACACATTTTAGATATTAACCAAAAACTGTAAAATTTAGAATGTATGTGTTTTACCTTTGTAAAGAAAACTAAGGGAACGGAAAAAAACAAAATTAAAAAAATACACATAGAAATTAAACAGAAGCACTGGCAAATTGTAACAAAATAGGAGTGATACGAATTTACAAAAACAAAATTAAAAAGAGGAAAAATGGTTAAAAAAAACCTTAACTACCACTCTCACTAGATACAACTTTTAAAACTTAAAAATTCAGAATTTTTGACTTGGACATTCTTGTTAGAAGGTGACGATATAATTCGCAATTTTTTAATATTTTTTTCATCAGTACACTCCGTAAAATTAGAATAAAATTAAGTTGATATGGGACAATCGGTGTACATGTCGTTTAAATAATGAGGACAAATATTTGGAAATGTAATTTCGCGACAAAAAAAACTTTGCTGACGACTGCCAATATTACCGCATACAAAAAAAAAAATAATAGTAACTCTGCTGAATTCATTGATTAACTAATCAAAATTACTTTATAATGGTCAATTAACTGAAGTTACTTTCTGTTTTTGAACAAAATTAGGCTAAATTACTATGAATACAATCTAAAATATTTACTAGAAATTTAACGTAAAAGAATACTTGTAGAGGAAGAACTTTAAAAGAAGGAAGTATAATTGCCAAAATATTTGGTTGGGAAGAAGCTGCGAAAAGTAAATGTCATAACGTATGTCTATGAATAAGCTTGTTGACTTTGTTCTTAGCACGTTCTTTATAAGAAACGTGCTGAGAAGCCGTTGCTTTGGTCACACTGTTCACTGCGAGTTTTTCTCTATTATTATTCATTGTACCTACAATACTATCTTTACTAACAGCCTTACTAGTTATTACACAAACATTTTCTTTATGTATTTCGACGCTAGTGATACAATTAACAGCGGTATCCGTTTTATTATTAATAAAATTAACGCTAGAGTCGCTGTTTTTTAGGGAATCACCGCATTCTAGAGCAGTGTCGGTATGCTTATTACCATTTTTAATTAAACAATCTACGTTCACATTGTCTTTCAAAGCCGCCAATTCGGTGTTGTTCAGTTCCCTGTGATTTTTTTCATCCTGGGTCCAAATGATAACTACTCAATCCACCCGATGAGGTTGCCCCCTTGCAGGTTCGGGGTTCCCCCTGTATATACACACCTGGATCAAGATTAAAATATCTACGGACACTTGCACTGAACCGCACAGCCAAAATTGCAATGGTGCCTCGCGAACCAAAAAATAAGTAGTCTTAAATAAGTCACCGCACGTCCACATCACCACCATCATTATACTAAAAAAAGAAAAAAAAATTACAATATTCTGTATAATTTGTAAGTTAGTAAGTTATCCATTGGGTGAAGTAAGTGATTAAGTAAATTTAATTATGAAAATTTAAGTAAATTAGAATGCCCTTAATTTTTGGCCAGATTGGGAAATTAATTTAGAGATAAACAGCCAAAAAATTATTAATTTGTAAATTAACATTTTATTAAAACATTTTTAAAAATTAAAATTTCTTTAAATCAAAATATTTGACATGAGCTTACTGTATATATTTAATCAAAATAAAAAGATAAAGGAAATAATAAATTCAATTTAAATAAATAAATATTTATTTATATATTATCGATTTAACAAACAAAGGTTAAGTCACAAAATTGAATAAACAATTTATTATCATTCAGATATTGAAATAAATACAAATAATTTAATATTTAGAAATTGAATAAATCACTTTTTTGAGCCAAAACATCCCAAACTAACAATAAATAAACGTATGCTCCAAAAGCAATAATTTACAGGTTACTCTTGGCTATGTACTTATTTATTAGTTTTTATTAAGTTTATATTTACCTCATTCCTTCGGTGGACTTATTCCTATAATTTTTAATCAGCTGAGGTGTTCCCAGCATGGCTTCGGTAAAAAGGGCCAAAAAACCAACAGTTTCAACAAAAATAATGTAGTCAATAAATATGTACATCAACAAGGAAGTAGCTATAGTAAAGATGAGGATGCAATCCAGGTACGATTGAAAGTCAGTCCAGTTCCAGAAATGTTTAACATCAAAATCTATAAAAATGTTAAAAGGAATATGAAATAGTTACTTATTAGAAATATAACCTAATTCATTAAGTACAAATAGTATAATCATGTGAAACATATCTGGAGATAAAAAAAATAAATATAAATATTAGGTTATATTTCCAAATATTCCATTTATTTAATTATACAATGGGACCACTACTTATGGAATAAAATTATACTTTTGTTATTTTAGAGATTTATGAACAAAGATGAGGCAATTTTTCTAACTCATTTAAATATTTTAATGTTCATTCAGAGAATTGAGTTGAAAAATTGACGTGTCTCAGCTTTTTTTAAAAACTCTAAACACTAAAATAATTATATTCCATAAGTTAATTCCGCACTGTAGAGATTCCCCATGCTAATATTTAATCTAAATGTTTTCAGTTGATGAAGAAATTAGTTTATTACAAATTTCTTGGACAGCAAATGAAAGTATTTAAAATTTCATTAAATGATAAATATGAAACATTTACAATAATGAACATTTTTTTTCAATTAATTAAACATAATATCAATTTTGTGCCTTCTAAAACGATTTCTGTGTATTCACAAAAAATAAAATGTCCTATATAAATAATTATGTTTTAAGCAAAACATAAAACCCAATATGAAAATGATTGACGATGCTCATTGTAATTACGAGATTAAAAATAGGTAACCTTCACATTTTTCCAAATACCTTTACTAATAAGCAAAGAAATGAGGGCAGACTTTATTTGGAATCTATTTTAACGCGTTTGACCTTTTCAGTGCAGCATAGATAAAAGCCATAAGTAAATTGATAATAGGGATCTTGGCTTTGTTTTTAGATTATTGGTCATTCTGAAAATCATGAAATAAACTTATTTGTTATAGTTTATTGATACCAGAAATTAATGCTTAATGAATATTTCGTGTAACTCTGTTAATATTCGTCGTTTATTTAAAAGGAAGAAATAAAAATGATCTTATAATCATCAATTTTATCTTTAATAATTATTTTGATATATATGTACAAAGTGTTAATACGTTTTTAAAACATAAAATTTTTTTAATTTATATAATCTTATGAAGATCCAAAAAAAAATTAATTTTACATTAAGCCATTCATCAGTGATTTGTATTAAATGTGTTAACATATTTTTGTTTGGCTTCTTCTACAAATGTACTTCTAATAATATGATTTCATGGTGTCATAACTAAAGCTATTTTAAAATATTTCACATAAGAATAAAAGAAAACATAGAACTAGAGAAACCATTAATTGTGTTTTTAAAAAATAATTTTTAGACTGAACATCGAAACTAAAATGCATGTTTTCTTTGGTACAGTGAAAAAAAATTGAAAATATATTCTGAAAAATTTAGAAATAAAAACGTAGATCCTACTTTCATTTCACATAAAATAAATAGCTAGCAACTAAAAATTTCTGCAAAATTTGATAGTTCAAAAAAACTTTGCTCTTATTTGTATGCAAAGAATTGGAAATTGTTAGTCATTAGCAAGACTTAATTTTTTAAGTTAGTAGTTTTAAGTTAAGCTTAAGCGTGCAGGCTAAATTACCACAAATACTGCGAGACGAACTTGGAGGCTTTGAATTAAGCAATCTCTTTACTTCTTGAGGTTTAACTGCCAAAATAATATCAATTATTGTTGGCAAGATCACAATATTAATTTGCAATTAGTGTTTTTAATTTTTTTTATATTCTTGTTAGTATACAAGTTAGCTAAAGCTAAATTTACAAGATACTATTTAGAAATATCATCTATGTTATATTAGGCATAAATCTCGTCTATAATTTTTACTTAATTTTTCATTTCAAAATCGACAAAAGTGTTAAGGAATTAAAGAAAACTCATGTATTTTAATATATATATTATTAATCGCAGAAATTAGAATTTATATCTGATATTAAAATGTTTTATAAACTGTTAAATTATGTTTTTTTATTAGTTTTCTTTGTTTTTTGACCCCTTTTATCGATTTTGATAACAATATTTATGGATAAAATTTATTGCTAGCAGAACGAAAGTATTGTACATATTTATAGCTTGGATAATAATTGAGCATATTGAAACTAAATGATACCACTATTTATGAAATTAATGATAAACTTACTCCACTTGTTACAAAACGTTGCTCATTAAAAAAGTTATTTACAATAATAATTTCCTTCATTGTGTTCACTAGAGTTATAACAATTTTACTGTATTTTAATAAAAATATCCTGCAATCTTACTTTGGTTCCAGTAGTGATAGACTCTAAATCATTAACATTTTTATTATAACAGGATAGAGTTTTTTGGTTCTCGATCTTTTTTGTCAATGATGTTTGTTATCTTTTGCCAATCATTAGCGAACACTGAGGTGGGTTGGTACTAACGTCCTTATGAAATATCCAGCTATTTGTCCATTATTTTGCGCATAACTTGGACTAGAAGTAGATTGAGCACTATTCCACTTTTTAAGAAATAAACTAAATAAACTCGGAGGAATTAAATTGCGGCCGTTATTTGATCGAAAACAAGAACTTTATTTTGACAACGGTTTCCTAATTGATTGTCACAAATCACAACCATCTATGATATTTTTTAATATCACTATTCATGTGCCCCTAATTTTCTTTCTAGAAATCTTATCTTTTGTTTACATTAGCAACTCAAATTTCTTGTTATTATAGGACATTTTCTTTAACATTCATAGCAATAGATCTTGTAAGTGTGCTTGCCTTTTTAGTTTATCAGTATTATCAACTAAAGCAATTTGTAAATAATAAATGATTTGCTTCGCCTTCAAGGAACAAAATCTGCAATTATACATTTAAATCAAAAGTGTATGTTTGTTTCTGATTATAAAAGACGGCACTTTACTCTTGAGAATAAACGGGCGCGAGGTCAGGAATATCGCTAATAGAAAATCTGTAATTGTATATTTTAGTAGCACAATTTAGGCCATTTCAGATGCAGAAGTCGCGATTCGGTTCTGCTGAAAAGTAATGAAATTTCGTTGTTGAGATGTATGATTTAAACTCAATACAGATTGATTTCGTTCAAGTGAATGTAAGTAAGAAGGTACTAATATGTACAAATTGTTTCGTTTTTATAATTTTTCTTGTTTTTATTTTACTCTTATTATTTGAAGTTAGCACCACCATTTTTTTTTAAAGCAAGAAATACGATTCCCCTTGCTCTTGCTTTATATTAAGGAAGTAGCTAGATCTCAGGAGTCCTTTTTTCTTTTTTATTAAAAAAACCTAGCTTATTTAATAAATTCATAAAACTTTTGTTTATCAAATTTTAGAGCAAATGTTACAATATATGTTTTGAACAAAAAATTAATCTATGAGAGCAATTATCTGTATATCTTGAACATTTCTATTATTTTAATATTCAATTTTTGATTTACACCTAAGTTAGATTTCCTATCAAGTTTTCAAGACCAGCAATTGCATTTAATAAATGAATATTTGGATTATTATCCAAATTTCTGTTAATACCGTTAATTACTTCTTTATTTTCAACACAATAGACCCGTTTTGTGGTATGCCATCTTCGGGCAAAAAATCTTTCATCATTTCCACAGGGACTACTTCATGGTTTCTTCCAAAGAAACTTTCTAAGGCACCAATTCTGATATTAATGACTATTATTCATTTCAAATCTGATAACACATCAACAATCTTCTCACTTTAATAACACATTAGAGCTAATGGCAACACTAACTATTAAAATTGTAATCATTCTTATGTTAAATTATTGATTATTGATTTTAATCTATAAATATCACAAAATATTACCTGTAAAAATTCGTTGCCTCGCCTGAACCAGCTGATTTCTATTTCTAACACTAACACATAGGTGGATCATCAAAAACATTGTTATATTCATTATTAAACTTTGGACTAAGAGCGGATATTCAAAGTGTCGTCCAAACCTGTAAATAAACAATTATTTTAAAATTGCTAAAAGTTTTAATAATTAATATCCTTACCAAAACATTATTCTTAACGTATTAGCTATCAAAAGGGCAAGACAAACCAACAAAGAGAATCCCTCTGCATCTTTAGATTTTCTTATTTGTCTGTATTGTGGTATATAAGGGATGACACCCCCTATTATCATAGCACCAGCACTAATCCAACCGACAACTGCACCTAGAGTTAAAGATAATTCGTCTGATATTACCCAATCCATTTTGAATTAAATTTTTAATCATGAAACTGATTAAACATTGCCAAATTGATGGAATAAACTACAGCTGAATTATCTTGTCTTCTGACAAATCGACAACTGACTGTTATCATTTAATGGGTCGCATTACTCGCATTCTACTTAACACTCGAAGTGAGATTTGAGGTAAGTAAACATTCTCTTTTTCACTTTTTAACCTAAATGAAAAAAGACAAAACAAGAGTCTCACTCCTAGTATCAACTAAAATGTTATTTGATGGAACTCGACCATGGTAGCCAATGCATAGAAAATAAAAATTACTAACAAATAAATCCATACATAAAATCATTGGTAAAATATTCAAATTACACAAAATCTTACATTAATATATTTCTTATATAAATTAATGTAATAATAAAATGTATTGTCTTTACTAGTGCTAAGAATCAAATTAATATCTAATACATATTGCGACTGTTGGCCGGATACTCTGATAAGCAAAAGACCAGAAGAGAGAAAATCGGTCTAATTTAATTTGTAGGTTAAAATTTAAAATTATTGAAAGTTGGGACACATTTTATTTTAATTTTTTAGTATGGTTACGGTTTTGTAAAGTCAATGATGTAGAAGAAGTCATCCATTTCACATATACGAGTTGTTATAATTGGGCAGTATTTGTGTATTATTTTAACTATGTTGCCGATAAAAGTTTTTCAGCCGATTATAAGTAGATCAGTTTTGAAATTTAGTCCGATTGTTTACAACAGTTTATTCAAAAGATACTCAACAAACAAAGACACTAGTTTAACAACAAAACCTGAAAAAGCGGAATTGGACACAAATGTAAAACCATTGGGTGAAAAAGTTAAAGAAACCACAAAAACTGCCTCTTATTTAGGCATAATAGCCTTAGGGGTTGCTGTAACAGGTACGTTATTTTATGCCGTATTTAATGAATTATTTTCGAGCAACAGCCCCAACAACATTTATTCAAAAGCTGTTAAAAAATGTCTTGCGGATCCAAGAGTATGTGATAAGTTAGGAGTTCCGATTAAATCTTATGGCGAACAAACTAGAAGAGGAAGAAGGCAACATGTGTCACACGTTGCTTATATGGGTAAAGATGGGAAAAAACATTTAAGATTACAGTTTTACCTAAAGGGTTCCTTCCATTCTGGAACTGCTCAAGTGGATATGGTGGAAGTGAGTAGTTGAAATCCTAACTAAATATGTCTTAAAAGACAGTAGATGAATAATAAATAATAAATAATAATAATAATAACAGTATACTTAAACTAGTAACAGCAAATATTTTTTTTTAGAATGATGCTGGCAACTATGAATATAGATACCTTCTTGTAGAAGTTGATGATATGCTGAAAAACGTTATTATCGTTGAAGACAATAGATACAATTTAACGTCAACTGATTTGGACCAATCATTTTCAGAATTAAAGTTTTAATGCAACAAAAAGGCAATTTATTACTATCACTTTATCATTTAATAAAGAATATATTTTAGTTTTTTAAATGAAGTGCCATTATTGTATAATAAATAAGAGACTTTATATCCTTTTTAAATTCTTTTTTCCTATTTTTTAAATTTTTTGTATATATATCAAAATTACATATTTTAATGACTTTAATCATAAAAAATGTTTGATTTACAGATTTTCAAAGCCTTTTCTAATAAGAATTTTTTTGAAATCTTCGAGTTTGAAGTAAAGATTATTCAAAATCTACAGTTTGAAATCTAAGTTTTACAGAATATTGAGTTTTAAATCGAGATGTTGCAGAATCTTTAGTTTTAACTCTGTTTTTTATAAAATCTCGAGTTTAAATTAAAAATTTCACAAAATGTGGAGTTTGTAATCATGACTATTATACACTAAGTCTACAAAATTTAGATTGATGTGACCAGATTTTAGAAAATTTGTAGTTTAAAGTTCGAGTTTTCTGTTGAAATTTTACAAAATGTCGAATTTGGAATATAAATTTTAAATTTTTATAGAACAAAAAGTCTAAAATTAAACACTGAAAGGCACATACATTTTATTTCAAAATTAAATTTATTTTTAACGTTTATTAGAAATGAATAAATAAAATAACTGTTGTAAATACTTATTTTTCGTTTATTGGAGATTTTTCATAATACCACACCAATCTATTGTCAAAAATGTACATCCTTATTTGACGTGACAACCAAGATAATATTATATAAGTAGCAAAGTACTGAATCCAAGCGGCTTTTATGATTTGCCAAAAACTAGGACTGTAGTATATTTTGTGTACTGGATACAATACTTGTAGTTTTAGTTTAAAAGTTTGTTTATTTTCTGCTTTAGTGACTGTATATACATTTGTTATATGTGTTGTTACTAAAAAATAAAATATACTTTTTATTTAAGGATTTTTGTTTCTTTTCAGTAACTTTATTATATTCTTGATGAGACATAAAGTTGAGATTTTATAGAATCTCAAGTTTGAAGTGGGAAATTTTTTTACGAAATCCAGTTTGAAATGAAAATTAGACCAAATTCGGAATAAAGAACTAAATATTTTATAAAACCTCAAGTTTGCTGTCGAAATTTTATAAATTGTCCAGACTAGAAATTTTACAAAAAAAAAGTTTCAGTGGTAAACTGTCCAGTGAAATAATTGTTCAATATCGTATAGGAGGTAAATATTTATCTACTTACCATTTCTTTCTAAATATTTGGCAATAATGTTTTCCAGTAGGTAGTGTTTAGATTCTTGACCATTTTCAATTATAGGAGAATTGAAACTTTCTGAATAAATTTTTTTACATAAAATAGCGCTGGATTGAAATAAATTTAAATGGGCATAAACTTGTAATTCTGTCGCTTTCTCTTGTTGAAAATTATGCTGATAAAAAATGAATGAGCGCATTGTTAGCGGACAAATATCCTAAAAATTTTATAATTATACTAATATAATAAAAAAGAAAATTATTTTTTTTTCTAATAAAGAACTTACATTTAGTTGGTATTTTATTGGAAGCACCAAGTTCATTGAGCTTAAGGTATAATTGTAAAGGTTTAAACTTATTTCTAACATGACTTTATCAAACTTTCCGTCAAAATCATGATCTATCTCTCTTAACTGCAAAAAGAATATTTCGACTATCAATACCAAAACTTAAAAGTATCTTAGAAATATTTGATAATTGTAATTGTTCAGTATTTTAATTACCTTAATTATAGAACACAGGTCATATTGTTGTAAATGATTTTTATAATATGGATATGTGCTACACACAATTGGATTACTGGCATCGTTTGTTTTAGCGGTTAATAAATAATCACCTTCCATGGTAACTTTTGGCTGCTCATAAAAAATTTCCCTTTTCAACCAAAATCCTAAAACCCATAATTTATGTATCATTTTATAATCGAAAATTAACAAATTTACCTCCGGTGTTGTAAGCAATAATATATGAAAAAATGATTGTAAATAAATTAGAAGCTATTATTAAGAAAGTAGCTTTGGAAAACAAAGTACTTTTATATATAATTTTAAGGTTTTTTGTGTAAATATTTAACAGAACCATGATCACATTTTAAAATGTCAAAATAAAAATATCAAAAAGTTTGTGTACATTCTTACAAGCGGTTGCTATGACAACAAACATAGTTACCTAATACATTTAAGCATTTTTTTGTACGCAAACACAAATATACTGATTGTTCAAACTATAAGAACGATACCGGGAGTTTAATTGGAAAAACGGGTTGCTTAGTGTGCTGGTTTTACATGAATCACCATGTATATTAGAATTTTAGAACGGAGAACTTATAATTGAATGGAAAAGTTCCAACTTTTTATAAATATCTAAAATAAGGGCAAAATTAATTTTATTCGGTAAATAGTTTGCACCCTACATACATATATATATATATATATATATATATAGGATGTTTTCGAAAAGTGTTTATTAAACCAGATTTTAAAATAAAATTTTGCAAAATTTGAAGTTAGAAATAATTTTTCTTTACAAAATCTAGAGTTGGAATAGAAATTTTACAAAATTTAGAATAAAATACCAAGATTTCAGAAAAGTTTGAGTTTGAAGTCGATATTTTTTTTTGATATCACAATAAAAATTTCACTAAATCTGGAGTTGGAATTAAAAATTTCGAGCTTGATAGAAAGTCAAGATTTTACAAATTCTGTAGTTTGAAATCGAAATGTTACGGAATTTTGAATTTGAAATCGACATCTTTCAAAGTCTCTAGTTTGAAATCGAGATTTTACATCATTATTGTGCTCCTGAACGTCATATGATTTTAAAGAAGAAAATGTCGAGTTACGAAATATCGCGTTTAAAGTCAAGATTTTATAAAATCTGCACTTTGAAGTCGAGACTTTACAAAATTTTGAGTTTGAAATTTTTTAGATACCGACTGAATTTAAAAAATAAAAACCGAATAATTTCCTTTCTTCAAAGTGGGGACAAACCTTAAATTCTCATTGAAAAAATTAGTTTTTTTTAGGGGTATACCTAAGATATTTATATTCAATGAAATGGAAAATATATCATGAAGTTCTTTATCAAAAATATTTACTGAGTAAAATAAGTAAAAATCCTTATTTTTTATTGGATTTGTCGTTTAACCAATAAATGTAACTGTTTTTTATATGTGATAAAGAGTTCCTAGAAGTTTAGGACCAAGTAAATACATCCAATAAATTTTTATTTTATACCGATTTTCAAGAAAATTGAAAACTGGTTTAAATTTTTTATTAAACTACATTGTATATTCAGCTCTCCATAATGTGGTGACCAATTCACACTTCTTATAGTTTTCCATGTTAAACTCTTCTTTTACATCATCTATAGTCTTATCTTCATTTTCTATTTCCTTTTGTTCACATTTATTATCAGTAGTTTCTTCAATTGCACTTTCAATTTTTTTATTTTTGTCTTCTTCTACATCTGTAGTAACCTGTTCTTCCTCCACAATCAATTTTTTGCTTTTAAATATTTCTGTTATTGTATGTTCTTCTTCTTTTTGATAAAAGTTATTAATATCATGATTAATTGGGGTGTTATTTGTTAACCAAGTTGGTGCAGACAGAGTTTTTCTATCCTCGTAGTTCCACTTTGAAGCGATTTCTTTTAACGGTTTTAATACAGACAAATTACTCTGTACTTTGATCAGTTGTTTATCGCATTCATTTGAAATTTCTGCAAGCCACGTCTGTAACAACAAAAATTTATATTTTTGAACAATTTAAAAAAATAAGCTTTACCTGATAGTTTCGTCTCTTTAATTCCCTTTCGATGTTTATTGTAGAATTCTTGTAAAATACATAATCCATCTTCGTGTGGACGTCATCCTCGTTGTACATCCACGCTTGGTGTTTCATATGTTGTTCTTTTATTTCCTTTTCGATCTTTAATTTCTTTTGTAATCCAATGGTTTCTTTTAGTTCTTGTTTCCACTTTAGCTTCTCTGCTATCAATTGTTCTTTCAGAGATTCAGTACTGGCTTTTAATTCTTGCATTTTTTCCTGCAGCAGGTTTTGCCGAGATTGAACTTTCGATAACAATATGTTTATTGCTTCCTCGTTTTCCTTGAGCTCCGATGTATCAATTTGCTCTTCTTTATTAGATGATTCTTCGTTTTCAAGTGTTTCTGTATTTACACCTTCCTCGTTATTAATTTGAACTTCTTTTATTTCATCCTTTGCTTTTTCGTTGATTTCTATATTTGTTATAGTTGTTTTTTCATCTTGTGTTTCCTCCAGTTTTTCTGCGTTTGTTTCTGTTGGTTCTAATTTTTTTTCGTTTTCTTCTTTGCTTTGGGGATTTAGAATTTCAAATATATTGTCGGTTTCTAACATTATAGCCTCAAGTTCTTCTTCTTTATTTTTGAGCATCGTTTCAATTGCCTCATCTAGATTTGTAAAATTGTTTTGAGTTTTTTCAGTATCTTCATGGTCGGTACCTGTGTGCCAATAAAAACGGTATTAATAACATTTTTTACAAAATTTTTTAATAGTATACTAAATTAATTAATATCTCTACCTGCTTGCTCAGTTCTGTAAGTAGCAACCAAGTCATCTAACAAAAGTTCTGGAATAGTTGGTATTTCTTCTTCCTCTTTGGCATTTAGAGCTAATTTTTCCAGCATTAAACCTGCTTTTTCAAACATGTCTCTTTGCTCTTCTTCATCATCATCTTCTTCTTCTTCATCTTCAATAGTAGAATATAATTTTTCCAAGGCAAATTCTGCAGTTTCCAGCATTTTGTTCTTTAATCAGAATTAATGTCAACAAAAAATTCTAAAACAACAAGAGTTGTCAATATCATGACATAAATAATTGAATTTATTAACGGTGATATGATATAATATAATAATAATATAGTATAATACAGAGTGTTTTAACTTCGGTGTCCATCCACACTTTGAGTATTCACATTCTTTATGTTTAATCTTCGATAAAATTTACAAGAAAATGTAATAACGAAAGAGATAAAAAATAAGGAAACTTTTTTGTGAAGAGCAGTAAACACTGGGCAAATAAAAGTGTAATTAAGAGATAATGATGTTAAAAAACGCTGACATGAGGATTAAATAAGAAGCATTTTTTATCCATTTTTTACAAAAATTATCCCAAGACTTTTTCTTGACTGTGCTTATAATTTTATACTACACATAAATATTTAAATTTTTTTCCGTTTTGTTATCAAATTATAATATATCACGTGAATTTTGATAACTAACCTTTTCATCTCAAAAATAGTCAAAATTATAAACTAAAATAGAATATAATTTTTTTTTGATCTTTTTACGAAAGAAAACCGAATTTTAATATTAATTTTCATTATGGAAGTAATTTTGAATTCCAAATGAAATTATAAAAAAGATAATTAAATAAATTTTAATTGTGTAGTATCATGGAATAAAATTATTTTATGATACCCTTTAACTATTTATTTCTCTTCATGAATATAACGAGAAAATTAAAAGTATTTTATTTATCGAAACCGTTTGAATAAACTAATTAATTAAAAATTCCTGTAAAGGAAGTCGTTTGATAAAAAAATAAAATGATACATTGAACCTACATTCTGACTAAACATTTGCTCTGTTTAATTGAAAATTTAGAAGATAATTAGATACACCCACATTCAAAGTATTTTTCCAAAAATATTTTTGTAAAAATAAGTTTATAATTAATTGATACTCATTTGTTAGACTGATAAAATTGTCAAAATATACGATAGTATTGAATTGTAAATATGTAAATTATTTATTAAAACTATAATTATTTCAAATGAATCTTTACTGTTAATATAACTACACAGACTCGGTAAGGGGGGTCAGGGGGCGCTAATTTCCCGGCGATTACAAAAAAATAATAAAAAATAAAATATTTAAAATTGAATATTAAAAGTCGAATCTAAAAATCCAAAAATTGAAATACTCAAAAATTTGAGACCTAAAAACCTAAAATTTTATAATGTAAAATTCCAAAAAATATCAAATTTAAACATTCAAAAATTTACAAAACCAACTATTTTTTTTTATTGTGTAAAAATGATTGTTGTATTTTTGAATGGTTAAATTCTAGATGTATATGTCTTAAATTTTGGATTTTTTAATTTTCGAATTGTTAGTTTTAAATTCTAAATTTTAGATTTCAAATGTTGGACTTTTGATTTTATTTTTTATAAAATTTTAAACTTTGTGTTTACAAGAAAAAAAATATTGTATACGTAATGCAGTGTGTATCTCATGAGTGTAATATATTTTAAACCTGAAGAAGATCATATATTTGATAAGGGCGAAATGTTTCTGAACAAATAACAACATCTTTCTTTGTTGTTCTTTTGCTCACTATTCCTTTTATTGTTATTTTTTAATATTTGTCAAATTAAATGGAACAATTTTGTAGTTATTAATTAATTAATTTTGAAATTATTAAAGTAAAATAAAAATGGTGAAGGTGCGGATTATAAATTTTTAATTTTTTAATTTTGGGAAAATTATTATAGAAAAATATTTTAAATATTTATTATTAATTATATAAATAAACGGTAGACTCAAACTGAAATTAATCTCATTCTATTACTTTGCATTTAGTTTCTAAAATATTTTATAGTGGATGCACCTTTTAAAAAACTAATAAGGAATTAAATTTTGAAAATTGATCAAAATTCATTACCTAAATTTTATCAACACATATATTTGAAAAGAATTTAAAAAAAAATTTAGAAAAAACATAAAATTGAAATTGATTGTGTCATCTTCTTGTTTTTCTTCGATAGTTAACGCCATTATTATTTAAATTTTAAAATTATTAATTTATTTAAATGCCATAAAATTCTAATTATCTGACTCTCGGTATACGAATCCAGTATATAATTTAATTCAACTTTATATAAAAATGTGATAACATTCAGAAGCTCAGTAGCGTTTGCGAAGTGATCTTGAATTATTCGAAACCATAAAAGTTTAGAAATAATCTCGTGTGGAAAATAAAGGTAAGAGATCAATTAAAATTAAAAACCATATATTAACGAATTAATTCATTAAAATTGTGTGTGTATGTTTAATAAGCTAATTTATTTTGGTGCATTTTTATTTATTAGTAAGTTATTGAGAGTATTTTAAATTAATTTTACCAAATAACATTTCACTATTTTACACAAAAATTATTAATTAAAATTTCAAGTTCTTTAATTTACTCTCCTGCTAATATTTGGTTTATTGTTTAACTTGTATTGTATAACTTTTTATCAGCATTTAAAAAAAATTACCTACTTTTATGGATAAAATATTTCTTTTCGTGATATTCGTTTCTTCTCCTAATAATATCATAATCAATCTCTAAAATGTGGGGAACAATTTACACTTTTGAGATATTTTTTTTATTCTTCAGTATCTTTTAAATTGCCTCATCTAGATTTCCCAAAATTGAAATTAAATATTTTTTAATTAATTTTCCTGTTAACAACATTTTTAAGTGAATTCATGTGAGTCTTTAAAATAATAATCAACATTTAGGGGTATTTTTTTTTTGAAATACGTACTTCTTCTTTTCATAACCAAACTACACTATGTAAATTAAAAGGATTTAAGATCATAAGACGTTAATTTTTTAATTTAAAGTTCAATCCTTTTATAAACAAAAATATGTATGATAGTTATAATAAATTAAAATTATTAATTAAATATGTTTTACAATTGATTAATGTTTAGTGATTAAGTTTGTAATTTGGAAGCCCCAAATAAAAATTTGTAAATTAACAATTTCTTTTCCTTAAAAAGGTAACTTTTTGAAAATTTATCACAACACACAGTTGACCTTTATTCTAAAAGTTTATCTCTTATCAATAAATTCTCATATAGATTCAATTAAATTATCATAATTCCTGCAACAATTACTCTTAACTTACACCAATCACTATTTATTTTATTATGTGTTATTCTTAATTATCATTACTTTGAATAAATAAATGGTAAATATGTATAAAAACACAAACAAATGTAATTTATGCATTCTATGTTAATTTTTACATGGTGCAATTTTTTAAAAGAATAAAAAATAAAGATTAAATTTTTATAACTATTTTTTTGTAGTTTCAAAATGGAGCCTATGACAGTAACAGGAGTTAATTTTTTTTGTCACGAAAACGCCAAAAAACACCACACCGATGAATATGATTTGGTAAAATCGGAAACTCCTACATCGATTTTGAGAAGAGGAGAATCATTCCTGTTGGGAATCGATTTCAATCGAACTTTTAATCCTGAACAAGATGTTATTCGTGTGAGCTTCGGTTTTGGTAAGAATTTATTAAACAAAATTGATTTAATAACAAAAATAATTCCTAAATATATAAATACAGTTGATATTGAGAAGGGAAAAAATATTCCTGCTGGGAATCGATTTCAATTGAACTTTCAATCCTGAACAGGATGTTATTCGTGTGATCTTCGGTTTTAGTAAGAATTTATTAAACAAAATGTATATAGAAACAAATATAATTTCTAAATATATAAATACAGTTGATAATGAGAAGAGAAAAAATATTCCTTCTGGAAATCGATTTCAATCGAACTTTCAATCCTGAACAAGAATGTTATTCGTGTGATCTTCGGTTTTAGTAAGAATTTATTAAACATAATTGATTTAGAAACAAATATAATTCCTAAATATATAAATACAGTTGATAATGAGAAGAGAAGAATTATTCCTGCTGGGAATCGATTTCAATCGAACTTTCAATCCTGAACAGGATATGATTCTGATTTGGTAAAAAATTATGAGACAAAATATATTTAGAAACAAAAATAATTCCTAAATATACATATATAACTAATACATTCATTTCTAAAATTATGTATTTTTATTCGATAATTAAAATTCAAAATTAATAAAAATTTTTGTGGATATAATTTAAATAAAAAATACATATTATTGTTTAATATACATAATGATTATATAATCCCAAATATTTTAAAATAATATTTAGAAAAGAACAATTTTTTTTTATTCTAATTGAAAAATATCTCATATGTATAGTATTATGTGGGCCTTATAACTCTTCCTTATGATACTTCAGATTTAATACGTTTCGAATCAGAATAAGATTTTTCTTGTTTGATCCAATGATACATGAGTACTGTATGGAAATAACCAAATGAAAATTGAAAATTTTGTTTTAAGGGGATAAACCAACGGTGGTCCTTGGGACTAGAACTGTTCGTCCTGTGCAACCAAATTTGAAACATTTTCCAAAAGATCCCCACGTTTGGGGGGTAATGTTGAAAGAAAATAAAGGCACATCTGTTGTACTGAATGTTCGAATTCCACCCCATGTACAAATTGGAATTTGGGCTGTAAATATTATTACCACACTAGCAGGAGAAAAAGGGGTCAGAAAGGATTATAAAGTAAGTTGGTTTTTTTAAATTGAACCCCCCTTATTAATTTTAACTATGATTTTTTTTAATGTGTAATATCTATTATTAAAACCGCTTTAAGAATTACTGTCGAGAATATTTATATGTTAATTATATACAGAGTAGACAATTCGTATGTGTTTTATGTAGCTGAAAAATAAAATATTCAAATCCAATTATTTATTCGCATCATATGCAAATAAAAAATATATTTTTTATACTTCCAAATACAATTAAGATTCTACAAAAAATTACTAATAGTAATTATTTTCAATTACAACTGCAAGTTTTTTTCCTTAAATAATTATATCTCTGATTATACTATTTCAAATAAATCCACAACTAATTGCAATTCTAAAGATACATTTATAGCAAATTTGTATTCACTATTATTTTATATTTATTACTATACACATTATAGCAAAAAAACATGTTTTCTTTTAAATTCTTCTTGGGAAAATGATCTTTTATGTATATAATATGCTCAATAGTCTCTTTGATATTTATAAAATGATAATGAATTCCATTGGAAATTGATTTATGGAACTTCAATCTGGTTTTCTGGAAAACCTTGACAGACTTTTTTAATTACTCACTGTAAAATAGTTTTTGTAAATACATGATTTGTGGTATAGCACAATATAAATTTGAAATTTATGGAAATTTGACACCCACAGTGCAAAAGGTTAATAGGAATATTGTTTATAAAGTCGAAGTTCACAAAAAAAGATTTTAAAAATATTCTATCATAATTTTTATATATTATAATATATAATAGATTATTATATAATGTGAGCCGCAGTAACATTTTATGTTGGGGCATGTAGCGTTAAAATAAAAGTTGGAACCACCCTGTATATTGTAACTGATTTAAAATTTCGATATTTAAATTAAAAATTTAATTTAATTGATGTGGATTTTTGTCTTCTTTGGTCTTCTATTTGTTTCTTTTTTATTGGATTTTGCTTGCCTCATCCTCTTTAGTCTCTTTTTTTCTTTTATTTTATTAATTTTAATTGTTTCTTTTCGATTGCTTTTAAAACGTTATTTCACTAATCGATAAACTTTTTTTCACCTTAAAACTTCTTATTTTTAGTTGACGATTTTACTAATTTGTTTGTTGCTATATTCTCACTTTTATTTGTTTTGTATTCATCTGTTCTATTTTCAGCACATTTTCGAAATATTTTTTTCATCCCGATATTAGTTCATCATTTTCCTTTAAGATTTATCCCTCCTTATAGTCTATTTAGCCTAAGATATGTTGTTTTCTTTCGGAATAGAAAAAATTTTTATTGACACAATCTGCTTTCATTATATTTTCTTATTGTTACTTATTATTCAAATTATTTTTAAGATAGTTTATTATCAGTTTTATTTAACTCTTTTTTCATTTATCTGTATTTATTTTTGCTGTTTGTCATTGTTTAGCTTATAAGTTTTTATTGCCTCTTTGTTTAGTCTATATTCTTTTAGTTCTCTAGTATTATTAATATTCGTCTATTTACTATTTTTATTTCAAAGAGAATTAAGTAATGGTTTGAACCTATTTCTGAACATCTTCTCACTTTGGTATTTTTAATTTGACATCTGAATTTTTTAAAGACAAAATCTAATATTATTTCTAATATTTTCTGCAAATTTTTCAATAGTTTCTACTATTTGTCCATCCATTTTCATGTAAAATTTCTGTTTATAGTATTCTTCCTGTATATACATTTTATTATATTTTGTTGTTTTATAATGCATCCTACTCCTTTTTTTTATAAATTGAAATTATAAAAATTATTGTAGTAGTGAAAAATCTTATAAAATAATTAAATTCGATTTTTTTGTCGGTAGGTAGAAGACGACGTCTACATAATTTTCAATCCTTGGTGTCCTGACGATGGAGTTTATTTGGAAAAAGAAGAAGAAAGAAAGGAATACGTTATGAACGAAACAGGAAAAATCTGGACAGGAACATTCAAAAAGCCAGTCGGAAAACACTGGATATTCGGTCAATTCGACGAAGTATCTTTACCCACCGCAATTTTCCTTCTCGAAAAATCTGGACTGGCCACTGCCCACCGAGGAAATCCTGTTATGATATCCAGGGCCGTATCAGCAATGGTAGAGTTTAATTTTTCTGCACAGTATTTATCATTCCTAATGTACGTTATTTAAGATCAACGCTGTTGATGATGGAGGCCTTCTGGAAGGGAGATGGGATGGAAACTACTCAGATGGAACAACACCTTTTGCTTGGACGGGATCTACAGCAATTCTAGAACAATATTTGACCACCGATGGTACTCCAGTGAAATATGGTCAATGTTGGGTTTATTCCGCTGCCGCTGTTACAGTTTGCAGGGCCATAGGACTTCCCTGTAGATCTACAACGAACTACATATCTGCCCATGATACCAACGAATCCTTAACTGTAGATAAGTAAGTCATACTTTACGTATCACTCTTAATATTTAACCTCTATGAGTGTATAATAATCGTCGATTATTTATATCAAAATTGGAATTAAAAAGAAAAAATATCGGAACTCTTTGTATTATGAAAATAAACAGAAAAAAATTACTATTCACAAAACACTGACATTTTTTACTCAATCTATAATCGTATGACCTTAGTTGGGAGTTAAATTGAAATTAGAGACCAATGGTAATTTTTAATTTCAAAATATGTCATTCTCTAAACACGTATTTGAACCTTGGTGTTGATATTTTTTCTAGTTAACCCATCAGGAAACTTACTTCTTTAAGTATTCAGCAGTGGTATATTTTTTTATTTCGCACGAACATAAAACAATTGTGAAATTTAAACTCAATTTCCATTTACTACGTGTGGGAACTTTGAAGTAAATTTTATCTGAACGTCGATTTTTTTTGTTGTACATTTTTAATCCCAAACTTGATTTAAATCATTTCTGATTACTATAGTATAACTCTTAATATTTAACCACTATGGGACAGTTTAAAACGATGCCCATCCAGAAAATAAAAAAGAACCTTCGGTTTTACTTACTCAAATTAATAAAAATTGCACGTATATTTCATTTCCAGATACTTTGATATCTTCGGGGAGAAAATCGATAAAGGCCCTGAAGGAGTTGGAAACGATTCCTGCTGGAATTTCCACGTTTGGAACGAAGTTTGGATGTCGCGTCCAGATCTTCCATCAGGTTATGGTGGTTGGCAAGTAATCGATGCTACCCCACAAGAAATCAGCGACCATTCCATGAGATGTGGCCCGGCTTCTGTAGTTGCCGTGAAAAAGGGAGAAATTGGATATTTGTATGACACTCGGTTCGTCTTTTCTGAGGTCAACGCTGATATAATTCATTTTCAAGAAGACGACCAGTCCGATTGGGGTTTCACCAGAACTTCGGTGAATCAGAATCAGTAAGTTGTTTATGGACATAATAATTTTTATATAATATAATTCTAAATAAAAATTTTAGTGTTGGAAGGATGATTTTGACTAAAAAGTTGGGAGCCACAGATAATCACGGTGATTCGGATTTGGAAAACGTAACTCAATTGTATAAAAACGAAGAAGGAACCGAGGCCGAACGGTGTGCTGTATTCACTGCAGTTAGTGGGGTACCAAAGGCTCAAAAAATTTACGATTTACCAAAGAAAGGTGCCACGTCTTTAAGTTATAACAATTTACGACCATAATTATATTTGTTTATGTTTTAGAAAACCAGGATGTAGAATTCGAACTAGAGGACATCGACACAATCCCATTGGGCCACAAATTCGTAGTCAAAGTCAAAGTAGAAAACAAATCGAACGCTGAAAGAACCATCAAATTAACGTTATCAGCCACGTCCGTTTACTATATGGGCACTACAGCTAACGATATCAAAAAATCAAAGGGAGTTTTTAAACTAAAACCCGGACAAAAGGAAACTATTAGATTAGAAGTGGCTGCTTCTCAGTATTTGGATAAATTGGTGGACCATTATTTCGTTAAAACTTGGTCTGTTGCTAATGTTGAAGAAACGAAACAAGTATGGAGTCAAGAAGATGATTTTACGTTTTCACTTCCGGGTGTTAAAATTGATGCTCCTAAAACGGCGAAAGTTGGAGAAAAGTGCGATGTTAACTTTAGGTAAAATTTATTAATTTTAGAATGTTTCGTAGGTTATCTCATATTTTTTTAATATCAAAATTTTTAATTTTTCAATTTTATTCATTAAAATATTGTATTTATTAAAGTTTTTCGAAAGATTCAAATAAATCGTCGTTGACAAAATATTAAAATTCTAAATAACAACATTTTGAAATTTGTTTACTCCATTTCTACCTTCTGATATCGATATTTTCGAGAAATTCATATCAATACTTCAACTTCAAAGTGAAAATGTAATTATTACTTAATTTAATTTAATTTTCTTTAGTGGTAACCCCAATATTAAGAGATTTAAATAATTTAATTATTTATAACCATCCAGTGCTACACTGCGCCGCAAAATTAACGCATAGCCATTTAAATTTAAATATGGCTAAGAAATATTTATTTCTCCAACCTTTTCAAGATATCTTTGGTTTTTGGGAACTGTAGAAACTGCAAAAATTTAAAAAGGGGTGTAAATTAAATTTAATTAAAATTGTTTATTTGGCTTTCTACTTATTTAGTTGGCTCTCTTTATTAAAAACATTTCTCATTTGTATTAAGTGTGTACGTGAATTCAGAAACCATTTTCCAGAGGAATGTTAGTTTTAAAAAATAAAAATTTGGCAATTTAGGAGAATGTTCTTTACCACATCACCTCATTTTTGAAGAAATCAGATACATTTATACATGGATTAGTAAAATTTGGCATTTTTACAATTATGAGTTAATTTTGCGGCGCAGTGTATTTATTATTGAATTTTTATTCCACAGCACGTTTCTAACGAGTATTAATTTTATTTCAAAAATATCATTCAGAATTTAAAATAGTCACGTACATTTACTATTAATAATTTCGTAAAATTGCTACTTAATAATGACATGTGTCCCATTACATTTATTAAATTTTAGCAAATTACAACTTTTTAAAAAATACAAAGGGTATTCCTTTTCAAAAATTAATTCTGTATTTAAAAAAAGTCAATATATTGAATATCTTATTAAAGTTGGGAAAAGTTGATTTTCCTTATTTCTATACAATTTTTAGAAAATTACCAATGATATTCCATTCGAAATACACGTTCTTTTTTAATTAAAAAAAGGCCAATATATTGAATTACTTAATAAAAACGGGAAAAGTTTGATTTTCTTATTTTTATATGATTATTAAAATATTTTTACAGCTTCCATAACCCACTGGACATTCCGCTAACAGAATGTAGTTACATCATCGAAGGACCAGGAGTGAGCAAAGCTCAAGAGAGCAAATACAGGGACATTAAACCCAAAGAGGTCGCAACTCTGGCTCAAAGTTTTACAGCGAAGAAACCTGGAGTGAAAAAAATTGTTGTCAACTTTAATTCGAATCAAGTTCATAATATTCATGGAACGGCGAATATCACTATTACATAATTATTTTTTTTTTGGTTTGTACTTAAAAGTAATAACACAAAGGTGGAGGAGTACGTTAATGAAATATATGCTAATTAGTAACTAATAATTGTGAGTTTTATTCACAATATTGAAAGATACTTACGGTTAAATGAGTTATGTATAATATTGCGTTAAATTTAACTTTAGCTTTCGCGCTTATGTTGGTGACATTTGTATTAATAGAATTAAAGTTACCGATATATTAAATATACTTTTTTACTTTTTTGTTAATATGTTAATAAAAGTATTTGGTTTACTTGTTTTATAATAAATAAATTTGTTATATATATTAATTAAAATTAGTATCTTTTAGTTTCTACTAACTAAATAAATTCTTTAGTCAAAAGCACCGGACTTTGATTTATTCACCTGTGGAATATTGAAAGAATTACCATTTATTTTAGTTTTACAGTGCTACTTGGTATACCCACCAAATAAAAATACCAGACCATTTTCTAAATCCTTATTAAGTGACCAATATACATAGCATTACCGTGCTTGTGGGATGTTTAAGGGATTACTAAAATATGATAAATATTTACAATATATTAATTATTTATAAAAGAAAAGAACATTTATTTTAAAAATAATTGGTAGATATTCTTGCTTGAGACTTCAAAAAAAAAGAAACACAGCTTATAATAATTTTAAAAATGTATTTAAAAAATTGTCACATTAGAACATTTACTCAAAGAGACCGTCATCGCTGTCTGAATCACTATTATTGTTAATAACAAAAGTTGGAGGTTCTACCGTTTCCTCTGTAAATTTTCCACATTTTCTGTTCTTCTTTAAGAACATGATTAAGAAGAGAACTGTCTATGATAGCAAAATGCTATCAAATTCTTCTTGGAAGATAATTCGTAAATTTCAAAATATTGTTACATACTATTATTAAATAGCAACTCTCATCTTAATTCAATAACATTTTATACAGTGTTGGGATAAAGTATGGAACCAAGTAAATATCTTTAAAATGAAACGAACGATATTTATTAAATTTTGTAGGTAAGTTCAAAGGGGCAAAATGCAGCTGAAGTTAATTTTTTTGTTAATAATATACTTATGGTTTAATCGGAAATACCCTCAACTTTTATCATTTAAATGGGATACCCTGTATATTTTGGAAGATTTTGAAAGAGCTTATTATTTCTCGAATTTGTACATACTGGGTTTAGTGGAAATAATTTGTAAAAATAAGAAATAACTCACTTTTAGTTGTAGAATAAATAAATTTATTTACTTTAGACTAATGAGAATAATAATTTATACAAAATTGATTAAAAAATGTTCAAGATGCTCTCCGTTTACCTCCTCACAATATGCCAACCTATTAACAAATTCTTGAGTCACTCTTTTCAAGGCTTCTCCACGTATTAGTTCACATTCGTCAATAATTCTTTGTCTCAATTCCTGCAAGCACGTTGCTCATTTAACGTAAACAGGTGATTTTAGAGAACTCCAAAAGAAAAAAATCTAATGGGCTTAGATCCGGAGAACGAGCAGGCCACTCTATGAATCGATCACCATAACCGATCATCATTAATATTTCAATACGATCTTTTTCACTTAAATGAATCATTCTTAATCGTACAATTTATTTCCGTAAATTACAATTTGACAATTTGGCAACAGTCACCTACTAGATAGTACTCGTTTATTTCTTACTATTAATACAAACAATATCAATTTGTTTATCTAAATGGTATATATAAAAATTACAGATTTTTGACGCTAAACCCAGTATGAACGAATTCGAAATAACAAGATCTTTCAAAATCTGCAAAACTATACAAGGTGTCCTATTTAAATTAAAAAAGTTGAGAGTATTTTCGGTTAAACCGGAAGTATATTATTGACAATTTTGGTCCAAATATCGTCCGTTTCGTATTAAATATATTTACTTGGTTCCATACTTGATCCCAACCATGTATTTATATGTACGCCTATGGTTTATTGACCAATACCCATTTTATTACTCTCCTCTGATGGCGAAAATACTATAAGTACCAAGCATTAATTATGAGCTATTGAATCTCACCTTATGCAGCAGACAAAAACAAAAACAACAGATTGACATTATTAGTAGATGTTGAGGTGCGTGGGATATTTCAAACGCCCGTGCATTTATTATTCAACGATATTCGTCAGTCAAAGCGAGATTTAAGTATCAGATGCGTGCAACACGAACCGCTCCATTCATTCATCTCATGAAAAGTGAAATCGACCGTGAATATCTTGACATTAATTGAAGATGATTCTTGAGTAAATAATTGAATTTGCGACATATGTAGTGAACGAAATAAATAAATAAAAATGGGAAGATTTAATTTGGGGGAGCGGTGTTGTCCGGGGGGGTTTAATCGGTTTAGAGCGAGGTGGAGCCCTAATGCCGAACTGCAAATGCAGCCTTTACCCAAACCGAAAGAAGCAGGTAAGTAAGGAAATTAGGATTATTTTATATTAGTTAAAAGTTGTCTTTGTCCGAATAATTCTGAGATCATTCCTAGATTTATATATATAAATATTTATTTAAGTATCTTTTTTGCATATAGAGTGCAAAATTTTTTATATTTATTTGATCGTATATTCAATGTAAAAATATTTTGTGGAGTGTTTTATTAGTTGGCATCTTACTAATTTGAAAAAACAAAAAAAAATTAAATCAATTTGCTACTCTTTTGCTCTAAAGTTTATTCCAAGTAAATTATAGTTTGCTCCAATAATTATTTCTTTGTGTTACTAATTGCACTTTCTTTGATATATCTATTGAAAATTGGCTTTATGATGACAGTTTTCCAGACTAGAGGTATTTTACCTTATTTTCGTTTATTTATTGATGTTAGTGTTTTCATCCCTCTAGTGCAAATATTATTCGGTTTCCCTTTTTTAATCACCATTATTGCTTCTGCTATCTCTTCTATCTGTATTTTTTCCTATGTTACTTTTTCTGTTTTTTTTTACTTTTATTATATGCATTGTCTTTAATTTCATTAGTAAATAAGAGTTTTTCGAAATGGATCAAAAGTTTTAGATAATTGGCGTAGAATCTTGGAAGGAATTCAGCAAAAAATATTTCTGTGAATCTCTCCATAGTTCGTAGATTTAAAAATATTTATTTAATTATATAAAAAAGGATCTCCATAAATCTCAAATGTGGTATGTAGGATTAAACCAAAAAAAATTGACTAGTCATTTTTATTAAGTGTATGTGGTAAACATTTAGAGTTTTCTTTGGTTTAATTTGTTTAATTACTTCACTTGCCTATGGAGAGCAAAAATTTATTGATTTTTATTATTATTTGATCATTTGAAACTATATTTTATTGAGATTTTCAGCTGGCGCTTTATACATTTGAAAAATGTATGTTTAAACCAACATGTTGCTCTTTAGTTCTAAAATAATTTCAAAATAAATTGTGAAATGCCTGGAAAAATTCAATGAATACCAACACATAGTGATAATGAAAAAGTGAATAAAATTTCGTTTCAAAGAGGAGATTTTATAAAATGGCCACTTCAAACACAAGATTTTATAAAAAATAAAACGACAAAAGATTCAATTTTTAAAGTAAAAATTAAGAAAAAATTATAGGCTAAAATAAAAGGTATATTAAAAGAAGGAAATAAATAAAATTTAAAAAAATATCGATTTTAAACAAAATATTTTCGACAACAAAATCCCTATTTAAAAATTTTTACAAGTTTCCACTTCAAAGATATGGATTTTAAGATATGTACCTAAGACATGCATTTAAAAAAAAACTATTCAAAAAATTGCATATTTTAAGGTTAAATGGTTAAAAAGCAAAAGTGCTTGGTCTTTTTTATCGAAAAAGTAAGAAAAAAATTGTAAAAAATAAAAGATTTTATGAAATATCGACTTCAAATAAAATATTTTCAACAATATATTTTCGTCAAAGAGTACTATATTTTACAAAACCTTTACTTTAAATATAAAATTTTGCTTGAAAGACGAGATTTTATAAAATCTCGACTTCAAACAAGAGATTTTTGTAAAACTTCGACTTGAAACACGATATTTTCGCGAAGATATCGACATGATACACTCAATTTCAACAGCGAAATTTTTTAAATCTCGACTTGAAAGAAGGTGATTTTTAAAAATGAAATTTGACAAAAGTGTAATTTTTGAGATAAATAGTGAAAATTTTCTAAAAAACAAGAGAAGTACTTTGTTTTTTTCTCGGAAAGTTTATAAAATATCGAATATAGACCACATATTTTTCACAATATCTTGAGTTCCTACACAATTTTTTATAGAATCGTGATTTCAAAACCAAACTTTGCTTCAAAGATGAGATTTTATAAAATATCAAACACAACAATTTTATAATATATATAAAATATTTTCGACGAGTTATCGACTTTTAATACCCAATTCTAAAACATGATTTAATGAAATCTCAATTTCAAATATTTATGAAATTCTTATTTCAAGAACCAGATTTTATAAAATCTTGATTTTAAACAAAATTATTTTTTGTAGAATTATAAAATATCGACTATATATACGAAAATTTTCAAAATCTTAACTTCAAATAAATATTTAATATTAAGTAGTTTCGGAAAACTACTTTCTGCACAAAAATAATTATTTACACTACTTTTCTAAAATAGTTTTATGTTTTTGGATTTTAAAATTTGTTCACTTTTTGGAAAAAAATATTGGCTATTTTTGTAATATAGACAATAGCAATTTTACTATAGGTATTTTTGAAAACATTTGTAGAACAGACAATTTTTAAAAATGATACAACAAACTCTATGGAAACCAATAAGAAAACATTTGGATCACAGACGATAACAGAGATTTGAAGATCCAAAATTATACAGAAATATATTTTTTGAAGCTTTGTACAAAATACTAGGGAAATGTATTTAATAAAACGGAAAAACTAGGCCATTAGACCAACAAAAATTTACCACGTGGTTTAAAAAATTAATGTATGATTATTTATAATGATTGTATTTATCAAACACTAACAACTATTCAGGTGTCATACAAGTTCTGATAATGAAATATTTATTACAATGGTTTGATAACGTTGTTGTTGGTATTTTAATATTAAATTGATATCGACATTTCTACACGTAGGAATATTAGAATGGTATTGTTTATTTAATCTCTCCTGTATAGAATGAAGAATAAGAAAATATATAATTAAAAAAAATGTATGGTTATGTAGGATTATGAACAAGTTCTCTAATTTCCATATTCATGAATTATGAATAAAAGATATAAAACTAAATTCCATATTTCTTAATACACGTTATGTATATAAATATACAGAGTATTTTTATATCATAGTCAATTTCTGGTTTTTGTTATTTTGTTTGTCCATAAATAAGTTAAAAAAATAATTGAAAACTACTCTTTAGTGGCTTTAATAATAATCGATTTAATTCGATGCTTTTATTGCACTTTAAAACTTTTATAAACATAACATATTTAGCAAAAATTAGTATTTTATGTATAAATATAATTATTTACATATCTATGAGTCAGATTCTTAATATGATGATAGTAACAAAGGTTATCAATATTTATTTAAAGCTGTTAAATCATCTGGTTTTAAATTTTATAGGTACACAAATTATATTCATGAAAATATAAAAGATAAATAATACTTATCTTAAATTTTTACGGTTTTCCAAAGCTTTTTAAAAAAATTTTCTCCTTTTGGCATCGTCACATATAACATAAGAAATTGACAGATATTGCACACACATGATTGATATCTTGTTATAAATATTGTAACCAATAACATTAGATACCTTACACACAGTGAGATTTTATAATTGTTATAATAGCGAAAATAGTTAATATATTATATGAATCACAAGTAGATTGTTCAAATATATGAATAGAGAAGAATTAAAAAAAATAGATAGATAAGTAAATGAGAAGGATTAAATAAAAGAAGTAGTATAATAAAAGCAACGAAAAACGATCATTAAAATAGAGTCAAACAAGAGTATTTAAATTAATCGTGAAGAGGCAAACAAAAGTGAAGAATTAATGAAATGAAAAGGTGAAATTATTGACTTATTGTTAATAAAAAATGTTAATTGTTCAAAATTCAGTAAATTTTCAACAATTATTATTATACAATAAATCTTCCCAACATTTCCAATTTATTACCGTATTGACAACACCGCTAATTTCTACCAGGAAAATTTACACTTCTCACAAAAAACATTAACTTCTCCATTATTTCATTCTTATTATAAAAAATTAAAGGTGTTAGTTTAGAACTTACTGACGTCATTAGAACAATACTATTAAACATATCATTTATCCGTATTTCTTATACTCATTGAGGAGTTATTGTAAAATATAAATAAATCAACTGTGCCATATCTAAGCTACATAATCACATTTTTTTGTATTTTTAACAAATAAAATCACATCAAAAAATGTGTATTAAAGTAGAACTTTAATAAAAACCATAAAGTGGCAACAATATAAAATACTTAGCATATATTTTTAATTAAAGCTAATATAAAACAAAGTAGAATATGGGCAATTAAAATTGTTTGGCATATTTTTTCAAATTCAATCAAAGAAGTAAAACAAAAAAAAGAAGTTATAAAAAGAAAATCAAGAAAAAATAGAACAACGAAAGAATGGAAGAATGGAATAATGTAATAATAATATTAAATTCAACTTAAAAAAACAAAATAAATAGACTCAGAAATGTATACTTCTATAGAAACTATTGAAACGAATATTTCTTTTAATTTAGAAATTAAAATTGACCCACAATAGAATTATTAATAAACATTTTAGCATCCGCACCGTTAACAAAGTTTATTATTTGAATAAACACTCCTAACGCTAAAAATAAATCTTAAGAAAACGTTTTTGAATGCACATTAAATACACTTATAACAAACATAGTTTCCGTTCAAAAATTCCTTTAAAAATCAATATTTAAAAGTATACTATTTCAATAAATTAACGCTGCAAACATTGAAGACGGACCTTGAAATTGAAGAAACAAAGAACAATATCAATGTCAATTTAAAGTTATGTCATCATATTCCGTAGATTGAGATTGAAATTAGATAATTTGTTTAATAGGAACAGAAATTTAGTGTTTCCTAGAACGATCACAACGATTCTAATATACAGGGATCGTCAAAAATTAGTGTCGGATTAAAATGTAAAACAAGTCTAAATTAATCTTATAAGGGAGTGTGTCCAAAAATACAAATTTTATATTATGAATGTTGTGTTTATATTTAAAAAAGTATACTTAGATATTCAATATTTTTTAGTAGAACTGAAAATTTATAGGAACAAGTTGATAATATAAGTTTACTTTATGTTGTAAAAATGAAAATCGAATGCTTTATTCAATCATGTCCAAATTTAAACGCATTACATCACCACGAAGTTTACGTGCAATTGTTCAGGAAAGTGATACATTTCTTACTAAGTGCAGGAATTCAAAGGAAATGACTAAACGAATCACAGTGAAGTGAAAATAAATTAAATATATGTCAAAAATGTTTCATTCATTGTCAAATGTTCACAACAAAGATTCAGCGACAAGTTTACCTTGAGCAAGTAAAAATGGTCATTCGCTGGGTACTTATAGATTTAAAAAAAGTAATTTTAGTGTTTATAGTCTTGATGTAGGTTGCATGAATAATTCTTAATATTTTCTAGGAATAATTTCCTACACAATTTCTATATTAGATATTTGTGATAAGGGGGAGATGATCATTGATTGTTGAATTCTTTTTTAGTAGTAAATATGTATCATTATTACAGGGAAATGAAATATGAACCCCACGTTGAGATCGTTTTTGAACCAACATGAATTTAATAGAAAATTTACAAAGTGCCCCCAACAAAATTTATAAACTTTCTTTTATTCTTGGTGATTAAATGTTAAAAATAAAATTTATAAAAATACAGATTTTCTTTCATAACAAAATATAATATTACAGTAAATTCGATAAAAGAAAAGTAAGTGAAAAATTATGTAATTTATGCGAAAATGTATCGTTTTTCCAATTTTTGTAGATGTAGAAATCCTGATTTTCATTTCCTATTCCAAAGATATGAATAATATGAATCAAGACCTAAAGCTTTTCATTTTACCAAACACATTTGGAAACCCTCCATTTAAAGAGATTTAACCCAAAATATAGCTCTTTAACGAGTTACTGTGTGTTTTATTTAAAAAAATTACTTTTCCGCATTTCTTTAACATTTTTTTTACCCACTAACCCACTTTTCTGGACGTTTGAAGTTTTTCTCGTTCTACAAATAAAATATACCATAAAAATATCCGTTTATTTTTCTTCTTATTTCTACTTTTTAATTTACACGACCGACGCTCGTAAATTAACCAGAACAAACCTACAAATAAAATTTTAAATTTGTCTGAACCCCGACTACAATGAAACTTTTTCCAGATGCAGCAGCTTACGAAAATATATCGGCAGATGTGGAGGAGCCCGATATTCTAATTATAAGAAATATCGACCCGTGTATCAAGCAAAACGGATCTTTCCATCACACCGCCCGGTATGCGGTTATGCAACAAGAATATTATCCTCAATTGGTGGTCAGGAGAGGTCAAAGTTTTCAGTTGGACATCACCTTGAACCGGCCGTACGATCAGGAACGAGATGGAGTTTCGTTTATATTTTTCGTTGATGGTAATTAACTGAATCAATATACAGGGTTTCACAAAAGTCCTGGGACGGAGCCATAAGTTTCTAACTAGTGAAGAAAATATCTGAAAATTTTGAGATCACTAAAGGGCCATAAAAACTACATTTTTAGAGGGGTAGATAGAGTTTTTTATGGGGTGATAATCTCAAAATTTTTAAATTGCAACCCCGGTTGAGTTTCAAGGTAGAATAAAAAAATATTGATTCCAAAAACCGAAAAAAATAGACTCCTCGGAACCCGAAATTTTTTTTAATCTTCATTAAAATATACCTTTTCCAAAATTCTTAATTCAACATTATTCCAACATTAAAAAGTACAACACAGTTGTAAATTACAGGTGAAGAAAAACTTTCTCACGGTAATGGTTCCTTGGTAGGAGTTCCCCTTTTAAAGAAAGAAGATCAATCACTCTCTTGGAATGTGGTTTTAGATAAAGCAAACGGGAATGTAATCACCGTTCAAGTGACAACAGCATCTGATGCGATAATCGGAAAATGGAATTTGGAAGTCGACACAAGACTCATTCAAGACGGTGCCTACAGCTACAGCTGGGAAACAGGTACAATTGCTCATCACAATAATATTCTTGGGAAAATATAAGAGGTATTAAATATAAAAAAGATAAATGTTTGCTTATCTTGAATTTCCACAGTATTACAAAGCTATTTTTAAATATTTGTCACTGACCAAGGTTTCGCTTAAATTGCATTATTAAAGAGTTACATTAAAATTAAAGATTACAGTTTACTCTTTTCATAATTATTTCTATGAAATTTATAGAACTGTTTTCTCCAATTTCTACGGTAAATTTTATTTTTGGGAGTAAATTGATAATAAAATTAAAGAAAATATCCAATTTACTATCACTAACCGTAAAACCAGTCAAAACATCATCAACATATCTATACAAAAACAATACATTCTTGGAGATATTTGAATCAAAAATTTTTTTGTACCAAATTATTCATAAAAAAATTGGTGATATTGGACTACCCGTTGGTAATCCTTCATTTTAAAAATAAAATTTATCATCAAATACAAAGTAATTTTGATTGATACATAAATTAAATAAGTTTATAATTTGATTATTCTAAAATGTGGTTAATGTTTTTCTTTACAAGAAATTAGCTATTAATGGTACACATGCACATAATTTTGTTTTTTCATTTAATTTATATGTATTTAGTTTATGTATTAAATTTAAAGAGTTTTCTACTGAATATTTTGATAAGTAACCGTAATTAGTTAAAGTTTTATTAAGAACCTCTGCTAATTTATTATTCGGTGTATTGACATAAGAAACTACAGGCCAAATTGGTTTTAAACCTTTATGTAATTTAATCGTATCGTATCATTTTGGTGCTTGAAGATTTTTTTGAATTATATATTTTTTACCATTACAATTTACAATATCTGAAAATTTTTTGGTTGGATCTCTACTGAGAATTTTTAAGTTACAGGATCCAATAAATTCTTAAATTTAGATTTGTCATCATTGGTACGAAAAATGACCACCTTTATCTGATTTTGTAACTGTTAAATTACTACTTATAATTTTATTTTGTATAGTTTTTGTATAATTTCCTCAAGATAGTGTGAATCATCAAATATTTTTCTTTACAAAACACGAATTGGAAGATCTGGAGAGAATTGGTAAAACTACATATATCTTCTCATAGTACAAGGAAATACAAAAGGAGGAAGTAATTATTTATTTTTTTATTTTAGGGATTTATATCCTGTTTAATCCCTGGTGCGTGGATGACCAAGTGTACCTAAAATCCAGCGAATGGAGGGAAGAGGCGGTTCTAAACGATGTTGGTCTAATATGGAGAGGAACTTACAACAGGCTGCGTCCTGTAATATGGAAATACGACCAATTCGAAAAGGATATTTTGGAATGCTCTTTGTATTTAGTTAATGTAATAGGGAATGTGAAACTTAACCAAAGACGAGATCCTGTTATGATCTCAAGGTAAATTTTTTGTTGTATGTACAGGAAGTCCGCGAAAATAAAAAACCAGAAGAACTTAGGCCCATTATTACTTTGATTTCTTTCATTTGAACCAAAAGATATGTAAGTTAAAGTTCAATAAAATCGATTCTTGTATTGTTTGTAGGGCTTTAGCAGCTGCTGTTAACTCTCCAGATGATTATGGAGCTGTAATGGGAAATTGGTCCACTGATCATAGTGGAGGAACTCCACCTATAGATTGGATAGGAAGTAAGGCTATTCTGCAACAATATTACAAGAAGAAAAAACCTGTGAAGTATGGACAGTGTTGGGTGTTTTCAGGAGTTTTAACCACAGGTACGTGTGATTTTATTTAAAAAAAGCACTTTTTGACTGAAAAATCTAAAAAGAAATGGAGATTTTGACAGGAAAATGTAAAAAAATAGAAAAATAGAAATTTTGCCCAAAGAATTTGGAGATTGAAATTTCATATAAATTAATTGTGATTTAGTTTTGCAAAGACTTACATTTTGATTGAAAGATATAAAAAAATCGAGATTATGAACCTGAAAAGTTGTCAGGTATTCTAAAAAAGTCGAGATTTTGATCGATAAATGTAGGCAGGAAAATAAAATAAAAAAAATTTAGAAAAAAATAGAAATTTGGGCCGAAAATTTGGAAGAAATTGAGATTTCAAATAAAAAATTGAGTTCCTCCAAAAATTTTGAAAAAAATTACATTTTGAGAGAAAAAACTAAAAAAAAAGCCAGGTTTTGACCGAAAAATTAAAAATTGAGACTTCAATTTAAAAAAAATTGTGATTTATTTTAAGAATTTTGAAGAAAGTCATATCTTGAGTGAAAAAACTAAAAAAGTCTGATCTCTAACGAAAATTTCGAAAAAATTGAAATTTCAAATGAAAAAGTTCTGATTTTTACTAAAAATTTTGGAAAAAAGGTCACAGTTGTACTGGAAGTATATAAAATGCTGATTTGGACCGAAAAATTTAAAAAAGTTCAGATTTTGATCGAAAATTTTGAAGAAATTAAGGTTTCAAATAAAAAAAATTTGCGGTTTCCTCCGAAGATTTTGAATAAAGTCACATTTTGAATGAAAAATAAAAAAAATTCATATTTTGACAGAAAAATTTGAAGAAATTGAGATTTCAAATGCAAAAACTGTGAATTCATTAAAGATATTTACTTTCTGACTGGAAGATCTAAACAAAATCTTTGACCGAAAATTGTAAAAAAAGTATGAGAAAAATCGAGATTTAATCCGAAAAAATTTAAGAAATTGAGATTTAAAATGAAAAAATTGTGAATTCGTCTAAAAATTGTGAAAAAAAACATTTTGACAGATAGATCTTAAAATAAATCGAGATTTTACGAAAAAATTTAAAAAATAATGGGAAAAAATGAGATTTTGACAGAATTATTTTTTTAAATTGAGAAAAATCAAGATATTGAGTGAAAAATTTGAAATTTTAAATAAAAAAAGTTCTGAGTTCTATTAAAAATTTGTAAAAAAATTTAAAACATTTTGACTGAAAGTCTAAAAAAATTCTGATTAGGGCCGGAAAAGGTAAAAAAGTTGAGAAAAAATCCATATTTTGATCGAAAATGTTGAAGAAATTAGGATTTCAAATAAAAAAAAATTGCGATTTCCTCCGAAAATTTTGAAATAAGTCACATTTTGACTGAAAAATAAAAACAAATTCAGAATTTTACCGAAAATTTTGAAGAAATTGAGATTTCAAATGAAAAATATTTATGTAGTTTGGAGTAAAACTTTCCAACATTTATACAAAAGAAAAAATTTAATAATGAACGTATTTGGAAACCTCTAAGTCGCACATATAACCTATACTCTAACCTAACCTAACCTAACCTAACCTAACCTAACCTAACCTAACCTAACCTAACCTAACCTAACCTAACCTAACCTAACCTAACCTAACCTAACCTAACCTAACCTAACCTAACCTAACCTAACCTAACCTAACCTAACCTAACCTAACCTAACCTAACCTAACCTAACCTAACCTAACCTAACCTAACCTAACCTAACCTAACCTAACCTAACCTAACCTAACCAAACCTACAAAAATCCTTTTTACTTCATTACAAACAAAATTTTAGCATGTAGAGCAATTGGTATCCCCGCAAGAACCATCACGAACTACTCCTCAGCCCACGACACTCAAAACTCCCTCACTGTCGATTACTTCATGGACGAAAACGGCTCTCTCATGGAAGAAATGGCTTCCGATTCAGTCTGGAACTTCCACGTTTGGAACGAGGTCTGGATGGACAGACCAGATCTTGGCAGCCACTATGGAGGGTGGCAAGCAATCGACGCCACCCCTCAGGAATTAAGTGACCACCAGTACAGATGTGGACCTTCTTCAGTAGTCGCAGTAAAGCAAGGGGAGATATTAAGACCGTATGACAGTAATTTTCTGTTTGCGGAAGTCAATGCGGATAAGGTATGGAATAATGCTTTTTATTGTACTAGTAGTAGTAGTAGCAGTAGTAGATATTTATAGCAAGTTATATTACAAAATATATATGACGACAAACAATGAAAAAATAATAGAGAATGAAAGAAATGATTACGTAACTTCCTTAATGGAAGTTAAAGAGGCCCAGTGAAGAAACAATAACTATTTATTTATCTATGAATAATAATAATTCTTACAAAATATTAGGGCAACTTACATCTTTAAATAATTAACACATTTAATCGCAGGGGTAGGCACTATCAACTTCTCGATCATCCGAGCACACTTGACTTTTTCAATCTCTTTTTATTTTCCCAACCAAGAAGACCGCAATGTTTATTAATTTTGATGATTCTAATAAAAATGTTTATTTATTATTCGATCGCGACTTGCTCCAAAACATTCGCTCACGTAATATTAAATAAATACTAATTGCTATAATTTAGAAAATATTAAATTAAAAATAAGTTTTACGTACAGGGCGATATTTAACTAAATCTCTGTACATACTATCGTACAATATACTAAATTTCGTAAAATTATTTTTTTTTAAATTAGGTTCTAATAAATTGTCGACAGTAAAAATTTCTACAATAAATACCAATTCCAAAAACGAAATTTTTATGAAATGTTAAGATTGAAGATTAAATTTTGTTTACTTAAAAATTAGATTTTTTAAAAATTGAAGCATTAAAAAACTAAAATTTATAAAATCTTCACTGTAAGTTTAAAATTCTTTATAAATATTCTGCAATAAACACAACATATTTATAAAAATTTTTCATCAGAACAAAATTTTATATATAATCCCATCTACGCGAAATTAAAAAAAAATAACGGAGAAAAAGCATTTTAATTCTTTTTTCTTTCTTCCGTAATATTTTTTCTTGTCATTTTTGAATTCAATTCCATTTTTTTAAATATTTTGCTATTTTTAAAATTATTGTATAATTTTCTTTCAAATTTTTTATTGATTTCTTTTCATTTTTTATTCTCATTTCACTTGCAGATTTTTTGTTTAACTATGACTTAGATAAAACAATGAACATTTAAAAAAATAATTTGCGGTTTTTTTAATACTTATTTCGTCTGGTTTTCTTTTAATTTTTATTATCTATAAAAACGTAATTTTTATAAAAAGTCGACATTAAAAATGAAATTTATAAAATCTCAACTTTAAATACCAAATCTTTATAAAATGTTAATATCCAAAAAAATATTTCAAAAATCTAATTTCAAAAACGAGATTTTTGCAAAATGTTGGCGTTTTTAAAATCTTGACTTAAAAATTATATTTTTACATAAACGAAGCATTAAAAATAAAATTTATAAAATCTTCACCGTAAGTGTAAAATGTTTTATAAAATTTCTACATTAAATACAAAATTTTTTATAATATTTTTGTTCAATTTTGTTAAAACTTTTCTGGATATTTTTTTTTCACCATTTGCTTTCTTGCGATTTTTTAGTTCATTCCCATTTTTTTAACATTAAAAATAAAATTCCTTACTGTCTAGATATTTTGGAGATACGACGGACCGACGCAACCTCTAAAATTACTCGGAAAAGACATCTTCGGAATTGGAAAATTGATTTGCACTAAAGCTCCCGGTGAGTTTGACAGAGAAGACATCACTTACACATACAAATACGCAGAAAGAACAGAAGAAGAAAGATCCACAATGTTGAAAGCGCTTCGCCAATCAGAAAACCTCTTTTCCAGGTACTACTTAAACGAAGAATTTAACGATATCCATTTTGATTTCAAGCTCATTGACGATATCAAAATTGGTCAGCCCTTCAACGTGGTTCTCTCAATGAAAAACAAGCACAAAACACAAGAGTTTAAAGTAGCGGCTAAGATTAGAATCGAAGTTGTGACGTACACAGGAAAAGTGGGTGATAATATTAAGAAAGAAACATTTTTAGTATCTGTAAAACCAGATTCGACTCACGATATCAAATTAGAAGTAACTTACGATGAATATGGGAAGAGGTTGATAGATCAATGCGCTTTTAACGTGGTTTGTCTTGCCAACGTCCAAGACACAAATTTCGAATATTTCGCTCAAGACGACTTCAGAATTAGAAAACCAGATATTAAGATCAAGCTTCGGGGCACCCCTCTAGAAGAAACGGAAGTAACTGCAGATATTTCAGTTGAAAATCCGTTACCAGTGGCTTTGAAGAAGGGAATTTTCACCGTGGAAGGACCAGGTATTGAGGGAAAATTGAAGGTTTACGCTAAAGACAGCGTTCCACCTGGAGCGAGCGCTAAAGCGGAATTCAAGTTTACTCCTCCGCGGACTGGAAGACATACTATTGCAGCTAAGTTTGTTTGTAAGCAAATGAATGACGTCGACGGGTATACTGTTATAATGGTGAAACCAAAGAACGAGCAGGATAATGGAACTTCATAAATAAATAGTTGCAGATGTTGGCGCACCAATTCAGTTGCATAAAATAGAATATATGAGGATGGGTTGATTAATTCACGCCTAACAATAATTTAGAAGAATACATTTGTTTTTATTTTTCAACACAATCTCCTTCTAGTTGAATGCACTTGTTTCATCGATGTTCCAAACTCTTTATCCCAGCCCTGTAGGTATATTCTGGCAAATCTTCAAAATAACTGTTTGTCGCTTCAATCGCTTCCAAGTTTGAAGCATATTTCTTTCCTGCATGAAATTTCTTCATGTTGGGGAATAGGTTGAAGTCCGACGGGGCCAAATCAGGGGAGTAGGGTGAGCGAGGTACCAGTTCAAAGCCCAGCTCATTAATTTTAGTCATCGCGATAATCGGCTTGTGGCATGGTACATTGTCCTGAAGAAAGAATATTTTCTTTTTGGCCATTCCTGGTCCTTTGGACTAAAAAGCATGCGTTACTATGGTAGGCCACGAATTAATCAACCCATCCACATATAATTGAGACTGTTCCTATGGGAGTGCCGGGCGCACATTTGAGCTCCGCTGATGTCTCCTTCTTTTATTTTTCTCTATATTTTTTTTGTAGTATCCTGCTCCATTATTTTCTGTCCTATGAGTAAAACAAGTTTAATCTAAATGCTGGCTCAAAACATCGGCTAGGTGTTACTCTGTTTGAACACTAAACCGAAATTCCCAATTAAGTTTCATTTGATTAAAGATATTAATAATCATAAAACAAGTGAGGAGACCCGGCAAACTAAAATACGCAAATTAAATTCTCTTGTTTTTCAAGAGCTCGGAGAGAAGCTAACTCTTTGTATTATGAAAAAAATTACCATTTACAAAACACTGAGACAATAACGACCAATTCCCATACTGACTTTCTTAAAAAACGCCTCCCTAGTAGTTTTTGGAATGTTCTATGATCTTAGTTTATTTAAATTTAAATTTAAATGATAATTTGCAACTTCAAAATATATCATTCTCTAAACACGTGTTTGGACCTTGGTGTCTGATATTTTTTTTTCAGCAAACTTACTTTGTAATTAGGTTCTGTAAACATATTTTTTAAGTATTCATATGTTTATATGTTTTTATTTCGCACGAACATAAAGCAATTGTGAAATTTAAACTCAATTTCCATTTACTACGTGTGGAAATTATGAAATCCTAGATACTTTTTGTTTTTTAAAATTTTTTTTTCCAATTTTGATTTAAATAAACTTAGATTATTACATTATTGACGGCTCTTTTCTGAATACATATTAGTACCATGTTAATTGTTAGTCTTTTATGAATCTACGATATCTTCTTCTTCGGTTTTTTATTTAATATTTGAAAATATAGCAACAGACCTTCAGAACTATTCTTTTAACAAAAATATGTTAAATTCTCATTTTGGAAAATAAATATGTAGTGGAAATGTGGTAGGAAAAAAACGGAAAATAATGGAACGAATATTTTATATTTATATATTTAATATTGAAATTAAAAAAAACTGCCAAAAAATGTAAATGTCGAATTATTCTTCTTATATGAAACAACTAGTATTGATTTTTAATTCATTATAATTTACAGTGTGATACAAATGAAAAGATTAATTTCATTAATTTGTCACTCGTTGAGTTTTTGAAAAGAAACTGAAACTCTTCAATTTTTTATATAAAACGCGCGTTCAGTAAGACTCTTTTTTAGTCGTCAATTTATTCCTTTCATTTGCACTACACTGTACATATCTAAAGCTTTAATATATGTTTATATAATTTATTTAATATTTTTATATTCAACTCATTTCTCATATTTTATTATATATAAATAAATTTGTTACTAAGTAAGATGTTTGTCTTTAATTTCTATTGATAAAGAAAAAAATTAAGTTGTTAGGAAATATATCGAGCACTTGAATTTACTAAATTAGTGCTGTAAAGTGATACTTTACGCTTCCAACACTCAATAAATAAAACTTCTTTGGAACTAAGAGAAGTATTGCTAAATTTAACAAAATATTATTTGTGGATAATAAATCGTTATTACCTAATGGTTACAACTCTTACGTTTATTTGGATAAAATTATTGAATGCATTTAATAAATAATTTTTTAAACGAACTAAATAAAAAAGTATAATAATACTGTAATAAACATTAATTTCCTTTTCGAATTATTTTAATAATAAGGTACTTCAACCAATCAAAAAATTGTTTCAATTAATTAAATATTTGTTTCTTTTAATTAATTAAATATTTACGTTTTTAATGGCATCATATACTATTATTCTTTTGGTATAAGTTATTTGTGGTGCCATCTGCTTATCGGTATTCCTAACTATTCGAAAAGCACAGATATCGCTAACAGTATTTTATTTCAGCTTCTTTAACAAAGAAACTTTACTGCAGTTCAGCAATAGATGTCACACTGAGTATCATTTTTGAATTTTTATCAAAAAAATTTTTAAAATTCCATATAGAATTTTGGCGAAATTGCTCACTTTTGATATAGATGAGTTATTTTAAACAGAAAACAAAAAAAATAAAGAAATGACTCACTCTAATGCCAAGATTTTTTCATTAGCTTTAAATATTTTCAATAAAATCTATCTTTTGTAAAATTAGAGTTAAATATTTTTGTTTATTTATTTTTTAATATGATGTAGAGCATTATGTAAATTTTAAAATATTTCTCAAAAAGAAGATTCATCATATCTATAAAACATTATTTATTACAGAAGCAAATTTAATTTGATTAATAACTGTTCGAAATTCAAATGAATTCTAAACGGAAATATTTTCAACCCATAAAAAAATCCTTACATCTCTAGTTTATTAAAAGTATTGCCAACATCTTAAATCCTTAATGCATACAATTTTAATACATAAACATGTATAAATATAAAATAAGATTTTGAATTATTTTCGTCTTGATTTCGATTTAATCGTCACCTTCTTTTTAAATTTTGACGCTTTTTTTAATCATTCTCGTATTAGATAAACTGTATTATAAGCTCGTTAATTAAGATATATATTAATTATTACCAACATATTTCGGCTACCTGTCGAAAATGCCTCAAAATCCCTCAAAAGAACTAAAAGCCCATTAAAAAATGAAAGTGATGTTACAAAACAAAAGGTTTGCATTTTTAAAATGTTTAAAAGACCGACCCATAATTTTCCCTAACTCGGTATAGACCAAATGTTCCACATTAGCCAGTTTAGATATATATATATCAGCGGTTTTTGAAAATAATTAAACGTCCATAGACGTGGATTGAAATTTTTTGAATTCAACAGAAGGTTGGAGCACTTAGAAATTTATAAAAAAAGTTAATGATTTTAGAGTTTGCAGATTGCAGATTTAAAATAAAATGAATTGCATTTAATAAACAACGATCAAATTTACTTTGATTATAAAGTGAAATTTTTCGGATTTCATCTAGTTTTCCTGCAGTTTCAGCGATTTAAAACCATTTTTTTTTAGTTTTTAAATAGTTTTGAAGAATTTCGTGTGGTTTTGATACCATTAAAGTCACTTTTTTCAAGTTTCATGCAGATTTGAGTTTTCAAAGAAAATTTTCTCGATTTTCAATTAGTTCTGATTCATTTTCTGTATTTTTTAGCGATTTAAACAGTTTTCTCGAGTTTCGAATAATGTTTATGAGTCTTGTGTAATTTTGGTGATTTAAATGCAGTTTTCTCGAGTTACAAATGGTTTTGATGAGTTTCGTTCAATTTTGGCTTCTAAAGAGAGATTTTTCAGCGTTGTAGGTAATTTTGATGAGTTTCGTGAAGTTTTGTCCCTTTGGAGAACATTCTGTCGAAATAAAAGAAAATTTTCCCGAGTTTCAAGTAATTTTAGTTTATTTTTTGCCGTTTCGTGATGCTTTGGGTTTTTAAAAAAACTTTCTCGCGTTTCAATTGGCTTCATTGATTTTTGTGTAATTTTGGCCTTTTAGTGAAAGATTTTCTCAGTTACAAGTCATTTTTATAAGTTTTTTGCTGTTTTGTTACTTTAAAGACAATTTTCTCATGTGTCGGTAAGTTTTCAAGTTTCAATTCATTTTTGGGTGAGTTTTTAGGCTGTTGTCACTCTAAAGACAATTTTCTTAAGTTTCCTAAAGTTTTGACCTTTCAAAAGAAAGTTTTCCCGTGTTTAAACTCATTTTGGTGGTTTTCGTGGTGTTTTGTCACGTTAAAGACAATTTTCTCACGTTTTGTGAAGTTTTTGCCATTTAAAGAAAGTTTTCCTGAGTTTCGAATCATTTTCCTGATTTTTGTGCTGGTTTACCAATTTAAAAACAGTTTTCCCAAATTTAGTGAAATATTCGCTTTTTACAGATAGTTTTTTCGAGTTTTAAGTAATTTCAATGAGTTTCGAGCACTTTTGGCCTTCTAGAGAGAGTTTTTTCGAGTTTGAAATTAGTGAGTTTTGTAACTTTAAAGAAATGTTCTCAAGTTTCGTGAAGATTTTGTCTCTTAAAAAAGTTTTCCCGAGTTTCAAGTAATTTTGGTGATTTTTATTGCTGCTTTGTCACTTTAAACACAATTTTCGGACAGTTTTGACGATTTAAAGACAGTTTTCGTGAGTTTCAAGTCATTTTAAGAATACAGACAGTAGTATTTAACGGTATTTGAAAAAATAAATAAATTCCCATAGACGAAGGAAGAAAATGATTTAATTCAATAAAAAAAATTAGTTGAGGCCAAGAAATTTATATAAAATATTTAGTAATAAAATACATTATTTTTGGCTTTGCTAATATGAAATGAATAGATCATATTTAATAAACGACCAAATTTGTTTTTAACATAAAGCCGACATTTTTCTGTAACTATTCAACAATTTTTATATTAAAAAAAATAAAAACAATTTTTATACATATACTTATAGCTGTAACCTTATGGTATCCCACAGGGACGTCCTTGGACGTTTCGCATAGTAGAGACGAGAGGCAGCAACACCGACTAATTCATCATATCGAAGGTGGCTGTGCCCTGTAATTATCTGAGGCGCCGCTCGCACCTTCACTTGTCTTACAGTTCTGAGCTCAGTGGTATACCGACCCCCTTTCTGAAGGTGCTCTACGCTCGTGAAACGAAACGTCAAAAATTGAATTGTAGAATCGAAAAACGTAATCGTTTTAATACCAAATATCAAGAATAACAGAAAATTTATAAATTATGTCTGGCGCATTTTGTACGTTTTCTATTAGATTCATTTTGGTTCAAAAATGATCTCACCGTGGGTTCAGATTTCACTTAACTGTAATAATGATATTTACAATACAATATATTTCTTATACATTAGATTTCACAAGTATTTTGCTCTTTTTATTTCTTATCCCTAATTAAACAATAAATATTAAAGTTATAAAAAAAAATGAAAATCATCAAAACAACAAGAAACTTAAAACTTGCTATTTTCTAAACGCCAACGCTGAAAATTGTTTTTCTTATCACTCAAGAAAATCCATTCATGTCACAGTTAAGTATTTTAAATAATTTTATATAACTTTATGCACTTAAAAATTGTTCTTTTTTAAGGTTATGCAAGTTCTATAACAATTTAATTAATTTAAAAGTTTTATCAAACAACAACAACTTAAAAATAATTCGAAGATCACTATCTGGGATAAGTCTCTAAATCCAATTAATTGAACTTTTTATAAGGTTTCAAAACATTCTGACTTATTTCAGTTTTGATCCTCTGAAAGAAATAAAAAAGACCCCCGAAACCAGCCCATAGGCCCGCCGCTGGTCTTCCGCCTAGCCTACTAATATCACCAAGACGATTAACTTTGTGCCGTACAAGAAATGCCGCCAAATACAGAAACGCCAAATGTAAAATGGAATGAGAATCCCCGAGGAAGTTTATGGCGAAATTAAAAAAAAATTAAACATCACGTTATTAAAGGGTCAAAGAAACACGAACCAGTAAAGCTGTTTTGGCGAACATGTTTTTTGGTTTTTCAGCCTACTTAAGTGCTAGATTATTTCGCCTTGAAAGGTTCCTTTGAAAGATCTTATTTAATATTAATTGTAGCAATTTGTGCCATAGTATTCACAGATCCAATACAGGTTTTGCAAGTTTAAAACAATTTTTGAATTTCAAATAGTTTTTATGAGATTCCTGCAGTTTTGTTGTTTATAGACAATTTTCTTGAATTTCAACTAATTTTGATGAGTTTCCTGCAGTTTTGATGATTTAAAGACAGTTTTTTTCGAATTTCAAATAGCTTTTATGCGATTCCTGCAGTTTTGTTGTTTATAGACAATTTTCTTGAATTTCAAGTAATTTATATGGGTTCCTGCAATATTGACATCTTAAAGAACATCTTCTCCAGTTTCCAATAAGTTTGGTTAATTTCCTGTACTTTTGGTGAATTAAAGACAACTTTTTCGAGTTTCAAATAGTTTTAATGACACTCCTGCAGTTATTTCAAGTAATTTTGATGAGTTTTCAAAAGATCTTTTCAATTTCTTAGTAATTTTTGTTAATTTCTGACAGTTTTGAATATTTAAAGATAGCTTTCTCGAATTTCAATTTCCTGCAATTTAGGCATTATTTTGAAATTTTAGATTTTAAAGCTGTCTCGAGTTCCAAGTTATTTTTATGATTTTTTTTAGTTTATTAAGTTACACGATAGTTCTTTCGAGTTTCAAGTAATTTTGGTTTTGGCAGTTTTGATCTTCTGAACAAAGTTTTTTCGAATTGCAAATATTTCAATTTCTTGCAGTTTTGACGATTTAAAAACAGTGTTTTGGGTTTCAAATCGTTTTGATGTATTTTTTTGTAGTTTAAGTAATTTATAAAGATTTTTCATTACTTTCAAGTAGTTTTCACCTATTTAGTTCCTGCCGTTGTGACGATTTAAAGATATTTTTCTTGTGTTTTCTCCAATTTCAAGTACCTAGTACTGAATAATTTCCTGCGGGTTTTCGAATAAATGACTATTTTTTCTAGTTTAGAAAAAATTTCATGAGGTTTGTCCAATTATGGCAAGTTAAACGACAATTTTATTTTGGTAAGTTTCGAGCAGTTCTGAAATTAAGGAAAAAGTTTTATCAAATGTCCTGCAATTCTGATGATCTATTTAAAAACCAATTTCTCGACTTTCAAATAGTTTTGACAAGATTCCTGCAGTTTTGGCCTTTTACAAAAGTTTTTTCCTGCAGTATTGCTGCTTTAAATAACATTTTCTTGAGTTTCAAGTAATTCTTATGAGTTTCCTGCAGCTTCAGCTTTTGAAACAAGATATTCTCGAGTAATTGAGATTGATTTCTTGCAATTTTGGTTATAAACATCCTAAAAGTTATTTAAAACTCGAGAAAACTGTCTTCATATCGTCAATAGGGCAGGAAATTGATAAAAGCCATTTTAAACTCGAAAAAATTGTTTTTGAATTGCCAAAATGGCAGGAAACTGTTCAGAACTAATTGAAACTTTTTAAAACTTGAAGACTCCACGAAATTCTCTAAAATTACTCAACAAACATCTTGAAAATTATTCAAAACTCGCGAAAATTGTCTGTATATCGGAAAAGTTGAAGGAAATTGAGGGTAAATAATAGAGAACAGTAACTTTGAAAATTTTTTAAACTAAATTGTGATATTTTTTGTAATTATTGTTCTTAAAATTAACTACTATTAGTTCATTTCATTTTTATTGCACGTTTGATTAAAATAATATAGAATATTGTCAGCAAAGCTACAATCTAACCTTCCAACATTTACATTTTTGAATAGTCACTAAGAAAAAAATTACATGTCTTTCTGTTGCATAATAATTCTAATGACGAGTTACTTACAGTAATAATCTACTCGGAACTATATATTTTCTATTTCTTTATTTCAATTTTATTTCACGGTAAATGTTAGATTACTCTAATCGAATTCGTTGGTTTGCATCTTCTGTGTTATTATAGAGTTTGCGCCTATTTTCAATGCATGTATTTTTTATTTGTGCATTGGAGCAACGACCTTTGGAGACATTTAATTTAATTTAGAAAAAAAAAACTACACAATTAAAAAAATTAATTTTAAAACTCACCAAAACTGTTTGAAACTCGGAAAAACTGTCTTTCAAACAAGACAAAGTGCACGAAACACATACAAACCACGTGAAAGTAGAGAAAATTGTCATATGACTTGTCTTAAGTAGAAAAACCTGGTGAAAATGATTGGAAACTCGGGAAAACTTTCCATTAAATCCAAAATAGAAAAGTATATCAAAATTACTTTAAATTTTAAAATTAATTTTTTAAATAGTCGCCTAAACTACACGAAACTAAAACAAACTCATTTCAAAACTATTTAAAACTCGAGAAAATTGTTTCTAGTCGCCAAAAATGCAGGAAATCAATAAAACTACCGGAAACTTTTTAAAACTTTCTTTAAAATGGCAAAATTAGTTGAAACTCTAAAAAAATTCTTAAAATGATCGCTAACATTACACGAAGCTTTAAAATTGCAGAAAACTTATGAGAAAATCATTTCTGAGTGAACAAAACTGCAAGAAATTAATAAAAACTACTTTAAAATACTTAAAATTTCTTTAAAATGTCCAAACGATACGAAACTCATCAAAATTACTTGAAATTCGAGAAAAATATCTTTAAAACGTTGCCAAAATTATACAGAAGTTCAAAACAACAGGAATCTCATCAAAACTACTTAAAACTCGATAAAATTACCTCTTAGTCACCAAGACTGCAGGATATTTATGAAAACTACTTTAAGCTCCTGAAATATTTCTTTAAAATGACAAAATTGTACCAAACTCACGAAAATTAGTTGAGAAAAATTTCATTAAATCTTCTCCAAAATCACATGAAACTTTAAAACTGCGGAGAACTCATCAAAACTACTTAAAACTCGATAAAATTACCCCTTAGTCGCCAAAAATGTAGGATATTAATGAATTCTTTTTTTAGAATGACAAAACTGTACGAAACTCATCAAAATTACTTGAACCTGTAAAAAAAATTTTTAAATCGTCGCCAAAATTATACGAAAGTTTAAAACAGCAGGAAACTGATGAGATCTACTTAAGACTGGAGAAAATTTTCTCTTAGTTTTTAAAATTTCAGGAAATTAATGAAACCTACTTGAAACTCCTGGAAAACTTTAAAACTGGAAAAACCTGTCTTTGAATCGCCAAAACTGCAGAAAACCAGTAAAAGCTACATGAAATTCATGAATCGATTGTTGAATTTTAGCTTCTTAAACGATTTTCCTTCTTTATATTTCTTTTAGATTTTCTGGGTGGATATTTGCGCGAAACGAATTTAAAAACACAGCTAATTTGTGTGATTGGTATGCCACTGTCTCAACAAAAAGTTTACGAGCAGTCCGCGTAAGAGCAGTGAACAGCGTTTATTGCAGTTTAAGTCATCGAAAGGTCCCTAAGAATGAAATTGCAATAATGTTTTTGTGGAAGTTGAATCGTTTTAAAAGTCACAAGTGATGTATGGTCGATGCAATAATTTAACTTTACGACTTTAGCCTGTTATACCACTAATTTGTTTTGTAAAATAAAAGGTCGCCCAAGGCGGACACACAGTTGCATTTTTTCCTGTATTAACCAACATGTAGACAGGATATGATCGAATTGTCTGTATATTTTTCTTGTTGAATATCAAACGAATTCAATATTAAAATGTTAAATAATGAAATGCATTTCAAGGATTTCAGCTTTATTTTGCCTTTATTTTATTTTATCAAATAAATATTAATAACCACAAAAAACAATTGACAGAAGTTTTTCAATGTATCTGATCCGGGATGAAATTAACAGTTATTCATTCATCCATAGCATGATTTTATAAATTGTATTTATTTGGAAGTACCATTTGCGTTTTGATGGATACGTCATTGAAGAATGTTCGTTAATATATTTTGCTTTTTCATGACTACTCATCACCGTACATAATTTTAAAGCAGACAGTTTGCGCATTGTTCTTTTGGAAAGTAAACGAATTAGATAAGCTCCTGCTGGAGAAACATTCTGCCATAAAGTCTTCAGAGAATCGTTGAAACTGGGCAAATCACATGAAAATTACTGTAAGCTCGAGGAAATTTTCTGTTATATCCAAAACAGAACAATCATCAAAAATATTTAAAACTCGAGAAAAATTCTATAAATCGTCCCTAACATTATAGGAAATTAATAAAATTACTTGAAATTTGGAAAAAGTTTCTTTAAAACACCAAAACTTCAAAAAACTCATAAATACCATTGAAACAACTTTTTACAAAATCCAAAACGGCTGAAACTCATCAAAACTATTTCAAATTCGGTAAAATTTTCTATAAAATCTAAAACTATAGAAAATACATGAAACTTAAGAAAAGTAACTTTAAAATTACAGGAAACTCATTAAAACTGTTTAAAATTCGAACACACTGACTCTTAAACAACACAAAGTGAACGAAACTCATAGAAACAACTTGAAACTCAAGAAAATTGTCATACAATTTTTCGTAATTGGAAAACCTCATGAAAATGATTTGGAACTAAGAAAACATTTCTATAAAATCCACAACTACAGAAAACATTTCAAAATTACGAAAACTACCCGAAAGATTTTAATACTGCAGGAAACTCATGACAGCCATTTATAAGAGGAGAAAATTATCTGAAATCTCTAAAACTGCAGAAAATTAATGAAAACTGTTTAAAACTTCTGAAATCTTCCTTTAAAATTCCTAAATTGTCTAAACTCATCACTATTAATTGAAACAAAAGAACAATCTCTTTAAATCGTCGCCAAAATTACATTAAACTTTAAAATTGCAGAACTTTAAAATTCTTAAAAATTTTCTTTAGAATTACAAAACTGTATGAAACTCATCGAAATTACTTGAAACTAGAGAAAAATATCTTTAAATCAATGCCAAAATTACATGAAAGTTTAAAACAGCAGGAAACTCATCAAAACTACTTAAAACTCTATTCAATTATCTCTTAGTAACCAAGGCTACAGGATATTAATGAAAACTTTCTTTAGAATGACACAACTGTACCAAACTCATCAAAATTGCTTGAAACTCGAGAAAAATATATTTAAATCGTTGCCAAAATTAAAACAGCCAAAACTACTTTAATCCCCTGAAATTTTTCTTTAAAGTGGCAAAACTACAAGAAATTCATCAAAAATAATTAAAACTGTAGAAAATGTTCTTTAAATCGTCTTCAAAATAGCAGGAAATATTTAAACTGCAGAAAACACTAACACCACAGTAATCCCATCAAAACTACTTAAAACTATCTCTGAGTTACCAAAACTGCAGGAACTTAATGAAAACTATTTGAAACTCATAAAAATTTTCTTTAAAATAACAAAAGTGAAAGAAACTCACGAAAATTACATGAAACTCAAGCAAAATGTTCTCCAAAATTACAGGAAACTTTAAAACTGATCAAAACTACTTGAAACTAAGACTATTTTTTTTAGATTATCACCAAAATTAGACTTATTTAAGAAATCTGATATTCAAACTACAAGAAACTCGAGAAAACTGTCTGTAAATCGCCATGACTGCAGAAAATTAATATAATTATATTTGAAACTCGTGAAAACTTTATTTAAAATGACTAAACTACACGAAACTCATCAAAATTACTTGAAATTCGAGAATACTTTTTTAAGTTGTCGTTTAAATTTCATTTACTTAAGAAAGCATACTTTAAACCTGCAGGAAAGTTGTGAAATATATTTCTAAATCACCAAAACTACGGAAAATTAAATAAATTACATGAAATTTGGGAAAACTTTTTTTAACAATAGATTGAATCGAATAATTTTTACGATAATTTTGACGCGTTACATAATAATTTAATGCAAAAAAATCTAAAACTAAAATCACAATCCCGTTCGAAAAAGGTAAGAAATGGCCCTTATCTAATTAAACATTTTTGGGAGGATTTCATAATTCAGAGAGAGTGAAAATGGAGGAAAAATCAGATATAATATTAAAAAAAAACGATGTAAAATGAATAGTTAAAGACACTAAAGAATTTGAAACACTCCTTTATTTCATGTACTTATTTAACATTGTGTTTTAAACACTTGTCCGTCCATAAACTAAATTACAAAAAATTTGCTTATACTTTTTTCAATGCAATTACCAATGTGAAAAATCCAATAGTTCCACGAATCTGTTGAGTAAAACCAAACATAAAAATCCCCATCAATATCTTTTACAATTTTATTAGTGTGTCTGAAGAGTTTATGGTAGAAGCAGAAGCTTATCTAATTCGTTTTACAAAAGAACAATGCGCACACTGTCTGCTTTAAAATTATCTTATTCACGGTGATGAGTAGTCATGAAAAAGCAAAATATATTAACGAAGATATTTCAATGGCGTATCTTTTAAAACGCAAATTGTACTCGGAAAAATGAGTCATAAACCAGGACCATGGAAGGTTTCCTGCAGTTTTGGTCTTTTATAGACACTTTTCTGATATTTCAAGAAGTTTCCTGTAGTTTTGGCAATTTAGGGGCAGCTCAATCGAGTTTCAAATAGTTTTGATGTATTTCTAGAATCTAGAATTTTCTTACGGATTTGGCAATTTGAATTTCAAATAGTCTTTATTAATTCACTTCGGTTTTCACGATTTAAAGACAGATTTCTCGAGTTTTAAATAGTTTTGTTGACTAGTTTTCTGCAATTTTCTTATTGAAGTGTTAATTTCAAGCAATTTTGATTAATTTAGCGCAGTTTTGTCATTGTAAAGAAATATTTTAGTAGTTTGAAGTAGTTTTCATATATTTCCTGTGGTTCTGGCAACGTACAGACCGTTTTCTCGAGTTTTAAACACTTTTGATGATTTCTCTACAGTTTTAAAGTTTCGTGTGATTTTGGAGAAGATTTAATGTCATTTTTCTCGAGTTTCTACTAATTTTCACAAGTTTGGCACAATTTGGTACAATTTCAGGAGTTTAAAATAGTTTTCATCAACTTACTGTAGTTTTAAGTAGTTTCTCTGCAGTTTTAAAGTTTCATTTAATATTAGTGACGATTTAAAGCAATTTTTCTCGAATTTCAACTAATTTTCGTACAGTTTTGTCATTCTAAAGTTTTTATTAATATCCTGCAGTTCTGGCAACTCAGAAGTAATTTTATCGAGTTTTAAGTAGTTTGGATGAGTTTTGGATAGCTTTAGAGTTTCGTATAATTTTGGCGATGATTTAAATAAACATTTCTTGAATTTCAAGTAATTGTAATTTTGATGAGTTTCGTACAGTTTTGTCATTTTAAAGAAAGCTTGCAGGAATTTTAAGTATTATTCATAAACTTCCTGCAGCCTTGACGACTAAGACATAATTTTATCGAATTTTAAGTAGTTTTGATGAGTTTCCTGCTGCTTTAAACATTCGTGTAATTCTAGTAACGATTTAAAAAAGTGTTCTCTAGTTTCACGTAATTTTGATGTTTCGTGAAGTTTAGTCATTCGGAAGAAAGTTTTCAGGAATTTCAACTAGTTTTCTTTAACTTTCTGCAATTTTGGCGACTCAGAGATAAATTTTTCCAGTTTTAAATAGTTTAGATGAGTTTCCTGCAGCTTTAGAGTTTCGTGTAATTTGGCCACGATTTAAATAAATATTTCTTGAATTTCAAGCAATTTTGATGATTTTCGTACAGTTTTGACACTCTAAAAAAAATTTTCAAGAATTTTAAAATAGTTTCCATTAATTTCCGACATAATAGATTTTTTTTTTCTCCGGAAAATCCACTTTAGATATTGTTCCTAGAGAAAAATCAAAGAAACACGTGTCCAAAACAAAATCCATAAGTTTTACACAAAAGTTTTAAAACAATTTCACTCATTGATAAAATTTTAGGTAATGTTCGACAGGAAAATAATTAATTTTTGTAATTAATTTAGGAAGCTGGACTTTAAATAATAAACGATGTGGACTGTACGATGTTCACAATGGAAGTGAGCTAGTTCAAATTCTGACAACTCTTTTATACGTTTTGGAAATTAGGTATTACCTTCTAAAAACTGTAATTTATGATTTTTGTAACTTCATTATTTTTTAAATACCTTAAAATTTTATATAGAACAAGATTATACCTAAAATACTTATATCAAATAAACCTTTCATACTAACTATATTCTTCAATCTGGAATGCATATTTGTTAGTTATAATTTAAATTGACCAAGTATTCATGAATTTTATGGAAACATGTTCCATATATTATAATTTTGAGTAATTTCTATAAAATATGCTATTAATTATAATTAAATTAGCATTACAATTATATGAATTATTTTATAATTTAAAACCCTTGTAATATTTATTAATATAATACTGAGAAATATTTACACATATATTTATTTAAAATATATATATTTTAAAAGAAGGAAATTTTATATCGTACCGTAAATTGGTAAAATATTATTATTATAATTTAATAATAATAAAAAATTAAGTAAATTATTGTGGCTGAAGTTTTTTCTCATCAGTAAGCCGAATGACAGATAATTTTTCTTTGAAGAACCTATACATTGCTATTAAATAAATTGTCTGTTTCGACCTCTACAAATTAACCATTCACTAAAATTTTAAGGTATTTTTTCTGTACCAGTACTTCTATTATTTCTACTAGTTTTCGCAAGAAAAATGAAACTGGAATGCTACCACTTTTTGCACCCTTTCAAACGAAATTAAACACTTCTTGGAATGGTAATAGGAATTGAAACGAATAAAACCCAGAAGTCAATTGCCGAGCTCAAAGATAAACGACGTAACAGTAACGACTATTAAAAACTTAAGCGATATAACTAAATTAAAGAAGTGACAATAACGCTCATTTGCGATGTATAAATCTCGTACCATATCTGATGAGAATCAGATCCATTTCCATCCAATCATTGTTGTAATGTAGGTATAATGAATTATGAGAAGCGCAGTAATTTTCTCCCAAGTTTACACTTAAGTAATGATTTCGACACTAAACGTTAAAAGGGACCGCAGGATGGATGGCCGACAATCCACTAATAGTTACTGTTCCAAAACCATGAACGTAGCTCTTTCATTTTTCCCTTCAAATACACTGAAATATTTTCAAATCCAATTCAAAATATACCAAAGAAGGTTTATAGAAAAAAATTGCAGGAATTATTAGACGTGATTCATGCAGGATTGAGCTTTCTCACAATTCTCTTTAATCGCGTGACAATACTTAATAAAATAAATTACTCAGTGATGGATTGAATCAGGTGATCCTTTACCTTGGCCTCTGCGCTCACCTGATTTAACGATGGATTGAAAGAGAAGAACCTGTACATTGGTCTCGATCGCTTGATTTAAACATTCAACGACAGATTGGAAGAGGAGAACGAATACTTTGGCATCCCGGACCTCCTGATTTCGTTCCTCATATGAAAGAGAGCAAATTGTATTTTAGCCTCTTGTACACCTAATTTAATATCCCAACGATAGATTGAAAAAGGAGAACTTCTAGCTTGGCTTCTTCGACCTCCCGGTTTGGATTTTCGACGATAGATTGAAAGAGAGGAAATTGTACCTTGGTGTCCTGGTTTTCTAATTTAATATCCTAACGATAGATTGAAAAAGGGGAACCTTTACCTTGACCTCCTCGATCTCCTGATTTAGTTTTTCAATGATGGATTGAAAGACAGCAATTTATACATTGGTCTCTAAGTCTTTTAATCTAATATCCTAAAAATAGATTGAAAGAGGAAAATTTCTACCTTCGCCTCCTCGATCTCATGATTTAGTTCCTCAACGATAGATTGAAAACGGCAAAATTGTATCTTGTTCTTCTGATCTTTTAATTTTATATCCTAACTTTAGGTCGAAAGAGGAGAACTTGTACCTTGACCTCTTCGATTTTTTTATTTAGTTTTTCAACGATGGATTGAAAGAGGAGTATTCATACCTTGACCTCTTCGATCTGCCGATTTAATTTCTAAACGAAATAATGAAAGAGGAGAACTTGTACCTTGACCTCTTCGATCTCCAGATTTAGATCTTCAACGATGGATTGGAAGAGGAGAACTTGTTCCTTAGCCTCTTGGTTACCTGATTTAATTTCTCAATGACAGATTGAAAAACGAGAACCTCTACCTTGGCCTCTTCGTTCTGCTGATTTAAATATGTTGTTTAAACCTTCAAACTCCTAAGATGTTAGCACTTTTTTGTACTGGTTGCATGATAGACTTGGCTCTGTTGAATTTGGTTCCGCCGCTGGTGGAATTCGAATCGAGCTTATTTATGAGATACACGAAAACCGAACTTGCTCCGATAATTAGATGGTGAAACTAATTAAGTGCTGGAACGGGTCGAAGGTGTGAAACAAAGGTCCGCCAGCCTCGGGCTGACCAATATCACACTGACTCGCTGCCAGATAAATAATATTGGGTTTCGGTATCTCGGATCTCTTGGATCTCCGCAGATCGGATCGGGTGTGCGCATCTTTTCAAAGGATAATAATCGTTTGTTGTAACTGCGAATCTCGCTTACGAGGGATTAGATAAATGTTGGAGAAATATTGAAAAGAGGATTATGGAATATTTACTTCTTTACATGTAATTCTAGTTTCTCTTGTACATACCTTTTGTTAATATCCACATTTTTCCATTTCTTGTTGGTCTCGCTATTTGATTGCTTTTAGAGGTTTCACTTTCCTTTGTCTTTTATCTCATTGAGGAAATTTTATCGACTTTGAGGTGGTTTATTAGTTTCGTGCAGTTTTGGCGATTTAAATAATTTTCAAATAGTTTTGATGAGTTTCCTCCAGTTTTAGTGATTATAAATCGATTTTCATAAATTTTACGCAGTTGTCATTAAATAAAGTTTTCTTGAGTTTCAAGTCTAAAAATGAAATTGATTTGTCTAGTTTTCACACTTTAATTGACAATATAATCTACTTTAAAAACAGTTTTCTTGAATTGTAAGTAAGTTATTTGCAACTATGGCATTTTAAAGAAGGTTTCCTTGAGTTTCCAGTAATTTTCCAAATAGTTTTGATAATATTACTAAAGTTTTATTGTTGAAAAATAGTTTTCTTGTATTTCAAGTATTTTTTATTAGTTTCCTGCAGTCGCGACATTTTAAAGAAAGTCTTCTCGAGTTTTCAGTAATTTTGTTCTTAATTTCCTGCAATTTTGATGGTTTAAAGACAGTTTTTCAAATTTCAAGTAGACTTCGTGAGATTCTTACAGTTTTGATGTTTAAAGACAGTTTTCTTGTATTACATACAAGTAATTTTGATGAGTCTCCTGCAGTACTGACATTTCTGATGATTTAAAGACAGCTTTTTAGAGATTCAAAATTTTTTGATGACATTCATGTAGTTATTTCAAGTAATTTTGATGAGTTTCTTGCAGTGTTGATATGTTAACGAAAATCTTCTCGAATTTCCAGTAATTTTGGTGTTAATTTTCTGTAGTTTTGATGATTTCCAGACAGTTTTTTCGAATTACAAATAGTTTTGATGAGTTTCCTGTAATTATTTCAAGTAATTTTGATCAATTTGGGCATTTCTGAACTTTAAAGAAAATATTTCCCAGTTTTTAGTAATTTTTATTAATTTTTGACAGTTTTGGCGGTTTAAAGATAGGTTTCAACTATTTAGTATTGATCAGTTTCCTACAGTTTTGACATTTTTTAAAGTTTTCTCTAGTTTTAAGTTATTTTCCTGAGTTTTTTGTTAGTTTTGATGAGCAATAGAATTGTTTTGAGTTTCAAATGGTTTTTATGATTGGCATACAGTTTGGGCGAGAATTTTGACATTGAAATATTGAAAGGATGATATGTGAATCCTTTTTTGTTGTCATTTATTTTATGTTTCTCTTATTCCAATTTTTTCATGTTTCGCTTTCTTTTCTTCATTTAGGGAATGAATTTTGATTTATCGTAACTGTTTAATACTCAGTCACCATGATACCAATATAGTTAACGAAACTTGAGTCGAGATAAATATTTTGATTTGGCATTTAATTGGTTGAAGGCTCAAACAGGTTTCTGGCTCTAGTTGGTTGGTGTCTTCACTTGGTTCCTTATTCCATTCCATTCTTAGATATTTCATTTCCTTTTTTAATCAATATTTCTTCTTTTTTAAATATTTTTAGTTTCGTATTCCTTTAAGCATATGGTATTTTATAAACATATCAATTAATATCGATTAGATCTAAAGGCAGAATTCCGATTTGTAATCAACAGAACCGTGCACAGTATATCATTCGTCGCAAAATAAAAACGACTCGAGTTGATAATTTGATTGATGATTTCCCGTTCTACTAGTTCAAAGGAACTGGAAAGACGTTTCGTTTACGTTAAGCCCAGCCCACAAACCAATTTGCAATTAAAGGTGTGTCCAAATGTTAAAAGTTGATCGACATATCCACATAATTTTATTATTCTGATTTATTATCCGCCATCGCTAAGTAAACAATCGAACTGTCTAGTCGGCTATGGCCACCAGCCTACTGAGATTACATTTGATACATAAACACACACACTTATTTATTTGGTTTCCTTCACTTTGTAGTAGTTTATAGCGGCTTTTAGGCTCGATTCACACGAGCCGGTTACCGATGTCATTACCATAATCACAGAGCTTTTGTTTTCTTTAATTCCACTTTTAGTTCTCTAATTCTCTCAGCGTTGGTTGGTATTTCCTTCGTTTTCTAAAATTTGGTAAACATATCGTAGGTATCTGTCATCTTCGGTGATAAGAAAGTTTTTTCAAACTAGTACATCTGCACGTTTGTCTTTTTATGTTTTATTTCAACCCATGAAGATTTTTCTGGTTTCAAAATTTGGTTAACTTTGTCATTCATTACAGATTTCTTCTTTGGTTTAGATGGCTTTTTTTGACTTATCCTCAAAATATAATAATAATTTTAATAATATAAATTTTATTGTATAAGAGACTCTTGTTACACTATTTACTTCTCCTATTTGTCTCATGTAATTTTTTTGTTATTAACTCCAAATATTGTATTATTACAATATACATGGTATTAAGTTGTGGTAACTTTGATGGTGTGTGTGTGTGTGTGTGTGTGTGTATAAAGCTTAAGGTGTTCTGGTGCACTTTTACCACACACGTCGCGAATGATTTGACTGGACAGCACTCTCTTTTTAATCCATCAATCTGGCAATCGTAGAGAATAATCGGCTTGCCACGTTTTTATGAGTGACAGATAGGAGTGTTACCGTAGCGTAGGGCACTTCTTTTTCTACGGAACAGTGGCGGATAAAAGAAAATTATTGTAGAAAAAACCGTTTAGGCTCAAATTTATTCATATGTGTACATTATTTATATCATCTGTGAGTTAAAATGTTTTCAAAAAGGAGAACAATTTAACTTTCAATTTAATCTTATTTTTAAAGCAAATTAATCTACAAACGTAACTATCACTATTGTGCATTCATTTTAGATAAATTTTGAGTCCTGACAACAATTTTAACAAAAATATAAAGCAAATTTAAAAGTAGTTCAGTGAAAACCACATTTTGGTACCTACCTTTATTCGTTCTCGAGTTGTAAGCTGTTAAAATCTGAAAAACATGCTGTATAATATCATTTTTGTAATTAGTAAAACAGCGCTATTAAAATTAACATCTCAGGAATATTCGTAGAATATCAATGCTGCCAAATAAAAAGGAAAATTATTTTTTTCACAAAGGTATGCACTTGAATTTAAAAATGGGTTTTGTCCATTTTTTAAATAACGGGGTAAATCATGTTTAAGATGTAATTTCAATTCAATTCAATTTAATAAATTTTTTTTTTATAACTTCTAGTTTTATTGGATTGTTAAAAAGTTCCCGTTTTTTTGTCGCCCTGTATAATAAAGAATTTTTCTACATATTTTAGGAATATACTAGGATTTTTTAAAAATATTCTTATTTTAATCTTTTTAAATAATCATAGAGTCATAACATTATATTTAGAATATACTCAGGTTTTTATTTTAGAAATACCTACATATTTTTAGAATATATCTTTCTGAATAATTACAGAATAGTTATATTGTATTTAGAATATTCCAAAAATTTTAATTTGAGAGCATTTTTAGAATTTTTCTTGTTAAACAATCATAGAATAAAAATATTATATTTGAAACATAGCGACGCTTTTTGTTAGAATATTTTTTTCTAAATAAATACAAAATAATAATATCTTATTTACAATATTTGAAGACTTATTAATTCGAGAATATTTTTAAATAATCACATGATAATAAAATTGTAATTAGAATATACTAAATGTTTATCAAACGATAATATTGTAATTGGACTATACCAAAGCTTTAATTTTGGGAATATTTTTTTTAAGCATTTATGGAACAATATCGGTAACATTTTTATAGGTACAATCCAAGAATACGTAAAATAATTGCATATTTTATGATATTTCTTCTATAATCTTGATTTACTCCATATTTATATATCCATATTTATTTCAATATTTTTTCGAAATAAATTGGAAAACGATCAGCTGCGCCTCTGTCTAATACGAACATGCCGAACTACACGGCAATACAGATTGATGACGATGATATTGAAACATTGAGAATTAGTGGATACCGAATCAAAATCAGATCTACGATCTGATAAAAATGGAATGTCTCGACTTTGATACGTACCAGAAGAGTTGTCAGTTGATGAATCATGCTAATCAGGTGGCAAAGAAACGCTCTCCGTATACAGTGCGCTCCTAAACTATCTTCTTAACATTAATTTATTTTAATAATAAAACTTGGTAGACATTCCTAAGAGAATGGATGAAGAAGAGGAAAACTGATAGTCTTTATTATTTGCCTGAAATAGGTTTTGGTGTGTTAAGAGCAATTTAGGATGATTTAGATTATAGGATGAAGCTTAAATGCATGATAAAAATACTAGCAGTAGCTGTGTTAGCATAACAGCATAACAGCATTTCAATCTCGTTTTATTTATCACAGCCATGAGTTTTTTTTAGGTTTATTATAACAAAAACAAACTGTGTATGCATTACTTAATATTTACTTTAGTAAAAAGAGAAAAAGTGTGACTTTAACTCTTATTAGATAATAGATAATAATGAACTTAATTTTCTACAAGTAAAGAAGCAAAATAAGCTTAAGCATTGTAATTATTTTGTCGTATTATTGATAACTTTCTAAACTCAATTAACCAATAAAAGGTAACACTCCCATGAAGAAAAAATCAATGTGAGTTGGTTCAAATGATCTAAAGCAGCGGTCGGGGAACTTATTTAATCATTACCCCAAAATATTTTTGTGTAAGTTGATATTACCCCATGGCGAAGAGCAAAAAAAAACGAAATCGCCTCTTTTTAGCATCTTTCAAATTATAGCCCCCATGATAATTTTGAAAAAAAAACAATAACTAAAAATTTAATTTAAACATCATTTATTCAATTTATCAATGTAATACTTAGTAATACATAACGGTAATAATAGTAATAAAAGTAATATACAGTTGAGGAAAAAAAAATTCGCCCCCACAGAAAATATAAGTAAATGATAATTCCTTGTTATTTTGTAATTCATATATTTTTCTTGTATTATTAGACGAAAAAACTAGTTTAAATTTTATATATAGCGCCCATAAAAAATATTTTTTAATTTAAATGATTTTTTTCGGAAAAAAAAATTCGCTTCTCTGACGAAGATGATAGCCCTGATATTTTTTTAAAATCTATTAGCTACAAAATGAATAAAATATATATTATATAATTTTAAAGCTTTATTCTTAAAAAATTCATTTCTGTTTGATATACAATAATCTATTCTTTTACAAAGAATAATGCAAACCTTTGAAGACGTTTGATATTAGCAGAGAAGCTTGTATCTATAATGTACAAAATATTTTTTTTCTTATTTAAAAAAAGTTTGTATAGTTGATATCATTATAGCAATCTATCTTGGATTTTTTTTATGATTTATCCTTTCTCTTTAAAAAAATAAAAATACCAATCTAGTATATTCAATGTAGATACAAATCCAAAGCCTGCCTTAAAGCAAACCTTAAAAAACATTTTAATTTTTACATAAAAACAACACATACTCAATCTCATAAAATAGTTTATTTAATACTTAATATATTTTCCATTTGCTTTCAAAAGAGGTTCTAATCGCCTTTTCATACTAAATACTAAATTCTTGCAAAAACTAACGGCACTTCTTCCCAGATCTTTATTGTTTCTACTAACAGGTTTATAAAATAACAAATTAAAAATATATACTTTTTACTCACAAAAGTTTCATTTTTACCCCCAAAAATTTCATTTTTACCCCATTTGGGGTAATTTACCCCGGTTCCCCGACCGCTGATCTAAAGTAAGCAAAGTCGGAGCGATTGAAAAAAATAATAAAGTCCTGCTGGAGGATTATTAATGGAAAGATTGAAATTCTGGTCGTGCGAGTGTTCCAAATAAAAAAAATATTTTATCACATTTACTTTTTTTTAAAACCTTGATAATTTATGTGCACGTCCACGATGCAGATTTTGACCAATTTACCACTCGACACAAAAAAAGTAAAAAAACCGCGCACACAACAAAAATGAACGATTACGATCGAAATAAGAAAATAAACATTTGTCGGTCTTGGTAAAGTATTCGATCTATTTTATCATCTTCATCTTCCAACATTCGCATTTTCTTGTTTTCCATTATTTCCACTGATACCTTATCTAAACTGTTTGATACTCTTGGGGAATTTGTGAAGATTATTTTTAGAGATATTGTACTTGATTCCCGGAGTTGAATTAAAATTTGCTCGGTTCCAAGTTCGCGGAATCTTGGTTATTGTCGTACACAGGATGTTTGTTCTCGGTAGCGCGTTGTCTCAGGAGGTGGCGAGCACTAAACAAATGACACATAATTGTCGTGTATAGAACAATGTGCGTTGATGTTGTTGATCCGGGAGCCGGCCGATTTTCTCTGGTCACGCGCCGATTCTTCAACGGATGCCGGCGCAATTACGGGCCAAACGCCGGCCCGAACATCAAAGGCGCCGCCCGCTCTTAATCAACCGACAAAATGCACGGATTTCGATTTATTAATATTCATTTACAGCTGCCTCAAGGATTTTTCTTTGCGAGGATTTGCTAAACCTCCTAATTCCTCTCTAGGCGAGAATTCTAATTTTTTTTTATCGTCGAGAAGTGGATCGAGGGAAAAATCTGCGTCGTGCACGTGCACATAAATTATTGAAGTTTTCAAAAAATAGACTTATTTTTATTTATTGTCCTTGCAGCTCCAGGGCTTAAATATTTCCATTAATAACAGAGGTAACAAGAAATGTTAATTAAAAAATATTTATTAATATATTTATTAGTAAAATTTGAGTTCTAAAATATTGAAACAAAATATTTATTTAGGAAATTTTGCAATACTCGTTAAATATTGATATTCCGTAAATTGATTGATTATATTAATAATAAAAAGCTTTTAAAAAATGTCACAATTAATAATTTATTCCAACAGATTTAAATGCTTATCATTAGAGAACATTAAAAGTTGAGATTTTATTGAATTTCAATTTTAAAGCGGAAATTTAAAAATATCGAATTTTACTGCTAAATCTCGACTCTAAATTCTCGTGTTTACTTTAAAATTCATATTTGAATATGTCTCGAACTTTTAGTAGGAATCTTAAAAAATCTTGTTTCATTTCATATTTTTCTACTTTTTGAAGTCAATATTTTAGTGAATCTCGACTTTAAATTGAATTAATTTGGATTTTAAGTCAAATATTTTTATTATGAAACTGAGATTTTGATAAATCTTCTATTTTACTTTTAATCTCGACTATAAAATGAATATTTTTATGAATCTCAAATTTCTAGAAAAGATATTAAAAATTAATTGTATTTCTTTAAGATCTTCATAATAAAGTAGAGCTTTTATTAAATTTTAATTTTAAAGTCAAGATTTTAAGAACTGTTACTAAAATATTTGAAAGATCGTCTATGTTACTTTAAATTTCGACTTAAGTTCGATATTTTAATTGATCTCAAATTTCAAACAAGAATATTAAAAATCAATTAATTAATTAATTTTACTTCCAAATCTCGACATAAAATTCTTTTGTTTAGCTTCAAAATTTCGATTTTAAAGTTAATGTTAAAATAAATGTCGATTTAAAGCAGAATTATTGAAATCCTTTAAAATTGTTATCAAATTCTTGTTTATAAAGTTAAGATTTTAAGAAATTTTAATGTTGAAGTTAAAATTTAAAAGAGTTTTTAGTTAGGAATAAAAGAACACTCGTGTTTTTTCTATTCTTCTAAATCTCGACTTTTTGTATTGAATCTCGATTTTAAAGTCAATCAATCTTCTAAAAATGTTTTCAAAAATAGATTACGATTGCTTTCAATAATGAAATTGCAGGATATTGCAGGACATACATATTAACAAACTTTACATTTTTCTTTCAGTTAAACCCCCTTTTCCTTGCTTCTTATAATAATAACACTTACACTCCTGACAGAATTACTTATACCTATTGCATAAATAATAATTACAATTTTTACTATACACAAAAACTCTTTAATAAACAACAAAGACATTTCCATTTCGTACACGAGTTTGGCCTAAAGAAAAAGCAACATTCGGTTGTTGGTGAGACCTACAATTTACTTTGGCCATATGGTCTAATACCCATTTGCATATCTATTAGAGCTGCCATTTTCAAATTGATACCAATCACAAAATGGCTCAATAGACCCAAGTTAATGTAATATCAGTAATAAGTTAAAAATTTGTGCGACCAGGGCATGCAATTTAATTCCACTAGAATTATGGGATATGAGTTAATAAAACACGTCAAAAAAAAGCACGAGCCATCGCTTTTCTCAATTATTTTGATATATTTTTACTGAAATTACAGTGATTATTGTAATACATTCGTATTAGTAACTTGTACTTTGTTAGAAAAATAATAAATGTAATATTGAAGGTTTTAAGACTAAAGTATTTCTTTGTCAGTAAAATTTATTCTATATTTACTTCACATTTGCCGTTGTGATTATTAAAGAAAAATAAAACATTCGAGATTGATATATAATTATAAAAAATAATAACTCGAGTTTTGACTTACCCTATATACAATTTATGAAGTAATGAAAGAATAATTCGATTACAAAATTACGTTAACATCGATAATAAACGCAAAGGATTTAATTTTATTGTTTTATCAATATACAAGACACTTTTTTTAATAAAAATGTGATTCCAAATTTAAATTAATTAAAGGGTGTTTCTTTAAAAATATGACTCTGAATAGTTAGCATACTAGTGAACACTCTATATATTTCTAATTCATTTTAGAATGTGAAGTTTGTAGCTATCCACATTTATTATACGTTTCTTTTTTTGTTATTTTCTATAATAAGATACATGGAATTTTGTCACACAATACCAAGATTTCAAAACAGAGAATATAGAGTAAAAAATTATAATAGAGGAGAAGGAAAAGGAAAGGAAAGTAGAAATAATGGAGGAGAATATTTTTTAGAAGTAATCAATTCCCATACATAGAAAGAGAAAATAATTTTGTAACAGAAGTAGGACCGAGTAACAGAAGAAATGAAGAAAAAATAGTTTTTCCAGAATTCGTTCTTCTGAGTCTGTAGAGTTTTAGCATTTTGCATAAAACCTACACAAATTTATTTACAATCTCAAATATATTTTGCTGTAATTCTCTTCTGTGGGGCTCATTTTCAAAATTTCTTACATTAATAAACCAACAAAATTGATGGTTTAAGCCCACAAAATTGGTCACTATTTAAAATCATACATCAAATTATAAAAATTGGTTGCAACTATTTATTAATTAATAGTTTATCATTATTATTATCATTTGAACTATTCATTAGACAAAACAATAAAATAAATTATATAAATTTATGAGTCAATTAATAACATACAATAAAAAATTATAGTTTATGGAATTCATGGAATAGAAACACTAGAAATGAATAATTTTAAAGAATTGGAATAAATAGAAGAACAAACTCTGAAAATTTATCAAAATGAGTAAATTAGGAGTGGCAACGAAAGAGAATTAAAAGTAAATAAATGAGAATAAAAAATGGAAAGAGCAGAAAAAGTTGAGATCGTTAATCCTCAAGAAATAGAAGAAACAGATGAGGAAATTTCGGAAATTTATCAAATTCAGCAAATCAGAAATGGTAAGAAAACGGAATTAAAAGTAAATAAAATAAACGAGAATAAAGAATGGAAAGAGCAGAAAAAGTATAAATGGATAATTCTAAAGAAATAGAACAAATAGAAGAACAAAGTCAAGAAACTTACCAAAATCAGCAAATAAGAAATGGCAAGAAAACAGAATAAAGAGTAAATAAATGAGAATAAAAATGGAAACAGCAGAAAAAGTAGAAATCGCTAATTCTGAAGAAATAGAACAAACTTGGGAAATGTATCAAAATCAGCAAATTAGAATAGAAGAAGCAAAAACTGAACAAATAGCAGATCTTGCTTAAGAGCAAATCCATTCAGGCCATCAAAGAGGACAAACTTTACAAATGGATATGTTGACAAGAATTTTACAGGATATAAATACAAAATTTGTCTAACAAGATGCATAATTGGATCTACAAAAAAAAATTCCCAAAACAATTTTAATCCAATCTACGTATACCCTCCCAATAAAGATACGTCACAATAAAGTAATTAAGGATATAAAATGGGAGCAATTAACCACTTTCTTCATCTAGGAACTCCTTCAATTCAGAAACTATATTAACCAAATGGTAGAAATCTAATCCACCCCTTTCTTAGGGGAAAGTGTGAAATCGGTGCCTGGGTTTATACAACGTCCCAACTTCTCCTCAATCCTCATTAAAGGACGTTAATCGCATTTAAATTCGCTATTTAAATATGGAGAAGGCTCATAATTCACTGCGAAGTTAAACATGCCTAACGGGGTTGGCTAAAGGGTTAACTCTGCCGAGATTTATGGTCTTGACGTCACGAATGTGGTGTGAATTTAGAAACTTGAATGGTTGGTGCAGTAGACTTGTGAAAGCGTTGATAAATATGACGAAAACGTACACGGATAATTTTTTTTTTCTCTACTGCAAGCCGCACTTCACCGCCAAATATATTTGCCTAGAGTTTGTCAAATATGTTTCTTATTGTTATTCACATATGTTTACTTTTATTTTTTATTTCGAGCAAACTGCATCAGTTCGTTTGTTTTAATTTTTGGTTCCAAACCATCTAATTTATTTGTTTCAGAGGTTAGTTTTCTTTTATGGTGCTTCTGAGCCATTGACGCATTTTCTTCACTTTCCATTTTTTTTTCGTTTCTAAAAACTGTTCTGTTTCTTTTTATATATCCTTAGAAGTTAAACTGTTGTTTAATATTTATGCTAATTGCTTCTTCATTCAGTGATTTTATTATTTCTGAATAATCTAATATTGTTCTTACAAAGTTAGCTGTTTCTATAATTTTGTTTAGAATTAATTTGGTTGAGTTTACCAAACGTTATTTGTGCCTAGTAGATGATATTCGTTGTTACAACCGTTAAGTTTATTTAGATAGAAAATATATTTTGATACCATCTCCTTAATATAGCATTCTCTCTACTAAATAATTTTGACTATATACATTATAGGAATTGTCTACAAAGTCTAAAAAGAAACAGTTTAAATAAACTAATTATTTTACTCAACCAAACATTTGTTTTAATTAAACAAAAGTTTTATTACAATTTAATGTATAAAGGAGACTTTTCATAAAATCTAATGAAACAAATTAAATTTAGCCCAAACTAAAATTTCTAAGTCATGGACTTGTAATTTATCGACACAAGGTTTATTCTCTTAAAATTTATTAAAAAAAGTTTATTTTAAGAAAATTTGTTGCAAAAAATGTTACTTTTAATAAAATGAAAGAATCAACTTGAATTTCGAATAAAAATATACCAAAAAATTAATTGTAAATACCAACCTTTCTAAATTTTTATGTTTTTACAGGAATTAACAATGTTGGCAAAAAATTTTATTGAATAATATTTTTTCTGTTTAAAAGTGAATTTGGAAACCATTTACGTCCATAGACGTAACACAACATCCCCTCCAATTCAAGTGTACAGATAGTTATGAAAAAATTAGACTTATTGGCTTTTAGGTGTGATTGACAGAGGAGCAGGGCGAATTTTTCTTTTATTGAGCATGTAGCGGCTGTGTTAACAAACACACAGTGCGTGTTATTGCGTGTTACATGCAAATTAGACCATATTAGTATGCGTAAGTTAGAGACATCCCGACCATAGGGCACAGATGGTGCCACCGTTGCTGCTATTACCCTTTGGGGACCGTGTTTACACAAACAAAGGATTTTTCACCAGAAGCGATGACAAAATTGACAGTTCTTGCCGTTATGAACCTCCAGAGTGTATACAATGTAAGCGGTTTGCATTCCTCTTTCGCCCTTTATTACAAGAAATGTGCCCGATGTTTGCTTTTCTGTTTTCCTCAAAACTCCCGGATCGATTTGAGGATAAAGTTCAGTGTTCGGCTTGGGTCTACGTAATATGAGTGCATATGTTTTTTATTCACGTGCAGGATGCTTTTTAAAACTTTTTTTCTTCTTTCGATGAATCCTTTTTAAATTTTATGTTTCTCCTAATTTCCTTTCTAATTTTTCTTTCAAATACACTACAACATTAAACAGAACTGTTGTGGTTGATTTCTGTATTATTGTTTCTTCAGATTACTTCTTCCAAAATCAGTTAATCTTTATTTTTGTTTCTACAATTCTTTTTTAAATTTTGCGTTTCTCCTAATTTTCTTTCTAATTTTTCTTTCAATTACACTACAATATTAAACAGAACTGTTGTGGTTGATTTCTATATTATTGTTTTTTTATGTTACTTCCTCTAATGTCAGATAATCCTTATTTTTTTCTTTCTGCCATTCCATTTTAAATTTTTTGTTTCTCCTAATTTTCTTTCCAATGTTTCTTTAAATTACACTGGTTTATGTTTTAAATCTTGCTGATAAAGAATTCGAATAACGTTTACTTTATTTTATTGATACACTTTCGGAAACCTCTTATAATTTTAGAAACTCATTTATTCCTTGGTGATTCTTTTTTTTTCTACTTTTTTATGACAACATAAAAATATATGTCAGCAATACTTAAAGAATTTTAAGAGCTTATTTCATTTTCTTGTTACTACTTTCTTGTTACATTGTTAATTGCTCGATGATAAACATGTGGTTTTAACAGTGGATTTTAATATGCTCTATTAAATCCGTTTTATGCTTGTGTCAAAGATGACTTAATGGTAATGTTATAAACATTGATTTGGTTTAAAAGACTCGACTGTCGAAGATCGTAAGTGGACTTTAAGCAAACACGTGTTTCGTTTCTTACAAAAATCTAGTTTTACTATGAATTAGTAGATTTTTTTAATTGTGTGTCAAAAAGTCATTAGCCTCGTGTTCTGTGTAGATTTTGTAATTCTTTTCTTGGGCTAGTATTAGTAGAATTTAAATTAAATCATTTGATTAGAATATTTAAATCTTTTTTCTTTACTGCCATTTTAGCATTAGAATTTGTATTCATATTTAAATACTCTTTCCTGCTGTTATCTCAGGAGAGGAATTCGTATTTACAAAAATATTTAAATAATTTTTCCTGTTTCGATTCCAGGTTTGAACTGTGTCTTTACAAGAGTGTCTAAATATAAGTTCCTGCTATTATTTCAGTATTGAATTTTCTATTTAATTGAATATTTAAAGATTTTTTCCTGCTGCTATTACACATCTGTATTTTTTCCGGCTTCTAGTTTAAGTTTGTACTTTTTGTTTACAAGAGTATTTAAATATTATTTTCTGCTGCCTTTTCAGTATTGGACTTTGTATTTAATTGAATATTTTAAGATTCTTTTCTGCTGCGATTGCAGAATTGGGACTTTGTGTTCATATTTACATATTTTTTCCTATTTCCATTTTAGACTTATGCTGTGTGTTTATAAGAGTATTTAAAGATTATTTCCTGCAGTTATTTAAGGACTGAACTTTGTATTTAATTGATTATTTAAAGATTCTTGCCTGCTGCTATTATGATTGGACTTTGAATTCATATTTAATTACTTTTTCTTGCTTTCTTTATAGACTTGAAGTTTTTATTTAGAAAAATATTTCATTATCTTTCCTGCTGTTATTCCTGAATTGGACTTACAGAAATATTTAAATATTTTCTCCTGCTCTGATTCCAGGATTGATCTTCGTATTTACAAGAATATTTAAATATTATTTCCTGCTGCGATTACCTGATTGGGAAATCCTGCGTCAATCCCAGGTTTGTACTGTGTTTTTACAAAAGTGTTTAAGTATTATTTCCTGCCGTTATTTCAGGATTGGACTTTATATTTACTTGACTATTTAAATATTGTTTCCTACTGCCAATCCTGCATTAACTTTTGTATTTACTAGAATATATAAATATTATCTCCTGCTGTTATGCTAGAAATGTCTCTACTAGAATATTTAAATATTCATTCCTGTTACCATTCAAGCATTAGAAAATGTGCAAAGCTTTTTTTGTTATTACTTTTATTTCTATGTTAATTTTAGAAAATTCTGTGTATAAATATTCTGGAACGATTAGTTACCACAAAAAAAAAATCCTTGATTCCGACGTAAGCGTTTTATTGTGAGAGAAAAACTGTTCGATGTCGTAAATTTCGGTGTTTGCCAAATTGAGACAAATCAATAGAAATCAAGTCCCAATATCAAGTTTGGTTTACTCTCCGGGGAGAAGTCAATCTCAACAATGGGGTGAGATCCACCCCTCAAATTATTCGATTAGACCCGGAGATCAGCTTTTAATAAGTAACATCCGTATCACACGACGTCGCTAATCTCTATCTGTCGCTCTATCTCTCCTGCTGTATTTTCAGGATTGGATTTTGTATTTTCTGGAATATTTCAATATTCTGCTGTCATTTATAGATGGAATTATTTAAATATTTTCTTCTGGTGTTGTTCCCGGATTTGTCTTCAATAAAATAGTTAATAATATTTTCCTGCTGTCATTCCAAGGTCTTTGTGTTTACTACTAGAATAAATAATAAGTATTCTTCCCAGGTGCCATTTCACCACTGGTTTCTGTATTTACTAATTATTTACTCCTGCTGTAATTCCAGGATGTATTCGCCAGAAATTTTATTATTTTGCAATTTTAGAATTGGATTCTCTATTTACAAGAGAATTAAATTATTCTCTTCTGTTCCCATTTTTGGATAAGAATTTGTATGTTTAATTATTTTTTCCATTCGAAAATTTGACCTTATTTTCACTAAAATATTTAAATATTCATTCCTGTTATAGTATTTCACACGTAATAAAAGGAAATTGAGCTTTAATTTCCATATTGGTTCAGATTCGTGTAAAATAAAAAAATATACCACTGCTGAATACTTAAATTACTCTGTATTCAGTAGAATATATTTCTTAGTCTCTCCTGCTGTAATTCTAGAATTGGAATACTTATTCACTAGAATATTTAATTTAATTTTCGGTAAATCCAGGATTGGATTCTGTTTTCACAAGCGGATTTAATTATTCTTTCATGCTGTCATTAGGTTTGATATTTATGTCTACGTATACTCCCTTTCAGGATTGCACTATGTATTCATTCGAATATTTAATTATTTTCACCTGTTATGAATGCAGAATTGGACTAGATATTCAACAAAATATTTAATTATTTTCTTTTTCTGTCCCTCCAGAATGAGATTTGTCTTTCACAAAAGGATTTAAATATTCTTTCCTGCAGTTGGTTTACAATTAGATTTTTATTTATATTTATTTATTCGCTTCTGCTATGATCACAGGATTGGGCTGTGTATTCATTAGAATATTCATCTTTTCTTTCTTTCTGCCATTCTAGAATTGAATTCTCTTTTTACAAAAAGATTTAAATATTCGGGCCTCCTGTCATTTTCTATCAGATTTTGTATTTATATTATAGTCTCCTGCTGTAATTACAGGAGTGGATTAATTATTCAATAGAATATTTAATTATTTTATTTTTCTGCCATTCGAGGATTGGATACCATTTTCAAAATAGGATTTAAATATATAATATAAACTGTGGAAATTTAAAATAAGTATAATTTATATTTTAAATTTATAATGCATAGATTCCAAAAAGTATGAGTTGAAACAGTTAATTTGATTTAAATATTATTCTGCCGTTTTACGGTTACATTTTGTATTTATATTTACTTATTCTCTCCTGCTAGGATAACAGGATAGGAATATATATTCACTAGAATATTTAAATATTTTCTCCTGCTGTAATTTCAGGATTGGACTATATATTCTCTAGAATATTTAGTTTTCCTTTTTTGACATTTCGTGATTAAAGTCTGCTTATACAGGAGTATTTAAATATTTTATAACTGTTTTGTACGAAAAGTTACTACTTTTGCATTACTTTTTGCACTACCATTTGCTCTACTTTTTGCATTCATCTTTGCACTACTTTTTATATTACTTTTTGCACTATCTACTGTGCCACAAGGTATTTTTTTTTTCATCTACGCAAAAATTAACTTAAAAAAAGTAAATAAGTATATAAAAAAAATATTTCGATTGTAGAAAAAAATGTGTGCAACATTTGTATGAAGCACATTTATTGCACTCAATATGATTGTAAACTTCATGTATGGTGCAACAAACATGCATTTTTTGCTCTAGTTACTATTTTATTAATGAAGCCTGAATTAGCAGAATGCAGACAAAAAAGTGCAAAACCGTAAAACTTAACACTGAGTAAAAATTGTTCTTATTTTTGAATTAATTAGTTATTGGCCCCGTTACGTTTCCATTAATACATATAGGGAATATTTAACCCCTGACACCCCGGTCCGTTTAAAAACGCATCCTATGCAAATACAGACCTGTGATATTGTTCGGTGTTTGTGTTAGACAAGCCACCCCTCGTTCAAATTGCGCCTCGGCTCGCCTCTTTGTAATATCGGAGCTGGTTGTGTTGCTTCTGTAAATATGCGATTTATTTAATGCTAATGACAATCAATTTGCCAAGGGGTAGCTGTCTAATTGAACATGTGGTTAAAAATACTAATGCCTTGAATAATTATTTTTTAAGCTGTGGAATAATCAGTGCAAATGTTCGTAATCGCCAGAATTTTGTATTTGTTTCTTGTTGTAAACATGTACAGAGTATCGCAGAATTAAATAGCTTTAATTGAATATATACTGAATTAAGCAATTCCAATGGTAATCTATAATGTAATCTCTTTGTTTTTGTTCTGTAGAGGGTGAGAAAGTGAATAGTAACTAAGCTGGTTTCATAAAATTTTGTAAAACTGCAGAATAAATGTAAAGTTACAAAGAAGAACTGTTTAGCGAGGGAGCAAAAAATGTAAAAAATCAGATTTGTCGCGGGACTCGGGGCAGTTTTGGCGGGACTCGGGGTAGTTTTTGCTGCACTCGGGACGAATAGTCGGGAACTATCATTTTTTTAATAATAACATGCTTCTACCAAGTTAATTTAAAGTACTTATTAACTGTACTCCCTAAAAAATAATGTTTTTATTTAAAGAAAAATTCTTTACGTTAAATAGTTTCAATTATTTCAAGCAAACATAAGTAATTAACTAAAATTTTCGATTTGTTTGAAATGTTACATACATTTCAAAAATTTTACCGAAAATATTTCATCTTTCATATGGAAGCTAATCATTGTTTAATTCAATTAAATCCTTTAGTTGATTTATTTGGAAGTATCTATAAACAATTTATGTCTTGTTTTAAGTATTTTATTATTTAATTCAAATAAACGGTTTGGTAGGTTGAAATTATTTACTATTTTGCTTAAAAAACTTAAAACCAATGCGAATTTAAGGTAAACTATACATTTTTTTAATTTAAAAAAATTAATTTGTCGGTTTTTCTTAATTTACGATCTAGAATAATTATTTTTTAGTTTAAACATATTAAAAATTAATTTGCAGATTACTAATTATGTTCTATTGCCTAAATGCTTCGTAGAATACAAAAAAATTTAATAATTTGGATGTTTAACACAATTAAACTTAAATTAGAATTATTTTTTTTCCTAACATTGTGCTTTTTTTAAATTAAACAATATTGGAGTGACGTAAAAAAAATCTATATTAAACAACGCATTATTTTAATTCAAAAATCTTTTTCAATTTTTTATAATCATGTATTCCCATATAATTTTTTGGTATTTTCTAAGATCAATATTTTTTACATTAAGTTAGAATCAAAACCTAGGGAAAATTTATTTACTAGATTATTTAAATTTTCTTTTCTGCTAGTATTTCATGATTAAACTTTATATTCATATTTAAATATTTTTTCCTGCTGTCATTCCATGATTGAACTTTTTATTCATATTTAAATATTCTTTCTTGATGTCATTTTAAAATTTGGCTTTGTATTTATTAGAATATTTAAATTTTCTTTCCTGCTGCTATTCCACGATTGAATTAGGTATTTATATTTAAAATACTTTCCTGCTATCATTTTACAATTGAGCTTTTTATTCAAATTAAAATAGTTTCTTTTTATGTTATCTCAGATTTACAGAATTTATTTATTAGAATATTTAAATATTTTTTTCTGTTATTATTCCAGGATTGGACATACAAAAATCTTTAAATATTTTTTTCTTGTTGCCATTATAGGTTAAATTTTATATTCATATTTAAATATTTTTCCCGCTTTTACTCCATGATTGAACTTTGTATTCATATTTATTTTCCTGATGTTATTCCACGGCTGAACTTTGTATTTATTGTATTTATATGTAATAGTTTAATTATTCTCTTCTGCTATGATTACAGTATTGGGATATGTATTCATATTTAAAAAAAAATATATTCAAAAGAATGGGTAAAATAGTCTAAATAATTAAAAAGTAATAATTGTAAATGTTTTCCGACGCTACTAAACTCCAAAAACTTATACCGGGTGGTGCAAAATATACGAATTAGAAAAGTTTGACTAACATTTTTACAATTTGAAATACTCCCTAACCACGATTATATTTCATTTTGAATAACCCTCTATATAATCTTTAGTTTATACATGTCGGTACAAAATAAATGCGGCTACATTTTTTTTTTATTAAAAACTAATACTACTCAACAAAACCCCACTTTTAATAGATCCAATTCCATTATCAAGATTATATATTCATGTATTCTTAGCGATAGGCATCTGTATGGTCTTTTTACTTTATTATTTAGTATTATTAATTAGGTTCATGTTTCCGTAACATGCTCTTTAGTGTAATTATTTTTGAGCTGTGAATGCTTTTTCCATTTTTTAATGATCAATATTTTAGGGATATGTGTCAATTGTTGTATCAATAAACCTAATGGAATGTGCCCTTAATTATGGTGTAAATCTAAAAAAAGTGTTTGTTGGTCGTCGATTTTACTTTAATAAACTGAGTGATTTCTGTAAAAAAAAATTACCCAAGAAAAATTTGATGTGTGGGTAGGTTTATTATTAACCTTAATTAATAAATTAATATTCAAACATATTCCGGTCTAAATAAAAAAAGATCAAATATATGAAGCGTTAAATATAGAAATGAGTATTTGTACATTCATAAAAAGCTTTTCTATAAATGCGGTGAAAAACATCTGAATTCAATACGTATTTTAAATAATCTAAAGTTAGCTTTTTATCAAAATAATCATTTTTTGTCGAAATATCGAATTTTTTCTAAAAAAAAAAACACAATTCTTTTTATCAAAATATTTATTTTATTAATAAAATATTGACCAATTATATAAAATGTTGAGTTGATTTTTAAAATATGGATTTATTTTTTAGTATTTCGAACAAATTTTGTTAAAAATACGTGGATTTAATAAGTCATTTAATATTTTGAACAAGAGGGCAAAATTTGTTAAATGGGTAAATATTTTGAGAAAAAAGTTGATATTTTGTGAATCATATCGATATTTTTAAAAAATAGTAGACTTTTTTCAAATAAAGTCGATATGTTGTTGTACAAATCGATAATTTGTTAAAAATCGTCTAATTTCTTGAAATATGAATTCTTTTTTTTTAATAATGATTTCTCTTTAGTAAACTGCTTTAAAAAAAAATCGACTTGTATATTGTAAATTCATAAAAACTACTACTATAAAATACAACTCAAAAATGTCAAAATTTCGGTTTAATTTCTAATGTTAAGAATATATTAAATATTTATACATTTTTAGAAATTAATCCATAATTTGAAAATCAATTTAACATTTGAGAAATGAGGCGTTATTTTAAAAATTAAGTTTTCATTTTATTAAAATTGTTTTTCAAAAAATGTCTATCAATTTTTTTCAAGAAATTATTGCTTCTCAATAAACTATAGACCTGACTTTTAAAATATCGACACGTTCTCTAAAATGTTGAATTCATTTTCAAATTATTGTTTCATTTTTTAAAATAAGCATAATTCTTTCAAAATGTCGGTGTTCTTTTTAAAATGTTGAATTATTTCTTGCTTTTAGGTTGTCGATTTATTTTTTAAAATTTCCACTTTTCCAACAAAATATTTGTTTGTTTCTCAAATTATCCATTTGTGAAGTTATTGAATTGTTTCTAAAAAAATATCACCATTTTTCGAAAAATATTACTTTTTTTCAAGAAATTATTGCTTTTTTAATAAAATGAAATATATACTTATATTCGATTTATTTTATCGGCAAAACTCTTAAATTTAAATAAACTAATGCTTTGAGAAATCAGTGAGTGTCGATATCATTAACAATTTTTTTTACAAACTTTTTTAAAAAACATCAAATTATCGAATCATTTAACAAAATGCCGGCTTATTTTTAAAAAACAATCAATGATTTTAAAAATATCGGTTTGATTCTCAAATTATTAACCTTTTTCCAAAAAATATTGGGTTCAATTTCGAACTATTAAATCACTTCTCAAATTTCGGCTTATTTTTGAAAATATTATTTTTAACAAAATATCGAATCAATTATCAAAATATTGCTTCGATTTTTGAATTATCGACATCTTTCTAAAATTATCGACTCTCTTTTCAAAATACAAAATTGATTTCTAAATTATTGAATACATCTCAAACTATCGATATGTTTTTTAAATTATTGCTTCGTATCTAAAAATATTGAATCTTTCAACAAAATATTGGTTATTTTAATGAAATATAGATTCGGTATTTCAAAATATCGACTTGTTTCTTAAAATTTCGACTCGTTCAACAAAGTAATCATTTGTTTTATGCTTTAGATTGAGAATTAGACGGAAATTTTAAAGTTTTAGATTTGTATTTTATAGACAAAAGTCTTTTTAAGAAGCCAACGCTTTACAAATGAATGAAAAAATCGATATGATTAAAAAAAGTTTTTCTAAAGTGATAATTATGTAAAAAAAAAGAAACGATATTTTGAGTGATAATACAATGTTTTTAAAACACCAATTTAAAGAATTACACTCATTTGTTTTTCAAATTATCCAATTATTTCTTAAATTATCGAATTGTTTGTAAAAAAAAAATCACCGTCTTTCGAAAAATATATTTTCAAGAAATTATTGATTGAAATATTGAGTTGTTTTATCGTATTTTTTTAAAATGTCAGTCTGATGATCAAATTATTGAATTATTTCTCAAAATATCGATTGTATTTTAAACGATCGTTTTCTTCAAAATAGTTTCAATAATTAGGTAATTAAAAATTCGCGTATATAAGAACTAATTTTTTTGAGTGTATTAAGTTGGAAAGCAGAAGCTCGTTCGAGGTGAGCAGCAACTCGAGAGAAACGTCCCCGAAGGGCAAAAGATGCTGTTAAACGTTGAATCGGATTCGATACGGACCCTCTTCACTGTCACCTGAACAATAGGTGTGGACTCATCTATGAAATATTCATGATCGAATGGAATTATCCATTTGCATATCTGACCCGAGTCCGAGAACGCTCTCTATCTTCTAATAAAACTTTTCTTCTTCAAAGACATCCGAGAATTTAGTAGTGCCAAAAAACAAATGACCCATTTTCACTAACCGATTTTTGCTAAATCAACTCTTCTATTCATCTGGGCTTAATAGTGAAATCTATTTTTCAATATCTTTCTCTGACCAGTTTTCGCTTAAATTGCATTATCAAAGAATGATACAAGATTGACAGATTTTTTATAATATCTTTTTCTTTAAATCTTGTCGGCAAGGGTATATTTGTGTTTAGTGTCAATGAAGTGTTTTGTTTTAATCTATAAGATTCTAAGTGTTCACAGTACCTTATGTTAAAATTTCTAAGGACCTGGCCAAGATAGATGGCGTTACAATCCGGATAATTTAGTTTGTAAATACCCGATTTTAAAAATTTATTAATTTTAGCTTTTACCTTTGATAAAAATGAGCCTACATTATTTCTTACTTTAAAAGATATCGAAATCAGGTGAGTGAGCAGGTCATATTAAACTACTTCTTCCTAGCAATTCTGAAAAAATAATAAGTCAGGGCAGTACTCTAATTGTAAATAACTAAATAAATGGCCAATATTCATTTCAACAAAATTTAATAAAAAAGGACATATTTTTATCACTTGTTCTTGAGTGCTTTAATAGAGCCAATGAACCACGGCATAATTCTTTCGAAATACCTTGTATACTTTTTGTTTTTTAAAGCCATAACGTTACTAAGGAATTATATACGTTAAGTTACTTTTCTTTGATCTAATCATGGAAAAAAAATTTTACGATTTTCGTACAATATTCATGTGGTTTGAATATTTACGCCTGTTAATTTTATTGTGTTTTATTCTTTGTTCTATTCTTATCTCAACAATAATTAGTGATTCACGTTTATTGACTGTAATTACATTTTTAAGTTAGACGGGGAAAAAAAAAAATAAATAATGTAAATTGGTTACGGTAAAGTATATTTTTGAAAGAGCAAATGCTTGAACTCTTTAAGTGTATAAGATGATTTACTAAGATTGCAGGAAAATTTAAGATATAAGTTCATATTAATCTATGTCCAAAGACATTTGACAAAGTTTCTTAATTTCAAACTCTAAATTTCTTTTCTTTTAAAACAAACGCGAAGGTAACAATTTTAAACAACAGAAAAACTCTAGTTCAAGACTGCCCCGAGTCCGGCGACAAGACTGATTTTAAAAATTTTTTTGTTCAAATCAAATAAAAAAAATTATAATCCTGTGAAATTAATTTTAATCTTGCAAAAATCCCGAAAAATGATAAAATGTCAGAAAACTTTCATTCTCACTTACGTAATAAATGTATTTAAATTCAAAATATATAAATACATACGAAAATTCAAAACAAACAAATGATTATATTATTTATAAAAAATAAAATCATGGTTTAGCTAAAACTGTCAAATTTATTCAGGATCAATATTTATAAAAAAATGTCATGGCATTTATTTATTTTAAAATAATCCCTGAAAGAAAAAACTGAAATAAAAGCAATAAAACTAGCTTATTTCAATTAATTAAAGAAAAATTTAATTTAAATTCAAGAAATCGAAATACATATGAAAATAGAAATTTCCTTATGTCTTTATGGGTCAATTACATTTTCATCAATTTACCGGAAAAATTCGGAAATTTTTTTTTAATTCGCTTATAGAAACTAATCTAGGTAAGGGCTAAATAAACATTAATTACAGATAAATATTTACACTAATTAAAAAGTCAAAAAGGAAACTATTAAAACGCTGTCTTTCAATCATTTTAAAAAAATATTGAAACAAAAAGGCCCAAATAACTTTTTTTTAAGGTTTAAAAGTTCACCTTTTTGCTAAAAAAAGTGAACTTAAGTTAAAAAGTGTTAAATATTCAATCGAACAAAATTAAATTTAAAAAAAATCCATTTTAAAGGAGTCGGAATACATTTTTTTAAGCTTTTGAAAAAATGAAAAAGTGTTTATTAAGTTAAAACTCAGGAGTTTTCGTAGTCAAAAATCTAATAAATATATTAAAATCCGAACAAAAAAATAAATACCTGATTTGAATTTAGAAGAATAAATTTTCCTGAGAAAACCTGAAAATTTTGACATTATTTAGTTTAAAAATTCTCCAACAAAAAAGTTAAAAGACAATTGGATTGTCAATAAACGTTGAATGGTAGAAAAATGTTGATACTATTTACAAAAAACTGAAACGTGTTCTAAGTGACAAATTTAGAAAGAATGAAAATGAATAAAAAAAATATAGTGAATTGGTTTGATGTTAAACTTTTGATAATTGGAAAACTTGGTGTTAACTTAAGTTAAAAAATAATGAAAAATGATCCACAATTAAACACCGTTACTGACAATATTATTAGAAATTTAGGTGAAGGCGAAGAGGAATTGCATAAAAAACTTGTAACAATTTCTTCTAAAATATTTATTCAAATAATGCAGAAACGATTAACATTGTAAATCTACAGCCTTTATTATTATCCAATTAAAGTAATTTAGTTTCAGTGAGCCGCCATTACTAATTCCCCTCTTAACTCCGAAGCATGAAACTCCACAAAAACACTATAAAAGATTGTGCTTTATAAGCAGCGCTCCGTTTTACTACCGCCGAGAGCCGGCGGTTCCAAAAATGACTGCGACAAAGTCTGTACATGCAAATTTCACAGAAAATCTCCGAAATGCCGAGTAATTACCGGGATGTAAATCGGAACGTATAATAAACTGAGAATAATCCAGACCTTATCGGAGCAGAAGTTCCCAACGACCTCGTTTAGGTGGAGAGTACAAGGAGTTCATCATAACCATCGGATGTGGTGCGATTAGAGGCCCGGAGGCGTCGCGGCGCCACCGTCACCGTCGTTTCAGAATTCTTCGTATCTCCGGAGCCATCTCCTATGGGGTTGGCGTCTTCTTTTCACACCATTTCCGCGAGTCCGCCATGTTTTATCCCCCAGCTGGTTCTCCTAATGTTCCTCGCCGCCTAATTATCATTAAACCATCTAAATGCTAATTAATGGTGGCTATATTCGCGCTGGATTGTGCCCTGCGGAGAGAATGCTAATGAAGTTCCCTCCTTTTTGCTTCGCGCTCATCGCTTATCTATCCAAGGGGAGAGCAGACATTTTGATGGCGAGCTGTCGACACTATTTCTCCTTGCTCGACCTGCTCCGCTATCTTTTCTGTAAACGTGTAAAAAACAACGTTTAGCGATGTAAATCCATCACTATTTTACACTCTGAGGACTTCAAAACGGCCTCTGTATATTTCTAGGAAGTATGATAGATGAGGAGCTAAAATTGGAACCTGGATAAAAATTAAAGAATGAAATATTGCAGTATTATTAAGAACAAAAATCTGAAAACCTGATTAGAGTAAAGCAAGAAGTAAAAAATTTCAAAAGCAATTTCCATGTCACTGAGAACTTTTTTATGTTAGAATAATGTCCAGAAAGTATTAGGAAATCGATAATGAACAATCAAAGTTGGTACATAGATCAGTTTATTAAAAAATTTAGACACACAAAACATATTTACAGATAACAAATTATTATTAAAGTTAAACTTATCACTTGAATCATCTTTATGACCTTGTATTAGGTATAAGGTTAGAATCGTGTAGTGAAAGTATTAAGAAATCCATACTGAATAATCTACGTTATTAGATAGATCAGTTTATTAATAAATTTATTAACACAAAACTTACAAAAGAATTTTACAGATAACGGATTATTACTAAAGTTGAACTGGTCATTTTAATCATCTTAATGCGCTACAATAGGTATCAACTATTTTTAGGTTAGAATCGTGTTGTAAAAGTATTAGAAAATCGATACTCAATTATCTAAATTCTTGGGTAGATCAGTTTATTAACAAATTTATTAACAGAAAACATACACAAAACAGATTACAAGTTATTATCAAAGCTAAATTTATCATTTCAATCATCTTTATGACGCTAGATTAGGTATCAACGTCGTTAGGATAGAATCGTGTCGCAAAAGTATTTTCAAACTCTTGAGTATTTTTTCGGTTTTTCAATTTCAATATTCTGTATCTTTGGCAAACAAAATCTTGCAACTATTTAATGTCGAATCGCTTAAGATAATATATTCAAAGTTTTCGTGATTGCTGTCGTCTCACAGGTGTAGGGTTCACATTTCCGCCTAGATATTCTCGCATTTTTTTAATGCTCGACGGATTTGAAGTAATTTCCAGAAGCGGAGCACCTGCTCAAAAATACACAAATCTTATTAAATGCGGCTTCTAAGGGGCCTCCAGGCAATTCGAACACCGCTTTGCCTCAATAAAGAATTTTGATCACATTGATAATATAAGATATTTGTGGGCTTAAAAAAATAATTGAAAACCTTAAAATTATAATAAATTCGACTTCTCTTTTAATTATATCACGAAATGCAGAAGTCAGAAATCTCCAAGATTATTAGAAGCTAATTTAGAGAAAATGTTTCATCAATTAGATATTGTTCAGTTTCTAGTCATACTTTGCTGAAAAACAGATAGAGTTTATAAAGTTTTTACAATTTTTTCTAAAATTTCACGTCCTATAGGTTTATAAACATTTGCCACGACATTCAAGAAAAATATTGTTAGTTTTAGAATTTCAGTTTTTCAACTTTAAATGCTCTTTTTATTGAAAATGGTTGATTTTTGAATAAAAATGTATTATCCTTTGTTTATTATTTCACAAGAGCAATTAAGTATTTATTTAATTTTTCTTCAATGTTTTCTAAAATTCTTTCTAATATTTTTTAAGCAATTTTCGATATTTTTCGTTTTCATTTCTTTCGTAGTCGGCCTCTTTTCATGTTCATAAAACCAGTCGCTAAAAATAATATTAAAAAAGGGAACCAAAAAATAATGACTGAAGAATACTGAAAAAAGATGAACAATGAAACAAAAAAGGGTTAAAAAATAATAAAGAAAGGGAAAATATCGACAAATTTTTAAAAGTAAAAAACCAAAATCAGTTATAATTGTTAAAAATTCGGCACAAAATAATAGCAAAATTTAAACTATTAAAAAAAAGAAGCTAAATATTTTAAAAAAGGGGATAATGAGAAAAATTGGAATAAAAATAATGGACGATTTTTTTTTACTCCAATGTTTCTTATATATACATTCATTATGAAAATTGAGATAAATTCATTTTTTTTTCAATCAGATAGGAACCAAAGTAAACTGCTGTTTTTCTATAATGATCAAAAAAATGTAAATTGAAAATCAAACAAACGTTATAAAAACAGCTAACTATAAAGGAGATAAGTAGAAATCAGGAATATCAAAAATAAGTTAAAAAAACGTTAAAAAAATCGTAAATCTTAAAAAACTGAAATCTGTTGAAAATAATCTCAAATATTATTAGAAAACAATTTTCAGAAAAACAATGAATAAATTGCCAAAAACGTATTGTAAAAATAGTGAAACAAATACCAATAGTACTCAAAAAACCGATAAATAAAAGAGAAAAAGAGTTACAATGATAAAGAAAGCGAAAATGCTGTAAAACATCGATAAAAAATGAATTTAATATAAATAGAACTAAAAATGATTTAAAACCGTTATTAAAAAGCGAAAACCTAGAAAATAATGGCAAAAATAAGAAAAGTACTAATTTATATTGAAGAATTTGCAAAAAATTGTGAAACCGTCACAAAATAATAATAAAGAACACAAAAAAATTATTAGAAAAACACCGAAAATTTGTTCAAAATGGAATAATCAAAACGGTGACAAATCGCTATTAAAAGGTGAAATTTAGAAAACAATTAGAAATCGCTAAAGAAGAGGTAATCTGCTAATAAAAAAAGGAATAAAATAAAAACTTCTTTTCCATTATCCGAATACCTATACATTTGATTACGAAAAATTCTACAAATTAATTTTTTTAACAACCTTAAGTTGATTTCGCAAAAATATATCGACACAATTTTGGAACAAATTGGTTATTCCCCATTCGTGCGTCTGTATCCCCCGGAGATGATCCCCAAAATTGACTGGAACTGTTGTAAACCTCATGTGCTAAATAAATATATTCTTCGGCGATATTTCCCACGTCCATCAGCGTATCTAGATTTCTGCGAACCCTCTTGCCATATCCAATAACGCGACCAAATTCTCCGGTAATCCCTTGCTTATTGTTCCTGGTAAAATGTGTACGTAGTGCTCAAATATCGCAGGTTTAGGGTAGTAAATGGCACTTGTTATCTGGGGCGCAACGTTCAGGGATTTCGGTACGGGATTCTCGCAAAAATTTAATAAACACCACAATGTCTAGTTAAGGTAATCGAATTTCTAGATCGCTTTTTATTGTATGTGAGTTTTTCGTTTCTATTTCAAGTGTATTCCAATTTTAATCCATTTCTTGCAAAAAAATAGATGCTGGCTTGTTAGCAAAAAATCACATCATTCACAAATTGGAAAATATGATTCTAAGTGTGATTAAATTGACATCTTGTAAATTGTAAAACGCGTTCTCCATTCAATCTCAAAAAATCTTGATTCATACCATTTTCTAGTGAAAAAAAATGAGGTGTCTAAATTTAAGTTGGTATTAAAATAGATTAAGAGAAATAAAAATTAAAATGGGCGCGAAAATTTAAATAAATTAAAATAATTATTAATTTGAAACAAATAAACAAATATAATTCCATCAATAAATAAATCTCAGAATTTGGCTCAGGCTATTAAATCAATATTTTCTTTTACAAATACATCTATATCTAATTTCAAAGGTTTAAAAAATAATGACAACAAGCCAATTTGAAATTTAAATTTCCCGCAATTAAATTTGACATGATTTTTAATAAAGTGTCTCTAAAAGTTTTATACAATTTAGTAAACCAACTACCAGGTCGTTAGTAAATTCAAATTTGATTGTAAATTTCATTAGTTTATCTGTAAAAAGGGCTACCATGATACTGAAAAATCCAAATTTGTTATCCATGAAAAAAATCGAAGACAAAACAAAATCCAGAAGTAAATACAAAAGTTTTTTAAACATTTTCACCCATAAATAAATTTAAGGTTATATTGCACATCAATAAACATAATAAAACTTTTATGATTGGAAAATTTAAGTGAGAAATGAGTTTTTCAAAAAAATTCGGATGTGAACAGGTTAAAATGGAAGAGAGTGTATGCTATCATCTTTTTTCGAGCTAAAAGCTATAATTTATGATTTAAACTAAATTTTCGTGTAATATTAATTTTTTAATTTTGAAGTATCCTTTAATTTTTAATAAAACATGGTTTCATATTAATTTATCATTAAACTCTGCACTTTAATCTAGAATATGAAATTTTCATTCATAATTCATATTAATTAAGAATTCTTGAATTTGATGGAGACAGGTTATATAAATTGTGTATTAATTTTATTAATTTATATAAAAGTTTCTATAATTTTTAATTAAATCAAAAATATGATTTTAGAATATTTTATGTAAATTTTATTTTAAAACCATTATGTGCAATAAAATTTACTTTTAAATATCTAATTTGTTTTAAATTTTTTTATAATTTAAGCGAATCTCAATTCTTATGATATTTTGTTTTATAATTTATAATTCTTATCATATTCATTATTAATATTATTGATTTCATACTGGGAAGTATTAGGATATTTTTTAAATTTCATTACATAATGTCAATAACAAAAAAATGAGTTAAATATTAACTTATACAATAAATTAAATAAACTTTTAAAAAGAGATAAGCATTAAAGGATTAAATAACAAATAATTTTATAAATTCACTAAAGGTTTTTTACACTGTTTTTAGTCTATTGACGATTTTTTAATATTAATTTTTAAATAATGATTTAATATGTATCATAATATGTTTGTTAATCATTTGTAGATATTCTGTGTTATTGTAATATTGTTTTTAATTAATCCTTATTTGATAATTATTCCCCACCTTATATTTTTATACTTTTACTTTTCGCAGATCTTTACTATGTTCTCGTGGATAGTTATAATCAAACGTTTGTTGCTTTTAAATTGCAATAATTATATTTATTTGAACTATAAATGGTTAATATAAATGTATACATTAGTTAATAAATAATATTACTAATTTCATTTGAAAGAGAACGAATTCAATTCATTCTTATTGAAATAATTCTTGACTTCAATGCCCGTCTCTCTTAAAATTGTTTCGCATACCTTCCTTTGTCAGGATTATCGATTGGGAAATAAGTACAGGTAATTAATCATTTTTTCCGCAACGCGACCGATTAGAACGTATTGACTCACAAATAGTACATTATTAGAACTATCAGATAGTCCATATTTCATCTTAAGTAAAAACATAACCAACATTACAATCCTTTTGAATCAGATAACTCTTTCGATATCCGAATAAATCATAACCAAGATTGCATTTGAGGCAATAAAATTGCATATACCCTTTGGTCCAATTCCTCTAAAGATAAGATTCTCGGTACACTAAGTCCCCTCTGTTTTATACGAGAAAATTATACAATTCTGACCGCACCATTATACACGAAACGAACCTTTGTTTTGCCATTACTCAATCCCGGATCCAGCATAAAGAAATTTTACGAGGACGCTACTTATATGTAGATCAGGACGGCAGCGTGCTTTTGACAGGATCAGAAGCCATAACAGTAACATAAACTTCAATCCGTGTCTTTAGATTGGTCAAGTAATCTAGAGATGGTAGATAGGCCTCCGCTTGTTTTGCATTACTAACAGATCCTGATTGCGCGAAGGGATGTTTCCTTTTCATAGATAAATAACGATATTCTGGTCACACATGGAGGAATCCAGCTCCCGCCTTCGAATGGGTTTTGGACGAAGAAGATTTTATGTTTTTTTGACCATGAATTGGTGCTATTGCTTTTCTATTATCTATTATATCAAAACTTCTTGCTAGTACCTAATCACATTTCAAATATACAGATAATGAGAAAAACTAGAACGGAACAGTGATAAGCTCAAATTAAATATTCCGACAAAAAGAAATAAATGACAACAACAACAAATACGTTGTGCAACATAGATGATGCTTGTTCAAACGAAACTAAAAATAGCAAAAAGTTTACCCTCAAAAATATTTAAAATAAATGATAATTGTGCAGCTGCAAAATATAATTTATTTAGAAACTATGTATCATATTTTACAGCCAGAGTTCACTCGTAAAAAGAAATCTTGCTTTGATGCCGGTTACTTTCAGCTTAAAAAAGAAGTATGGATGAATTTAAAACTTTGCAAATCTGGTCATTCAACCACCAAAATTGTAAAATTATATAATTTCGACCAGTTTATGAGGTTTTTAGTCAGTTAATTTTTAGGTTGGATTATTAAAATTGCAATCTTTTGTGTTAATGATTAACTTATCTTTTCATTTTTTATAAATAAAAATGAAAATGGAGGTGCAATATAAAAATTCTAGGAATAAAGACAGATTTAGAAACAGAAAGTAGTGGAGAAGAAAGCAACTAAATATCAAGAGCAAACGAAGAATACTTAATAAATATTTAGAAAATCCCCGTGTAAACAAAGGAACAGAAGAAGTACTCTGAACAATTAATGGAGAAAAATGAAGAAATTATGTCCGCAATAAAAGAAACCAGAAAAGCACAAAAAGAAAAGGTGAAACAAATTCGCGATTTAAAGGAAAAGAACGTGACACTGGAAATGGAGCTAAAAGAAATTAAAAACAGAATGGAACAAATGGAAAGAAATGTAAGAAGAAAAAGATTATTCGTCGAAAGATCACAAGTTCAAGAAAAAAATGGAAACTAAAACAAAACTAATAGGATGGCTATAACACGATTATAAACACAACAATGGAAAAAGTATCTAATAAACAATATAGAGTGAACAAGATCATCTATAGAGAAGTAGTTTGCAGCATTTTCATATTCCAGTTTAATTCAGAGATTGTATTTTTAAAACTGAGTCAGATAAATTAATTTAAAGTGAACGCCCTAAATTCTTATAATAAAAGATGGGCTTGTAAACTAGACCAGATAAAAAAATATGAATAAAATGTTACTATTCAAACGACTGTATAATTTAGTGTAAACCAAATCGTAGATTTGAGAATTTGCAACACCAGTTTGGTAAAAGCATTGATATTTACTAATTTTAATTACTGTTAGTAATTATTATCAGAATTTATGAAACACTGTGGCTCTAATCAGGAAAATAATCATTAATTCCTGATGATGCTAACATAATTGGCGAAATATCTATTAGAGAAAAAAGGTAACAATCTTCAATAAAACTTCTTGTAGTTTACTTTTTATTCTAATTAGCTCAGGTTAATTTTACAGTTTACATCAAAGTCTTTACAGGAGACAAAAATATTCTCGTTTTTTAAATTAAAATTTTATTCACAGGTATTGCAGTAACATAATGGTAAACAATTTACAGTGATCTGTACTGTTTATGAAGCAGTAACTTAAAATTGCTTTTGTACATTTAATTAAATGTGTTCAAAAAACAACACTGTTTTAGAAAAAATAGAACATTACAATTTATTTTTGAACAGGAGTGACTTTTTAAAAACTTGTAATACCAATTTTTAAGAACTTTTAATACGAAGGTGTTTATTCATTCGCAGTTCATCTAGAAGAGGAACGAATTTAATTAATTAATGGTGTATTACTAATTGAATGAGTGGAACCAACTTTTTAAGGACCAATCCAATAAGATTGTAACCAGTTCTTCAGATCTAGATCAAATATTGTTTAGAACAATAATTTCAGTAAGGAAAGTTGTTTTATTACAGAAAACTGTAAATATCCTCCAGATGAATAAACTGTTGAAATTCTTGCATTTGTTCAGTAGGTATATTTATTTAATTGCATTTTTATAGAGAATCATAGAAGGTGTCATCCAAAGATACCACAACAATATTTTAATCCACGATTAAGATCTTTCCTGTAAACATTTTTGTATTTTTCACTACATTTCGTAATTAAAAATTCTTCGGAAGTTACTTTTATCATTAATAAAATTATTCAATATTCCCAGCGTCGATAATATCCCCCGTTTTTAAAACGTAATAATCGAATTAGAGTTTATTAAAAATCCTTGTAGTGCTGTTTGTGTGTTTAGTGGACCGGGGGCGGCGGCTGTGAAGGATTAAGGCCCCGAAGAGTCACAAATGAGCTGGAGACGGTTGGTTGGACGTAGCGATGAGCAGCAGACGGCACCGCGTACAAGATCTGCATACTAAAGCACAACTTTTAGCAACGGATGATTCGATTCCGGTGCCTCTCCGGTTGCCCGGCTTAATCACACATGACGGGAATTTCTGTACGGTAACTAAATCACTTTGCAAAGTGCGGAATTTTGATTTTCGGAGCGGTTACATTCGCGTAAAGAAAGATTTGCATTAATTTTATTGGAAATAGTAACGCGAACTCGGTATTAATTACCAACAATAAGCGTGGTCAAAGAAGCAAGAACAGTTTTAATAATCAACAAGATAGTAACTGTGTAATTAATATGTTAAAATTCAAATTATTCATCTGAATTTTACAATAAAGGCAAGCAACATTGCAAGCCGATGTTCTTTCTAAATTTATTAAGGTTTCTCTAAAATTGTACAATTTAATTCAATTAAATAAATATAAAAGCAAACTCAAGATTCCTTCTTTTTAAAAGATTATTTTTTAATAATCTAAGCTAAATTTCTCAAATTTGATTGATTCTTAAAAAGTAGGCTCCTCCTTAAGGGAGTTACCTTTGTGGTATTTTATATTGAACATTTTCAAAATATTTTTTCTATGAAATCGTTCATCCAATATGTTACAATTTTAATTAAAAAATATTTATTCAAACCAATTTATAGAGTTTGAAAAATAGAATAGAAATAGAACTTTGACCAAAAATGCTTCTTTTCAGAAGATTGCACCTTTTCCTTCCAGATTATCGCTCACTTTTTAAATGACCAAATTTGAACTAAATAACTCGATCAACCTTATAACATTAGATTAAGAATGGACTCATTTATGTTAGAACCGTATCGTGAAAGTATTAGGCAACCAATACTATTGCGATTGATTACAATTATTTATTTCCCTTAAAAGTGTGAAACGTTTAATTAAACGTCCATTAAAAAGTGATCTTTCAAATTTCAATTTGTTTCATTTACGAGCCGGCATCGAAATCCTTGGACGCTTTAACAACGGCCCCTTGTCATTTTCTATTTAAAAAAGGTCTCGACGCTTTGATACAATTAGCCAATAATCCCCGACGCTAAATCTCTATTTATTCCTCTCCATATAACTGACAGAGGGGTAACAAGGGACCGATCCTCCGTTATAACGTTATCAAGAATAAAATATATACTTTTAAAAAGCTCGATACTGATACGGGGTCGTTTTGTTCTGACATCCGTAAAACCGCTGTTATCATTTGTTTTCTAAATTTATTATGAGGATAATCTCCGAAAATGATGAATGCTGCTGGTGGTTCTATTACATATTCCTTCTTGAGTATAATAAAAAAAATCTACTTTTTAAAAAAATGGCAGGCAGTTAGAGACAAATTTAATATTTGAGCAACTAGAAACAACAAAAATAAATAACGTTGCTGTAAGTATCAGAATTAAACATTAAGGGAGTTTCATTTTAGTACCCACCTTGGTATATATTAAAGAAAACTCAATACTTAGATTTTCTAACTAAACAAGGAAATACATTATAATAATAAAGGAGACAATAAATCTAGAAATACTCAGTCGGGATTTAGAGTAATCACCACAAAAGGCACACAGCTCTTAAATCTATATATATATATATATAAACTGAGTAGCTCTATCTACTGGGAAATGATCCTAAAAAGATTCCAGATTTTGTAGATATCTTCGTAATAAAAAAACTATAGTATTATAGGCTTTTAAGGTCCTTATTTCATTGTTCTTCTTTCCTTTTTGCTAGCCTTCTCCATGTAGTTTACGATTTTGTGTCATCCCCTTCTAATCCACTTGTTTAATATCTTCTATAATTGATTCTATCCATTTTTAGGTCGCTTTCTTTTTCTTTTCATTCTTATTCTTTCCTATCTTCTAAAATTCTTTTTACAAGCTCATTATCGTAAGTTTTGAGCTTTAAATCGAGTTATTTTCGGGTAGTTATACAAGCTGTGTAATTCCTGGTTCTTTTTCTCTACATTTCTCGTTTATCTTTTTTTCTTCAAAAATTTTCCTTAATGTTTTCCTCTCCCATATATCTAATTTTCTTTCATCTTTTGCCCATGTTACTACATTTGGTCGAAATATAGTTCTGTAAACTCTAATTTTGACAGCAGCTCTAGATAATTATTTTGACTTTAGAACCTCATTTAAATTTCTCAAAGACTTGTGTATGGTATTTCCTGTCTTCTTTTGATTGAAATTCCTTGTATTCCTCTTCAATTACTTTTAACATCATAAATTTCTTCTTCTGTTGATTAAATGTTAACTCATACTTCTTTCAACTTACGGAATACACCTTCCATTTCTATATTTGCTTTAGTCAATAACACCAGATCAATTATTTCCAAGATTTTTAACAAATTAAGATATTGGGAAGATTTAAAACAGACCCTCATCGAACAATCTGAGTTCTTCTGAGAACTAAACAGCTGCTAGATGACGAAAATGTAATTGTTCAATGACAATATTGAACAAGCTGAATGGCAAAATGGTCTTGTTATTAAGAGTAGAACAGCTGGAAATAAAAATCTCAAAGAAATTAAAAGTCTTGTCGGGGTAAAAGGAAACTTAGAAAAAAGTGGCAGTTAAATAGATCTCTACAAAATAAGGTTTTGTTTAATAATACCTTTCAAGGTATTAAAAGAGAAAACCAACAAATTAAAAATGTACAGAACAATTAATACAAAGCAGCGAGTTTTACAAAACACTTAGAAAAGCATGAAGATCGATATGTAAAACTGGAGTTAACAAAAAAATAAAACTTTGATGTCACTGTTGACACATCAGAAATAGAAATTTCAATTGAGATTTGGAAATAGAAACTGCTGGTCAGATCATCAGAAAGTTTTCCAAAAATCATAAAGACACTCAAAGATTAGTGTAACTAAATATCAAAACAACTTGAGGAACACTAAGGAGTGTATCTTAGTTTAAGTTTTAACATTAATTAGTTTAAATTAGAATTGAATTTTTCATTTTCCCAATATTGATCAGATTGTAATTATACCAATACCAAGTAAGGAATGTTTTGAAAAAAAAAAACCAACTTATATATTTCATTAAAAAATAGACCATATCGTTGGCTTATAGCAAAAAGTTATTAATTGAATTTTTTTCATTTTTCGGGGTAAGGGTGCTAAATATTTGTTTTGATTATCTCTATCTATAAAATTTTGTATTCTGATAAGGACAAATTTAAAAATTATTACTGGAAAGAATTTATTAAATAATTTTCCGAAGATCGAAAACTTTAGAAATTCATTACCCAAAAGTTTGATAAACAAGTTAATGACTTTTTGTAACGATATTGGGTTAATATATTGAAATTTATCAACTAAATTTTGGGAAGCATCCCCACGGTGATTAAACGATTCTTTTCAGTCTCTTGTTATACACCCATTGTTTAACAATGTCGTTAAAAAATTATTGTTATATCACGCATTGAGTAAAAGGTATTACTTCTCATTCTTTCCAACTAGGAATAATATACTTTATTTAAAACTAAACTCGTTGCAATCTTCCTCTAATTCATACTTGTGTTCCAATTACATATTCATCTCTGTTTTATTTATATTTCATTATTTTTGCTTGTAAAACGCCTCTTAGCTACGATCCCTGAATGAACAACTTAATGACCTTTTGAATGCAGTTCATCCTTGAAGAACATCTCAGCTTTCATGGGAGTGGAAAACAGTGAACGACCCCAGGGTGTCAAATCCGAACACTTCAGAGCCACCCTTAACGGTCAATTAAAGTCATATTCATTCTGCGGCCGGTCACAATGACTCCCTTATAACAAAAACACAGGGCGTTCTAGTTTTCAGAAAAAGAGAAAGGGTCCTTTTGGCTTCCTTGGTGGGCCAGAATCCTCGACTCCTAATAGATGTCACCAATAAATGGGCCCGGATTTATGGGGTTTCTCAACAGCAATTGTTAACAAATCTGAAGTCGCAATGTAAACTCTGTCACCTTTTGTGGTCGACCAACTGGATAAACGAGAGGAATCTCTTTGGATGTGATGAAAAGTTTGTTTGGGCGAGTGCGAAGACGCAATCCACCTGGTACGTTTCTTGATAAGCCGATTCACACGGTTCTCGTGCCTATTTCATAACAACAAAAAATATTTGTGTGTGTTGTGGTTCAGGTTAAATTATAGTTTTAAGCCTTTTTATCACAAAATGACAATCGCCAGAATGGAATAATTTGATATTAGAGACGGTTCTTACAAAATGGATCTTTTACCTAAAATATTGTTTGTTTGGGATTATTATTCTTTTTATAAATAATAATACGTGAGATGAATTTAGAAAATTTAAACGCCATTATTCTGGCATAAAACAACAGTATCTTTCTTGCAAGGAAAAAAGTAGGCCACTGTTAAATAAAATAAAAGTTTAAGCAAAGTAAATTTTAAATAAAAATTATTGATTTTTACACTTAAAACGATTAAATTCAAAAAATATCCATTAAACATATCTAGTGGATAACTCTAATATTTAGTGAATATTTGTAGATATCTAATGGGTACATCTTTATCAAAGTAGAAGTTTTTGAGAGATATTTTAGATATTACTTGGGCTTAACGAATTAAGGTTTTAGAATAAGGCGCGTCCTTTAAAACTATTTCGTTCATATTTAATACACATCCATTATATATACTGTATTATATCCATCTGTGAATATTTAATTAATGTCTCAATATTTGACGATATCCCCTAGAAGCCATGAATATCCATTAAAGTGGGTAACTCTCTTATTCAGTGGATATTTAATGGATAAATTAAAATATTCGTTATATTTTACATCTCGTAGATATTTTTTTGACATTCTATATTCACAGTAGACATTTCTAAGAGATATTATAGATATTATTATATGTAACTGTGTATGTAAAATTAATTAATTAAGATCCCCTGCATATTCATTAGAGATCTGTCTATAGATTTATAGTGTAAAGGTTTATTAAATAAATTAAATTAACTACCTGACTATAGAAGACTTATAGAAAACTATAAGTGAATTAATGTTATTTCTATTATTTTTTTTTATAAACTAACAGATTATCTTTTGTTTTTGAATGTTTAAAATTATGTAAACGTAAATTTTCAAACGACCTTGTGATTATAAATAATAATATCATTTTATGACTTTTTAATATCAAAATTAAACAAAAGATTATAGCATAAAATTATGATATTCAATAAATTGCTTTAAAATATGTTCTACTATAATTTATTCAACAAATGTAATTGTAATAACTTGTTTTTTATAAAATATACAGGAATAATTATTTCAATATCAAATAATAAATTATTTAGAATTATTTCACATTCATGTCTAAGTAAAGCACAAAGTTATATAAGGATAATAACTAACTATAGATCGTGCTAAATACAAGGTGATATATTTTTATAATTACTTCTAACTCTATGAGATTCTTTTTTTAAATATTTACAATTTTTTTAGACTTTTTACATAAAAATAGCATCCAATTTAAACTACTTTTGCATATACGATTTTCCAGTTCCATTTTATATTGAGCTTAAAAAAAAAAAAACAGAAACAAACCTTTTTAATTTATTGTTTAGTCTAGTTTATTTCTCAGGTTAAAAAATTTCTTTGTGAAATATACAAAAAAAATTAAAGAGGCTTACACAATATTGTTTTAGTCACTTTATCTAAAAACAAATACCTAGACATAAAAATGTAGGATGTTATTATTTCACACAAAAAAATTAGTCAACTTACCCAGTGGGCACGCCTCTGCGATTAGTGGCTTACCTGCAACAAAACTCTTTATTAAATATAAACAAATTATTAAATTATTATTAAAAGAGGTCATAATGCTTTTTAGATAATAATTAAAAAATCGATTTTTTTAAGAAACTCACTGTATCTAGAATATGAGATATTACGAGAAACAATCTATTTTGACATAAATTATTTTGGTTTCAGGTAAATAAAATTTTATTCCTTTAAAGAATTTCAAATTATTTGTTTGAACATTGTTAAATGACAAGTTTTGTAAAAAACACCATTTTTAATAAACTTTAGGGTATCTTTTTAGCCTTTTTCTTTATTTCTAATTTAGATCAATATATTTATATCAAAACAATACATTCTTGGAGATTTTCATTCAAAATTTTCCATTCAAAATTTTCCATAAAAATATTCACTAAAATTGATAATATTGGTCTATACCCATTGGTAATCCTTCGTTTTATATATAAAATTTATCATCAAAAACTAAGTGATTTAGATTTACATAAATTAAATAGGTTTATAATTTGATTAATTAAAATTTGGTTAATGTTTTTTCTTTCTAAGAATTTAGTTGTTAACGGTCTACATTCACATAGAGGAATTTTTGAAAACATGTTACTAACAAGTAAAATTAAACTAATTTTGTATTTTCATTTAACTGATGCGTATTTAGTTAATGTATTAAATCTAAAGAGTTTTCTACTTAATATTTTGATAAGTAACCGTAATTAGTTAAAGTTTTATTAAGAAACTCTGCTAATTTATTATTCGGTGTATTGACATCAGAAACTACAGGCCTAAACGGTTTTGTATCTTCATGTAATTTAATCGTACCATATAATTTTGGCGCTTGAGGATTTTTTGAATTATATGTTTTTTATCATAGTCATTAAAAAGGGAATTTCATTGATTAACAAGTTCCTTAACATTATTTAAAAAATTTTTGGTTGGATCTCTACTGAGAATTTTTAAGTTACTGGATTCTTTAGATTTGTAATCATTTGTATTTAAAATGACGAATGTACTGGCTTTATCTGATTTTGTAACTGTTAAATTATTACTTATAATTTTATTTTTTATAGTTTTTAATGATAAAATATTACTGTTAAATTCTTTCTTAATTTTGACACGTTTGAGAATGGTAATTATTAAACTGTGATTTTAAAGCTATTTCTGAGTCAGTTGCTAAAATTTCTCTAATTTTATTTGTGAATTTAAGTGGCATACTGTATTTAAGTCACTTATTAAAAAATTCTATTTCAGTATCAGTGAAATTATCAGATAAGTTTTGGAAACGTTCTGAAAATGTTTGTGTCTTTACGTTAATGTAATGTAAGTTTTGGTACGAATTTAAGCACACTTATAAGAAATTTGTCAATCTTTGATGTTGTAATTTACCGAAACCTGGTCTGACAATCATATTTAAAAATAGCTTTGTAATACTCTGAAAATTTAGATAAGTATAATTTATCTTTTTATATTTATTGTTCAAAAACGAACATTTTTTATTGCAAGATGTAACTATAGGAGCTTAAGTAACTCCTAACCTTATATGAATTTTTTGATATAATTTTAAAACAACGAATATATTTTACAATCCTTCTCTTGTTTATTCCAACTGCAGCGATAATTCACCGTTAATTTTATTATCACTTGCGTTATTAATTATATTTGCACGTAGTGTGACGTATCCCTTATGCTCACCACAATTTAATGCTCAATTTAAAGGAGCATTATAAAATCGAAATTGTTTTGTCACGTGATTCGGCAGAGAATTGTCCACGCCACGCATCCCGGCGACTCCCTTTTCATACGGGAACGGAACAGTTAACCGGGCATTTGTAATGGTTTGGAATATCCTATTCACAGCATTGTGGCCACGGCTATTAATCATACAGTGTGTGCATGGCAATATAAACAAGTATTTTTTATGTCATCGGATACCTGAAGGTTTCGAATAATACCTTGTTTATCACTGCCATCAACACCATGGGGAGAACCTCGCTAAGCTCCAAGAATGTTCCTCATTCAAAGAAGAATTGTGGGTGGCCGTAGAAGCAGAAGATTATTATAACCATAAGCTCTCTTTATTACTATCGTGAGCTCAACTCTCGAATGGATTTTATAAGTGCGGACTTGGAACTCTAGTACGTTTTGCGGGTTTATTGTCTATACGTGACACTTTGCTCAATGTTCGAAGCGTCTCACCTTGATATTCCCTTTTTTTCCTCCTTTTTTGGCATTGTGTTTCAAACCCTTTTGGCATTTATTCAAAAGAGGGTAATATATCACTGAGTGCAACGTCAAAATAGGAAGTCAATTGTATATACAAAACGCACCAGTGGGTGGACTCAAGCAGGTGACGTTTCTTTTTTTTAATAATAAATGATTTTTTTTTTTTTGAAAAGATACTCATATACTCGAAATTTTATTTTTAAGTCCTAATTTTCTGGTAATTATTGTTCATACAACGTTTTTATTTTAAAATCATTTTTGGAAACGTCGAAAGTTCCCTAATAATTTTCGGTTTGAAGAAGAAGAAAAGATTATTTTATCTTTCTAAAATATCTAAAAGTTGGAAGAAATAAATTTGAAACACACAAATTTAACAAAAAACAATCTTAACACTTCTTCTGCGACATATTCTATTATTAGTTCATTAATAAACTTGATTTATTGTTTCATTTTTGATGCTTTATTATTGCAAATTTTTTTTGAAAAATATAAATGTGTAAATAGTTAACGTTAATGAATTGGAAAATGTTCGGATGTTGTTTATAGAAAAATGCGTAAATTTTAGAATGAAACAATTCACATGAAAAAATCACAGTTTCGGAGAAAATTTCTTTGCAGGAAATTCATTTTTATTAGCAAATCGAAGTTTTCCTAAAAAATTCTATATTTTTCTTAAAAACAATACTTTTTTATTCTATGAGAAGAAATAACAATGTTTTTTGGAGAAAATTTAATTTCAAATTCTTGCAATAAAATAGAAGTTTTATTAAAATTTTTGCAGAAAATTTCCAACAAATTTGTAAAGAAAATACTTTTTTTTAATTTACAGACAAGATCAATCAATTTTTATTTATGTTCTTTTTTAGAAAAATCCGCTGTTTTCAAATTATTCCTTAATATTCGTCCAAATGTTAGTTATAAATCCGGTTTTTTCCAAAGAAAATCTAAATATTTTTTAAGAAAATCACCTTTTATCAAGAAAAATTTCAATTATCTTATTTTTAAGAGAAAATTCAAATTGCTATCAAATTGTACGTTTTTTATAAAAATTTATAAAGAAAATCGGAATTATTTTAAACACAATCCTTTATAACTTTTATAAACAAAATCACTTGCTCTACAATTTTTAGAATTCTTTTAAATTTTTCAGAGGTAAGGTAAATAATCAATTTTCTTTTAACTTTATCAGAGAAAACCCCATCTCTTTTTTTGTTTTTATAAAAATTTTTAAAGAAAATCCTAGTTGTTTATATTTTAAATTTTTTGGAGAAAATCCCCTCATTATATATTATTATAGACAATCACGTTTAATTTTAAATTTTTATATAACAAAATTACATTTTTTTAAAGTTAAAATTTAATGTTATTTTTTGGAGAAAATTCCCCTTTCTCCCTTTAAATATTAATACATATTATCTTTTACCTATTGGCAGACTTTAACCGTGAATTAAATCCCTAAAATAATATACAGGGTGTTTCTATATTTATTCGAAAAAGATTAAGAAGATATTCCTCTTTGAAAATTATGAGTGGTTAAAAACTCAATTTTAATTCCTTCCTTTTGGGGATGATATCATATCTCTTTAAGGCCCGGGTTAAGAAAAATTTTTTATAGGAAAAATCACTCTTAATTTTTAACGACCGAATTTTTTCCCATGACATCCTGTATTTTATCTGAATTTTAGACTCGTGGCAATTTTTACATTTTTGGTCCGACTATTTCTAACATTTCTTAAACATTTACTGTTATAAACGATCATATCTTCATCTATTTTACACACGTACTAATCAATGTATCCGTATGAAGAATATATTGAGGAAGTCTCAGTAACGTGCGAGTTATCTATTAATTTAATTTTTTGTTGTGTGATTAATAGCGCAGTCGAGTTGCCTTTACAAGAGAGAAAATTATTTATAGTAGCTGAAAGTACGCACGTAAAGGCATTCCTTAAAATTAACAAAATAAATGCACCGGTTGGACGTTAAGGTTTTACTCAACGTAGAATTATTATATTGACTTATTTTATGTACCTGCCAGAAGTACACTCGAGGAAAATTTAATTACCGGATTATGCAAATAAAGAAGGTACTTAAAAAAAATTAATTGAAGGAAGGTACTTCTTCGAGTCTAAAGAGACATCTGCAAATTTACATGAACGTCAAAACTATTATAAATAGAATAATAAAAATAAATAAGTGAAGAATTTACAAATGAAAATAAATAAGTGAAAAATTTACATATGTTATTTATGCTTTTTGTAAATTGGAAAATTGTAGTTTGTATTGATTTGTTTTTTTAAGTAACCATTTTGAATTTCTGTAAGAAACTTGGATTCAAATGAACTTTTAGTAAATACATTTTATAATTCTAATTGCTACAAATATTGACAACATCTCTAACCAAACCACCAAATTACAATTTCGTATCTAACAAATAGTTTTTTTGTTTCATCATGCAGCAACTTTAATGGCAATATATCAAAACTATGCAGCAGTAATACAATTTTTGTGAAACAATAAAGAAAATAGTAAATAAAACACTTAAACAAGTAACAATAAATCAAACCAGATAAATTAGACTTACAATTAATTTAATAACCTATGTACTGTAAAAAAGTTTATTCATTTCAAACTTTATCAAATGATCCAACAGCTTCGTGGTTTTTTTCCAAAATTTCAATAAAATCTATACTTTTTTTACTTCATGAAAGAAAATTTCATTTATCATATTTTAGAAGAAAATGCGAATTAATTTCAAATTCTTTTATTAAAAAAATACACGAATTTCTAATTGTTTTAAATTTTTGATTATCATTTTTTTTAAATATATCTGTGAATTTCAAATTTTATTCGTTTTTTTTGAGAAAAATCCGGTTTTTCAAATTTCAAAGTCGTAATTTTTTTAAAAATTTTGTTGTAAAATTAAATTTTTTCAACGAAAATCTAAATTTTTCGAAAAAAATTAATGCTTTCTTAAATTCTATCACAGAAGATCTCAATTTTCAAATTTAAATCGAAAATGCAAAATTATTTTCAAATTCTTTTGTTTTAAAAAAAATATTTGAAGAAAATTCGAATAGTTTTAAATTTTTTGACAAATATTATAGACAATATCATGTTTTATTTTAAATTTTTTTGAGAAATTTATAATTTTTTAAAATTTTTTTTAGAGAAAATCAAAATTTAATTATATTTTGGAGAAACTTCCCATTATTTTAATTTATTGGAGAAAATTATTTTTTTTTACTTACAGACATTTTATTTTAAATATTTCTGTGAAAATAAAATTTTCTTCATGTATTTTTCTTTGAGAAAAATCCGGAAAATTAATAGCGAACTTTAAGCTAAAAATATTCAATTCGTACCCCCAAATGGAACATTAAGATTTAGAGCGTGCCTGAACTCTACCGATTTAGGTTGTTTTTATTTCGGTCAATTCGTTTATGTGTCGACTTGGGAATTACCGAACCAAAGGGAATAACTATGAGAAAAAAAATAAAGCAAAATTATTGCCACCAAACAGAGAACTGTTCAAGTGGAAAGTCCACAGACCCAGACACCTCCCAGATTTAGGTCCAAGTAAGAAAAACAATAATATCTTAACCGGTTGGCTGCCGCATTCTCTACATTTACAAATCGAGGTGTCCTCTTTTCCATTTGCACTCCTCGCCGATAAAAATCCAATTCGAGTTGATAGCGCGGGGAGCGGTAATTAACACGTACAATAAAATCGAATCGGCCCCTGTCCTTAGAAGACAACGCTGTATACATATATATATATATTGTATGACAACCGGGATAATAGGCAGCCATGGCCGGATTACGCTCGCCCCCGGTGACCAGTGGGTGGCCCTCCAAGTGATATCAAGTGGTCTGTCTACATAGCATGTCGCCACTGTTACCGCAACTCTCTGATTGATAGTTGCAGTCACGCGAAACTGATAACAGACCACACGCGACGCCCCGCCCCCTCTCCCCGAAGCCCCGCCCATCTCTCGCCCGGCCTACTATGCAGTGACGTTGGTCTCCGGCTCGAAGGACCGGGTTAGTTAGTCAGTCTCAGAGTGGGCACCACTAGTATTGGACATGTCTTAATCAAATACAATAAATAGCATTTGACGGTTGTGGTGACTTTTTATGTGATTTGTGCCTGTGCTTTGTGATGTTGCTCGGTGTAATGCCCGAAGATAGCGTCCCTGGGGGACTCCTCGCGCCCACCGCCAAGAGCCAAAGGGCCACGGACTTTTCGATTGCTGCTATTATGGCGCGCGGTGCTTCGCCGCCGGACGGCGAGAGCCTCATCGCTGGAGAACCTCAAAGCGACGGTAAGTAAGCCTTTACCAAATAGATAGCAGCATCACAAACATGCATCTGTCTATAGCTCATACGTATGTTATTTCTTAAACAATTTTTAACGAACTAGAAAGGTAGCTACTAGGTGTGGATATTTACCAGGAGTCGGCTAGTAGCAATGAAACACTCTTAACTGTGTCTTATATTAACAAATGCTATATTTTCCAGCAAATGCTTGTCATAAATTAAATAAAGGTAACACAAAAAGTATTTGTCTAGTGTTTTGATATATATTTCTTGTGTTATTATGTATAGATGAAATGTATTTAAAGCAATCGCTTATAAAAAAAGTAATTCTTCGCCTAGTAGCACTTAATAGCAAAAGAGTAAAAGCAACTCTAAAAAAGTTTCAAAGACAATCTGATTATAGTAGGATCTTTTATGAGTAATGGAATAGTATTAATTTCTTCTGAACTAACTTTTAATTAAGTGAATTAATAGAAGGAACTAGATAAATGAGTACTAGGCTATTTACATAGATGAGGATATTTACCAGTTGCTTGTAGCTCTGTTTACTATATCTACAAGATAGATACAAATAGCATTTCCCTAGTATTTTTGGCATGCATTTCTTGTGTTCTTAGATTGACTATTATGACATGTTTGGGAAGATTTTTGTTTGTTTATTGTGGTTTCGATAAAGATAATTTGCTTAAAACAAAAATCAAATCACTGATCCAATTGTTGCTTTGTACAGTAGAAGTTTATTTAGTTAGTTTTTTGATAGTAGTAAAAGCTATTGCTTTTCTTTTATTCAATTAAGCCCTTTCTAGAAAAGCATAAAAAAATTGACAAGGGTTGTTTAGCCCATAATGAGATGGTTTACATAAATACCTTAATTAATTATTAACAAACTAAATTAATAATGAAAGAACTAGGGAAGCACTAGCTAGTAGCTAGATCTACCAGGTGTTACCTAGTGTCAATATGCAGCAAAATTTGGTTTTACTGTATCTTTTATTAGCAAATATTTTATTTTCTAGCAAATGTATCTCAATATTGTATTTTCTAGCAAATGTTTATCATGAGTTGAATAAAAAATGCATTTTAATTGAAACTAATTGCATTTGCCTAGTATTTTTGGTATGTATTTTTGGAGTTCTTTAATTAATTATTATGACATGTGTGGGAAGATTTTTGTATGTTTCGATAAAGATAAATTGTTTGAAACGAAAATGAGATTATTTATCCAATAATTGCTTCGTATAGAAGAAGTTTTAGTTAGTTTAAAGCAACTCATTATAACATTAGGAAAAACTAATTCATTTTGCTAGTAGCACTTAAGAGCAAAAGCAAACGATTGTTTTTAATTCATTTTAGTCATTTTTAAGAAAGTTTAAAATTTTCAAACGTATATTCCGAATGTTTTAGGCTTAATGTGTGTAAGCTCATTCTTAATTAACTATAAATTAATATAGAAAGAATTGGGAACATACCATATATATTTACCAGGTGTTGGCTAGTATTAATACAGTGCAGCAAAAGTTATTTTTTTACTGTATTTTCTGTTAACAAATGCTGTATTTTACAACAAATATTTGTCATGAAAAGCTACATTTCTACTTAAAACAAATAGCATTTGCTTAGCATTTTTAGTATGCATTTCTTGTGTTACTACTGAGTGGACTATTATAACATGTGTAGTATTATTTTCGTATTTTTCTCTCTATAAATACAATCTAATTTTTATTTTTAATAAACCGAATTAATATAAAGTGGTTTCCTAAAGTTAAAATCCTTATTTCTAATCCTAATTACCTTAATCTATATGAGGCAATATTCTTTTTTTAACCAAATTCAAAATTTGTACCTCACCCAGATATAAATATTCTCATAGAAGAAATTAATAATAAAATGAATGTTATAAAATCTCTGAATACAATATTAAAAAAAAAGATCAACTTCTGCTGTTAGTAAAGTAGAAGAAAAAACTGGGGATGAAGCTGCTGGAATTTGTGCTTTTTCTGTATGGCCAACAAAATAATTAAATAACAAATTAATTTAATATCGTATAAGTTTTAGAAATCTGTTTTAATTTATTTCCATGTATTTACATGTTATATTTACCTATAAAAAGTTGTAATGTTTAATTTCTATATACTGTAAATATTTCCAACAAATAGATTCTTTTCTCAAAATAATTACGTTAAAAAGACGTTGAAAAACAATGAAAATACTTTCTGAAAAGATTTGGGATAAAAATTTCATCCATTTCCATAAAAATTGTTTGTATTTAACTAATAAAAAAATAAAACCGGCATATTTTAGAAAAAATGTTTCGCAAACGACATAATCAAATATAACTATAAAAAGAAATCTTTTGCAAAAAAAATAATAATGTGAATTTATACGTAAGTTTGTATTGTTGTTAAATATGTGTGCTTCTATAATTGAAATGAAAATTCAGATTAAAATTATTATTGAAGGAATTTAAAAATAAAAATTTAAATATTTAAATCAGTAAATATAAAAATTTTAAATCGCTTTAACTTTTTTTATGGAAATTTAATGTTATGTTATAACTGGAAAAACTAAGAAAATTGAGATTTAAACTTGAAATATTAACTTATTAATTATAATTTACAAACAAATTATTTTTTATTAATCATCAACTTGGAGTTGCGTAGGAAAACATTCATTTTTTCGAAAAACTATTTTTTTGCTTTTTTAGCTTTTATTTTAAGAGCTGTTTAATTTGTGTAATAATATTTTGTTTTATTCATAAAAAATTATATAATTAGAAGGAAGAATATACAGATATAATTTATTATAAACATAATTAGATAACTTAATGTAAAAAATAAAAATATATACGTACATATATCCTTGATTTCATAACATCTCAAGATTAATTATTTTTTCCAAACAACAACGTGATAGACATGAGGAAGTCGATGACAGATATAATTTTCGTATTATAAATTTAATATTTAAATCAGATATTAGAACCACAGTATAATTAACAATTAATTAGGTATAGCTAGGTACTTATCATTTATTAGTTATTTGTAAAATATTTTCATCGAACATTAAATAATCTTTAGTAATAAATGAGCTGTAAGAGTTTTCCCGCAAAATCTATGGTTTTTTCATATGGAAATCTAAGAGGGATTTCAAGGCCACTCGCTTCTGTCAATTGTCATCCATCAACTGTCATATGCTAACTGTCATCTGTCAACTTAACACGAAATCTGTTTTATCGGTATAATTATCCATTGAATGCCATTTTGACCGAACTTCACCTTCTTCTTCTTCTTTTTTTGCAGGTGCCCTTTCGCGTTTGAGTTCCCCGGACCTGGATGATCCTCTGGAAGACGACGATGTCGAAGTCGACGTTGAGGAATGTTCAGATAGTGAATCGTCGAGGACGGTGAAACCGAAATTGTTGAGACAAAGTCCTGCAATATCCGAGTGCGGATCAGAAGGGGCCGATCTCGACAGGGAGTCGCCAGACATTGTAACCGAAAAAAATCCAGCCAAGACCCCGAAAATACTTTGTAATTGTGAGGAACTGCTAAGTGTTGAGTGCCACCTTGAAACTAAAGACCTTTGGGATAAATTCCACGATTTAGGGACGGAGATGATCATTACAAAAACGGGAAGGTGAGTTTATTTTACGTAAAAACTGAGACGAGATATTTATTAAAAGACAATGTACTAAATTTTCTTTAACAAAAATAAGTATTTATTCTAATGATTAATAATATAAAATCGAATATATTTTATTGAAACAAATTCATTTGAAAATTTAGGTAATTTATTTGATACCCTTGATACATTTAGTTCGATCACATCTCATTAATTAACACGTGTATCAGTTACAAATATTTTTTATTGATTCAAGTAATCCTTTCTTTAATTTGAATATGGAGTATTTTAGGTTTAATATTTAAATCACTTGTATTCATTTTGAAATAAAATAATAAAAAATATTTAATTGATTTATAAAACAATAAAAAATATATTTTATTTAAATGAATACATTGTAAGGAAATTTAGGAAAGCAATTTGAACCAAATATTATATTTGTCTGAACTACTTAAATGAAATATACTAATTACAAATAATTTTTTGTTGATTTAAGTAAACTTTTCTATATTTTGAATGTGAAGTATTTATTTATCGTAAAAAACCTTTAATTGATCTAAATAATATTTTGGTTTAAACTACATTCATTTGTTTGTCAAAATGGATTGAAACAATCAAAAATAATTATATGAAATTGAATATATTTTATCAAAATCAATACTTTATTTGGAAATTAAATAAGGAATTTATTTGAACCAATCTACTAGCTATGAATAATTTTTGGTTTATTCAAACAATATTTCTCCTTTTGTTGAAACAGTAATTTTTTTATATTTATTAGTTTTTTTTAACAGCACAGAAATTTAACATTAAGTTTTTTTTATACTAAAGGATTACCAACTAATAAATTGAGAAGAAACAAATTTTAGAGTTAAATAAATATTGACTAATAAAAATCTAAATTTGATTAGAACTTGATAGGTTAACATTTTTTCGAGCTAAATAAGTATCCATTTTTATTTCTAAATTATTGTTTGGATTTAGCTACTTAAATATATATGTTTTTGGGAGAAACTATTAATTTAGTAGTTTGTACTTAAAATAGCCAATAGAAAAAAAAATTAGAAAACTTTATCGTTCTTACTGATTACATATTTTTAATAGCACTTCTAGTTTATAATCAATTACCTATTTAACCTTAGATAAACCATAAATTATATATATTTAATAAACTCGTAGCGATAAATGATTGATGCATTTGTGTTGAGATTATCTGTGTTGTATAACGTAACAAAATCATCTCGATATCGGTATTGTAACGGTAATTGGAAGCTGATGCTCGTATTGTGTTATTTCAAGGGTATTACTCCCCCTTTACAAGCGACACGCTGTGAGAGGGAAGGAAACAATATTGTAGAAATAATCCAAAGGGCATAAGCTAATAGAGTAAATGAACCTAATCTTTTTATTATAGAGGATGAGCAATTTATACTTTGGAGAATATTGTAGAAAGATTTCCATCTAAGTTAGGGTGTTTTAAATGGGACACACTGTATGTTATTCAATAAGAGGATTTCGGTGATGTATATGGTAGCTTTATAGGTCTTTTAGATCCTTAAATTTTTTGTGTTTCTTGGATTTTTTCTCTATTCTCGTCAGATCTTTCCACCTTCAATTCGCTGCTTTTTTAATTCACTTTCCACCTCTTCTATTAACTTACTATTAACCAAACTTTCACATTTTATCTCCCATTTATAAATCGGAAAGAGTAATGTTTTTCCATCTTGTTTCCAACATTGCACTACTAGTTCTGCCTTTTCTTCCATTAATTTTTAATACACGACTTTCTTATAAGTTCTGTGCGAATTTGGTTTTTTTTCATCTGGTTAATTACTTCTTAATATTCTCTAAATTTAGTTCTTTCTCATGTATATCTTCGTCTTCCCCCTCCTAAGGATCTTTCCTCTTCGTTTTCATTATCAATTTGTGATCTATTTAGTAAACTTTTTTTAATTATTCTCTTGTTTTATCTAGGTTTAGAATTAGGTAATTAATTCTTGCTTTCGGTCTTGTTTCTACAGTTTTTTTATATTCTTCGTCGTCTCTTGTAATATTGTTACTTTTTTTAAGTTTTCTAAAAGGAATTTTCTAACTATTAAATTTAAAATTGTAAACGAATAGATAATGAAAAAAATTGAAGATTTACAAGTAAATATTTGAACGCTGTATAAATTTCTATACAGGGTGAAAATTTTTAATTTTTCATTGCTTTGTTTCATCTCCTATGGCTTTCGCACATCATACAATTAAAATCCAAACTAATAAATTTTACGTTATAGAGATTAGCATGTTTGGGATTTTTGTTCTAACAACTTATAATTAATTCTCCCATCATTTCCATCGTTTAACCATAAATTACAGGATTTTATGTGATTATTATTAATTTTTAATAGGCTGTTGAAATAGCGTTACATAATTTTATGGGAAAATAATTATTTTAAATTGATAATTGTCAGTTATTCTCATATCGCTTCCGAGAATTTCATTTCGCTTATTCATAGAATTTAGTGACAACAATTTAAGAATAAGAATACATCTTCCTGTAATATTAATATTAAGTCGTCAATATTAATTCAATGGGAGCAATTTCGGTTCATCGTGTTATCCGATGTCGTACGTCTTTATTTCTACCTTATTACCTGAATTTTCTTTCTAACTATTCAAACAAAGATCACCTTGATTCTTCTTCCATAACAGAAATCCATCGAGCTGAAACTTGTTCACGCTATCGTTTACTTTAATATTTTCTAAAGCAAGTACGTCTAATTGTATTTATAATTATATATTCGTGTTACTCCGAGTTTCAACATTCATTATACAGACCTTTGTTAGTCCCAGATTAATTAATTTTAATAGCTTTTTTATAATAATCATTCCACTTAATATTAAGCAAATATTCAATATTTTTCTTTTTATTATCAAAAATTAACGTCTCATTAACATCCAATATTCTTAAAGTTACAAATCCATCTTAAGTCATTTTTTACATTTTGAACAAATTTTGGGTATGTTTCTATTACTTTTTATCAAGCGTTTACTAGTTTTTCGCGTTATTTTTTATTTTTTTAGTCTCTTTTTTTACTATTCGTCTTTTTTCAGTATTCTTTCGCCATCATTTTTTGTTTCACTCATTTTTTTATTATTTTTAGCGATTTTTTGGCTCTATTTCCTATTTTTTATTTTATGGAAAAAGCAAGGTTTGTGTTTAGGGATCTTTCTAATATTTTCCAATATTATTTTGCCATATTTTCTCATTCCCCCTTTGTTTTTGCTCTTTTTTGCTAATTCTTATTATAGTCATTTTTGTAATATGTAGCGACTTTTCGGTTTTTTTGCCAGTATTTTCTGGGTTTTCGCTTATTAAATAATTTTTGAGATATTGCCATCATTTTCGCGGTTTTTATCTTAATTTTTGCTATCGTAACCTTTATATTTTCAGTTGTTTTCATTATTTTTTCGAAATTGCTTTTCTATTTTTATAGACCTTTTTCTAATTTTTCCAATTGTTTTCTAGTTTTTAAAATTCCAAATTTTTCAGAGATTTAAAAAAAATATCGATTTTTCAATTTTATTTCATTCGTAGTTCGCTGTTTCTTAACCATTTTTCCGTTATTTTTAGGTACTTTTTCACTTTTTTAACCATTATGATTTTTTAGATAAATACGAAATTTTTTTAGAAATTCCTGCGAGATGTCACGTATTTTAGCAAGTTTTTGCATTTATCAACGATTACCTACCTATTTACTTTTTTTTAAGCCCATTTTCACTATTTATTTTATATTATACATTATCGTCTTATTTTTGTTTGTGTTTACATCGAAAATTCTTAAAGATACAAATCCATCTTTTCAACGCATTCTTGGGCGGTATTGTCGACAGCAACTCAAACATAAAATTTCTTTGATATGCTACTAACAAATGATTAGTGAATGGTTGACTTCTCTCGGGAATAGCTTTTCATAAAAAAGTGGAAATGATATATGACATACGTCAGATTAAGATCAGTGAGACTGAGACGTGCAGGTGCTTCGGAACCCTTCTCAACCTTTCACGTCTTTCGGGACCACTAACTCGAATTGATTTTGTGGAAAAAATGCAATTATCACCATCGTCAAATAAACTGTGTTGTTTAAGTTTGATACTTTAGATAAAGGTACAGAAGCAGATTGGTATGGATTTTCATCGGAAGTGATAAAATAAAATAAATCAAATGCCGCGAATTTCTTAATTATGTACAGAGTAACAATGTTTTGGAATCTTCGAAAAGCCAAGAAAAGTAATACAAATACAGGGAAATTGAAAGTAAGGAGTAATGGAAAGTATTAAGTGTGATTTATTCGATTAAGAGTCTCTTGTATTAAAATAATTTGTAATTTTAGATTGTAAAAAGACAGTTGTGAAATGACTACAAATAAAATTGTAAAAATACGTAAAAACAAAAGAATAAGTTGTCAATATAATCAAACGTATTATATTGTTAAAAAAATCCGAAAATCGCTAAACCTAGATTCAAATAACTCGAAAAAATGAAAAGTTGCTGAAAAGGAGAAAACATTAAAAACTGTCCTTAAAAAATCTCTAAAAATAATAGTGAAAATGGGCTTAAAACACAAGTAAATAATCGCCGAAAAAGGTAAGAACTTGTAGCTTTCTAAAAAATCATAATGGTAAAAAAAAGTGAAGGGGTTCTAAAAATAACAAAAAATCGTTAAGAAACAGTGAACTATGAATGAAATAAAAATGAAAAATACTGAAAATTGATTAAAAAATCGTAGAAAACTAAAAAATAACTAAAAAACGATTAAAAAAATAAAAAATATAGTAAAATATTTTCCAGAAATATAATTTTTTTTTATAAAGACAAGAGTCCCTAAAAATACTGGAAAAAAATTGAGACAACAAGCAATTGCAAAGAGTACTGAAATATTAAAATAAAGGGAACATTCGTTTAATATAATAATAAAATTTATTAAAAATCGATGTTAAATAGTGAAAACCCCAAAATTCAGAAGATTATGGCAAAAAGAAAATAAAAAAAATAACTGAGAAAATCCCATAGAGAGCGTAATAAAACTAAATAAAGAAAATAAATATGAATAACGCCGAAAAACGGGTAAAAAAAACTAAAAAAGGCTATGAAAATAGTCACAAACTTTGCTAGAGTTTTCAAAAAAGCAATAAAAAAAATAACTAATGGAGACAAAAATATTAGAAAAAAACTGAACCCAAAAGTAATTGAAAAACTCTAAAGAAGGCAAAAATTCTGGAAAATATCGAAAATAAATGACAGAAGTTTGTTTAAAAAATTATCAAAATGATCAAAAATGACTATTAATAAGTGAAAACCTAGAAAATACTGGCAAAAAAATAACTGAATAATAGCAAAAATAATAAAAAGAAAAAAGAAAATTAATACGAAAACACCGAAAAATTTTGAATTTTAATAAAACTTGAAAACGGTTCAAAATACTAAAAAAAAAGTAATAAAAAATTCGCTAATAGAGGCAAAAAGTCTCTAAAAATATTAGAAAAAAACGAACCAAAAAATAATTGCAAAGACACTTAAAGAAGGTGAAAACCTTGGAAAACATTGAAGAAAAATGAGATAAAAACTTATTTGATATGAATAAAACTAAAAATGTTCAAAAATCAAAACTGAGAGCAAGAAATTTTTATTTTCTTATTATTTACAACATAGTGGTTGTGGTTATTTTTAAGGCTAACCAATAATTAAGTGTTAACTACAACTCGAATCTTTTAAAAAGTAACTCCACTTATTTAAATGATGAAAAACAATTAAAACCCATTGTTAGGTATAGATTTTACTATGTTAATTATCTTCTCGATCGCATATTTTGAAATATTTAACGGCTCTCTCAATTGAGACCACCAATATTCAAATAAATCTTTTTAGACATTATCAACGTAATCTTAACAGCTTTATTAATCAGATATTTTATTTTTAATGTGTGCCTAAATTTGAATAAGGTTTGAGAAACAACCTGCTATCATAAATAATTTAAATTTTTATCTCGAATGCCATATTTTATTTAATAAGGACATACTGCATCGTACCAAAATAAAACTATTTATCATAAATGTAAAATTTTTTTTAAAGCATTAGGAATAGTAAAACCTTTTTATATTTCATTGTATACTTTGCACATAATACAGGTTTAATACAATCTTGTATTGTTTATTTGCAAATAACTTTTATGAGTTAAGTATTTTCAACAGAAAAATCCATAATTATGTTTTCAAATTTTAATCTTTGGACAAATTTTAAATGTATTATTTTGCAGTTTTGGGTGCTAAGTATGAATGAATAAAATTACTATTTTTAATTTATTGAGTAATGTAAAAAATAAAATTAAAATAAGTGCCGAATTGATACCGAAAAAATTATTTAAAATTGTCGCAAATAATTTTAAAATTTTGCAAACTGTCCCAAGAGGTCATATCATAAAGAATTTTTTGATAAATGGTCCATTTAAAAGTATTTAAATGAGTACAATAGACCTGGTATGTTTATTAATCAATTTAATTAGTAATAATAAAATATTTATTACCAATTAATGTTTGCCACCGTTGATATTTTTTGCAATTTCTAAATAACTAAAGTCATTTAACAAATTGTTTATTTATTGCCTTCCACATTTTCAACAAATTCGATTTACGATATTGGAATCTATCGAACGATTTTTTACGTACATTGTCACAACAAGAAATTATAATTTACAACAATCGAAGGAATTCAATTTGCACAGCTCTCCATATCGTTGTGCGACTCAATAACCATTACGAACCGAAGAAAAAAAATCTTTATTGATTGGAATGAGAGGGCCAGGCTGAGAGCGTCTCCAATAAATCGCGTATAAATTGAAAGGAATGGTCGTTTTGTGCGATGCCAACCACCTTGACCATAAATAGAAGAGAAACTCTTGCCATTTGCTGAATCGAAGAGGATCGGAACACTCAGGGTCGGAACCGAATTAATGAGAATCGCTTCAGTTCTAAACAATTGATTTCCCTTTCAGTTCGTTGTTTAAGAACAACGGGCTTAAAAGAAAATGATTGAAACGTAGCTTTAAGCAAAAATTGATAATTGGATTCAATGCAGATAAAAATTCGGAACAAGAGACACTGGGAAAGAGATGAAAGTTAGGACACCAGCAAAAAAATTGTATAATTTTGGTTGTGATATTTTTTAAAGTGAGGGAAAAGTTGGTTTTCCGATTGGAATCTCCCGCACTGGATGAGGCAATTATAACAGAAATGAACTGTAATTTTTATTAAAGAATCAACAAAAAAGAGAGGATATCAACTAGAAAACACATATTGCAAAAATAAAGAAAGAAAACTTGTAATAAACGAGAAAGAGAACCAATGGGCAAGTTATTCCAAAAATTTACTCAGTAGACCAGAAGTTGATAACGAAAACGAAAAAGATCCTTAGGAAAGAGAAGATAAAAATATTCATGAGAGAGAATATACTAATTTAGAGGATATTACACAAATAATTATCCAGATAGAGAAAATCAAATTCACAAAGAAGAAAATCGTGGATTAAAATTGTAGGAAGAAATAGTAGTAGAATGTTGGAAACAAGAGAAAATTCCAACAAGAGGGAAAAAGCAATACTTTGTCCAATTTATAAATGGAAGAAAGAATAGAATGTGAAAGTTATGGAATTGCTCTATTAGATGTAATATATAAAATAATAGCTGAAATTAAAGAGAGAAAAGCTATTAAGAGAATACCAATTTGAATTTAATAGTGGCGTATCGATAGTGGACTAATTTTCCAAATTTTCATTATTAAACAACTACAGAAAAACCATTAAAGACTAAATATGTTTGTTCTCTTCACGAATTTCAAGCAAGACTAGAATAGGAAATAAAAGAGTAGAAAGAAACAAGCGTGAAAGAATTGGCACAGAAAAGAGGAAAGACAACTAGTGAATTAAATCAGATGACCAGAAATAGAAAAGATCGAAGGAAATGGGTGAAAACTCCAATTTAGCCTACTTTATAAATAGATAAAGAAGAAGAAGAAAAGGAAGGAGAAGAAGAAGGATATCAAGCAAGTTTTTGAATCGATACATCGAAATCAACTGTTTGAAGAACTGGAAGCGCTAAGAATTTACAACAAATTAAAAAAATTGTTAACAATGAGAAATACACCGATTTCTGTAAAGATAAAAGGTTCCTTAACAAAAACATTTCAGGTGGGGATCCCTTGTCGATGGTACTAAAAAGGAGCTAAGAGAGGAATAAAAAAATAAGTACCAAAGAAAAAAGAGCCAAATATAAAAAACAAAAAAATACAAAAATAGATAAAAATTAGCATGTATGGAACTGAGCGTTTGACTTGGCTTTGGATTAATGAGAATTGCTTCAGTTCTAACCAACTGCTTTTTCTTTCAGTTTCACTTTCAAAAACGACAGGTTCATGTGAAAATGATTGAAACTTTAAGTAAGAATTGATAATTGGATTTAATGAAAACAAACTGAGAAAGAAAGGATGAAAGTTACGATATCAGCAAAAAAAATCGATCCTTAGGCTGTATATTTTTTCTGATTGATTTTGATATTTGTTAAAGTGAAGTAAAAATTGGTTTTCCGACTGGAGCCTCCCGCACTGGATGAGGCAATTTAGTGGGCTTAGAGGAGAGAAATCAATGAAGAGATGTGGAAGAGGGTAGAAAGCCAATTCGAATTAGATACACTTCTGGTGAAAGTATATCTCCTGGAAATGTGTCGGGAAACACCCCAAGTGAGATCTGCGTACTTAATTACGGATCAGAACCGCTCTAAATCACGTTGTGCCGCGCTTTGAGGTTTAACGTTCTAACAACCTTATTACGAGTTGATGCAAAAATTGTGGAATCGACGCACTAATCCCGTTTCAATTAAGTTAGATTTACGTTCCGGTTTAATAATTGATCGTGCCGTTTGCGCTTTTTGCTCCAAGAATTTTATGAGAGGAAATTAGATTTATTCAATTTTAATTTTTAGCGAAGCGAGTGAAAATAAAAATTGGTGTTTAGCATAAATAACGCGTTCGGACACACCAGTAATTTGGCACCTTTTAATTCGAATACTGTCAGGTTCCACCGAGCACTCCCCAATTACCATATATAATTGGAAAGAGTTGCTTTTGCCCTGTGATTATGGCCGGCATAAATTTCGAAACTCGGCAAACTCCCCGTCCGATATTAATGTTCACAATTAATGATGAAAACCATATAGGACCACCTGTCACCGTACAACAAGGAATACCGATGTTATTCGCTCGATATTCCATTTTCGTACGTACACATACCAGGAAATTGACCATTTTCCAAGATTGATTGATTACCTTCTTTAAATAAATGAATACAGAACAAGGGTAAGAGGGCATTTCAAGGATATTGGCAGTGAAAGTTAAATAGCAATGTGATTTTTAAGAGTGTTTCTATTTTTGAAGATCGTTAGAAAAGTTACCATTTTCATGATTTATTGATTAAATTTCTTAAACACACTAATAAAAAAAAATTTCTATGAACGTTAAGAAATCAAGTTAATTTTAAAAAGAATGCTTTCAAATTTAGAAATCTGACCAACTTTCTTGATACATCAATTAAATTTCTTTTCGAACGAGGCGCAACTCGACCCTCTTTATCGTTTAAAATTTTTAGACAGATAATCCTGATTCAAAGTGGCGATATATTCATGTTCAAAAATGGCAATTTTAATTTATAAATTATAATTATAGTTACATATTTGGGATAGTTTCTATATAAATATAAATTATCGTACCTCGATTTTCAATATTTGCAAATAGATTGATAATAAATATAAAAAAATACGGTACAGTATGATTTTTTGCTACAATATTCTTCTTTTCCTAAAAAAAATTTGGTTATTATATGGGTATTTAGTCCAAAATGTAATAATTGAACTTCCCATATTTAAATGTTCTATACTATGCACTGAGAATATTTTAGATATTTCTTGATTTCAAATGCCTTCAATAAATCAAGTTTTTCTTTTGTGTCATTTATCTGAAGCACTTCCACTGTTATTTCAATTGCGTTGATTTGTGTTTAGTGTCAAAGAGGAGTTTTGCATAATTTGACTTATCTGGTTGTTTTAATCTATAAGATCGTAATTGTTCACTGTACCTTATTTCAAAATTTCTAGGGGTCTGGCCAAGATAGGTGTTACAACAATTCGGACAATTTAGTTTGTAAATACCTGATTTTTTTAGTTTATTAATTTTAGGGTTTACATACAACAAAAATGTTCATTTAAGTGAAAAAGATCGTACTGAAATATTAATGATGATCGGTTGTGGTGATCGATTCATAGCGGCCTTCTCGTTCTCCGAATCTAAGCCCGTTAGATTTTTTTCTTTTGTGTTATCTAAAATCACGTGTTTACGTTAAACGAGCAACATGCTTGCAGGAATTGAGACAAAAAATTATTGACGAATGTGAATTAATACGTGGAGAAGTTTTGGAAAGAGTGACTCAAGAATTTGATAATGGGCTGACATACTGTGAGCATTTTGAACATTTGAATGAATTTTGTTTAAATTATTATTCTCATTAGTCTAAAGTCAATAAATTTACTTATTCTACAACTAAAAGTGAGTTATTTCTCGTTTCTACAAATTATTTCCACTAATAAACCCAGTATGTACAAATTCGAGAAATAACAAGATCTTTCAAAATCTTCAGATATATACAGGGCGTCTTATTTAAATTAAAAAAGTTGAGGGTATTTCCGATTAAACCGGAAGTATATTATTAAGAAAAAAATGTACATCATATGCATATTGTCCCATTGCACTTACCAACAAAATTTCATAAATATCGTCCGTTTCATTTTAACTTGGTTCCATACTGTATCCCATCCCTGTATATTTAGTTTATGTACTTATTAAATCTAAATATTTTTATACAGAATATTTTGATATATCAAGTGCTTGTCATCACAGCTGTCATTATTTCTATTAATACGAAATAAAACGTAATTTCTCTTAAATTTTGACCGAAACGATGTTTGTGCAACCACCGTGTATATAGAGTATTTTTATATTCTGAATACTTTTTGATTTTAATAGCGAGTGCACAAATCGATTTGTCAAGGTGTATTAACGTTGAAAAGCGTCGCGCGCTCCCACTTGTCACACTTTAACCAACATGTCGATAGTCGATGGCTCGATATTGTATCGAACGTCATCATAATTCCATCAGGAATGTGCCTGTCAACTATATCTCTTAGTCAGTGTTGTAAATCATTCCGAGTGCGCCACAGCTTTTACCTAATTAAAGCCTTAAATAATTTATTTACCTAGCCCCAACTGCGGAGTTAATCGCTCTGTACGGTATGTGTGATATCGGTTAAAACATTAACGAAATTAACGGCGAGCTTTTCCAAATCTCTGGCGTTAAAAACAAAGAAAACGCTTTAATTATTAAATAAAAATGAAAAGATAAATCAATTTCATTTTAGCTACCTCTTGCGAGAATTTAGCCCGTTTGTTCAAGAAGCATTTAAAAAGTTGTACAAAAACACCACAAGTCGAAAAAGCAATAAAAAAAGCTAAAATTATTTTTTTAAAAGAAGAAACCTATAAAGTTTACTTGGGGAAAATTATCCAAATAAATATTCCAGGGTTTCTGGAAATAATTTGGGCGTTAGTGCTTTAATTTTGCAAAATATTCTTTCATTAAAATTAGAAAATGTTCTGTGTACTATCGATATGTTTGTATTTAATTAATTAACTGAAACATTATTTTATTTGGTATCAAATCTATTATAACAAACGGTGGTATTCCAATTTTTGTTTGAAGAAAAGATGAACTACTTCAATTAAGTGGTTTAGGAATAAGGATTAGTAAATAAAATCCAAAACGTTTAAACCACTTTTAGTTTACTAATCAGTTAAAAATATCCATAAATTTACATTCAAAATGAGCCAATAATATAACTTCATATAAAAAATAACGTTACACTTAATCGACTTTTTACTATTTCATCACTTTAACACACATCTTATTTGTAATTGACAAAATTGTAATTTGGTTTTGTTGCTTTTTTGTATTATTGACAATATTTTGATATAAACTAATAATCCATTTCAGAATGTTAATGAAATGTTTTTTGTTAAAGTCTCATGATCGAATAAATATCGAGATGTTTCTTGGTTGAATGTTGATGATAGAATTTTTCTATTCCTGCCTTTTGGCATTGGTGATGAGATTTTTGCGATTTTTGACCAATTAAAGGTTCAAAAAATAAAATGGATTATTTCATTTTAAATATAATCGCAGACCTTGTTTTTATTATTAGAATTTGTGTTGTTGTCAATACTTCAACAAGCTGAAAGTACATATTTTATTAATTGATAATTTTTCGTTCAATATTCATTGAATTCTAAACATAAACAGGTTCAAATGAAACTGTAAATAACTTTCTATTAAGAAAATGATTAATAACGTTGACCGCTTTTTTTATGTGTTATATGGGTTTGTTCATTATCAAAATGAATTGGACGTTTTTCAACATGTGGCGTTAAAAACAAAGGATACAATATTATTTTTTAGTGTATAAAATTTACTTTAAGAAAATTCTCCGAATTAAGCACGATTTTAATAACTTTCTTCGGATTAGTTGATGCGCATCTTCGACACAAATTTTCATAATTTTTCCAATGTTAGCAACCCTTGAAAAAATCCACCCAGTATACGTTATTTATCGGAATTGAATACGCACTTAAACATTTTACGTTTCTTAATGGCTTTCTGTACGAGACGTCTAATATTTTATTGAGAAAGATTACAATAGAAGCGTTATTGACGGCGAAAGAAAAGAAAAATTAAACGTGAAGGGCGAACGTAAATAACGTAACCAGAAATAACGTGTTCAAGGTTTCGCACTAAAATTTACTTGTCAAAACAGAAGATTAGAAAGGAAGTTTCTCGGGAGAACACGCTTTTGCATTTAAGCGTACCACGACGAATTTTTAGAAAGCGTCCGTTTTCGAGAAAACTCGAGTTTCACGTGGACAATGGGACAAAAGAGCAAAAAGACGTACAAGGGAAATAAAGTTGAGTATAAAGAGAGCAGCGGGTGGGTGCGTCGTAAATCATCAACATTGCACCGGGTGAAGTCCAACATTGCAGTATATATTTATCGAGGTGGGTGGTTTTACAAGTTTGTCCCGTTTACGAGCTTCCAAGGTTCGAACTTATACAGTTTTATTGCATTTAACATAAATATTGTGAATGTCGTGGTCGGGACTCAATACAATCATAAAATAAAACTAAACAATTTTTACAGTCCAATTTCAATATTTGCACCATCGGATTCTTTAAAATTAAAATTTAATGCCCGCCCGTTCGTCTGAAATACGAGCGCGTTGTTTTAAAACAAAACGCTCTAATCCAATACGGATTTTATTTCTGTAAATAATCTACGTGAATGGAATAATAAAACGATATAAGAATTTTGCAACATTTCTTCGATGGCGACACTTCCACGTACACAGGGTGAATGCCAATTGCTGTTTTCCCGATATCTTTGGTAAAATTAATTCCTTTAAGTCATGGTTGTACTTAGAAATATGAAATAAAATCTTTCATTTATTATGTATTTATACAAGGTTGGGATAAAGTACGAAACCAAGTAAATATCTTTAAAAACGAAACGCACGATATTTATGAAATTTTACAAGTAAATGCAATGGGGCAAAATGCATCTGATGTACATTTTATTGTTAATAATATACCCCCGGTTTAACCGAAAATATCCTCAACTTTTTTCATTTAAATGGGACACTCTGTATATTTTTGCAGATTTTAAAATATCTTGTTATTTCTCGAATTTGTACTAGTATTTGTAGTAGTAGAATAAGTAAGTACCTACAAATTCTTACAAATTTGTTACACATAGTAACATTGTTAGAGTTTTAATATGAATATTTTTACTTTTCTTCATTTAATATACTTACAATTTCTAATTCACAAGTGTTAAGCTGTCATTTTGCAGCTACTTTAATATTTTTTATTAAATAATCTGCTCTTTACGGAAGCATGAAAGGATCACCAATTTTTTTTGCCAACTTCAGAAATGTTCGGTGTTTCCAATGCTTTAATAATTTGTAAGTATTAGGTTGGTTTGCCTAATAATAAGAATTTTTCTGTCTAAAGTTCATTAAATTTTGAACAGTTAGGCATTATGAAAGTATTCTCAAAAACACAGGATGATTTTGGGTAATAAGAAGTAATAGTAGAAAAGATTGGTTGATTTTTTATGAATATCCTACATATTTTTAAATTCTTATCATAGAGCCGATTTGAACGAATTGGAAATTGCAGAAAATTATTGAAAATGTCATATTTTTTTATTATCATGTATAAGTATTACCTTTGTAGTACCAATCAAAATTATTTGAAAATAAAATAGTTTTTTGTATACAGAGTAGCAACCTTTTTGCATGTATTCGAAAAACTAGTAGTTCCTTTTTTTATAGAAAATTAAGACAAAAAATTGTAAAAAGTAGACCATTGTCGTAATTCAAAATGATGTAAATTTGTACGTAAAAGATTTTATATTACCTTTATTATTTACATAAGTTATGAAAAGGGAAAATCTTACTTTAATTTGACATCTCAAATTTATTATTTAAAAAAAAATAATTTGTTTCTTATACAATATATATTTTAATCCAAACAAATATTATAATAAAATTTATAGTTTGAATAGGTTCAAATAACAAATTATTTCTTGACATGCATTAATTTTAATCGATTTAAATATATATTAATTTTATTTTATTTAATAATGTAGTTATTTATAACAAATATTAATTTTGTTTATGTAACTTCGGAACTAAAATAAATAATTTTTTGTATTCAAATAAATCATTTTTTGTGTGTATAAATACTTTAAATTGGTTGATTTTCTCTATTAAATATTAATTGCCCTTTACAAGATTTTTTACTCTTTGTAACAAATTCCATAATGCACTGTCAACTCATTAATTTTAAACCCCAGATGTGATAAAAATTTGAAAATGTACATTCATTTCATAAAATAAACAGATTGAAGTTTTCGTGACTTTTTGGCATCCACCTTTAAGTAATAATCAGGGCATTTGATTTCTTGGTTTCACTTTGTCGAGCTAAAAATTATACCCTTTTACTCTATTAATGTTTATGAAACTCAATTCATCTACTCTAGAACGTCGCGACTGACTGATTTCACAGACAAGTGAACACCGATAACCGATATAAACGTTTTTTAAACCAGTCCGAACCTGTCTTTTTTTAATCAAAAACCGATCTTTAATCAGATTTTTTATGGGTATAAGAGAGATGAATGGATGATATGTTCAGTGTTTTTTTAATGACGCAATTTGGACAAATATATTTGTTTTGTTTTTAATTGTGAAGTGAAGGATATTTTGTCAGAAATTTGCGATGTTGCCAATACTTTAATAAACTGTAAATGTTACTTAATTCTGTTTAATGCTATACATTTTTTTTTTAAATTTATAGACAGGACGATCGAAACCTGTTTAATGACCAGAAGCAATGAGAGAAAAAAAAAACTCATATGGTGACAGTCAATACTAATTATCGGCAATATCACAAGGTGTAAATACAAACTCTGTTGGCGTTGGACAAATGTCGCATATACTTGATGATCGGATCGCGTGCATCGACCAACTGCCGGACAATTGTAAAGTGTATCGTAGCATCCGTTAGTCGCCTTTCATCATTAAACCTCTACTCGCTTCAATTTCATTTATTACCAAGTGTTTTTTACACGGCGAAAATTAGTCGATGCTTTTAAGCAGGTCGGGATTCAGACTGAAATAAGCTGGAAATGTTTATATACGGGCTCCCGGCGGATTTGGATTTGACCTTGTCGAAAGTTAAGAAATATTCATGCGTTTACAACGAGTTCTCCCGCTGTTAGAAAAGGGCTAGATTCGAGTTAATGTTTAAAGGAAAAAAATATTGTAGCTGTGTTAGTTTGAAGATTAATTATATATAAGATTAAAAATATCATTACCTTACTAGTTTGTAAATAGAAAAAAAGATACATTACATTTATCTTAAATTTGCATGGTATTTCAAAGCTTCTTTTAAGAATCTGTCTACTTGACTTCAAACATTTCAACCAATCATTATTATGCAATATATACAGTAATATTCTTCTTTTCCTAAAAAAAATTGGTTAATATTATTTAGATATTTAGTTCAAAATGTAATTTAAAATAATTGATTTTCCCAAGTTTAATTGCTTCATATTCCTCCAAATCAATTTCTTCTGTCTTGTCACTTACATGAAGTACCTCCACTGTTATTTCAATTATGTTATTAATTGTAGGTTTGTGTTTAGTGTCAATGAGGTGTTTTCCGTAATGTAACTTATCTGGTTGTTCGTTGTATCTTATTTTAAAATTTCTAAGAGTCTAGCCAAGATCGATGGCGTTACAATCCGAACAATTTAATTTGTAAATACCTGATTATACCATAAAAAAAAGTAATAGGAAAATTTTAGTTGACAATAACACGACGAAAATAAAAAATTTAATGCGGGCAGTACGGCCCAGGTAAAGAATTTTTGTGACGATAAGCTTTAATGGTTATTTCATTGCGTAGCTTCAGGCGATTCAAATAAATATTGTGGACTTTTCCTAGATTGAGTCCTAGAAATAACAAGAGACTGATAATGTTTTGCAAATCAAAGCCGAAACGTCGTTAATTGTAGCGTTTTATCCTGTAGAACATTTTAACATTTAAAGCACTTTTTATTATTGTGTCTTACTTGGGGTTAAAAATGAATATTTTGGCAGTGCATAAAACAGTTGTGTGTAAGTTACAGTTACACATATAAAAGTGAATTTATTTGACAGGTTATGATTTGGTTCGATATTTATTTAAAAACAGAAAAAAATTAGTTTCGGTGATAAAAGTATATAAAAATAAAATTATTATTTGATTTAAACAGTACGTTTTTAAACAATACAAGATTAATAATTATTCGAAGTAAATAAACTTAGATCAAAACAAGAAATAATTTTAATCAAGTTTATTTGATATTCAGATTATAAATTTATGTAAAATCAAATGATATATATTTAAATAAATGTCGCATAGAACAAAAATAAAATGATTTCCTAATTTTTTTTTAAATAATAAATTTCAGACTGTCAAATGGAAGTAAAAGCTTAATTTTTCCATCTTTGTAACTTTTATAATAAAGGCAAATACTTTTATCATTTTGAATTATAACAATGGTCTAATTTTTAAAAGGTTGGTAATTTTAAAGTACCTTTCGTTTTATAAGAATAATTGATATATATATATATATATAGAGTGTTCCATTTAAAAAAAAGTTTAATATATGAAACAACTTCTCCAATCTTATCTGTTAACACTTATCGTTCAAACCTGCACTAGGTTTCATTGTGTATTAGTCACTTTGATTTTTTAAATATATCACCCTGTATATTCAGTATATTCACTTATGTTTTTATGTAGTCTAGAAGATCTTAAATAAATGGAGAAATGTGGTAGACGCATTCTACCATCGATTCGGGTACTGTCATTCACAAATGGAGCACATTTTGAACACTTGATTAACTAATCATTATTTTAAAAATGTTGTAATCCTTCAATTGTTACGTTTTAATGTAGTTGAAAATAATTAAAAAAATACTGAGACAATTAAGCGTTGCCAGACTTCCCTTTTATTTATTTAAGATCGTCTAGACTACATAAAATAATAAGTGTTACAGATGGTTGAACTGGTATTGAAGAGAAGATTCAAAAAATGACTGAATATACAGGGTGATGTATTTAAAAAACCAAAGTGACTAATAATATCAGCGAAACAGCAAATCTAGCAACATTGCAAATGTCAGATCTGAAATCTTCTTATCCCAAATTTAGTAATATTCGGAATGGCAATTTACGAGATAATTGGCCGTTTCCAGACTTTTGGTCCACTCTGTATAAATAATTATACTTATTTCCAATTATAAAAAAATATTAAAGACCATAAACTGGAATGACTTATTGACCATGTATTACTGTAAATAGCCAACATAATTATGAAGAATAAGGTATAATATTCGACTCTAATTTATAGCTAGACCCAACTGTAAATAAATAATACGGAACGGATTAAAAACTTTCACTGAATTAGACGTACAGGGTGTTCGCGAAAATAATGTGCATATTTTATGGATGAATGTTAGGGGCACTGATACAAAACATCGCGGATTAGATTAATTAACGTATTGTGAAATTCTTGATTATTGAAACTATTTACCAAATGATAAAGTTAAAACGATTAAACGATCCGAATCATCTGCAAACTAACACGATTTTATGATTCATCAGATAGATATTCCTTGGTTACATAACGCACATTTTTATTAGAAGGGTGAAGTATAAATATTCGAGTAAATGTTTAATAAAGTCAATTTTTTTGTAAACTATTTTTAAACTTAAAAATATGCTTTATTTCACGGATAGACTGTACATTTTGAGAATAATTATAATAGTGAGACTCAAAACTGAAACATAAACATTTTTTTTCTAATTGTATTTCATTAGTGGCTACTTGAATATTTTTTGGCAGCTGTTAAATTTTAAAGTGTCACTTGTCCGCTTCTGTCGATAATGAGACCACAAGATTGCGTTCAAATTGGACAACGGATATTTGTGAGGTGTCTTAAAAAAATAATTACATTTCCCGAAAAACATCCAATAGGGCATGATTATAGTGCTTTTCACTTGATGGCGGCACGTTTTTTTTATGCCACAAAGTGACATTCTTCGTCGAACGAAGTTTGTTTAATGGATTACAGACATGACATTTTTTTATATATAAAATTGTGTAAGAAAAACAGAAGTTGAATTTTAAGGATGTTTTACACATTCAAAAATTATAGGTTGGTATAAGAATTTAAACTCGTCGTTATGATGTTGATGTTCTTTTAAGTAGTTTCGATGCATATTTAGAATTAGTACATGACGAAAGAAATATTTTGTTATATATTTTTTTAAAGAAACGACAAATGATTTTTATAATGATACGGTATAAAATCTACAAATGGTCTACTTTTGATTAGAAAAGATTAAATCAGTCGTCAGATATGATGATGGTTATCCAACAACTTATTTATTTCATTCTTCTATTCTATTGATCTTTTCTTTCACCATTGAAATCCAAATATCTTTTTACCGTTTAATAATTTTTTTGCTGGAAACACGATACTTTTCATAACAAATTAATAAAGATATGCGTATAAGAAATTAATTCCTAACGATTTAAAATCCTTCAAATTACCTTTGATCAATTTATTGTCGTAAGCAGCTTTGAAATCAATAAACCATACATAATATACCTTGTCGTAAATTCTATCCAATGGTCTATTGTTGATAAAAATTGCATTAGTAGAATTCCATAGATTTTCTATATATCTTAATGTCGTTTGAATGTTGTACACGTTTTGATTAGTAAGTAACTGGTTGGTGTGCAGGATTTTCTGCATAATTTTAAAACAGTCGAGTCAGGTAATAATAGAAAAATTACTATAATTGTCGAAATACCTCATGTCATTTAAATATAAAGAATTTTTAGGTACTAAACGCACATATTTTGTTTCATATAATTTACAAAAATTTAAAATAAATAAACAAACTTATTATTCCTACCAATCAAATACCAATAAAACTCTGAATGTTGTGATTTATACAAGATCACAAAACAAGAATATTGTAAGTATCCTAAACATTTAAAAATACACAATTAAGAAAATAAGTTAGTGTGATAATAAAAACAAAACTATATGGACTCTTAGTACCGAAAAAAAAAAGATCAGGTTGGTGGCATTAATATTGCTATAAATACATTTTAACAATAAATAGTAACGATGAAAAAAATAAAGTTGTAAAATTAAATACAAACAACAGATCAATGTTTTTACAACCTACAGAACTAATCGAGTAGGAAAAATTTCTAAAAAAATGTTTAGTAATGGGGAAGACGAAATATTTGCAAATATAATACATTTTTATCGTAAAAATAAACGTATTTCTCTCTTATATTATAAATTATTATAGAATTTGAACTTTTTTTATAAAAAATAAAGAAGATAAAATGGATAAACAAAAAATTGCAATTTTTCAATTTACAAAAAGTATACTAATATAATCGATGAAATTAATATGGCATTAGCTATGTTTCTAGACTTGTCTAAAACGTATAACTTTTTAAATGGGAATTATTCATTAAAAAAATAATATGGAATAAGAGGAAATTCAATACCTTCTTTCAATGATTTCACAAAGAATAAAGGTAACAATAAAGATTTGATACAATGTAAAATCTGTTACAATGACAAACAAAACTGGAATAGCCTAAGAAACTGTAGCTCGAATTCCTTTGTTCATAATTTATTTAAAATATTTAAGAAACACAGTACAAAAATGCTGGCGAAAGTACAGTCAATTTTTTAGATGATATCGATTTAGCAGTAGGTAAATTTTTTTTTAACATCAGACGAATTGTTCTCATATAATCAATTATTGCTAAATATTTTATAATACATTTCAGTTAAATGAATATTCCTTTATATTAAGTATTCATTTTAAATCATTATTCTGGTTCCTAATACTAAAATAATAAAGTTAACACAAACAAAAGTTTGTAAAAAAAATGTTTTTTATTTGATTTAAAACAAAGCTGGTTTGAGTCAAATAAATCTGATTGTTTTTCACAAAAAATATTTTTTCTTTGCATAAGTATTATGATAGACCCAAATATTTCTAATAGAATAATTTCGAGTAAAACAAGAAAATTAATACTCTGAAGTTTAAAAAAACTCGTATAGGTGTCCCACAGGGCTCCAATTCTATACCTATCTTATAAAAACAACTCATATATTTTAAAGAAAAAAAAGAAGCACAATTGATAAATAAATAATAAACTTGGTATTATTTTAACTAATTAATAATTTGATACATTTTTTAACAGTACGGTCAACAAATTGCTGAAATAAAATATAACCCGTCAGTTTTACCTTAAAGTTTAAACCCAACAGCCTTTAATTCCAGAAATGATTTCCTCTCTTGGAATTTCGTCAACGACACCAAATGTGTAATTATCACTATAAAGAAAAAAGAACGAAAATCCATTTTTTTTAAACCGCGAAGATAAAAGTCTAATATAACCAAAAAGAATAATTGATTCCCAATTATTTGTCCCGAATACCAGCAAAAAGGCTATTTTTCTATTTTTTCCCTCTTAACTCCTCTACGAAATCGTTACTCCCTTCTTTGACTTCTCAGTTCAAATTTTTCTCTCAGTTCGTTTAACTTTACCTCGATTGGTTAATGATTAATAATAATTTTGTAATTTGCGCTGTAAATTCTAAAAATTTTGTCGGATCTTGTTGGAATTTGGCTTCGTACCAACGTTCTGTAAACAATTTTTTGAAACCCGACCTAAATTTCCTCTAACGTTTGCTACTTTCTTTATATGAAGTATCCTGAGAACTAAATGAACAGTTAGTACTACAGATTGCACTTCGATTTTAGTGTAGTACGTAGTTCTGTAGCTCACTGTATAACCTGTTGACATACGGTCATAAAAATATCGAAAGTATTGGTGTCGACACAGCCTACCGGACGGTGTTTTCTTGCCCATAATAACCATTGTGGCGTGAAATACAACGTAACGAATAGAAGCTAATTTCAAAAGTTGTTAACAAAAATACAAACGAACTGCCAAAGTAGAGAGTGGAATTGTAAGATACTGTGGCCACCTCGTTATGCCCATTGTCATGGGATCACATCTGTCCTCCCTGTTACATTTATACATGATTTCAAGAGAGCCAGTCGACTGCCTACTCGAAAATGTCGCTACCACCTCTGGTTAAAATATTGTTAACCAAATTAATATCGTGTCATGCATTCTCCCACATTGTATTTATTCTTCTGGGAACGGGCAGATCGGCCGTGTTTAGAAATTTGTACGATTTTATTCATTTATTCGTGCGTTGTATGAGGAAGAAGGAAATTTCACTGTGTTTTCAGTTATAAAGAAACAGAGGTTCATTTGTTCCAACTACATTAAAGTATGGTGTAAATATGAAATCTTTTAATTGTTATTGGTCCTTCTATTTAATTAAAATGAAAAAAAAACGAAAGAAATAAGTAGGAAAATTTGTTTCTTTACCAGAAATTATTTTGAACACATTTTTAGCATCAGATATATTGTTTAGAACGAATTTAAATATTTTTTATTTGAAATCTTAAGTAAATTAATTCCATTTCTAACAGTCTACTTCTACCTTTTTAGCTTTAACTTTTCGATCTTAAGTTTTTATTTTCTTTATTCCAGTTTCCACCAGGTTTTTCTTGGAAGTTTCCATAATTTTTCTTTTGTGAATCTATTTTGGTCTTTTTCGTGGCAGTTCCAAACCAATTCTCTTTTCCAGTTTCATATTTATCGATTTCTATTTCGATATTTTTCTTATCTTTGAGTTCTTGCTTACTGATTTCCTTCATTTCATTCTTCCCCAAAAATGTATTCAAATAGTTCCAGTAGTTATCACGTCTCAAAATTGACTTCCTTATTTTTCCCAGCTCTCCTTTTTTTTTCTTCACTGCCACTTTGTTCAGTTTTCTTTCCTTTCATTAATAATTTATAGTATATAGTATAGTATAGTATATTTATATGTATGATTATAATATTCCCTGAAAATAAAATACTAAAATTTCATTTTGGCTGAATCTTGTGTTTCAATGTAATTGGGAGCCCGGCACGACCAGAGCCACTTCATTAAAATCTCGTCTCTTATTTTGACACTATGTTAAATTAGAATTGTGAGCAAATAATATGTTTAGGGTGAACATTCCATCAACTTCAAATTGACATGAGGTCCGTTGATTATGTTTTTGCTCAAAAACCGACCAACAAATTATTTCCAGAATAATTAATTTCAACATTTGTCAAGGTCGAGGATCCAGGTTGTTTTCGTATCGCACTATAGTTCAGAGATTTTGTTACCGTAGACCATAAATAAAATAATAAAAGATGGGACCTATATTGAGCCAGATAAATATTAAAATATAATTACTCGTATGAAAACTTGTGCCAGCTCCTGCGAGCTTAAGTTATATTCGATTTCACAGTTTTCCGTTTATTATTTTCCGTATTTATTTTGAAAATAGCTAGAAAAGAATGCGTTTATTTACGGGTTTCTTTGGGAACGAGTAAACAGGATAATCCTGTCAATGATTCCGAAATGCACATTGTCTCCGAGGGCCGAAATCGAGGCGTGTTGGAATTTAAATAGTGACTCGTTGCATTTCCGGTTTGAGGCTTCCTTTTACTAGATGTAATCTAGATAACGGTGATATCTCTTAATCATCTTCATGTAGTTTTGATAATATTTCATATTCATTTTCATGGAAGGTGCCTTGACAAATAACGATCGGGATATATCTGTGGCCGGTCATCAGCTGCGTCGTTTAACTTATTTCACGTTCTGTCACTTTGGATTAAATAAAACTTATTCAGAACGAACCTTCATATATACGAGGTGTTTCGTTAATAAATACAAGGGCAGATTGGCGAACCATAGAACTAATATATATTTCCATAATCTTCAATTGTTAAATTATAGAACAGGTGAAGTAATAATTTCATTATAAGTGTGGTTAATGAACTTTTTGAAATTATACTCAAATAGCTCAGTTTTTTAATTGAAATTTCCATTTTATGATATGAAAATATTTCCTAAACTTTCGATACCTGTAAATTATGACAACCACTCACAGATTTTTAATTATAAACGGAGTATGGCACCTCGTTTGAAAAAAAATTTAATTATTTTTTCAGAAGTACATTTTTTAAATTTTGCGTGTTAAAAATGAAGAACTTACATGCGGATAATGTTAATGTTTTGTAAACTCAATTTAGATCAATAATCGTGGAGTGTGTGAATAAATGTATGAAACAATTTTCAGAAAAAAACATTCGTCCTGCTCAAAGATGCAAATTTTTTTATAAAACTTTATTTAATTGTAAATTGAAATTTATCTGGAAAAAGTCGTATCTTACTTGTTGTATCCTTTAAATTTTTATTACCATATCACTGACATTATTGATCCATTTTTGCAAACTTTCTTTTTAAATCATTTGCAATCCACCATTTCTCCATAAATTTGACCCATCACAAACACATTATTTTATACTACACGTTTTCTCATCTATTCGTATGTGCGACAAAAAAATCGAATATACTTTTTATTAAAACCGGGCTTGTGTAGTGTTCAAGTCGATGTGTATATCACAAGAATAATGTTGCCAAAATAATAGAACAATTTTTCACTACGTTAAAGAATTTTATGTAGTTATAGTCCTGGGACAGAGGAAAACCCCTAAAAACCTCTGTGGGTTTTGTCCAGATTTTAACAAGTCCATCCATTGTCTCCATATAAATTGTTTTGCAACTGAAGTTCAAGAATCTGCTAAACATTCTAGTTTAAAAATGAGTGAGATGTGCGAAATTAGAATGAAAAAGAATTCGGTTGACCAAGAGGGTAGCATACGCTTGTATAACAATTTCTAAATTGTACAGTCAATCAGTTGCAGTAGAATTGACCAGTACAGTTAAGTATACTTGTTTATCAGACTGGTGTGATCCCTTTTGCTACCGCGCATCGAAAGGCGTAGCGACTTCACATTCAGAGCAAGATTTACCAAGTAATACTTGCTTTATTTGGCTCTTCTAAACCTTTGTTAGAGTCAAACTAGTTTTTGCTACTTAAAAATAATAAAAACATATGAACTAGAGCCATCTTCTCCCTATTACTCTGCAAATTTGAATGAAATCAAAATCGATATAGCGAAGGGATTTTATTAGGAACTAATTGAAGTTGAATCTTTAAGCGCAATAAAGTTCGAAGAATAAAACTGTGCATTCTTTAAGTATCCCTGAATTAAAGATCTTCTCCATGTTCTCCAAATATTCATTATTGTATAATACTCAATGGGATATGAGTTACAAGTACAAACAACTAGCAATGACTTGATGTCGACACCGCGTTACCCTAAAATGCCCTAAATCGTCCTAAAAACAGAGATGGTTCGGGACCGACGGCGGCGGCGGCGACGACGATACAACAGATGCGTCACGCCATTGCTGCGTACACGATCGATACTATGGCAGATGCCTCTCTCGGTGAACGGTGATTCGTTCCCGCCCCCCAGGGAAGCTGGCAACGACGCTTCGCCGCCCCTTCTGCCGCCGCCACTACGGTCTAACTGCCCCCACCTACCTGTCACCAATCGCCCCTAATAATTAATGAGTCGGCGGTCTAAACTGAAACGATAATTCCATGATAATGGCAATGCGCGACCTCCCGTCAATTATTATGGCTACGTATGTATTTACCAGACGGTTTATTCACATTTGTATATCGACTCACGGAAAAGGGGTTTCTTTGACAATATAAAAGTTGTCTTGGAAAATTTATCAAGTCTTCAGTCAGGTTATTGTATTTGTGGTTTGTGTAGACTTAGTTACTGATTTCCATCTCCTCTTAAACTTTAGTCTGTTGAATAGAGCTTGGAGGATAATAAGAGAAATACTAAACTTAGGAAACAACGAATATAGACAAATAATGATTGGCAAAATAGAGTAAAAAAAAAATTAAAAGTGGGCATATTAAGAAATACAAAAAACACAAAATTATATAGTTAGAACTTAAATATAAAGCAGTGAAACAACCAATAACTGTAAAAATAACATCAAGGCAACCAGGAAAGAAGTAGATCTAAGATGAAATTATCCACCTGCCTCTCCATGACAAGTCAATTATTTTTACAAGATCCAGTATTCCCCACAATTTTTTGTGAGAATAATTTCAATAGTGTTAATTAGTCATTAGGTGATCAAAGATTATGGCAAAACTTATTTGTCTCAATTGTTTTAACATATGTCGTCGCCCCTTTTTCAGGTTCTTCATTCAATTTATTAGACCAGTTTATATAGTTGGTACTCATTAATTTTAGTAGTATTTTTATTCTCTAGAAATTAAATAATTTTCTTCTCTTAATTATATATATTTATTTTAATTGACAACACAGTTTAAGCTGAAACATAATTTTTCCGTTTTGTAATCTGAATATATGATCTCCTCATTTACATTTTTCATATCATCTACTACATTATTTCTCGTTTTATTATTTTCGTTAGTAATAAGCTTCTCCTAGATTTTGTCATTTCCTTTCTGTGCAGCAATTTTATAATTTTTTGTATATGAATATATGCATCAGATTTGTTAAATTTTAGCAATACTATTGAATAAATATATTTAATTGTTTTATTAAGCTGGAAGAAGATAAACTAGAGAAAGGATGGATGCAAATAAAAAGGATTGTCGAGCAAAAAGTAGAATATGAAAAAGAAGAAAAAAAGACTGGTTCGATGAAAAGTTCAAGATAAAAATAGAAGAAAGAAATAATCTCAGAATAAGAGTACTAAAGTAGGGAGCAGAAGAAAGAAGAAAAAAATTATCTGGTAGTGAGATGAGAAACAAAAAAGATTATAAGACAAGAAAAATAAGCAAATTAAAGAAAAATTGGAAAGAATCACAAATCATTTTGTAAGCAAAGAAATAAGAAATTTCTAGGAAGAAACAAATATTCCTGGTTTCGTTTTTATGGACTTATATTTCGTCTTCATCAGCTCTTTTAGGTTTTTATGTTTTTCTTTAACTTTCTTTGATTTTTTTGAGTACTATGCTCAGATCATTTATATTTTTTTATTATTTACAAATTTAAAAAATACTAGATTACACCTGTTTCAACTTGTTTCCCAGAAAAATAATTACCTCTAACAAAATTTTATATTGAAGACAATTTTAGAAGACAACATAAAAACAAAAGTAGCTCCAACACGACTGCAGCAAATATTTTTTTGGAATGACAAATATTTTGGTTTTGTCAAAATGAATACTTATTTTTAGCGACTTTATTTAGTGATTCACCATGTGCGAATGTCCGGATGAATGTCACATTCTTCACTGAGCCAAAGGTTTGGCCATTTGAAGACCCAACTGCTCCTTAGCAATCAACACTAACCGACACCCATAAATTCACCAGCATAAATTTAAGCCCGATTATTTGTTTATTCGAATACATATGGTATTTGTATGGTATTAAAACAGTAGTAGCCTCCAGAAAATAAAAGAATGGAAAACAATCTCCATAAAGATGTTTACACACATAAATCACATATTAATTTTAAGAAATTCTAAGTGGACAGCATAAATATTCAACGTCTACGTTTACAAGGATCTCAATCTTTGCGCCTCGCTTATAAGTGTCATCAACGCTAATATTTATTTGTGCGATTAAAATTTCTTAAAAGCAATAACTGTTAATTCCGGGCTGTATTTCAATTTAATTTCAGAATTATTAATATTTAAGCCGTTAAAGGTCCCATCATTTTTATGTTAATTTTTCAAAATGTACAAAAGTGTGAGCGCTCGTCGCTTCCTCAACGCTCTTTAAAATTATTCTCGAAACAATAATTTCACAGAATATCGCACCGTGTGGAATCCCAGCAGGTTTTCAACACTGGCTTAGTTGGTTCTTGCAAAAATAAGTTTTATTACTTTTAAATTAATTGTTTTATCCCTTACTTGGTGGAATTTTAGCAACCAACTCAGAAATAACTTTAAAATTACAGTCTAATAATTTACCAGTTAATTTATGAAATTTCCTTTTTAATGATTATGATAAAATACACGTAATTTAAAAAAAATGCTCAAAAATTAAAATTATATGGTACGATTAAATTACATAAAGATATAAAACCAATTAGGTGTGTACTTTCTTATGTCAATACACCGAATAATAAATTAGCAGAGTTTCTTAATAAAACTTTAACTAATTAAGGTTATATATCAAAATATTCAGTAAAAACTCTTTAGATTTAATATATAAACTAAATACACATAAATTAAATGAAAATACAAAATAGTTTTATTTGACGTTAGTAAAATGTTTTCAAAAATTCATCCATGTGAATTTATACCATTAAAAAGTAAATTCTTAGAAAGAAAAAACATTGACCAAATCTTAATAAATTAAATTATAAAGCTATTTAATTAATGTATCAATCAAAATTACTTAATTAATGATAAATTTTATATTCAAAATGAAGGAGAAGAGAATAAGAGAAGAATGTATTGTTTTGATATAAATATGTTGATGATGTTTTTTCATTAACAATTTACATCCTAAAATAAAATTTACCATTGAAATTGAAGAGAACGGTTCTATAAATAATTATAGGTATTAACTGCTTTGGGTAGTCTCAGATTTGCATTATTTTAAATTTTCATTTCCAATTGGAAAAAAGTAAAACAATTGGTAACATATACAAGTAGCGTTTTAACTAATAACTAATTCTAGTGACTTACAAGCTTTGTGTTAGTAAATGATAAATTGTTGAAGTCAGTGAACTAAAATTGAAAAGATTAAGAAAGCAGAATTGCTTACGACTCTCCAGCAGGGCAACCTGAGGTGAAAACATTCGCAGGTGTGTAAATGCGTATGTAAAAGAGGTATGTTCGTACAAAAGTGATAAATTCTTCAACAAATGTGTTACGTAATTCGGTAAACGCTCGGTAATTATTAGAGCTTATTACAGTTCGTTTCGATTATTGTGTTTGTATAAGTTGCTGTATTATTATTACTATTTCGTATTTTGTAACTTTAAGGCCATAATTTCACTATATTGAATACCTCATTGAAACTAAACAGAAACCTACAATTAACAAAACAATTAAACCAACAGTATCAGTGTATAGTAGTGAAAGAACAATTAAACATGGGAAGTTCAATTATTTTAGATTACTTTTTGGACTAAATACCTACATAATAATAACCAATAATCTTCTAACAAAAAAAGAATGTTACTGTATATAATACTTGATAATTATTGGTTGAAATGTTGATGGGATGAAGCCAAGTAAGCTTATAGAAATCTGTCAAACTTATGTTACTCTTTAATTAGGCAATTTAGCTGAACCCAGCCAGAGAAAAGATATTTAAAATGAACATTGTAATACTGCATTATTTATCTTTTTTATATTTCGATAAGTGTCTTATTATCAGCGAAACGGAGTAGAAAGCGTCATGCGGAAGTAATCACGTTTAAAAAACTAAAACTACCAACTCTGATGGTAAATTCGTGAGTGTCTTCTTCGCCCATTGTTTCACAGAAATAATGGAAGAGCTTTCGAATGCGTTGTACAAATAAGGTAATTACCATACACTGGTAACTATTATTAAACTCTAATTCCATTATGATTAATGTACTCGCGTTTGTTTCCACTTCCAGCCCGGTATAATTGTCGGAATAGTTAATTGCTCGCTTACGTTTCTTCGGAATTGGTTTGTTTATCTCGTATGTGAATTTTCGGTTGTGGCTTTTCTTCGTTCTCGCTCGTTACATGCTCGTTTTATAATCAAACGTTTTATTATTAATTGTTTTTTTTTAATTCTCATACGGAAGTCTTGATAACAGGTTGTTGTTAATTGTTAACGAATCGCGTTAGCTGGTCATCAACTTTTTTTACATAATCCGGTTTTATAAATAATATTTATAGTTTTATATAGCGCATCGTCTCAATAAAAACCAATATCTAATTTGCTAGTGATTTGTAAAATTTTAAAGGCCAATTTATCGCATAAACCACATTTCTATTTAAAAAATATTCGAATAAAAAAAATATCTGATGGAATGCCATTTGCAAATAAAAAGTGAATTCTTCTGAAATTTAATTTAATTCCTATTTTTTAATTAGAAATTGTTCTAACAGAAAATGTTCGCTCCCTAAGGAAAATGTATTATTTCTATTTTCTTCTTTATATAAGGCAGGAGTCTAATAAGAAAATTTCACCTCTTAATAACATTTAATATTATATGTATTTCTATTTTTTTTTCTATAAATAAAAAGTTCTGACATGAAAATTTTACTCTCTGATTATATTAAATAAAATTTCCATTTATTTAAAGAAAAGGAGATGCAACATGAAAATGTCATTCCCCGATTAAATTTAATATTGTTCCTACTTCTTAAATAAATTTCAATCTCTGATCTAATTTATTAAAATTTTCATTTTTTTCTTTATATAACATTTAATATTAATTTCATTTTTTTCCTTTAAATAGGAATAAGTTGAACATAAAAATTTCGCTCCCATTAAATTTAATATTATTTCTATATTTTTCGGTAAATAAGGCTTCTAACATAAAAATTTCACTCCCTGATCAAATATAATAAAATTTTTATATTTTTCCTTTGTATAAAAAAGGATTCTAACATGAAAATTTCACCCTTTCATTACATTTAAAATTCTTTCATTACATTTAAAATTATTTCTGTATCATCTTTAAATAAGAAGTTTTTACATAGAAATTTGACTTCCTGCTTAAATTTAATATTGTTTCAAATTTTTTCTTTAAATTGAGAAGACTTGTAATATTTTCACACTATTGCCGAGAGTGCAACTAAGACATGCTCTTTATTAATATAGACTTTAACACATAAAAAAGTTTGATATGAATTATTTGAAAAGTCCAGCTGTTAACATAAAAGGCGGTCAGACACTATTTTACACATTAAAAATATAATATCCACATGCAAAGTAATACGAGAACATAAATAAATAATATTATAAGTAGATATTTATCATAATATCCTCTCTTTGTTTCAAAGGGTGCCTCTTGACGGGCAGATGCGTGTCAGCTGTGTTCATATATTAATGATTACTTTGTAATTAGCCACTTTATGCGTTCTAACACTAAACACACCACCCGATACAGGTCTTCGAAAACGTTTAAAAGACCATTATTATCTCGAACGAGTTCAAAGATTCATCGAGCGAATGAGCTTTTACTAAACAAATCTTTAAATTAACTACAAAATTAAAATTAAAAAAGTAAGTAATAAATTCTAATAGTTGCTACAACTATTAAGTTCAATTTATTAGAATAAAAGTAGCTGCATTTAATAAATAATTGGTTAAATGAACTAAAACTAAATTTTGTTTTAAGCAAATAAACTATTTTATCAAATCAAATATTTTTGTCGATTGAGATACTTAAAACTAATAATACATAACTGATTTACTCAAATAAATAATTTTTTGGTGATTCAAGTATACTTTTTCCTTGGTTCTAAAACCAAAGTAAAAATCATTTTTGGACAATTTATGAAAATTAGTAAATATAATAGTTTTATTTCAGCTTCAAAACAAACAAACAATTTTGTCAATTGAAATCTTTTTGTTGATTAATACACTTAAAAATAATGACACAATACCCAACATATATATGGTTTATTGAAATAAATAGTTTAGTTATAAATTTAAATAAAGAGTTTATTTGAATTAAATTAGAATATTAGTCCTACCTGTCAAAAAAAAAACTCGTTACATATAAATGTTTGTCGATTCAAGTTATTTTTTCTCTTTTCGTGGATTACAAAACCAAAGTAGAAATCATTTTGGATAACTTATGAAAATTAGCGAAGAAAAGTGAACTATATTATTTCATTTATAATTTTGTTTGGAATTAATTTTATTAAATGAGTATTTGTGAATAATAAATAAGATTAGTTGTTACAACTATTAAGTTGTTTGGATAAAAACGTAGTTGCATTTAATAAAAAAAAATTTTAATTAACTAAAACAGTAACCTTTTATTATCTAAATTAGTTAAAAAACATTTACTTAATTAAAGCAATATTTTTGTTAACTAAATAAAAGATTATTGTTAATTGAGACACTCAAAAATAATGATATAAATCCCAATATCTGATTTATTTAAATAACTTAGTTGTAAATGTAAATATACAGTTTATTTGAAGCAAATTATACATTTTGTTTCTTCTACTAAAATAATACTTGCCTTAAATAATTTTTTGTTGATTCAAATACTCTTTTCTCTTTAAATTTCCAACTAAATTTATTTAAATAAATATGGAATATATTGGGTTTTATATCATTATTTTTGGTTGTTTTAATAAACACATTTATTTGACCTGACAGAAAAATGTATTTGTTTAAAACAATATATTATTTAGATTTATTAAATACTTATTTTTTTTTATTAGAACCAAATACTTATTTAGTAAATTCAGTCATTTCTATCCAATTCAAACATGATTTATTATACACAAATAATGTTTGATACATTCAACAAAATTAATTTCATTAAAAATAATAAATCACATTTAATTTAAACAATACTCTATGTATATTTTTTGTAAAATTATATTTAAACAAGAATTTTAATCCACGCTACGAACAAAACTTCGAAGAAAAATGAAATATGTTTACACGCTAATGAGCTCTGGTACAGAAGAAGAATTATCCGTTAATCGTTAGTCTTTCACCTGCTCTACAGGTTTTGCCAAAATTACTTTCGTCAAGCGTTTACCAATTTGTCTGTAACACCATAAAACGGTGATACTTTCACATAATCGCCGAAGTTCTCAGCACTAAACTACCTTTCACTCCTACCAATTTATTACAATGTAAGAAAGACAATTGGAAATGAATCGAAATAAAACGAAAATAATGACAACAAAGAAAAACAGCAAAACGTAAATATTAAAATAGACAACATGGAGCTTGAACAAATTACACAATTTAATATTTAAGAATAATTGTAGCAGAAGGTGGAAGGCCGGAAATAGAATTAAAAGAAAGATTAAAAACCAACACCAGATCATATTACTCGGAGATTAAGTAAGTCTTTAATAAAAAAAAATGACAATAGTTAGTCCTAATATTTAAAAAGAACAAAAAAATGCAGACGAATTTGATGGAAATTTAAGAAGCATTGCAGAACTAAGAATGAAGGAAATAAGGAAAAAATAAAGAGTGAAATCAGTAGAAAAAAGAACAACTCAAAACGTATTAGGAGAAGAAGAATTTCTAACACGAGGCTAACCAAGATAGTATGGAAAATGAACAAAACCAACATGATTCCGAATGAAATGGACAGAGAAGAAAAACAGTTTTTTTTATAGTTGAACACTGAGATACTGTTATCTTATTAAAACTGATCCTAAGATCATACAATAATTTTTTTCTCATAATACTTAAAACTAGGTACTTATCAATATTAAACTAAATTGAGTTGAGGAAAAGAAAGATACATGAAGGAAAAACAATGAACTGATGAAGAATAGAGAATAATAACAAATTATGAGCTGAGTACAATAATCTAAATAAAATTCTGAAATCACAAGAAATGAAAGATAGGTTACAAAAGTGACAAGCCCAATACTACGCAAAAAACCAATAAGAAAAAAAAGAACAGTTAAAAAAAGACAAATGAATGAATTATAAGAAGATTTAGGTACCATAAAAGTAGAAGATTTGAAAGAAAATCAGACGAATGAAGAGAATGTTTCATTCTCAATTCTCAAAGCATTATATTTGCTTTGCGAAGAAAGAGGACATGAAGAACAAGCAACAAATCAAAAGAAAACAGAAATTATGGAATTTATCTATTACATATTCTATGAAAAAAATTATTCAGTATGTTTTCGAGGGTAGAATACCGGAAGAACCAAGGTTTTCCTGCGAAAATTGTGACGTGTTTGAAAATGCTGTAGGCAACCCTTGGGTATTAAGAAAATTACTAGATGTTGCTCACGTTGAAGAAGAAAAAGAAGATAAAGGTAAAAATCCCATTTGGAGGAAATATGTTCTATCAACAGGTTTTTCTAGTATGAGGCAGTATATGTTTGACAAAATATATAAACTTTAGAAAGAAAAGGCAGTTCAAATAATTCGTAGCAGAAATTCTCCAATTAAGATGGCAGCCAGAAAATTCATGAACACCAAATGTGTCCAAAAAAACGAAGCAAAAGATTTTTATACAATATTTATAACCACCTGTCGTTGATAACTCGACGCTAAAACCAGTTGGGAAAGAAAAATGTACGAACCATACATAAAGAAAAAAACTGATAAAAAATGAAGTAGAGTAACAAGTCATGAGCTGGCTATAGTATTGTCCTAATATATCAGTTGTGAAGGCACAAGAAGTAAAGTAGCTAGAAAGATGAAACAAAAATGACAAACTCATTAGGTACTACATAGAAAACCAATAAGGAAAAATAGAGAGTTATGCCAAGAAAAAGATGGATGTGTCACGCAAAAATCTTTCGTCGTACTAATTAAAAGGCACCTTCACCATGTTACAGCATGGCCCTTGGTCTCCTGGATAAAAGCGCGGCTTCCCTAAGTGCGTAAAAGTTCAGTAAGAAACAAATTCAACAACAAGTACAATTTAATAAAGATAAAATAGTGCTCAACAAACATTAACAAATATATAAGACTGATAGAAAAAGAGTTCTTACCAAGGGATGTTCTTGAGGGTACCCATGGCGATGAAAGAAGATTTACCATAGAGATAAAAGATTGGAGAGTCAGCCAATAAAAACGAATAAATCCTTCTCAATTGTATTATATTTCCTTTAGCAATAATTTTCACAAGTTAAACTGCAAGAAATCTAATAAATTCTATATAAAAATATAATTCGCAAAATGGGCCGCATAAAGTCATGCATGTTTGATTAATTATTCACGAGCATATCGTATGCGCGAGAAACTTCATGTGCAAAGCCGATATCATTTGAGCAAAGAGGAAATGTGATGATTAACACACATTTAATCATTTTTAATAGCTAAATACCATCAACTCTTGACAGTATTGCCTGTAATTTACTACTGCGCATAATTAGCTATATTATTAGCTTGGTTGATAACCGAAAGGGTGAAGTATTAAATGGCTGCATAATTAACCTAAATTTGATAAATACTCAACTAATTTTACGTCGCGAGTTGGTAACACCTTAACGTTATTAGGTTCTTGTTGAATTTGTTACTGGAAATGATGGAAGAAAATTGGTCGAAATGGATTTGGGCGATTAGAAGGATTCAAATGGTAACTAATAGCGTATGATTGTTTTGAAATTATCTGCAGGTCGATCTGTAGAACGCGCGAGAGGCACCAGCAAAGTGTGTGTGAAATGATTGAATGTAATAGCAGAAGGCCAAGGGGGACGTCGGCATTGTCCTGATTAATGACTCTGGTGGCAACTTAACAATATCCTGAGGACTCCGTAGCCCAACTATTAATTAAACAACTCGATTTAGACCATAAAAATAATTAAATGACTCTTAATCATCGCATTTGCTTTTTGCCGCGCTTTTACTTCAATACTCATCGGCTTTTCACAAGTTCCTTGTAATACGCACGGGATAATCAATCACGCATTATTTTATCTGGCAATTAACTTAACTGCTCGTCAAAATCATGCGGGTTTTAGTTTTGCTTCGACATCGACATGATAATTTCGGATGCTGGAAATTGATCGTTTCGAGCGCTTTGTAATGTTCTTCCAGCTCTTCGTTCTTTTTCTTAACATTATTATCATTTATATTAACGTTTCCTTTTTAGTTCCTCAAATTTCGTCTATTCATTTTCTTTTTGGTTTCTTCCTTCATTTTTTATCTGAATATGGGTTGTCTGCTTCTTTTACTCTTTTCTGATTTCTGTCTTTCAATTTGTATTTTGGTTGTTACTGACTCATACCATATTTGCTGGAAATTGGCCGTTTGGACATCGTTGTCGATTGAAGTCAAGAGTCTTATGTCTTTTTTTTTTCTTGTCATTTTTCTCATTTCTAAATATTTGAAATAAAATAAGCAATGAAAAATAATTTTAAGTTGATTTAATACATGAACTCAACCTGGGATATATATATTTATTTATTTATCTTCTTGTTTATATTTGTTTTTTTTTCAAGTTTAGACCAGTGGGGTCACCCTATATATATCTAGATATAAATAAAAGAGTATTGTATTGTAGAATTCAAAGAAAAAATATAATTTCTAGATATTTTTACAAATTAATGTGCAGTTGGGAATTTTCTTCAAACGTCGAAGTTAATATTAAGGTTTGTCGGAGTAATAATGGATTTAATTGCTTCAATAAAAATTGTAGTGCTTTAAAAATGTATGAAAATAACATGTCTGTTTTTTTATTCCAAATCTTAATGGCATTTTATTGTAAATTCCTTTTTTAATGTGTAATTTGATTAAATGATATAGAAAAATAATAAATAGTTATTTCGAAATACTACCAGCAATTTCCTCTTTTTTTCAAAAGAAGCGAATACAAACTAATAAAATATTAATATGGTGGCATGCAATTACTTCATTTGTATAAAATGCTTTTGTTATTTAATTACTAGTTTTTTATTTAAATTTTTATTAGCTTTCCATATATACCAATTTTAACGTAGTCTGTATTTATATATTCAAATCTGTATTCAGATTAGTTCAGATTATTTATTATATAATAACAAAAAAATTAACATTCTAATTAAAATATTTTGCAATTTTAAACAAAAGAACTAATTGGAAATTTGCTGTTAAAATTAACAGTTTAAAACCAATATTTTTCAACAGGATGCAGTTCAGTAGTTATAAAATACAACTAATTACTACAGAGATGTTTATTAACATTTGTAGTTAAATTACAAACAATAAAGCATAAACTACAAGAAAAAAATGCAAATGGGAGAATAATAATTGCAGAACGAACAAAAAAATAAAGGTATCATTAGTAGAAAAACGTGATGAAAAAATGTATGATTCAGAAAAGGAAACAGAACAAAAAATTCTACATAAATTTTCCAAAGAGAAATTAGAAATGTAGAAAAAAGCGAAAAAGCGTCTCTAGAAAATCTATAAATAAACACAAAAGTTTTAAAATAACATTTTCACTTTTTAATATTTTTAATATTTAAATGATATGGATGCTTTTAGTTTGAAAATGGAGAAACAATCAAATTTCTGACTATCTGACAAATTTTTGAATAGTAGTAAAATAGTTTTTAAATACCTTGAAAATATGTATACAGACAAAAAAAATATAGAAAAGGGGGTGATTTTTCAATAATTCCAGTAACTTATGGTATGTATTATATTTTAACTGTACATCGTGTTTTGAAATAACATTGAACAAATTAAATAAAAAACATGTGCCGATTCTATCGAAAAGAATCAAAGAAAAATGTAAAATTTTAAAATTCTTTACACCTTTGCTCACGCGATGGTTCATAAACATGTTTTGACGACGTGGGATCAGGTCGGGCAATGAAACCAAAATTACAGGCTGTCGACTTTAAATTATGGTAATTTAGGCATTTTAACACTACGTATTTTCGAAATAAACATTACTGGGTATCTGCACAGAAAAACATTCAGCGTCCGCTGCAACTTCGTAATATCGGCTATTAAACATTATTAGCTCTAAGCGGAAATTATATACGCAACATTCTTTACTTTTTCTTTATTATTTCATCTTAATTTAAAGCTGAAATTCTATCAGCGTTAAATGCTTCCGATTATCCAATTAACTAATTCAAATTCAAACGCCAGTGAGTAATAGTGTTATTACCCACGTGTAGGAAAATAAATCATCTTAATAAGCAAAGAGTCTATTAGCACGTGAAAACTATGTTTCCAAAATGACTGGCACTTTTGTGACACGTCAGATTGATAAAACAATTTTCTTTCTTAATGAGCCGGTAAAAATGCATGAGTCGATGATGATTATGCAGATCTTTGTGAAGATGACTTAACAACTCTTGGTACAGATTGCTAATCACCAATTTCGGTTCCATAACGTTGCTTTTGGCTCTTTGCATTTACTTCCGGCCTGGAACTAATTAAGAATTCTAAGAAACGACTCGGCTAAACAAAATTCGTTTAAACGCTCATTATTATTAATATAGTAATGAGAAATGACTTGGATATGCAAATGCAAAACAAACAAAAGGGCTGCTGGCAGTTTGCTCGACGCCTTTTTGCAGAGATAATTTAAACTCGTACAACCAAACTTAATTTCTTCGATGGCGGCAAAAATGCACGGTTTATTAGCACTTAAAGTACTAATATAAATGATTAAGTGCAAAATAAGAATAGTTTTTTTGTAACTCAACGTCCAAATTTTATAGGAGTGTACGCTCAAATAAAATAATTGTAAATTATACTATTTTAAGGTAAAAGATTAAGGTCGCAGAAGCACCACTCTCCATAGCAGTAAACTAAATTTTAATACGAGAACAGTACTTATCGTAATTATATATATAATAACAAAAACTATAATATTCGAGCCTAAAAACATCAATCCGAGAATATTCATTTTGGACTAGATAGACCGTCAACAACGATATTGTCTTAACCTTTATTATTAGAGAATGAAATGAATTAGGTAATACATTTTCCCTTGTTTGATTTACTTAAAACCATTTTTCTTTTTATTTGTTCCATTACATTCGTTATTTACTTATTGTTGTCTTCATATTTTTCCCACATTCCATTCCAGTTTGTTTAGTCTCTTCTTAGACATTCTTCACATATGTCCAAACTATCTTAATACATTTTTCCTTCTCCTTTTTCTACTGATTTAAAGATTAATTCTTTTCTTTCTTTTTTATTTAGTACTTTGCCCTATAATCTCAGTCCTACAATTCATCTTACCAATTTGTATTCTTCTTTTTTGTTTAATTTCTACATTTTCGAGTCATGTCAATTTTTCTTTGTAAAAAATCTGCATTTTTGAATTATGACAACGATTAACAACACTGCATCATACGATTAGTAACATTCTATTCGTATTACTACGTATATTATTTGAAACACTAAACCATTCTATCTTGACACCTTGTATATAAAAATAATTACAAACGACAAAAGTTACCTCATTTTGCGTGGACATGTGTAAATACTTAAAAAATATTACAAATTATTAAGAACTGACTAAAATAATTGTTATTGTTTATTGTTTGTTCAATTCAATGTTCATTTCTACTTTTTTAAATTTATTTATAGTTGAGTTAATTGACAACTGGATGGTAATATTTCCATAAAATACCTCGTCTATGATAAAAATAATAAAGAGATTGATTGACACTTAAAACGACTAGCGAAAATAACTTTTTTCATTAATTGTTTTCAATATCAAGGACAACTTATGTGATAGGTGTATAATTTATAAGACAATAAAAACGTATAGTATCTAAATGATTGTGATGATAATTAAAAAGTTCATTTTATAGCTATAACAACACTTTTCCTATTTTATTATAAAAAAATCAGCTTCATTAACGATCTATAACGAAGAAGGCAGAAAAATAAAAATAAAAATAGAAGATAGAAACAGTAGAGGTTTCAAACAAAAGAGACAGAAAAATTAAAATAAAACAAGAAAGAACAGCAATAACGAATTTTAACGAAGCATATAGAAAGATCCAAATAAAAGAAAAAAGAAAGAAAAAGGAGACAGAAAAATCACACTAAAAAAAGTCTAGGGAGGGGGGAAGAATAATTATACGAAATAAAAAGCAAAAAATAAAATAGCTGAGTTATGTATTGAGTTCATGAACGAAAAAAACGAAAAAAGAGTTAATTTAGTAGAAATTGGTGACGACATGGCAGTCGTGGCACTAATAATTAAAAATTGAAAAGTCATGAAGGAAATGTTAGAAGAGTTAATGAAAACAGGAAAGAAAATTGGATTAAGAATATATGCAAAATAAAAAAATTGGTAAGAATAAAAAAGAAATCTCAACAGAAAAACCTTAAATTTGGAATTTAATAGCAGGAATAACAATTTCTAAGAAAGGAGACACAGAAATAAATAATAAAGAAAGTAAAATAGTGGCAAATAAATTGCTAAAATATAAAATTGAAAGTTTCAGGAAAATCAAGATGATAATGCTGCAAGAACGTGGTTACCAATTGTTCAATAACAATAAGAGTTCACTAATAAGTTCTTTTGACATATCAAAAATTCATTTTCTTAACTTACATTTGGACTCTTTTTCCTGCGAATCAACCTGGAAAAAGGTTTCATAAAGACATTTCAAAGAGAGAAAGCAGTATCAGGATAGATGAAGTCCAACTACTATTTCTGGACCAAGAGGAACCAACCGGTTAATCATAGAATCGGTAAAAATATAAAAACAAAAAATTCATAAAACAATAATCACTATAATCAGATCGGTGAAAAAATAAGAAGTAAAGAACCAAAAAAATAGGACATGACAGGAGTAAAATATTTTAAATTAGTTTGGTTACAAGAGCAAGAAATAGACTTCAGCAGTATGAGAATTTAGCAAAGGAAGGAAAAGATGCAGGACAAGCAGGAAAGACTAAAAATTAAAAATATATAAATAGGCTATATTATTACTTTTCTATTTTATTAATTTGCCATCATTTATTGAAATCGGTACTATTTTGAAGTTTCCAAAAGTGACCAACGTTCCCACTCTTCTAAACTTTCCCCTTTTTATTCATCTCCAATTAAAACCCAACTAAACATATTTTCTTTGTTACAGACGAATGTTTCCAACATTAAGGGTATCGTTCACTGGTATCCGATCGGACCAAAGGTACGCGGTCCTACTGGACGTGGTGCCGGTAGACAACAAGCGGTACCGCTACGCGTACCATCGGTCTTCGTGGTTGGTGGCCGGAAAGGCCGATCCCCCAGCGCCCAATAGACTGTACGCACATCCGGACTCGCCGTATTCCGGAGAACAGCTCAGAAAACAAGTGGTTTCCTTCGAGAAAGTCAAGCTTACCAACAACGAAATGGACAAAAATGGACAGGTTTGTATTTATTTTTTATTAGAAGTAGTACAATCAAAATAGCCGAAGAGTTCAAGGGAGACAATCATTTTCACTTTGTCTTCCGATGGATTTATTTGGATACTATTAACTTAATATTAAAAATGGAGCACAAAAGTGCAGTCAAACCATTCTTTGTGTGCTCAAACTCGTAAAATTATAAATTCTGTCCTGAAATTTACTGAAAGAGAAGTTCCTGCAAATATACTTATTTTTGAATTAATAATAAGTTAATAAACACATAATTAATTCTCTACTTCCATTTGACCAACTTTTTTATTAAAATTCTTATCATTAAAGCATGTGTAAGTCCTTTAAACAAGAGTTTATTTCCTCATTTTCAGTATTTTTTGCTTTACTATTACTTTTATTACATTTTTATAAACAAAAGAAACATAACTTCAAACAGCGTTCTTTTGCCTCTTACAATATAAATACTAAACACTGAACTGTCAAAAATATTCAGCTGATTTTTCTTTTCTGTAACAGACAAAAAATTACCGAAGCTGAAGGAAGAAACTATTGTTTAAAGGAACAATAAATGACTTAGAAATTATTAAACAAATAAATATCATAAAATGTATTTTTCATTTTAACAAATGAATTACGAATGTACCAATGTCATTACCAAATTATAATAATATCTTAATTGCTTTGTAATTATATTATAATGTGTGGAGTAATATTAATAATGAAATTTGCTTTTAAACAGTTTTTGTTATTATGATTTATCTATTTGATATCAATTTAATTTATCGAATAAGATAAAATAAAATCAACACCTGACTTACTATTAGTGGAACAACGGAAATCTGACTACGCTGTCCGATTTAACAATAACAGTTTCTACTGCCGCTAATTTTTTCGTTTCTTTCGTTCACGTATCTCGTGGCTCTAGTTATGTCGGTCTAAATGGAGAAATAGATGGAAAATGAGGAGGTAAAATTTATTTGATAGATGGTTCCATATTTTGCTTTGAAAGAAAGGCAATAGAATTAAGTTGGCAATTTAAAAGTACCTAGGATTTTTATTGGTATCATTGTTGTCCCAGTTCTTGTTAGTACTTTTGACAAATTGTCACTTTTATATGTTACTAGAATGAGGAGAAATTTTAGGGTAGTGGGAGGTGCGCCCGAGCATAGTTGATCCGGTGTTTTTCTATCACAAAACGTCTATTAGTAAGATCAATATTCTATTTCTTGTTCATAGTCTATGAAGATAGTCCCTTATTAATTGAATATATAATTCTTTTTAGAACGATTTTCCAACCGATTTTATTTTTCATATTTTTATGAGTTATTCCCTGCGCTGCATTTTAGAGAGATCTGGTGATAAAGATTTTATGACATGTATCCGAAATGCAAGTCATCAAAAGTATAATAGCGCGTTTCGGACACCAGCCTACAATTGATAATATCGCTCGACTCATTGTAACTATTGTTATAAGGGATGACAGCATCATTTGAATTCCAGCAGGACCCCATACGTAGATAAAAAAAGCAAGAGCACGACCACTTTAGTATTAATCACGGCCGTATAACCGAGAGAAATGTCACGCATATTAAAATCGGGAGTTATGATTATGTGACAATATAAACTGAATAGAAGAGAGCCGGAGTGTCGTGGTTGTATTAGCCACTCGCTGTGCCTCCAGGTTGCTTATTTACAAAAGGCCTCTTTCACGACCGATCACCTGCTCACGATATGTAGAAAATCTTCGATGGTGCCTTCTTTAACTTACAACCTGGTGCGGTGTCTCCCAACAGGGAGTCCAAAGGACAACAAATTTCTCACCTAGAGACTAACAAGGCATCTCGTTTAAAATCCATTTCGTGGAGATTGAAATATGAGCGTTCGGGTACAGGCCTGGCCCCAGGGGGGCCCCATTCATAATTTCACTTAGAATCGTTAAATACGAACCTTTATATTTCTACCTCACTTTAACTGCCAGTTTGGCCTGTTTCGTTTTTTCTAAAATATTGCTGTTTTCTTTTTATTTAATTTCCCTTTAATTGAGGGTTTAAACTGTTTCATTTCTCCAAAAATATTGTGGTTTTCTTTTTATTTTATTTCCCTTAAATTGCGAGTTTAAACTGTTTGATTTTTCCAAAAATATTGCAGTTTTCTTTTTATTTCTTCCTCACTTTATTTGCGACTTTGACCTACTTCGTTTTTCCAAAAATATTGTGGTTTTCTTTTTATTTCATTTCCCTTAAATTGCTAGTTTGAACTGTTTGATTTTTCCAAAAATATTGCAGTTTTCTTTTTATTTCTTCCTCACTTTATTTGCGACTTTGACCTACTTCGTTTTTCCAAAAATATTGTGGTTTTCTTTTTATTTAATTTCACTTTATTTGCTAGTTTGATCTTTCTTCCAAAAACGTTGCGATTTTGATTTCGAGCAAGTGACTTATCTTGAATCGCGACCGTATTATCAACGTCCATTAGAAAAGTCTCGAACATGAAAATAATTTTCCTCTGGCAAAAAATTGCGTTTCGTAATTTCGTGTTTTCACGTCAGCTACTTAAGTTACTTGTGATTGATTGGCGTCATATTTCTTTGAAGTTGGGCGAGCTTTAATGGATTACCAAGCTCCTGATAACCATCAGAAAACATTATTTTTCACTTGAGTCTACGACTGGAACTTCCAGTAGCGTAACAATAAAATATTATAAAATACAGAAAATTTATTATTAAAAACGATAATGTTGTATTATCATAAATATTTTGCACAAGAAAATGAACTGTTAATTGTGAAATTAATTATAATTACATCACAAAACTATCGTGTCTAAATTGGGAGCAGGATTAAGGACAAAAATACCTTTCAAATGATGTTTCATTTGACCCACTTATCAATCAGAACAGAATTTCACAAGGGGTGCAAATGTTATTTTATCTCAACTAACTGACATTGAATGTCTAAAAATGATAATTCTTAAAGAAGAACAAATTGCACAATAAAAGTTTTAATTTCTGGAAAATGGAGGCTAAATTTTTGGTTGCAACAGTAATTGAAAAAAAATATTTAAAAAATAAATAATTTAACCCAAATAACTGGTTTATTATATAGTAATATGCAAATTGTTTGGCGAACTAATTATTGGTTTATTTAAAACTTTACTTTACAATCATTGAACTAAGTTAAGTCAATAAAATCCTTTTCTTCTGTACATAGAAAAATATAAAGTTTTGATTTAAAATGTTTTAATTTATCCCAAATAAATGGTTATGAATTATTTAAACCAAATAAAAACTTACTAGATACAAAAAATACTTATTTCTTGCAAAAAACTATTTATTTGTAATGAATTCGAACTAATTATTGGTTTATTTAAGATAAATAAATGTTTATTGGTTGAACATAATGCTTATTTAGTACAAATAATATTTTTTTTATCCAATAAATACTTCAAATTTTTAGCAAATTGAGTTAGATACAAAATCATATACAATTGGTTGTATCAAATTAATTCATATTTTTATTAAATAAAAAAGCTAATTGTTACGGATCAAATAGTTTAATTAATTCATTTTTATTTTCAAAAAAGTTAATCTTTGAATTAAATCAAATTAATTTTTGATTAAATCAAAAATTGGGTCAAACAAAAATTTCTTTGGAGCAAGCAGCCTCATATAACTATTTATTTATTATTTTTGCATAACCCAATGAGATTTTTTCTGTTTTATGAAATCATAACTGATAATATTTCAAGGTCCGTCGCGCAAAGATTCTTTATTCAACATATTTCAAAAAAATTTTGTTACACCACTGTGATTTTTAGATGATATTGATTATTTTTACAGTTTTACGTTTACATTTTTTTTACTACCTGTAACATAAATTAATTTATCATAATTCACATCTGGTACAAGTTTAGCTAGTATGATAATTTTTTATCAATGTGATTGTACAAGTCAATTTGTTTTCGGTTGTAAAAATTAAATTTATTCAAAAATAAGGTAGCGCCAACATCGAAATTTATGTACACAAATTACTGTTAGTTAATTGGTTTTGAAGTTTAATAATTCGTATAATTATTTATACAGAGTTTAATGCAATATCCCGATTAATAGATTGGCGCAATTTGCATTTGGTAATCGATTTTTCGAACTATATAAAATTTTATTGGGCCTTCAATAAGTAGTTTAAACTATTAATTTTCTCGAAAATATTTTTTTACAATCAGCAAAATTACCAATTCGCACATTTGTGGTATAATAAACTTTGGCAATTCGTTTAAACTGGCAATTATGGAAATTATGAGCGCTCTAATTCATTCATAAAAATCGTACGTCCAACAAGGTTTCATTAGTTTTACAAAAGGAACACCTTGTAGGATAATGAAATACTAAAAAATGCACCCGTGTATAATTCTAATTTATGTTATACGGCCGACCTGATACTGCGTCCAGTTGTGTAAGTCCGTTTGATCAATAAATTTTAATTCTGACACTCCAACTGGACGTGCCCAATTTTCAAAACTGGTAAATTTATGTAGAGTTGTCGCACACGGTAGATTTTTTACCAAAAAATATATTAGAGTGACAGAGACATACACACATTTTCAAAAAATAGAATTTCTTAATAAGGGTCTTAAATACAGTATACCACTACCTAAATTAACAAATAATATTAAAGAAATTTTAGTGACTGACTCAAAAATAGCTTTAAAATTACAATTTCTATTACCAAAAATTAAAAATTTGTAGTTTGATTTAAAATTTAAAGCCTGTCAAAATTAGGAACGAAATTAGTAGTGACAAATTCGTTGAATTAAATAAAAAATTCTCAGTAGAGATTCAACAAAAAAAAACGTTTTCATTCAAAATTTATTCCTAGTTTTGTGAGAAAATTCCAGTTTCTCTGAATTTATCGAAAAATTATTATATTTTTTTAATAAAGTATGTTTTTCATTAAAAATCAATGTTCTTTAAAATTCCTTTTCCATTTTATCGGGTAGAATTCCAGTTTCTCTAATATTTTAATTAAAATCTTAGTTATTAATATTATTTTGGATCATAATAGGGTATTTTTTTAAATTCTTGAATTTTCAATTTTTTTTAAGAAAGTAAGTAGGTAAAATAAATTTCTAGATTTTTAAATTTTCTCATATAAATCACTCTTTTCAAATGTTTCTTGTAAAATCAAATATTTTCAAATAAAATCATTAATTTTTTAGACATTATCAGGAAAAATTTGAGTTTTAATATTTTTATGAGAAAATTCCTATTACTTTAATATTCTTATAATAAAATCGCAATTTCATCGAATTTTTTGAAAATTTTTCAGAGAACATAAAAATGCATTATTGAGTTTTGGACAAAATTCCAGTTTCTTCAAACTTTTCACAAAAGAGTAGTATTTTTCCAATAACTCTTTATAAAACCTAATTTTTTCTTAAAAAAAGTCAATAATTTATTTCAACTTTTTCAGAGAAAATTTCAGTTTTTATACTGTAAAAAAAAATCCGACTTACTTTCAAATTTGTAAAATAGTATTTTATCAATTTATTTGAAAATACCCATTTTTTTAATGGAAAAATTACAAGTTTTGTTTTGTAAAAATGCGAACCTAATTAGCATCTTATATGTTTTTAAGAACATCCCATTTTTTGTAAATTCTGGTGATATAACTATTAATTTCATGAAAGTTTTCACAGATCACAATTTTTTTTATTATTATTTATTTAGTTGAAAAATTACGGATTTTCCTTATTTTTAAAAATTTTAGGTAACAAGCATTTTTTTTAATTTTTCTGAGAAAATCTTTGGATAATAAAAAAAATCAGGGTTTAATATATATTTTTAAAGAAAAATGATAATAAAAAATTCAATTCACAAATATCCTCAAGCACCAAAATTATATGGTAAGATTAAATTACATGAAGATAGAAAACCCATTAAGTCTGTAGTTTCTTATGTCAATACACCGAATAATAAATTAGCAGAAATTCTTAATAAAACTTTAACTAATTAAGGTTACGTATCAAAATATTCAGTAAAAAACTGTTTAGATTTAATACATAAACTAAATACACGCAAATTAAATGAAAATTCAAAATTATTTTGTTTGGACTTTGATAATACGTTTATAAAAATTCCTCCTGTTTATAAAAAAATATGATATCGCAAAAGAACATTTATTAGAAAAATTTTAAAAAAATCCCTCACCGGAAGTTACAAACTGTACTTAACAAAATAACTCGGAGATTTGATCCCAAATAATCCACTTGAACAACAACATCGTATTAGCGGTGAGCAACAGGATCATAATTTTGAAATAATAAGACATATTAACATTAACGATAACATTCTGGCCCACCGTTCTAATCAATTCCTCTATATGACGGTTGTCTCCTTGAGAGAGAAGGTGGGCGGCCATTCTAACATCTTCCGGTAAATCCGGGTCTTGCAGCACCGGATCTTCCCGAAGCTCGTCCCTAATTCCTCTGTTATTCAAGCTGAAAACGTTTCTATCCATGAAGATTAGCCGTTTTTCGTTTAAAAACTTCGAAAGGGTGTGTTCAATTTCAATGAGCACTTCTTGAATTTTGTATAAAGAGGTCACGTTACTTATGTAGTTGTTGGATTCTTCGTCCTCTTCGAAATCTTCAAAGTTTGGTACTAATTCGTAGTCTTCTTCAAAACTTCTTTCATATAAATCAGGCTCTATAGGGGAATAGATAATTGTTAATAAATACAAAATATAAACATAATGAGTGATAATAAGATCTTTGGGCGTTGTAGTATTCCTGGTGTAATATAACTACACACCCTGTATAAAATTTATGAATTAAATAGAGAATTCTGGAAATAGAAATCCGTCACGGACACTGACTTTTACATTAATAAATAATTTATTCTTTGTTCCTAATGGTCCCAAAATTCTCAGAAAATTTTCCCACAATTTGTTAGACTTGGACGATTTAGTTCACAGAAGACAACAGAAATATCTAAAAACTTTTTAAATATCCTTATGACAATTTTTTCACCAATATTTTTGGTCAGATAAGAATATAAGAAATTGACAGGAATTACACAGACAAATTTGATTTTGTATTATACATGTTTTAACCAATAATATTCTTCTTTTGCTAAATCTGTATGTGTAATACCTGTTCATTTCTTTAATCTTATATGACGATGCCACAAGATGAAACAACTGTAAAGAATATTTAAAAAAAATTTTAGAAACTCGTGGAGATCTTATTTTATCTTTTACATTTTTAATGGATAGATTCCACAAAAGGTAGAAACAATCATTATGGAAAATATATTTGTTTAAAACCAAGGCAGAATTTACTAGAATAATAAAATTATTGGAATTAAGAAAAAACGTCCTGTATACCTAAAATAAAGATTTAAAATGGAAATTAAATTGTAAAAATATTTTTTAACCAGAGAATGTATAATTTATCGATACTTTTTGTAAACAAAAAAGAAAGCAATTCAAACGATACTCAATTTTAAAAGAAATTGAGGTCCGATTTTAATAATTGAACGGAAGAATTTAAAATTAAAATTAAGAAAAAACGCCATATCTTCAAAAAATAAAACGATTTAAAACGGAAATTAAATTGTAAACATATTTTATAAACAGAAAATATATCATTTATCGATACACTTTGTAAACAAAATTCAATTTTAAACGAAATTGAGGTCAAGTTTCAATAACTGTTTAAAGAACATAGGCATAAAGTAAAATCAATCAAATTTCTGCAATTTGCAAAAATCCAAACTATAAAGTAAAAGAAGAGAGTTTTTCGAAGAGTTTCAGAGAAATATTTTTTTTTTAAAATCAGTTTTATCGCGGTACTTGGGTCAGTTTTATTGCAAGACTCGAAACAATCTTATCGTTATCGTAATAATTTTTTTGGCAGTAAGAGGCTACTGCCAATTTAACTTCATTAGAATTTTATTTTGAGTTTAGGCATTTTTTTCTTTATCTGAAGCAAAAATTCACCTCGGTACCCATTCCAAAAAAAGAGACCATTTTGGGGTTTTTATTGTTTAGATTTAATCTCATGTTTAATTAGTAAGAGGCCACCATTGATTTTTTGCAAAAAAAAAATCAGAATTAAAGTGAAGTTTGTTGAGTTAGATTTTTTTATTTTTCTTTGATTGCAGTTTTTGATCTTTTTCAATCGGTCTGTTTTTTGACTAAATCTTGTTGTGATTTCACCAGAGTCTGAAAGACCCAATAAATCCTCAACATTTACCGCTGTTTGGATTTTTTCGGTAAGAGTAGTGCTAGTAATTAACTACTTTAAACTTTTCTTAAAATCTGAGCCTAAATTACTGAGAAACATCGGTTGGTTCTAGAGTTTCAGACAAATTTCTTTCATCTGGATGGATATTTTACTAAAAATTATGATGGACAGATTAAGACATCTTTCATTAAGATTTGACAGTTTAGAAATAATAATATTTATAAAAATAAAGTTGTTTTTACCGAAAAGCGTTGGTTCTTGTGGAGGTTCCAGACAATGAGCGACAGGCAATCTCGTTTTTCTTATCTCCACCATTTCTTGAAACTTCGGGCAATTCCCTGAGGGCAGTTGGGCTTAGGGAAAACCGTACTTTGACAGTTGCAAACAGGCACCGTCTGAAAACCTTTCGGGACACTTTTCTAAAGCACCTGTCAAGGGATTCTCTTCGAATCTTGATACGTATTCTTCACTTTGAAACGGATAACAATTATCTAATATGCTCATGATATGAATCGGTTTTACTTAAATTTTGACATTGTAAAAGTAGTTGTCTTGGTATTTTGACTTTTGGGATCCATGAGCGGCTCATAATATATTCTATCTATTAACGAGCTACTTAATTAAGGTTTTTAGTCACAAAAGATCTTTCGAATGCTAATAAAAATCGGATTTTTAATACAGCTGCAACACTTTTAGTGATTGCTTTTGCTTTTTTTTATTATTCTGCCCGTTTTAGAACCTTTTCGATGGTTTTTAATAGGTTTTGGACTGATGACGAAAGCCAATTTTATTGACCAGGATTGTTATTTTCATCGTTATATGTCAAAGCTTTGTATGAACAGCGATATTTATGACTAAACGGTCACCTGTTCTTAGCATTTATGAATGGTATAATCCACGGGCAAGTAGGTAGAAGATGACCACTATTATTCAAGTTCAGTGGCAGAGTCAAAAAAATATCATTTTTAAACGAAAACATTCATTTAGATCAAAGAAAGAAAGGTTTTGTGCATAGAAAAAACTAGGAGTTAAAATATTGAGTACATTTTTCTGTAAGAATTTGTGGCAAAACTAATACAATATATTTCTTCTTTTGAGTTAATAAAATGATTTATTTTTTTTTTTTGGCGCCACTGGCGACGCACCTGACAGAAATCGTTTAAAGCTAAATTGACTGTTCTGTTCTTTTGTAATAAATAAATAAGCTCTGAATGCGCCTAAAAATTGTCAACCGGATTTATAAATTATCAGTTATTGTGGTTGTTTGTACCAAGAAGAATGATATTATTGTTCAAAGCAGTGTAACGCGGGGGTCGATGTTCCTGCTACATCAATTACGTCAAATTACTCCTGTTGGATTTCAGAATTACGGCAATTAATGAAAACGACAATTTTACCAGCCATATTGGTAACGCATCAGCAAGTTGCCAACTCGCTAATTTGCTCAAAACAATGATTTATCGTAGGTTAACATGTATGTACGTAATGACAGCCAGTTAGTTGTGTAATTTTCTTCAAATTGACTTACTTTAAAATAGAAACAATTTTATGCATCACCATAGGACTAATTTCTTAGTCTAGTGGTTTTAACGGCAACCAATGAAACATCAATTAACGGTCACGCCAATTTAAGAACCAATCAACAGTTAGTCTAATCCCACCACCCTTTATGCAAACTAAAAGTCGAAAAGTCGCAGTTTCTCTTCAACGACTCTAAAAGAAATGAGCGTATCTTGACAAAATTTGTACCTAATTGAAGACATTTCCAGTGAAAAATATAAAACTATAAAAACTAGATTTAATTAGATAATAAAAAGTTAAAATGTACCCATAGTGAAAACTAGAAGGTGATAATTTATATTAAGTATTTTTTTAATAAAATCGCGAAAACGACTCAGTTTACCATTTCTTTCTTGAATGACTGGAATTAAGTATTTAAGAAAAGAAAGCCCTAACATTTTTAAAGCAGATTATTTTGTAATTAATTTATCGATAATTAGATATCGCCAATTAAACACATTAACATAAAACTATGGTTAATAATCCCTAAGGTGGCGCTACTGGACAATCGCTCGAATGTCCCACATATTATTTATATTTAAAAAAGTCCTTATTAACTTTTATTACCAAAAGTCGCTCACAACCCCCATACATCGACTCTTGTCAGTTATGTTATCATACAGTCGAAGCAATTAACTATCTTCTGCAAAATGTTTCAATTTGCAATTACAACTCGCGAGTACATTTTCATTTGCATAATCCCCTTTTGCGTATCTTTTCCGTAAAGCGTTTCTCATGAATATACATGTGAACCACGCACACTAACACAAGTTCCAACTCCGCAATCATTTGCGTTGTCAACATAGGAAGTGGTTTTTTCGAATGCGAACCAGAGTTGTACGTGAGAATGTTAATTAATATCAGTATTGGATTTGTTGTGTTTCGTACGAGTGTTGGTTTTGAATTTACAAACATTATTTCCAATTTTTATTTATTCTCTAATTACTCGTAGAATGGCAATTGCAACTCTTTAGAAAAAAATATCCTCGGACACGTGGATTTCTATTTTATTTTATTGTAAGAATTTTTCCTGTAGGAATCTTCTTTTTCTTTAACAAGTGCTTTATTTTTCACCTTGTCAACGGAATTGGAAATCCCTCCCCATTTCCTCCATTCTTTTCTATTTCTTGTCATCGCATTCAGTTCACTCTTTGTTTTTCCTCTTTCTCTTTTTCCACTCTTTTGTTCCATGTTGTTTCTTGGTCTATCTAATCTTATATTCCTTATTCTTTTTGATTTGGTTAATTAAATTGGTTTCATTCTGTACACATTTCTGTATTTTTGTTTTTTCTGCAATTTTTCTAAAATATTTCATCTTTATTGTTGTTTTCATTTCTTTGTTTTAATGGTCAGATTTCACTTCCAGTTGGTGTGGCCACCAGTTTGATTTCTTTATTGATTTCCTTTCTCTTCGAAATTATTTTATTTATTTGATAATATATTTGCGTTTCCTTTCTAGTTCAGCTTGAAACCTCTACGTCTAATTTAACATCTTTACTAATTTTTATTCCCAGGTGTTCCAAGGTTGACAGGTTCCTCTAGGAATCGTTAATAAAAATAAAATCGTCAAAAATGTTAGATCTACTGGCAAGTTTAAGAATGAAAATATATGTACACTGATAAAAGATAAAAATTCCAATAAAGTTAAACTAGAATAAGGAGTATATTAAACTATAGTTTATTTATATAGAACTAAAAGTGCTGGAGACCTAAAGCTTGGTTTAACCTTAGTTGGCAATTCTTTTCCATTCGTTTGTTTTAATCTTCATGTCACTTAAATTTTCTTCAACGGCAACATTCTTTTTGGTTTTCCTCTTTATTTTTTCCCGTTACTGTTCCTTTCAGAACTTTTTTCATTTTTAATGCATTGTCATTCTAATTACATGGCCTAGTCACTAAATTCTCCATTATTTTTACCTTTGTTCTTCTTTTGCATCCACTCTCTCCTCTGTTCTCTTTATATATCTGTTTTAGAACTTTTCTCTGTTTGTTTGATCTATTCCAGAGTACCAAGTTCGTTTTCATACAGATCTACACTTTTTTTCATTTCCTTTAATAAGCCTAATATTTATTTCTATTATTATTTATTTCTCGTTCATTATGTTCTTTATTACTAGATCGCCATTTTCTGTCTTTACTTTTTACAAAACCAAGTAATTTGTATTATTTTCGTTTATTTCTAAACTTTTTGTCGTTTGCTTTCTATAGATTTAAATTATATGTAGCTAAATTTTTGGTTGGTTTGTAAACAATAACTTAACGATTTTCGAAAGCGTTTTTATTTTTTACTATTTATTTTCTCCATTTATTTAGATTTGTTTCTTTAATTATATTCCTAATATTTATGTTACTCTGTGAAGGTCTTCCTCATGGGAGTATTTTAATTTATCTACAATAGTCCTTAGCTTTAACATGATATGGATATAAATTATTGTATTTAATTTTTTTTGAAATAAACAAACATAGCCTGTTAAATTCAATAGTTTAAGTGCTACTTGCTGTACAAGGCGAAACTATTTATTATAAAGGCATCTTGGTTTTTAATCCGGTAAAATATAGCATTTAAAAAGTATTGAGACCTACCTGCATTTACTAAAATTATTGCTTTCGCTTTATATATTTACAGCTTAAGAGTTAGGTGTGTCAATGTAAATGTAACCAACAACTAAGAGGATGTAGGTCTTAGAATATTTTACCACTTTTATTAATAATTTATATATAAATTTATCTATTTGTAAAAATGTACAAAAGTCTTACTAACAGTATGACTCAGCCATTAGGATAAATCATATGTTTTAGCCATTGATTTTAAAAGTGGTTTGAAACTAAAGATACTGAAATTGCTCACTACGAAGTTAAAATAAATAAACTAGTTAACTCGTTAACCTACTTATCATGTAAACAAATTGTAACATTATCATTTGCTGATGTAATTTGTACCCATCAGAAGTTTTTTATGGTTTTTTTTAAATAAATAGATCATCCCATATTTCAAACTTCTAAGGAAAAAACGCAATTATAATAAATAAGTTCGTCATGCATCGAAGACAGAACATTCAGAATTAACCAAAAACTGAAATGCCGAAGTCCCACAAGGAAATAGTTCGGGACCAGTATTTTATCTACCAGTGAACAAGAAACTATTGCTACATTTTCAGAAAATACTGCCATCGTGCTGGTAGAAGAAGACGACGAAGATGCAGCCAGCAACAAACAACAAAATTAATGATTAGACAAAGTCGTTCACTCTGATACAGCAAAATATTTGGGTATTCCTCATGGTCCACTAGAAAACCATGTAAAAAGAAAAGAGAATTAAAAACGAGGACTTGTACTGGCTACTCGGAAGGCATTCTGACCTGTTAAAGATTGGAAAAGGTGGTGTGTGGCGTCTTGTATCAATAATTACAGAAATATAAAATTATAGAAAAATAACATTTGATGTAACATCTATTACTGACTCCCATCCTAATTTAAGTAGAAAACAGAACATTTTTTATCGTAGCTTCAAACTAAAATCATCACCAAATTTATTTCTCGATCCCATAAGTATGAGGGACCTCAAGTATCTAAATCAAAAAAGGGAATTAATACAAAAACAAACTCGTTTGAGATTACGGCCCAAAAACTGAGTACTACGATATTAAATGAGGGAAAACCAAAACATTGCCTTTATTTTTAAGAAGTGAATTTGTTGGTACGAAAATTCGGCATTGACCATAATTCCTGAAATGCCACTTTATCGTACCAGATCAGAATTTCATACGCAACCTCTCCATTTCTCTTTCTCTCTCTCTCTCTCGTCGTATAATCGACAAATCAAGAAAACAAACGCGAATTCTTGTCGAAACTCGAGTCGCACTGTCAACATAGGAAAATACTCTGAATTTCTCGATTAGAGAGAACGCGTTTAACGGTGAGGAACGCGCGTGCGTTCACTCGAGCTAAACAAGCGAAGTTCGTCGTCTAGCGGAGCGGAGTTGCTAAGCAACACGTTACCTTTTTACTCTTGCTCCAATAATGATTGGTGGCATAGAGGCAATGGCTGCCGCACAGTCTACGCACCCCATAAACAGACAATTTGCCGAAACGAAGGTGAGAGAGAAAGGTAATAAGTAAGTCGTTTGTAAATCGGTCGCGGATCTAGCGCGAAATGTGTTGACGTTAGAACCGGAGTTGCCAAACGGGAATCTCGAAATAATTAAAAGGAGAGAATCGTGGGTTTGGACTGACTTCAACAATTGGTCCTTCTACAAATCGTCGTCTTGGACGTGAGCCGCAACAATACAAAATCTGGTTTATGTGTTGGGACGATCTAGAAAATATCAAATTTTGTTATGGCGAACGGATCTAAGTAAACAAATTGTAACCATACAAGTCAAAGAAGTAATTACGATAAATTACACAAATTATTTTAAAACATTATTTTCTCAAAACAACGTTCTTGTATTTCATCGCTCTGTGTTACGATTATTCCTTCCGTTTTGCATAAAAATTTATTATTTTTGTTATATGTATGCTCTGGTGAATTGAGCACATAGCTTCACTTTTAGATGAGTTAATATTTACATACTGTCCGATTCCGAAAGATTTGTAGTTATCCTTAACCGCATTAGTTTACTTTTACGTGGTTGAATTGGTCCAAATATTCCGTTTCTATTCCTACAACATTTTTTGTATCGTTTATTGATTTTATTCAATTCCCAATTTTCAATGCAATTGAGTCACTTTCTACCTGTTCTAATCGTGCGGTGATTGGTCTTCCACTTAATCTTTTTTTATTGGCTTCAAATGTGTTATGACTTGCTTCTGTCCATACTCTATACATAGCTTCTAATTCTGCTTGGCTTAAATATTTTGAATCTTTCTTTATTTAACAGTACTCCATTTTCCTAATTCGTAAGTGGGCGAATTTAATCTTAGTATACTTTTGTTTCCTTATTATTTTTATGTGATTGAATTGGTCCAAATCTCCTTCGTTTTTCCTTTCTAGATCTTTCGGTGCGTTTACACTTTTTCCTCTGGTTTATTAGTCTAATACAGTTCTAATTTTCATTACATACATTTAATACAAGCTTCTACATATTATTATTATTATTGTTCTTGGCCAATATAGTTTACAGTTGTCAAAATATTGAAGCTATGATTTGTTATTGGATTATATTTAAACTTCACTTAAGCACCAAAGGATTTTTAGAATACAATTAAAGGGCTGAACTAAAAAATAACTGACTTAAAATTCCAAATTCATATACATCCACCTTATTGCTCTGATTGGGCCAATTTGAACTATCATTTTTTTCTGAAACTTAGAAGTTTCTTAAGTAACACCAACTTGGTTCATTTTTAAATACGGGTAAAATTGAACTTTTGCTATGATTATTTTTTTGTCATTTAAAGGGGAAAAGTGTAACAGAATTAAAACCAAGATTGAGCGCTTCTTTAGATGAGCCGTTACATTAATTTTCTAGAATTTTTTTGTATTTTAAAACTTGAAGAATGGCATCCAGTCGTGGAATACCACCAGATATGGTTGTTAAATTTCCATAATATATGGTTTTGGTAGACCATCTATTGGCAATTCGGATTTTCTATAAATAATAAAATTATGTTTGAGAAAATCTGCAAAATGGGTGCAGCACCATTTGTTAAATCTAGAGCAAAAATGAATTCGAGCTTGTGCTTTTGCTGATACTCTTTAAAATTGTTTAAGAATATTCTATCAGATTTTAAGTAGTAAATCATAGTCATGGACGAAATGTAAATTCAAAACTACACCCAAGAGTTAGAAAAACTGCCTAATAAGATTACGAAGAAAGCAAATGTATGGAAATCGAAGGTAAAGATGCTGTAGTGAATTTTGAGGGATGTTAAACAAATGATACATGTTTTACTTTGAGATAAGTTAAATAATAGAATTGAAGAAAATTGTAAAACCTGAAGTTTCCCCATGATAATACATTCCCTCACTCAAGTTGTGTTGCTCAGTAAAAATTAATTGATTTTGTTCGAAATTCATTGACATTTACCATATTGACCTGATTTGGTTCCATCGAACCAGCACCTGTTACATAAATATTTAGCAAGAAAATAATTACGAATAAGACATTAACACATGTTCAAAAACGTTGGATGAAGCAGATTGTCAAGATTTAATTTAAAACAATAACGATTTTCATTTAAGATTTTTCCAGAAATTCAGGAAACGAATCCGTTATTTTATTTAGATCATTTCCTTTTTGACAAAATCTACATTGGGGATTTAATGTATAAACTAGTTGTGTTCGTGGCGCTGTTTATGATTTATTTTGCAATATTTCACTTGGATGAAACTCGTTTTCCTTACTTTCATGGAATTATTGTTAATTACCGATAGTAATGCTTCAAATATCTGAGATATCTATAGGTTTTATTTGCGCATTTTTTATACATAACGACCTCAGAAATATTTTGTATATATGATTATTTTGTTGCAGATCGTTCTGAACTCGATGCACAGGTATCAGCCGCGGATCCACCTGGTGAAGTGGCGAGAGCATTCGGGGCCCATAAACGACCTTGAGTCTGAGCAGTATAGGACGTTCATATTTCCTGAGTCTGTTTTCACGGCAGTAACGGCATATCAAAACCAGCTCATCACCAAATTGAAAATCGATTCGAACCCATTCGCCAAGGGGTTCAGGGATTCTTCACGACTCACCGACTTTGACAGGTACGGATTTATGATGTTTCCCAACTTTAGAGAAAGTGATATCTGGGGATGGTGATTTATTCGAAACGAGTTCGAATATGTTTCACCGAAAAGCGGTTTATTATGCCGCTTGAATCGAATGTTTTATTGCCCTTTGATAATTACAGGGAAATAAAAGTAAAATGGAAATTCTAGATAAATATTGTAACGATATGAAATACATGAGAATATTCTGGAATAGATTGAAAGAAGGAATTATTGCACTTGCACAATAATTTTTGTAAAATGGTTGAAAGGAAAATATGTATGTTAAGTGAAATAGTATTTATTTATAAGATGTTTTCATACAAAGAAAATAGGAATTCATTGAAATAATAGTTATTAGATTTTAAGAAAAATATTATGAAATTAGATAATGACAGGTATGAAATGTTATCACAAAATTTAATATCTTGAAGATACCTTATAGTAATAAAAATAGGAGAAAATACATAATTATTAATATATTTTGTAAAAATTGTATAATTGTGTATTACGATGGACATTCAAAAATTGAAACAGAAACTTTTTATTAGCTCTGTATAGTTTTTGATCAATTTTAGAAATCAAAGTACCTTTAAAATGTTGATTTTTAAAAGCCATTTGCAGAAAAAACTGTTGCTCAAGACACATTTACATTTAAGTCATAAAATTTCAAGGTAAAGTTATGTTATCAGATTAAAATAACAATTTAAACAATAAATTTTATGAAGAAAAATAGTGCCGCAATAAACCAATATTTTTGGTGTTTTGAAAGAATGACATTGTAATAAATAAAGTTATGACAATTACAATTAAAACTATGTTAATTAATGGGAGATTTTGGATTTTTATTGTGTTTCTTCAACAAAATCATGGATCACATCTGAGATCAACGAACCGATTTAGAGTAAGAAAAATCGATATATATATATATATAATTGATAACATTTAATTATTATTTATGATTTAGTACAATTTTTACCTTTATAAAATAGTTGTCAATATTCTATTTATGCCAAATATGCACGTCATTAATTTAATTAATAAATACATTTAATATTAATATGTCCAGAAAAACAAGTTAAATGACAACTATTTTGATTAATTGAAATTATTGATTTCATTTCTACATATATAAAAATGTGGGTTAAATTTTGATTTCATTCTCCTTTAGTTCGTTTTATTTTCATTTTCATTTTCTTACCCAATGATTATTTTGATTTTAATTTACTTATCTAATAAAGTTTGCCTTTCTATGTATAATTACATCCTTCTTTTACTTATTAAACATTGTCTTCAAATGAAATTTTCAGGAGGATTGTTCACGTCTAGTAAAGTTAATGTATATACAGAGTGTTTTGTGTAAATCAACCAAATTTTTGATCTTTATTCTCCATGGTTGTTTTTAGATAAAACAATTAAAATTATTGTCCAAAAAGATTCACTTGCTTCAATTAAAATAGTTTATTCCATTGTAACTTTTTCGGGTAATTGCAACAGTCTAGCTTTATGTTTTTTTGCAGAAATAAACTCTCTCTGTAGATGTTTATTTTACTGTCGTGCACAATAAACAATATCCGAGAATCAGTTGATTTTCTTGGTTTTTACGAGCATGTAGAAAAAGTTATGGTTTCGGGAGCACAAGAGGAGTAATAAGTGGAATTTATGGTTAATTTGACGGTATATTTTGATGACTTCTCGGGCTATAATGTCGGTTGGTTTTGTTACAAAAACCTACGTGGCTAATTAGGTTTGGTGTGCTGCGGTCAGTCATTAAAAAATATTGGAGTTTCTTGTGTAGAATTGATGATAAATTTAATAGAATTTATTTATGAAACTATCGTTCGTACAAAAAATTATACACAGCAAACTAAATGCACGTTAATTATAGAATATTTATGATTGTTTACAAACAAAATTATTCGGAAAAATTTAAGTGCAAAATTTCTATTAGTACAAAAATAAGTAAACTGTGAAAAGTTTTTAAAACGCGACCTGCATAAATCACGGCAAGTTTCTCGTCCAAACAAAATTCGTATTTAAACTAAAAACTTTGAGCTAAAAATATAGTTGAAGGTTAATCCCACTTTATAACAGAGGTGTAATGTCCATTATCAACTAATACTAATTATCAAATATTCATAGAAATAATCAATAACTGTCTCTTTTTTCCTTTGTTACCGAAATTTCGGTTCATTAAATTTTTCAAATAGGTAATAAAAACGAAAACATAAGTATTTTTACTTAATAAATAAAAAATAAATATTGGTCGAAGTTATACTTCTTTTTAGTAAAAACAGTAATTTTTCAGTCAATTTTCAATAAAAACCAACAATTTTTCTATAACTTTCAATAAAAATTGGTCTTTCTTATTGTAAACTGTATGTCTTTTATCAAATTTTAATAAAAATTGAAGTTTTTCCAAAATTATGGTCAAAATTATACTTTTTTTTGGAAAAACAGTATTTTTAGTCAAATTACAATTAAAACCAACAATTTTTCGTTAAATTTCAATGAGAATTGGTATTTTTTAATGTAAATTGTAATTGTTTTATCAAACTTTAATAAAAATGGATGTTTTTTACTTAAACATTGGTCGAAATTATCCTTTTTTTTTTAGTGAAAACAATATTTTTCAGTCAAATTTCAATTAAAACCAACAATTTTTCGTTATATTTTATTAAAAATTGGTCTTTTGTAATGTAAATTGTAATTCTTTTATCAAATTTTAATAAAAATTGGGTTTTTTTCTTAAAAATTGGTCGAAATTAAACATTTTTTTTCTTTACTAAAACTAATAAGGTTTAATAACACCGAGAATACTTTTACTAACAATATTATAAGTAATAACAATGGTAATTGTTATAATATTAATATTACCAGCTACTAAGTATTTTTACAGTTCCAATAAAAGTTTTCAAACTCTCAATAATTTTGGAATAACCAAAAATCAATACATTGTTAAAAAATACTCCTATTTTTTGAAAATAAAGTAAATTGTGAGAAAAAAAGTACTTATTTCGGAATATCATAAACAACCGAAAGTTTTTCAAAACATTAAATTCTAATCTAATAATATTAGAAAAACCAAAATTCAAAATATGGTTAAAATACAAATTTTAAGAAGAAAAAACAAGTTATTTCTGGTCAGTTTACAACTAAAACTAAAAAAAAATTTGTTATTCGTTTAACGAATGGAATTTTTTGAAATTCTCCCGAACAATTCCATTTCCATCCGATGCTCCTCAACCCGTTCTTCGTAAAACACATTAAAATCTAAAAATACCTTGGTAGCCACTGTATCAAATCGAGGCCGATTTTCTCGCACCGTCCACGAACCACGGCGATCCTAATTAGTAAGTCAGAAGGAGAAAATAAGTGGGAAAACACGACAACCTACCTGAGGTGTGAGAAAATGCCTCGCCGTCATTATATCATCAAAATACCCTGCGAAGACAACGATTGTCCCAAATTATAGGGCGGCGTATGGAACGTACACCTTCCAACCTAACTGCGGAGCTTTAAAAACACGTAAATTAAATTCTATCACAACAAAAACGAAATTGCTTTAGAGGTGAAGACATCGATCGACCAGACTTGCTGGAACTGTTACCGGATAATTTACGTCAACAAAATCAAGACAAGTTAGGAATTATTTCTCTTGAATAATCAGGAAGATTTGTCCTTAAGATTTAAGTCTTCTTAAGCTGTTCATTTCTTAGTTTTTTCTAATATTTGGCAGCTCTCTATTCACATTTCAGATAAACGGTGATCAGCGCGTGTTAAGCACATACTAGCCTCGTGATCGCAAATTCTCGCAACGCTATTTTAACAATTTTTTATTAGAAATACTTTTCAATGTAAATTTTTGTCCTATTTTTGGTTTTGATTGAACGACAATCAATTTTTTTGCATAATGTTCCTGTTAACTGTGAATCCAAATTTGAACTGTTTGTTGATGACAGTGGAATTTGAGTAGTTCGCAAAAAATCTTTCTGGAGTAAAATTTCCTGCATCATTTATGATTTGGTCTAGCACATCATCCAAAAGATATGGGAAATTTTCATTTTATTGATGGAATTGTGAACATTTGGACATTTGACAGAGCAAATTTTTTTATTCAAATAGGATGCCACAATTTTAAAAAAGCACCGAAATGAATGGAAGAACGACGAAACTAGATTTGAAGTATGAATTGGTGAGAGCAGTTATTCACAAAAAAAAATTAAAGCCTTCCATCCTGAGTGTTTGAACAGAAAAATGAAATTTTCTGTATTGGTCAAGGTTTGGTCCTGCACGTCAGCCAAAAGTATGGGAAATCTTCATTTTATCGATGGAAGATTTTAGCGTTAATGGAAGAATATTTGACAATTTTTTTTTGTTCAAACGGGATACCACAATTCAAAAAAGCACCAAAATGAATGGAAGTGTTGCACCATTTGTGGAATGGATTTTTAGTAGTCCTGATTTGTCCCGTATCGAAATTTTGTGGCCTGAGATGAACTAAGTAATAATTACACATCCTGTTAGAATTCTTCCCTGAATCAGGAAATAGGGAATCGTTAATACGGCAATTTTGAGAAAGTTGATGTGCCGCTCAAACGAAAAATGTTAAAGGCTTCTAGTATATACCAACCGAAACGGCATTGGGAATCAAATTTAGTGAAGTGCGAGTCTGAGAACTAAAAGTACGATGCTCAGCGTAACATCTAAATTCTTATCACCGCTATGCCTAGAATAAAATTACAAAACCTGTAATACAAAACCTGCCGTAGCTTCCTCCATCTCTATTAAAGAGAATCGAGCTCTGAGCCCTGAGCACTGAGCACTGAGCAGGGTCTTGATTATTATTACTTATCACTTTCACTGCTCGTGTGCGTGCTTACAAATCAAAGGAGGCCTTTTATTATGTTTCGGCCACGAATATCAAAATGATATTGTCTGATATCAGACTCTGTGGCAAATTGCTCTATCGTAACGTGCTTTTATAACGTACAGATAATGTATTATTCACTGAGTTAATGTACGTCTCTTGGTAATTGATATTTCCAATTTTATTTTATTTGTGGGTGCATTAGTTTTGTATTGGGGAATATTTGGAAATTTGCTGAAAGGAGTTATTTGAGGATTACACGCGATTCTGTCGATTAAGGAAGAAAGACGTAGCTCATAGTTTAATTAGCTGAAAAGGATTAATTTCCTTATTCCTTCCTTTTATTCCTATAGAATTCATCGCTTTGACATATTGGTGCAATTTATCTACCAAGATTTATCAGTTGGTACCACGTAATGGGTTTTTACATGTTCTTGAGCTTCATAAATAGTTTGTATTGTATAGCAAAAATGTGTTATATAAAAATGGAATAGATTTCTTTCCAATAAGTTGAAACGAAATATTGCGTCACCATAATCAGAAAATCTCGTAACTTCAAATTTTTGCGCCTTCCTATTTTGGCCGTATTTTCATTATTTACTTAAATATTTTACTCATTTTAATCTTTGTTTCACCATTTTTTAGAAGCTTTAGTATGCCCAAAAATCAGTAGTTGTTTAGCAATCTTTGAATCTTCGAATATATCGTTAAATTATTAATTATAATAAAACTTCGTGAAATAAGTGGAATATCTTATATTTTCTTATTCACTCTTGTCTTTTATTTCAACAGATTTATACCATTGGAATAGAATCTAATTTACAGTCCATTTATATTTCCAATTTGATTTTTTGATATACCATTTGTTTGATTCTTCGAGTCGGATTTGAACTAGGATTTTTTTGGTGCATTCAATTCATATCGAAAAAGTGGAGCTACGAGTTTTTCTTGTTAGAAGAACTACATACAACTAAAATCAAACACTAAGATCAAGATTTCCTTAAAATATCACCAATAGTAGCAAATGATCCTGTTTAAGCACCAAAACTCCGACTTGTACTTTAATTTGTTCTTCCCCGAATAGAACCAACCATTAAGGGGATTTTAAACAATTTCACATAAACAAGATTAGCTTCGAAAACGTTGGATTAGGGTTTCGTGAAGAGATGGAGAAGACGCCACTGAATTATTTGTGATCGAGAGGCGGGGCATCTCCCCCTCATTATCACCTCAGCGCGCAACTTTGGTCCCGTCTCAAACATTATTGATTGTTTTCAGTGTGATGCCGCAACGCCCGATCACATTTTCCTCTTTAGATTTGTTGCTTAGAGGTGGATGCAACTGTTACTAACACAGAACACAGAACAAAACTGGTTTATACAGTGGAAGTCAATTTCCAGTATATTTTAATATACAAAATACGGGGGTTCGATAGTTTCAGCTGAATTTTAATTTTGCTGAAGGAATGAAAATTAAACTTTGCTATATTAGAATAGAATATAATAAATAAAGTAGAATAGTTTAATTGAAATGGAAAACATGAGGAAGAGTCTTGTCACAATCAGAGATAAAAAGTAGCAGAATTTATTCGAAAATTTTTGCTTCTAAAATTTATCCAGAGTGGGTACAACTTCTCCCGTGTTTCTTCAACTCTTTCTTGTTTGTCTTCTAATTTATTTGTCTATTAGTTCCTCAATATTTTATCTATAATTATCGTGTATACTATATACTGTATATTATAAAATAGAGTGTCAGTTTGTTTGTCCAATCGATGGGATTCGTTTCTTCATCCCAAGTTTATTGCAATTTTTTTCTTGCTCCTCTTCCATTTTACTATTTTTTGGGTCTGTGTTTTCGTGTCCCCAGCTTTTTTACTTTTATAATCAGCAGTGCTTCTTTTATTCCATCATTTCCTTCATCTTCTTCTGAATAGTTTTCCTGTATTTTTCTAATTTTTTATACTTTTTTCTGGATTTTTAATTTCTCTCACTGTTTTCGATTTTTTTCCTCTCATGTTTCTTATTCTTTACCAAAATTTCCTAGAAACCTACGTGTAATCACACAATTTATTTCCAAAATTTTTAAGTACTGCAGAATGTACTTAAAAAATGTGTATCTTTTATCTGAAACTAGTCCAGTGCATCAATTTTACTTTAATAGTTCAAACTTGAGATTATATTTAAATTTAAAGGTTCTAGAAGGCAATTCTTTGAATTTGAATATCTCATTAAAAAAAGTTTAAAGAAAAATACACCAGGAATTTGTTTTTTATGCTGCATATTTTTATACCTTCATTCATTTCAGAATTTAAATTTTATTAACAGGAGATAATTTAGGAAAAATATTTTATGAATTTAGATAGGGAATGTTTATAGGTATTTTTATTTCTAAAAATAAGAATTTATTAACTGATTAAGTTTTCTGGA